>CM057723.1:18834924-20195082 GCA_030064385.1 Melaleuca quinquenervia | reverse complement strand
TGTTTAACAATCTGCTGAGCTTCGTATATATGAAAAGCAGTTTTTGTTAATCGATAAGAACTTCATTCGCCTGCACTTTTGTATATTGCCAAGAGAATGTATATTTTCCTAATGGAGACTGGTGAATTACAAATTTATAATACATGGCCGTATAAAATTTTTCGGGAAAGAAATGAATAATGAATTTAGTAATGGCTATGAGATCAAATAATTTATCTTTTTCAGTTTGACAGGTGAGTCCCAGAAGGAACGTCTAAACAGCATGTCTAGCAAGTCAAGCAGCGTCAATCAAGAGTATACACAAGCTTTGAGGACTAAGTCCTACCAGGATATGTGTACTAAAGTCCAATCCCAGATTGGAAGAACAAGTATCTGCAGATCGCTCTCCTCACCTTCTCTGTCTACCAACGCCCCTTGCATGGTGCACCTCTCAGAATCGCTCCTCGAGCCTGGGCAGGAAACCCTCATGAGAATGATCAAGACATTGAATTTTCATCATCTTCTTATTGACTACTTCGAGGTGAGCTTGGAAGCATGCAACGCGTGTGAGTTGCTCCTCCGGGGGATCCATCAGACCCGCCTCAACTACCAGTGGATCAGAAGAGCAATTAAGTTGGCAAAATTGGTACCTGAAGACACAAGTCGTGCAGGAGAGCAGAGTCGTCTGATATGCCAAGAGCTCTCCGTGTTCACCTCGCTCAAAAACTCCTTATCAGCAATTGCCCAGGTCCAGTTGCCAGGCATGCACGATAATAACTGGGCTTTGTTTCGTAAGTTGATGTCCAAGCGCAAGCAAATGCGGAGGAGAATGAAGCTGGCTAGGGCCTGGAAGAGGCTCGGAGGGCTCGGGTTGATTGTTTCCTCCGGCCTGATCTCAACCACTTCGTTGGTGCTGGGAAGTTGCAGAATTGGGATGTGCAATATGAAGGTAAAGTCCATTAGGTCATCTTCATATCCAGAGAAAAGCTCGTCAACTGAAGGAGTTGGTGCACAGCTCGACGTCGCAGCAAAAGGGTTGTTCATACTTATCAATGACATGGACACTGTAAGCAGGTGGGCCGGGAGATTACACGACGAGGTTGAGCATGGAAGAACGAGGGCCAGGATGGCAGTGAGAAATTACACGACGAAGGGCGAGATCGCGAGGGAGGTTGTGAAGGAGTTTGATGTGCACAACGCCTGCGTCTTGGAGCAGCTGGAGGAGCTTGAAGAGCATATATACTTGTGCCTTCTCACCATGAACAGATCAAGAAGGTTGGTTGTGGAAGAGATCTTGACTCTCAGTCCATGAGCTGAATCAAAGTGGTCACTGGTCAATGATCGATTTATTCGAGAAAGTAACTTATCAAATTACACCTTTTTTATTTTGTGGTAGATGCCATCTAGCGATGATATGGGCACCCGAATAAGCTTCAATTTTCTCCTCCTTGACTAACTATTGTTGAGATGCTTCATGACAGGGGGGCTTCATCAGAAGCTTGTTTGTGCTCATTTTTCTAATAAAAATCCTGTATTGACAACTTAGTCTTTGGACATTACTAGATGTGATCAAGTTCAATTGAATTTCCTTTTGTTCATGCCTTCAGTTTACTCTTTTTTTCCACCTTTATTATGATGTTATTAGGTTAATGGAGCATCGATAATTCAGAATTCTATGATATAATAAGGTAAATCATGAGATAATAAGAAGAGATTAGATTGGAAAATGCTTGACATAACGAAAACTGAATTTTGTTAAAGCATATCATTTCTAATTGGCAGGATAACATTTTGTTGGATGTTAACATTATGATTAAAAACTTAAAATCAAGATATTTCAATATTTTGTGGGTCCCATCTATATATATATGAGCCTTGCGATCAAATAATGTCGCCATTATATAGTCGTATCATTCAATATACTAGTAAGATTTGGTAAAATCTCACTTTAGTCAATTTTTATCAGAGGTTGGCCAAACAAGAAAACTTCCCATCCAAAATCTAATATATGTCCCGTAAATTTATGCCGGAATTGATTTTGATTGTTTTCTTCAACAAAAATATATTTGTCGCTAGAAGCGAAAAATTCTTCACAAGAAGTTCCATTGAGGGTTTTTTTTTTATATTTATAGTATAAATATTATTCGCAGCTGCAACTTGGCGAGAGTTCAATAAAATTGCTATCCCGCAACTTCCTCATGACAAGATTGAATTTCGTCGTTAAAGGTCCAATATATTCAACCTTTACCTCGAAAACTCAAACTTTAATGATGAATATCAAAGTTTCAATGACGAGATAACTATGTAATCAATCATAAACCTATTATATGAATGCCAAGCTAGTTCGAAACTTTTTGATTTCATTGCTACCTATTATATGAATGTCAAGCCAGTTTGAAACTATTTAATTTTAGTGCTAAACATTTACATGAAATTTCCTTGTAGTTCTTTTGAATGGCAAAAAGTTACTGCTAGCCATCTTACTAGCACGTTGATATGGATAACTTTACTCGAAACAATGTCCTTTGTAAATTGCCAAGTCAATGATATCTAGTGATAATTGGCCAGAAAGACTATAATAGAATTTTATGCAACCATTTTAGCAAAATTGAAAACTTTAGAATTTGCTTGGCATTCATACAATTGGTCTAGGATTAAATTTGTAATATTTCCAATTGAAAACATAATTAATGATGACCCTTATTATCAATTACATAATCAGAGATAACTTTTATCATTTTTCTATTTAGATTATTTTAAGAGTTGGATATTGTATCAACAACCAGTATAATAAAATTTAAACATGTAAAGTATATTAGATGATCATTAGAAAAACAAAATATAACATGATATCTCATTTATTAGAAAAACCACATGCACAAAAAAATTAATGGCAAAAAAATAAATAATATCAAATATAAAAACCATAATTATGATGAATTACACAATATTGTCATACTTCATAAATAAGTAAATCCACACTTATTGATGATTCTTATGATCGAATGTATTATAAATATACAAATAAGATGATATTTTGGTACTATATCTGAATATTACACGTCAACAAGCACGTAAAACAAAATCAAGGGCTCGTTATTGTAAATTTTAAATTACTTTGATATGATTATATAAATTGATAAAAATAGTAGAGATCACTTTAAGATTGATGAAAAACCTTTCACTATAAACTTTGAATCACAGATTACAATAAGTTTTCAATGAGCTTTTGAAAGAGTTTCAACATTACGTGGATTTTGACTCTTACAATGCAATACACTTTATGCTCCATCCGTTTCATAGTAATTAACTTTCAGGAAAATATTTTCCTAATTTTTCGGCATTCGTTTCACGAAAAATAAAATAGTTAAGGAAAATATTTTTCACCAATAAAAAAACACATTCAAAAGTGGAAAAAATATTTTCCGCTTTTTAGAAAGGGAAAAATATTTTTCATTTTCTTTCTTCATCTTTAAACATTTTCTATCTTTTTTCAAAAGTGGCTTGTGACCAGGTTAGTCAATGTAGAACAAAAAAAAAAGAGAAAAGAAAAAAAATTAAATAATCGAAATGGCCTTGCTAATAACAAAAAAATGCATCGCACGACAGATGTACCTCTTGTTTTTTTACACGACAGATTAAAAGCCTTGAGTTTGTTCAATGATTAGGGAAAAGCATCGTTCACACTATTGTTCATTGTTCTTGTGTGAAAATAAATAAATAGAAAGACGCTCTTTTCATCCGACTTATCTTTTCAAAGAAGCAATTAGGCCAAAGATTTAGTAACCATTCTTACCATCTTTCAAAAAGAGAAGATGAATTACCAAATCCTTTGGTAACTTTCATGGACCATGGGCCAGGTTAGCCCACATGGACGGCGGAAACCGCATCACTAACCATACATGTGTCCCTACTTTTAAAGGCACACTCCTAATTTTTCATGTTACCATTGTCATCTAACTAAGTAGCTAATCTGAATGAGGAAGATGAAAACAATGCAAGGCGCACACACAAGGCTTTTAGCACCAATGGGAATGAAAGAAGTAAGAAAATGGAGCAAGAGAAAAGAGACGAAGTATTTAGTTCTAAATATGTTATCTTGATGAGCAGCCTATACACGATTTAAATATATTTCACAAATTCACATGTTAGATGTGCACTTGATGCAATATTATTTCAAATTTAAGTTAATGACTTTTGAGGTTGAGCTTATCTAGTCGAATTAATTGCTGCAATCGAGCGAGCTAAAGTAGGAAAATATTCTCTATTGGTAAGTTAATCCAAAACAAACTTGGAAGCAAACCAAAGACAATGCTGGATAACCTCGTCGTAGGAAAACTTACTGGTCATTGGACATATTTGTGGATAACCTCACCGTTTCTACCTATATATCATAGGCCAATTGATTGCGTGTTCACTCGGACAGATCACATGATTTTTTGCATCATATGTAATTAAAGATAATCTCAATATTATTCCTCATTAGGATTCAGATCCTCTAGATTGAATTACTCCACAAAGTTGACAAAATCCATGCCCTGAGACCATATTTGTCTCTCTTCTCTTCCGTCACCGACTGAATATAATTCCATTGAGCGAACTTCTCTAAGGTAAGATACATAGCCCTTTCTATTTGGCCATGGTCAGTTAGCTTCTAGGCGCTTGTAAGCAAAATAAAAACAAATATAGAGATTAAGAAGATTATGTGACCAAAGCAGTATGAAGACAATCAACCGCGTATTGGTATCATCACCCTCGCCAAGTCCCCGATTTTCCTCATCCTCTGATTTTGTGGCTAAGCTACCAGACGTCTGGATAAACGAGAAAAAGATCCTCATAAAAGCAAGATTAAAGAAATGAAAAGAAGGAAAAATGCCCAAGTCATGGTCTCAGAGCATTGCACGTTTCGACCACAAGATATAAAGTGAAATAAAATACAAAAGCATCGTACCTAGAAAAACGCACCGTGTGAGGGACGATAGCGTACGAGCAAAGACAGACAACCAAATCTGAGGCGGTGTTCGATCCAATAGTAGCCAGCTGTTGCTTGTGCTTACAAGTCAGAGACCACTATATATGCAGCCTCACCGTCGTATCCCTGGATCCCTTTCCAACCCGTCGAAGAAGAAGTATAGCTTCTTTGATCGAGCTTTAGTCTCTGTAATTTCAACAGTATCACATGGCTTCGCTCATGAAGTTGGTGTTTCCCAAGTTCAGATGTTCGTTTCCGACCACTGGTACGCCGTTTCTCTCCTTGTCCTTCTTTTTTCCCCCTTCTTTGAAATCGAATTAGTGATCCGCGTTGGCACAAATCTTTTAGAGCATTAATGCGTTGAACTCTACATGTTCCGATATCTGGGTTCTGTATACTCTTGGTCCTCTCGTGTTTCGTCGCAGATCCTGCATGAAAAGCCGTTTTATAAGTCGATGAGTACATCGGCTCGTTGCAGCTTTAGCTCTTGCCAAGCAAAATGTATTTTTTGTGATTGTAATTGGTAGTTTACAGGACATGGCCATAAAAGTTTTTTTTTGAAAAAGGAATGCCGAAAGGATTAAGAAATGGCTGTAAGATCATATAATTTATCTTTTTTTGCATGACAGGTGAGTTCCAGAAGGAACGTCTAAACAGCCTGTCTGACAAGTCAAGCATCGTCAATAGAGAGTATACGCAAGCTTTCAGGACCAAGTCCTACGTGGAAATGTGTACTAAAATCAAATCCCAGATTGGAAGAACAAGCATCGACAGATCACTCTCGTCGCCTTTGCTGTCCGACACTGGCCATTGCATGGCACACCTCTCAGAATCGCTCCTCGAGCCAGGGGGGGAGACTCTCGCGAACATGATCAAGACTTTGAATATCCATCATCTCCTTGTCGACTACTTCCGGGCAAGCTCGGACGCGTGTGATGTGTGCGAGTTGCTCCTCCGGGGGATATACCAGATTCGCGCCAGTTACCAAAGTATCGGAAGGGCAATCAAGTTGGCAGAAATGTTATTTGAAGACGCCAGTCGTGTGGAAGAGCAAGACCATCTGATATGCCGAGAGCTGTCCGCTTTCGCCTCGCTGACAAACCCTTTATCGGCGACCCCCTGGGTCCAGTTCCAGGGCATGCACGACAATTACATGGTATTGTTTCATGAGCTGACGTCCAAGCACAAGAAGATGCGGAGGAGAATAAAGTTGGCTAGGGTTTGCAAGAGGGTCGGAGGGCTTGGGCTGATTGTTTCCGCCAGTGCAATCGCAGCAGCCGTGCTGGTTCTGGCAATCCACAGCGTTGTCGGCATTTTAGCAGTTCTGGGGCTGGCCGCAGGCTGCTGCGTCAGGGTCTGCGACAGGAAGGGAAAGTCCACTACTTCATCATCATATCCAGAGGGAGTTTGTGCAACGCTGGACGTCGCGGCAAAAGGGTTGTACATTCTGATCAACGACATGGACACTGTAAGCAGGTTGGTCAGGAGATTACACGACGAGGTCGAGCATGGCATATGGAGGGCTGGGATGGCGGTGAGGAATTACACAAAGATGGGTGAGATCATGTGGGAGGTTGTGAAGGAGTTTCATGTGCACACTTCCTGTCTCTTGGGGCAGCTAGAGGAGTTTGAGGAGCATATTTACTTGTGCCTTGTCACCATGAACAGGTCAAGAAGGTTGGTTGTGGAGCAGATCTTGATCTCACAGTCCATATGCTGAATCAAATTGGTTATTGATCAATTTATCTGACAATTAATTGCTTGTCAGTGTAGACATTTTTGCTACATACCTTTCGCCTTCTACTGCGTACATTTTTTCTTTTAAATAAATTATGTATTGACAGCTTTGCCTCTAGGCATTACTTGAGGTTGAATTTGCCATCCAATATCCCCTTCAGTTAACTTTTTCTCCCAAAATTATGATTTATGGGTTAATAGGTTAATGGCACATAGATTCAGAATTTTATGATATAATAAGAGAAAATCACAAAAGCTTTGAAGATAATCATTTATACATACATATTATAAGTATATGTCGACTTTTTTGTGCTAATTCTGGTCACTATTAGGAGGGGCAAATTACAACCAAAAAAAAAAATCATAAACTTAGTGCGCTCATACAAATTCAATCTTAAACATTTAGTCATAAACATTTTTCAGTTTTTCAATTGAGTCCATTTGATCAATTTTTGCTGGAAAATTATTAGTAGGGATACCAGTTATTATACGTGACACAGCCAGCGCTAACGTTGACATCTTATAATAATATATTGAATGTTTTAATATATTTTTTGGTTTGTTTTCTTTTCTTTACTTTTTATTGGACTAAGCGCAGGCAAGGGTCTCTGGCCATAGGCAAGGGGATCCCGAATAATTTCGCCGTCAGATTGTTTCATGTTCTTTCGTTTCATTGCTAGAACGTCTCATGTCTTTGCTAGAAGGTTGAGTTTCGTTCTTTGCTAGAAGGTTGAGTCTTCTAGTGCTGGATTCGTCGCTAGGTGTACAGAACAGCAGACCATTATCCAGTAAACCATCCACCTTCTGCCAGTATTCCCCAGCAAATACAGCATGCAATTGCACAACTCAAATTTCAAGCAGTTTCCCATTCATCATTTAGGTACTGATAACTTCAAATTCATACAAAACACATCAACTTCAATATCGAAAAAAAAAACAGCATTTTCTTTTGCGCAATAACACATATGAAGCAGTAGAAATTCCTAGAAGTTGATAGTAAAAGGGCCTGCTCATGCTCATGAAATAACCAAAAGCTGCTCCATGACTCCCACGCATCATCCACAGCATCCAGCAGCAACCATCGTCTACCTGGACAAATAAATTTGAGGAAATATATTAATATAAGACTAATTATATAAATTAATTTCCAAAATGAGAAACCAACACCCCACTAGTCCAATCCGAAGTTCTCTCCCCATTTCAGTGTTCATCATGTCTATCTTTCCTGTCATGTAAATAATTACCCAAAAAACCTTAAATTTATTACAATTGTATTAATCCAGTTTTAAACTTTTTTTAAATTTGTCAATTGAGTCCTAAACATTTTGACAATTGTTAAGTTAATCAACCCGATTTATTTCAGCTAAAAATCACTGACATAAACACCGATTATCTTACGTGACACCACTGGTCTTCACATGGATAGTTTTTATAAATTTTTAATTATTTTTCAATTTATCTTTCCTTTTTTTCCATTTTTTTTAAAAATGTTTTTCAACCGCAAGGCTTGAACCTTGCCAGCCTTTGGCGAGGCTCGCCTAAGGATGGCGAGGTCGGCCTCACTAGCCCTCATCTTGGAAAGCCAAAAAAATAAAGATAATAAATAAATAAATAATATTTATTTTTAAAAAAAAACTATCCATGTTGGCGTTGGCCATGTTATATAGGATGGTTGGCATCTATGTCTATGATTTCCAATCAAAATTGACAGGATATACAGGACTAACACTAATGCAAAAAGTTTAGAATTCAATTGGCAAAAAAAATTAATGGCTAAATTATCACGATTACATTATTTTTGGGACATTTTTAGTAATTCAAACTCCCCTCCCCACGGGGGTAATGTGTTGATCTATCTCGCCTTTATCTTCATTGTCAATAGAGAACAATTCGCCCTTGATGAGAGTAGGGATTTGTATAATTATATAGTGATTCTACCCTTTCATTCATGTCCGATGGATCAAAATCCGGAGGTCTAACAATCGATTAGGTCAATAGCGATGTAGAGCTCGCACTCCAAAATCCATACAGTAGCTCACGAGTTTCCCAATAAGGCTCTGCATGTTCTTCTACCAAACCACTTGTTTATTCAACTTAGCCATCAACATCTGCTCATTAGACGATCAGTTCCTTGGACTTCTAGGAAGGCTTTAGGTTCCTTTAAACCCAAATCCTCTATTTCCGACTCAATTCCATTGGGAGAAGGACGCTACAAGCATCATAACTTGTGTACTACGCTCATTTTAGTGTCAAAACTTTTCACCAGATCACTTAAGCGATAATTGGAGAAAAAACGATCACTTAAGTGTTAATTCCGGCCAAAAAATGATATGACTCATCGGAAATCAAGTCAACATTTTAAATGATAAAAAAAATTAAAATATATTCCACGTTGCATTTTTAAATAAAAAATATACTCCACATGGAATTTTTATTAAAACAATATATTCTACTTGACTTTTTAATTTATTTTTATGTGATATAAATTTTTTTTATTAAATTAAATTAAAATTAGTTTGTATATTAAAAAAAAAAAAAAGGTCAAAGGGGAGAGCACCTCCCCATCACCGCCCCACCCTTGCCGGCCAGGGTGGGGACGGTCGATGGGGGTCACCGGCCCTTGGACGACATGGCCATGGGCCGGTGACCCCCGCTAACTGTACCCATAGACTGGTGACCCTTGCCAAACTCTAGGAGAGCCATAACCCTCGCCCAAATCTATGCAAGGGCTTGTGGGGGGTCTCGCTAGTTGTCGGCAAGGGTCATTGACCCATGGCCAGCGTGGCCGAAGGCTAGCGACCCCTGCCGATTATCCCTACCCTTGTCGGCGAGGGTGGGGCGGCCCCAAGTGCGAGGGCTTGCCACCCTCCCCCTTAAACCCCTTATTTTTTAAAATTTTTGGAATTTTAATTTATTATTATATTAAATGCTGACTTGGCACTTCTGACTAGTCACGTGGGCCGCTGGGTTGAATTTCCAACAAGTAAGATTGAAGTTGGCACTGAAGTAACTGTTTTTTTTAAGCGGCACCGAGTTTATCCGAATAAAAGTTTTAGCACTAAAATGAGCACCGTACATAAGTTGTAGCACTTGTAGTATTTTTATCCCAAATTCCATTCAATAGTTTCTTTGTTCATACAATGATTTATGATAGCGACACTGTGGTGGACTGAAAATTTTCTAGAACTTGTTCATGTAGTCCAGGAAAACGATTTACACATGCGATCCACTCAGTTTTCTTCGACACTTTAATCTCACTAAAAATATTTCCACCGAGTTTCATTCATTTTATTTTTGGTCAAACCGCCAAGTTTACCCTTAAAATACTCGATATCTATAACTACTATACGTAGGTACACGCCTAATTTTACATGTTTCCATTGTCATCTGAACAGGGAAGATGAAAACGATGTAAGGCCCATCGACAGAGCCTTTAGCGCCGAAAAAGAAGAAGATAAAAGTAAAAGACGATGAATAGAATTCAGAAACGGAAGAGACAAGGCATCTAACTATTTGGATGAGCATTCGATACATATTTGAATATAGCGTGGCAATGTTAGGTGCATCATGCGCACAACATTGGATTCACAGCTAAGGTGACTAAATCTTATGTTAAACCTGTCCATCTGAACTGATTACCATAATTGAGCAAGCTAGTGTCGGAAAATCTTCTCTGTTGTTAAGTTAATGCACAACAAACATACACACAAACAACGAGCAGTACTGGATAACTGCGAGGTAGGAAACTTGCCATTTATTAAATTTGTTTGCGCCGCACACAAAGATGAATCACTTGCATCCTTGCCGCTTCTACATGGCCATAAGCCATATGGTTGCGTTCTCTCATGGGGTGGATCACTTCATTTCTGCATCATGTATCTAGATTTTGCGCCGCACAAACAATTCAATAATTGTGAAGTTTCCCACAACGCAATTATCCAGAGTTGTTCTTTGTTTGTTTTCAAGTTTGTTGTGAATTAACTTGCCAACTGAGGACGTATTCCTGACTTTGGCTTACTAAATTATGGTAAACGGTTAGACTAGAAGAAATCAGTCAACTTAGATTTTGAAATAATATTGCGTGCCTAGCGGACTAAGACGCGATTTTGCGGTAACTATTCCAACATTGGACAGATGAGCATGATTCTTCGTCTCTTTTCCCCTTCTTAATTTCATTCACTGTCCTTTTTTTTGCGGTGCCTTACATGGTTTTTGACTTCCTCATTTCAACCAAAACATGTAAAGTTAGGATTGTAGCAAAAAATGGAGGAGAAATAGATATAATTGGTCATACATATAAAGTTTATTCATCATGAAACTTTGTGGTTTGCCCAGGAAAAGGGACGAAACTTGGTGGAAATTTTTTAGATAAATTAAAGTGTTGAACAAAACTCAATAAAAGTGTAAATTTACCTCTCCTTGATAGCTTTCATCCATTGTTTGGAATCTTCACTTTCGTGCCATCATAGTGGTGTGAAAAAGGCGAGCCAGCTATTTGTGCAGAATTTTTCAGAGAGTACAATAAAATGATTTCTTTATTTTATCTATTTTCTCATCTCTATTCATAGAGAACCATATATTGCTTATTTGGAATCATCTTCAAATTCCATTTATTTCACCTTCCTTTTAGGGGAGATTCTTCTTTCTTCTTTTGGCGACAATTTAATGTTTGTAAATCTGTTTTTAGCAAGAGTTGGTGGATCTGATCATCCTTGACAATGTATCATAAAGGGAATTGTTGGAAATCTCTATTTGTTAGGCATTCGTATTTTGGTAATAAATCTCTAATCAGATTTAGCATATTTGGGAAATGAATGATAGAAATTTATTGTTTATGTATATATAAATCCACCTAGAAATATATATGTACGTGTATAATTAACTAGATAATTGATAACCAAATTTCCAATTTAGTTGCAATATAATTCCCTGTACTTATTGTTCTTAATTTATTGATTTTTCAGATTGTCAAATCATTCATTTCAAGAACTTCTATAATGAAAAAGAAAAATGCTTAAAAAGTTATAGTCCACGTTGAAAAAATTCTACTTTGAGCATGATCCTCCGTAATTGATTTCAATTCGTTGTTGATGTGCTTTATATTGATGTTATATCTTGTTTTGTTTTGTTTCTTGATCGCCTTGATTGTAACTCATTTCAAAGCAAATGTTTGATAGATATGGTTAGTAAGTCTTATTTTGATTTAAGTTTAGTTTGAGTCGTCGAGTTTGCATTAATATTTTTGGTGATTTTGGTTACAATTAATGCATGTTTCCTATTTGAATAGTCTTCCTAATTCAAGTTGGTTTCTTAATTTGAATAGATCATAATTAGTATAAGTTTCCTAGCTCAAGTAGATTTCCTAATTTAAGTAGATTTACTTAATTTAAATAGACTTCCTAATTCAATTGGGTTTCCTAATTTGACTAGGCTCCCTAATGTGAATAGTCTTCCTAGTTTAAGTTGGTTTCCTCATTTGAGTACATTTCCTAGCTCAAGTAGATTTCCTAATTTGAGTACATTTACTAATTTAAATAGACTTCCTAATTCAATTGGGTTTCCTAATTTGACAAGGCTCCCTAATTTACGTAGGTTTCCTAATTTGAATAGTCTTCCTAGTTTAACTTGGTTTCCTCATTTGAGTACATTTCCTTGTTTACATTGGCTTCCTAATTAGTGTAGGTTTTTTTTCCATAAGTTGAGTGGGCTTCCTATTTAAAGTAGATTTCCTTGTTTATGTAAATTTCCTAATTTGTGTAGGTTTTCCAGTTTAAACAGATTCTCCAATTTGAATAGCTTTCCTAGTTTAAGTTGGCTTGCTAATTTGAGTATGCTTCTTAGTTTAAGTAGGTTACATAGTTTGACTAGTATTCTTATTGTAGGTTGCTTTCCTAATTTGAGCAAATTTAAATACTAGAACAGAGCCACCACCGATCAATTTAGATAAATATAAGTAAACTGGACACCCAAGACGCCTAGATAGTGACGGATAAGTCGACTAACTATGTGCAAGTATGAATAAAATTGACAAACGAAGACTTGAGAACTTAGGTTCAAGTTGTGATTAGCATGAGTTGGCTTAGCAATTCCTGACGCCCTTTCAATACCATCACTCAATTTTTTTGTTTAGCTCCAAAATAATGATCAATTTTCTTTTTTAAACTAAAAAGCAAAACTTAAAATGTTGTCAAAGTACTCATTCTTCTTTATCGTTGATTGACAAGGCCATCTTTTCATATGTAGTGGCAAGACTCCGTTCATGTGTGTGAGTTTGTAATTAAGTGTTAGTCATAATGAGTGAAAAAGACATAACATGGCCATAGTAACATGCAAAAAAGACATGACGTGTTGATGCAAAATAGGATGATAAACTGACAAGACAATATCTTCATACAAACACAACATGACAAGTCATATGTAAGATATAAAGATAAAATGACATAAAATGAAAACAATCACATACGACATGACATAACAAATATGATGCAAAACTAATAGTGTGGTGACATGGCATGGGAATAATCAATATAATATGAACCGACTAATTTCATGCAAAACATAATGATAATATGAGATGACATAGCAACAATAACATGCAAAATGAAGTGGCAAATCTGATGCAAAGCATCGCGATATAATGAAACAACATGGCAATAATCACATGCAACATGAAATGACAAATCTGATGAAAAACATAGACATAAGATGAGATCACATGATAATATAGAGATAAAATGAGATGATAGGGTGATTTTCATATGAATATGACATGGCAAAGCTAATTCAACATATAATGATGACATTACATGGCAACAATCATATGCATCATGACAAGCCAAAGCAATTGCAAGACGAATTGATAAAATGACATGACATGATAATAACAATAGCCAACATGACATGGCGAGTCCAATGCAAGACATAACAATGAGATGACATGACACGGTAGTAATCATAGGTGGAATATCAAATTTGATGCAAAACATAATTCTGACAATATAAAATGACTCGTCACAAGAACGAGGGCCTCTAGTCATAATTGACTCTTTCGAAGCACATATCTCCTTCTCTAACATTTGATTCTCGTGATATTTATACCGTTGGAATGCTTGTGTTGTAGATTTCAATGAGCCCGATATTATTTCATGATATCGCAAAATCATTAGCCCATGGTATTAGCCCATACTTGGGCCTAAGGCTCGGGCTATACATCAAGTGTCATTTCGATGCTTATCATTTACATTAATAATTTTGTTCTATAACTTAGAGGGTTAGAAAGTTTCATTTGACATAGTGAAAAAATTCAAAGAACTACAACAAAGCGAGTCATAGAGAGTGCAATCATGTACTAGCTTAAATATGAACAACATAGGTGGTGTCAAGTCAAGTAATACTGATATATTTGAAATGGCCTACCAACTGCCCTCAAAATGTAGGATTCGAAAGAGTAGCCTTATCTTTGGCATCAAATTTGGCATGGATCTCAATAGTTGTACCTCGTCGTCAATTTGAGACAGAAGATCAATGACGTATTTTGGTTGAGAAAGATAATAACTAGATAAATCTAAAGTAACATCCAAACCTATAAAATAGCTAATTCGCTAATATCTTTAATTTCAAACTACTGACTAAAATATTTTTGGAGTTTTGAAATGTTAGTATAATCATTTTTTGTAATAACCATGCTATCCACCTATAAGAGTAGCCAAATAAATCCACATGAAGTGTATCGAACAAAAAGGGGATGATTTTTAGGGCTAGATATAAAACCAAGGGAATACCTCTGTTGACCTAAAATTGGAATACAATGCATGAGGAAATTGTTTCAACCATATACTGGTTAATATAATCAACACATTTCATTATAAGAATGAGTGTGGTTAGGAAGAGGTACCACATAAACTTCCTCAATAAGATCGCTGCTTAGGAATGCATTTTTAGTATCTATATGAAAAAAGAGATCCACGCTTAATAGCAAAATAAAGAAGATTGCAAATAGAAATAAGACGTGCAATGGAAGTAAAAGTCTCTTGATAGTCAATGATGTAGATTGAAGTCTTTCGTAAGTAGTCAAGCTTTGTAGCAATTCGTAGCTCTCTTTACATTTGTCTTAATCTTATACACTTGGTTACAGCTTGTAGAGAACATGCCAGAAGGCAAATAAACTAAATCCCAAGTATGAAATTCATCTTGAGATTGTAATTTATTTGTCATTGCTTGCTATCAAAGAAGATTAGTACTAAACTCTATATGTGCAAGGTGTAAAAAGGAAGTAATCATAGAGTAACGATAGTATTCATGCGGTTTAGTTAGATGTTGAAATACTTTAGTGAAGCGATAGACAGAGGATGATGAAATTTTTGAAGGTGGAGCATCCTTGGGCAGCCATTTTAAAAATTGCTGAAGAATTATATTTAATACAACTTGTAGGAGGAGACAATACCAAACATATGGGTTTAGAGGGGCAGACATTGGTGTCCTTGTCATATAGATGTGAGCTTTCACAAAATCAGGGAGCTTGTGTCAAATGACAGTATTCACTTGAGGAAGATTCACACCGGTAGCAATCCTGCAGATTGTTTTACCAAGTTAGTCACTATTGAGAAGTTTGAGTCGTGTTTAGGCTCAACTAATATAACTCGTTGTTAAAAGTGAAGAACACACTTAATGAGTACGAGAGTGTATCTCTTATAGAGGCATAGGGATAAAGACACACACACACACACACACACACACACACATATATATATCATATTATATATATATATATGATATCATTATCATTACACTCGTATATAATATCATTATCATATATATATGATATCATTATCATATGTCACAAGTGGCTTTACAAAATCCAAGCCAATGTGGAGATTGTTGAGGTTGATGTCTTGTATTCTGTTATATGATGAAGTTTCCTATTTTAGGCGGTTGTGTCTTATATGAGGAAGTTTCTTATTTTAGATTATGTGGACAATTTTATAACTTGTACCATGTAAGGTTTCACTATATATATGTTTAGAGCGAAACAGGTCTCTAAGGTTGAGGCAAAGAGGACAAGGAGAGAGGATATACATTTTTTTTTTCATAATTAGTGAAATAGATCTCATCCCCAGTGGAAGTAGGTAGGCAGAACATATCCCCTGCGAACCACGTAAATTATTGCGTTGTGCGATTTCCATTAATTTCTTGTATCGTTAATAGAATCGAATTCAGATATTCAACATTTGGAAGATCAACTAGTTTTCAAACATAGTTAGACTTCAATAACTCCATTTATTCCATCATTGCACACATCCATTTTTTTTCTAGGCAACTTTAAGCATCACTTACATTCATTAGCTCATCCTCTTCTTGTGGAGCGACTATAAAGGTCTCCCATTCAATCTCAAAATGTTAACGATGAATGTTTTTACAATTCGTTTGTTGTACTAGGGACTAAATCCTCAATATATCATTGCTTCCACCCGAATTAGACAACGGTGGTATTGTCTCATCAAGTGGTTACAATAAATACTAGTCTAAAACTAATTCCCCACTATTCACATTGTTTCCACTTAGATTAATATCAATTGTCCGATTATCATTATCCTATCTTCAACTATTTTGTCCCTCGTATGAAACTCATTCTCTAAGAGTGCGACATCTCGTAATTCAAATTCAATTACACTCTCACTTACTTGATCACGTATAAATACATATCCTTTTTAGGTTTTTGAATACCTCATTATTCTTATCTCTTGGACCCAATTTCCCATACTTGTGAGGTGATTCGTTATTATAGGCAACACAACTCTAAGGTTTAAGAAAACTCAATTTGAATTTTCTATTTGTCCATAATCATATAGAGTGGAAGATATTGATTTAGAAGCCACACGATTAGAGCAGTTAACAAAACATCTATAATAAGTAAGTTAGCTTGCACCATCATGAATCTAACCACTTCTAATACAGTTTTGCTTTTCCTTTCCGTAGCACCATTTTGTTGATGAGTATAGACAATAAACAATTGTCTTTCTATTCCTCTTTTATCACACAAATTTATGAACTCATCAAATAAATATTATTGACATCGATTGTATTTCAATACTTTAATTTTCTAATCTAATTGATTTTTCACGAAATTCATAATTATTTTCAAGCAATTAAAAGTCTTAGATTTATCGGTAATCAAATAAATATGTTCGAATCAAGTATGATCATCAAAGACTGTTATACCAAGATAAGTAACATGGGGAAATGAGAAATGTTAAAGTACATGAGCTTATTATAGGTTCTATAGGATGATTAATTTATAAAATAACATATTATAATATCAATTACAATCAATTAACAAAGATATTGAAAATCTTCTCATGTCTTTAGAATTGTCTCTAACAATTCATGTTAACTTATATGATGCTTTCCTATAGCAACATTGTAGTGGGCTGAAAATTTCCTTTAATATGTTCATGTAGTCTAGTATAACACTATACCTATACCATCTACTTAGTTTTGTTCAACACTTTAATCTCACTCAAAAAAATTCCACTAATGTTTATCTTCTTCTCTTTTTGGCAAATCACCAAGTTTCATCCCTACAAAATTGCATATATAAACTAACTATACCTATCTGCTAGATTTTAGTTACACTTCTACTTTTACAAATTTCAATAATCATCTAATATATAGTTTGAATGAGGAAGATGGGAATCATGTAAGGTCATACAAAGAGCTTTTAGTGCGCACAAAAAAAAAACAAACACTCAATAAAATAAGAAAGGTAAAAGAGACAAAGCATCTAACTCAAAATATATTACCTTCATGAGCACCATACATATTATCTCAATTTGCATAGGCGCATTGGGTACGCAATATCATTTCAAAGCTAAGCTAATCGACTTCGGTTGAGCTTATCTAGTTGACCTTAGAGGAAGCCAAAGTTGGAAATTGTCCTCTATTGGTAAGTTAATGTATAAAAACTTAAAAATAAACCAAGAATAACTCTGGACAAGCGCGTCATGGGTCACTTACCAATCATAGAATATGTTCATAAGGGTCACACATAGAAACCTTATTTGCATCCCATCCCGTTTCTACCTAACCATGCGTGCTCATATGAGCGGATCCCAATGTTCCACGTCATATATGATTGCTAAAGACGATCGAGATATTATTCCTTATTTGAATTTAACTCCTCTAAATTGAATTCCTACACAGAGATGGAAAAATCCATGCCCCTAGAGGCCACATTTATCTCTTATCTCTCCCTTCACAGTGGGAATATTATTCTATTGAGTGAACCTCTCTAAGGTAATATATCTG
Source organism: Melaleuca quinquenervia (assembly GCA_030064385.1). NCBI lineage: Eukaryota > Viridiplantae > Streptophyta > Magnoliopsida > Myrtales > Myrtaceae > Melaleuca > Melaleuca quinquenervia. Next base: position 20,177,090 of record CM057723.1, on the reverse strand, counting down.
GCCCTTGCTTTTTTATGGCTATAAGGTAGATACCTAGCTAGCTTCCAGGCGTTTGTAAGCAAGGGATAAAAAAAGGTGGGGCCTAAAAAATAAGAAGGCACTCTTTTCTCAAGGGAGAGACCTCTATATATACAGCCCATTCGCATGCTCATGATATGTCTTTCAGACATTTTAAAGAAAAACATTAATTTCCTTGAGCAAATTTTGGTCTCTGCAATTTCGACGTATCACATGGCTCAGCTCATGAAGTTGGTGTTTCCCAAGACAAGATCATCATTTCCGACCATCAGTACGTCGTTTCTCTCAAATCAATCTCTCTCTACTAGTCGGTGTTTTGACAAATCTTTTTGAGCAAATTGACGTTTTGAACTCTATATGTCCGCGATCTGCTGAGTTTTAAACCCTCTTGTTACTCTCGTGTTGTGTTTCGTCGCACATCCTGTATGAAAAGCGGTTTTCATTAGTAGATAAGAACTTCCGGCTGGTTGTATTTTTATTTCCTACCAAGAAATGTATTTTTTCTAAGGGAGATTAGTGGTTTATAATTCATGGCCGTACACAATTCCTTGAGAAAAGAGTAAACCAATGAATTAAGTGATGGCTATGAGATTATATATTCTAGCCTCTTCTGTTTGACAGGTGAGTCCCAGAAGGAACGTCTGAACAGCTTGTCTAGCAAGTCGAGCAGCGTCAATCGAGAGTACACACAAGCTTTCAGGACCAAGTCCTACGTGGAAATGTGTACTAAAGTCCAATCCCAGATTGGAAGAACAAGCATCAGCAGATTGCTCTCGTCGCATTCTCCATCCACCAATGCCTGTAGCATGGCACACCTGTCGGAATCGCTCCTCGAACCTGGGCAGGAAACCCTCACGATGATGATCGAGACCTTGAATTTCCATCATCTTCTTGTTGGCTACTTCGAGGTGAGCTCGGACGCAAGTGAGGTGTGCATGTTGCTCCTCCAGGGGATCCACCAGATGCGCACCAATTACCAAAGAATTAGAAGGGCAATCAAGTTGGCAAAACTGGTATTTGAAGATGCAGATCATGCGGACGAGCAGAGCCGTCTGATATGCCGAGAGCTGTCCGCATTTGCCTCTCTGACAAACCCTTTATGTGCGATCGCCCAGGTCCAGTTCCCAGGTATGCACGATAATTACGGAGCATTTTTTCATAAGTTGACATCCAAGCGTAAGCAGATGCAGAGAAGAATGAAGCTGGTTAGGGCTTTCAAGAGGGTGGGAGGGCTTGGGCTAATTGTCTCCTCCAGCGTGATCTCAGCCACCACGCTGTTGCTGGCAAGCTGCTGTGGTGGGCTGTGCAATAGGAAGGAAAAGTCCATTAGGTCATCATCATATCGAAAGAAAAGCTCATCGACTGAAGGAGTTTACGCACAGCTTGACGTCACAGCGAAAGGGGTTTACATACTGACAAATGACATGGACACTGTAGGCAGGTTTGCAGGGAGATTGCACAATGAGGTCGAGCATGGTAGATCGAGGGCCAGGATGGCGGTGAAGAACTATGCAAAGAAGGGCGACATCGTGAGGGAGTTTGTGAATGAGTTTTTTGACGCGCACACTGCCCGTTTCTTGGAGCAGCTGGAGGAGCTTGAAGATCATATTTGCCTGTGCCTTCTCACCATGAACAGGTCAAGAATGTTGGTCGTGGAAGAGATCTTGACTTCTCAGTCCATGAGCTGAATCAAAGTGGTTATTGATGAATTTATCTGACAATATATTGCTTGTCAATTCAGACACTTTTGTGATAGCTGCAAAAGGGGCTTCATTAGATGCTCTTATCGTGTGCATATTATTCCAATAAATCTTGCATGGACAGCTTAGCCATTGGACATCACTTTGATGTGGATCATGTTCAGTTGAATTTGCAGTTTTTCATCGCCGTCAGTTTACTTTTTTCCCTTTAATATGATTCATTAGTTATAAGGTTAGTAGCGCATTGCTCATAAGTTTCATAGTTGCATGATGTAGGGAGAATCGTATGTATCGACCTTTTTTTTTTGCCACTTTTTTGTCATGACTAGAAGACATTACGTTGAGATACACAACGTAATGAAACTTAAATTCCACTAAAAATACTTGATTTCTGTTTGGCAAGAGGACAATTAGTTAGAAGTTAATTTAATAGTTGAAATCGCAATACCTTAATAATTTGTGGGTCCCATGTATGAAAATTAGTCTTGCAATCAAATAATTTGATAAGTTTATAGTTATATTATTTAGTTCACAAGTAATAGTTTTGGTAAAATGTCACATATCTATATTTTTTTTGTCCAAGGTTGGACAAAGAAATAACCTTAGATATTGAATTATTTCATAGTTCCATTATAATGAAAATCCGGAAGTTCCATTATATCATTAGTGGAGGAACCAAAACACAGTTACGCAATCAAGTAAAAAAGAGTACTAGAAGAAATCTGCACTCTAGTGACGACTGAATTTGTTCCAAGAATCCTAAAATTGATCGGTAGAGTTCGTCTGTACATCCTTATCACAAGAAGTTCCATTGATGATTTTCATGAATTTGTTGCAAGAATGGACGCATTACCATGAACTTTGTTTGTAGCTATAACTTGGCGAGAGTTCATCAGAATGATGAAACAACTTCATCGCTACAATATTTGGTCGAATGCATTTTACATTTAGTGACGAAATGCATGAATTTCGTCCTCAAGTTGTGCATTCAACCTTTCACCAAAAACTCAAAACTTTACTATAGGAATTAAAAATTTTAAAGAGGAAATTCCAACGTCTTATTGATGAATCTGAGAATAATTTCGTCATTTGGATGATTTGATATTCTTTCATTCCTTTGCTAGAAGGTTGAATATCACTAGAAAATTGAGTTTCGTTTCTTCGCCCAGCCTTTTAAGCCCTTGATTGGACGAACTTCATTGCTAGAAATTATACACAATAATAAAACGTCCAATTTCTACTAAATTTTCACGCAAATACATCATACACGATCCAAAATTTAAGTAGTTACCCATTCATCATCACATAAGCAGTAATAACCAAATTCATCCAAAACACATAAAGTCCAAGATAAAAAATTACCAAAGTAAATGTCACACCCCAAAACCGGCAAGAATGGGGAAATTAAACGGCATCCTTCCACATGAAAGATGTAGCTCTATCACATCATACAACATGATATCAATATATATTCCTCCAAAAATATATATAAGATAAATCTACATATTAGTTTCAACATCATAGTTTCTCAAATCTGCTAAAAAGAACATGTACAACTTAGAGCTCAGCCAACCCAGTAACTATGCACAGCTATACTCAAAATCCTAGTCACCAAAACCCTAGTTGATAGCACTCTTGTATTACCAGCCATTGGCTAACGAGCCCGAAAATATTAAAGACAAGTGAAATGAGCAACCACAATTCAATGAGTATCACATGATTTCTAAATTGATCGAGCAACTACTATACACATATTCAAAATAATGCCATAACAGATACTTCAATTTTAAATATAATATGCATATTGAATCAAACATGAATTGTTCCATTTCAACATAGCTTTGTACAAGTCAGAAATAGTCATTTAGATTCATTATCTCAATTCAAATATTGATGATCAAGTCCATTAATCAATCTCTATTAAAAAAAACACATCAATGATTCACTAAAAGTCTCCCATGCATTTCACGTAATTTAAGGATAAAACCTGTCGACAATGACAAAAGTTGACCACTAAATAATTAGTATTGTAAAGTCTTGCGTTCTCGTTCTTTATTATATATCTCTATATATTTAGAAAGCATGGATCTTTTTCTTTATGAATTACATGTCCGCATTGAACTTAAACGAAGGCAATCTGTGAATTACACTCAAATGAGGCTTTAAACTTTGAATTTTCAAATTTGGTTTGTTTGAGCTTTGGCCTATCTCTCTAAGGATCTTCCTAGTTAAAATTTGCATGCGACATACATGTGTCATACTCGTCTTATAGAAGGGTTTTTCGCTAAAGTTTAAATGGACTTGTATTAGGAATAGGATTTCCAAACTTTATCACTTAAAGTTTACATAAAGGCCGTGCCTTGTTCGCCAAAATGAAGAGACGTGCAAGAATACTAGAACAACACAAAATTACACTCAGCCAATAAGAGCACAGTCCAGCACGTGCATGCACGCTTAGCCAAAGATGACCAGTCAATTTCAATCTGAAATATGAATAAATTATAACGAGCTTGAGCAGAAGTAGCTCGTGCTATCAAACGGAGTAGGACACATGTCGATCGCATGCTCCTATGATCCTAAAGAAGTGACCAAACCTCTTTCGAATTTGATTCGTTTAACGACTAGATCCAATCTCTAGAATTTGCAAAAAGTGAAATGGAGAATATATCATAGCAATTTTACCATATTTGAATAGGTAACAGAAATATGAAAATCTGAGCACAATTAAAACTGATTGTTTTGGGAAATTGTCTCTGTCAGAGTAGCAAAGACATGTTCTGCTTTTATAGATGGCAGAATCAAATGGCTACTCATGGGATTTGAGCTTCAAACGATTTTGAGTGTTCCTCTTTGTTCTATTCTTATGTGCAAAAACTATGGATTTCTGATTGCATTCTTTATAGGAGTTGCTTCCATTTGTAATCTGGGAAGAAAGGGTATTATAAACTTATGAGAGATGCTTGTATTTGTAGAGTTGTCTGCCAAGTTGGGAGTAGAAGCAACACATTCCATTAGCTGTAACACATTGAGATTACCGGTGTATTCTAGTCTTATTTTAGTTTGAGAGAGTGGATGTGGAATTTACCAAATCACTATATATCTACTCGCAATACTTCATCCCTTTAACTCTTTAATGATCAGTCTGATTAAAGCTACCATATCTACATGGACGCACCAGCATCTACATGATTGTTTCTCATCAACTTAAGTGTATTTGCAAGCATTCAAGAAAAAAAATTAAGTCTGTTTATAATAACCTATTTACCTCGCTTTAGATTATTGTGCTAGCCCTATCAATTTTTTAATCCATAAGGCAAACAGTCCATCCTTCAATGATGGTTTTCACTTGTCGATTTGAAAGTAAATGTTTGAATTTTTTTTTCAATTTTTGGATTAATTAAATTGCAAGAGCCTACTAATTGTTCGTTGAATTAGACACTCCATCTACATAAATGCACTAGCATTTACACAACTCTTTCTCATTCAACTTAGGTGTATCTGTAAGCATCTCACGGAAAAGCTTAAGTCTCTGTATAATAACATATTTACCCGCTCTAGATCGTTGTGTTATCCATGACGGTTTTTTTTATCTGTGAGCAAACAGTCCGTCCTTCAAAGCTGGTCCTCCCTCATGGATTTGAACTTTTTTTTCCAATCTTTTGATAAATTCAATTGCAAGGGCCTACTAATTGTTTGTTGACTTGGTACAAGTGTCTATCGTGCCAAGTTTGCTCACAAGTTCAAATCAAGAATATAATACGGTAAAATTACCAAAAAAGTCCTAAATAATTATCACTTATGTTGATTCAGTCTCAACCTTTTTGTTTAAATCGATTCAGTCCTAAACATTTTCCACCTTTGCCATTTAAGTCATTCCGGTGGATTTTGGCTGGAAAATACCTACATGAACCTTGCCGGCGACGACGTGGCGATAACGGAGCGACAAATTTATTTCTTCTTTTTTTTTCTCCTATTTTCTTGCTCCGGCCGCTCCAAAGGGTGGCAAAGCTGTAGCTAGTGACAGGGCTGCCCTCGCCAACGACTGGCAAGGGCGGCGGCGGCCTCCCCAGCCCTTGCCGCCTTCGCCCGTCACTAACAAGGGCTCCGCCACCCTTTGGAGCGGCCGAAGCAAGAAAATAGGAGAAAAAAATAAGAAAAAATTTATCGCCATGTGTCGCCCCATCTTCGCTACGCCGTCGCTGGCGAGGTCCGGTTGTCATTGGCGAGATCCACATAGGCACTTTCTAGCCAAAATCCGCCATAAGGACTTCAATGACAAATGTGGAAATGTTTATGACTGAATCGACATAAATGGTAAATGTTTATGACTTTTTTGGCAATTTTCCCAATACAATACTACTCGTTATTTGAGCATGTCCTTTAAAGAGAATGAATCCTCTATGTTTCATCTCAATTCACCGTTAGTGTCTATTAGATTGCTATTATAAAATGCTTTATTTTTCATCTTGATTGCCTTGATTGTAATTTGTTTCAATACGGACTTTTAATAGATGCAATTGGTAATTCTTTCATACTTGCAGTCATTTTGCTAACAATTATGTAGATTTTCTCAATTTTATTAGATTTCATAGTTTAAGTTGGTTTGCCAATTTCAGTTGCTTTCGTAGTCTAAGTTGGTTTCCTAAGCTGTACAAGTTTCCTGATATGAGGTTTCTAATTTAAGTAGGTTTCCTAGTTTGAATGGGCTACCTAATTTTAAGTAGCTTTCCTTTTTTGGTTGGATTTCCTAAATTAAGTAATTTAACTGATTTGAATGAGCTTGCCAATTTGAGTAGATTTCCCAGTGCAAGTTGTTTTTCCTAATTCGCCCAAGTTGCCAAGTTCAAGTAGTTTTCCAAACTTGTATAGACTTCCCAATTTGAGTATGTTTCCCAATTTGAATAGATTACCTAATTAAAATACATTTCCTAATTTGATTAGATTTTCTAGCTTGAGTATATTCCCCAATTTGAATTGGATTCTTAATTTAAATAAATTTCCTAATTTAAGTAGGTTTCCTAATTTAATTTGTCTTAATTCCTAGTTTATATATTTTTACTAATTTGAATAGGCTTGCCAATTTATGTAGATTTCCTAGTTTGAGTATTGTGTACTACTTTAAGATGGTTTCTTGATTGAGTAAACTCAAGTAGTAGACTAGAGTTGTCATTAAGCAATTTAGGTGAAACATAGATACCCAAATAGCCTAAGACTGCATTTGGTTAGGCTTTCAAAATGGGCCTTAAAGAAATGCAAAAGTTTTTTTCCTAAAAGACCTTGGGAAAATGCAAATCTCTTTAGGTAAAAAAATTCTTTGAAAAGCAACTTTGAGTTAAGTAGTGTTTGGCCAAAAAAAAAAATAGTAAAAGCCTTTGGTCGTAACTTATCTTTTTTCTTATTTAAAAAAACAAACCCTTTGCCGATTTCGTAGAAGGGCTCAAGTCGCCGATTAGCCAAATTTGGCACCAATGACTGTCGTTCGAGGTGGGACGACCTCAGGCAACCACTAATGGCCACCTAGGCTCAGGCAACCAAGGTGAGGGCTACCGGGGTCATACGACCCCATGGAAGCCAGCAAATCATTGCATTAATTATAGAAAGTAATTACAATTAGTAGAATGAGATTTTTTCTTGGACAATATTTTAGAATGGTATTACGCAATACTTCTTCTTAATGATATAGTTTCTGTTTGGACATGGTCTTACTGCACCCTGAAAAAGGATACCCCATATTTCGTCGATCTAATTTTGCAATTTTGTCTAAGTTCACGAAAAGTCTTAGCATTTCCTGTAACACAGGGATTACCTTATCGAAATAATAACCAATCACGCCTCTTAATGATATGATTAAGAATACTTTCTCATCTCATGGATAGAAAGATCACAAAAGTTTAGCACGACACCCTTCATTAATATGACTGGGAAAGGACAGATGCAAAACGTACAAATCACAAGGGAATCTCAACAACCAAGCTGTAGCAAATAATTAACAACAGTATTATCAGCTCTACCTCTGTTGATCACCATTCGATTCAATGGTGCAAGACACAACAGCAAGAGTCTAATCCAAATTAAGCACGCACCGACACACCCGCATTAATAAACCCTACCTTATCTCCTCCAAGTAAAGATCTTCCTTCTTTCTTATGAATGAATCTCTCTCTCTCTCTCTCTCTCTCTCTCTCTCTCTCTCTCTCTCTCTCTCTCTCTCTCTCTCTCTCTCCTATGACATATCTAACGAACCACCTTACAGTCTAGCCTAATCTCTTGGCCACCGGTCAAGCTGCTCATCTTGATCATGGACTTGATGAAGGCGTCATTGAACTCCTGCTGCGAGCTCGCGAACTTGGACACCAAGTCCTTGGTCTGTTGGGCCGTAAGCAGGGCTTCATCCGAAGAGAAGATGCTCTGGCCCTGAAGGAGCATCTTGAAGTAGACGTTGTCGAAGGTGGTGGATGTCGAGTCCAACGTTGATCCAGCATTCTTCACCGTGTTGCCCAATGGGCACATGTTGCGTAGGTTTGCCGCGAAGGACGAGCTCAGCGATGGGTCGACGTCGGTGGTGGGGCTGAAGTTGTGGATCCTGTTTTGGAATGACGAGCAGTGAGCAAATCCCAGCGTGTGGCCTCCTGCATGCATGCGATAGAATTAATTTTACGTAAAAAGTCACACGGCTAACCGCTTACAAGATATAATAAGCAAATAACTAGTTATTGCAAAATCACATAGTGTGATTACGTGGTAAAAGAACTAAGTGGTCATGTCATAAAGTATATTCTGTCGATGATTTCATCGCTGAAATGAAATGTTGGCGAAATTGTTGACACATTCAAACCTTTAAATTTTTTTTAAAGCTTTCCCAAAGGTTTGTCTCTAGTGTCTTACCGGATAGAGCCACTAAATCTTCCATGGAAAGGCCTCTCTGGGAGAAGCTTTGCTGGAGTTGAGAGATGTTGAAGGTAGGAGCTGGTAATTGCCTGGTGTCACTTGCCTTTGATGTTCTTCCATCTAGCCTCCCTTTGGGCACATTCCAAGTGGGTCCTCCAGACTATATACCAGAAACATCACATGGAATATAAAGATTAAAAATCATAAGCCTTCAAAGGCAATTTCATCATAGGTTGGAATTTCGTTTTGCTCTTGCCATATTGAACCACAAGTCAATCGATTGACATTCTAATTATAAGGACGAACCAGAGAGACAGCATCACGAGCTGCAAGAGCCAAGATGTCCGCACAGGAGACGACACCAGGGCACAATGCTTCCACTGCTTTCTTCGCATTGTCGATCACGTAGAATGCATGCAGTGAAATATTGGGAGGGCCATCTTTCTCTGCCGTGTTGCCTCCCGTTGAGTTCAGCAGCACGGAACCATCACACCCCTATTATTCATACCGAAGCCAACATACATTAATGTTGCTCCAAATTGACCATTATAATCTATCATATAAGTTCACGTAAATAACTGAAGTTATACATAAGAAAGGAACTATCAGTGGTGTAAAAGTACATTGACTTATGGCATGTAACTTCGCCTTTATAACGCGGATCAATCTGGATCCATGGAATACCAACTAACCGTACGAATTAGAGAATCCGTATGGGATCGGTTTTAAAGATAAAAATAAAGACTGAGTTTAGGAGGGAAAGGAACGGAAATGGGTCTTACTCTAATGAAGCAGTCATGGAAGTGCATCCTTAAGAGCGCAGCTGGAACAGTGTTGTCATTCATCATGGCATTTTTTACAGCAGCTGCGACGGTAGCCTCGAGCTGTGGGCAAGTGTGGTCATAGTAGTTTGTGCTTAGTGCGTCGGCAGGAGAGAGAATTAGGAGGATGAGAAAAGCAGAGACGAGGGAGACTATGGATGCCATATTCGGAGCTTGTTCTGAGTAGATTTCCTAAGTTCACAAAGGACTGGTGCTTCCTTATGAATATCGTGAAGGACCTGATGACGGAATTTATACAGTGATGATAACTGGGTCACGCTACACACAGATAGGAGTTGTTAATTGGAGAAAAGATAAGGTTGGTTAGCAAATTTGGTGATCAAGGACCCCGATTGGCAAGTGGAGTAGTGTTCTTGAAGCCAGCTCATTGCATAAAACGACAACTCAATGTCACATTTGATAGCTATTGTTCTAGTTTGAACTACATCAACTTGTAAAGCGGGAGGGAAGTGAATAGTCTTCTGATCCTGTGTCTAAACAGATGCTTCAAGATCAACTATCTAGGTCAAGTTAAAATCTAAAGATGGCTGGACATTAAGCCCAAGCACAGAGTCTTGCCAGTCGCCTGAGGGTATCAGGATTCGATCGTCCAGATTTTACAGGCTAGTGCACTCTCAAATGTTGTCATCAACCAGATAACTTCACAGCTATTCGAAATCCATGAGTCGAGGCCAATTAATCGCGAACTCGAGTCCCAACTGATAGTAATTACCATTCTTCTTCTTTTGACCTTCGGTGCTTGAGATATCAAATTGAGTGGCAGATGAGGCTGATAGCGTGATAACTCACTTTCTTCACCTCTCTTCTTCTAATCTTGGATTTGATTTGTAACCAAGTAAACAGATGCCAAAGTTCATTATAAATAAATAAGAAGTAGACCTTCCAAAAGCAGGGTCGTTAGCATTGAAGTAGACTCTGCAAAGGCTTTGACAGAAGAGAGACAAGGAGAATAACGTTTGGTGGATACGGTCCAACGACTAAACGCATTTTGGAGTAATGTAATCCGGGTCAACCGGTTGTTCCTTCTTCGGTTGGCTCATTAAATTGGAGTCCATCCAAGCTCGAGATGATATTTTGCTTATACAGAATAATGCAACATACCAATGACGTGTGAAAATATAAGCCAATCGTAGTTAAAGGTTAGCCGGCTGTGAAACATATAAGTAGGATAAGTTAAGCAATGTAATCTCAATAACGCAAACATATGCTATTCGAGTAACTTATAAAGCGATTCATTGGGTCAAACATTATAAGTGACTCTTGTCTCAGGCATTCATCATGTACACGCTCTACTCTATATGATATTACCTATGCATTGTCTCAGCTTAATCAGTTGACAATACTTAAGACTTATCCGTTGGATCTATCGGTCCATCTAAATCCAACAACCATATGAAAGAATAATGCAATTCCCATATATTTAAGTAACTAGTCCACGTCAATCTCCTTACTTTTCTAACGAATTATTGAGTGGCCCGGACAAGATCCTGCGCGTTACGTGAGCCAAGGGTGTTCTTATTAAATTTTGTGTGGTCCTGAGTACGAATTCTAGGCATCCCATGTCACTTCAAACCTAACCAGAACTTGCACTTTCTACTTATAATGAATTTGTTTTTCTGAACTTTGACTTGACATCTGTTATGACCCACTGGTTATTTGAGTAAACGAGAGGGACGGCTGGAATTTTGTAAAAAAAATTCAAAAAAATTATTTCATTTTTTTTTATTTTTTCTCAGTAGTCATATCCCTAACTTGAGTCAGGAAATCCATTTCCAAATGAGATATGGGTGCCAAAAACCAAGGTTGTTCAAGAAACACATCTCGCTTTACTTGTTAAATGCAAAATCTTACTTGTCAGAAGATATGTTTTTACATGCTTTCGCGAGAATTATATTGTTGATATGCATCCACTGAATTTGACAAAAATACTATTCTCAAAAGAGTATTTAATGACGTATTCTATTATTAAGATAAAAGCTACTAAAATCATAAATTGTAACAGTTTTGACACATTTACTCTCAACGTTTCTTTTGTTGATACCAAAAGTTCCAAACTTGTACATATGTGTTATGTTTACTCCACTTTGCTCAATGTGACCCATTACCAAAAAGCCAGTAAAAAAACCTCAAATTTGTATTTACATAATGCATTTTTATGCCCAAATTTAGTGTCATGGAAAATTTTTTATCATAAAAAAAAGTTAAATGTGTCGCACAAGTATAAGTTTGAAGATTTTTGTGCCAGAGACAAAACTTTGGGAAAAATGTGTCTCACGAGTACAAATTTGGATTTTTGATGTTATGGAAAAAAACTTAGGTAAATATGTTATAGTTAGTCAAGTTTGGATTTTTTTTTTTTTGTGGGTTTTTTCCTTATTATTAAAGTATGATTAAGTGACTTCAATAAAAGGCCTAACGATAATTGTTGTTCTGGCCCAAATCATGGAAGAGGCCCAAATTGGATGAATTCAATGGACTCAACCCACGATACCATTAGCAGCTGCACACGACACCAGACCATGGAGACTGGTTAGAAAAATTCAACAAAATTAACAATTGATAATTATAAATAACTATGGATTCTGTCTAGCATCTCATAATGTAAATGATTTCATTATCTCAATTATCTTCCGAATAATGTATATCATTTTCAAGTAATGTTTCTTTTTCAATCTTATGATTATTGCCATTATTATAGCTATAAAGATATCGCATTAAATAAGTTGAATATGCAAGCGTAGAAAAGCAGTATTAATGAACATAAACTTTCAAAAAAAATTACATGCTGAGTAGCTCTAATTTTAACTCTAATTAGAATTGTTTTAATATACTAGTTGTAACACCTTGCTTCCAACAAGAATAGAGGGATGATATAGCCGTTCTTTCGCTCAAGAAAATATGTATTTCTACCCTCGACTAAACCCTACAAATATCATTAAAAATATTCAACTATCTCAACTTAACTCCCAACCAAAATGCTACTGCCAAAAGCTCCTTGCTTGATAGGGCTGTCTTCTTGTATATTATTAACTAAAGAACCTGAAAATTTTTTGAATTAAATGACATGAGTAATCACAGCCCAGTAACTAGTAGCAATCCGTTTTAAACAAATCGAACACTCAATATACATACTTACAAAACCAATATCAAAAACTCGATAAGCCCAAATCTAGTTGATAATATACATACAACTTCAAATATAAGTTATTTCCTGTTAATAGAAAATTTGTATTCATACAATCAAAATGATTAGTGACATAGGGAATCGCATGAATGGAAAAATACTAAAATATTCATTATTTTCAAAAATCAATAGAAGGTTATATCTTTCCACAAAGCTTTATACGTATCAAAAATGCTTTATGGATCCATAGTCAGAAGTGAAACATTAATGATCAAGTTGACTGCTCAATCTCAAATCACACTGCAATGATCAATTCTATAATGCCCAATATCAAATTCAAAGCTCTATAAGTGGCTCCCATGATGCTTGCATTCTCGTAGACTTAACACTTGACCAATGAATATTAATAGTATAAGGCTTTAGATGTGACTTTTATGAAACTTGCATTATCATGTAGAACTTAACCATTGACAACATATTAAAAGTTACAAGGCACTAGAGATAGCTCCCATTAGACTAACATCATCTTGTTGCACTTAACTCTTCACTGCAATGCCTTAGAGGTGGCTCTCATGAGACTCTTGTTACCCTATAGCACTTAGTCCTTTGAAAATTTGTATCACAATTGGTTTCATAGACCATTATATATAGCTTTACATGAATCAATTCTTTCCACAAAACCAATCTAAAATCCATATCATAAATTGTTTTCACCATACCAAACATATAAACTATCACGACATAACATCTTTAAACATTTATATTCACATATTAATATATAGATAAATTTTTTCGCAATTCCTTTCAAAAATCATTTTTTGGACCATTTGACAATGATCAACCGATAAATCATTTCCACAAATACTTTTCATGCCATTTCAAATAATCAAAAGGATAGTAAATCCTCAATCCGGATTTTATGGGAAAACAAATCATTTTGTAACTCATAATATTTTTATTTAATCCATATGAATTTACAAACTCGGAAGAAAAGATAAACACCACTCGCCTACAAATGGCCAAGATCAAACAATATAACTGCTCGAGCTAATGATCTCGCAATCCGGGCTTTGCAAAAAGGAGATCATGGGCTTGGGCCACCTTTTTAGTTTTGGCCCAACAATTACACCAGTTGACTCTAATTTTACCAGTGTAGTTAAGTTGTTATGATATTATGAAGTACGACATTTACCAAAAACAAACTTACTTGCCGGATGGCTGACATGAACATGTGTAGATGCATGCCCTGATCGAGTCTTAGTTATCTCTCCTATCATCAATTCACTCGTATAACCCCCATAATGAGCCTCACAAATTTACCATTCCTACACATAAGATCCATGGACCAACATGTTCAATTAAAAAGAAACGAAATATCTAGGTTACTGAAATGAAATTCTTCCGTCGAATTTCAGGCTTTTAGCCCGCACAAGAAGATATTAGAACCAATGCACGCTGCTTGCGTCCCATGCATTTCGTGAATCAATTCAAGTATCCTTTCTTTTCTTTTTTTATCATTAGCACCTTTGAAACAATAAATTAAGATGGAGTAAATAAGAAATTTTCATTGATAACTTTCTTTGGCTTTAAATTTTTTGGATGGAAACGTCTGCAGAGTAGCATGGATGTACAGGGAGAAGATGGAAATTTATAGATCACCGACATGTACTCCTGCTGCAACGGAAGGGGAAAAATTAATTTTTGCCTGACTTTATTGATAATTTATGTATTATAAGTGTACAAGCATCTGAATTCGAAAGATTAGGTTAATCTTATATTACATAAATATATGCCCTTTTGACCGAGCTTCTTATTACAGTCCAGCCACAAATCACATTGATCAAACCTCAAACCTTCACAAGTTGATGATTACAGAGTAATGTTTAAATGTCAAAAACCTTTTGCTCTATACTTTGGCTCCACGATCGCTGATAATTTCCAGAGCCTCAAGTTCACAGATCGATTTCGCTTCCGCATCTCGTGATTCAAAAATAAAGATTGTGGCGGGCTGCTCTTTGTGAAAATAAATGAAGCACGCCTCGGCCGGTCCAACCGATCGCCGTGAACTCTGAAGCCGCCGTCGAAATCGAACTAGAACTGAACCGAGCTAGAGAAGGTTTGGCCGAATGTCCAATTTGGTGGCACGATGTCTGTGAAGAGCTTGGTCACGCCATCACTGGTCGTGACCTGAAAGGACAGAGATTGGCCGTTGAGGTACGAATTGGACTGCCAATTAGCCCCCCAGTTCCTCGACATGACCGCCCATCCTGTCTTCGAGCCTTTGATCGAGACGGACGTGATCGATCCAGCCCCGGCGACATTGCTTATGAGGACCAGCTCAAAGTAGTCTCTTCCATTGATGGTGAACCTCACTCCACCATGTTTCTTGCATGGAACCCTGCAAAAGATCGTGACAAACCCAGAGCGAATAATCAAGCTACGGTGGTTGTGATGCGGGGTGGTAGGTTAAATCGATCACGGTGCAGACAGAAAATAGACCGAAGAAAGCTTAGATTACGAACCTTTGGTACAGGACAGGTATGATTCCTCCACTGTAGATGCCGATTTTTTCCCAGGCGGGCTGAGCCATGTCGAAATGCTGGAGAGGTGGGTTGCACCACCCACCATTGTCGTTCGGGAGAGCATAGTTCGGAGGGCAGAAATTGGTGGCGGTGACCGTGATGGAAACTCCTTTGTGGCACCACCTGGAGTCAGTGTTGTAGTCACAGATGATCTTGTAGCACTGTCCACACGAAGCCCCGTCGTTGAACAACGCGGTGCTCAACGCGGCGGTTCGGGTGCCGTACCCGGTGGAGTACAAGTTCCCATAGCCACAAGCTCCTCCTGCATATCGCCGACTCATGTCAAACTCGAGAACCCTCAATTTCTTTGCGAATTGTGAATCGAGAAATTGTCTTTCTAAACGAAGGGCATCTCATTCTATACCCGGCGAGTAGTTAAAAATGAGCCAACAGAGACCAAAGCATTCTCGAAATCAAATTCTGATTCGATTACCTAACCTATGGATCTCTATCGAAAGCTTTCATGACTAACCGGGTCCAGGTGGACCGGCGAGTCATTCCAACAAGAGAGACCAAGTCACTTTTGTAAACTTACCCATGGTTCCCGAGGCGTCACTTCCACCATAAAAGGTGGCATGAGCTTTTGTCCATCCTGAAGCTGTGAATGCAGTGGCACTCGCAGCAAAATGAAAGCACACAAGCACAAGGAGTGGAGCAAAACTGGCCATCTCCATCTGGAGAGAGAGAGAGAGAGAGAGAGAGAACTCGAGGAGATCGAGGCTTGAGAATGATAATGTGATTGGCGGAGAGATGTGTCTGAGCTGCTTGGCTTGTCCAAAGACCCAGAAGTGCCGCACCTTAAATAAGAGACTGGATTGACTTCTACATGAAATAACCACCTTCACATGTTATCTCTCCGGACATGGAAAATTTTTTAAGAGCAAGAACTTCTTCAATCAATTGGGTAATATTTTCGGCAAAGTCCGAAGATCTCAAAGGCCTCATTCAATTGTTCCCACGTTCTCTTCCATAAGTCCCACATGCAGTTTCTCCCTGACACATGAGCGGTGAATAAATCTAAACCCACCACCCCCACCACCTTCCCAATTGTTCATGATTTTCAGGATTTTGATTGAATAATGCATCTGGTTGTTCATATTTGAAGATTGCCGGGCATCTTTAAAATGGCTTTGACTTTAGAGAGAGAAACAGAGAGAGTTTCTTATTATGTGCCTAGTGTTTCACATGGGTTTAGCGATTCTTTGACCCGGATGAAGCAAGACCCTTCATTCCTGTCTTCTGCACATGATCCAGTTTGAAAAGGAATAGCATGCCCATGAGTGGCTGTTACGTTTTCGCCATTTGCAAACAGGTACGGTTCGTCCAAATGAATGGTCTTTGATGTACTTAAACGTTGTTATAAAAAAAAAAAAAAAAGGGTCGACGAAGAACTCGCCATACGTTACTACATGCAGGTTTAGCTTATGTTGAGGCGCTTCCTCTCCTTGTCTGGTAAGTTCAGTTTGGACAACTTTCAGGCAATCAAACAAGAAGGTAGTTAATTCTTCTCCTTTTTGAGGCCACGAACCTTTCATTGAATTACTGGAGAATCAACCGCCAAGTTCCCTCACTAAGATGGTAATCATAATCCACCAAATCAGACCAATAGTTCGACTCAATCAACGAAAGACACGACGTGGACGGAGTCATGTGCATTATTGGTTGGTTGACAGACGCGTTATGTACACTCAATCGCCTAGTCCGTCCAATAATGCCTTGGTCCGATGAAGCATTTTCCCAGTCCACAGATTGTTCATAAGCCAAATTCCAGGAAAACCATCACCGTCACCTAAATAAACGAGAGAAAAGAATCTGCAATGATATGATTACCGCATTCATCGGCACGAGCCAATGGCATATCCTCGAGGACAAATGAGAAGGACTCAAGGATCTGGGTCAGTACAGGGCACAAATTGATCTCTGGGGCATATTATCCATGTGACAGCGAGACTAAAATAAGTGAACAAGAAATGGCAATGGTTGACCAGGCATGATGAGATAGTTTTAAAAGGGTCTATCACCAGATTCGTTGAGTGTAATTGCATGATTAGGAATGTGCTGCTTTCAATAGAACTCCAATGCCACATTCCAGCACATGCTTTTCCCATCCAATCCAATTAAAAATAAACGAGAGAGAGAGAACCTCTGAATCCTGAAGATATATTTTATGCCGACACAACAATAAGAGGTGGACCTTGTGTACCGTACATGAAATGAAGGACATGGACTAGGATGAGTTAACCAATCCTCTTTCAGTCTCCATTCTTTCCGATGTTCATCGACAATGGAGAATGAAACGTAGGATAAGTTATCCTAAACTATCGAGTTTTGGCTGAAAGAGAAGTTTTCTGAGATACGACCTGCATCGGCGTAGTAGTATTTATATTGTCCTAGATTAAAGCACCATAAACAACCAGGGAACAAAAGTGGCGTGTAGGTAAAAAAGAGGCTTTGAGCGCTTAGATATTCTAAAGGCAAATTCAGAATTCCCACTTTGTCGCCATCCTCCTAGAAGATAATCGAACTACAGATCTCCAATTTTCAGCTTTTCAATCTTTCACAGGTCAATAGAGAGGGCAATCGGTGGTTAGCCAATGACTACTGTAAGTTCTAACGAAGATAGGGAAACAGGTAGCATCTTCGATTGCGTTGATTGATGGGTCCAAGCTGGTGTGCCTACAGAGAAGCATTCTAATGCAATGACATTAGGCTTTGAGCCTCGTCTTACGCCAAGAGAGTAATTATTTGTTTATAAACCTTCTGTGGCCTTTACATCCACAAAACAGAGGATGCAATCTGCAGCGTGCTCTAAGGACACTCGACGTTACCTGAAATGTGAAGTGAAGCAACAAGTAGCCCAGACTTTAGCCATATTTTTCTTTTTCCCGCTTTGGGTTTGAAGCAAGATGTGTATGTGGTGTAATGTGACTGTCAAAGTACCAATTGACCTTGCCATGAACGTCATGTATCATGCTACAATTGAGCATATCGGTTATTCATATCGTTGAATCCGAGAAGCTTTCAAAGGAAAAAATGAAACTTATGAAGATTGCATTGGGCCAGAGTCCTTCGGATGTGATTACCAAGGCCCTAGCAAATGTCAAGCAAGAAACTTGGAGGGCCTTGGTTGGCATCGGTGCTTGTTAAGATGGTTGGTTGATGATGTGATCCATTAACAACAGATCCTTATGGAACTAAAATGGAAATGCGTTAAATGGACGAGACCCGTGAGTAGAGACTGAAGTCCGTGACCTTGTAGTGTGTGTTCTAAGAAGTTCTTTGCTAGTCTTAAGGTGCATTTGAAAGAGCTTTGAGATATTTCTATAATGATCTTTGACTTGAGATGCATTTGCTCAAAGCATTTACCTTCAGTGACCTTTGGTATATTTTTTGCCAAGTATCTTTGGGGGGAAAAAAAACAGAGGGCATGACAACTGGAGAATGGAAAGATCGAATCATCGCGGAAGCAAATCAATCACCGACGAAGGTCAAACCGTCGAAGACAACATTTCCATCTCGAGGCAAATTAGGCTCTCAAGTAGAAGACTGCTACCTTCCCCTTTGCCTACCAAAGACATTTGTGTAGAGGCACAACTCTACAGCCTCAATGTGCAATTGAGGCATAAAATACATATCTACAACCCTTGTCACTTTGGTGGATTTGTAGTAAAATTGGTGCTCCCGAGCTTTCAGTAATTTCAAATGCAACGAAACTTAAACGAAATCAAACAAGAAGAAACCAAAAATTTCTTGGCTCAGCCCCATTCATAAGTGATAAGCGCTAAATTCTAAAATAGTGAACCAAGACAAGACAGACTACATATTGAGATCACATAGTCGGACTTCAAATCATTTTTCTTATTCGATGAAATCATTACGAAAAGGCATAGCTCAGTTTCCGCAGGATATCAATACTTACATGCCATGCAACACACAAGTACATTAATTCAAAGATATGCAAACATTGGACCGAACTCTTTCATGAGTTGGAAAGAACTGTGAATTGCACCAAACTCTATCATGGGTTGGGAAGAACTGCGAATGTCGACTCCTTTTTCTCTCTTCCTTGTATTCATTTGGAAACAGCTTTCAGTTTGTGACCGCACTGCATCAGACAGGCCCATTAAGTTTTAAGACAAGACTTTATCCATTCAGATTCTCATAGAATATGAGGCCAAAGCTACACGCCTCACCGCAGTCCCCTGCCCATTTCTAACCATGGCATCATACAACACTGTAAACCCACAATCCAGGGAAAACTAAAAACTATCCCCAGCTAAATAATAAACATTAACTGACAATCTCAGTCCTCAGTATTTAGAATAAAAGAATGTGCTGCTCAGTCAAAATTAACATGTCAATCACCTATCTCTACAACAAAGAAAGAATGGCCACAAGAACCTAATCGCTATCAAGTCTAAAATGGTTACACAAACAGAGCCTACCACAATGTCATTTGAGTAACGCAGAAAACAGCAATGGACGATAGTAAAATATGGAGGAAGCACATATTGGAATTGAACCGCAATCTTTTGGGAATGCATTATGCAACTTATGCAGCTGCCTGGATCGGTCCATTTGGTCTGTAACCACGGCCTCTTCCACGAGTTCCCCTTCCACGGCCACGGCCTGTATACACGAGATTAAAAGATAAAAATCAATAATATCACCGGCTTTTTTAATCATCCCCAATAGAACTCAAAAGGCAATTCAACTATTTCTAGGATATGCATACTCTAACATAATTAAGTTTTCCAAGACAGTTATTGGATACAAATTATGGATCTTGACTACATATAAATGCAGAGCAGAATATCTAGACGTTAATACCACATGCTTGTAGCACTATCCTAAGAGTATATCCAGTTCGCTGAATAATTGAAACCTATCCATTCATAAAACTTGTATCAAATCAGACTTGTACATGAATAAAAATAATGATTAAAGGAGTACCACGGTTCTGAGCAGGTGGTTCTTGATTGTATCCTCTGTCTTGTTGTGTATCAGCATAAGGTCCATTGTATCCTCCCCTTCCACGGCCACGAAAACCACGTCCTCTTCCTCGACCCCTACCTCTAGCATAACCTTGGTTGCGGTCCCAACCTCCATCGTCATACTCAGAATTCACAAAACCATTCCCTGAATCAAGCAATATTACATATTGTAACCAGAAAGCAAACATTTGAGGACTTGCCAATGCAGCAGAGAATACAAGCCAATGGGCACTCCCCAGAGAAGTGCATTAGCATTTTGCTACCACCACAACAGATTATGAAAACAATTTAGTTGACCATTATGCAAGATCCTGCATCTAAAACACACCCTTCCATGTGGTCCAAAAGAAATGTTCA
This sequence comes from Melaleuca quinquenervia, assembly GCA_030064385.1. Classification (NCBI taxonomy): domain Eukaryota; kingdom Viridiplantae; phylum Streptophyta; class Magnoliopsida; order Myrtales; family Myrtaceae; genus Melaleuca; species Melaleuca quinquenervia. Next base: position 20,156,585 of record CM057723.1, on the reverse strand, counting down.
GTTCTGTAGATGCAATACCTCTACCTCTTGGTCTTCCTCTGCCACCACGACCTCTTCCTCGTCCACTCGGTGATCCCTCTATAGCAAAGAGGAATATAATCAGAATAAAAATCGAAAAACGACATAACAGTAACTGCTAAATGGTAGTGACAGAATAACTTCTTAAAGTACCTCCTTCATAATAAACCTCTGGTGAGGTCTTCACCATGTCAGCAGGTAAAGGAGACTGATACCTGCACTAGAGGGCATTTGCGGCTTGTGATGGACAAAAGACCAAACTCATAATATGTCTTAACTCTCAGTATGAAGAATCAATGAAAAGAGAAGAACAACTCAAACGCACCCAACAGACGATGTGTCCAGTTCCTTGTTTGAGAGAGTTATCGTAATCATTGATACATGCCTTGTTGTCTCCAAACTATCCAAACAAGCAAAAGGCATCAAATGGAGAAAAAAAAGAGCAATTATGAAAATGAAAATTAATGGCTAATAATCAGTTTGCAACTGCACTTACGTGACGAGGCCTTCCTCCAAAGGCTCCCATGTATCAGTTATGTCTATTGACCCGATGGAAGTTACCTGATGAAGACCCACAATTCTTCTCTACAATACATAAGCAAAGAAACTTCAGACCAAAGCTAACATTTATACAGTAAATAGCATGTTAAAGGAATAGTTTGAAATAGACCTTGATTAACTCCACTATGGTCACAGTCTTGTTGATGGCTCTTCCCATCGCCTTGAACACAATTTCTTTCGAACCTTTCTCCTGGATAATGTGATTTACAAAGTAAATTAAGAGGAAGTAGATATCCAAACATTGTCTCTCATCAGTAAATAGAGATTCAAAAAGTGAAGCTAAAAATGTACATCCAAGTTTCCCGTGGTCTCACTGATTCCTGTGCAGATTTGCATCAGTATTAAAAACTCATAAGGCTCCTTTTCTGCTCAACCATGTAATTTTTCATCGGAGGGACGCATTACATGCATAAGCACCAGTGCTGATGGTAGAGTAGCATTTGAGCCAAAAAAAAAAAAAAAGATCTTGCCGGTCCTACCAAAGAAGCTCAGGTCCAGTTGGTGTTCTCATTAAGTCGCGGCCGTTTTGCTAACTTTCTTAATAATCACACTTGTACTGTCTCTAAGTATCAGTCACATTGTCTTTCTAACATATTTTCATATAAGAAAAAAAAAACAGGCCGGTTTATTTTATACATAAGTTAGGGGGAAAAATAGTAACTTTTTTTCTAAGCAAACTTAAATCTAAGTACCAGCAATCCTCTAAATTACCCAGCACCGAAGAGCATAAATTGGCGTAAGTCCACCGAACATTATCTCATTTTCTAAGCAGCGCACGGCAATCATCATAAAGCTGCGTTACATAGCGAGACGAGACCTGGACACGAGGAAAGAACAGGAAATGAAAAAAGACACAAACCTGAAGCAGGCTCATGGCGTAGGTGATGTAGCTGCGCATCCTCCCCTGGCTCGTAATCCTAATCTCATTCTCGTCAATCGGCGTCTCCTCTCTCGGCTTTTCCACCCTCTGGTACCGATCCATCTCCTCCCCTGCGATTCCCCCAGCGTCACAACGCCGACCACGAGGGCAAACCACCAAAAGGAAAAAAAAACAAACGAGGAGAAAACGAAGGAACCCGGCGCCGCGGAGATAACACCGCGCAGGCCCACGGCGCGCACCCAGGAAAAAAAAAAAACCAAAACACCCGACCAAAAACCGAAGCGACCGCGAAATGGAGAGGGAAGAAGACGACAAAGCTAGGGTTAACCAACGCCAAAATCTGCCGCGTGAGGCGAAGGGAGGAGGAGACAAGTTTGGTTACCGCGTGTAGCAAAATGGATAGAGAAACAGAGACCTCTTTGTTGTTCTTCTTCTTCTTCCTCTGCTTCTGCTACGGCTCGGTGGGTTTTCCTTCGCTTCACGCCCTAAGAATGGAGCGCTGGCGTCTCAAGCCCTTTTATAGGCCAACCGCACCCGGAGAGAAAAACTGCCCTAACCAACTCTTTATCCGGTCCAGCAGGAGAGGGCCGGTCCGAAACCTCTAGTTGGAGCGCCGAACCGCGGTTCGCTCGGTTCGAGCCCGCATGACCCGAGCCGGAGAATGAGGCCTTCAGAAAGGGCCGCGATGATGGGCCCTCTCACGGCACGTCGGGCGTGAGATAATGGGCTTTGATAGCTCGATTCGCGGCTTCGCTTGCTTTCCCTTGAACAACGGGCCCAGCTTGAGGCCTAAAAATGAGATAAGACAAGAACTGTATATGACGCTGTCGGGAATTGGGAACCATTTTCCTAGAATCGTCTTAGATTTAGGAGAACTACAATCTTGAGTCCGCAACAAAATGACACGAACGATCCTCTTTGGAGAGGAGCTATGAAGAGAGGTCACGGAACATTTGAGGCGGGGAGTGAGTCTGTCGAGATGGGCCTGTAAATGGGCAAGGAGTCCTTCATGTACGGCGCGGGGAGATGAGGACGAACTCCATACTCTCGTGCTCCCCTACCAATAACACCTGCACACTTGCACATTGTTAATCACAAATTATCATCGCAATTTTGATCAATTGAGTCCATTTAGTCAATTTTACTTGGAAATTATTAATATTGACATCCGCTGTTCTACGTAATATGGATGATATTGACATGGATATTTTTTAATAATTTTTTATTTTTTTGTAATTTTTTGATTTGTTCTTTTTTTTTTCTTTCTTTTTTTATCCTTTCATTTTGTTCAACAAGCGCTTGTCTACCGCTGGCAAGGGCACAAAAGACTCTCTGATGGGCCAAAATCAAAGGGAAAAAATAGAATAAAAAATCAAAAAAATATTTAAAAAAATTTACATCAATGTCGACCGTATCATATAGGATGATTAACATTCATGTCAATATTTTTTTTTTGCTAAAATTGACTGAATAGACTTAATTGACAAAATATAAAAAGATTCAAAGCTAAATCATTACGATTAAAAATTTTACAATTGAATTGATACTATCGCAAGAAGGTTTAGAACGTTTTTAGTACTATCGTCCTCCTTATGATCTAAACCAAATCAGGAGTTTCCAGAATTTGAACCAGGGGCGGTGCTGGTGCAGAAATTCCTTCGGAAAAAGAAGTTGTTCGTCACTGATCACGGCCTTGCACACCAAGTCGAGCAATGCTTGTAATTTCACACATAGTGTCGCAACCGGCACGACACTATCGCTTAATCATGCACAAACCCAACATGCTTAAGGTAAAACAGCATCCATGGATCAAAAGCCTTCGATTTCATACAGAGCGGCGAAGACACCTACTAGAGCACAGTTGAACCGCTAAGTTATACAAAGGTCACACCGGAAGAGAGAGAGAGTTGGAATGACTACACATCATCCACGGCAAAATTGTTAGAAAGAATGAACATTTTCCTCGCGTGGATCCCCTTGTGCAGTTATCAGTGGATCGATAATGCTTCTCCATCCACTATAATCTATGGTGGAGTCGCTATCAGACAATGAGAATCCATTGACAAAGAAAGTAGGCGTGCCGAATACGCCTCTTGATGCGCTATACTGCATCAGCAGAAACAACATTCCAAAATTGTGAGCTGTACCAACATATGCTTAAAGGAAAGTAATACCACATCTATAATTCCAGCGAGGTTGTCTTGCTGAATCTACAGATTAAAGCTGCATTGACTTGAATCAATATCCAGAACCTGAACTTACCTTGAAAGAAACCCTTGTTTTAAGATCAGTTTTCGTGTCCTCAAACCCAGATACAACTGCAGATTTCAAGGAGTCTGCAACGACTTGTGTGGCAAAGTTTGCGATGTAACTCACCACAGATGCCTTTGACATGTTTAAAGTCTGGGCATTATAAAACTTCACCTGTACCAAACATATTAAAAACATTTAATCCCTTTGACAAATTCAGGTATTTTAAAACCAAAGTGACTAAAAACAAAAAACATACAGAAACTGTTTCTATTTTGCATGCAACAAACATTTTGTGTTGTTAGGGCTCTGTTTTAGAGGGAGGAAAGTTTGGAAGGGAAAGAAAATAAATTTTGTCTATTTTTTTCTCACAAAAAATGCTAACCATTTTCCAAAACACTTTCCATTTTCCTCAAGTCCCCTACTTAGACAACAAAGCCTAGGAGAAAACAATTGGCCAAGCACCAAAGAAAATTCACTAAAATGTAAAAAAGCAACCAATGAGAGCTACCTATGCAGTGAAAAAAGAAACCAACAAAAAGACAAATGACAGAATGTGTGCAAAGTAAATTTACTACTGAAAAATCTACATGGTCACCATATCATCAAAGCATAAACTGTCACAGTTTTTTTATATCGATATTTTGGATAAGAACCCTCAAGGGGAGCTGGAGATACTTACAAATTGTCATTATGTGAATCAAGATCTTAAACTGGGTTGCAGATATATTTGTTGAGTTTTCTAAGTTAGAAATTTGAATTAAATTTGCTATATCAATGGATGCTACGCTGTACCAAAAGCATTGCAGGTTAGCTAGTCACTGTGGTTAAAAAGAAACTAGAAGATTAACCCTTGCCTTGCCTCAAACGAAAATATTTCAAAATTACAACATAATCAATCTTTTTCATTACGCTAAAAAAAATGTTATAGTTTGCATATCATTTTAAATTTTTTTTAAAAAAAAATCTTGTATCGCTCTTTATAAATCTTAATTATCTAGGTACTTTCCCGTAGTAAGGTTCAAACGGCTCCACACATGTAACCAAGATATTTGGAGAACCTTGTATCAAGCAAATCCAAAAATAATTTCAAAACTACTGTCCTATGTAGAGATGTGTGTCAAAGCGGGGTTGTTAAAATGAATAGTTTTGGGACCATCAAAAGTATTGTCACAATAAATATACTAGAATGATTTTTTAAATGATTCTATGTTTACTCCAAATATTTCAAGAACTCCATGAGCACAAAAATAGGTAGTGGATAATAGATTGTCTCCTTCGCAAATGGTGAATTCACGACCATGTATGAAATTTTCTTAATGCGGTCATTGTTATTAAAATTATGATTTCCTATATCAATAAGGGAACTTTTTCCATTGAGAAGCATAAAAGTGATTTTGACACTTATAAATTATGATCGTCAAAATTCCTCATCGTGCTGCAAGTTACGTGAACTTATGATCAGGAAAAAAAAAGTTTACATTAAAAAAATGATATAATATAGTTTAAAATATGAGATATGGAAAGTTTTATAAGAAAAAAGTGAAAGAAAGCAGGAGAAGGAACAATGGGCAAAGGTGAAAATTGATAGACAATTGGTGAAATCAGAAGTTAATACAACAAAGGAAGAGGGAGGCGAGGAAGCGACATATATCCTTCCAAAACTCTCCTTTTGTATCACATGAATAGTACAGAACTGAATAAAATAGAAGGTTTTCTGCACCACAATCCAGTATCTTTTTATAGATAGATAGAAATGAAAAAAAGCCACTTGCAAATTGAAAATAGAGAAAGGTGATATAAAAGGCGAGAGCCAAACCAATCATGTCATGGTCTGTGATTAATGCATCTAATGTGAATTAACAGTTTTTATCTTGTTTATCTGTTTTTCATTACCAAAAAAAAAACAGTTTTTTTAACAGGGTGTGTATTATTAGTTGAATAAAACAATATCAAATGTATACAAATAAGGAATAAAAGAAAAGAAAGAAAGATAAGTGAGAAATGAGAGTACCTAAAAAAGACAGAAGAGTGAGACTAGAGTATGTATTTTACTCTCCCTAAGGAGGGCTAAAAACCCTCCTTTCGTCCTTTGAAACAAAAGACAATGCAGAGATTATACGGTTATTCAGAAAGTTCATCAAACTCTGAATGTCCCTCAAAGATATTAATATCACAAAAACCTCGTGACCTGTTGCTTACTGTACCACAAAAGCTTCATCGCATATCAAAAACAAAAAAAGGGCGGCGCAATAGGTCAAATGTAGCTAACACCAATCCACTCAATTCAGGCAAAAACCCCTATAAGTAATTTATCAAGCTTGTTCTCACTGTAAGAAGAAACGGCAATGACACAAGAACAGGAGGTGCCAACCTGCTCGTTGAAGAACAATTCCAGCAGTGGGAACGTTGCTGATGTGTTTAGCATATTCACAATGTTCAGCGCACGAGATGCAACATAAGCATTATCATGATAACTGCAAGTTTGAAAGGTTTGAAAGCAAAATTAGTAGATAGGGATACGTCATTGAAATCTCTAATCTCAAGAAAAACTATATACAGCAATCGGACATGTTCTCTTGATCCAAATAATCCATGAAGATGACTTTGAAGGTAAAACCTTCAATCTAGTATAGTGAATATCAGACCTAGAAGAGCAGATCCATGCATAAAGTATCTCAACCGCACAAGCTAATGAAAAAATTACATGCGCTGCCATCAAGATAAAGATTGGATGTCACTGGACTTGTGAAATATCGATTGACAATCATTTTATGTGGCATTTGGTAAATCTTTCCAATGGTATATGGCAGTGCAGACACAGATAAAACGCCGAATGAGAAATCCAACCTCAAGGACCGGATAAGCCTCGCTAGTATAAAACCTAAAGATCCATTGGAAAGTTGGAGTAAAAGGAAGCAACTGATAATGCCTAGTCGGTGCATAACTTGATGGCCAAGCTTTTGAGTAAAGATAGATCCAACTATAGCATTTTAAGTAAATTACAATTTGGCATAACAAACCAAATCATAACCACAATTTAGCCCACCCCAAGTAGCAACCGTGTTTTGCCTAAGCAAACCAAGTCCTGACTGCAAAATAGCTGCAATACCATATTTGTAGATGGAACAGCATTTACTGAGACTTGCTCACTGAATCACTGCCTGATCAGGTGTAAACCAAATTATAAAGGCAATTTGACCTGCATTTAGGTCAGCCCTTCTGATTGCTCAAGCGCCCAGATGGGAAAGATTCACCAACGCTTGGAACGATCAATTCGATTCTGACACCCAAAGCGAAGGAAAACAATACCCTGCATCATCTAGCTAGCTATCCATCATCCCAAATTTCTCCGGACCAGACACGATATAACTCTCAAGTTTCTTATCCCATCACATCCTATTCTATCCAATTTCATACCCAGGTGACAAAATTAACTGAGTTTGACCTCAGCAAAACATACGTATCAGCCGAACTTATGGTTTGCCGCGCAATCTGCTTCGCCGATTGAATAAACAAGATTCCACCAAATGACTCGGCCAACAATTGCCGGACGAAAACCTCATCCTACCCCTGCTCTCATCGGTAATGAAAACGCACAGCGAGAGAGATTGAAGCCACTCACGGCAGAGGGAGGAGGTGGACGACGAGCCAAACACGAGGCCCGTAGTAATCGACAGCTTGCTTCAGAGGCGGCCACGAATCCCGGCTGTCCGGGCAAACCGGGTCAAAGAAGGCTTCGATCACGATGGTGTCCGCGTCGACTCGGTGCTCCGTGTACACGAACCCGTCGTTCTTCGGGGGCGGCAAGGACTGGGCACTTCCGACGAGGGCGCGGTGGACGGCGAAGAAGGAGGAGAGAGCCCAAAGCAGCGTCGGAAGCGGAGAGCGCGACGTCGTCATCGCCGTCGTTCGACCCGAACAGAATCCGATGGGTCAAATGGATGACGAGGAAAGAGAGGCAAATGCCCCGGCGGAGGTAATTAAGAAGAGATCATTTTAATCTTGAGGCATCCGAAGAAACGACATGCGTTTTGATGAAAGTGATTTTACCGATGATTTGGTCGGACCGCAAGAGGGAGCAGGTGGGAAGAGAGAGATTTCAAAATTATAGAAAAAAGAGAACGAGGAAAAAGGACAGAAACAAACTGACAAAAATTATCGAAAATCTCAAATTATTGGGAATACATTTAAACACAATCAAAGTTTTTTTTTATCAATAAGTGCTATTAAAAATCAAGCTAAATTGACACCAAAAGGCAAATGGTAGTTGACATAGTGCTGAGACGTCTTGAAAAATTATCTAAAAAAATTATAATAAAAAGTAGATGTGTCACATAAATATAAGTTTTAAATTTGTGACAAAGCATGCATAATTTGGGGTTTTGATGTCAAAAAAATATATATCGTAGTAGGCCTACTTTGGAGTTTTTTGTGACTTTTTCCCAAAAAAAATTGAAAAAGATTATCAAAACAATGAACTTATCATTATAGGTATTTGTAATTACTTCAAAATCACAAAAAGGCCAGGACAACATAGCTCATAATACATCATGATTCTTATTGGTTTAGATAATTACTTTCTTAGAAAAAGCAAGTAATTTTTATTAAATATTGTCCGCATAAGATGCTTTTAAATACTTTAAGAAAATTTTCAAATGAGAGCTTGAATTGAACTTATTTCAAATAAGATCCTAAAATGGCCTTGTCAGTAAAAAAAAAAAAGGTTTCTTTCCTTTTTTTTTCATATTTATGTTTTTTCTTTCCATGAGAAAGATAAACTCAAAAACGAAAAAGAAAGGCAAAACTTAAATAAACATACACACATAGAAAAATTGAAGCCCTCCAATGGTGGCCACCGCCCATGGCCAGCGAGTTGCCGACCCATCAACCACAAGCGAGGATTGCTCTAGCCAACCCTCCCACCTATATATATAACTTGTTTTTCTTACTTTTTATCTAATTTAATTAAATTTAGGATAAAATTATCTTTGGAAAAATTAACATTGATTGGTCGGACAACCGACGAGATCATACTCTTACTTAAAGTGTCACAACCATTCTAAATTCTTATTTGAAAATGTCACGAACCGCTTCAGATCTTTTCTTGAAAGAAAATTCATTTTAGATTCCAACAAATTCCCATACCATAATGTCGTGGTAATTATGTTTATTTTATAGGCGAAAATTCAATAACTTTACGAGAGAGTTACTCGAGTTTTCATACTAACCAGCATATGCGGAATACAGAAGCGGATCCGCGCGATCCATAGGAACCCTCACCATCTTTCCCAAAGCTTCTTCTTGAGAACAGAAAACGAAAAGGCCAATCGACCATGGCCTGCTTCACGCCACTCCACACTCCTAGACCAGTTTCTCAAGTTCCCAGAGAAGAAAGCAAGACCCAGGCTCGAACAGGAACCATAGGGAAGAAGCAAATCCCTAGGGGAAAAGACAAATGCTTATCTCGGTGTTCTTGGCTCTCTTTCTTCCGTTCGCCGGCATCAGCGCGGCCCTCGCGGTTTACATCTGCCTCCTCTGGTACTTTTCCGCCAACGACCGCCGGGCCGGAACAGACAAGTCGGTCCGAGACGGAGGCCTGTCCGCTCAGGAGCTCGCGGATCTGCCAAGAGTCGCTGGTAAGGAGCTGGCGGCGGGGACGGAGTGCGCCGTCTGCCTCGAGGAGATCGCCGGAGAGGAGCCGGCTCGGCTGGTCCCGGGCTGCCGCCACGGGTTCCACCAGGAGTGCGCCGACGCGTGGCTCGCTCGGCAGTCGGTGTGCCCCGTCTGCAGGGCCGAGCTTGAGCCTCGGTCGTGGCTCGAGGAAGCCGAAGATCATCGAAACCCATGCTAAAATCACGGTGACTGGTGGGTCGGCGCTAATTATTATTCCGCTCTTTTCGTTCTTTTTGTTTTTCTCTTCAAATTTCTAAAGAGAAGTAGCGCCATTCGTTTAGCATGGTAATCCAATTAATGGGGTCGCGCTTTTTTGATAAAATGAACAAATTTTATGACATTTTTGACATTTTGCTATTGGAAATTCCGTAGTAAAAAAAGGAGATCATGATGGTCAAGTTTGAGTACCTGATCAGTCTCAGGCCGCGTTCGGTTTAGTTTTATAAATATATTTTAGACAAATGTTGGAAGCTAATAAACTTGTTTTCAATATTGTTAAAAAAACCTTTTTTGATGGTGATTACCAAATACCTTATATTTTTCCGGCTCAAAATATATTCGGAAAGTCAAGTCAAATGTACCATCAATCCTGGCTTGTTCATAGACAGAAAATGGCCTGACCTTTTTCGGCTGTCTCGAATTCTGATTTTGAAAACTCGTAGGCTGGCTCGAACATGGATTGAGGGTGCTGTTTCTTTGACACGAGAGGGGGCTTCAATCCTGTTCAAGAGTTTCCGAAGCAACTGACCGAGCAGCAGTCCTCTTTCGAACCTGCTTTAGGCGTGGCGAATGGGACACGATGAGCCCCCCCGGTGCCTTGCTCTATGCTGTCCGGCCAGCCCGGCCTGGCCCTTTAATTCTCCTTTCGGAATGGCCCACAAGCACTTAGCCCAATAAGGATTTAAAAAGGCCTTACACAAACGTGGCCACGAGCTTGGGCTAGCCCCACCCAGCAAAGCCTGTGTTGTGATGGGCCTATGTAACGTGACGGGCCAGTCTGAGCCTGGCCCGTCACGTAGAAAGGCCCGGGCCGGGGCCGCCCCGTGCCTCGGCTTGCTCGTTTGCCAACCCCTAGCCTACTTACGTCACTCACTTCTTGCTCCCACTAAGGACAGAAAAATCATATAAAACTTTGTTTGGATATGCAAGAGGAGAATGGAAAAAGGAGATGAAAAACGGGAGATTTGAGCCTCATTCCTTGCTAATAAAAGAACTTTACATTTTAGGTTTAGTCTCAATGCCGCATGTCTCGGTAAAATATCTTCATCTTTCGCTTTAGTTCTAAATCTACTCACACGTTCAAAAATCATCACTAATGTACAATCTAATACCCTAAAAGTCCCAATTTTTAGCTTCAATTCCAATTTTAACGTGTAATTTATTTTGTTTCATAAAAAACTTCCCAACTTTTTTTTCTTATAAAAGATCGTAATAACATACTCAAGTCAAAATCTATCATAGTTAATCCTTCGTTTATAAATTTGTTAGGTGAAAAAAAATTCCAACACAAAATGCCTCATCCTAAACCAAATGTCCCAAGCACGGGCAAGAGATGAAAGAGCCCAAGTATGAAAGATCGAAGACTAAACACAAAATTAAACATTCCCGAATGAAATGGAACGAAAACTCTATCAAGAGTAAGAGTATCCGATGAGAGCCAATCTTAATTACTCTAATTTTTGTTCAAATCTCATATCTAAGAAGACATCATTTTACATTGTCATGAAAATTCATCTCCCAAAAGATGTTTTCATTGTTCTTTTTATATTAGACAAAAAAAAATACGTGACAAAAATTGAGGTCACAAGAAAAAAAATTAAGATAAAATCAAGATCAGAATTAAAGTTTGGTTTTTTTTTTGCCGTAGTATTATGCCCAATTCTTGTAGATTCCTTATATTGATTATCACGGCTCCCCATAAGTAATGCCCATGTGAGCATCCCGCATTGTGAGAACCCTGAATCCGGATTTCCTACCTTTGAGTAGGGGATCTTAGTTTTGAGGTTGTATGATTTAAGATCGGATGACATGTTTTTATTTTGTCTTCTTTTTGGAAAAAGAGGGGTTGTCTGATTTCAATCGGACGATTTAGATTCCAACGAACAATTAAAGTAGGTGATCCTTGTCCCGGAACCCCAGATGCAAAGTGGCGAGAGAGCCGATCGAATCAGTTCATCCCAGCCGTCGAAGGCGAGAAAGGAGGAAACGGACAAGAGAAGTACCCCCGTCGTCCCCACACCTGGAGCCCGTCATCGCCGTTGGATCCGAACACCTCGCAGGGTCCAGACAACGGGTTCCGTACGTGGGCTGGGCCCCACCCCCATCATTTCGGGGAGATAATGGCAGAAAGAGAGGGAGGGCACGGGCACGAAACCCTATTCCGCCGGGACAGGTGTCTTCCTGCGCTGGTCCGCATCTCTCTGCCATCAAAAAAGGTACCAAATTTTCCAGAGTCTTTTATGATGACAAGGACCCCACCTTTCCCCCCGGTTATCATCCCGTGCTCCCCGCCTCAGCGTAAAGCGGAGGTTCCCCGAGCCGTTGATCATGGGACACGTCCCCTGATGTTGGGTTGGCGATGGCGACGGCGATGGCGCCGGGTGAGTTCTGGTGTGTCGCGTTGTGGAGGGGCTACGTGGGTGGCGCCGCTGACGCGTGCTGCGGTGGCGCTCGCAATTAGGGATGGGCCGACGACGTCGATGCTTGTGAAAGAAGAACTCCCGACTGTTGTTCTTGAGATTCCCGTGAGCAGGAGGGAGACGCCAGACGTGTCGAGATTGATTTGCCCAAGTTGATAATGTCCTCAATGGTATATCGCGAGGGCTGCTTGGATTTTGGACTCCATGAGAAGGGTTAATTGATGTACTAAGAACTGTAATATTTTCTTTAAGAAGTCAGTTAACACTGTGTGTGGAAAATATGATGAGCTAAACATGAAAAAGATAAATAAGTTAAATCAATTTTTATATCCAATCAAAGTTCTTTTCGTCTCTTAATCAAATTTAGTCTATATCAATTTATGGACAAATCTCGACGTGTTCAGCATTATTTATTCACATCAACCGTAAAGCGTGCCCTTTTATCCATGCTCGAGAGAGAGAGAGAGAGAGAGAGAGAGAGAGGCAAGAGGCTGAGGAGATGAACTTTGAAGGAGGAGGCCAAGACGACAAGATCATCAGCCAGGTCGAAGCTACGTTAAACAGTGATGCTGAGAAGGTCTCGAGCTCCAGATTCATGTCTCTCTTGGCTTCCAAGGATCGTGACTATCTTCTCTCTCCCACTGGGTCTCAGGTTCTCTCTCTCTCTCTCTCTCTCTCTCTCTCTCTCTCTCTCTCTCCAGTAGAAGGAGAGCTTCATAGCATCGCCGGCATAGACAGTAGTCGCGCGGAGTAGCTGTGTGCAGACGTCATATTGTGAGTCCATTCTTTCGATGTTTCCTATGTTTTGTTAACTAATCTTTCATCGAAAGAGAATAAAAGATTGTGTTGCGTATAAAACCTGGCAACATCGAACTTACCTACAGTGAAAGCGAGAAGGGGGATCTGTTAAAGAATTTACTCGTGTGGGATCAAGCTAGGATCATGCCTTTCTTTCTTCTGGTTTTTCGCTTGATTCTTTCCTCGGGGCAGTGTGAGCGATCTCTCGATCATACCAAGATATGATTCCTACCCTCTACATCTCACGCGGGAAGTAAATCAGTCGTACGGCGAAGGAATCTTTCCCGATGTCATTGGAACCTTGGATTCAGGTTTGGTCTGATGACTACTAGAGAACAAAGCGCAGATTTTTAACGTGAGTTATGGTCTAAGTCAGTCTCCAGAGAGCAGTCTTGATTGGGTATTATCGAAACCCTACTAAGCTAAGGTGCGCAGCAGAATTAGACGTGGTCGACCATGAATTAGGATCGAGAAACAACGTTTGCAGGACTAATTTACGTTGAAAATAGATCGGTTCTTTGACGGAAATACTTGTGCCCTTAACCAGAACCAAGCTTAGAGAACGGGGGAATGATATGTATCCTCACTATCAACCTGACATAGATTGTTTGTATGGTTTTCCATTTCTATATATGCGACTGAATCTACCACCATGCACCCTATTTTTGGTGTGTCGATTTTCTAACATACTCATGTACATACGACACATGAAAGCACATCTAGTGAAGCATTTTAGTAATTAGCGAAGTGCTTGGGCATTTGATGCATATCTGGTGGTTTCATGGCATATGTCAAGTCTCTTTATTACTTCCTTCCATGAATTAAATTAGGTTTTCCTGTTGCAAGCTTATCGATGAAATTTTCAAGTGATTCTTTATGTATAATTTACACGGTTATGGAATTTCACTCGCGTATGCATAGAAAATCTCTAAATTAACATGCATTTCAAAATACTTAAACCAGCAAAGTAGCGAACGTGATTCTCTCGAATTTCAGTCGAATTCAGATGCTGTAATTGGAAAGATCAATAGGGCTTTGATCCCTCAGTCAAAAGTTATCACTGAGCATTCATTCCCCTCTTAACGAAGCATCTCACTACTTGGTGAAACATCTGGAGAGCAGAGACAACATGTAACGCGTTGCATGGTTTACGTACAGTGATTGTCTTCATCTCTCGCCGTTCCCCTTGCGAAACTGGAGTCTGTCGTGCTATATCTGGTGGAGGGACGTCTGTGGTTTGGCTAAGAAGCTTCTTGTGCAGAGGCCGCGCCCTACTGCCACCTACAATATTCGCTGTCCCCATCTCTCCTAATGGCGGGCGTCCCACAGACTTTTCAACGCCGGGGCAAGCGAAAATGGAACGCCTGATCTTCAATTTCTTTGGGGCTTTTTCGCTTTTCGCTTTCCCCCTTTTTGTAGTGTCTCGCTCCAGCTAGCCTAGACACGCGGACCTCAGATGCGGCCCCAGGCGTCGTGTGGTGGTGGGATGTCGTTTTCAAACTTTTTATAAGTCTTGAATGAGTGTGGATGATAATATTCAATAGGCTGCATTGTACGTGTCGTGCAAAACTGGTCCGGATATGCAGCAAATGCACTGAAAAAACATGCGTTCTCTCCTTTACATTTCGTGCTTTGTTGACTTGCCCTTTTAAGCATTTGCTGGTCTTTAAGTTCTTAGCACCATTGCTGTTAAAGGGTAATGATCAGCATCATAAATTAGTAAATACATTCACTGTGGACTCAGGGTTTTCACTGTTGATGGAAGAATGAAACTTGGGTAAAGGCTTTTGGTTTATATTCTGAGCTAATGAGAATGAGTGGAATCATTTGTCTGTGACAGGTGAAGGTCTCTGATCTGGAAGGCCATGTAGTGGGCCTCTACTTCTCGGCAAATTGGTACCCGCTGTGTCGAAACTTCAACCTCGTCCTATCGAACGCTTATGAGCAACTGAAGACCAACCGGTCCAACTTTGAGGTCGTCTTCATCTCCGCCGATGAGGACCTGCGTGCGTTCAACAGCTATCACTCCTCCATGCCGTGGCTTGCAATCCCCTTCTCCGACTTGGAGTCAAAGAAGGCGTTGAGCCGTAAATTTGACGTCGAGGGCATCCCGTGCCTGATCATCCTTCAGCCTGACGGTAACAAGGAAGGGGAGGTACTGCACAACGGGGTCGAGCTCGTCCAACGTTATGGGGTCGAAGCGTTCCCGTTTACGAGGGAGAGATTGGAGGAATTGGAGAGGCAAGAGCTGGAGAAACATGAGAACCAGACATTTACCAATTTACTCAGCAGCCATGAAAGGGATTATCTGTTGGGTTGTCACCCTACGACTGCTCAGGTTAGTATCATTAATTCAGCATCGACCAGATCATGAATTGGATAGTTGGCGAACTATTTGAGTTTAGAAATATTTTATGTTAGGTCCCACCACGAGCATGGTGCAGTTTGGTCTTCTTAACGGGAATTCTTTTTCCTTATACTAGAACCATTGAATTTGGTTAACCTTAGCTATTAATTTAGTGAATCCCATATAAGCCGAATAAAGAGTTTATTACTTCTCATAATCATCCATGGATATAAGAGTAACCATGAATTCCTACATAGAAACCACCATGTGATCTGAATAATTTAAACGACGCGGAAGAAAGAACATGATTGCCATGTGATAGAGCTGATTTTGTTGCCCCAACTGGAGGTCGGATTAGGTCGGGCCCTCGATTGAATCAATTGGGGAAAAAGGAGAATAGTATTAACCAAATTCGAATTGATTTAACATAACTTTGTGATCCTATAAAGACTCGAGATGTCAGTAAGTAAGCAAAGTGCAATCAAAAGGTCAAGCAACGTGCGAAGGCATGATAGATCTCACTGTTTCAAAGTGCAGGTACCGGTTACTTCTTTAGTAGGCAAAACACTGGGCCTATTCTTCTCGGCCCAGTGGTGCCTTCCGGGCATGAAATTCACTACCAAGCTTATCTCCATCTACCACAAGATCAAGCAGGTGACCTCCCAAAGGCCGGGCGCCGAGGATTTCGAGATCGTCTACGTGTCGAGCGACCGTGACCGAGCTTCCTTCGATTCCTACTTCGGCCTCATGCCCTGGCTTGCGCTGCCCTTCGGTGACCCCAAAATCAGGGAGCTGGCCCGGCATTTCGACGTGCAGAGGATTCCCTGCTTGATCGTCTTGGGCCCGGACGGCAAGACCGTCACGAAGCACGGCCGGAGCCTGATCAACTTGTACCAGGAGAGTGCGTACCCTTTCACGGAGGCCCAGTTGGAGTCGCTGCACAGGCAGGTGGACGAGGAGGCCAAAGGCCTCCCGAAGTCGGAGTTCCACGCCGGCCACCACCACGAGCTGACCCTGGTTTCGGATGGCACCGGTGGCGGGCCCTTCATATGCTGCGACTGCGATGAGCAAGGGTTGGGATGGGCTTACCTGTGCCTGGAGTGCGGGTACGAGGTGCACACCAAATGTGTCCGGGCCGTCGGCCCATGAGGGCCTGCTTTCTTTTTAGCTGATAATTCCGATTTCTGATGGGGTGTGTGCATAATATCGCAAATGAAGCCGTTGACTTCGTACCCTTTGATTCGACTGCTGTTGAGCAATTGACGATGCTAATGATGGCGCTTCGAACGTATAATCCACGGATACAAGTTAGTACGACGGGCATACGACACTAGTAGTCCGAAAGTTCAGGGAGGACGGCTTTCGAAAAATTACACTTCCATTTCAGTATTTTGATGACGGAACATTGATCTATCTAAGAAAAACGTGTTGAGACATAAATTTTGATGGTTCATTAAAGCATTCGCTGTGTCGAGAACCAAGAGCGAGTCCCGACTCTTGACAAATAATATTGTCGAGTGGCATAAAAGGAGCACCTATCATTTAGTAACATTAACAACGATAGGTCCATATGATTGCATTCCAATCGGACCGGTTCAGGAGGTCCGGAGACTAGGTGAATCGATTGGATTAAGCCCATTGAGTGGAAATTCGGCGAAGCCTTTTGAATTCACGAGGTGGCCAAAATTTTCATAATTTGGGTGCCAAATCAGGGAAGTTCATCAAAATCGAAAGCAACGGGGCATCGATTTATCAAGTCTTCGTCCAAAGGAAGATCTTTAAGAGCGAGAGAAATACGTGAGATTTGATTACAAGATGTATCCATGGCTATAATTAACGATCAGATCACGTTGCAAGGGGATACAGAAATGTTGCCAAGCTTCCTAGTTCTACGTCGAGCCTTGCACATGGCGGCCGAAATTCAAGGCAAGGGGAGATCGCGCTATTAGAAAATTTGAGAAATTGGGAAGAGCAATATCACAAATTTTCTAATTAGCAAATCCTTTGGATTCTAAATTAGGAAAAGTTTCTAAGGACAAGTTCGCAATATAGAACTCCACTGTACAAAACAGGGGGCTAAAGGAGAAAAAGTGAAGAGACAGAAGAGGCAGTATGGACATAATATAATCAAGACCAAGGAATAATTAAGGGAAAAGAATCACATATGCGGGCACGCGCAAATAAACAGTGAATTCTCTTGTTTTCATTGAGGGCCCGAACGTCCAACAATCATAAATAAATTGATCTTATATTATTTCAAACTTTTCGATTAAGAATAAATTAATATAATCTTTTTCATGTTATTTCACTTTATTCTTTATGACCAATTTCGACCGACAATCACTAACATGGCGATTTAATCAACATCATCCATCCCATGTGATATGACCGAGACCCTCATGGGACGATTTTTTAAAAATCTCAATTTTATTCTTTTCTTTCTTCATTCTTATTTTTTTTTCTAACCCTTCGCTATCAAGGACCGCAACCCTTGCCTATTGCTGTGGCCCTCGCCAACCACAGGCTAAAGTATCGACCCTCTCCCAAATCCAAACAAATACCACTACCCTTGGCCATTGGCCAACAAGGGCCGTGACGCCCTCGCCTGATGTAGGCTAGGGCTACAAAATCTTTGGTAGGGCACAATTAGCCCTAATACAAATAATTTTTTTTTTGAATTTGTATATTCTTCTTCATTATTATCTATTTTTTGTTGTTAGAGTATTCCAAAAATTGAGAGTACATATAATCAATTAATTTAGAAGGCTCCAATTCGCCAAAATAGAAGGGAAATTGAAATGTTTTTAGGTCTGAAGATCCTCTCATGTGGGCATGCTTGCAGATTGATGAGAGGTCAAATCAATGCGTACGGGAAGGGGCGAATGAAAGCTGCCCTTCCTCTCAAAACGAAACGTTATGACCAAAAAGCTTGCGCCAGCAAAAAGAGGACTACAAATATTCTATGGACTGCCCAGGTGACAACGCAAAGAACCGAAGCTAAAGTTGGTAATTGAAAGAAAGAATAAAAACAAAAACCACCCAAAAAGAATATATTATTATTATTATTATTATTATTGTTAATGATAAAGAATAGACCCTCTTCCTCTTCCTCTTCCTCTTCGCTTCATCATCCTCCATATAATCTCTTGAACACACAGCAAGGCAACGAAAGCATCATCAGTCGTCTCTCTCTCTCTCTCTCTCTCTCTCTCTCTCTGTGATCGCCAGCAATGGGACTCTGCTTTTCCAGATCCTGGGAAATTCCCGTCGCTTCGTCTTCTTCGGAGTCTCCCCCTCGTCACGGCCCAAAACCGCCCGGAAAACCTCGAACACAGGCCAAACGCCCGCAACCACAACCAAAGCCAACGCAACAGCAACGGCAACCATCGAAGAAACGACCGCCTTTGCCCTCGTACACGGATCAGCAGCCTCCGCCGCGGTCCTCCGAGGTCGGCCCCATCCTCGGCAAGCCCTACGTGGACATAAACGCCCTGTACCAGGTGGACCGCGAGCTCGGCCGGGGCCAGTTTGGGGTCACCTACCTCTGCACCGAGATCTCGACCGGCGTCCAGTACGCGTGCAAGTCCATCTCGCGGCGCAAGCTGAAGACCCGGAAGGACATCGAGGACGTCCGGCGAGAGATCCTGATGCTGGAGCACCTGTCCGGGCAGCCCAACATTGTGGAGTTCAAGGGCGCGTACGAGGACCCGCAGCATCTGTACCTGGTCATGGAGCTTTGCTCCGGCGGCGAGCTCTTCGACCGAATCATTGCCAAGGGGGCGTACTCGGAGAGGGAGGCGGCGAGGATCGGGCGGCAGGTGGTGAACGTGGTGCACGTATGCCACTTCATGGGGGTGATGCACCGCGACCTCAAGCCTGAGAACTTCCTGTTCGTCAGCAAGGACGAAGACGCCCCTCTCAAGATCATCGACTTCGGCCTCTCCGTTTTCATCGAACCAGGTCAGTTAATTCAGTTATCTTGCTGCATGTCGTTTGGATTAGAATGTTCCTTGCTTAGCTAGAAACACGAACCAAAGGCAAGCCATTAGTCCATGCGCACCGGCCACGTCTGGGACGCTAGTTACTCACCTACTGTAATCTTCCTTCATCGCAATTCTAAAAAAAAAATAAAAAAACTAGGCTAGCACAAGGAATGCACAACTGACAACCATCTCCTTCTTCCCGCCTTCTTGTAAGTAGAAGAATGGACGCCATGAAAGCCTTGCTCTTCTTAATGCTTAGCTTGCTGTTGTTTTTATGGGGAGGTCAGATTAGATTGGCACCCAAGTTTGCATCTCCTCGACGTTGGAGTCATCTGCTCGGCGCTTTTCCCTTTCTTGTTCGCGATTCAGTGTGGGATGCTTCGCTATGCTGGTCTTGTTGTTTTTTCCCGAAGCACGTTGCATCGTTTTCTTTATCGGTCTGCACACGCTTTGATCTTTTGTCTCCTTGAAGCCTCCGACTTTAATGGAGTCTTCCCGGAATCTGCTCGAGTCGCCAAAACGAATGATGTCGAAGAGATGTTATTGACCACAATCTTGCCTTTTGGGCATCCGGGTTTGCGTTTTCTTCACGGGGTTCTACCGCGAATCAGAACTTGCTGAAAACGAGAACGACAAGGGAATCCATGTCATCGCGGATTGTGAAGTTTCTTAAGCTGACGATGCTTGGAGAAAATTTTCTCTCCTTTTTCCTTTTTTTTCTAAAGAGTGATGATGATATTTCGGATTGGGGTCAACGGGCAAGTCAAGGACGAAAGGGACAGGTCAACCGGGGTCAACCATTGTCGATGATTGAGAAAAGAGGGAGAGAAAAATTAATAAATAGACGGGATTCACATGAAAAATTCATGATTTAAGCGGGCTCACTTGGTTGCCGACATACGATTCCATATGAAACTCATATGATCTAAAGATTGCAATAAGGCGGACCGACATTTGTTGAGTATGTATGAAACTTGCACTAAGACCCCTCCGGGCCTTGTACCACAGATTCAGCAAATGTGCATATAGGAGAGAACATGCTCCGGCGGGACCATTACAAGGTGGGTCTTGGCGAGTAGAAATTCACGGTTCACAATTTGGGCAATCGATCCGGGACGGAATTGACAATTTTGTTGAACCCACCTGACCCATCGGCTAGGTTTCAGACCGTCCCCGAAGAGAATAGGTTCCGTTCTCCGTTCATGAAATTGGGACTAGTTTAAATTGGTCTGTTGCCGGCTAACCAGTCGGATTTCGGAACCGGTAGAGAAATCGGACCACCTGAAACTGCAATTAGATTTCTTTTTTGAGTTCTTAAACAAGCATTTTAAGGGCGCCATCTCAAGAAACTTACTTTTTTCATGCTATAATGAAGTGAAAAATCACATGAACGAAATTTTCACATCCGATGTGATCTTATGTTTATTGTAATCTTTATTGTGGATCGAGAATACTCCTGTTGCTTCCTGGAGCTCTGCAGCTTAGTTTCCTCTCAGCCTCCCTCTTTTTTCTTGGGATAGAATTGCTTCTCACTCTTCATTCTCTCTAGGGAAAGCTCTAATGCTAATGATGTTCTTTTTGTATACCAGTTTAACGGAATTTTACTTGTGTCCATTTCTCTCTCTAGCTTGATTTGAGTAGGAAATTTTGTCTATTTTCAATGAGCAACTTCTAAGTCTATTAAGTTGAACTACATTTTATACCACAGAGTCTGTTTCTGTTTCTGTTTCTGTCTTATCATATGATTTGTTGCCTGGAATCATGGACTCGGCCGGTTCTGTGTTCTTGGGAGTAGTCCAAAAGTTACCGCCGAGGTTGTAGGTCCTAAAAAGATTTGCAGCATGTAGATCGCGTGGCGATGCTTGCAAAGTAACTACATCAGACCATCTCATAGGTTTTAGGTCACCAGTGTGGCATCTGCACATCCTAAAATCATGTCTCCATTAACCTGGGAAGAGGAAGGAGTTTCACCGTCGAATGGAGCTCACCCTTCAAAGGGCTAGCCGCTTGGTGTCTGACTTGCTTATATTCCATGTGAATTGATCTTCCAGCAATGTAATTAGTAAATCTTAATGAGTAATTTGAGGCATCGTTGGCAGAAAAGGTATACAAGGACATTGCGGGAAGTGCGTACTATGTTGCGCCGGAGGTGCTGAAGCGAAACTATGGGAAGGAAATCGACGTTTGGAGCGCAGGTGTCATCTTATACATCCTTCTTTGTGGTTCACCCCCCTTCTGGGCAGGTAAGTCATTGGTCGTACGGCAGTTGTTTGCTATTGATACTATAGTCAGGTGCTTTCTGCGATTCAATCGCAGTTTTCCACATTCCTATGAGTCGTTTTTAAGAAAACAGACGTCTTGTGTTCGGTTGGACATCGATCCCAATGACGCAAAGATCAAGTCTTGCTGCATTCGTATCTCCTGATTTTACTGTGAATCTGTTTCAGAGAATGAGGATGGCATATTCGATGCGATATCGGAAGGCAACCTGGATCTAGAAAGTCCTCCATGGCCATCCATTTCCCATTCAGCGAAGGATCTCATGAGGAAAATGTTGACAAGGGATCCTAAGAAAAGGATCACCGCCGCGGAGGCCCTCAGTAAGTGCTCCTTTTTATAGTGAAATTCGGTGGTCTCATATCAAATTTAACTTGGCAGTTCATGAAACAACATTCTTTGATCAAGTTGGTCCCCATTAATGTATTGACAGGATAACGAATTAGATCATAGTTTAATTTGCAAATCGGAACCTCAAGTCAGGAAAAGAGAGGAACGTCTTCTTGGTCATATCACCCTTTTGTTCATCAAAAAGCGACCTGATAGCGCACGAAGATGTATTGCCAAGCTTTTCCAGTAGATCCAGACTGTCGCTTATGATATATGTAAGAAAACCTGAATATCATAAAAAAGGACACTGACATTTTGTCTGCGGACAATGTATGGACAGAACATCCTTGGCTCCGGGAAGATGGAGTGGCATCTGATAAACCTATTGACAATGCTGTTTTGCTGAGGATGAGGCAATTTAGAGAGGCGAACAAGCTGAAGAAACTTGCTCTGAAGGTATTGTTTTTTCTACTAGTCTACGGATATTTCCCTCATATAATTGGGCATCAGCTTCCAGAAAAAGATTAGACAGCTTAGCTTAGTACAATTCATGAATAATCATCATCTTGGTTCACTTGATTTCATAGCTCTTATCAGTAGTCTCTATCGTATGTTTCTGGCGACAAAGGATGCTATTTTATGTTCTTGAGGTGTACTTGAGGAGCTGCTTCAAATTTTCACTTTCCTTACCGGAGTTGTTATTGAGTGAAGGTAATTGCGCAAAACCTTTCGGAAGAAGAAATCAAGGGATTGAGAGAAATGTTCAACAACATCGACACCGATGGAAGCGGTACAATCACATTCGAAGAATTTAGATCCGGATTGACTAGGTTGGGATCGAAGCTCGCCGAACCAGAAATAAGGCAGCTAATGGATGCTGTAAGCACAATTGATAGTTTTGAACTTTCATTTTACTTCTTCTCTGTGGAAAACTCGGTTACGGTTGAGCTTTCCTCTTTGGAAAGTCACTCCGAAAATGCATTTCTTCTAACAGGCTGATGTCGACAAGAGCGGGACCATCGATTACCCCGAATTCATCACTGCCACAATTAACCGCCACAGGCTTGAGAAGGAAGATAATCTGTTCAAAGCTTTCCAATACTTCGATAAAGACGGCAGCGGGTTAGTGTCACTTTTACCTTGTTTCTGCTCGGCTCTGACGTGTTATGCCTCAAGAATAATGAGAATTACCTTATCCGGAGCATGTTTCGTGATTGCTGTTCGGAGAGAGATTAAGGTCTGTAAACACAATTGAGGGGCCAATGTATCTCAGAGCTCCAAAACCTCTGAAATCAAGAACATATCATGCTCAGTGTTGTCAGTGTTCAAAGCTTTTGAATTATCTTGTTTTCTTGACCTGCATTTCGGCTTCTTCAACCTTCCGCAGGTTTATCACGAGAGACGAGCTGAGACAGGCTCTGGCAGAAAATGGAATGGGGGATGAAGCCACCATAGACGAGATCATTGAGGACGTCGACGCAGACAAAGTATCGAATCTTTCCTTGAGTCTTAACTCTGATTTCTAGATTCCTACATCCCCATACTGACTGAGGTTCATGATGATCCTGCCTATCTGATGCAGGATGGAAGAATCGATTACGAGGAGTTCGTGGCCATGATGAGAAAAGGAACTCAAAATCAGAGATAGACGGGAAAGGCAGAGGAATGATTATCTGTTCTCCTTTTGTACATTCTTCTCTGTAATAAGCCGGTTTATAGATTGTGTACTGTCAATTCGACGCAACACACAATCCAATGCGGTCCGCCGCAGCAAATAATTTCGAATTATTGTGTTGAATAAAATTGTTGATGATCGGAGAGTTGGAATGCAGAATAAATATTTCCCCATTGGCTTTCCTTCCCGAGCCCACATGCATATGCACATGCATGGAGAGACAAACAGATTTGTGAGATGCAATGTTTTTTTCTTCTTGGACATGTGCACCAAAAGTCCTAAAACTTGTAGCGAAAGTGCAAGTGAGTACTAAAACTTTTAAAAAATGCAAACGAGTCCTAAAACTTGTCAAGTTCGATTAAATTAGTCCTTCCGTTAACGACGTCTCATTAGACTTACGAAAAATGCTGACGTAGCTTATTTTATTATTTTCTCTCTCATACGTGGCAATCAATGTCCATTGCAGACTCCACATGTTCAATACGATGTCGTTTAGAGTCGAGTCCTCTAAATGAAAGAGAATATGATGTTGTTTCATCCCATTCCTTAAAATAATTAATTTCAAATTATTTTTTAAATTTAAATATTATTTTAAATAATTTTTTAAAACTTTAACTAAAATTTTCTAAAAAATTTTAAAAAGAAATCTCTCAAAATTTTCATTTAATTAATTTTTTCTATAAAATTAAAATTAAATTAAAATTAATAAAAGTTTAATTTTAAAATATTTCAAAAAAATAATTCTTAAATTTTTAATTTAAAATTAGTTAATTTTTAATTTTAAGTTACTTTTTTAATTTAAAATATAAACAATAAATTTAATTTAATTTAATTTTTTAAATAAATTTAATATATAATATTATTTTGTAAATTTAATACATAAACTATAAATTAAATAAATTTCAAATTTTTTAAAACTTAAAAATCAATTTGACTAATAGTTTATATTTTAAGTTAAAAACTAAAACTTTAAAAAATTTGAAATGTACATTTTTAAAAATTTTACCTGATCCAATTTTTGTAATATATCCTTTTCTTAAAATTTAAATTTTTAAATAAAATTATTTTTTAACATTTAATTTAAATTTAGAAAAAAATTATAATTTACACTTTTAAAAATTTAAACATTTTTTAAAATTTTAAATTTGAAAATTTAACAAATTTAGACTTAAAATTTAAAATCTTAATTTTTTATTTTTACAATTTAAAGGTTAGATAAATTTAAAAATAATTATATTTTTAAATTTAATTTAATTTATTTCATTTAAAAATTTTAATTTTAATTTTCAAAATTGTAAACCTTTTTAAATTTAAAATTTAAATATAATCTCATTTAAAAAAAAATTAAACCCTTTTTATTTATTAAAATGTAATTTATTTTTTTTGCTGACGTGGCACCTCCGTTTTCTAAAGGATAATGTTTAAAAACTCCACTTTAGCGCCACATTTTAGTTGACTTAATTAACAGAGTTAATAAAAGTACTAATTTGAAAAAATTTGACAAGTTTTAAGACTTGTTTGCACTTTTTGTAGGTTTTATGACTTGCTTGCACTTTCACTACAAGTTTAAGAACTTCTGGTGCACATGTCCCTTTTTTCTTTGGACAAGTTAAAGGGATAACGACCCCCGTAAATATTATCATAAGAGGTTGCGAATCAATTTATGAAATATTTGGATTGAGCCATAAATTATTCTGCACCATTCGCTCTTTAAAGATATAAAGTCTGCGAGCCTCTCATCACAACTCCAACAAGAAATGCCCACGACTTGAATCGGACCCATGATCTCATGAAAGGCAAATGGTCAGTTCATCCACCAATCATCCCGGCGGTCTAGAGTGGACCTCAGCATTTTTCCGGAGGAATGGAAAAGATCTCCTCGTCATCAAGACGTCGAGGCGCAAATGCTTCTATAGGGGAAGAAGGATCTCCTGCTAAACCCTAAAAAAATCATTCGCGGAATTTAGGCTAGCATTGGCACGTGCACGTGCGAAGACAGACAAAAGAAAGACGAGCGAGCGGCCCGTGGGTCATGTCCGAAATACTCGAGACTCGATCTTCTCCGCGTCGTGTACTTAAACCTCTTGTCCACTCAACCCTAACGATCTGCACACGCATGATATTCAAGGTTTAGCCTTCTCAAAAGTCAAGAAACCGCAGAGGCAAAACGAAACGAAACGGGACAAGCGCGTCTTCGCGTGCTTCCAAGAATGTGTTCCGACTGGTTGATCAAATCACACGTGGAGGCTGATGCCATGTAAGCCTTGACTCGAAGTGCGGTGTGCATAAGTATGAAGACAAGAACATGCATCAACCCAACTGCTTTTTAATTAATTCTGCTGGCGGAGGGAAAGGCCCGCTTGCCTCTCTTGGCTTTGACCATCACCTGTTTAGCCATTTGATGCAGTCAACAAACAACCTCTGGAATTGCTCGTCGTCTATATAAATATATATATAGATGACTCGGTAGAACCGGAGGCACTACAATCAAAGAAGAGTAGCTCATCGTTTGCAAAAATGGAGAAATCACAGGCCAAGCCAAAGAGCAAGAAGGTGTTGAAGTTCTTGCCAAGAACAGTTTCATCCATCAGCTTCTTCCAAAATGCTCCTTTTAGCCCTGGTAGAGACCAGAGATCATCATCATATTCATCGGAGGTCATTAACAGCACAAGATGCAGGCTCAAGTCCCATGTCGGTAAAGGTTTTTCCGGTCCGCTCGTATCCCTAATTCCTAACGAAGCTCGAGCCAAGAGCAAGAGCGATCGAGATTTCGGCGTGAATGAACCCACGTCGCCGAAAGTCTCGTGCATGGGCCAGATCAAGCACAAGAACAAAACCAAGAAATCGTGGCCGTCGTCAGCTGATAAGCGTTCTTCCTTTTCCTCATCTGCGTCTTCTTCATTTTCCAAGTTGAACCAGGATGTCGATAAGCCTCCGAGATCTCACGAGCTGAAGAAGCAGAACTCAATGTTAAAGAGAATATTCAGCCGAGCTAGAGGAGGCAACAAGAAGAAACCGTCTGATACTCTGGGAAACAATTGCCGGAAGCCACCGTTGCTTCCCGATAGAGCCCCGTCCTTGAGTCAGATGAAACGGTTTGCGAGCGGGAGGGACGCGCTGGCAAGCTTCGACTGGTCAGCTGAGGTCGGGCAGGTGTTGGAAGCTGACCTCCGGGACAACTACCACTACTACTTAGACGAAGAGAGGAGAGAGAGTGATCGAGAAGACGAGAAGGAGGAAGTCATCATTCCATTCTCTGCACCGATTCCCATTGGTGCCGGCCTCAGCAGGGCGAATCCACAACCGAGGAAAGAGATCAACCTGTGGAAGAGAAGGACCATGGCTCCTCCTAGGCCTCTCGAATTACACCAACCCGCCATGGTTAGAGCAAATCGAAATCAGATCATCCACGTTTCCTGAGTTCTTTCTCTCGGCTCTGTAATTGTCGGTTCCCGCACATTCTTTTCTTCCTTTCGAATTCTTTGTGTAAGTCTCGTGTCAAATTGCTTTGCTGGTGCGCAAAACAACCTGTATGTGGTGATATAGCCGGTGGGAATTCGCACAGATGACCACTTTACATATCTGCAAATGATATCGATCTTCTCCTATTACACATTTGGAAACTTTGCTCATCTGAAACAGTGAAAACTCAGAGACAAGGTGGCGAAGTCTGCGTAACGAAGGGTGTTGCACCTTCTCAGCACGTTCCAGTGGTCTTGGGTATCCATAATCATGCTCTTGAATGATCAAAACGTCCTCGGATGCGTGTTGCACATTAATCACATTCACATGGGTAGGCCGCCGATGGCGATAAGGTTGAACAAGATTTCTTCCCCTTGACAATGAATGAAGCAGCTTCATGGAATTTTCTAATAATTGCATAGTCTGTAGATGAGTGAAAAGTCTTTTTCAGTCTTCTATTCCTTGATTGATTAACCCGGTTTTCCCATTCATTGAAATCCAATAATGCATCCGGGCGGTAAGAAAATGGAAACCAGCAGTCGCCATCGTAGCCCGCTTAGCTACCAAATTTTGAAAGATCCACGGCAAGAAGGGAGTCGGTCCTGAGTCTTTTCCCGGGCACCAACCGCTTGTAATGTAGGCAGCAGCAATGGATCTCAGACAAAGGAAAACGACTCGTCAAAAAATCCCCTTTTGAAATTAACCCTCCATCTTCTTTTTATTGTACGATCACGATGCTTTTATTTCAATCTAACCCTCTGCGCAAAAGAAGGAGAAAACAAAAAAACAAAAGGAGAGGTGAAACTCACGCGAGAGACGGAATCAATCTCAATAGGGAGAAGGACAAACACCCACGGTTTTCTGATACGACCCAATGATATTTGTCGGTATCGTCCATAAACCATGTAATGACTTCTCACCCCCTACCTAGCCAGCTTGCTGCAACCTTATCCATCCGCCCGACATCCATGCCCAACATGCCCTAGATTTCAAGAAACTCACGCAGTTTCGTACTCTGAAATCATATGGGAATGTTTTCGGTTCTCCTGAATTCATCAGGGTCCAAGGGAACCAAGGGTCCAGGATTATGATAACAACTTTTATCCGCTCACAAGTTTCTTGAAAAGATTTTGAGTCCTTCGAGAATAAGCTTTCTAAATACTCCAGAATACAATCACGATCGTGAATCTCACTTTTTTCATTTAGGGTCACTATAATCCATACCCAAAACAAAACAAAACAAAAATAACCGTGGCAAAGAACCCACGTCTGCGTCGACCCATCTCTCTACTGTTCACCAGACTAAAATATGAGTAAGTCTTGACCTCATTTACCAACTTTTCACGCAGCTTCCTGGGAAGAAAACGGTCTTTCATACAATTAAACTCACAACTCTCCCGTCATCTTCTCATCTTCGACACGAAGCTTCCCCGGCAAAGAAGCAAAGGAAAAGAAGATAATTGCAGAGAGAGGAATCACGAGAAACTCTGTTTTCAATCTCGTCAAAGTCACGGGCTCAAGGCCAAAGAATACAAATCCAATATGCTCTCGTATTTCCTCTCACAAGACAACGGCACACCAGGCAAAGAAAGCATAGTGAGAGAAGCAGCATACACCCTTGGCATTCGTATTTTAGTCTTATTTCGCTATGTCATCATCAGATCAATCAAAATTCCAGTCGTCCAGCTATCTATGCACAGTTCCCGCAGACTTTATAGGTACAAGGGTTTACTCTTCTAAACAATGGAAAGACAAGTTTCTCATGAGATACGGTGGTTAGAAAAACAAACAAGCCTATCGAATATGGGCATAACAAGTGAGTTTAGTCAGCAGGGTTAAGTGGTCATTGGAAGGACGAGACATCATCTGTACTCTCGCAGGACAACAATATTTCCCATAAAATGCTCTGCCTTCCTATTCCTGCCATATGAAACCAAAGGTAAGGTTGAAGTGTGACAAACAACAAAAAGCAAAAAAAGATATATGCTTAGTGCTTATAGATGAAGCACGAGAGCTGCTGATGAGTTTTTGGAATTTCTAAAATCACTAAGGTGAAGTAGAAAATTATGTGCATTTTGCACGATTCAAGTAATTCAGACAATCACAATATCAATGGACCATAAGATTGGGCAAAGCATGCATTCTGGGATAACTGCCCATCAACATAAAAAAAACCTCATATAGGCAACAGAGAAACCCCACACAGAAACTGTCTACCAGCCAATACATGGATATCAAAGTCGCAACACCAAGTATAAAAAAGTAATTTCTGCATCGAAAGGTACCTAAGTATGTAGTGGCTTAGACCTTATACTCACGGAGATGCATCCACTTTGTAGATGACCACTTGTTTCCATTGATCACAGGGCAACCACCTAAGAAAATGAGATTTGATCAGATTGCAGAACACAATTACACTATGAAACATTTAACCAAAAACGAGCAGCAAGACCAAAGCCACCAAAGAAGCGCCATCTTGTTCTCGTCCCTCAATTAGGGATGAATGCAGGAATGAATGCTATCTGAGATCTAAAGTCTGCAGGAGATCCAAGCAATTACTAACCATGTAAACTTGAAGGATCGAGTGTGGCATCAGGCCTCATGCTCCAAAACAGTAATGCATCGCCCATCCTTGGCTTCACAGCCAAACCCTTCTTGCCACATTCAGATAATTGATCCCACCAGGGAAGCGAACTAAAATTTCCCTTGGCAGCAGGAAAAACTGTCTCGCCCCCTTCTTCAACATCTGACCTATATAAGTAGTAGTAATACAAATGAATTGCGGCACCAGGAACAAAAACAGTCCTAAGCAAAACCCAAATTCAATGGATTTAAGAGGTTAAAAAGTGCATGAAGCAAAGCTCTTACAGATACATCAATAGCGTAGCAATTCGTTGACCACCATTCTTGGTGTTAAACTCATCAAGGAAGTAATCAAAATGGGCATCGTACTTCTGTCCAACTTCGTAGTGGAGAATTTGAAGACCTTCTCCATGCTCTGAATTTGTTTAAGAAATAAGCAACATCATGTTATCCTCGTGGTCAGTAATAAACATCACAAAATTTTCAAGAATTAGCCATTAGCCATTTCAAAAAAGTTAAGCAGCCGTGGCCAAGGTTAAGTTAATTATAGATGCTCTCATTCTACAATTTGCAAGGCTTTGAGCAAAATATTGACTGAACCGCGTGGCACTCAGGGATCACACATTCATTGGACTGAACATGTCAATGCATTGCCGTATAATTGAACCGTTAGGAAAATATAATGCATGGTATTTATCCTACCTACAGGAATGAAGGTGAAATCTGCTATTCGTTTTTCTATGTCCCTGATGATTTTATCACGTCCCCTCTGCAGAAATGTTCCAGAACTTGTGCGGACCCTGCAGCCACATGATGTTTCAAACATGGTATCCTATTTCTTCATGAAGAAAGGGTGTGTGACTAGCCACACAATTGAAAGGTCAAAAGGGGGCTGGAAATCCAAACCTGCTGTCTTTACTCTTCCCAGTTGTGCTATCAACCACAGTTGACTTCACCATATGGGGTTTAGCAAGATTTATCAGATAATCACATTCCTCTTTGGACTGCATAAGTACAATATGTATTGCATTAATTCAACTTGACTAACAAACCAAGAATATCATTCATCAAGGGACAAAATTCTTCAATTCATATTAACAAATCCAAAATATTAAATTGATCAGAGAAAGATGTGAAAAGCTACTCAAATGGCCCAGACAAGAATCAAATTTATGTCCATCATTAAAGGTACGTCATTCAAGATCTAACTGATGAACCAAGAAACTTGAATGAGATTGGCTCCTGATGCAAAAATTTGCGCACATTGTCGAATAAGAGATTTTTTTGGGCCCAATTGTTGAATGAGAGATTAATGCAAATTGTCCACGTCTTTATATTGAGGAACTGATACAATGTTACCAAGCTATTATTGGTGTAAAAAATTAGGAAAAGAATACAGAATCCCGGAGCTTTCATCAGCAAGAGGCCGGGGCATGACTTTGGCACACACCTAAAGTATTCATCCACATGCAGCAAACACTTTACCGTGTGGTCTACGCCATCAGAAGCACCAGCATCCTTCCAGATCAGAGATCAAATCATTAAACCCGATCAACAATCCTAACCCTAATAGCGGTATTTCTTCTATACTTAAGTCATCATCTTGTATAAACAACAGACTCTTCCAGTTGCATCCCTGACACTACCCAAATACCAAAATGACATGAAACCCCAAAAATGCAAAAGCAAAGCCATGCGAAAATGGTACAACTAGGCATCCCCCTAACCAAGAAGCTAGCCAATTAATCGCGAATCATTCATAGACTTAAGCCCAACAAACATCTCAATTACTTCTTGGTAAACTCCATAACCAACCAAATGAACACCAAAACAAAAGAGCAGACGAATATCACCCACGCGGAAATCGAAAAACTGACCAGGAAACCATGATAGATGTAAGCTCTTGGCTCCCAAGACAGCACTTCAGTCCACTGCTCACCTCTCTGCCCCAATCCATCGCCTCTGAAACAATCACACCGCAACGAAAACAAGTCACCCCCATAGAAGCGATCCAGCTTCAATCGCACCAACAGTCACGCACTAATTTTTATTTTTCTCGTTGGGATACAGCCAATTAGGCAACAATTAGAAGCGCCAAAAACTCCGTGCGTTGCGCACCTCTCGATCGCCTGACGCCGGAAAGGGCTCCAACCGTTCGTCAGAGGATCATCGTCGCCGATCGGGAGGGAAACAATGCCGAGAGCCAGGAGCAGGAGGAGGACGATGGACAGCGCGAGGAGCATTCCGAGGACGAGCGTGAACGTGGATCTCTTGCCATGCAGCCGGGCGTACTTCGAAGCCCTCGCCATCTTCGGAGCAGCTCGAATCCCTAGCCTTCTCTCGATCGAAATCAGCAGCGATCGGAGGAAGAAGGTAAACGACTTCGGCGCCTGAAACTCCGATTCCATCTTCTTCCTGCGCTATAAAAATTGCAGCGACGCCGAGCAAGAATTTTCCCGAAGTATCCTTTGTCTTTTTTTTTTTTTTTTTGGGCGGGGGGGGGGTAATTCTATTCAACCATGAAAAGCGACTGTTGCGACCGACGCTCAGGAAATTCCGATATTATCCCTAGGATTAGCGCCCCAGTTTCACGAGCCGAGTACGGTAAGGTAGAATGAACAGGAGGAGGGCGTATTCGTCAAATCGCATGCCCCCGGTTTTAGCAACGGTGGATTTGTGACGGCCCCAGGTTTTGACTTTTTGAGGCGAGGCGCGTTGACAATTATTTTTCCCATACTACTAACTTTAGGGTTTTTGAGGGAACGTGTTAGAGGCACTTATTAAGTAGATAGTTGAAAAATTATACATTAGGCACTTTTACGGTATCATGTGCAATTAATATTCTGAAAATCGGATTGTTTTGCATTAAATAAATTTGACAAGTGCTTTGAATAGGCCTGATCGTCGAACAAGTCCAACACGAGCATGCTTGATCAAGCAATTACGCACATTATGGACACGCTATCTTCTTTCCTAAAAAGAGGAGGGAAAAGAAACTTTGCCATCTCCGATTTTTATGTACTGATCAACCGTTCAAAATGCCACGGTAAAAAAACTTTTTAGATACTTCCAAATCATGAATTTCCTATCCATTCAAGCCGATCAATTACGAGCTTTTCTTAAGTCCGGGAAAATAATTAGAGCTCCGTGCTTCGAAAAGATCGAGTTGTGAATAATTAATTTTTGCCAAATCAAGAGCCGAATGTTTCTTAGACATAGGCAGGAACGATACAAGGTTGTGCGCAGCGGGGTGTCCATGGAAGACGCGAGTGATCATGAGTAGCGGGTGTCTTTGAACACTTCCTGAAATTTACAGAGTTTGATTGTCTACGCATCATGAAATCCTCCCATCAATGACATATGAGCAGCAATTCATCGAAAAGGTTGGACCCAATTTCAAGTCCAGATGCTAACGATTGCAAAAATATTAATCAAGGAGGCTTATTCCGCAAGGCGGAAGCGCTCGGGATCTAATTCAGAAGCTCGTTCAGGAAAATCCGCAAACACATGAGCTGCTTCCTCTTTCTCCAGTCTTTCGCCGCCGCATTTTCCCCGACCAGGTTCTCCGATCATATCACGAGATCATGTCTTTCGAGTAGACAGACAGCACGGTATTTCATTACTTCCTTCATGTTTCGGCTAAAGGGAAAACAAAAGGAGAAGAAAAACTTGACGGTTTCATAATTTGCACAACGCGATCACTGTCCTCCTGCACAATGCTTCTCCATCTGCTCCCCGGCCAGCTTCTTCTCCGCCGCGAGCTTCTCGATCTTCCGCCTCTGCCCCTCGGCGACCTCCTCGAGCGCGGCGTGCAACGCCTTCGCGGCGCCGTCCAGCAGCCGGCCCACGACCTCGGGGTCCTTCTCGAGCCGCGCCGCCTCGAACTCCCTCCGCGCCTTCTCCCGCAGCACTTCCCTCATCGGGACGCCCCGCGGGTCGGTCCACTGGAAGAACCGGGTCAGGCGGAGGATGGACCGGTAGAGGCTCTTCGGCTCCGGCCGCCAGGCGGGGAGTCGCTCCCCGTCGTCGGCCTCGGCGTCGTCGAAGGGTTTGTCGTAATGTATGGCATGGGAGACGGGGGAAGGGCCTGCATTCCGCCGCACCGCTGTGTTTCGGAGGATCGAGGAGCCTCGCCGTATCTGGAGGTTGGCGTTCATCGCTGCCCGGCTCTCTGATCGGCTTGGTGAATAGGGGAAATTGCGAATGTGAAGGCGAAATAGGGAGGACTAGGGCTGCTTCATACTCCCGAGCATCGAACGGACTTTTTGTTTTTAATTACCAAAACGACATAAATTCAATGATATAATCTGTTATCTTCCTTAAAAGTAAATTAAAACCGAAGAAATCCAATAAGAACAATACAAATTCAGTATTAATTGAATATACCGTATTTCAAATAGTAAATAGCAATTTATCGAAGTTTGAGATGTTTTGTTGAATAATTCTCCAAGTCGTGCCTGAATCAAAGTCGATCTAATTTTTATTTTTATGCATATTGTGACATTGAATGCATATCTAGCATCCCTAAATCATAGATATCGAATTAGCACGCAACTTTTTAAACATAGTTTGTAATGATAAACTTATATAAATAGATATTGATTACATAGATTAAAATAGTGGATAACTTGGTACTATTGAAAGGGTCCATTAAACAATTTATCAAATTTCTCATCTCATAATCCTATCATTTTTTTTTCATGAAAATCCATCAAGTATAAATCATAATCGGTTAATTTTCACAACATATATAAATATTTCATCTCAACACATTAATTGTTAATTTTCGTTAGCATTATTTTTTCCTATGTTATTTTCTCAAACAAATAATTTTCATTGAGTATCAATTAGTAACTTCTACGATAGGGATAAAAATATAGAGACAAATATCATGTTATTCACTTTCAGCTTAGTGATAACATCCAAATTGTTTTTATTTTTTAAGTTACTTTTTACAATAGATTTTTCAAATTCAATTATTGAGATAAGTTATTTGTGTTTGTGATATGGTAGCTTATGAATAAATGTCAAGAAAGTCTATTATTCCCCACGAGCAATATGTGAACGTATTTTTAGTATATCCATCTAGAGATATCACATATATATAGAAATTAATATCCTTAATGAAAAAACTCATAATGCAACTTTATTTTATTCTATGGGGGAATGAATGCAAACATCCCACTACTTGAAGGCCCTCGAAGCGCCACAAATTGGTAAAGTCCATTTCTTAGCATGTGCAGATGACTATGATTTAGAGCAGCTTACTCAAGGTCACTAGCAGCGTGCCTGAAGCATAAGCACGCTTCAAGAGAGACTCTTCCCCCAGATGGGATTGCCAGATCTGGATCTATATGTTCGTAGATTAAAGCATTACACTCGTGTTCAGATGAACATCACATCGACAACCCTGCATCTTACGCGAACCCGTGCAGTGCTAGTGTGCTGTGGCACGAGATCTTTGCTGAAAGAAGTGGCACCCGTACAATGATAAGTTTACTGGATGCATCTTATTTGCTACGACGAATTCGATTGTGAATAGTGATTGGGTGATTTGGTCCTTCGAGAAGTTTTTCGGAGGTAAAAAAAAGTTTACTTTCGATTGCCAATCTCATTATAGAGTGCACCTCCGCTGTAATGTATTCTTCGAATGGCAACGTGATTGCCCTTAAGCGAGGAAGGACAAACAAGCAGTGCGGGTTTTTATGCCATCCGATGTCTGAACCGCATGGAGTCTGAATGAGAAGCTCGTTCAGTAATTTTCACGAACACATTGGCTTCAATCTCTTTCCCCATCCCCTCGTGCTCCATGATTTCCCCCCCGAAGCACCTAAATTTTTCTGACCGGATAGAGAGGTCCAGCCGTTCAAGTAGAGACCCACAGGATGCGATCAAGATTCACCATTCTTATCATTCAATTTAAGAGGAGAAAGGGAACAAATAGACGGCATCGCGATTCGTACATCATTCGCTGGGCTGAATCAGCGCCCATCTCCGCGATCCTTCTCGATCTGCTGCCGTTGCTTCTCGGCAAGCTTCTCCAGAGCCGCCTCCACGGCGTCCCGCCCTCCGATCAGCAGCCGCGTCACGACCTCGGGGTCCCGCTCGAACCGCGCCTCCTCGAACTCCCTCCGCGCGTTCTCCCTCAGCACGTCGCGCCACGGCACGCCACGCGAGTCCGGCCACAGGAAGAACCGCGTCGCCCGGAGGATGTCCCGGTAGAGGCTCAGCGCCTCCCGCCGCGTGCTGGTGAGCCGCCGCCGCGCGAGGAGCTCCTCCTCCTCGTCGTCGAGGGACTTCTTCTCCTTCTTCGCGACGTGCCTATCCAGGAGCTCTTCAACGGTGTCCGGCCCGTTGTGCAGGGCGCGAGAGACGGAGACGGCGCCGATTGGCTTCGCGCCGCTCCAAAGGATCGACAGATACCGCCATTTCTGGAGCTTCGCGTTCATCGCTGCGCGAGCCCTTGATCAGTTTGTTGACGAGCTGATTTGCCGTTGTGAAATCTGGGATTGGCGATCGGACAAGCCAAACTGGGCTTGGGCTTGGGCCTTTCCCACCTCATTTATTGAAAGTTCTTTTAAATAATGATAATTATTTTTTTGGCGTCACTTTTTACTTCTAATCTTTAATCTAAAACATTTCAAATTATATAATTACTGATATGTATACTATTTTACTTCAAATTTTCATAAGATCAAGGAGCATATGACGTTGTCCCTGAAAGTTTACATTTTGGAACTTTTGATATAAACTTCATTTTGTCATTCATTAAGTTACATAATGATATTTTATACTTTTTTCAAATTTAAATTAATAGAATAAAAATATTAACATTTTCATATAATTATTGAACTAAATTAAACATGTATAATTCATAAATCACATTGAAAAAAAATTTTAGATATCAAATTATATATTAAAATAAAATTCAAGGAACACATGAAGAAATTAAGAATTTAGGTGCTACATTGCATGTTAAGCCAAAGATCATTTGTATTATTATCTTTTTTCAGAATTTTTTAATTTAGGTTTAAACAAAGATATTGACATTTGTTCTTTCATTATTTATGTTTTCAAAATTCATGGCCTTTGGGTTAACATCCTAATTCCTAACTACTATACTAATCGCTATCACTAATCACCGGGGAACAAGCGTAACATGGGGAGATGAGCCATTACGTCGTCGTATTGAGTAGGTAAGCTCGAGCTCGTCTTCGCGACCGCCACTGCGACACCAAACAACGAACAGCGAGCTTCTTCAGAAGCCGCCATTGACGATGGCTCTGCTCAAGCGAAGCGCAAGCCTCCACCCCACTCTCTCTCGCTTCTCGCCCCTCTCTCGCAGTCCTGTCTCTTACTCCACCAGTCATCTTCGAGAACAAGAAGGAGAAGAAGACGAAGGGCCCGGAAGTCGCGAGCCTCCGGAGCTCGCTCCCTCTCCTTCTCTCTCCCCTGAAGAAACCCTAGTAGCCGACAATATCCACGCCCTAATCAAAGAGCACTACCGCAGGAACCCCGACCCCGGCCTCGCCCCGCCGGACCCTCGCTTCACCATCCCCGCTCTCTCCCTCGATTTCTCCCGAATCTTTCCCGCACAATCCCTCTCCTCCTCCGTCGTCCGCCGCGTCGTTGAGAAATGCGGGGACCTCCGCCACGGCATCCCCTTCCTGCAAGCGCTCGCGTTCTTCAATTGGGCCTCGTCGCAGGCGGAGCTTGCGTCCCCCGCTCCTTACAACGAGATGATCGACCTCGCCGGGAAGGTCCGGCAGTTCGACGTGGCGTGGCACTTGATCGACGCCATGAAGTCACGAGGTATTGAGATAAAGATTGTGACTTTCGCGATTTTGATTCGTCGCTACATTAGGGCGGGATTGGCTGCCGAGGCCGTCCACGCCTTTAATCGTATGGAGGAGTATGACTGCCGGCCTGATAAGGTTGCCTTCTCGATTGTTATTAGTATGTTGAGTAGGAAGAGGAGGGCGGTCGAAGCTCAATCTTTTTTTGATAGTCTGAAGGATAGGTTTGAGCCTGACGTCGTTGTGTACACTAGCTTGATTCACGGGTGGTGCCGAGCTGGTACTATCTCTGAGGCAGAAAGGGTTTTTGGGGACATGAAAATGGCAGGAATAAAGCCCAATGTGTATACTTATAGCATTGTGATTGATGCTCTGTGTAGGTGCGGGCAAATTACACGTGCCCATGATGTTTTTGCAGAGATGATTGATGTTGGGTGCGAACCTAATTCGATAACCTTTAACAATTTGATGCGAGTTCACGTGAAAGCGGGCAGGACCGAGAAGGTTCTCCAGGTGTACAATCAGATGAAGAGGCTCGGTTGTCCAGCCGATACGATTACATATAATTTTATCATTGAGACTCATTGTAAGGACGAAAGTCATGAGGCTGCTATGAAGGTGCTTAATTCAATGGTTAAGAAAGGCTGCAGCCCCAATGCATCCACTTTCAATCCGATATTCAGATGCATTGCGAAATTGAGAGATGTAAACGGTGCTCACAGGTTGTATGCTAGGATGAAGGACTTGAAATGTATGCCTAATACAGTGACGTACAATATACTGATGCGGATGTTTGCCGACTCAAAGTCAACTGACATGGTTATCAAGTTGAAGAAGGAAATGGACGAGAATAATGTGGAGCCCAATGTGAACACATACCGGATTTTTATCTCGATGTACTGTGGGATGGGGCATTGGAACAATGCCTACAAGTACTTTCTGGAAATGATTGAAGCGAAGTGCTTGAAACCTGGTTTGCCTGTTTATCAGATGGTTTTAGAGCAGCTTAGGAAGGCAGGGCAGCTGAAGAAGCATGAGGAGTTAGTAGAGAAAATGGTAGATAGGGGATTTGTTACTCGACCTTTGTAGGATTGTGCTCAACTGCATGTGCAGGTCGAGTAGGTTATGTAATGTCCCAGCATTAGTTTCCAAAAAATCTTTTTTGTGATTCATCATCTTCAGATGCATAAAATTAGAGTTTATCATATGACATTTCTTCAGGGTGACAATACATCCGGTCATTTTTGTACTGTAGGTTTTGCCTTTATTTATTCAATGTGGAAGTATACTTTGTTGCCTCGTTTGTAACTCTGGAATTCCCTTTTCTACTTGGTTCGAGGAGGAAAAATCCTTGTATGGAGCGTCAGCTCTGTTCAGGTCCGGAAACTAAAGAATAGTTTTGGAAATTTCAATGTTGACACCAATTTGTTTTCCCTTTATTTGTATTAAGTCAATATTTTGACTGAACAACTATGTACCTTTAGTATGCAGTGTAAGAGTATTAACATATTTTGATTTGCTTTTGTTACTGATATCAAAATGCTTTTTCTTGATTGTGGCTGGTGAAGTAGGGCTGGTGGTGGCTCCTGCCCTCTCTTAAAAAGATATGTTAAGCAGGAAATTTAAAGAAATAATATTGAAAACTTGAGCCCCCTATTAGAATTTTCAGTCCTCTATTGGCTGGTTGCTTTGTCGCTTCCTCATATGAAATTGGTAGCTTCCCCTTGCTGGTCATGATTTCTGAAAACTCATGAAGTTTTATTTTAGCAGTTGCAGCCGCCACTGGCACTTCCAGATTAGCTTTAGGATTTATAACTTTTTTGTAAGATAATTTATAATTGTTTGAAAGCCTTCATTCCAATATACAAAAAGTGATGGATATCTATGGAGCTAATGCGTTCCAGCATTTTCAGAATAAGTATTCTGCTTGAATATCTTTGCCATAGCACTCAAACTGTGGAAAAACAGAGTACTAATTGAAGCACGTCTCACAATCAGGTACCACTTCTGCCTTGTGATGCTTGGTGTATCTGAGATGTGTGTAAATTTCATCTTCCTCTCCTTTGGTTTCTAACCAAGGTATTCCATTATAAGACCTCTCTCACATGATGCCAGGTAATGCACACGGTTTTTATTTTTCTCGCCCATTGGATCAGTTAGAAGTCGATATTTTAGTTTGGTTGGTCTGTGAACCCCTTTCGACTCTAATTGCGTTCAGCATAGCACCATAGACACTAGCATGCCACAGAGGTTTTCAAGCATTTGGGATACAATTTGGATGTTAGACCTATTTGGATAATGATCTATCTGAGATATATGGCATTTCTGCCAATAATGCGGTGCTGCGGCATAGCACAATGTTTGAAATACTTCTTAGTTCTGCAAACCTCCATGCAGTTGTGTGCAGATTTGCAGTGGAGCCGTATGAACACCTAATTGTTTGCGGTTCATGAGATAGAGCCGTCCCCATCATCTTGCTTGCAATTCAGAGTATAGTTAATTTGTATGAACACGCAGGTAATTGAGAATCTCCTTTTGTTAGTTCTCTCTCTCAGGACTTTCATCATTTCTACAACCTTCGCTCTTCTGTTGTTGGGATCTACTTGTGCATTGAGCTTGAGGAGCACAAGCAATTCTCATGTGGTCTGAGGGTCAGATTGTAACCTCCTTCATAGATTAGTAGTTAGTATAATTATTCGCAAAGCTCCCTGTCAGCGTTCCAAATTTGTTATTGGCCAAGGATGCGAGGGAAGTGAAGTGGCTTTCACCCCCCATGGAAGGGCGTTGCTGTGGTCCTCTTCCACAATTCCACTCTAGTTACCATCCTAGTCACGGCAGCCGCCCGCCAGGTTTTCTAATGAAATACATCTAGAGTGGTCCACTTCGAGACCAATTTTTTCAAAAGTTATTGCAGATACTTGTTCGGATCTCGGATCTGCAAGCCCCGTGAGCTGATGTTACGAGCTTCAGAGGCATGTGAAGGAGCGGCCTCCTAGTTCTCGGTCGTCCCCACATGTTGGGGAATCGAAGGTTTGGTATCTTCCTGTGTCTTTACTGGTGCATCACTTGCATGAAGATGCAGATGCGCTGGTAACGGGTAAGCCACAAGGCTGTCCCTGCGCCTGTCAGGGGGATATGCCAAAGCCAACCCGAGTGACCCACCGTCTCTCCCTCTCTCCCCAGCACGCAGATTTTTATTTGCCAAGATCGCTGAACTGGCGCGTTCATTCAGATTCCACTTGGGTTAAGCTCTCTCAACCTCATATGCACATTTTTGAATTCAGTTTTTGGGCAAAGGTCTGCGTCGGCTCGTAGAGAGAGGGCCGTTCTTGCTGACGCTTCTGTGCTCGCTCCCTAACAAATTATCCGGTTCAAGCCATTTCAGTAAACTAACATCACCTGTCTTTCTTTGCTTGGCATGTGATAAATTGATCAATGCACTGCTCAGTACTCAAACCAGCGTCTCCCGAGCATGCAACGTATCTGGCTTCTCGGATCCCCTCCAAGAAGAAAGCGATAGCCATGGGAGGGCAACAGAGCTGAAAGTTCCGTTCCTGACTTTTCCTACTGAGCAGGCTTAAAAATCATCGAAGTCAAATCGAGAATTTGCCTACGAATAAGGTATTCAGACGCGAACGAGCGGCAGCTGTTCCGATGCGGTCGCACGCACTCTTCGGACAATTTGCACTCGACATGGTTGCCACTACAACATCAGAGGCAGCACAGCTCAGCTTTTCCGAAGATGCCGTCACGTGTTCTGCCCCCCTCCAAAAAAAAAGGTTCGGAAATTCACTCAAAAACCCGCTAATTTGTTTTTGGGGGTTTATTCCATTGAGATCCACCTTTTCTATTGTAAAGAGAACCCCTTTTCGATGCGAGGGCATAAACAACGAGCGACAGGACAAAAGTTTGAAAGATCCAAAGCGACGGACCGGAGGGGGGGGGGGGGGGGGGGGGGGGAAGCGGACCCCACGTGGCCTCCGGATTCACGCCCTCTCGCTCACCACCAGCTCATTCAAATCGGAATCGGGAAAAGGAAAAACAAATTTAGAGAGAGAGAGTATCAAAAGCAAAGCGATCGCGAGGACAAAATTCAAAAGGCTCGAGAAAGGAAAAATAAGAAGGGATAGAGAGAGAGAGAGAGAGAGAGAGAGAGAGAGAGAGGGAGAGAGGGTGGAGGAAAAAGACACAGTGCAGGCCACCCGGCAGTTTCAGGCTCATGTCCCTCTCCTCCCTCCATGTGCGCCTCGTGCTCTGTCCCCACCACTCTCTCTCTCTCTCTCTCCTCTCTCTCTCAAGCTCTCTAGAGGAAGTTTCGCCTGCCCTCGCGCGCACGCTAACCCACGTACACGTTCGCCCTCCTCCTCCAGTCCTCGATTTACCAGAAAGCACGAAAATGGAGAGAAATATCAAACCAGATCAGGCAACGGATTGCGGGCGATGAATCCGGCCGAGGATATCAATTCGATCCGCGAAAGATAAAAAAGGAGCAAACTTTGTCGCCACTTAAGGGGATCTTTCCATTAGCTGTCAATTCTTGATTTTTCCTCTCGGCTCGTTTTGGGTAAGGGGTACCTCCCATCTCAGTACATTTCTTTCGGCGCGAGCGCACTGTCGATGAGATCCCCAGATCCGAGAATTCATCCAGAGACCCAGAATAGGAAGGAAACAGCACTAGCACAGTAAGCAACGCTTGCAATCCAGCCATGGGATTTTGAACCAGTATTCAAATTGCGAAACCCAAAGGGCACACGGAAGAAACTATACCCCAAAATCGAAGCAAAAAGAAGAAAAAGGGAGGAACCCAAAGTAAATTGCTCTTCTTCTTTTTTCCTCTCTCCCAGTGAATAATCTCAGTCCTCATCATAAACTCAGTTCAGCAACGAAACGACAAAAAAAAAAATTAGAAAAAGGAAAAGAAGAAGGAAAAGCGAAACACTGAAATTGGGGTGTCCTTACCATGGTCGAGGATTTGCCCTTCAAGAAGAAGAATCGGCGGTGGTCGAGTCCTTGGGCTTTCTGCAGAGAATCATGTGCATAGGGGTGAAGATCCCGGTCTCGCCGCCGCGGGTCAAGAAGTCCGCCGTCTTGAACAGCATGTCGTGGACGTCCACCGTCCCCTTGGGCGCGACCCCGAGCGCAGCCGAGATCTTGATCAGCATGTGGTTCCTCCAGTAGGCGATCCGACCCATCTTCAGCCTCGTCCACCAGGGACCGGCCGGGGGCGCCGCCAGGTCCCGCTCCTCCAACACCTCGAACCCGACCTGCCTCGCGGTGGCGGCGATGTCGGCGCAGCTGCGGAGCCCCGGGAGGGCGTCGCCGCGCTCGATCCCCTGGATGATGTCGACGTGGGTGGGGTCTTCGCCGCGATACTTATCGGTGGTGACCCACTCGTAGGAGACGTACAGGGCGCCGGGCTTGAGGACGCGAAGGACCTCGGCGTAGACGTCGTCGAGGCGAGGTGCGTGACAGGTGGCCTCAATGGAGTAGGCGCCGTCGAAGGAGGCGTCAGGGAAGGGCATCTCGAGGAAGTTGCCGCAGACGACCTCGCAGAGGCCATCGAGGCCGGCCTTCTTGTTGTGCGCGCGGGCGCGGGCGACCTGGTACTCGTTAATGGTGATCCCGACGACGCGAGCACGGGAGTGGGCGGCGATGGCGCGCATGGGCCCGCCGACGCCGCAGCCCACGTCGAGGATTCGGTCGCCGGGGGAGGCGCGGATGAGGTCGACGGCCATCTCCTCGTGGAGGCGGGTGGCGGCGGCGTGGGATTGGCCGCGGATGGAGGGGGAGAAGTGGAAGGACTGTCCCCAACCCCACTCGTAGATGTCGGTTACGAGGTTGTAGAAGGTGTCGACGAAGTCCGGGACCTTCTCCTTGGTCTCGATCTCCTTGGGGCGGCGGAAGAAGGACCAGTAGCTGTCGTACTTGTCCTGGACCTTCTCGGCGGAGATGGAGCCGCCGGAGATGTCGGAGGCCCGCTTCCCCTTCTGCTCCGCCGGGCCCAGCACGCACACGAACCAGTAGATGCCGGCGGCGATGAGGGCTCCGGTGCACCACATAGCCACCGAATCCATTTTCCCCTCGAAGAGAGAATCAATAGAGAGAATCTAGAGAGAGATTGATGTATTTGGAGAGAGCGTGGAGAGAGTGAGAGCGGGCTTTTTTCGGGATTTATAGTTGGGGTTTGACTGTTCAGTTTCACTGGGGAGTGAGCGAGCGGAGCGAGTTAAGCTTTTGTTGTTTTCCTCGGGACTGAGTCACGGGCGCGGACGGGTTGTTCTGTGCGGATCCTTTTTTTTTTTTTCTTATTATTATTATTGGTGATAACATTATCCCGTTACACCTTATAATCCTCAAAATTCAATACGAAACGTCTTAAAAAGAAAGAAAAAAATTTACGTGAAGTTCACTTCACGATAAGTGACTATCGAGGTTCGAATCGGAATATTGTAACGTGACGGAGAATTTTTACTTTCTCGTGAGAATTA
Source organism: Melaleuca quinquenervia (assembly GCA_030064385.1). Classification (NCBI taxonomy): domain Eukaryota; kingdom Viridiplantae; phylum Streptophyta; class Magnoliopsida; order Myrtales; family Myrtaceae; genus Melaleuca; species Melaleuca quinquenervia. The sequence goes on along the minus strand of CM057723.1, from coordinate 20,112,822 downwards.
AATGGGTCGTGCAAAGGAGATTCAGGCAAATCAGGAAAGTCCGAAACTCGTGTCGGGATAGGAGGTGCATGATATTGTTTGTGCTCCTTTCGAGTCCCGAGAAAATCGACTCTCTTTAGTATGAAGATTTGTCACATAAGGAAAAATATTCGGTGAACTGCATTTATTGTATGGTGAAGTGCATTTGAGCATCCTGGTGCTGTGAGATCGTTAAGAAGAAAGTAATTCAGCTACAGAAATGACTATGTGCCTGGGAATGTACATGAATGTCCTTCTTTTCACCTATTGCGGGTAAGGAAATGGGCCAACCTCCCATGCTTACACTATTACTTCCCTAGTAAATGTCAATATGATCCGTTCTCGTAACGGTAAAAGGAATAACCTTTCGGTGGTGACCCACCTAATCCTTTAGCGTCATTCGTGACGCACGATTCAATGACCGATTTGTTAACCGATCCCTACATGAATTTTCTTCCTAGAAAGCTATTTGCAATCTCGATATGTCGGAAACTTCGCGAGAGCTTCCAAATTCGAGAAACGAGTCGTGGTGATATCGATGGCTGATTCAAGCGGAGTCTATGGCAAGTGATCATGAGGAGGGCTCAAGGGCTCGACCTAAATTATCAGTCAAACCCGCCTTCGTGTATTTTTGTTCGGGTACATAAATTTTGAGACCGAGCCAGGCTTTCCTACTGAATGCCCCTGTAAAGCCCGCTCAAAATGTCCTCGTGCCCTTTGGGCACGGGCCGGGCCGGAGTTGGGCTTGGGGCCGCCCAGCCCCAACATCGGGTCCAATGGCACGCAAGGTAAATTGTATCATTACCCAAGTGCCTTTTCATAAATATCGTAAAGAAAAAGTCGCACGCGGGAGGCCCTTTGCCTTTCGGCTTTCCCACTAGAAATAAAGGTCCTTTATTTCACGTGACTGTAGATCCGCATCCACGGGATCGCACGTGGAGGGAGGAAAAGGATCAGTGATTAGTATTTTAATACTGGGATAAGTACATTAAAAAAATCCAAAACTCATCATAAAAGTGCAATTGAGTTCTAAATTTAAAAAAAATATAATCAAATCCTAAAACTTGTCAAATTGACTCAATCAAGTAATTCTTTTCATTGCACTTTCTGAAAATAGTGGGAATCGATTGCACTTTTGCAACAAATTTCAAGATTTAATTGCATTTTCGCTATAACTTTTAAGGTTTAGTTGCATTTTTTAAAATTTTAAAATTCAATGGTTTGCTGGCATTTTTGTAACAATGACAAGTTTTGGAATTTCAAGTGCATCCGTTCCTTTAGTATTTACCATGCTTAGTTAGCGCACTCGAGGACCAGCTGCTTTCTTTGAAATTAACAAAAATTCACGAATGCGTGTGCATAAATAAGAAGAAAAAACTCGGTTTAATCGGTGTAATTCCCAAAACAAAATCTAAATTGCTGCAGGTGATAGATATTTATGTTCAGACCAGCTTTCACGCATCTCATCTAATGCATTTGGAATTTTACTCCTTGAGCGTTTTGAACAATTGCAAGGAGAGAAACATGCTCTCTCATGATATAAGCCAGCAACTTGTGGATTCTGCAAGAGATGAGATCTCGATGATATCACAACATCTATGTAAAACCTTACGAATCGCTATTTTGACCCATTGTTCGAGGATGCAAAACGTCGTTTTAGGCATGCGATTTGATTGGGAGTTCCGGGTAAAGAGGTCGAGCTTTCGAAAGATTTCACCTCACTTTGATGCCGAGATGCTGTATATATCTGTACAAATACATAATGAGCATTTTCAAATTTTCAGGAAGTCATTTTCAAAGATTATAAGAAGTCATTTTCTTGAAAAATAACAATATTTTAGGGTGTTCGTATGAAACTTAGGAAAAATTATTAAAAACTTAAGTTTTTAATTTTTTTTTTCATTTTCTCTTGTTTTTTTGTTCTACATTAACTGGCCTCTAGTCACAAGTCACTTTTGAAAAGAAAATGTAAAATGTTTAAAGGTGAAGAAAGAAAATATAAAATGTTTTCCCATTTCTAAAAGTGAAAAACATTTTCTCCACTTTTCAAGGTATAATATTTTCCTCGACTATTTTGTTTTCAGTGAAGCGAACGCCGGAAAATTCCGAAAAAATATTAGTCTAGAAATTATTTTTCGTAAAACGAACGGAACATAAATATCTTTACAGTCACGCGCCTAAATATCCCTACAATCACGCGGAAAGCCTACGTGGCCCGACAGGGTCCACACCCAAACTTAATTTCCACTTGGCAAGATATTTTTCCTGCCATACGTTGTACAACCGTGCTCGAATCTTTTTTTTTTTTTTCCCTTCCCAAATTGACTTCTTTTGCTGCCATCACGTGCCTTCACGCCCCGCGATGTGGTGGTGAACTTGACGGCCGGGGCCCGCGACGACATCGCCTCCCATCGACGACTCCACTTTTGTCCCGTTCCCATCAGCCAGTCTTTCCCACATGGGGAGCAAAGATGCCTGCGAGGACCAATCGCCTTAACGTTAGGATTGGATATGACGACTTTAGTCTTTGATTGGATCTTGGCGACAGGTTGCGGATAAGATTAAGGGAACAATTTTTCGAGTAAAAAGAGAAAGAGCTGCCTTTCGATCATGCTTTTCCGATTCGTGGACCACAAGTTTGATTAATTCGCATTTGCAAAAATAAAAATAAAAATCATAGACGATGTGTAGAGCGTAACCGATGACTTTTTTTTTTTTTTATCAACTTGGTTTTTTTTTTTTTCACCATATGTTCTTCTTTTTTACTCCGCCAATCTTGCTTTTGTTTTTTTTCTTAAATACGATTTCTAAAGCAAACTTTATTTTAGACATAATAAATCGGCATTGAAGCCCCATACGCAGAAAAGTTTCTACGTCCACGATTCAGTTCGCGAACTCAGTGCTCTCTCGGCCCATCTCCTCGGTCCGATGAATCCGGTAACCTTTTGTTCTCGACACTAATCCTTCCACCTTCATCCAATCCAAATTTCACAAACCGAACCAAACTAAATGATAAATGAATGATTATCCTGTATATTAATTCTACTGATATTATTGATTCAAGGGAAAATTCCATGTAGTAAGATAAATGGAGGTCATTTCTTAAAAGATGGCTTAAAATAGACTTCGTTTCAAATAAGGTTATGCATTTGTTATGTAATCTTATTACATAAGAATCTCGGCTCACCGGACTACCAAAATTTCCCCAATTGACATGGTGATACCATAGTCGATGTGATTGGTGAGTAATGGATTCCTACGAGGTAGGGCAATGGCGATCTTGATCCGCCAGGGCGGAGGCACCACGCCTCACAATTTGACAAGCATTTGGATGGAGGAAGAAACAAGACGACTTGATCTCGACGGCGAATCGACGGTCTAGGCTTGGGGTAAAGATTAGCAGCAAATCGAAGGACGTGGAGCGGGATAATAAGACTTGTGGCAGAGCTCGATCGTTGCAGGCACGAGCAAAGGTTGGAGATCAAGAGAGGTCCGGTGAAATAATGAAAGATCGTCGGGCTAGCCCAGATACAGAAAGCGGGCCGTGCCGGCCCGACCTGGCTTATGGCAGGTGCCGGCCCAAGAAGATGGGCTGGCAGGAGCCAAGCCCATCGCCGTCGGTTATTGAAGCGAGCATGAGCAATATAGCCATCATTGATCAACGGCCGTCGATCATCCTTAAAAAAAAAAAAATTGGACCAGGCCTGACACGCTACACAAATGGGCCTTACCGACCCGCTACAGTAACCCAATGATGCGGGGGGCCACGGGCCGCCTACGTGGCATGGGTAGTCCGTCGCTTCCTCGTCATGCTCCGGCCACATAAATATAATGTGGTGCGCGTCGCCTATCTCTTGTCCTCGCTCGGGAGCTGTAATATACAATAATCGTAACTCATAAGATAATCATTAGGTCGTCGTCATACATAATACCCCCACGGTGTAACCGGTAATTATGTTGAGAATGCTATGGACAAAAATATCCTCAACACATTATTAAACACTATTCTTATATCCATACAACACTACCATATCCTAAGATTATTTCATAATGTTTTTAATATAGCACGATGCACGCCTCGTGATATGTTCTATAGCACTTCATCGTTTACTCCCGTAGTTATGCAGCACTTGATCGTTATGTCGTAATCGTTAGATCATTAATTCATCAACAATGATTCTAATCGCTCTAGTTTGAGAAATTGAGAAAGGAAAAATAAAAGTCGGCTAATTAGATGCTCTTTCCACATTATTGGATCCAATGAATGGATGGAATGACCAAAAGTCAAGATATTACTCATCTAAGTAGCATCTTCAACGCCCTAAACACATCTCACTTCTTTCACTTACGGGGCGATGAGAGTGGGTCTTAGGGCAAGAACTTTGCTTTTATCGGGCATAAACTCAAGCTTGCACGTCTCAAAGCGTAAGTGTGACCCGCACGCCACCCCTAATGGGGCCCCAAATTAATCACGTTCTGCAGTTTTCCAAATGGGATGTCGGAATGGCCTTTGGTTCCCCCCCCCTTTTTCCCCGCTTTGCATTGCATCCACTTAGAAGCTACGCATCTTCACAGGTCCTTTCACTGTCCGACTGTTGACCACGCAAGGCAACGAGATCTCCTTCCTTTTCCTCTTTTCTATTCCTCATTTCCCATCACTTACTTTCAATAATGATCGCTTCGATAATAGAAAATCTTCAATGGGTCGATTCTTGTGGCACAGGAAATTTAACATTGACAAATCGCATCGACCTTCGTGTAAAATAGAGCTCCATTTGATGTCCGTGGGCTTCAATTGATTGGTCCGTGGTTGCAGATGGACCTCCTTCGGGTAGTTCTAGGCAGGAAAGGACCGATGCAGAAGAATACAAAAGCCGAAAGGTGACAAAAGAATTTAAGGGAAATGGGCAGAGCTCTTCAAAATTGGCCGTCCCTTCGGTCGTACAAATAGGCTTCCGCTGCTTTAGTGGAAGTGTCACTCGTCTGCCCTCTTCATTTCGTGTATGTAGTTGGTCGAGTTCGTAAGAGATCGCCCCTCATCATCAGGTTGGTGATCAGTCCAGATCTCTCAGCTACTGCTGCTTTTAGTGAGGGAGGGAGGAAGGGAGAGAGAGAGAGGGGGGGAGGGGAAAGATGGAGAAGATGAGGGGGCTGAGCCACCTGTTCATGACGATATACCTGCACAACTTCTCGACGTTCATGGTGATCCCCGCCATCACCGACGTCACGATGGGGGCGATATGCCCTGGCCAAGACGAGTGCTCCTTGGCCATTTACCTCTCTGGATTCCAGCAAGCGGTACGTGAACTCTTTCTCCGGCCGAGTGCCGTCTCTTCTCGTCTTGCTCGATGTGCGTGGATTAGTGCGGTCTGTCGTTTAATAGGAATGGTGCGTTTGAGATCCATAATCTAGCATCCTCGTTTCTTGGTTCCGTAGTCAAGGTTGATATGGACGTAAAAAGCAATGCAGTTTTCAGCTTTTTCCCTTTCCCCCATAAACTAGCATGTTCACGGTCTTCTAACCCCTACTATTTTCATTGATCGTGCAAATTTAACGAGTGAATGACCTAAATACGCTCTTTATCTACCATGCAAGTGAGAGATAAATCAGTTCTGCAGGCGTAATCAACGCCCGCATGTTTAACCACACCATTCTAATTGATTTGCCAGGTAGAAAGCATCTATCCTCAGGATAATGACCCTTTCTTTGTTCCCTTCAAGATGGTCGCTTTTGCTGATACTTAACTTTTATGGGCATTTGTTTTCGAGCAAACTGTTGGGTTGTATTGACTGCATGCACTCCGCCATTCATCTCTGTTAATTGAATTTGATTGGTCTTATGAGTGAAAAGCAGTGAATCCCCGCCATTATTAAATGGCCTGATAATTGCATTGAGTGAATGCCGCCTATGCACGGAACGATGCGTGCCTTTCGGGGTCACATCGACTCTTAATTTAGCCACGAACTAGACCAAACCACATCAAGTTCATGTCCAATTCTGCTGTTTTCCGGATGGTGGGCGTGCCTTTGAAGTCGCTTCTGCGCGGAAGACATTGTTTCCACCACTTCTGTCATTGGGTAAAACTTCTCCCACAATCTAATTGGGGACAAGGCTTGAATTCGTTAGGTACAAACGAAGCATCTCCTTGCCAATCATGGCGTGACCCGTCTTCAACTTCGAAGCTTCCCAAAAGCTAAGTGTAAGAACAGGACAAGATCATGTCAATTTCACGCTTTGAACGTTTCTCAACCATCCTGACTCGACTCCGCCTTGCTTTCCAACAACTTCCGAGATCGTTTTCGAATCATGGACGGTTGCATATCGACTTTTCAGACCCATTTCCCATCAGACCAAAACTATGTGTAATACCTTTTTCAGACCTAAGACAAGCTAGTGGTCGATGGGACGACATGATTTCGATCTTGCTATATGTCAAGAAGCGAAGCTTCCTCTTAGCTTCTCGTGGGGAGCACTTTGGAGCTCTCTCGCCAGTTTCACCGGGTACCATAATTCGCACTCACTTTTCATGGCTCGCCGTGGCGTTTTCCTCGACTTCCTTTCGCGCATTGGACGCTTCAAACCTCCTCATGAATTGACGTGAAAAGGTATGGAAAGTCCTCCAGCCCACGACTAAGGGCCCAATCTTCCAACTCTTGTTAGCTTCAACATCACGGGCTTTGCCCTTCAGGTGTCGCGAGTTCTGTCGCGTATGACTTTGAGGGGCACCCTCTTCATTCTTTAGTATTTCTCTCTTCATTTTCTCTCTCTTTCCGAGCATGTCTCTTCTTTTGTAGTTCACCCTAGCTTAGATTCAAGACTACCCCACATGAAGAAATCGACAATAAACAACCTAATAGCGCGCTAGAGCTATCTGAGAAGTCCTCCCCGATCTGGTCTTTAACCCAAACGAGCGAGCCATGGAGGCAAAGTCCATAAGGGCCGGTTCTTTGAGCAGATCTGTTTCGTTTTTGCCCGAAGAGCTCGCGAGCTACGTCGATATCGCTGTCTGGGCGACCGCAGCATTGGACGAAGCGCATGTCGTGCATGAGCTCGCGTGACCATTGGCGCACGAATCCGAAGTGCGCCCGAGCCCAATTAACCTTTCGCCACTCTCGCGACACTTCGCGAGTGTCGATGCGTCGGAGCAGTAGGCTGGATTATCTTTGCTCCCAAAGTGGCTCTAATTTGACTATCTGCTCGCATTAATTACTATAGAAGCTCCCCCGTCATTATCCACTTTGCGTGCTGGGAGCCAATGCACATCTCTCTCTCTCCCCCTCCCCCTCCCTCTTCTTTTTCTAAAGCACTTTCGAAAATAACGTGTCCAATAAAGAACTCGTCGGAGGTCCCACCGACGATCAAGCCCATCTTTTCCTTCCTGCTTGAGCCGATTCCCGCAACTTCTTCAAATGCGTGCCTTTACCAAAAGCTGTGCTCCTGTCGCTCCTGTACAGTATCTGGTTTTGATTGATCAGCACAGTCAGTCACTCATCTTCACAGAGAGAGAGAGAGAGAGAGAGAGAGAGAGAGAGATGGCAGAGGTGGCGAGGTTGAGTCATCTGTACATGACATATTTCCTAGGATTATTCTCGGCGACCATGGTGATGCCGGTGATCACCGACGTGACCGTCTCTGCCCTCTGTCCCGGGCAAGCTCGGTGCTCGCTCGCCATTTACCTCTCCGGGATCCAACAAGTGGTAAAGCTCTTTTCTTCTCTCTAATTTTTCACCCTCCAGTTCCTTGCTCTCCCTGTAAAGTACCCAGTCTTTGAATTCCCCACTATCACTCTCTAAGATATTGCATTCGATCCTGTCCATGCAAGTCGGAAAAGCCAACCAACATCTTAATAAGGGCGTTCTTCCATGTGCAGCCAGTTGCTTTTTCTCTTAAACATGGCAACCGGTTGCTGGACAACTAGTTCTAACATAGTTTAAGCAAGTATATGCTGCCCGTTGTTGGCGAGACTGTGACATATGTGATATTTGCTGCATCACTGGGATTATTCAGTCCTGAAGCTTATAAGGTTTTCCTTCTCTGAGTGCTTGGGGTAGCTTCTTGCGTTGGACTTTGAATCCTCACTCAGATAAAAATCTCTCTCTCTCTCTCTCTCTCTCTCTCCTTCAAGAATTTCTTTCCAGCGTAAACGAGCAGCATTTATGACGGAATCGCGTGAATTCACCGTAAGATCCACGTGATCCGGTGGTCAGGATCGATCGACGGCCGAGCTTGCGCGAACTCGGATCGCGTTATAATAATCTTTCTTTCGGGATTTCAAGCGGGGTGGGGCCTCCCCATTGTTTAGAATATTGTATCTCCTAATCTTGATTCTTCCATGGGGGCCCACACTCACATCCCACGTGTCAATTCATTCTTCCATCGTGGAGCCCACCCACCGGCGGGTCCCCCACTCTCTTTCTCACCTTGAGCTTTTTGTCCCGCCCTTCCTTTATTATTGTCGGATGTCCATCAATTTCCTTCTTTAGGCACATTGAAGTGTTAAAAGACCAAATTATCCAACGGAGAAACACGAAGTTCCCCGCACTTTGCGCCATGCGTGGCTTGTGATGGTTGGTCCTTCGGACCTTTCCCTTCTTTATTCTTTTGACCATCTTTTTTTATTATCCCGCCGTCTCCTCAACTAACCTTTTCGCAAATTCCTTTTTCTGCACAAATTGTTTTCTATTATAGAAAATTACGAATTGCTCTTGGCAAGACCGGTTATAATAATTTAATTGCTCCACCTGCGACGAAGTTTCGGTGAGTGGACGTCTTAATTCCACGTGATACTCTTCTCAGTCCTCTTAGTCATAACACCATCAGCTTCCAGACACAATGTTTTTGGACAATGAGAAGGTCAAATTGTACTTCCACAATGAATCAAAAGTGCAAAACTTCGATGTCATCTGATAGATTCTTAAAATGACCTTGAGTCCGCGACATTGTATTGACATGAAAAAGCTAGTTTCACTAGATCTTGTTGTTGTGAGATTCACGGAATCTAAATTCATCCTGGGTAAAATCAAGGGGAGGTGACGATATTCAAACGTTTCCTTTATGGTAGAATCTAATCATAACATGCACTTGTTTAACTAAAGTCATGTAATTTAGGTGGAATATGTACAAAGAGTATCCCACCATAATCATATTCTATCATCATTTAAAGCAAAAGGTCCGATGATCTATGCTTTTGACATGACATTTTGGTGATGGCATGTTCTTTGGGGTTGCAGATAGTGGGATTGGGCTCACTGGTGGTGATGCCACTGGTAGGGAACCTCTCTGACAAGCATGGGAGGAAAGCTCTGCTCACCATTCCCATGGTTTTCACCATCATTCCTTTGGGTAAATTCTCCATCCTTAATTTCATTCACATGATTACAACATCAACCTTTTCTCACAGACTTATAATAGTGGATGAACATAAGGTATTTGCACGAAACTTGTTAGTTAATCATTGGTTTGTAGCGCCAATCTAATTAAGGCGATATTTCGAGGTGCTTAACACGCGGCGTTTTTTGGGATTGTAGCCATTTTGGCTTATAGCAGATCGAGGAATTTCTTCTACCTGTACTACGTTCTCCGGACATTGACTGCCATTTTCTGCGAGGGGAGTGTTCACTGCCTTGCCCTTGCTTATGTGGTAAAACCTTCCCCTTCCCTTTATGTGCACGCACGCATTACCCATGATTCTTCCTTATGAATGAAAAAAAATTGGTCATAAGGCAAGGTTGGTCATGCCCAATGTGTATTTTGGTTTATTTACAAACTGGCCCCTTCAATATTCTGGATTTTGCGCATAGATCCCTTTGTGTGGGTCCCAAGTTCAAAATAGTACATGAAAAGAAGAAAAGTCCTTTTTGAAAAAATCCTTGAACAGTGCGCTCTAGCACTGCTTCCCTCGATGAAGAGCTTCCAGAGCTCGCTTCGAGTTCCGTTCATGGCGGCGGAATCACGCGTTCCATTGTCCAGGCGGACAACGTTCCCGCGGGAAGAAGAGCCTCAGCCTTCGGGATCCTCTCCGGCATCGGGTCCGCCGCCTTCGTCTGCGGCAACCTCTCCGCTCGCTTCCTCTCCACTCCCTCCACTTTCCAGGTCTCTCCCTCTCTCCCTCTCTCTCTCTCTCTCTCTCTCTCTCTCTCTCTCTCTCTCTCTGCTTATGAACTCGTCCCCTGTTTTCGTCGATCTTTGAGTTTGATCTTCATGGTCGCTTTTCCCCGGACAGGTCGCGACGGCGGTGGCCGTGGCCGCTCTGGCGTACATGAGGTTTTTCCTCCCCGATTCCGTAGGCGATGACCATCCTCTAACTGCCCCGATCGTCTCCAAGGGGAAGCTGGACAGTGATTTTCCGGAGGACGATTCGGCAGACAAGCCGCAGGCGTTTAGGAAGGCGCCTTCCTTGGGGGACACCGTCTCGTTGTTAAGGAGCAGGTTAGTTGAACTTTAATCTCTTGTGACTCTCTTAATTCAATGTTGAATTCCAAAACGGAAAAAAAAATTTGAGGTGTGGAAAGGAAAAAAGCACTCCTTTCTGTACTTGACAGACTAATGCGAATGGTTAGGGGGTAATGTGATTTTGGGATAAAATGCCGCAGGCTTCGCCTATCTGTGCTTCATGATGTATCTCTGTTTTTTGCAGCTTACACACGTAATGATGTAATTACCTTCTTCTCATTCTCTCGCATAACCGTGCAATTGATTTGCAGCTTGACGTTTTTGCAAGCAGCAATTGTCGCCTTTTTTGGCAATCTTGCTGATGTTGGTCTTCATGCTTCAATGATGGTACCTCTCGACTTCCCTTTATCTTCGAGTGTCAATTTATTTTATCCTCCATTAACATACATAGATTTTTCGTCTATTTGGTCAATTGTGACGAATTTAATACAACGGCGTGAGATTCGATCTAATGTCAGATTATCCCGCCCTTTGAGTATGAGGTTGAAGAATGAGAATAACAGCACAAGATAATACCACGAGTAGTCAATGCTGGAATTAACTGGTAATAGAAAGACCTTTAATTTGTGACAGGCATTAAGCTGACTGGAACAATTTAATTTTTGGTCATGCAGTACTACTTGAAGGCTCAATTTCACTTTGACAAGAATCAGTTTGCTGATCTAATGGTGATATCTGGAATTGCGGGTACTATTTCTCAGGTATTTATGGCTCTAGTCTTTTGAAGATTATGTGTGCATCACTCTTATTTTTCTGCAATTTTATGTTTAATACTCCCCCTTTGGCTGATTTCGGTACTGTAACAATTCTGAAGCTGCTTATCATGCCCCTTTTGGCTCCTGCTATAGGAGAGGCGAGACTGCTTTCTATAGGGCTATTTTTTAACTGTGCACATGTACGTCTCTCTCTCTCTCTCTCTCTCTCTCTCCATCTGTGTGTATGTGTGTAACTGCGTCCTGCCAGTTATTGAACATCCGATACGTGTGTGAAAGAGTTGTCTTGTGATTGCTAACTTTCCTTCCCCTGAATTGTGTTTGGCATGCCATGATTGCAGATGATTCTCTACAGTGTTGCCTGGGCATCTTGGGTAACTGCTGCCTTCTTTTCCTTAGTTAATTTTATGCATTGTCTGACTACGCAATGGCAAAATGTGGCTGAAACTTTGGAAATTGATAGGTTCCTTATGCTGCTGCTATGTTCTCTGTTCTGTTTGTGTTCGCACATCCTTGCGTGAGTATCTTATTTCATTTTCATAGCTTCTTAGCAGATGCTGAGCGTTAAGTGTCATTTCTAATCAACCTTTAACAATTGCAGATGCGGACTATTGTGTCTAAACAAGTTGGCTCGTGTGAGCAGGTAATTTTAAGTGGAAATGATGTTTTCAAATTTTTTCACAAAACTATGGTAGTTGCTCACACCAAAATGTTACTTAACTTATATGAGAATAATTGTCTCTTTTCTCTCATGTTGAAGGTTAAACACTTTATTTTGAGATGAAACTCTTCAGGGTCTGTTGGTAACAACACAATGCCATTTTACATAGGAACGACGAAGTGGATACGAGTTTGAATTGACATACGTCTTTCCTTGTGTTTAATATGGAACTTCAGAGAATAGAATAAAGATGCACTGTTCCAAAGCTGTGCTTTCAAACAGAAAAAAAAATCATACATGTTATCTTTCTGTGTTTTTTTTTGGAATTGGGAGGAGTAGCCTATCCAGTGGTAGGTTGTGTGACCATTTCATTAGGAACTTCTGTTTCAGCTTAATAGCCAACTGGATGGGAATTTGCCTAGAATGATGCCTTCATCGCATGTACCAAATGCAAAATTGTGTCTTGAATACAGAATGTCAATAGAAAGTTCCATCTTGAAATGCATGAACACATATAGAGTATTGAGTTACCTCTCAAGAATGAAGAGAGGAGCTCATCACTTGTTATGTCCATGTGGTCCTTGTACTTGACAAGTCACTTATCATTTGTTTAATTGTAGGGCAAGGCTCAAGGATGCATTTCAGGGATTTGCCAACTTGCCAATGTTGTATCTCCCTTGGTTTTCTCCCCATTGACAGGTAACTGGAATATTCGAGCTAATCTTAATGCCTCACTAATCTGCTAAGCTAACTAGATTTCATTCATTTGTTGTGCCAGCTCTGTTCCTCTCCGATAGAGCACCCTTCCATTTTCCTGGTTTCAGCATTATGTGCGTTGGCTTTGCTTCGGTAAGATTGTTAACTATTATTCATTATACCTATAACAAGGATTCATCTCATTGCCCAATTTTCTTGGAATGGATGTAATACAGTAGCCTAAATGGATCTTGCTTGAGTTCTCTCCAGATTATGTTTAGGCAAAAGTTCTTCATTTAACATGGGTGAAATTTAGTGAGTCAGCTTATGATAATTAAGTGTGCGGACAATACTTCCACCTCACGTTACTTGCTAGTCCTGTTGGAAATAAATAGGATGTTAATGGTCATCTTTTGTCCTATGAGCTAGTATAATTGATTCCTGATGCTTATTTCTGCCATACAGGGGGTGTTGGTTAGTAGTGAACAGTAACTAAATGCCTGTTTGATTCTTTTCAATGGCTTATTCTGCATTTCAGCACCTCCTTCTTGTGAGATCTACATCAGCTTTTAGTAGTTGTTTGTGGATTTAAAACACAGATGGTCAGTTGCTTCACATGCCACGCTAGAGCAGGGAAAGGAGAATTTTCTAGAACTTCTTGTGATATTGCTGAACCCCTTTGAGCAATGTGCTTGATTTACTGTTGTTTGCCTGCAAATTTGATATCAAATCTCATTTTTTTTGTAGATGATAGCCTTTGTCCAGAGTGTCATGATGAGAGTGGCTCCTCCGATAGCAGACGGCAGAGTTAACAACTGCCATTCGCTGGCCTAGATTCTCAAGATCTAAATGCCTGGTTTTGCCATTATGAATGGCACTTGGTCATTTCCAGAGCAAGGCAACAGTCAATGTAAGTCATGGTTGTGAAATAGTGTACGAGGGTCAAGAAAATGTATATTGTCTGACGGGTAACGAGTTTTCTGCAATAACATTAGTGACACGGCGCTCATCACAGCCTTTAATCTTTAGAGTTAGTATCAGTTGGCGGTTGAACTGGAACCAGAAGGTATGGCTGTGCCTTAAGGGGTATAGAGAAAATGGATCTCACAGCATAATTCTGGTCACCCATGATGATTGACAGCAATCGTCATTAATGTATATTACTGGGAAGCAAGCTGCTGTTTAAATATGACAGAAAGATGGAAAGCTTTGGTCTCAAACTTATAGATGGGATGTGGTGGCCACATCTTGTGATCATATTTGAGCACCAAAACATCAAGACACGCAGGTGTACGTCCTCAAGGACGATTCTAATGATCCATACGTGAAATCGCTTACTGATTGTCTGCGATTGGTAAAATTCATTGTATGATTGTAATTTATTAAATGCGTTAGTAAATATCTTTTTAAGTGGCAGATTGTTTGGTATCACGTATTAAAGAGGTTGTCGACTCGCGTTTAGATTTATCAATATCTTGAGTACTAAATAATTTTGATTTGACTTTTTACCGGAAATGTGGAACAACTCTCATGCATACATTATGATTTATCAATATTTCTATGTTGCCGGCTTACATTGGAATTTTGTCAACGACTTAATTTACCTGTGTTATTAAAATGAAGCTGCTGTATGTCTTTCTAAGTACACTTGCATTTAAATTTTATGGGCGTTTATTCAAATTTATGAGTGTCTAATTACTTGTAATGCTTAAAAAAAATGAAGGAAAAGTATTCCCGTTGTTTGCAAAAATATTGAGACATAGATTTCTGTCAATAAGAACAACATTTTTCATTAGTTAATTATTTTAAACAATTAGAATGATCATATTTAGATTTTTTTCTCATTCACTTTTTCGCAAAATAAGCTGAACCAGAAGTGCTGAATTACATTCAGTTGGCTATAGTAGATAACAAACAAAGCCTAAATGTTTGAAAAAGTTCTTAGCCATTGTGTCGTTAGCACCTTATATTTGAATAGTATCAGTGGATTGAAATGCATAATGATATTTCAAAAGCAGCTAATAAATGGTGGAAGTTACCAAATGCAAAGTTGAGGTGTGGTCTTATGTGTGAATTTATTGGTGTGTGTTATTGATGCCAAGCTATAGTAAAATGTTTGATAAGATTACCTTCACTCAAACTTAGTATTGTATGGTTCGTCCGTAATTTGCTACTTCATATTTTGATAGTTTGATACTGATAACCACCACCAAGAAGTTCTGATAGCCACCGGCAAAGTTTAAAAGTGAGTTGCAAAATTACCGATTAATTACGCATTAGTAAATTCGAATAAAAGTCGAAATTTGATGGTGGCTTGATATTGGATCCGATCATGGGCCTAGTGGTCCGTGGGGCTTGCCAAGGTCTGCTCGAGAGCCCATAAGTTTTGAAGCCCAGCTTGGAAGGCCTATTTCTTATTTACGTGGTTGCGACAATTTGAAAGTGCAACTTAAGATTAAGCCAAAGAGAGAGGCGCAAAGGCACTTCCTTTCTATTCTACTCGAAATTTAAAATAATTTCGACATTCAACATATTGCAAAAACATCATAAATGAAAGTCTATACAATTAAGTCGCAGATTAGATTATATGAAAGCCCTTTCTTGGCTAAGAATGATCATGCGGTTGGCATGTCGTTTGCGCTGACTTATATGGATCATTCAATAAAAATTCAATCAAATCTCGACGTCAAGTTTCAGGTTTCATTTGAGTACTTGAATCTTGAAGAAGCGGTCCAACGCGAGGGCGTAACCATCTCCACCGAAGTCGTGATGGTGATCGATGATGTTTGCTGGTGGCGAACAAGACAACCAATGTTAAACAGAACTCGTGGCCGTGGTGTTATGATGAAGGTGAAGAAGATCACGAAAGATCCATTTTCTCCACTCCTTAAACCTTCTACTTTTCAGGATTGTCTCAAAAGGGCACACTTCTTTCAAATGCGGTGACATATGCTCTTTAAGTTAATTCGTGAAACGACTCTTATGATTATGGCTTCCCAAAAGAAAATACAAACATCGCGTGGATCGAAATCAAAAAGTAATCAGCCTAGCAGTAAACACTTGCGTTACAAAATTTACAATTACCACCTTCACCTTCTTTCCGGTTCGGGATTTCCCAACAGTCCTTGGTTCGTTGCTCTCATGGACAACGGACACTCGGCGGACAGTCAATCCTGGGCTGTCTTTGCTATCTGCTGCAAGGTTTCCACAATTTCAGGAAACTCGGGCCGCATGGATGGCTCTCGTTCCCAGCACCTGTTCAGCAGCATCTCCAGGTCCGGATGAGCATGCTCTGGAATGGTAGGCCTAAGACCCTGACATGGAAGGCTCGATTAGAGTACATGCTTGCCGGGAACTACGAAAGAGACTTTTATCATTATAATTTGGTATTTTCTACTTCCTCTAGATTTGGATTGGTATCTCGAACAGGATTGAGAAGATGGTCAACTTGTCGGTACCTTGTGCACCACACCGATTGCTGCTTGCAATGGCGTTAAGTCCTCGTAAGGAAGCTGCAGCAGCCACCAATTACAGTGAACAGTAGACCTTAAACTCACGAAGAAGAAATATCTGGCCATATGTCGAGGACCCACATGGCAGACTAACTGCTCATTGAGTGTGAAGAGGGAGTTGACTCGAAGTGGCATCCTCTGTGGAGGCCACTAGGTAAAAGTCTACTGATTAGAAAATTTTTGCTCGTGTGGATGTGCAAGCCCAAGTTTGTGCGAATAAGGCAAATGCCTGCTATCAATCATTGCTTGAACTTGTGTTAATCATGTTACCTTTCCTGTAAGCAGCTCCCACAGCACTATTCCGAAGCTGAAGATATCAGCCTTGTGATCGTATGGTCTATGTTCAATAACCTTCCAAGTATCAACACCAAACATGATCATGTCACAGGTGCAATGCAGAAAAAACTTGTGAAGAGTATTAAGACTGATTCAGAGACATCCAACTCATTACCATGCATCTTACGTAAAGATCAGCGGCACTTAGTGTTGTAATGTTCTGTAGCCACTGCTCACATCTTTAATGTTTTAATCTATCCCGTACTTAAAAGCAAATGAGTACTGCAGTAAAATGTAAATGAAAGAAAAAAAAAAACGACAAGAAAAATAACACTTATGAGCTTGCATTACATAAATGAACTTTGTACTGGGAGCTAAACTAAGAGACACCCCACTAGCAAGCTTGAATAAAGCAATTGATGGCATTCTCCCACTGAGCAACCTTAAGAAATTACTCTCACAATTACCAATCACACATATGCTAGCACCTTTGAGGCCCGTCTACATTTCTCTGCGGGGAAACATATACCTGTTCCTCAACACTTCTATTTATATAACTCGCTCAACATGAGCTTGCCTTCATAAATATATGAAAAATCTTTTACTGTGCATAATAAACTGTATAGATGTTAATACGAGGCAAAGGGGAATTCATTACCAACCCAAAAAAAAAAAAAAAACAGAAGTCGGAATTCATTAACTTGCTATCTACATGGTTCTAAATTGACATTTAAAGTGAATGATTTGAACCAGATAATGACTTTTTTGGATATTCTAAATGAGCTAAAGCAGTATCTATGATTTATATAGTTGGTTTACATGTATCGATGGCTCTTATGCCTTATCCAACATCAAAATGATCCTTCAAAGGATACCTTCTGAGGATCTATTGTGCCTACAGATACAGAGTGGGCAAGGAAAGGTGGCAAAACATTCACAGCACTAGAAGGGTGATGATGCACTCACCCAGGCAAAGTAATGGTGTAGTCAAGTTTCTTTTTGAAAAATTGGAGAGTACTTTTGAGGGAAGGTTCAATATGCAGTAAAATTCTCCCACTCCATTGCACAGAATTATATCAGGTGAGTTGCAACATGTTATTATCTGGTTATTTTGATCACCATATTCAAACAATGACGATCCTTATGTTCAAGTCACAGAAACATCTTTTAGAAAAATCCCTATAAACATCTACAACTTATTCTCATCTGTATCAAAGATGTCCATATCTGGTCTGGTATCAGAACTCCATTTTACTTGGTGAGAATTTGAGTCATTATACATCAGGACTGTCAGTTTTTCCTATAATTTACATGCCTTCTGGTTCTGAACTCTTGCAGTACTCTCTTTTGTGAGGCAAAAGGAGACAAAATCTTATCTCTTGATAATGCAACTCGAAATCAATTTTGACCTCCAATGAACTTTTTTTCTTGATTACATTTAACTTCTCAAATCCCAGCATCATAAAGTAGAAAATGCAGTCCTCCTTGTTGCTTTATTATGAAAGAAATCACCTCACCCAAAACAAAGGAAAAGTACTACAAACAATATAAAATAAACATTTTCGCAAAATGCCTACCTCCGGAGCCATCCAACGGTAGGTTCCAGTTTCAGCAGTCATCACACCAGACGGAGTTTGAACTCGAGCAATACCGAAATCGGCAATCTTAACAACCTGCTGCAGCAGTCATTTAGGTCACAGGTTGAGCAAAGCCTTCAACAATTGATAAAAGGTCTAACATAATCTCTTGAGTAACCAGTGATGTAGAATAAGTCATACACAGAGTCATCCAATTATCCCTCAAAAGAAGCAGGATTTACGTTGCTGTGGGGCCATCCCCAGCACTTGCCTAAACACCTCGTTTATTTAACATCATTTTTCAGAAACATCACAAAGCTAAGCATGCCTAAAAAGTCATTATTACAATGCAGTCTCCTTGTGGACAACTTCTGGAATGAAAACATTTGACACAACATTGGTTAAAACCAGGCTTTGTCATCCATGATTCCCATGCATGTTGATATTTTTGCTAGAAATTTGCCGGATCATGACAAAATTTCATTTCAGACCAGACCTCTTATTGTTCATCTCATCTGATTTTCATTGTTGTGGCTCTAATTCCGCATATTCATCTTTACATCACATGATAAGCGATGGTGTAAGCAACTTTGCATCTTCATCATCAAGAAACCAATCTTGCATTGGTTTTAGTTTCCTTTTGCACGATTAAAAGACTTCAACAGTAAGATGTAAAAAAATAAATCTCAACATTCAATTGACTAAAACAGTATTATGAGGGGAAAGAAAGCTAGATCAACAGAGAAAGTGTTGAGACAATGAGGTTTGAAAGATAAACATCATACCTCATTTTCATCCATCAAAATATTAGCAGCCTTAAGGTCCCGATGGATGATATTATTCTTGTGCAAATAGTTCATTCCCTTGGAAACATCAATTGCCAGTCTCAGAACAGTCGAAAGTTTGAGAACATCATTTTGCTTATGCAGAAAGTCAAATAGACTCCCACCAGACATGTATTCTGTGAGGAAAAGGTAGAAAAAGACAACTGAAATTTGAAATTTCCGATTTCTTATTAAATTTCAATTCTAGCTAACAAAAAATGGTGCTTTACTATTGCATATTTCCATATGTGGAACTGAAATAACCTGTCACAATGCACAGTCTTGGAGGTCTAGTACATGCCCCAATGAATTGCACAATGTTCTTATGCCTAATTTTCCTGCAAGCATTGGCAAAGAATGAACAAACATTTAACATGTCAGTGCAAGAAGATGAAAGATCAGGACAGGAGAACAGTAAATGAGGAAATTAGATGACTCTGAAAGAAGCAACTTTTACTCTCTTTCTCTGAGAGGAAGCAGTTGAATCACAGCATTTTAAAGAGCATGCATGTGTGCATGTGTGTCTACACATGCATGAAAACAAGAGTGGGAAATGTAAGATAGTACCCTTGCTGTTCACAGAGAAAAAACATTGATAGAAATAACAGAGGCAATGATTTTGATACAACATTAAAGTATATTCAATACTTCTATGTTGCACTAACAAAAAATCTTCTGATGGAAAACACACCTAATAACTAACAAGAAAGTGCAACTCAATAAATCAGACAAAGTTCCATAATAGGAGATTGAACAATATACAAATGGGCGGTATACTTTGAAAAGATTGAAAGGAAACAACAACATTATTGCCAAAATCATGTATACTGTGAAAGCAAACCTCATTATGTAGACTTCCTGGGCAAACTCTTGCTGAATGTCTTCGTTTAGATGCTCAGTCCTAAGAATTTTGATGGCTACATCTTGACTTAAAAACGTGCCTTTATACCTATATCAATGAACTGACGACACTTAATAACCACTTGTAAGCGATGGAAAAAGGCAGTAGGAAGATAAGTACTCACAACTCGCTATATGATCCAGATGCAATTTTCTTTTCAAAGCTTAACATTTTTACATCAATTTCCCAGACATCTTTTCCTTCACTGGAGGTATTTACATGGTTATGGTTGGACTTGACTCCATCCTGCTTATGCATGTCTGTGTCAGAACTACCATTGCATTTCAGCTGCAGATGCTTCTGCACCAATATTCAAGAGATCACTTGATGCTAAGATTTTATACAAATCAAGATTTTACAGAGCAGCAGAAAACTTCCCCCATGAGAATGAAATAGAATGAAATGGTACGTGCTTCTTAACCAGTAACCTACACGAAAGAAGATGAAGAGAAAACTTGCAAAAGAAAATACTTCTGAACTAAACCTACCATGTTGCTCTTAAGGAAACGTGGAATCAATAATACTTTTCTATTACCAGTGCTGTAGCTTTCCATACATGATATAGCAAGCACGGCAATTGCTAATATTATTGTTCAACGTTAATCAGTTTGAAATTTTCACCACAAACTCAAACCAGTTCAAGCATAAACAGCAAATTCACCCATGAAAGTAGCAGTTGAATCAATCAAATTATTTGAGTTACAATGAATCGGAAAATAAACAGTTAAAGAAGATCCTTCAAGATGGAATATATCCCTGGAAGTAGCAGTCGAATGTATTACCTCAATCATCAACATTTTCTCTTTCAAAATCTCCTTAAGCTCCTCAGTCTTTGTTAGAGATATAGCACATAGGAAAAGCAAGTTAGATTCAATAGAATATGTTCATGACCGAAATTATCCGCATGAAAATGCATGAGTACCTCCCGTTCCCAACCATCAACAGCAAAAACGTCCAAGGAATAGCCATCTATAGTGGAGAAGGCATGTGCTTCTTGAATGTTCAGCCCTATCTCCGACATCAAGGATGTCAACTGAAATTTACAAACAAGCATGAGAAGAAATGTAAGTCAATGAACTCTACAAACAGGACCATCTCAAGCAATCTCTACTTATGAAGTACTTTTCTCAGATTGTAGCCTGCTCTGGAGTTGATCGCAGTCGCTAGTACTTTATTCTCATGCAGGCAATTGTGAGAATGCCAATATAAAGTACTGAAGCCTGCAGAATCTTTAAAAATAACAAGCCTTCTTTTTCTTTCTTTTTGTCGATGGTATAAAATACGGAGGAATGGCAATATTCAAATGTAAATACTCAATAGTTTGACAAGTAAATCACGATCTATTCCCTTGGCCCTTGTCTCAAGGTAGAGACAGTTCACTGCTTGGTTTATTTTATACCTCACTTTTCCAATTCTGATTTCAAATTTTAAACTTGGTAAAGCATCACAAATATTTCTTTACAGAACTCAAAATGCAGTGCTACTCTAATTTCTATTTGGTATAGCGTGTTCTTCCAGAGAAATCCTTAATCTATTTAATATGTAGTTAAAAATCTGGATGCAGATGATTCTCTTGCAAAAGAGCTCGCAGTATATAGCTACCTGGCTGAGAAATTTCCGCTTGTCATTTGTCGAAATCGTCACTTCATGCACAGTCCTATAAGATTGATGAAATAAGAGCAGAATATCCCAGTAAGAAAGGATAGCATGCTTTCAGGACCAGATAAAAACAATTTTGTTTGTTACACAGTTAACCGAATGCTTTCAAATAGATGGAATGATCACAAACCATCAATTTTCGTTGGTAAGGGAAGCTAGTTCATAACAATTAAAGAAAGACATACCATGTTCTCTCTACCCTAAAGTATGAAAAGATCACCCACCAGACACACACATATACAGAAACTTATGGAATAGCTATTGAACTCTCTCTCTCTCTCTCTCTCTCTCTCTCTCTCTCTCTCTCTCTCACACACACACACACACACACACACACACATCTAGCAGAAATTCTTCTCCTATGCAACTGGGTCTCCTCTATAATCTTCAAAAACAGCTTCAGCAAGAGAATGATAAATAGTAAGTTCGGCTCCAGTCTAATTCCCTCAAATGAGACCAGCATTGTTCCCCTAATTAAACGTTATCGGGGTTTGCTCTCCTCATGCTAGTTATAAACAAAAGCTGTCTCCGGCTATCTCTTCTGAAAGGGTGTCATAAATGAAAGCTGTCTCCTGCTATCTCTTCTGAAATGGCAATGAAAAAATTTGCTAAACTGATCCAGCCTAATCTGGAATCTTCTGAAAGGGTGTTGTTTCCAAATTTATTGACCTTTTGCACAAAGTGGAGCAGAAACATCTGGCATAAGCAGAAAAATGCAGATGGCATTTGACATTCTTGATTCCCAGATTTAGTAATTTAGCAGATAGTCCATGTTCAAGCAAACTTAGTGGATTTTAAGATGGTGATAAAGGGAGAACTAAATTAAATGCTACTGAATATCATCTTAAGTAAGGTCGTATGCAGATCTCACTAACAGTAGTTAAGCTTTCAGGCAAACTCACCTATTAATCGAACATTGAGAACCAGAGGTGGAACTATCCCAAAATTTAGTAGGTAAATCAGTGCCTTCAGATTTGACTTCCATTTTAGAGGACAACCCAAAATGAGGAAGTGGATGGACACTGAGGGAGGAAAGAAGGAAGGATCAAAAAGAGAAAGGATCTGACATAAACATTCTAGTGTCTAAACAGTGGAAGTTTCTGCTAAAGGCTATTAAGCAGACCTCTGCCTTCTTTTGTAATAAAAGAAATGTCCATCAACGTTTCTTGGGGAGGTTGAATGAACAGAATCACCACAATTATTGCTGGAAACAGAAGGGACCTGCATAAAGTATCGCAAAGAGCATGAATGTTCTGGCCTGTAAGGTGCTACCATAACTGAACAAAATGAATACAATAATTCTTTTTGGAAATATAAAAGTGAAAGATGCAGTAAATGAGAAGCTTTAGACAGGGAAGCAAAATGAGTAGAACTTAAGAATCTATGACAAGATTCTCGAGAGATTCCGCAAAGACCAGGTCAGAATTGTGCCTATTTACTGACTTCTGAAAACTCACTCAAAAAGTGAAAAAACAATGCGAAAAAAGGAGCATATACTAATATAGTTACTTGCTGTCTACCCTAAGCAAAGCATGGCTTCTCACGGGATGAATAGAGCGGCCCCCGCTAAAAAACAAGGCAAACATGCATTCCAGAGATCAATCTTATCAGTAACTTTAGAAACACATGGGGATACAGCAAGATGACAAATATCTGCTTCTTATTGATCAAATGACATTGACATATGTGGCGTCAGTGGAAGCATAAAAAAAAGACATTCGAAGAGCTATAAGACCCATGTACACTTTCTGTAACAAACGCGTATTGGATAAGGCATCGATATGAAGTGTAAAATGCGATGAGGAGTCAACTTGATGACCTTTAGACAACTGACTTTGTGAATGAAGTCCGTGAATGTCTATAGTCTGTTACCTGCCCAAGGCGGACTTCAATTGCTGGTCGAGTTGCAGGATTCTGAGCCATGTGAAGTAACCTTTTATGCAGAAGAACATCTTCCGCCGTTTCCACATTCACATCCAGAGCATATCTACCATCAACATATTAGATTCCACAGAAGATGGCATTAGTTAATCGTCGCCCTAAGAACACAAGGAGTTCATTGAAGATCCTCCAAGTACCCATCAAATGTTTCATACAGAGGAAGCAGTCAGGAGAGAAAGAAAACGAAAATATTCTACGGAAACAGAGAATACGAGTGCACTCCAATCAATGCACCAGGAACCCACGACTCTGCCAAGCTCACCATGAAATAAATCACAACACTAGGAGCTGGTCTAAGTTGAAGGCAAGTAGAGAGCACATCTTCGTTGAAATTTGAGGTTTTCCGTACTTCAGATGATTCGTCATAAAACTGACGACCAAGAACCATGAATTCGATACTCGACGATCGCGAAACAGGGAATCGGTTTCTGAACAGCCTATACGAAGTATCGTAACTCGAAAATGGCGCACAAAAGGAAATGAAAAATCGTCGTATGAACAAATTTCAATTAATTCCAGCAAAAAACACTCAAGTTACTCATCAATCCGTCCCTCTGCGGCTTGCAAAAATTTCTTTCCCCTCGCTTTCTCAGCTACCGAAAGGAAAATGATAACAAACCGAAAAAGCGAACGAAAAAAAGGAAGTGAAAACTTCAAAAAGCCAAGCGTTGGCGGTACCTAATCGGCAAGCGGTTGAAATGAGCCCACAGATCATCTTCAAAACCGGGGCGCGACGCCTCCTCATGGCCCACCTCCTTGAGCCGGCGGAGCACCTCGTTGTAGACATCAGCCTTCCCCCGCTGCCTCCTACTCCCACCGCTCGGCACGCACGAATCCACTGCCCTGCTGCAGCAGCTCTCCGCGCCTTCCTCCATCCACGCAGGAACGCGCCTCCAAAGAGGAGCTCGAATCGAGGCCGCGCTCCCTCGGGCCTCTACTCCTCCGCACGATTTCCCTGCTCCAAATCGAGGCCGGCGGCAATCAGCGACATGCACGCACGCGGCCGGTTGGTTCACGTGTCCCCCCGCTCGTTCCCGCCGGCGAGAGATCCCACAAGCAACGGCGAGCGAGCGAGCGAGCGAGCGAGAGAGAGAGAGAATTTGCTAGAGCTCCGAGGCGAGAGCAGCCTCTCTTCTTCTTTGCATGCTGCTATAAACAAACCATGGCCATCCTTAACCTCTCTCTTTCTCCGTCTGTAAGCTTTCCCTCGCTTTCTCATAAGCGGGATCAGCATGGAGAACAAAATAAAGAGATTAGAACGTTAATTAATTAAGCTTTTGTTTTTTTTGTTTTTGTTTTTTTGCCGGGGGGGGGGGGGGCGTAATGCGCACCCTCCCCAGCGCATTTCCCCAATGCTTGTCGACGTGGATTTTAACTATGCGCCTTTGCCTTGCTTATATCACCACGCCCCCTTCCCTAATTACCATTATTTAATCTAAAACCCCTCCAGCAGAACTAAACCGAAGGATTAATTAAATCGTTCTTCTAGGGACCGTGATGGATCCCCGTCAATCGCCATTGGAGCAAATGGCCGGACAAGCCCCCTCCCCCGGGCTTCACCACCACCCACCACCTTCCCCTTTTTCTACAAAGACATCTCCTCCTTTTCCGTATTTCTATCCGGGAAGCCCGACACCGAAACTTCAGGACCGAGAGCCCGGACCTTACGTCGATAAAGAGAGAGTATTTGGAATCGGTAGCGAACAAAGCTCGACCGCCCAACCAACGCACCTTCCTAAAAAAATGTAATTTATTTTCGAATCCTTTCGGCAAGTAACTTACTCAAAAGCAATGCATGAATACAACGACTTATACATATTAGGGCCGGACCCCGTCAACTACACGACTTTCTTTAATGGAGTCCAAGTAGGGGGTTCCCGTGGCCTCATCACCCCACTTATGATTATTTACTTAATTAACTATTCAAGGAAAGAGAGAGAGAGAGAGAGAGAGAGAGAGAGAAGAATAAAGAAAAGGAAAGAAGAAAAAAGGGGGGAAGCTGATGTTTATGTCACGAGTTGCGATTAGGGGGGGGGGGGGGGGGATGGAAAAGTATATTCTCCCATCCCATTGAATCTAGCAATCAGCTTATCCATACGTGGGGAGATTCCTTTTCGCTGTTGGCGATTCCAATGTGTCCGACGCGGAATCCTCCAATCAGAAATCTTCTCCGTTTTAAAATTCTACGTGGCCCCGGGCCCATCTGGATCAATCATTGGCCCTTGTTTATTCCCCCCCGCCACCACCCTGTCCCTCGCGTCAGTCGAGCGGAAGCCTCCGTCGTCCGAGGCCTTTTCCCCCCTTGCTTGACAAACGGACACAAGAACCAAACCGCGTGATTTCGTCGAACGTCATTAGATATGATCGAGGTGGTAAGTTTTTTAATTGGGATGATTTCGTCTAGATTTTTTTTTTGCTTTATAAATAAGGAAACTTTAAAGGAAAAAAAGACGGGCACGCACGCCGGTATAAAAGAAGAAAGGAAAACTCGGACGACCGCCCGCCGCCCCACTCGTGCCGTCTGGCCACGGCCACTCGGCTCGGGCCCAGTGTCTCTTGACTAAAAACATGGGGGGGGGGGGTCGTCGACTCTCGTCTACGGTCAGTGAGGGTTCCAGAAGCCCCCCAACAAAGGGGCCTGATGACCCTTCCCGCTTATTTTTCTCCCTCCGTTTTTGGATATTCGATCGTTCGGGTGTCAACTATGGTTCCGAAGCTATTCACGGTTTAAGTCATTGGTCTAATTTAAAAGGGCCATGTGATGTTTACTTTGGTTGATCAGGGGTAGCACGTCAGCTGAATCAAAGTGTAGAATGCGCGATGCTAAGGTGCACGCACAATTGGTAGGGTCGCAGAAAATGTTCTATTATATACATGAGAGACCATCGAGAGTATAATAGTTTGAGTAATTGAACCTCCCTAAAGAGCGAGCTTTACAAGCACGACCTATTTTAGCAGGAGTAAACATTGCTAGTGTTGGTACGACACCATTGGAAAGTCTAGAATAACCTTATGCTTCATGGACGCATGCTTCACCAGGAGCAGCCATAGACGATGGGCCCTGGACAATGGGCAGGAGTCGGAGTAGAGGGACACAGGCAGAGAGATGCGGATTTGATCTTCTTGTTAGGGTTTGGGATTTGAACAAATGGTGTTTGTATTCATTAGGCTTAGGGGATTGCATTGTGTGCAAAAGACATCGGATGAGATAGACATAAATCGGCACGGGGCGAAGGGGCAGGGATCGATGAGAGCATAAAGGTGGCACTTCATCCTTTTTTTCCCTGAAAGGGATGTAAGAACATATCTCAACCATTTAAAACTAAAAGCCGTATTTCGCCGTCCGTTTATTAAATCAAATGGATCTATCTTGATTGACAAAAGAGTGAGAAACAACGAGTCAAGGCGCTATCGTAAGGATTTCATATTTGTTATGAAAAGTTTGGATAATTCATGGTTACTATGGACCACTGGAGATGCGAACGTCTAAAATTGACGAGCTTGTCATCATAGCCCCATGAAGAAGATAATAGCCAAGATATACCGAGTTAGGCAGCGCAAGAGAAGTTGCCTAACAAATTGAATTCGTAATCTCCTGAATAATAGTAATATATTTATTTGTCAAGCTAATTGTTAATGAAGTCGTCACATCAATAGAAAGATAGTCTCTTTTTTCTCCTAAGAAGTAGAGAGAATCTCTGCTCTTCAAAGGAATGCAGAGGGAAAAGAGAAAAAGGTAGAGGGGAGAAATAGCAATGGCGAGAAGCGCCTTTCATGGGCACCCCCCAGCACAACGTTACCATCGAACGTCATCAGCAACCCAAAATGCTTTTATTCAAAACGAAAAAGGATTTTCCTCCGCTTCGTGGTCAAAAGGACATCGCCCTCTTTCTTTCTCTTTCTCTCTCTCTCTCTCTTGGCTCCATTTTTTTTAATACCAAAGGCTCCACCATGAGAGCCGGATGGCACTGAAGGGCCAAGCTCCTATAACTCGGGAGAGTCTAACATATGACTCGAATATTATGACCCTCCCACTTAAGATGCTAACAATCACGGATTTCGAACCCGATATGCTCTTAATCAACACAGCTACCCACCGTTGGGTCTCGTGGCTCCGTTTGTTTCATTTTATTTTATAAAAAAAATCGTTTGTATGGGTTGAAATAAGTAGTCAATCTACAAACAATTTGAATTTCAATATCTTCATTTACGATAAAGTGTGATAGACAGATTTTTTTATCTGTTTATTTTTGTACCCGACACAAGGGATCGTCTTTTTTTTTTTGCGAAATACTTTTCAAACCATTCATTTTTCCGCAAAAAAAAAAAAGGATTTTTCATTTGTTTATTAATTTAGAGAAAGAGATTTCCTTCTCACTAGAAGACGAAGTCATTTTCCCTCTATCTAAACTAGTCATTTCCAAATCACAAAAATAACCTTCCATAAATTGATCAGTTCTCCATCATCCAAATACCAAGAAATCTAAAAATAATAATAATTTTCCTACGAGCGGATGGACCCGAGAAGTAGCTTTCTTTCGAACAAATCAACCCCTTAAAAGAAACCACAGCCGAGGCTTTTTAAGTCTAGGGGCAAGCCTGCCGGCTCAAATTTGGGGGTTCCAAAGAAGAAATCGATGCTGACGCGGTCGAGAATCATCCGGATATGGGGGTGGGTTTATTTGTTTTTTTTTTTTGAAAGTCACTGACAATCGAGTGGCCAGTGCCGTACGTCAGGCGATCCTGATTCTGGAAATCGGCAAATTGCAAATTATGTTATGTTGACGTCTCCGTCGCCTTGGGGCCCAATTAGGTATTATGGTCATTAGGCACCAACTCCTCTTTATCTTCTGCTCGATTTGCTCATTCCACGTAGTTGATTTTGATTAAGATATATAGAATCTACTAAGCGACCATAGCCCGAGACCAGGGAATGGGTTAAACTCCAAAAGGGGATCTCTCTCTCGATTCGAGATTTTCTTCTGCCGGGTCTATGGATTAACATGACGAACTAGGCTTTTGGATGCGCCAGGTGTGAACGGGATCTTCTCGGCCTGTCCCGACGAGCGCGACCAGATCGCCAAGAGACAATCATATACGTAAAGAGTCTTTCGACTAGTGATGCGTCACGAGCAATTGGTTTAATTGTCGCTACAGCAAGCCGTATAGATCAAGGAGGACGTTTCTATAGAACAGGGACGCTTCGGGCGACGCTCGTTTTTCAATTTACGGTCGATGTGCCTTTTCGTGAAAGCCTTTCGATTTGTTGCAGACGTCGGCCATGGCGTGAGATTGATCGAGAACGTAAGATGTTTGAGCTTTTTAAGCAGGCGATGAGTTTCTTGAGCATACATTTTAGACTCTGAAAATGGGTTGCCCGAGTCCGATTCGCCTATACCCGACATGGATCTTTATGTCGAGCCAGAGCTAATTTTGGCGTTTACTGAAGACGCCTTGTTTCTTGGGGGGTCGAGCAAGCATGTCGAGCATATTCTGGACAGCACCTTGATTTGGGCCAGGACGGGAAAGGGCTAATGTCGAACGTTGGGTACATCAAATAACGACACGGAAGTCGTTATTTCCGGTATTTGCTATGTTAAAATTATGAAACGGGTATACGAGAAAAAAAAAGTCTCGAGTAAAACCACAATTCCTAAGTGGTTTTGGTTTTGGGAGTTACTAGCCCATGTTTTTTTTTTTCAAGCAACATCAATCAATTGAATTAGAATCAATCATAATCCCGCGGCATTCTGATCGCTATCGATCATAATCGCCTAGTTGAGGAAACAATATCTTCAACACTCCTCTTCAAGCTAGTGGTTTATACAGATCAAGAACTCTTGACTTGCTTAGTAGATAAGTGTGTTGCCTCTGACATAAGGGCTTAATGAAAATGTCTATGGGTTGTCCCATTCTTCTTATCCCTTTTGCTTGTATTACTCCATTTTGAAAGTTGTCTTTGATGAAATGACAATCAATGTTTATATGTTTTGTCCTCTCATGAAAGACTAGATTTATTGTAAGTTTAAGTGCAACATCGTTATCACATAAACAACATAGTTGGTTTCTTTACCCACACGATGAGATTTTGAAGCAATCCCCTTATCCAAATTATCTCACAACTAGTCTTAACCATTGCTTGATATTCTGCTTCGGTAGATGATAGAGAAGCTATCGACTGTTTGTTTCCAAGAAAGTAACGAGTCACCTAGTTTGATGTAGAAACCTACGACAACTTTTCTACTTATAAGACAATTAGCGCAATCTGTATCATTATACAACGTCATTTTCATGTTATTTTTCCATGAGAGTAAATTTCACAGGCCTGGACATCCTTTTTAGTACTTCACTACATTCGTTGTAGCATTCATGTGAGATTTGTTTCAGTTTATGCATGAATTGAATGGGAATCTACACAGCATAGCATATATTGGGTCTGGTCATGGTTAGATATATGAGCTTCTCGACAAGTCTCTGATAAGAAAAGGATCTCTGAATGTTAACTTGACATTCTGTTCAATTGGAATAGTAGTGGGTTTGGAATTCAATGATCCTACTTATGATTTAATTTATATGGCAAATTTGTGTTGACTGAGACAAATTCCCTTTATATGATCGTGCAATCTCTATTTTAAGAAAATATTTGGGAGGTCCCATATCCTTAATATGAAAAGTACAGTGTATGAATACTTGAATGTCTTGATGGCATTTTCATCATTGTCCATAATAAGTTGATGATGTACCTTCTTGACTCCATGTAAATAAGGCATAGTCATGTCTAGATTGTTGAAATTTCGTAGTTGTAAGTGCAGTAGTGAACTTGGCGTACCATTAAGAAGCTTATTTGAGTCCGTATAGGGATTTACAAAAACAACACACCCTATTACCCCCTGTTCACGTAAACTAGGCGGAAGATCCATGTACATTTCTTCTTTGAGATCCCAATGGGGAAATGAATTATGAACATCCATTTGGTGAAATGGGCCAATCACGAAGAGCAACAATGGAAAAGAATGTAGGAATAGTGACTTCTTTCATAACAAGAGAGAAGGTTTTGGTATAATCAAAACCTTCCGTTGTGTGAATCCATTTGCCACATGTCTCGCTTTAAATCATAGCCAAATCCTTGCCATGGAGCCGCCTCCCTCACTTGGCCGAATCTACCAGCTCACGGTGCAAGAAGAGTTGCAACGATTGGTCTTGTCGAAATACATTAAGGTTGGGGACGGAGTTGTTCTTGCAAGCAAAGAGTCGAATCAACACTTGCTCGCTAGAAAATCTAGCCCATGGGATCCTCACGAGCTCAGGAAGTAAGGGTCTGCAAACCCTAGATTTGCAAGAAGAAGATGGAAACTGATTGCCTCAAATGGAGGGACCAAATCACGTGAGGACATTGAACGGCTATGATTTGATCACACGATCAAACGGCTCCCTGCACATCGCACAATCTGACAATCCTAATCTCGTCCTTGCTGCTCCAAGTTTTAATGGTGCACACACCGAACCACATGAAAAGGATCTAATGGCTAAAAAATTTCCAACAAATCACAAATTTCCGATAAAGGAAAAGGTAAATTCTGTGATTATTGCAAACACCCTTATCATAACAGAGAACATTGTTGAAAATTATATGGAAAGCCAGGAGATCGTGAAAAGAAACATCAAAATATTTCAGTCGTAACACATGCCATGACACAACAACCTATCAATTCGGATCAATTCCAAAAAGATAATGAGAACTTTAAGTCAATTGGGAACACAAGAATAGCCAGCTATGTATGTACTTCTCATTACTTAAGCTCTAATACCATGTCAGAAAACTAGCAAAGCGGTTGAGAATGGAAAATGTATATTACTTTCTTTAATTAAGGAAAGAAATACAAAAAGACGAATCAATTCCTAACGCAATATCAATCAATATAAATTAGAATTGCATAGTGATCGTAATTAATCATAATCCAGTGGTATCGTGATCGTGATCGATCGTAATAGCCTAATTGAGACAACAGTATCTACAACGTTGCCCGATGTTAAACCAAGTACTCGTACTTTCTTTCGGATACAATTTCGGAATCTTGGAAACACGACTCACCCCGGTGGTTTTTTCTTCAATACAAGTAACGCGTGATCCCGAGCTTCTATTAATGCACGCGCGGATTGGATCGATCCCCGCCATTGACCATGCGAACCTCGACACGTGTGAACGGCTTTTCTTACTTTCATCATCCGCACGCGCACCCCTTTTGCACTGTGACTGAAGGAGGGGGGCCGAAAGGACATCGCCGCTTTTAATTCGATGAGGGCACGGGGAAGATGACGTCATCGTGGTCCCCCCCTCGACGAGGGCGTGTTAAACGTGGGAAAGGAATCACGGTGGTCCTTGCGGTAATGATTCGGACGTCGAGGTACGAGTACGATGTCGTGTGAGGCACGGGCACATCGAGATCCAAGCGAAATTCGTACAACATGATTAATAGACTTTTACTGCATGCTTAATTTAATATATAATTTAAGTATCAAATTAAAGATAAATAAAACATTCACGATCCAAATTAAACAAACTAAACGAATTGTATATTGGAATCGAACCATTTTCATATGATTGAGGGATTCGTAAGCACAAAGTTCAACAACAATGTTGAACAGCTTATATATTCAAAGACAACATCATAAACTAAGCAAAATTCAGATATTGCTTGTGTCATTATGCCAAATGAGATAGAGAAAGGACTCAAAAGGCATTCAAAAATGTCTTTTTGTTGCCTAGAAATATGTAACTTAATATATCAGATGGTATCATCTTTGGAGGCGGAAGAATGAAATGCACTTTCATTCCTATCGACGGAGTTGCGATCGTCCGATCGATCTGCATAGGCTGGGACCTTGCAAATACTGTTTTGAGCAGTCAACCGAGGCATCGGCCAGTCAGAGTGGATGTTAGCTTATGAATTCCAATACTCTTCCAACCAAAAAAACTCATGTAGTTTCAGAGCGACCCATTTTAGTATTGTATCTTGTTGTGCCCGAATTCCATGATTCGAGAAACTACAGTATCGAAGACAATGAGGGCATGAACTTATTACGGTATTACGTCGACATGCATAAATATAAATTCATTCTTATTTGATAATTCAAACTTATTTGAAACTTCTTCGAGAATTTTGAGGGCAAAAGGGTTCTTTTTCTGGTCTTCTTGACTTCAAATCCAAAGCGGATGGATATCGGGCTCGCTGTCTCTCGTGACAGGCCTATTGTACATCAACATCGTACCGTCGCAATTTCCAAGAAATTGTGCTAGAAGAACATTACATTAGATTTTGCTAACCGCAATTTGATGGCCTGCTCAAGCCCGTTAAGCTCGAGATGTAAATGGACGGGCTTCGGGGACAACGCTGTACATCTAGAAAGCACCGCACAATCTACCTTTCGGCTAACCCTGGCCCGAAATATGCACGCCTTTTCTTTTGAGAAGATTACATTCTCATGGAAATTCGACTCGGCCCGCCCATTTGGCGTGATAGAATTGAAACCTCTACCGACTGAATTTATTGTGATGCAATCAAATCCCTGTTGACATGTGAAGCATGTTGGGTTTCTAACAGTTTCACAAATGCAACGGAATGAAACCCAAAATAAAATCCATGTACATATTGAAATTGAATTTAGGATTTTAGGCGTATCTTTTCAATTGAAGACGAATTGACAATTAGTTGTGTTTGATCAGCGCTCCAAGTGTCGCGCCTCTACTGGTATCCACAACACGAACTGGAATCTCCAAGCTCAAGTGCTAGCTTGTAGATTCTGGAATTTCTTTTGCTTGATCGCATGTATTACTGGAGACTCTCTCTGTCTAATATTCTCTTGCAGTGACTATCACGAAAAACCTGCAGGGTTTTATGCAATAAGAGAATATTTATATCAAGCTAATGGGTCGAACCCACTTAAGTCTTTGGGCCACGATCCATAATGTGTAATATAAAAACAGTTCGTTATTTATGTGCGACCCTGTAGGTTCACTATATATTAACAGTGTGCTCAAACTCTTTTGTCCCACGAGTCATAAGCGGTCTCTAGCAAAACATTATGACTACCTAAATATAACGAATGTCGATATTTCCGACATAACCTTAATCACAACTTAGATTAGAGTATCAACATAAATTGGTTCTTAGGGCAAAACACTAACACTTGGTAGTCAACGCAACCAAATAATGGGGGACATTATTCTCCTTTAAGTGTTCCTGATGCTCATTCTCTGGACCCGGGCCTGAGACTGCAGAGGAATCACAGAAAGAAGAGAACCTCTAGAGGTTGATTCGATTGGGAATGGTTCTGTAGATGATGGTAAATGGAGTCGTAGTCTCACGTTAAGACCTCAACTACTGCTCAAAGATTTGCTTTCCAACGCAGATCATGGTGCCTCGTTCGCGTGTTGTGTGAATCGATTAATGAGACTGCGTTCATATCATGATCTTCCTGATGAGATTTAGGTTCTATTTGCACCATTCGTTTTCAATGGGATCGATTCTGTTTGTCAAGTTCTATGCTCTACAGAGTTGATACTCTCAATAATGATCTCCTTTGGTGAGTCATTCCCAAGAAAAAAATCGCACTTCAGAAATTAGACAAATACACATGCTAAGCAAATGGAGGATGCGTTGGGACCAGAAAACAAATAGGACGGAGCACACATTCTCCTCAAACGCTTGCAGATAACTTTTCAGGACTTGCGAGATCATTGTCACTTCCAAAGAAGCCCCATCAAAACACAAGCAAGAACACAAAACTAGGTGAGGAGTGAAACAAGCACGACTTCTTGGAGAAATACTAGTTTTCCAGGATTTTCACATGGCTCAGTCCGTCAATTTCTGTAGCCACGGGGGAGAAACTGCAGTGAATTTCGGAAGCAGCGACATTTCAAGTAAAGAAACCATTATGAATAGAAGAAACCCTCACGGAACATTCAGGCAACCCAGAGTCTCATTCCGTGAAGTACTAGATGAAGCGATTCGCCGACAGAGCCAAGACAAGTCCGACCAGCAATGCTATCAATCAAGATCCAGTCTAGAGAACTCTTCCCGCCAGAGGCCATGGACCTTTATCTGGAGCAAGGTGAAGGACAGGTCAGGACGCCTTCATGAGAAGGAACCGCGTCAACCAGATGATTACGAGGATGATAGGGTCGAAGATCTCCCTGAAGAACTGAAGAAGATGAAATTTGGGGCATTAATGATTCTCGAATGGTTGGTTCTATTAATAGTTGTGCTCGCCTTGATTTGCAGCCTTAATATTCCTAGTCTAAAGAGGCTAAGCCTGTGGGATCTTCCGATATGGAAATGGGAAGTAATGATTTTGGCTTCAGTATCAGGACACTTAATATCAAGTTGTGTGGTCCGGGTTGTTGTCAAAGTTGTCGAAAGGGTTTTCCTACTGCACAGGAGGGTTCTATACTTCATCTACGGACTATGGAGGGCGGTGCGAAACTGCCTCTGGTTGGGCCTGGTTTTGCTCGTATGGTATTTCATTTTCAACGTGGAAATGGAAAAGAAGACTGGCAGCCGGGCCTTGCCCTATGTGACCAAGGTTTTAGTATGCTTCCTGGTGGCATCAGTGATATGGCTCTTGAAAACGCTCCTCGTCAAGGTCCTCGCTTCGTCCTTCCATGTCAATACCTACTTTGAACGGATTCACGAGTCTCTGTTTGATCAATTTGTCATTGAGACGCTCACGGCAAAAGTAGCCATGAGGCACTATGCAGGGGAGGAGGAAGGTGGCGATGCCCCTGAGACAACAGAGTTGCAGCATGCTGACGCTGCTTCAAGTGATCTCAGGGAAACACTTCTGCCAAAAGGCAGCGGATCGTTGCAGACTGGAAGATCGACAAACTGTCCCAAGATTGGAGGATGCATAGATTTAGCTGGAAGGAGGATTAATCAGAAGAGTGTGTCGGCTTGGTATTTTGGGAAGATGATGGATATGATTCAGCACGAGACTCTGTCGACTCTGGACGAGAAGATACTGGATTCAAACATGGAAGATGAGTCTTTGATGGAGATAAGAAGTGAGCGCCAGGCAAAAGAGGTGGCCAGGAACATTTTTCTCAATGTGGCCAAACCAGGGTCCAAGTAAGTGTTAGATCTTTCTCTCGTAGCTTTTGCTCTTCTTATTGGTTGTATATCACAACAACCAATTGATAATGCTTAGTGATCAGTTCTTAATTTCACTTTATATAGTCTTCATTTTCTTTATTAACAGGCTCATTTGTCTCGATAACCTGATGCAATTCTTGAAGAAAGATGAAGCTGCAAAAATCATGCACCGAGTTGCTCCAGGAAGTGGTATAATTAACAAGAAATCTCTTGAGAATTGGGTGGTGAGCAACTTTTTCCTCCTATAACTAAGAAGGATAAGTCATGAAGCACTACTGATATGATCAAGTCTCTCTCTCTCTCTCTCTCTCTCTCTCTCTCTCTCTCTCTCTCTCTCTCTCTCTCTCTCTGTGTGATTAAAGCCATGTGAAAATACTGAGGGTTTGCTTTGTCATAGATTAATGCCTTCAAAGAGAGAAGGGCACTTGCGCGATCTCTCAACGACACCAACACAGCCGTTGACGACCTCCACGGCATGCTCAGCATTTTCGTGGCTATCGTGACTGCCATAGTCTGGCTCATCATACTTGGAGTCCCCATCACGCAGTTCCTCGTCTTCATAAGCTCGCAGCTCCTTTTGTTGGCCTTCATCTTCGGGAACAGCTGCAAGATGGTATTCGAAGCGATTATCTTCTTATTCGTGATGCACCCGTATGACGTCGGTGATCTCTGCGAAGTGGATGGAGTGCTGGTATGTGTCGAGGGACAGAAAGATCTGTACCCACCAGCTAAATATTGGGACCTCATTCGTGTTCTTACTTTTGTTCTGGTTCTCAGATGGCTGTTGAAGAGATGAATATACTGACCACCGTGTTTCGGAAGCTCGACAACCTGAAGATCAGATGCCCCAACAGCGTCTTAGCAACCAAGGCTATAAGCAATTACAACCGTAGTGTGGAGATGCTGGAGACCATTAACTTTTGCCTGCACATCTCCACTTCCATGGACAAGATCCGCAAGTTGAAGACAGATATCATACAGTACGTATACAACCGTCCTGTCGGAATTTATCATGCTAGTGTCGTCTTTAATCTGTTAGTATGAGGTTGATCCAAGCTAGACCAACTAAAAAGAATTAGGACAGAGCCTAGAGAACTCAGGAGTCTGCTTGCTCCATGGCGTCCAATGTTTGCACGCCTTATCTTGAACTTTTGAGTAAAAGAGTACAGTAATGTTGGGTCTAATGCTTCCTTGATGACTTTAACTAACCCGCCAATTTGTCGGCGGAAATGGCAGGTACGTAGAAAACCGGAGCGACCACTGGCACCCGGGTCCGCTGGTCCTAATAAGGGACCTAGAGGACATGAACAAGATAACCATGACGCTGTGGCTCAGGCACAAGATCAAGCATCACGAAACCAAAGAGAGGTGGATCAGGAGAGCCATACTGATCGAAAACTTGATCGAGATATTCAGACAGGATGAGATCGAATACCGGATGCTACCTCTCGACGTGAATGTCCGCAACCTGCCGAGCCCGACTTCGGACCCGCTTCCTTCAAATTGGACAACCTGTGCCGCCGGACATCATAGACACGGCTAACACCGCAGCAGCATCTCTTTGTTTTATGCATCGTGAGCGCTCTTTTGAAGTTGGGATGATCGAGAGAAACTAATGTATGGAGGCAAAGCATGATTTCTTTGGCGTCTAGAGATGAGTATGGTCAGTGGGTAGAACCGGAAATCGAATTGTACCGGTCGTAGTAATCGATCCGGTGGAGTCCTGTGGTTAACAATCTTGTTCTTTGTAAGAGAGAGAGAGAGAGAGAGAGACCAATGCTGTCATACTGTGTGATTCGGTTTCCAGATGAGAACTGAATCGAGAAACCAGAAATTATATAAACCGCAAATAATGTATATATCTCTTAATATTGTAATTTAGTTGTATATCTAATAAGTTAATGTTTCATTTAGGGAGAAAAAAAGCCATAAAAAAACCTTAAACTTATATCCCGTCACATTTACTCCAATAAAAAAAAGGGACAAATGTATCACATTGGTTCGAATTTTTGTAAATGTCCCAGGGTAGGTATAGTTCGGGATTTTTGATGTCTTGTTCTCTTTATTTAATCTCCTCTTTTCTTTTTTGGATTGGATTATCTTAATGAGTAAATTATCTTATGTAAACAGAGCTTAGGAGTTGAAGTGGAATAAATATATGTAGTGAAGTTTTCTCAGAATTATTTTATTTTAATAATAGTAATTTTAATTTAAAGTTACTATTAAGTGATTAGCTATATTGTTTCTTTTGGTTTTAGATGGTTAGAAGTTGGAGTAAATTATAATGGATATCGAGAACTGAGATTTTATAATTTAGGTTTTATGTTATGTGTTTTGAACTTTTTATTATTTATTTTATTTTACATGTTTTATGGACTGTTATTATTGACTAATAAGGATTCTTGTTGTGTTCACTGTCATTTGCTTAATTAAAAAAAAATAAAAAATAAGAAGAAACTAGCCGGTTTTTAGGTAGACTAGATAGGATATATTTCGAGTGAACATGTTTCGACAAGTTAGGTCCTACGTGAAATCTAAATCGATAGAGCAGGTTTTAGAATAAGATAGGTTTTGCGTTCCAAAAACTTAGAAACATGTTTCGATATGTGAATCGATTTCGGAACCGCTAATTCTCAGTGGCTTTTTAAACAATTAGACGAAAGCGTGATGCATTAATACGAGAGCGATCAGACGGTTGATGTTAACTTCTTTTAATCTGACGGTGGACGATACCTACTGTCCGACGGACATTCGTTGACTTGTATCCGACGGCAAATCCTCTCCCCGAAGAGAGGAGCCCAAAGTTTGAAATTCATCGGAAGCCCGTTGACCTTATTATCGTTTGTTCTTCTTGTTCTGGATGTTTGAATCTCAGTGATGGACCATGCTAACGAGATGCTCTCCTCCATCAGTCCTGTTCTTCAGTCTCTCCCACGCTTACTTCAACACCCAGAACTACAATCACCGGTTGAGGGCTCGGAGTGCTCTCTCGTACACTCTGTCGGGCCGGCTTCATTCTTGGTCCGACGCGGACTTGCTCGTGTCGTTTCTAATCTTTGCCTTGCGCAAATGCTCCTCCGCCTCTGACTGCGAGGCAGTCCATGCTCGAGTCGTCAAATCCGTTAGTTACACCCACGGATTCATCGGCGACCAGGTTGTGTCGAAGTACATGGAAGTGGGCTGTGAGGAACATGCGGAAAAGCTGTTCGACGAAATTCCTGATAAAGATTTAGTATCGTGGAATTCTTTTATTTCTGGGTTTTCGCGTAAAGGGTGCCTGGCTAAGTGTCTATGTGCATTTAATAGTATGAGAAATGAGACTTTTATGAACCCCAATGAGGTTACTCTTGTATCAGTCATCTCCTCCTGTGCTGATGTGAGAGCTCTGGATGAAGGTAGGTCAATTCATGGGCTCTCAGAAAGACTGGGCATGTTGATCGAGGTAAAGGTTGTTAATTCTCTGATTAACATGTATGGAAAATGCGGGAAAGTGGGAGCCGCTTGTCATTTGTTTGAAATAATGCCTGTGAGGAGCTTAGTTTCATGGAATTCGACGATTGCTGTATATGCTGAAAGTGAGTCACCAATGGAAGGGATCAGTTGTTATAAGTTAATGAGAAGGAATGGAATTCAACCTGATGATGCCACTCTGACGGCATTGCTTCAAGCATGTGAAAGTGTCGGTTCTATTAGACTAGTAGAGTCTGTTCATTGTGTAATATGTCATCATGGGTTCTATGGATGGATGTCGATTGTGACTTCCCTTTTGGATTTGTATGCCAAGACTGGGAAGTTGGATGCCTCCCACCGAGTTTTTCTTGAGATAAGAAATCCAGATAATATAGCTTGGACTGCAATGCTTGCCGGCTATGCAGCCCATGGACATGGGTCGGAAGCAGTCACTCTCTTTGAGCTCATGGTTAAGAAGGGTATGAATCCTGATCATGTCACATTTACTCATCTATTAAACGCTTGTAGCCATTCAGGGCTAGTAGAAGAAGGAAAACAGTACTTCCTAACTATGTCTGAACTTTACGGGGTGGAGCCTACATTAGACCACTATTCATGCATGGTTGATCTCCTTGGTCGTTCTGGGTTCTTAAAAGATGCTTATGAGCTGATCAAAAGCATGCCGATGGAGCCTAATTCTGGGGTATGGGGTGCTCTTCTTGGTGCGTGCAGAATTTACAGAAACGCTGAACTTGGAAAGGAAGCTGCAGAGCACTTGATTAATCTGGCCCCTTCGGATGCAAGAAATTATATTGTGCTATCAAATATATACTCATCCATTGGTCTATGGAAAGATGCTTCAGAAATGAGAGTGTTAATGAAGGAAAATTGTCTTGCTAGATTGCCTGGATGTAGTTATATTGAACATGGAAATAAGATCCATCAATTTGTTGTGGGTGACCGGTCTCATCCATTGTCATGTAGGATATACGTGAAATTGACAGAACTGATTGCAAAGATTCGCCAGGCTGGACTCGCTCCTAAAACAGAATTTGTCTTGCATGATGTTGATGAGGAGTTGAAAGAGGATATGATCAATGAGCACTGTGAGAAGTTAGCAATCTCATTTGGGATTTTGGTGACTAACCCAGGTAGAACGTTAATAATAAGGAAGAATCTAAGAATTTGTGGTGACTGTCACAGCTTTGCCAAGATTGTATCGTTGATTGAAAAGCGCACCATTATAATTCGAGATCCAAAGCGGTTTCACCATTTTACTGATGGAATATGTTCATGTGCTGACTATTGGTAACTCAGTTTCAAATTTAGCCTAGTTTTTTTTTCTAAATATTTAAGGAGGTTAGAATCTGTACAACAGGTAAATAGTTCAATGCAAAGCTTTGTGGTAGATTGGCAATTTCTAATTCAGACAGGTCGCTGCAGTGTATGCGCTGTTGTGTATTGACTTAGTTACTGATGGAAACTTCTTGACTGCTCCGCGAAAGGATAGGTCAAGATGAGCAATACTTGAATAAAAATAAGAATCTGCTTTCCTTCTTATCATGGAATGTGACGCAGATTCAATCTGGCACATTTAAACGCCTTGACGATTGATGTTTCCATAAGCTTCAATCCCAGAAAAGAGAGAAAATCCTGGATGTTTTCCTCTAGTGAAAAATTACCTTTCCCATGCCCATTCAACTACAGTTGCAAACGAAAAAACTGGGTTTTCATAAATGGAGATGATCTCCAAATACGCCTTTTGGCATCATTTGTCATAGCCTTGGAACAATAAGATATGTGGAAGAGATATCTAGGAAAAAGCTCAACCGAGTCTCTTCGGCAGGGGGGGATTCCCATTCACTAGCTTTTAGAAGAAAATAAGTGATCCAAACAAATTCGACAGCCATATCATTTTCCTACATTGCCTACTTTCTGCATATAATTCCCCTCCCTCCATGTGCACTTCCACACGCAACCTCGAACGACTCTCCATTTCCCACTGAATCGGGATTCAGTTTCGACCCAAAGCTCGAAA
Organism: Melaleuca quinquenervia; assembly: GCA_030064385.1. NCBI lineage: Eukaryota > Viridiplantae > Streptophyta > Magnoliopsida > Myrtales > Myrtaceae > Melaleuca > Melaleuca quinquenervia. The sequence continues at coordinate 20,071,955 of CM057723.1, read as the reverse complement.
CTGCGCAATCCATAGCGAAGAGATCAGAAGCAGCAAATCTGTCCGCTCCTCCCATAATCGGCATTGGTGCTGTTATTTTGACTCTGCTTTGGTAATTTGCCTTGTAGGTCTGCCCAAGTACTCCATCGACAGTCTGGCTCAGCGAGTAGAATTTGAAGTTGAGCTCCAAATGGGCATAGCAGTTGTCTTCTGTCACATTATATCCATGCACCCGAGATTCCTCTGCTGTAATGGGTACTACTCGAGCAACTATTTTGAACAACTCTTCCACTTTGACTTCCACCTTGTTATTAGTCACAGGTCGTCGGATCTTCAGTCCTGTCTCTGGTGACCACCATCTTTGGCCCTCGCCTATTGGCACCTTGATTTCTTCTCCATCAAAACGGATCAGCATATTGTTCGCCGACTCTTCCCATTTTGAAGCTCGTCGTGCCCCAATATAAAGCTTATGGGACCCGAACAAGATGCCGACAGACTCAACCCAGGTGAAGTCCCTTCCCCTGCTACTACTTTTGCCAATGAAATGGGCATTGATATGAACGCTAGGATCAGAAACCAAGCAGAAGTCTTTGTCCTTCTTGCCGTGAAAGTAGAACATGACTCCGTCACCTCCGATGAATCGTGGGTCCTGGCACACAGCCCCTGGCCTATCGCAAGCTAATTTTGTTCCAAAAGAAGTTCATTAAACCATTGCTATGTATACCAGGAATTGAATTATGATCGAGACTACAAGAAGCTAGGAACAGTAATGCTAGAACATAAGAGTGAGGGACATAGGACTAAATGAGGTTCTGAGCGCTGCCCTTTAATTGTACACCAGGAATTGAATTATACTGAACCATGTTCGATTGAAGGAAATAGCCGGTGCAAATACTAATCAATTATGCGTGAACTTTCGTGAAGAGAGATGGTCAGGAGGCAAAGAATTCAATTCTTACCGCAGTAAGGTTTGCAGAGTCTGCAATCTACTTCACAGAGTCTAGGACAAGCAGCGGGACAAGCGTGGAGGATTCCATAACACTTGCCAAAAAACGGATCATGGCACGCGGCTTTACCCGCGCTCGCTCCAATGGTCATGACACCAAAGAAGCATAGCACACCAAAAAGCAGAGATGGGCCTCCCATGTTTTTCTCACTCCTTCCTTGCAGTGTGAGTTCATCTCAAGAGAAGGATCAGTACTTATACCCACTGGAAGCGTCTGAAGTGCTTGTTATTTTCACGGTACCGAACACAAAACACTATCTACCACTGTGAAGAAGGAGAGCCAGGTTAGGTGGTTGCTTGCACGATGACTTTGATGAATTAAATGAGGTGAACTCATTGTTTTTTAAGTACTCGATCAGACACATGCAAGCATTGCAGTTCGTGAGTACACATTGGGACTCTCGAGTGTATATGAGTCAGTGAATGCATGTGTGTGTGTTCCAATAGTCAACATTCGAGGACTTCCATGAGCAAAACCATTGGAGATACAATAAGCTGTCATTTGCATAGTTTAAACATTCGTCTGCTACTGATGGATCCAATGTCTAGGGATGAGAGTTGACCAACCATCTACATGTGGGATCCCCAGGAGGATTTATTGCGCTCAAGACTTTTTCCATGGTTTCATTATGACATCAAAAGAACTTATGTGAACTTGCTATTAATGAATCGCCCCCTCTTGTCTAATAGTATTGCCCAACTTGCCTGCCGATCCCATCTTCAGCATCTGGCTTGACATCCTTGTACTTCAACATGGACCTTGATCTTGTAGATCCCACTTCCTAAGAGGGGGTAATTCCCGTGTAATCTAAGACTGCTTCAGATTTCAAGTAGAAAGCTGAATTCGACATTGGATCTTAAATCACGTCTTCTATCAATAATGGAGGATCAATTCACGTACCTAGTGAACAAAAAAAATAAAATCAACCATTGACGGCCTTGTAATCTTTCATTATGATATCAAAAGAACTTTGGCCTTTTAGAATATTTTTTTATGCTTATTGGAGGCTCGAATTGGTGAGAATCAATTTCGAAGAGAAAAATGAGAACATTGTCCAATCCATCCTAAATCTATTATATAGATACCAATTCAGTCATAAATTTTACAATTTAGTCTTAAATATTGCAATGTCAGCTTGTTCTTGATTTTTTCACATGTGGGTCACTTAGTTCACTGTTCATTGTGTATTCGTATAGAGATGATCATCTGAAAGGGTCTCAGATCTTCACAAAAATCCTATGGCTTTTCGTTATAATTCACGATATTAGATTGATTGAATTTGCACTTTACCATATCGAAAGGCATATATAAGCAGCATGCCTTCTGCCTTTCGTGGTTATAAAATTTTGCAAATTCGATTGATTGTACAACTCTTTGAACCACTTTGATTAATATTATCTTCATTAGCTATATCATCGAATACCAATTGTAGCTTGGAAGCTAAGCTTTACAGCCTGTCTCTTTCCCATCTCTTGGACTTTGCACATTCGTCTATTTTAACCCACTCGTTGCCTACTTTGAATAATATTATCTTAATCACCTATTTCATATATTTGTCCGTAAATGGCCAGTATAATTTGAGAGCTAAATTCCATATCCATATATTAAGTTATATTTTTTCTAGCAGTAATTTTTGACCTAATTATTGCGCAAAAAACACTTGGCATAAAAATGGCCTAGTGACCCAAAAGCACTTCTATATGTGCAAGTAGATGCAATGCAGACATGCAAGAAAGAAAAATAGAGGGAAGTTACTAAAAGGACAAATATCATTAAAAAAAACTTGCAAACTATGTTGACCGTAACATAAATATTTTAATTTTTTTTCATGTCACCAACAGTTTTAAATTTACCCACTATGAAGACAATATGCCCATTTTTTTGTATCATGAAAAAAAAAATTACTTGTACATATGTGATGTATATATAGTATATTTTGGTTTTATCTAGAGTGCATTTTTCACATTGGTATAAATACAGTACTTTTATGAAGCAAAAGAAAAATCCAGGGTATTTGAGCCACGATAGACATAATTTGGGGTTTTAAGTGATGAAAAATGTTTGGGTTATTTGTCTTATAGTGACCATAATTTACAATTTTTCTTGGTATTAATATTTACTAAAATAAAATGGATGAAGAGGGTGGTTACTCAATTCAAGTAGGGAAAAGTTTTTTCTCGACTTATTTGTGAGGTGAGGCGACGATGATTTATAGATTAGTTAACAATCTAAAACTAATCAAAGTACAATTGTCTCATACTTCGTCTTGATCATAGCTGTTGTTTCTTGCCTCTAATTCTTATTTATTTCGCAAGGGAAATCGAAAAATTTGCATGCAAGTGTAATCAACAAATGGTCAAAGCGGATATTACCCAACGACTGCTTCATTGACTTAGTAGACGAGAGGGTATAAATTGAACTGTGGGGCAGGCACCAATATCCGAAATCCCCCTGGATATAAAAATATCGAGAATGCATATAACTATAGATTGCAATTATTTATCTTCTTTTGTCTTTATTTTTATTTTTATTTTATTTTTGGTGGAAATAGGAAATTAGGAATTGGTGGGTCTATATAAATATCGATAGTGGGTCAAGTCTATCTAAACCCATTCTGATGTTCCCGCACCAAATGGTATGGGCCATGACGTGACAGATGATGGGCCTTCCCCTTGTTCCCTGTCATGTTTATTTTATTTTATTTTATAAATATCAGTAGTGGGCCAAGATGGACCACAACATGATTGCTGACAGGCCTTCCCCTTGTTTCCTTTTTATTTTCCCTTTATTTTATTTTAATCTCATATCCTTCTCTCCTACAAGACCAATGAAAAACGGGTGGGGCCCACGGCGTCGTCCACATTAGGATTTGGATCCCTGACTGTGTATGACAACGATCAGGAGGTGACATCGCTTCCTCCACAGTCATTCGATTCAAATCAGATGATTGAGGAATTTTTTTTCCAAAGTTTGATGTTAATCAAATGGCCACTCTTATGTCAAGGGGGAATCCTCCGACCTGATTCGGATCTGTCCACATAGCCAATCCACCGAGCTGATTATCAACTTTTAGGTGCAAACCATTAAAAGCTCCAAATTATATCAATTCCGATATAAATTATTTTTGACCTTTTTTCGTGATGTAAAAAATTATAAATTTATCCATTGTAATATAAATATCTCTGTTTTCTTTGTGAAGCAAAAAAAAATCAAAGTTACATGTTTTATATCTATACATCATGGTATATTAAAAAAATTAAGAATATTCATATCGCAATGAGTAATTTTAGAGCTTGGCTACACAAGAAAAAAAAGTAGGGACTATTTACATACGGGCTGAGCTTAAATTTGAGATTATTTGTGGCGCTAATCTTTTAATTTTTTTATCTACTCATTTTTAAAAATATTAATGGCGAATTTAATATTTTGGAAAATTCAATTTTTTTTCCCCATGGTTAGCCGTGCGGTCGTGGGACGGCTGAGCGGAGCGTGCCCGCAGACGTCGACCCGCCCCGAATCTTTTGATCGAGACAACCGCCAATCCACCGCCCCTCGATCCGGGCCGTCGCTCGGCAATCGTGAGGCCGGGCATCGGACGGTCCGCGATCCCCTCTGATGACGACCGATAACGAGAGGCCAACAAGGGACCCCACGAGTGACACGTGTCGATGGATATGTCGAGTATTATTTTCCTTTTTCCCAAAAAGGAATCTACCGAGTGGGGGCAAGAGAATCCAGGATAGACTCCAATCCAGACGCGGCATATTCTCGGGAATATTCTCTCTCTTTCTCTTACAAAACTAATAAAGACAGATTAAAAAAACGCCACGTCTCAATTTCGATTAAGAATTTACGACGCGCCTAATGAAATAGTTCACACGACACGACCGGCACCATCATATCTCTTTTACTATTTAGTAATTAGAAATATCCTTATCGTTTTACTTTTCTTTCATAATACGTACGTTGTTTTCGTCACGTCTTAGAGATAAAAAGTCTTTAATCTAACAAGCGTTTAATTTGTCATTAAAGGAAAAAGAAAATAAATGCCCTATTTGTTTCACGAAAAGTATTTTTTAGAAAAATATTTTTTTGAATTTTTTTGATGTTCATTACAACGAAAACAAGATAGTCAATGAAAATATTGAAATATTTTTAGCATTTTAGACCGTTAAAAATATTTTTTATCTTCTTTTTTTATATCTTGAACAAAATAAAAATGAGAGAAAGTTTTACAGAAATGGTGTATTTTCCATGAAATAAATGCGGTCTACCCTAAGGAGCGCCTGCATTTGGATAAGCCCTCATGGCCCCACCTCCCTGGCTCACCGTCCCGCCTTTGATCGCAAAAGAGCACACAGAGAAAGAAATCCCGCCCCCCCATCACTCACCGAGTCCGACTCGGTCTCCCAACTCAGCGCCGCGCATCTACAAAACTCGTTCCCAGTGAACGCGCTGTTCCGTCATCGTTCGGGGGAAGATAAAGAGAAGAGGCGGCCCCGGAAAGGGAAGAATCCTTCGCTGCCCTCCTTCCCTCCTTTCGACCGCTCTACCTACGTCGGGCCCATCCATGAGTTCTCCCGCCGCGACCGCCCCGCTCTCCGATACCCAGCAACACCACCTCCTCCGCAGGCTCGACCTCTTCAGGCTCCAGGGCCGCGACCGCCGGGGCCGCGCCGTCCTCCGCGTCGTCGGCAAGTTCTTCCCAGGTAAGCGCCGCGATCGCGATGGGAGTGGAAGATGGTTCGCCGCCGGTGTTCGGCCCGTCCGTCGCGCCTAATCTTTGCCTCTTTTTCTGTTTGTGGCGATCAGCTCGGTATGTGAGCATCGAGGCGTTGATGAAGTACTTGGAAGAGAGGATCTGGCCCAAGCTGGAGGACCGGAGATTCGCGGTGGTGTACGTCCACACCGGCGTCCGGAGGAGCGAGAACTGCCCCGGGATCTCCGCCCTCCGGTCGGTGTACGAGGCCATCCCCGTCGGCGTCAAGCGCAACCTCGAGGCCGTCTACTTCGTCCACCCGGGGCTCCAGGCCCGCCTCTTCCTCGCCACCTTCGGCCGCCTTCTCTTCGCTGGAGGGTGAGTGGGTTTCGTTTTACGACGTGTTTGGATCAAAAGAGGTTCGCAGGATAAACATTGGCGATCCACATATAATTCTCCGAAAATCTTAGATGAGACTATAATTTCCGATGAATAAAAACCTTTCTTTTACGATCGGCCTACGGCCCTTCGTTCTTTTACCATCGAATGACGACTTTTCTCTTGCAATGAACATTCGAAATCATTAAGAACACATAAGAATCACAATTAACAGCTTTTACTAATTGAGATATACTTAAAACGGCGAAAAATAAAACTCATGGGCGATTTTCTTTTGGGAAAATGGCAGGTTGTATGAGAAGATAAAGTATGTGAACAGGGTGGAGTTCCTCTGGGAGGAGGTGAGGAGGAAGGAGGTAGAGCTGCCGGAGTTCGTGTACGAGCTCGACGACGAGATGGAGCACCGCCCGATCATGGCGGACTACGGCTCGGAGAGCGACCACCTACGCCTCCACCACGGCGCGCCCTTCGTGGACCCCGCCGCCGTCTCCAGCTACTCCATGAGGTGCATTGCCTGAAAGCTGGAATCAGAACAGTCGGGCGTACAAAATAGCCTCGGTGTCGATATTTTTCAGCGGAATTTTTAAATTTCCTCTTCTTTTTTTTTTTTCTCTCCTTTTTCCGATCGTTTATCTTCGGGGCTGCTTATGATCATAGGATAGTTTTTGGACACAGCGTCGGCGTGCCGTGTCGCGGAGGAGACGGTACCGAACAGAGGAAGCAAAAGAAGCGCGGATCGCTTTCCGCTCCCCTTTTGACTGTTGACTTTTGGGCCAAATGTTACATAACTCAAGTTAGCAGCATTGTACATCGAAAGAGAAACAGGAGGGGGGTCGCCAATGTGACAAAAGATGACAAAGACAAATGGTGTCGTAACTTCTTGGGTTGCGCCTGATCGTGGTCTGAGTGAGATCATTTATGTACCATGCGACGGAGATGTCCCTTTGCGACAGGATTATATATGAATCAGGTTGGCAAAAGAAAAAACCATCATCGCAAATGATGTGTATTTTTTATTAGGGGTGATCGGTTTTCTGAGTGATTCGATTTTTTCTCAAAATCGGGAACTGGACAAATGAGATCTAGAATTGGACTAACTAATCCTAAAACCGATTCGGCTCTTAGGAGATCCAATGGGATCTGGAAGGAAAGACGAAGGACGTACATGCGTAGATTTATTTAGAGTGGCAAAGTCTCGACTTTCGATTAGTTAAAAAATGAGACTCAAGGGAGGAAATGAGAGAGATATTGAAATGAAGAGAATTTAGAAAAAGGGAAATTAGACCAGTTTTAATTTGGATTTGAATGGTTCGGTTCGGTCCTTTTCCTATGAGTTAAAAACTGGACCATTTAAGAACTAGTTTCATTTTTAGGAATCGTTTTGGATCAACCCGATCAGTTCGGGCGATTTTTAGGCTGGATGGTCTATTGTACTCAATCTCATGTAATATTAGATTGACTTGTAAAATTAGATGTCTCAAGATCGTTTGCCAGCGAGATTGGGGTGTATTTGTCTTGATTCAAACAGTAAACTCTCCCAAATAGTTTACACTTTTTTCTTTGCACGCATCCCAATGAATGGCCGGTCGCCATCACGTTGCGATGATCATGGTTCGCTCTTTGATGGTTCGGACCACCTGGTGGCATTTATTCTTCATCATGTGCGTATTGACGACTGGGAGTGACGTTGCAGATAAAAAGAGATCACTGATTGACAATGTCTACGTAGTTGGGGACCCTCTTTCCTCATTCATATCATTTCGTACTTACCCATTCGTGAGTGACCGAACTGAGCATGGCTTTATTCGTTCTCGGGTCGCACCCTCAAAGAAGCTACGATGCCGTTCACTAATTTAAATGCCCATTAGTATTTTCTAAATCGTTTTCTTTGAATAAGCCTAACATTACTCCGTCCACATACTGAATTCCCCAAAGCATAATATGGGGTTGCACGGCGAAATGAAGAAACTGTTGTTGAACAATATGTATCACAGATGCATACAATGACAAAAAGAACGCCAATGAAGAACACCTAGGATTATTTGATTTCAAGCCTACCGTAATCAAGATAGGGGCGAAAATCTTAACTGATGACTCCAGAGAAAATTATTCAATCAGTCCCAGACCTCCCTCTTGTAAGAACAGCTATTCAGAACAGCTCCAACTTTACATTGCCAAATTCGATCAGCCAATGCAATAAACAACGGCATTGGTTAAAGATTCATCCAGTATCACCATTGATATCCTCTTGCCCTCAAATTATTTCAAAACAGGTATGATCAGGAACACATATTTCTCCTACCTTGTAGATTTTAATTAGCAGCTCAAGTATACTCAGCATCAAATGCATACACCCTCACCGGAACCATGTGGAAATTGTAGAAAACATTGTCCAGAGATATAATCAAATGTCATAAGATGATGTACAGCCAGCCACACTTCATGAATAACGATTTGATAATGTTGTTGTTATCGTCGATAGCATCTTAGCTTTGCCAAAAGCTCTTAATTGACTCCATAGTGAACAGAACATGCCATCAAGAATGAGAAAACAAATGGAGAGAATAATTTGAGGTGCACACTGTACGAGTTGCACCTATTAATCCTGCCCAAGAGCATCTGCCAGAATATCACATGTAACTTCCTCAAATTCAAAATACTTACCATTTGACTAGGAGACTTCCCAAAAGATATTTGAAATCCTTTATAAAATAATGTTTTCTCCAATTAGAGGGAAAAGTATACATGTGTCCATACATTTAAAATTTGTCAATTTAGTTCTAAACTTCGACCCGAAATTCCAATAAAGCTCTCATAGTAAATTTTCACTGAAAAGTCATTGTTGGCCATCCTCCTAGGTGGCACATCACCACGTCAGCGATTTTCACTGAAAATTTACTGGAAGAAGTACATTGAAATTCCATGCAAACATTTAGAACTAAAATAGCAAAATTGGAAAGTTTAAGCTAAATTGACATTCACATTATAGGCTTAGGTCTAATTGAACAATTTCCCTGATGAATTTACCAAAAAAAAAAAACAATTTCCCTGATGAAGCACAACTTTACATCTCAATAGAGCTGAAATTTGCATCTCATTTCATATGATTATCCGAAGTGAATAGAAACTCTGATGTTCCACAATCGGAGGTACGAGAAAGCTAGTTCCAGCTATCATTTCAAGCACCAAAACAAATTATCCACAACAGATTACCATAATGATACCTTCTTGTATAGCTTTCTGCTATGCATACCCATTAGCTAAATAAGCATTTTCTATCAAAAGGAGGAACAGTGACAAACTGCAGAATTCCAGACATCAGTCTCACTCACATAAATCAAATGGTGTGTAGAAGTTCACGGCTTCCTCCATAAAGGAATGCCAAAATTATGCTCTTCTGTTGCAATCTCAGTTAGAGATGACTGCACCCTCTGCAATCTTAGATTTTTAGCCACAGTTGTAAAAGCAATAATAGAAAACAGTACTAATATGAGCATACTGTCAGCGAGTTGGTTTTAGTCACTATATGAATGCTCTCTGGTTACACTATGATATTGGCATCACCTAAAACACCGTTGTCAAGGTCAGTCTTCAGCCCCTCCCCCAAAACCTCAATGACAAAATGCAAACCTAGATGAAATGCAATCAACGCACAAAGAGCTCCAGCCTGTCTGAAAGCCTTAATCTCAAGATAGACATGATTAAATGACATGTTAGGCTTAAAAAATTGGCACAGAAAAACGTAATTGCAGCTCACTTGCCTGCTTATCATGCTGTTTTGAGTGCCAAACAAGACCCTAAGCATACATAGGGAAGATGTAGAATTTCGCAAAATCACACAAGCTTACTGCAATTTAGGTTTCCCAACTATTCTAAGTAACAAGAGCATTACATAGGACAAATGTCAGGATCAAATACCAAGGTCACCTGAATGTGGATGGCAAAACTGATTAGCAAAAGCATCTTGATGAGAAGCACCCTGACACGTACAAACGAATTTCACCACATCCATGTCCCTTATTCACTGCTCTTATTTTCTGTCAATTCTTGCTTATCACCAGCACGTAGATCAGGATAGTTACGATAATTCAAAGAATGCAACCAGAGAGCCACAACTCCTTCCTTGTGCTCTGTCATGGCTATATGAGAGTATATGTATTTCATTTTAAAGTCTTCTGCCTCTTTCTCATAGGCTTTCATGGAAAGCTCTTCATGGCTATCCTTCCATTTGTTATTATAGGATGTGAAGAAGCACTCATCCAAGTATAGGCCGACTTCAGGAGCTGTTGGCACATTGATTTTAATGTCCCTGAGGAAGAAAAACCAAGTTTTCAAAATCGCAAAATGACAAAAAGAAAAATCCACTGCAAAAACATCCCATTCACCCAAGAAGAACCAGTGGCCGTACTTACTTCTGTAAAGCATTTGTAATCAGAGTCTCCGAAGCACAATTCCTCATGATTGCCACAGCAAGTCCCATCATTTTCCGTATCTGATGAAGCATGAAACTCTGACCCACAACCTCACACTTGACAAAGTCAATACCTTCAACAGTGACTACAGCATCCGCATTGAAAGAAATAATGTACCGCCGTGCCGAAGGATCTTCGGCTTTTGTTCTAGTGGTGAAGTTGTGGAAATTGTGACTTCCCACATAATACCCCAAAATCCTATTGAACCTCTCCTTCTCTTCCTCCCCATAACAAAACCCGCTTCCTTTCACTGGTTTCTCCTCCCCATTAACTATAGTCTCCGCAATTTCGCAGTCTAATTTAACCACTGAACCAGCATCCAAATCAGCAGGTGCAGTGCCCGCAGAAATTAAATTGTCCACCACATTGGAAGTGTCTACCTTGTCAATTGAATCGGAATTGGATTTATCGTCAATACCATTGCTTAAGGAATCAACAATACCCTCTTCAACTTCAATTCCCTTGATTGCACAGCAGTCGTTGGACATAATGCAAGACTCAACGTTGGCGTCATCGGAGTCAATGGTGGCCTCCCCACACCCATTCACATCACTGACACATCCCCTTAACTCGAAATTGCGCTTACCCATCACCCCAACAACCTTCCGCCCTCTCTCCGAACACTCCAGGCACTTAACGAGCTCATTCCCAGAACCCAAACTAGCCATCACGCTCTCCCTGTCGCGGTGCGAGCTCGGATCAAGCGCAAACACCGGAATCAAATACACGTACCTTCGCCGGTCGCAGAACTTCTTGGAACTGAACGACGCCGTCACCCTCTTGTACCCGAAGATCCGAATCTGCGGGGCGAGGTGCGAGTTGAGCCGGTCGACGAGCCCGGGCGGGTCGATGTAGAACCGCCCCGAGACGACCTGGCCCACGGCGCTCACGCCCTTGTCGGTGCGGGCCGAGCGGGCCCAATCGTACCGCTTGGGGTTGCCGCGGTCGGCCTCTGGGACGGCGCCGGAGAGGAAGAGGGCTTCTTCGAGGTCGCCCTCGATGGTTTTGGCTCCCGGATTCTTCTGCATGCCCTGGTAGCCGACGCCGCAGTACGCGAAGAAGATGGCGACCTTGCGGCGCTTGTATCTGGGCTTCCTGGTGACGTTGTCGTCGGCAGCGGCGGCGGCTTCATCGTCGGAGGTTGTGCAAGACATTTTGGGCTTCTTGGGGTCGGGTTCCTGCTGAGGCGGTGGCGACCGAGGAGCTTCGGCGGCAGCCTCGAGAGAGGTAGAGTCGAGATTGGCAGAGGGCTCCATCGGCGGTTTTTTTAAGCGAGGGAAAGTTGGAGAGGCTTGTGGTCTGCACCGTCTGGTCACTCATAAACCCTAAGCCACGGAACCATCAGCATGGAAGGCACCTTTGAAAACGACGTGTCGTGTGTTCTCTCGGGAGAGTGTAGTAAGCAACTTTCGGGAAGAGATTTTATGACATTTAGGGCACACGTATGCAAATCCAACGATTCATTTTCCATATGAATGTTGCATGATGAGACGACGATAGCTTGCAATTGACCAGGTCTAACGATTTTTGTCCAGACCCAAGATTTATTCTGAGGAAATAAATACATATATTGAGAAGTTTTATTATCGACATTGGTGAAACTTTTTGAATCGTGATTATCGAGCAAGAGGAGTCATTTCTCATCTACTAGCGAGGCCCGACTTTTCATAATCATCGGAAATAAAACTATGTCTAGAAGTTCAGACAATAATTGCGTGTCGAGTTCTTATATAACAGCACAGTACGACCTAATTGGGACATGCGTTGGATTGATGATTAAGCATGGCTGATATTCCAAAGCATATTCGAGACAGTGAATTAAATTGCAGAGGAGAACTCTCAACCTATGTTTACGGGCTGTAGGAATTCATCCTTGCCTTGCCCCCAAGCCCAACTTAAGAATCCAAAAATTCACAGAACTTGTACTCGACATGCGCCATGGATCAGTGATTTTATCGAGGATAAATAGAAATTACAACAATTTCTATCAGTGAAAGACAAGATTGGCGTGGGGAGTCAATTATGCTAAGCAGATCTCCCCCATCATCTCCTCATCGTCTGAACTCGAAACAATCGAACTCAATGAATCAGGGGCTGGTTGGTAACCTTCGTCCTTCATTTGCTTGCTTATAATTCGCAATTCCGAGCGTATTTCTTGTATCTGCGGGTGCATCTGGTCACCGACGACAAACACATGCACCCCGCTCTTCAGCTCGATCCAGCTACATCCGGGCTCTTTACATACCCCCTGAGCTTTCATCAACCTCCTGACCCGCTCCACATCATCCCTCTTGCCCAATGCGGTATAGATGCTAGACAGCAATACGTAGGCGGATGACTCTGGCGATCCTAACTCCATTAGCTTCTCTCCAGCGTACGCTCCTAACTCGTAGTTACGGTGGTTCCGACAGGCACCTAGTAATATCCGCCATAAACATAAACCGTGATCAACAGTTGCCGATTCGATGAAGTCTTTGGCTTCATTGAGCTTCCCGGCACGGCTCAAGAGATCAACCATGCAAGCATAGTGCTCAACTCTTGGCTCTATGCCGAACTCATCAGACATCATCTTATAGTAAGCCCAACCTCTATCTACCAGTCCCATATGGCTACAGGCAGAGAGAACGTTCACAAACGTTATATAGTCTGGCTTTACACCTTCCATCCGCATTTCCTCAAAGAGTTCAAGGGCTGCGCTGCCAAAGCCATTTTGAGAAAGCCCTGATATCATTGCATTCCATGACAATACATCCCGGGATGGCATCCTCCTAAAAACAAGGTTCCCATCTTCAAGGTTTCCACACTTTGCATACATACTTGACAGAGCACTTCCAATGGGAATTTTGAGACCCAAGCCATGCTTAATAATTCCCGCATGGATTTGCTTGCCCTGCTCCAAAGCAGCAAGGCTTGCGCAAGCTTTCAAAACACTGGCCATGGTTAGCTCATTAGCAGCGATCCCTTCACTCTGCATTCTACAGTACAAACCCAAAGCACTTTCATTTTCCCCATTTTGTACATACCCTCCAATCATGGACGTCCACAGAACAACATCGGGTTCTTGAAGATAATGAAATCCCTTCCTAGCATCACCAATGCTGCCGCATTTTGCGTACATGTCAACCAAGGCTGTCATGATATATATCTGCTCCTCGAATCCTAGTTTTACGCAATAGCAATGGGCCTGTCTTCCTTCTTTGACAGCACCAATGTCACTACAAGCATTGATAACCCCAACAAGAGTGAATTCACTAGGGCCAACACCAGAAAAATGCATGCTAGAAAATAATTTCAAGGCTTTGTGAGATTCACCACTTTGTGCAAAACCAGTAATCATTGCAGACCATGTAATCGAATTTTTAGCAGTAGAAAATTCAAACGCCTGAAGTGCATCCTTTAAGCCCCCATTTTTCACATACATTGTCACAAGAGCGTTCCAAACAGATGTGAATGACAGCAAACCCATTTTAGCAGCAAGACAATGAATCTGCTTACCACAGTCAACAGATTCAGGAGCTGTCAATGCACTAAGAACGCTGGTGAAAACAAATTCATTTTGATCTTCCCCTTCCTCACGCATCAACAGAAACAGCCCGACAGCCTCAGCCGCCATACGCAGTGAGGCGTACCCAGAAACCATCGTCGCCCAAGAAACCGAGTTCCTCTCATGCATTCTATCGAACACCTTGCGGGCATCAACCACAAGCCCCGCCTTGCAATACATATTTAGCAGAGAACTCCCGACGAAAACATCACCAAAGCTCGCGGTTTTAATCGCCAACGCATGTGCCTGCTTGCCACCAGGAACATCGACAACATTCGAAGCGGCAGTGAAAACGCCGGCGAAGGTATGGGCGTTGGGCAAGACATTTTCTTCTCGCATGCTTAGCAACAGTCCCATCACAAGGAACGACCCACTGGGTCCCTTTTGAGAGTACCCATTGATGAGGCAGTTCCACGAGACGACGTCCCTGTCGACCATGCTATCGAAAACGAGCTCGGCCTTGTCTAACCGATCGCACTTGGCGTAGAAGTTGATCAGGCCATTAGCGAGGTAAGTGGCGGTGGACGCGCCGGCTCTGATGAGCTGGGCATGGAGGGTCTTCCCACTTCGGAGGTCCTTTTGTTGGGTGTACTTGACGAGCGCGTTGAAGACGGAGCGATACCGAGAAGGAAGAAGACTCATCGGTTTCGCTTGCACTCCTTGTCGCCTGGCAGAGCACAACGCGACGACGCATTGGTCCAGAGATCATGATTCATGTGTGTGCAACAAGAAGGGAAATTTTGAAAACCCCGAGCTCGCATAAGAGTTGGAAACGGACGACCATGGTGGCGGAACCCAAGAACACGGCGAGAGGAGGAAGATGGAGCGGCCATGGGCTTGGGCCTAACCGGATAGCCTAATATTATTCGGCCGTCCTTGGACCGGCCCAATATATGTCCGGTCCAAGCCTGTCCTTTGTTTTGAACGGAGAGTGATCATGGGCCCAAGACTACTATTCATACGGTTCATACGATTACTATCTCCAAAGTCAACGGGTTGTTAATTAATTAAATTGACTAAAAGACATGCGCGTGCAACTTCGTGAGCGAGAGAGCTTCAAGAGCTTTGCTTGTGTAAGAATATATTTACAGAAATATGCTTGTTCTTATAGTAACATTTTGACGACCCAAATTTATAATTAGAACTAGAAGAAAAAAGGATATTTGATTTCTGCCGAATACGGTCATTTGAGCCGAATACGGTCATTTGAAAAGGAATCATGACCCCGACTTCTTATGACTTTTTACTTTGACGTATGATCTACGCCTTCCTTCATTTCCACTCTCTCGTAACAACGACGAAATTAACTTCAAATCATCTGCTAAATAGAGTTTTGTTAGTCTTCGGTGATCTGTACATGTGTCGAGCAAATATGTGAGTTTGAAGTGTCGGCTAACTTGTTTGTAGACTTTGTTAAGAATGCTTAATGGGAGATATTTTATTTCGTCGCCTATTAGTTACACGTGGCACGAGACGAATGGTAAAGTAAAAATTATGATTAAAAAAATCAATTGACTATCTAATAACTAATAAGCATTTGAGAAGCACTCGTCAACAAAATCCATCATACCCGGGATTTTCTTATGGAGGGCATCGCTCTAGCAGTGTACAAAGTCAAATTTGTCTCAAGGGACGTGCCAATGTCGTATTCCTTATGATGAACGTTTGAATGGGATGAGCTGCGAAGATTAAATTGATTTTGAAGAGTTCGATGGGGGAAAGATCTAGTCAATTAACGGGGCAGAGTTAGGAAGTAACATTGCCTACCTTCTGAGGTTACTTCTTATATTAACCTGCTGCCAGCAGTAACATATGGATCCAAATTCCTATTATTTTTGAAAATTTCAATGTTCTTGATTGAACATGCTTTGAAAGTTACTCGGAAATATGAATTTAGTTTGACAAGTGTTTGGAAAAGCATATGTCGAGCATTTCTTGTCGGAGAAATTATTTAATTTTGATGTATTGATTATATGAAGGACGAGAAAGATAGCGTATTGATCGATACAAGCTCTTTTCCTTTTGCTATTTTATTTTGTTAACTATTGGGCTTTTATGGGTATGAACTCGTACTTTATGCAATTTCTCTCTCGAAATTTGAAATATTCTACATCAGAGATACTAAAGATACTTGTTTAGATGTTGATTTATTTATCGATGTTGTTCTTGTAAAATACAAATTTTCTTTTATTAGATTGATTAAGAACGGTGCACTATTTTGGAAAAATGATATATTTTCGAATATGTTTAATCGACGTGACTCTTTCATAGATACGCTCTTCAAGGAGTGTTCTGGCCGCGACGAGGGCGACGTGTCGGGCGACAGAAAAGGAAGGATCTCATTATTCTCTGCATGAACGAGATCGAGGCATAAGACGAAATTTGCTGGAAAATGAAAGAAAATTCACGGAATTAATTGCTCCTCTTGCCTTTAAAGTGTCAGGGTATACTCCATTCGTGCCTCCACAGGTCATTATTTGATAAAACGGACTTATCATTATAATTAATACTATAAAAAGTCACAAACTTTACCACAAAAAAATCTCAAAACCATACCTCCAATGACATATTTACCATAATTTTTTTTTGTGATACCAAAAACCCTAAATATATATCTTTTGTGATAAATTTACCCCATGATTTTTTTTCTTTTTTATCTTCTTTGTTTTTCTTTTCCCTAAAAACAATACTTGGTTGGTTGGCCGGAGCTCGCTGGTGGCCAGCCGCAGGCGAGGATAGTGGGTGATGGCCTCCCTAGCCCTTGCTGCCTTTGCTCGTGACCGACGAGGCTTGGGTGAGGCTAGCCTCGCTCAGATTTGGGTGGGGTACCTCCCTTGACCACCATCCTCACTTGTGGCCGTGCGAGGTTGGCCAGAGGGCGGCGGGCCTTGGCCAGCTGCTGGCAAGGGCTTCGCCAAGCTCCGACAATCGATGGAGTTTGTCGGTCAAAATATTTTTTTAGGAAAAAAATGATAAAAAAAATTATGAAACAGATGTGTCGCAAAAGATATAATTTGAGATTTTTTGCGTCACAAAAAATTTAGAGTAAATATGTTATAATGTCCAAAAAGACAATAAATTTATCGTTTTTGAAAAAAAATTTATCCACGTAAAAATTCGTCACATCACATAATAAACAAATCTTTTGTATAGATATTTGAATCTCTACCATTTTCTTGTTGTCTGTACGGATATCTAGAAGCACTTGGACTTTAAGTAGGGATAGAACATATATGGAAAAACATATACGGGCATGTAATTATCTATATATATAATTTTGTATTTACTTATTTATTTATTCTAACTTAAAAGAAAAAGGAGACATCCAATCCAAACAGGCAATGATGCAGGCACTGAAAGAATGAAAAAACATCAAGAATTCTATCCACTCATAATTAAGCCATTGACCACAAACTTTTTTCCCCCCTTTTTTTAGCATTTTCTACAAAAGTGACAGCATGAAAAGACATCACTCGTCTGATTCTAAGTTAGCCATGTACGTGGACGGCATGATGCACTTTGCCATCTGCAACGGCATGTCTGAGATTCGTGGCATGTTCCTGTTCGTATAAGTAACATCTGAGAAAGACTTAAGAGTAGTAGAAAGGATGAGAAGAATTACAATAGGTCGGGATATGGCTAGCTAAATACACCAGAGAAGATGATTCGAACATAGTTGTTTCGACGTATGGAAACATCCTAATCATGAACTGGAGGCGTTTTGTTTAAATGTCACCGACTAAGTGTGAATTTCTTTGGAAAGGGTTAACATATATAAGTTAAAGAAATGCATAGAATTGGTTCGTCAAACTTGTAGGGCGTTTTGTGGACTTTCAAGCAAGCAAGCCACTGTTCTCACATGCTTCTAAATTATTAAAAAGGAAAAAGATTCAAATGAATTATCATCGTGGAACGGGATATATAATTATCGTGATTGATTTCTTGAACCTCACCGAGGAACTCCCCATGGCTAATAAACCATCCAATTTAACCATTTCTTCTTTAACTCTTCATGAAAACTTTATCCCTTAACGGATAAAATTTGGGTCCGGCCATTGTCCTACTCATCACATAGAGCAGGCAAGCCATTGGCTAAAATCCGTATAATTAATCTTTACATAGAGCCATTTACGTACTCAGTGATGTGGGGTGTCTAACGTGTGACGTGCATTTAATCTACACACCTCTCTCGTTAGCCATCATTGTTCTGATTTGGATTTGTGAATACACCGATGCTGAGTACCTTATTCACCGGGACTGCACTACCTTTCATTGTTGAAAGCACAAAAGACTATGGCTGGTTTGGTTCGACTTTTCTAATGAATTTGGTCCTCTAAAGTTATTTGAGTAAAAGTTAAGGCGTTTGGTAAAAATCTTTTAGAGCACTTTGGAAAGTAAGCTAGCATTAGCAAAACCCAAATCTCAAGGCTAGACTTTTGGAGAGTCGGCATTTTTCGAAAGCCATCTCTGAGACTTCATCAGATTTTTTTTTCATCTAACTTTGCTTTCACAACATTTTCGAATTTCTAATTGGCGCTCGTTTCTCACGTTCATCTTTCCCTGCCTCAGTCTGCAACGGAGCTTCGTTGACTCGCTAGCGATGGGATAATTTGCCGCGGACATCCTACTCTCCGACATCTTCCTTAACCCAAACTTTTAGGTTTTCATTTTCCTCTTAATTGCATTTCAACACCCGATCGACGGGAGCCTAGAGTCGATGGTCGCCATGGGACAGTCGTTGCGAGTTGAGTGTCATCGAGAGTCAATGATCGACGGTCACCGAGATCTGGATTCGCGATGTCTAGGTTCATGTTCTCCTGCTGCCGAGTTCCAGACAGGAGTATAACGAGTACTTCGAATCTGAGAACACATTGTCCAGCCTCCACTTTTTGCTTCGATGGGTCTGTTTTCCTGGCGTCTTGTCTCTTGTTTTGCTTTGATGGGTATTCTTCTGTTTTCCTTTTTCTTTTTACTTTCAAATCTATTTTGCAAAAAACATATCAGAAGACGTTCAATCAAATGATATTTGCTTTGAGCAGATGACCCTTAAGTAAAGGATCTTTCGGGAACTGTGTAAAGTCATTTCCCGAAGGCTCTCCCAAACGCATCTAGCATAATATATATACTCATGACTTCGTACGAGAGGGAACGATCGAAGATAGAAAGGGATCTGTATCTCATTCGGTACCTTATTTCATGAGGGTTTCGCAAAGGGTTCCCAACAGAGTTCATTGGCATTCTGTCCACCTCCTACCGATCTCATCTCAAAACCCTCCCGAAATGTCAAAAACAAAACAAGGGGGGAAAGAAGAAAGATTCTTCATCAAGTCTCTCTCGTGAACGCTTGGAGGTGGGCATACTGCCAACTGAGCTCTGCTGGGATCTCTCTGTGAAACCCTTCACGAACCATTTCTTCATGTTACACCAGTTGATCTCCTCAAGCTTTTTATAGAGTGAAAACGAGGCAAACACCGCCCGATTATCTCTCTCTCTCTCTCTCTCTCTCTCTCTCTCTCTCTCTCTCTCCTCTCTTTTCATTTATTTACTTATTTTGGACGCGGGAACTTACCATTACTTTGGTTCTCTCAGATTTGCAGGAATATTTCTTGATATTGCTGCTAATTTCTGGCTTTTTAGCTCCTTCAAAGAGGAGATGATAGACATGCTCATAATTCCATTGGTCTCGGGGTTCCATCTTCTCTTCTCCGTGTTTTTGCTGTTTTGCTTTGCTTAAATTTAGCTGTTGACAAGTCTCGTGCATGGGGTGACCGGAAAAGGAGAAGAAGAAGAACTCATAAAATGATCAAAGTCGCTCTATGATCGATCCTTCGATCTGTCCACTCGAAACACCGATTCATCCTGCCCTATCTCTTCACTGTTCCTGGAAAACTAGGGTAAAAATCCCCGGTTTCTTTCCCGGCGAACAAGTATGTATATCACAGGTTATTTTTCCTTTTTATTTTCGTTTTTGAGTGTGATCACGTCTTCAACTTCTTATCTAGGGTTATCTCAGCTTTTTCCCTGAAATTTTTTTAGCAGAAGAGAGGTAAAAAGGAAAAGGAAAGAAGAAGAAGAAGAAGAAGAAGAAGAAGAAGACTGGAGGGTTTGGCTAGCTATGGATATGATGGAGTTGTTCGATAAAGATTGGAAAATAAAATGGGAGAAGAAATAGTTATTTCCATTGATTGACATGAAGTAATTTGACCGTATGAATTACCGTATTCGCCATGTAGCTGGGAGGTGGACCGTGATTAGGTCAAGGTGATAATTATGAGCAAGTGGCTCATAAAGAGCCAGGCCTCATGCATGGAAGTGCCCACTTTTCCAACATCGTTTCGCATTAATTACTCATTAATTCCGGATCCTCCTCTTTCTTAAAAGCTTGCTAACCTGTGCTTATTATTATTGTCTCAACTTAGTTTAACAGATATATTAAGAGATGTCGGGGTCTATATTGAGCCCCACTAAAGAATTTATGAATTCTTATTCAATTTTTATATTATAATTGAATTTTGTCTACCACGTCGATCTAGCCGAACTCATACCATATATAAATGTATGTATGAACATATGTGTATATATATATTTTAAAAATTCATGAATCTGTTTGGATCATGGAGGGTCGGGGAAGTAAAAAAGGCCAGAGAATCATGATTGCGAAAAACTGACAAATGCCCACCATCATTAAGTGCAAGACGCTGCTGTGGCACCACCGCCATTAATGGCTGAGGAGGACAGTTAACCACAAAAGATGTGGAGTTCGTGCCCCGAGTTAAAACGGGAGGAACCAGAATGTAGGTGTGCTTTCGATGGAATTGCCGTGGAGGGTTTTATTGTGTCGACCCACTGAAACTCGTGGGTCAAAGGATGGAACGAGTTGAACTCTCACTGATTTTGAAAAGAAAGAAGAGAAGAAGAAACTTTTATGAGAGAACCTATGTTGAACTTTATTTGATCAAGAGCTATACATATCCGCCCCGATTCATATCCATAAAAACACCAACGTGGTATGTTTTAGAGAGCTCAATTCGTTTGCTAAGATTGCCATGTTACAATAAATGATCCGGTCCTCTGATCTCACTATGATTCTCTTTTCCTTGATAAAAATAAGATCTTCCAAAAAACTTATCTTTTTAACCTAACCATTCTTTGTCTCGTTCATTTAGTTAGATAAAATATTTTATCGTAATTATTTTTTTATAGATCTCCGCACATACCTATTATGTGGTTTTTTTTTCTTTCAAAATGCTTTTTAATGTGATCTTATCTTGTTGATAGATCTTCAATATCCTTTGAAAACTGAATCCATATGATGAGAAATGGTTATATTTTTCTTGAATCAATTTATTATGCGGCGACCAAATGATTGAAATTTTAAAAAATACTTTGGTATTATTGTCAATAATAAAACCGACATCAATAATCCTTGTCCTAATTAATATGCATTTAACTTACGGGTAAGTATAAATGGCAGCTACTTTTGTTGGCTCCTGTCAATTCCTTTACATATATATTTCCTCGCACATCCATTTTTTATACTGTCTGAATACAAAGATAAGGCTCACATTGTTTACTATATTTGTTATTACATAGTGGACTCTTCTTATATTATATAAGCATTTTCAGGAACATTCATATAGAAACGACAGTGTGGATTCGAGTTTTCTCCGCAGTCCATGGAGCTACCTTGGTAGCGCAGAAAGAATATAATCTTCATAAGAGGAACAGCATGCTGCCACATTACGAGGAGAATTACCATGTAAGGAAAAATTTTGGTCATCGAATCATCAAGCAAAGGATGACCAACACTATGGAATGATTGTATCGCCATGAGTTGAAATCCGTCGGGGTAAACGACCACATAACCCGAAAAGCTAGTTCATCAAATCCTCATTAGTTCGCGATGATGCCGACGTTGTCGAACTTCCTAGGCGCTCTTGACTAAGTATTTGAGCAAATTGGTCGCGCTCCTGTCTCAACAAGGGAGTTCTCTACCAAGCACAAAGAAGTCGTAAATAACCAGAGATGGCCATTATAAGTAGGTTGCTCACTTTGTTATCCACAGGGACAATCGACATGTGCTGCTGAAGAATCCATCTGCCTTCGCTTTAATGGAAAAGCATCACAAGATCCACTTCCTTAGCATACAGAGTAACTAATATGCTGCATCAGATTTAAATTACAATGAACAACATCCGAGAATGAAAACGCTTTACAGTAAGGTGCTACTAGCTCACTGTAGATATCTTGTTTCTGATTCCTCTTAAAACTGCCTTTTAGAAAAACTAGTAATAGCTACACAAGCGACCGATTCATCGAAATAACACATTTTTGCTCCAACCCAGTTTACAGTGACGACGTCCAGCGACGAAGTTCCACATATCCAGAGAGCACAATGCGATTCCTTTCTTTGACCCTCGTCTGATATATGACCCTGCACATTGCGGCAGCAAAAAA
This sequence comes from Melaleuca quinquenervia, assembly GCA_030064385.1. Taxonomy (NCBI): domain Eukaryota; kingdom Viridiplantae; phylum Streptophyta; class Magnoliopsida; order Myrtales; family Myrtaceae; genus Melaleuca; species Melaleuca quinquenervia. The sequence goes on along the minus strand of CM057723.1, from coordinate 20,049,398 downwards.
TAAGAACCAAAACCCATTTAGAAGGCAACAGTCTTTTTCAGACAGACAAAGTTTCTTACCTCGAGCCTTCAACCCACATTTCAGTAACCAGAGTTTCCCCAGGGTACACATGTAGAAGAAATCGCCCTGATATGCTTTTCACCATGTCTGGGTCTCCTCTGCAAATGCACTTGATGATTGCCCTGACTGCGAACCCCAGTGTGCAAAGACCATGCAGTATCGGCCGGGAGAATCTTTAGAGAGTTCATATACGTATCAGATGCCAGTATAAATAATTAAGAATATTACCACTGAGATAGTGCACTAAAATTAAAATTCTGAAGATTACTCTCATAACTAATAAAGCAATCTGTTATATACAAACAGTACTATTTTATAGAACTTTATCACCACTCACTCACTCAATCACCTTGTCATGCACTCTTTTAGGTGACCTCCTTTATCTCTCCCCACAAATATCTGAGATGTTGATAATGTTGAATGATGTTGGTAACATAGGGGAGAAAATGCAATTGCTTTTCATAGTTAAATTATGCTACTGCAATATGTGAAGTATACTTTTTCCTAATATGCTTGGATTGAGGGAAGTGGAAGAAATTGAAGGGAAACAATAAACTAAGGGATTCTCTCTCTAGTTTGGCGGATAAAATAGGAGGGAAATGGGAAGTTATTACCTCTGACCCACATTTCTTTTTCACTTGGAAGGTGGGGGATACTGAAAGAAGCACCACGAGTAACCATTTTTTTTTCAAAGCTACCATTTAGTTTGCTTATAGTTGTGAATGGGACAAAAAGATACTGCTATCCCTTAGAACTTTCATTTCCCACCATACAAATTCCCTTCAATGCACACTTGAACAGGAGGAGAAAATTATTGCTTCCATTCACTTCATTTACTTTGATTTCGTTTCTCTTATTTTCCCTCCATTTTCCTCCTGACTTATGTTATCAAACAGAATGTCTTAATATGGCTATGAATGTCTGAGGAGAAAGATAGCACATGAAGAACCTACACTCCACTACCCCATGAATGATAAGGTCCTTGCCATTGCCATACAAGCCAAATGAAAAGACAAATGAACGCCAACTATATTTGATCTGCATCACAGATTTGAGACTGACTCATAAATTCAAATCCAACTCGAATAAATCAATGAAATGCTCTAGAATAGGATCTGAGAGAAAAGCAAAAGTCTAAAATTTTTTTCAATAAATTATGAAAACTTCTGCTCCAGATAACAAGTTCAACACTTCTCAACTGACTGAATGAAATCTTTGACAAGATCTCTAAATTACAGTAGCCAGAAAAATTAAGATTAGAGGTAGAGCGGAACTGACCCTGCAACTTTGGCAATCATTGGATCAGAATGCAGAGGGTTATAGTCCCCAGATAGCCTATATAGCAGAGCCTACAGAACAGCATTAAAATGGTTAACAAAGAATTATCTAAAGAGACATCTGAAAGATAAAGGCAGTAATTGTGAGTCAAATTGTCATTGACTAAATACTCATAGAATAGTCAATTAAAACTACTTAATATCAAGATCAACCCCATAGAATGTGATAGAGGAGATTTTCAATTCCTCAATCCTTGCTAGGTACTCGACATCAGCATACTGAAATAGTTGCTTGCTGTTCTAATAGATGTCCAGGCTAGCTAGTCACAAATTTACCATGCAAAACCCTACATAAAAAGGCTGAATTCAACATATTTTTCGGAGACAGAGATACGAGAAAATGTGGAATAAAAAGCTCAATGGAACTAGAGCAAATTGGAAGATAAATTAGAAAAATTTTACTTGACACAACTGACTGGATCCATTCTAGTATATGGTTCAGCATGGATACATAAGAAGAAACTTCAGCTTTCTATTACAGGCAAAATGAAGCAAATCTTTCCAGACGGATTTGATTGCATAGATCCACAAAACTGCTGAGAATTGAAGAAGTAGAAATACTATACATTTTGAAATGACAAAATGAATGAGAGTATGTACATGCCTGTGATGGTTGACTAACATCCTCATAAATACAACAGGGTTTATCCTTGGGGATCTTCACAGCTTGGATTTGGTTGGGTGGATAATTTGAGTATGAAAATGGTTGAGATGATTTTGAAAAGCCACCGGCTCCACGTAGGTAAGCAGTCAGCCTGCTCATCAACATTGTATTACGTGATGTCATCTATAGTACACGAACATATAAGTCTACAGGGTGCAGATCTACTAGTTCTCAACATAAATTTGTGACACAGAGAGAAACTACACAAAGAAATTGGGATTCAGCAACCAATGACAATCTCTATCTCCAATTTTAAGTCGAAAGAGTAATTTCTAAAAGTCACCCAAGAGTATCCGCACATGCTCACGTGCAATTAAGATTGCACAGTAATATATTTCTTTTTCCAGGTTACTAGTTGTCATTATTTAGCCAGAAAACTCAAATCTTGTACTGGCCTGACTTAAGCAGGTGGCTGGAAGTGCTATTGCATATGTCAAATTTGGAGAGAAATAGAAGGACCTGACCTGTTCATGCATAATAATTCACCCGAAGCTTGATCAAAACTTTTCGTTTCTACCTCCAAAACAGCTGCCTTACCTGGAAAACAAATTACAGAACAGTAATAAAAGGAAGAAAAGAACAACGATTTCTCTGCAAGGCTGGAGAAAAAAGATAGAGATATTTTGGAGTAAATTCCAGGAAAATATGTGTAAACCAAAACAATAAAGAGAAGTATAAGATGCGCTTCTCTTAATTTGAGTGCTTACACAGTTTATTGACTTGTTGAGATTACTCATATTTTCCACACTTGCATGGCTGATAACCAAATATCTTCACAAAGTACCATCTTAAATGTTAATAAGAAGAGCGTTCTAATGTCTCTAAAGTCATCCTGACACTAGCACAGTAGCCCACACTTTGCTCACTCATTGAAATGCCACTTTCCTAATTCTAGATTGAAACTAGCCCCTAGTACGAGAGTCCATTACTGTAACTGATTAGTGGGGTTACAATGCTTTCTAATAGGGCTAGCAACTTTTGATACGACCCATTTACATGAGTTGAGGTTAAGTGTGTTCAAATTAAACTTAATCGCGTTTGTGTAAGAAACAGCTGTGCAAGAGTCACCCTTTTAACCTAGTTAGGACACGCTTAAACAGGTTAAACTATTTGGGTTAACATGTTATTATTATTTTTTTTTTTTGGTAAATTTAACATGTTATTATTGGTAACACAACATATTTAGATACATTTAAACGCATTATTTTTCTACAGGTTTAATTATAAGAGTTCATATTTTAAAGGAACTACACATATTATGTCGTGTAATTCAAATAAATCTGTCTTTGTCATGTTAAGATTCGAAAGTTATGACACATTTAATTAATGTATCATGTTTGGATTAAATCTAAATGTGTCATGTTTGGATTAAATCTAAATTGTCATGACCCAATAAAGACACCAAAACATAAATTGCTAGCACTACTTGCGAATCACCATAAGTCCATGTACATATAAAATATTACCGATAGTAAGACCTACCTTTATCATGCAAGCCAGCGAGACTTACCTTATGTTGCAACTGCATCAAAAAGTACAGTAAAAGTTAAGTTTGGACTTAACATCAGCAAAGCACAAATTAGCAAAGTTCCAACCATAAGCAAGAATGAAACTGCACATCTAATTATATACAAAAGACAATGATCACATTGAATATATTAACAGCAAACCTGTCTATAGCAACTCTATCAGTTTGCATAACAACAGCAACAAAAGCCTTCGAAAAAGAATTAAGTTCAAACATGTTCAACCAGTTCACACTCAAAAGTATCAAACCCAGAAATCCAGAAACTAGTGTTAGACTCGATCAGCAATAAAAAAAAATTCACCTTGTTCTTGTCCTAAAAGAGTTATTCTGCATGTTTATTTCCTGAATCCATTCATTCTTCATATAGGAAATATTCCACATTTCACCCTCCATGTCTTGCAAACATCTTTGTTTTTTTATGGCAATTCACATTATTTAGATAACCAATCATCCAATGATCAATTTTAGGATCTAATATGCTCTTTATTCATAAATAAACTGGACTTGTCTCCTGGCTGAGTATCCTTACACATGCATACTGCATATTTAGATCTGCCACATGTTTTCATCTTTCAAGGATGACATCTCAGACTTTTTTCAGTTAGGTGATTCCCGGGGACAAACTGGTTGTCTATATCCATCAAGAAGCAGGCTCAAGTCAATCCATTTGAAGATAACTACCAGTTGACCTCTGGCATAATTCTTACATGTGCACTGGAAGGAAATGGCTTGTACAGTTCTATGTACTGCTGTCCATGCAACAAAAGCTTTGGATCATATCTGTGAGAAATGAAAGCAGAAACCAGAATGAGCCTTTATCCTTTACTCAATTCCAAATGGGAAACCAAAATTGGCAAGACTATGAGAGAGAATTCAGTGGCTGGAGTCCAGCGATAAACAAACCAAAGTACGTCAGATCCCACATGGTGCCGTAAAATTGCACATGTACTGAACAGATTTGATGCATTCATCTCAAAAGATCCTCAACAAAAGAACACTTACTGCAAGCCTGGTAAATGCAATCCGCCTGGCAAAGAATGCAGAGAGAAAAGAGCAGCAAACGTTGGCAATACCTGCAAAATTAAAAAGAACACAAGTGATAAAGGACGATTATAAACAGAAGGCGATTAGTAACACAGAAACTGATTGTTTCGACCAAAAAGCAAAACTAAGATAATCCTATTCTTATCACCAAAGAAGTTAGCAAGACAACTGGAACTAGCATACGGCGCCAACAACTGAAATGGATAACACAGAGAACACTGGACAACACGGCTCCTTCTTTAGAGCACGATACCTTAATAGACTGCTGTCCGTTTTCATGGTAAACATACTTGAGCTCGTCCGCATCCAGCGGATCACGCACACAAGCTCCGATGCCCAAGGCATATAAAGCCGCGTCTCTGCACATACATCCCAAGACGGAAACAAAAGCAAGCACAGAGTCCTTAACGAATCATGAACCACCGACAAAACTCGGTGAAAAATCCGAGAAGTTCGATCGTGGACAGGACATGAGCCTACCTTTCCGTATACGTGAACTCCGTCTGCAATCCGTCATCGTAGAGCGCCACGAAAGAGCGGCCAGGAAACAGAATCGATCAATCGCTTGAGCGCGTGAACGGCCGAGCAACGGAATCAAGAAGGCGACGGAGAAGGCACCTACCTCGGGGAACTTGTGAGAGAGAAGAAGCTGAGGATCGGTCTCGGAGCTGGCTCCCGCCATCCCGAAGGCAGCCGCTAATCAAGGCCTCGGCGGATTCTTCCTCGAACGAAGGTGTGCTTTGATTCAGAGAGATTCGGGAGCATGAAGCGAGTGGGATGGTCGCGGCGACGGCGATGGGGATGGCTTTTACGGATTCGATCGGAGCTTCGGGAAGAGGAATGGGCGGGGCAGCTTGGCGAAGTGGGCGGGCTTTGACTCTATGCGATCGCGGTAGTTTATCGACAACTAACGCACGCAGACCGATACAAGGATTTGCTTGTCCTCTCGCGCGTTTCGCCAACTAACGCTCGCACGCAGACCGATAAAGGTCAATTGACATGAAATGGGTTAGAACAATCAATAGTTGATTAAATTAATATAGAGATGTCACGCATTAAGATATTGCCTATAATATTTCGCGCGTGGCTTGAGATTTTAACCTTAATGATGTTAGATTATTAGTATATGTGCTTTGTCTATAAAGCCTCCATATGTGAATAATTGACGAGAAAAATGGTTCATAATCGTCCCTTTATTCTTTCTCCTTTTTCCGAATTTTCCGACATAGTTGCTTGTTTTTTAGAAGCGTCGCCCTAATGATCATCGTGCTCTCTCTTACTCATCTTCATCTCCCTGTCGAATGCGCGACACCCACAAGCAGCTCGCTAGATTTGAGGCTTAAGGGCGTGACCGCCACCCCACGATGGTCGCGACCTTTGGCGACGGCAACATCGCACGCGGCGGAGGTCATTGCACTCTCTCTCCCTCCCTCTAATGCAGCGCCTGCTTAGCACTAATGAGCCAGATCAATAATTCTTATGCGCCGACAAGAATGCCAGCCATTCTCAACTCGTCCTGTTCAACGTTCCAGCATCCAGTTAGCAGTCCGACAGCATATTTTGCCACAACGACCAATACAAAAGTCGGCGATGGCATTAACCAAAGAAAAACATGTTCTCCTCATCACCTTCGTGTTCTAGCCCATGTTTCTCTCTCCTGTTCCTTGTGAGTACCACGTTCTTTGGTCGAGTCGGGCCAGCAATGGGACAACCGACGGTCGATCACCTGAGAAGAGGATTCAAAAGGCACATAGATTAAACATGACTTAGTAAGATAATTACCCATGTCGAACGCCTGACTTTCCGGAACATATCGATCATGACAGAAGGATAAATCCTGTCACCTAAATGGACCTTGAAAATCATTGAAATGTCACCTAAGAAATTATGGTAGGCCACCTCTCCGTTCTCCTAAACTGCCACGACATTTAACAGGTACGTGAAATAAGAAACCATTATGCAACAAAAGCGCAATTGGAAAGGTTTTGTAAAGACAAACTCCAGACCTCACAAAACTGAATCTTTCAGTGAAACAGTTCTCAAGATACCAAAACAACCGACACAAGGAGAGCCTGGAATTCGTTAAAACAACCGACATCCATCTCCCACATCCAGATTATCGGAATAATATGTCGCAAAAAGCAAAGCCATGCATCGTGGCTTCGTACCACTGAATTAGACAATTGCCCCTTCAGATGAGAGACTGCGAGTCATCTCTTTCTTTTCGATCCTTTATCATGTTGATGCAGCAAATGATCGCAGAAACTGACCAAGCTACATAGTACAGATTCTCGAATTAACTTCACTCATCTTCACATTCTGTCTTCTCTCTGACGTGGAGCACAAGTAATGATTTCATCAACCCTCAAAATCATCTCAGCAGCCTCAGTTGCAGAGAGCAGTATGGCCTGCTTTACTTTAAATGACTCAGAGATCCCCCGCTCCACCATATCTCCCACCTACCACAAGTTAAGCACAGAGTATTCAGTATTCTGGAGCCAAAGGTGTTAAATGCCAGTGAGTGCGTTCAATTCTCCACTGGACAAAAAGGGGGTGAAAATATGCTCTAGACATGTCATACATCCCTGTACTCAAAGCAGCCCCAACATTTTAAGGCCTAATTTCTAGTTTGTTTGGTAAACTTTTCTACCCCATCCTACATAAGAAGGGTAAGGCGCAGCTCCTATTGTCACAAGAGAATGTTCAAAACAAATGTCAAAGAATGAAACAGAGGTTCGTAATCGAAACTTACAGAACCGGAGATGACATCAATCCCAGCAGTGCATCCTTCCTTGTGGTGCTCTGCACGAAGCTGAGAAATCAGCTCAGCACTATCCAAACCAGCATTATCTGCAATGATTGTTGGAATGGCCGTAAGTGCCTTTGAAAAAGCTTCAATAGCATGGGACTTCTTCCCAGGAGTCTTCCGAGCCAGCTCATCGACCTCCTTTGCCATGACCATCTCAGGCCATCCCCCTCCAAGTATAACCCTACTATCATTTACTGTCTGGGACAGCACGCACAAGGCATCATGCAAAGATCTCTCAGCCTCATCCAGCACATGATGGCTGCCATACAGTTTAAGACACGAATGAACAATCAAGTCAAGCCAATCAGTGACTGCAATTCCATCCTCTTAATTAACGTGTATGGTAATGCTGTGTACTAAAACCGTTATGCCACCATGTGATGTAACCAACTACCAATGCACCTTTAGATATCTGAAATGTATTCCGCATTAAAAAAAAAAAACTCAGCATGTCACTGAATATACCCATACACTATACGGTTCATGGTATATCTAGCATCATCAACATATCTATAAGTACTACTAGGCATGCAATTCTTATACAAGATATTCTAGCAACCGCTAGCTCTAGACAACAGTATTTTATACACACATAACAAATAATCGTGTGTGACATAAGATTTTGTAGACCAATCTTTGTTGACACTTTATAAAACTAACACTACTGGAAAGGTAATTTTCACTGGCTAAGTAGGACACAATTCAAGATGAGACTATACATACACACAAACCATGTGCGTTCTACATGGTTGCGCCAAAATAATCAAAGTAAAGCAGCATCCCACTTCACTTGCAATTGCAGAGATGCAGACAAGCAGCATGAAGAGCTCGCAGAAGAAATGATTAAAGTGAGGCTTTTTGTGATATACATCCGGTTAATCTAAATAAAGGTCTCATTAACAACTAACAAGTGGCCCTAAGACATTTTTTCAAGATACTTCATAAAGAGTGTTCTGTTTTCAAAGCACCGATTACACATTTTAGAAGAATAGTTTATGCTAAATAGTTAATGCATTGAATTGTAGTCATTCCATAATTAGTTTCTAAGAAGTGCCTGTATTTCATCTGTAAAAGGATAAACATAGGAAATCTGAAATACTTGCTACACTTGGAAACTCAGTTTCCAAGAATTGAAAAGCACATAAATGTGCAGCTAGAGAGCCAAATCTAGAACACCAAAACCATGATAGATCTCCCTCTTTACCCTCACTACTTAAATGGACACAGTAACCAACATGACTCACGCAACAGATGCCTCAATGTAAAAGAGAGGCAGCATCAAACAAAAAGAGAATGGAGGCAAACTTTGAGCTCTCTACCTTCTTACTTTTACCTGAACAAACAATAAGTAGGAATATATACTCTGATTTTTGAAACAGCCAGAAAAGGAAACCACAGAATTTTCACCGGGTTTTCTCAAGGACACTTATTCTGACAATCCTGCTACAATAGATTATGTAGGTGCCTCATGCATGGTTTCATAACTTGAACCTTTTGACATCAACTACAGAGTAACTTGATGGGCCAAGGTATCTAATGAAACACCCGGCAGCTCTCAAAATGAAAAGAGAAGGAAAAAGAAAAGAATTTTGTCATATTGTGAAAATGAAAAAAGAAGAACAAAAAAACAAGGCAGAAAAAGTATAATGGCATACCTTGCGCCTCGCAATACGATGGTACATGCCTGACCCATTTCAACACCAGAAAAGTGAATAAGCTTGTCCTCGCCAATCATAATTTCCTCGATGAGCTTGCAGTGTCCAAGCTTAACTGACTCTGGATTATCAAAGGTTGATGCAATCTCACCACCAGTCACCAAGGCCAGGCGCTCAATACCATCAAAATCAGCATGCTCAATTGCAAGTATTCCAGCATCTGCAAACAGCTCCTCTGGAAAATTGTATATCAACTGTCTGTTGACAAAGCAGTTAATCCCATGTGCTATGATTTTCTGCACCTTTTCCCTCATCTTCTCTTTCTCAGCCCCCTCAATCTCAGCAACCTTAGACATAGAATCAACACGAACACGAGCCCCGTAGATCTTCACTTTGTCGGTGTCCATTGCAGTATTTGCCACCAAAATGTTAGCATTCTCTATGCGCTTTGGTTGTCCAATACCTATTTTCTTGTCAAGAATAAATCTGCATGAAGGTAGAGCTCCAAATCAGTTTTGTTATGCATTCTCAGTCATCAGGTTTAGGTTTACTATGCAAAATAAACAACAGAAGATGTTACTAGACATATATGACAACGATGCATGTCGATCATGTCTTTGTGTAGAATACACAGTAGATTTTGATGAAACGTTCCAATGCCAAAGAAAATGCCAAATGTGTGCATCAAGATGATGGAGGGAGTTATTCATCAACATATAGCCTATTGTATTGGACGTGTGGTGGATAGAGCCCCCATGATAACAAAGAAATGAAGGGAATATTCATTAATCTCACCCTTCATCCAGAAAAGAATCCTTCAAAGATCCCCCTGGTTTCTTGATTATCTGAATAGCTTCTAGGTTAGTACTACCCTGCAAGTGCCAACAGAGAAGTGGCATCAGACGGTGGAACCAAGACAACAATCCATATATTGTGTCACTGATCTCATCAACATAAAAATTAACCTCGGAGAGAGCATCTGAGGGCAAAATGACATTAATCACACTGATCCTACATTTAAGATCTCGTGATCAAAGTTTAAGAAATCCGACAGATGTTAAGAACAATACCAAATTAAGATATTGCCAATTTCAAAGGGCAGAAAAAGCCATTCCACAGAGATTCTATCATAAGAAGTACATTAGATTCATGGACCAGCTTAAAAATGAACAGACACTCATAATGAACGATGCTTGACACTCATAATGAACAGACCCAGTGAATATAGAATAACCCAATCAAAAAAGCACATAAATCTTCTTTTTGTACAGCTATGGTTTCAACAGCTTCCCAAAATACAAAATTTCATAAGTTAGAGAGTATCCATTAACAAACTTAAATCCAAGATTTAGTATGAAAATCCCCGATACAGCATTGCTAGTGTCCCCAAACTATAGGAATATAGATTGCATTTTAACCTCATTGATCCAGTTTTGGCCCCCTAGTTTGAAGGAGATATTCCCAACTCAGTCAAAAGGCTCTACCTAAAGTGCATATGTGCAGAATTACTTTCATGCACAGATAAATCAAACAGTAAAACGAAAATGCAAAAATATTCACATTATAGAAGAAGAGAGTAGGATATTAAACTATACTGTTAGTGTCTACCTTTGTCATCAAGGACAAAAAACATAGCTCACCTTTAACCTAATTACGGCATCCACAGCCAACTTAGCAAAATATTCCTTGTCTTGTGACAGAATTTTGGAACTCAAAGTAGTCATTGCAATTTTCATCAAGTCCGACGTAAATTTCTCTGCATCAAACAACAAACAGTATCAGAAAGCGGAATGCAAATAACTGGAGACCTGCATCCCTCAAAGATATAAGCATCCACAACCTAGGACGCAAAATATTGCCCAGTGTAGGGACACTTGGGCTAGTAAAATGTCTACAAAATCATCACTTTCAGTGGACCATTATTGCATTCAGTATGCACTGAGAAAATTCTTAAATAAAGTAAGGGAAAAAAAACTTCCTTGGGCGAGCCAATGGATCAAATGAAGCACGAGGGACACAAAAATGCAAATACAACAAGATCCAATGGGCATACCTGCATCATTTTTATTATCCATAACCTTTTGCAATAAAGCAGTACGAGCACATTCAGCTGCCATCCGAAAGCCTAAAATTGAAAAGTGAAAATCCACCATTTATTATTTGAAAACACAGATTCCACATTCATGAAGCAAGAAAATAGGATTGCAAAACATATCAAAAACTTAATTTTTATACTAGCGAAGAGTGAATTCTTTTACAACGGAGATAAACTATTACCAATTAACCAATTGACTGAAAGATGAAAGAGAACCTCAACAAAACTAGAGAGAGATAACATGACATATATTTTCACGAATTTTGTATGAATGAAAATACCGCTGAAATTAATTACAACCATGATGGACTTCCTGCATATGGGAGGCAAAATTTTTTAGAGACGATTGATAGGACGTGCGCATTTAAATAAGACAATATAGGGCCCCAAAAAAAAAATTAAAACCACAAAAAAGTTGCGAACCAGATATTATTGTCATAGGATGGATCTTGGCAGCAACCAACTTTTCTGCTTCCCTCAAAAGTTCCCCAGCCAGAACGACAACAGAAGTTGTCCCATCACCCACTTCATCATCTTGCACTTTGGAGATATCTAATATTTATATTAAGGATGACGATCATATTATACAAAATAAAATCTCAGCTTTGGCTACAAAAGAAGGATGTCTTTTCTTTTTCCTGAAGAAATATCTATACCACCAATAGATATCTACAACTTCAAGGATACCGACTAATACTTTAGCAGCTGGATTGTCTATGTGCAGAGATTTTAGGATTGTCGCACCATCATTAGTGACAGTGACTTGATGTCCCCTACCAGTCGATTGCAGAATTTTATCCTGCTCCAAACAGGCAACGCATAATCAACTTGAGGCAAGTAATACACTTAGCAAATGAGAAGTCCTCTCTGCATTACATGCTGAAGCAACTAATGCCTACCATTCCCTTTGGCCCCAAGGTAGTTTTCACCAGGTCCGCTATAGCCATGGCTCCAACAAAGGAGGCCTGTGACAAACAAAGTGAACTCTCCTATCAAATGTCGATATTTTCACTCGTACGTCATCAATAGCAGAAGACATGAGATGAAGGTCAAAGTATAGATCACTTGTCAGAACAAGGACGCTAGTAATCAAGCATTCGTAGAAATCCCACTCACAACAACAGTGAGAAAGCAACGGAAAGAGAAAACACACCATTCTGGCGCGTTCCCCTTTCTCCTCGCTCGCTTCATCTTTGAAAATTCTCTCGATCTGTAACATTCACCCAAAGCCGAAGAAACAGAATCAAATCGCACACCAAAGAAGCGAATAGGTCCAGAGTTGAGCTACAAGGAACTGACATACCGCCATCCTAAAGCAGCTCGAAGCTGAAGCGGAAAATCTGCAGCAACGCAACCAGAATGATGGGGAGGAAAGATGGAACAAACTAGGCGACGAAACAGTGCAAAAAGCAAGCAGTCGTTAAGAGCAATTTCAACGCTTAAACTTCACTGCCCCTCGACCATTTTCTCCGAGGGAGAAAAACACTAAGAAAAGCTACAACACTACAGAGAAGCTTCATGCGAATACGAAGTTACCTGATTCGAGAGACGTAGGCGAAGGACGCGACCGAGATCGTCGGACGTTCTAGGGTTTTGGTTGAGAGAATGGCGCCCCGTGGCGGAAAGCTAGTTGCAGAAGAAGAACCTCTCGACGCTGCCAACCCGAAGAGTCGCGAAGGCGCCGAAGCGGTCCCGCGTCACGATTCGAGCGGTTCGGCTGGGGGCTGGGCCGGGCCGCGAAAATTATACCGGTTTTCATGCGCGGTCCGGTCCGCAAGCCGATGTTTTGAACAATTTTTCGGCATACGCAAAGATGTACCAAGCCGGTGATCAATGAAAAGTCGCCGATTTCAAAAATATTCTTCAAGAAATAATTATTTATATCGCTTATAAAAATAAATAAATTAACAATATTGTCATCGTTCACAATTATAAATAATAAAACACCTTGAATCGATTAATTATTTCAAACGATATAAATAATTATTTTAAGTAAAATATCTTTTGAACTATTCATTTTCCACAAAACAAGTAAAGTTATATACTCACTTTGTTTCCTTTCTTTTAAAAAAAGATAATGGATTGTAGTGAAGGATTAAGGTGGAGAAGTATACACCATCCACGATGCAAGTCCAAAAGAGGATTCGATGGAACTTTGGAAGCTCGTCCATGTAATCGCCATGATGTTCTCCATCAATTTTGACATCATCGTACTGATTAGTTGATCTGTGTACAATTGTAGGCAATTGTAATTGGGTAATCCAATTCCTACGTAGGTTTATAGTTTTTCGAAGTGAGAACTGAACAACTTGATTTTGGGATCGGCCAGACCATAATCCCAAGTGGTCGGGTGGTTCCCGTTGAATCATCACTTATCACTGATTCCAATTTTATGAAATCAGGAATCGATCAGCACTTTCGGGAACTGCCTAGCCAGTTCGATCGGGTGGTTCCCGTTGCTCACCCCTAACAACAGAAGGAAATGATGGAAAGGCTCAAATCGTCGAGCAATCGCCGTTAAAAAAGAGGGAAGAAACACATCAGATTCTCTCACTTCTGAGGAAGCCTTAAACCTGAATTTGGCATATTCGACCCGGTAATAATTTAATGTTTCGTTACAAAAAGTTTCAAAGAAATGATTCCGTCGTGAAAAAAGAATGCGACCTCGAGCTGAGGTCGTTCCGGAGCTTAAAATGAGCTAAGGTCCCTAATGAATGATACCCAAGAATGATAGGCTACAAATGAAGATCTGCTATTGATACAGTCAAGCAGGAACAATTTTATTCCAGCCGAGATGTGCTGATGTTGTTTCACTGCTCAAAGGGGCCGCGTGCGCCGCCCGCTCGCCCTGCCGCACAGAAGCGCGTTCTTGGGAATGGGGTACTCGTCCCTTAGGGAAGTCGACGTGGTGTAAACTCGCAGGTAGAATTGCTGCCCGAGGTACTGTCTCGCCCAGAACTCCGACCGCAGGTTCCACATACCGACGTTGTCGAGCGGAATGTAGATAGCCGACCAGGACTTGGGGTACACCTGCATTCAGCAAGTGCAGGAGACGTTGAAGTTATGTCTAGGAATGGCAAAATACTTCGCAGAACAATAAAACGGACTTCTTTGTCGGTTTTCGCCGCGCACGAGTCAAGCAGTTTTATGAGAATTTCCTCACCTGAATGGTGCAACGAGAGACTCCATCTCGAAGATTGTACTGATTCCTGCTGGCTGGTGTCCATTGCCCTCCGTCCATACTGCAATCATCAGGCGAATCAAGGTCGAACATAAGCAAGAGACGGTTGAATGATTATAGAGTGATGATACCAAGAAGGAAAACGTAGGTGGCATCCTTACCCGACTACAAAGAAAGAGTAGCCATCGAGGTGCCAGCTTTGTACAATGTCCTCACTGTTTTCGAAGACGATCTCGATATAGGCTCTGTAATCAGCTCCCATGACCGATGTGTCGAGGTATATCCCACCGCCAGTAGGGTTGTCGGGGATGCTCCCGACACGAAAAACCCCATCAATCTTGAAGTAGTCTGCGAGCTTCAGAGGAGTATCTGCCGGGATGAACGACACGCTGTTGACCGCATATCTCTGTTTCCCATTCACAAGACCAGCAGAATTGGCAATCCTGACGGTTCTTGTCGTGTTGATCATGCCATAGTGGTATGAACCTTGTGGATTCGGCCTCGGTCCACTTGCCGTGAGATTCGTCCTGGAACAAACCCATTTAAATTCAATGATGAGAAGGATGAATTTGGTGAGATCTTTCAACCATTCTTATTGTCAATATATATAGGCCTGGAACACAATTTTACCGGATAGAGCGTGCCTGGTTCAAGGACCAGTCAATCTGGGTCGTCGGACCACCCGGAATAGGACCTGAGACAGCGCCAGCGGAGTTGCTGTAATGGAGGACACCTGTTGTGGTCAAAACTTGAGAGGTGAAGCGAGATGAGACCACGACATAATAGTCTTGAGCCGGCTGGTCAGCCGTTACGAGAACCGATAGCGACTGGCCCACATGGACATCGAGCGACGAGTATCTGTTCTGAACCGTATGCGTTCCCTCTACCTCGACAAGCACCATCGTGTGTCCTTGGATGCGGAAGTTGAGGGAATTCACCAACCCCACGTTAGATATCCTAAGCCTGTAGGTCTTTCCTGCAATTGATACAGAGGACTCAAGCTAAATTTCCCAGACGCGATCCAAATGCAAACTAAGATAAGTCAAACTACGATAGCTCGTCTTCGACATCCAATGAAAGCGTCGCTGTATAAATTGAATTCATTCTCGTAGAAAAGTACTGAATCATCAGAAAGAAAGAGCACATTGGACGAGATCTTTAACATACCTTGTTCCACAGTGAAAGAAGCTCCGCTCCCGCGGCCATTGATGAGTATACCATCAGGGAACGGCAGCATGTTACCATTGTCAAGAGTGGCCTTCAAAGCCTGCAATTGCACAAGCGGTAAGGTTATCTTCATAGCTCAAGTGCATGTACTCAGTTCGGAAGTTACTTCGACGCACTCGTATACTACTGTCATTTAGTATACAAATCGGCCTGGGGACATGACCGGCACAGGGTGAAGTGATGTTATTATTTCCCGAGATCGATCGATTTTCTTCATTAAGCTTTAGTCAATGGATGCCTAGTTCCTTTCGATCATAGAATCGGCACAGATATATCAACTCACAAAAGGAGGAAACTGATCGGCACATAGCGTTTGAGTTGATCGATGAAGTCATTGAGGTATCCACCCCAGTGCAGTGCAGGCATCTAACGAAGTTGCGACTTGACAGACTTCATATGTGGCGAAAGCTTGGCTCTAGAGCATTCGCAAGAGTCACAACATGCCCTCGACAAAAGAAGTCAGGTGTTTCGGAACATCTCATTATCGTCAATTGTACAGGCCTCGTCAATCCAAAAGGGATACGACATCTGAGGAGTCGTCTTGTGTCAGGTGTGGAAAGCGAGAAGGCAACAAGAGCAGAACAATGTTTTGGATGATTGCAGTTGCAGGGGCCCAATAAGTAAATGATGGATCACCATTCATTTCCTAAGTCTTGCAAATTGGTGCTATGATCCAAAATGAATTTGTCTCCATCGTTCATCCTCTACCCTACCAATTCCTGCCGATCATGGTGTAATAGCAAATCGACAATGAAGACTAGGTCAAGAAGCATAGCTGTCAAATGAAAATGACTTCCGCAATACCATAAAGTCAAACAGTGAACCACCACCTCAGTTTTCACCGATAGAAGAGATGGAACCACTGAAAAAACGGTGGATATCACCCAAAATGCTACTTCATTTTATTTTTAAAGTAGCACCAGCACTCATTATGACTACCAAAATTAGGTAGCGGTCCCCTTTATGAACCATTTGATCAAATCAAAGTTCACCCGGTAGTAACTCAACCGAGCCATTTTACCGAATATTGTCCTATTACCGAAAGTATAAGCAAATAGACTCTCCAGTCGACGATGGTAAGTTCATAGGCAGTGTGCAAAGCAGGAAAAGTGCAACTTTGAAACAAAAAACAGAAAGAAGGAAAAAGCAAGTAAACAGCGGGGAGGTTTATGTACCGTGTGATTGGCCTTGTACCAGTCTCCAATGAGGACGGTGTAATCGCCGGCAGGGGGCGGGAAGGGGACCGGAATCAGCGGCCGGCTGAGGATCCTGATGCCCCCGAACCCGCCGGCGGCCTTGTGGAAGGCGAGGGAGGGGAAGTAATAGTAGCTTCCGATCTGGTCCTTGACTTGAAGGATGTAGGTGAAGTTCTGGCCCGGAGGAATCGGGCATGTGGTTCCATAGACTCCATCCTCATAGGAGTTCCTCCTCTGCTGGATTCCATTCCTGCACATTCATGTTGTTCAGCAGCCAATTAGTTCTCCTTTCGGGTACACCTCAATGCAATCCAACTGGGTAACTCTGGTTTCATCTTACAGTAAAGACAAACATCAAATTGGAGTACAAACTGTTGCGCTGCGAAGGATCAATTTGGACGACTATTGAATTGGGGCACCCTGGGAGCTAAGTTATGAGAATGGGGTCAGCGCGTTCCCACTTGTCTGTCATGAAATGTAGCAGTTTGGGGCAGGCCTAAAACGTGAAGATGGACCACAAACTTGCATTTGTAAAAGATTGGGAAGATATGCGAGGCACGCATTTCAATGAAGCAGCTAGTCACAGACCCTAACCCGACAATTAGTACACAATCCCGATTGCGAAAACATCGATTTAGTTGATTGTATCAGGCCATTTGGTATAAGGAAAAGAACACTTTCCTTTTTTCTAGCTCATAAAAATCGTTCCTTTTTTTTTTTTTCATCTGACTAAGAGAGGGACGGGTCACTTTCGAGAGGCAGGACCGACAGCAGTGTGGGTCTCTCTCTTACTGGACCCCATGACGACTTAATATGGGCCACGGCCCAATCACGGCGCCCGCCAATCATCATGTAGTTTTGCGTGTTCTAGGTGTGATCTCGGCCTGTGGGGCCCACGCCGATCCCGCCAGAATGGGCGGAAAAGCTTTTTGCAGATCGATGATGCACAAGCAAACATGCCTGATTGAAATCTAGGCAATGTGGAGTGAGCACATGGATCGCATTCATTCTTCAATTGACTTATGCTAAGGAAAAGAGAGAAGTCCGTGACCCCATTGATGAGCACGCATTCTTTTGAGGACATGCATCTATCGAGTACTGAGAACCTAAACAGGGAGGATTTTTGTCATGTTCATGGAAAATGCTGCATCCTACCCGTGGACAACTGTTGATTTTAGGATGAACCATGGTCCCAGAACTGGACAGATTCGTCAAGTCAATTATAGTAAAGTTAATGTCGCTCTTGAGAACGAAAATTCATGAAGGGGGAGAGATGCACCATGAGAGGAGAAATGGCTCGTTCAGGCTGTTGATGACATTGATGATGAGGTTGTCATTGGTGACGGAGTAGATATCAGGACCCGGGAACTGTCCATTGATGAGTATGCCCTGCAAAAAAAGAGAGGAACATCACTACCCATCATCGTCATATGTCCGCAACATGCAGAGAATTCATTTTCAAGATCCGAAACGGTTTCTTCTTCTTCGTCGTCCGTCATTCTTCTCCTTCGTAGACATATCGTGGGGGTAGAGAAAGAAAGAATCGAGAAGAAGGAGAAGAAGTCACCTGTTGGCGAACACCGAGTGGGTAAATATCTCCATAAGTCACATTCCAAGTGAAGAACCTGTACGGGTCATCAGCTCTGGCAATGGCAAGAACAGCGACGCATACGTACAGGAACAGGGCGCCCACACCCTGCAGTCCCTGCCTCATCCTTCTTTGCACAAAGCCAAAGTATGGAAAACGCTCCTCTGTTCTTTCCTTCTCTCTCTGTCGCTCTCTCTCTCTCTCTCTCTCTCTCTCTCTCTCTCTCTCTCTCTCTCTCTCTCTCTCTGTGGGGGTACTTAGATCCGCGTCACAGGGTGGTTTAGGGAGAGAGATTTAAAAGGAAGGAGTGGGGAACCGAGTGAACCCGGAAGGGACAAGCATGAGTAGAAAGAAGAGCCCAGTTGGTAGCCGCAAAGGAGGAAAGAGGGAGGAAATGGGGGAACAGAGAGAGAGAGAGAATGAGCGGGCGAGTTCGTGAGCATAAAAAGAAAGAGAAAGACGTGTCGGTGGTGGGGTCAAAGCAAAACGGGAGATTAATTTAAAGCAAAGCTCGCCATTTCAACTGTGCCTTCTTGTCTTCCACATGGGTGTGGGCTGTTCTCAGCTGTTGAGAGAGAGAGAGAGAGAGAGAGAGAGAGAGAGAGAGAGAGAGAGAGAGGGAGAGATGATTAGAAATGGAAAAAAGTCGTAACTTTCCCATTCTTTGATGAGATCCTGGTGATGTCGAACCAGTCGTGCATGGCTTTCACAAGAGAAATCTGGTCATCTTCCTGATCTCATCTCTCCCAAAAGCTTTGCCATTCTCGGGGCCCAATCACATGCGCAACTGCTGCCCGTTTTCCTACTAATTAGGTAAGTCACGTCCATTTTATGCCAGCCGGCTCAAAAT
This sequence comes from Melaleuca quinquenervia, assembly GCA_030064385.1. Lineage (NCBI taxonomy): Eukaryota > Viridiplantae > Streptophyta > Magnoliopsida > Myrtales > Myrtaceae > Melaleuca > Melaleuca quinquenervia. Next base: position 20,030,164 of record CM057723.1, on the reverse strand, counting down.
TAAGGGAACGCAAGTGCGGAAACAGTAAACCGTCCTCCTCCTACTAAAGCAATTCGACATCAGTAGTATTGCCTTAGGTGCAGTCTTGCCGGTTTTCGGACAATCGCTGCACGCGGCTCGTCGCGGCTCGGGACCGTCCGAAGCCTCTACATCAAGTGGCACTCGCGCGAGGCTCGCATTATCGGGTCGGCGAGTCGTGCGGCGGAGTCTTAAAATAGAACGAGCTATTGCTAAACGAAATGACCAATTTAGACGATATCACGCCGATAGTACTGAACTTGATGCTATTGGAAATCTCGCGAAAGGAGGTTGTTTCTCTCGTGTGACCCCGGAGAATCTGGCCATTAGAAAATGGTCACCGCTGATGGGGTTGCTTACGGTCAGGCAATCCCAAGTCTTATTTGTTATTTATTATTTTGTGGTGATCCACGTGACAACTTGATTGCTAAAGATAGTTAACATAGCACCCCGCGCAGCCCAAGGTAGCGTCGATATCGCCTCGCCAGTGGGTAGCTAATCAAGTCCCCCTCGAGATTTGGAGATTAATGTAATGTCATGGTTCAGGTTCACTAATGAAAAAGAAAGAAAAACAAACAGAGATTTCTACTCTGGAATAAGGAAATGTTGGATATTTGGTTTAGTCCCTCGTTACGAGTCACTGATCATGATTGAAAAAATGTAATCATTTGGGTTTGAATGGGAGAACGACACGACAATTAACTAAATTTTGGCTCGCTTCTGAATATGATTCCCAAAATTGGATATGATGTAGTAATATGATTTTTGAATCTTTTATTTTTATTCAATGTGGTTTTTAGATTTTGACCCTACGTATTCAAGCTAGTTCGCAAGTAATTTGAAAGTTGAAGGATCATGTTGCATATCGAGATAAAACTCATAAATCACATTAAATATATTGGTTGCTTATGGATCATCTTATGTATTAAACAAGAGTCCGCGAACCGTTTATGTCATATTCCCCATTTTGCAGTAGACACTGTTTTTAGAATCGTTGATATCTTTCTTCAACCATCCCTTGATGAGTGAATGAGTCGTGCACATAAGCCCGCAGTGAGAAATCAGTCGGATGTACGTGACGCCTAGGGTCTTAACCCATTGGTCATGAGGATGTTCGGGAGGAAAAGCACCATCCTACTCAAAATGCATCATCCCTCGTGATGACAATTTTGCGTGGTTACCATTATTGTTCTCAAAATGAGCAACAGAATCGATCAGATCAAAGTTGCATAACCATTTATGTCACATTCCCTGTTCATAATCGATGGTTATTTCAGAACTCACCATATCTTTCTTTAATCACTCCTCGTGAGTGACCAAGTCTTGAACGCCCAAAGGCACGTGATGTCAATGATCGCAAGCTCCCCGGCGGGAGGATGGTCGGGATGATGACAATTTTGCGTGGTTACCATTATTGTTCTCGGAACGAGCAGCATAATCGATCAGATCAAAGTTGCGTAACCAATTATGCCATCTTCCCTATTAACAATCGATGGTTATTTCGGAACTGACGATATCTTTCTTTAACCACCCTCTACGAGCAACCGAGTCTTTGAACGCCCGGAGGCACGCGATGTCGATGATCGTAAACTTGCCGCCCCTGATGCGAGGGCGGTCGGGAGGAAGAGGCGCGATCCTCTCCGAAGCGCGTCGGGGCGCGTTACGACGGCTTCGCGTGGGTTGCGACGGGTGTTCTCGAAACGGGGGGCGCAAATGAGAAGCCAATGCAGGAAGCGCAGAAAAAGAGTAAGGGCCGAACTGCAAAGAGAACGGAGCCAAATCGATTTTAAAGTCGCGCTTTCCCATGTTGGCAACTTGAGGGGAGGAGGGAGGGACCGGGGGAGGCCAATCGGGAGCGTGCACGGAATCTGGCCTCAATAATCGCACCGCCTGGACCGGACTGGACCCACGCGCCTTCACATGCCCCACGTTATATCGCAACCTCGCAACCCGGAACATTACCACGTGCTCAAATGACGCGCTTTCTGGGTGTCCCCCCCCCCCCCCCCCAATCTGCCGGCGTGGTATTTGCCGAAGCTACGCGTCGTATCGGGACCGACAGGGGCACCTCATTTTCTTGTTGTGGTAAATATTGAACGAGCGACACGTGTCCTCGCTGGGACCCACCTGCCGCCCTCTCTTTTGGCGGGCTTTCTGCGACCTCTTTCTCTCCGGACTCACGACCGCTCTCTCTCGCCGCCGGCCTCCACCTTCGTGCGTTGCCTCCACCGTCGAAAATCAAATTTGGAATCGACAATGCAGGTTGGGCGTTGAGGGATTATGGACCATTTGCAGAATCGGGGGTATGCAGGTTCCCGTTTCGACTTCGGCAAACATTGAATCGGAACTCAGAGTAGAGCCTCGAGGAGCGAGGTCTCGCCGTTGGACTGGCTGTCCTAGGTGACTGTCTCCGGAAGAGCGAGTTTTTTACCGAAGGCGACGGCGATCATCTGCCGGCTATTGTGGGCCTCGAAGCGAGAGATGGAGGAGCCAGCGGAGGAGGGGTCGAGGGGTTTGGGATTATGGTGGGACTGCTTCGGGGTGAGCGGACTGAGGTGTTTTGGTGGGTCCTGATGAGGAAGGTGTTGGTGACGCCATGGAGGAAGCAAATGCAACCAGAGGAAGAGAGGGAGTGGGGAAAGAGCGTTTGGATCCCCTGCCTTCCCGGGCAGGGACGGACGGCTGCGACTTTTTTGTTTTAAATAAACAAAAAGTTTCCCCCTATTAAAGGGAAAGTCGTCTGATTGATCGGAAGGCCTCCATGTAAATGATCCCTCACAGGATCCCACCCGGTCAAGGGACCCGGCCAGCGAGGACACGTGTCGATTGATCAGTGGGCTACGATAAAAATGACGTGTCATCAGAGGGGCATCAAGTATTTTCTTGAGAGGGGACGGTCCCAACGTTTTTTTGTCGGCATTAGCGGCCTCATTAATGCCCGAACCGCCACAGCATCCGCATCGCGAAAGCTGGGGGTGGTCATGGTCAGCTCTCCCCTAGACTCGGCTGAAACACGATACAAGAGGGGCACCGGTGTGGCTCCCAGTTATTAAAATTTCAAATTGCTAATAATCTATCCAAATCTCGATTTCAAGTGAGGACCGAATTACTCGAATCGCAATAGTATTTTTTTTCTGTTGCCAAAAGGTTGCAAAAGAGAATAAAAACAATGTTCATAGATGTATTTGCATTCTGTAGGAATAATTCATTCCTTGCAAGATCGGTTCAAGAACAACATTCTTCTCAGTATACATAAAAAAAAAAAAAGACATCACGCCGTTTCCTGAGCCCACTGAAAAACCAAACAGATTAAAAAACTAGGCTATCCAACTCCCGATTTCATGATGAAAATCGACTCACTCTGAGAAACTCTCACAATCAAGCGGAGCGAGTTTCGAGCCAACCAGTTAACCGCACCTGCTGTACCAGCTCGATTTTTCTCAAATGCCGCACGAACACCCATCGACTTAACCAGGAAGAACGAGAGGCAAGTACACTGTCAATCTACCGTTTCGTAACACGTCAAATTGTCATATGACTACATTCTGCCAGTCGTCGCATTAGAAGCTGTTCTCCAGAAGGTGTGCTGTCCGTCGACTTGACCCAAAACGCGAGCAATGAGGTGCTGCGGCAGACCAGCGTCATTAAGGGTCACAATCCCGTGTCCTACCAAATCCTAACCGCCTAAGCAACGGTAAATAATAATAAGATCCTGATATTCACTAGACCATTGCAAGGCACCAGTGGCTTGTTATAATTCGCCCTTACATGAGCACGCTACCCATTCAGGATCTCTATTCCGGTGCTCGACTTATAAAATCTCCTGGGACCAGATGGGCAGTCAAAATTTGAGTTCAGAAATGAATACAGGAACGCAATCTCAAACGCGCACAGCTATTCTTTGGAAATTCACCACGTCACTTGCCAAGCTCATGAGAAACCAAGGCACACCGGAAGAAATCAAACCCTAACGATAAACACCCCATCGGATAGAAGATAGTTCCATCGTCTATTTAGTGCCATCTTCTGCAAAGAGAAGCTGTTAGCTGGCGCATACAGCTCATACTGATTATGTGACGGGTCGTCTCACCCTGTTGCATAATCTAGTAATTAACACCATATGCGAAACCTGCCCACCAACTATGAGCAGTGCCGATCCAATGACAGAGAGCAGCCATATCGTGTAAAGAAGTATGAGAGAAGAGGAGCAACTAGAGCTGAAAGCATCCCAAGGTCAAGCCTGCCTTCTGATGGCCCCACTGAGCCCTCACACAGACAAAACTAAAGCAAAATCCAGCACTCAAGAGGGAACCGTCAGATAACAGAAATGCATAAAGGTATACAACAGCAAAAGGCAACGGTTATAAATTAAAATATACATCAGCAAAGCAGATCATTCGGTTCACCGACACCCCTATATATAACTACATTGTAATTTCCTACGGAGCCTGAAACTTATCTGTACAAAGTCTTTAAATGGGAGCTCATGAACAATCCATATTGGTCTCAAAACTAGCTCAAATCCATCAAATCTGCAAAAGTTTTGAGATCTTGACAGCAATAACCAGTACCTACACTTGCCTGGAGTTACCCTGCAACCGCTGCTGCACATCACGACGCAGCAACTCAATATACTCCTGCAAAATGCACCATTGTAATTAACATTTAAGCTTGGAAAAATTTGCATGTCTTCCAACAATGAAACGTAGAATAGAGGTCTGTACATGCACCAAGATCAGATCTTCATTAGAAGAGTGCATACCCTTGCTAGATTCTCATCCCCACAAAGTGCGACCACAGTGTCTTCATAATCATTTCCGCTGCCATACACCCGACTTGCATTTTCAACCATCGAGTTATATACATCTAATGGAGGACGCAAGTCTTCGATGTTCCTAATTACATGTTCCATGTTGACCTACAAGAACCCAATGCAAATAACATTTTAACATACCAAGACATGATCAAGAACAAGGAATCCGGAATTTCCTCATTAAAAAGATGGAGCTGCCTATCTGTTGAAAGCATTAGATTTGAAATGAATACCAGAGTTGACCATTAAATGTACTTCAAAAAAGGAAAAAGGTTATTTGTTAAGTGGAGGAATGGGTGAGGAAGGATAGTTTTTCATGAAGTGGCTGATGGATGGAAGATGGAGTTAACTTGTTAACTTTTGTTTATTTTATTATAAAGAGTAATCTTGGAATGGACAAGAAGTGATACCCAAAAATGTTCTCCAGTTATGTATTAGATACATTAGACGCCAAAATCTGGTGAGGAAGTTCATTTGTTACAGAAGAACAATTCTTTTTAATTCTGTTAAAAATTTTGGCCTTCAATTTTAATGAATAGACATCTGGTAACCAGAAAAAGAATATATGCTTTTTCTGCAGCCAAAACAACCGACTTCAACCATCCGTAAGACAATGACAGACAAACGCTATATAAAGCATGAACTCAACATCCTTACTTCATTCTTCTGGTGACACATGCATGAGACAGATTCATGATATGTCTTTTTATCTTTTTGATGGCCAATGAATCCACCACGGCCCCCCGTGCCCAGACAGCACCAAAAGGCTGGGCCTCTATACTTCAGGGGGAGACGAGCATAAATGATACGTCTATCTAGGCAAATCATAAAACATCAAATCCCCTAGCCCCCTTGCCCCCTAGCCCTATGACGTAAGTAGAAGCAAACATTATGAGCGAAAACCTGAGGAGGGAATTTATCTCCAATCGTCACTCCCTCTATCAAGTGTGTGAAGAGTGAACAAGACAGAGCATGCAATGTACAAACCTGATCAACAGAATCACCAGTCATGCAGTCTCTGTTCAGTCTATTCTCATTGGAAGGTCTCTGAAATTCAGATTCGAATTCCGGGAACAATGAACTGTCATTTGAAACACCACCTAAAGCTTGAGACACAATGGGCATCATCTGCTGGACCATCCTAGACAGATCAATTCTATTACCTTGGCCTCCCATCCCAGCAAACATACTACCGAGATCTTGGTGGTCAACCTGTCTAGCAATCTGATTTACAGCATTCATCATTACAGGACTCCGAGTGAGCTGTTGCATCATATTTCGCAAGGCATCAGGAGAACCAACCCCAGTTTGCTCCGAAACTCCTGCTAGCAAACCATTCAATGCAGGACTATGCAGAACCTGCGACATAAGACCACCCATATCAACCTGGCTTTCAGGACCTTGTTGTCCTTGTGATGAGTTTTCAGTAACTGGTGTGGAAGCAGCAGCTGATGTTCCCACTGGTAGATTATTTGCCTCTGCTCTGTTTACAGACAAACCTTGAGACAACAGAGACTGCAAAATCTGTGGCCCACTCGTTCTGATGAGCTGATTTTGATCAAGAGGAGCACTTGATGATCCATTGTCTTCCTTGGCTGGTGGTTTTGATTGCCTCAGCCGCCGCTGGTCCAGTGTTCACCATATAAGTTCACAAGAGGATGAGTGCAAAATTTATTGCAACAAAATAAAAGGATGATCTTCATACGAAGAAATCATTAAAACATTTCAACCATTTAGAACAGGCATATTTTCACATCTACTATATGAACAATCATTGACCTCCTAATAAAAAAAGAAATATTGATTAAAGGATATCAAAATGCTGCAGAACCGATGTTCCCAAAATGATGATCCCTCTTCACAAACAAGCAAGAATTTTGACCAGCAAAAACGATCATGGTGCCTAGAGGGTGCAGATCCTATAAAAAGACACTAACAAATATATCAAACTTATCAACATCTACCAATCAAGGCTGTGCTTAAAGAAAAAAGTCATGAAAAAAGTCATGAAATAAGTCCTCTATATGAAGAACAAGAAAATTCTATAGACAATGCACATTAATGTCATTCTAACCTTCCTCTCCAAACTTCCAAGCCCTAAACCCTTTGGGACATGTGACTCATCAAGAACATCATGCTTCTCACTGTGGCTCGCAGCACCTTCTGACTTTATAGTAATGGCATCTTCACTCGAACACGTCGGAGAGCTTCCTGATGGACAGCTAGGTGGAACTCTTGAACTCACATCCAGCGACTCCTTAAGAGTTGTCCCATGTTAGTTACAAAGCCAAACAATTTGACTAAATAAAATGCTTTAACACTATCTAGGACAATCAAAAGGAGTTTTCAGAACAAGGACATACGTTTGGCAGAACTCTCTGTCATCCATACCTTTTGTTCACTTTCCTCAAGCGATGCACCTGAGGAAACAGCAAGTTCTCCAACTCGTTCGACTGCCACATTATCTGACTGTACAGTAGCATCGGTAGATCCAACAGCTGGATTCTCCACATTCAAATCTGCTTGAGCTGCTAACCAAAAAGGTAACCCAAACAGGTTCGGTACTTCTCAAGAAGTTGAATGTATTATATTACTCAACTGTAGATAATCAACAGGAAACTACCTGACTGCATCTGGCTCCTCCCTTCCTGTATATTGCCAGCTAAGTTTCTAAGGCGAGAATTAATTTCAGATATGACAGACGATGCTGGAGCAGATTCAGAATTTGGCTGTGTCGTAGAAACAGCTTCATTGGATGGTGGTGCGTGTGAGCCTCCAAGACCAGTAGGTCGTGAGGGAAAAGATGCTGCGGCAACATTATTAGCAGGACGTGATGCACCTGAACCACCAGAACCAGTAGCATCTCCCCGTTGACCCAGCATTCCTTCTGAATTATTTGTCCTGCTACCAAGAGCTGAAACAATTGGAGCAAGCGAGGTGCCTGGCAAGCAAGACAAAAAATAACTTCAACTGTTGGACAGCAAAAGCAATGAATAACACTAGTGTATGATTATTACCACCAGCATGAATATGAATGTTAATGTGCCTTGGGGGACTCCCAATGCCGACAGGACCAAAGGCTACCGGATTTGATGGAGGAACTGGACCCCCAAAAAGAGAGTTGGTCTGAAGGGGAAAAGGCTGAAAGAAAAATTTCAAGAGTCACGACCACGTAAGGAATATAGTCATTTTATGGGAACTTGAACACTACTTGCAAATCTCTGTGCTTATGTTCCCAACTCTTGCTTTGTGTATGAGAAACAATCCATATTTTCTTTTCATGCAAGTAAACATCCTAGACTGAAATGTAATAGCCATAGCAACATGGTTGCCACAGTCATACTGTCTCTGTTTGTCCAAGATTTGACTAGCTACAAGAATGATCATGCCCAATTTATATTTCCCTTCCGATCTCATCAAAATGAAAGTCAAATGACTGGAAGTCTTTCTCGTCATACTTTATTCTGAAACTACATCCAATCAGATATAGCAATACCACAGTCATAAGCTTCTGAAGAATTGCTATGCTAGCCAGAAAAGATATCTACTCCTAATCCTACCCCTACACCTGAAAGATCTACATACTGAACCGATTGGACTGATACATGAAAATTAGATCAAACCATTAGATTGAACATCTAAACAAGACAATGAATAGCTGGCAACACTTCCAGACCTGAACCATAAGAGGGTTAGGCCCCGAAGGACTGACGTACACTGCAGGCCCAGCATTCACAAAAGCTTGCCCCTGTGAAAAGAAAGATATAGAACATCAGGGCCTGTTCTTCCAGCTTAAACAAGCCAAAAAGTACTTTCCCTTCCCACCAAAATTCAGAATAATATTACAAATATTAAGGAAGTCAAACAGTAATCTGCTTGTCAATATTTTGCATTTCATGGAAGTTCCAAATGTTCTAAATTTAAAAAGGTCAAAGTGTGCGAGTCACAGGATTTTGATTAGGCAAAAGGTAAAAGTTGTCCAGACAAAATAAATGAACCAATCCAAAAAAGTGAAGCATTTTAAAGTTCATACTGGAGATTGTCCCATACGCAGAGTCAGCATAGTTCGCCCAAGCTCCAGAAAAAGAGCACCTAAATGTTGCATTGCAATCCCAATTTGAGATGCCTCTGCTTGTATTTGCCCCCTCACTGAAGGATCAGGAGATCCTCCCTCTTGCTCCAGGCGCCCTGCAATATGCTACAAAGTTGCAGCATTACAAGTACCACAATCAGAAAAGAGGAAAAAAGCGAACAGGAATCTCATATCCATCATTAGTCTCAAAAGTATTAGCACTCCAAAGATCATCTCCATCAAGAAAAAGAACAGGCTATAATCATATCTAAACCCACATTGATCAAAATTATCTCAAAACTATATAATAAATTCATGAAATTGAGAGGCCCTAGCCAATTCAGGCAACAAGAGGTAATTGATTCATGTGCATTCCATTGAGGAATGAAAGAAGAGGACGTGTTCATCTGGAGACATTATCTCCAAGGCACAAATCTCCCCACTTCCCTGAAGCTTGAAGCTTCCCTGAAGCTTGAACTTCCAGTGACAAAAAATCCATTTCTCATCTATCAAGCACATATATAAACAAGTCTGTTGAATCAGTGTAAAAACTTTGAATCAAAGCTAACAGAAGGGGAGGAAATCTCTTTGCCCAAAGAGCTTTTTGCTTAATACTATTTCATCCAGGAATTTTTGGTCAGCTAAATGAAAACTCACACATCGGTCTGTGAAAAAAATGAAAGAAAACTCATGATGGACACCAATCAGTGTAGTAATAAACTCAAATCTGAGTAGAAAACAATTTCCTCCTCTCAAGCCAACAAGCGAAAAGACATACTTTCAAAATTGATTAGTACAAAGCACATGAACACATGGAAGGATGCAAAACCAATAATCACACAAGCAGACAACTGACGGCCTAAAAAATGACCAAACCAACGGGCAGCAATTACACAGAAGGTCATTGCCAAGGATACCATTTGTACAAAATGAGCACAAAAAAAGTGCAAGAGATAATGCTCTGGATGGAACTTACAGAGATTGCAGCAACTGACTGTCCACCAAGAAGCCGCTCAGCATGACGCAGAACATTGCTTAATGCTTCTTGAGAAGGCAATCCCTGAGCATTGGACCCTCGTTCTTCTAGATTGGGGGAGGGGGAATTCGGCTGATACCCTGATAAAGCAGACAAACATTTATTATAGACTCTGAATTTACTTGAAAAGACCAAAAAAGGGAAAAAGAAGGGGGGGGGGGGGGGGCCAAAGGCTATGCCCTAGAGATACCATTTTGTGCAAATGCCTGCTCCATGCGGCTCATGAACTCTGAAAGTGTGTTCAAAGAATCGGGAAGTGGCTGCATTTCAAGAAGAAAGAACATTCAATCCATCATCTAAGGTGGAATCAAACTAAATTTTATCTATTACCGCATTGAGAGAAGGAATAGGTATTGCCGCTGTTGCTGCTGCCAAGGGAATTTGTACAACTTGAGGTGCAGACTGGACTGGTTGATTGGAAAATGATTGTCCACTTGATGGCTGATTGCCAGCTTGGTTTCGACTGCCAGCACCAGTTGCCTCAGACTCATTTCCATGGGGACCTCGACCGGGAACGTTGAACTGCAAGCAACCAAGATTAGAAGAAGCAGCATTATATCTCAATAGTTGAATATTCCCCAAGAGATCTGATATGTCAAGTTCCATGTCAGAATCAGCACGCAAACTATAGCACCGAAAACTCGTACATAAATCACTTCTGTTAGTTCTTTGCTTTTCTTTAACAGTTGAGCAAGTACTTTCACTTGCTTGCAGCTGGAAGCAGTAGCTACTACCAAATTGCATAAAAGAAATCACTCTGAAACCAATAAAAGCAAACATGGTCTAAAAGGAAGAGGAAGCAACATGGACCCCAATTGGATGTCTGAATAAGGACTTCATGCAATTTGAAAAACAATTCAGATCAATGAACAAAAAGAAAAATCCCATCCCACTGCAATCAACACAAATTGTCACTGAAATCAGACTTGTGCAGAGTAATAGAACCAGGAATCCTAAAAATGTACAGTACATCAGAAGAATCACAGAAAAGGCTAAAAAAATGGGGATTAAATTTCGTACAGCTTTGTCTCATTCAAGACTCGTATGATTAAGGAATGCAAAAAGCTGTCAAGGAAGGTTGCAGAGGTCATTAAAAAAACCACAAGAAAGATAAAAAGAGTGTTTCGGTAGCACACCAGAAATAAAATGCTTAGTCACTTGTACATCCTACATGTGTTCACCCCATCCAAAGAGAACTGCTAATGCAGCATAAAATGAGTTGGAAAAAAGAGGCAATTGTTACCCACCGACATGGGGGATTGAATGTTGCCACCAACATTTGCAGCATTTAGACCTCCAAGTCCCATAGAATTTAGAATAGCACCAACGAGCTGCAAGTAAGAACCAATAGGAATACAAGGATTTGGAACCAATAAAATAATATAGGATAAAATCTCATATTTGAACAAAGATAAAAGATCAATTTAAAGAAGCAATTTACCCGATAGACATCTGGTACACCACCTTCAACTTGATCCCCAACATTGTAGGTCCCAAGAACTACACTGTGAGAGATTTGCCCAATACGACCCCTGGGAGGGCCAGCACTTGTATCAGTCCCTGTAAATTCCCATCAAATAACAAGTTAAATTTTACCATTTGATTTCATTTGATACTTTCCAGATATTACAATACCCAATTTCTTGTAAGTTTGGCGATTTTTTCCGCTCTAATGCTTACAGGAAATGCTTAGCAAAGTTAGAAGTAACAAACACATCAAGGTCCTTAAACAATGTTTTAAGTGTAATTAGGTAAACTAATGGTTGACAATATAAGGTTTGATTATATAACCGAAGGGCAGACTTCAAAAGAAGCATTATGCCCTAAAAAGCACAGTAAACCAAATTTTCTCTGCATAAAAAATTGTATTAAAAGGACACTCTAAAGTCCGCAAGAATTATTGAAGCAGTAAGTGAAACTTAAGATTAGCGAAATCCTGAATAGTCACTATTGACAGCTACCTAACAATATGACTCAGTGGGAAGACATCTACATCCATACACCAAACTATGGATCTAGATGATATAGGTTAACAGGTTACATGGGGCACGCGTTGCTCCAATACACAGAATGAAAACAGGATTGCAGAAGACCAACATGTCAAAAGTGTGATACCATAGGGTAGGCTCCTTTTGATTATATGTCAAATTACGGAATGATATTTTAGTTAAGAATAAGATAGGATAGTACACCTCAAACATATCTAGCTCATTAAGTAGTGTGATCAAACAAAAAATTTTGGGAAAAAAAAAAACACCAAACACCCTAAATTATACCCTTTCAGACATAATTACCTCATAATTTTTTTGTGACACAAAAAATCCTGAACTTGTACTCATGTGACGCATCTATCCCAAACCTTTTTTTATGACACTAAAAACCCTGAACTTATGCCTGTATGACAAGTTTACCCTTTTTTTTGTGACACTAAAAATCCTGAGTTTATATCCTTGTGACAAAATCTGGATGAGGCCAGCCTTTCTTGGGCCTTGTCGGTTGTAGGCAAAGGCTGCCATGGCCTCACCAACCACCGACGAGGCTACGGCAACACTGCCCTCACCCTATCTGGCCAAGGCTGCCTTGCCCACAGCCGAGAAGGGCCGCAAGCCCTAGCCGGTCGCCGGCAAGTGCTTTGCAGCCGTCGCCCAGCGGCCGGTGAGCTCCAGTGGTCCTCGCCAGGCAAAGTGAGTGAAAAAAGAAAGAAGAAAAAGTTTCTAGAATAAATGTTTACAAAAAGATAAGTCAGAGTTTTTAGTATAACAAAAAACAATTTTGGATAAATGTATCACATAAGCACAAGTTTGGGGTTTATAAAGTCACAAAAAAAATTTAAAGTAAATGCATCAAAGAAGGTATAGTTTAGAGTTTTTAATGGCTTTTTCCCAACTTTTTATGTAAAAGAACTTGTACTACGAAAGATAAGCGCAATATAGATATCATGTGTAAGTAACATGATTATTTGCATTCAAATGTTGGAACACTCATTTAGGTCTATCAAATCGCCAATGTACCAAAAAACGGAATCAGCATACCAAAACATGGATCTCCAGTGAACAAATATTAACCATAATTCTCTCGTCTTCCTTTCATTTTCTTATCCCTTTTCCCTTCTCTTCTTTTCTTTTCTCAGGTTTCCTTTCTCTAAATGCACTTCTAATCTTGCTTTCCAGCCGTCTAAAGTTAATTTAAGGCACATGTTACAATGCTCACGAGCATTAAACCAAGAGTATAAGAATACAAGCAGATAATGACCGCAATAGTCTCTATGGTGACATAGTAACTGAATTTGATCTTAACATAATTTAGGCACAACCACAACTTAAATGCCTTAATGAGACTTAAAAATTCAAAGACAAATTCAATAATAAAAATGGAATTTGAGGTATACATTGATATGGACGTTGAGATTAAGGAAGATATCAAATTTATCACTAGTTATTATGAAAAGAAAATGAAGATGCTGTATTTATATGTGTACGTATGGTCATCCATCATCAACCCATACCTATCTATTCATTTCTACTGCTTTTTACCTATCACTCATAATTTAATTTGGACAATGGCTTTGTTGTTATCTTTGCACTTTCAACTTTTTCACAACCTTAGCAACATACTCGTTTTCTCCAGGTCACATAAATACTATAGAGATATGAAGAAAGGAGGCAATTGTAAGAAGCTTAAATATCATCTTGCGTCATCAGAGAGCTATCCAAACTAAGCTTACCCCTTGTAAAGATCCTAGCAAGAGTAGTATAATCCAAATTTCCAGGTAAAATAGGCCATCAAGACACCCCTTCTGAAATCCGTACTAATATTCTAGATGTTTGTAAGATCCATGTTGAATTTAAAAGTTTAGTAAAAGTCAAGCACATCTCTATGGATCGTACTCAGCAAGAAATAACTAAAGAAAGGAAACAAATAAATCAGAAAGAAGATCTTCTATTTTATTAACAGGTTAGCCATAGTAGTCACATGTCTAGTTATTCACATGGCCTCATTGAATGATACAAGTCTTGTATAAGAACCTAACACACCCAGAGTCGCAAATAAAGCTTCCAGAACCTCGCTAACCATACACATAGAAGAATGGTTGACATTACCACCAATAGGCTCGACAGCCCCTGATGCAGAGGAAGGCGGTGACTGTGTTGGTTGTCTTTCAACTAAATGCAAAGTGTCACCATTTTCCACATCTAGTATATGTTAAGGACTAACACAGCATCTCCATATAAAAGAGGAAGTTAGTATATCAATTAAATCCATGCATTTGCATCAACAGTGTTTCCTCGAATGCAGCAGCTTGTTTCATGATACTGCAAATGCAAAAACATAGTAGCATAAACATATACGTTACTATTGTAAAGCAGAAAGTTTACATACTATTGCTGATACCATTTAGCAATGCCAGCTCTATCATAGATCAAGATCAATGCAGCTATCACATTCAATTTTCCAATAAATGAGCCAACTATTACTCGCTTTTGTATGAGAAGTAATGCTTAATATACACTAAAGAATATGCAACTTAAAGTGAGTGTCATTTAAGTTTGATGCAAAGTAGGATACGGTACTCAGAAAGTGGATGCTCATCCTTCAAAACTTTTCCCCTGAAAATCAGCCTCTGCTGACCTACCGAGATGCCCATTGTATTGGCTATTTTTTCCTTGAATGCTGAAACTGGCATCTGGAACAGTTCCACATTCATTATCAAGAGATGATTTGTTTATAAACTCTCCTGGCGGATGGGTAATCCCCGGAGTAGCTATTTATGATACAATGCAAGGAACTATACAAACCTCACCCCAACAGTTATGATAGTGTTTTGAGGCCACAAAATAGTTACGCAACATGCATACATGGAAAACTTAGTTAAATTACATAAATGCATAACCTCAAGAATGGAAGTGTAAAAGCAAGCTCCAACTAGCAGATTGTCACACGGAAAAACTTAGTAAAACAGACAGAATTATTTTTTGGTTGCTTGGATTTCTGTCCACTCGAAAATGGGTTAGGTACAGAACAGATTTAAGGTTTCGGTCACTAATCAATTGAGCAATCAAGGATTTATTTCGGTCAATCAAAAACTTAAGAGTTAAAATATACCAAATCAGGCCTTGAGCTCGCCATCAATTGATTTCAAGAATTGGAATTCAGCATGCCTTACACATGGAAAATTTGATCATCCGCCACGTGTCACTTGCGATAGCTGAATTCCACCAACAGCAAACTGAAAACTTAATTGTGGTTTTTTTAAAAACTTAAGTTTTTAATTGAGTAAAATAATATATTAGGCCTTTTTTTATCAATATTATTACGTCTTAATTGACCATGGCCCAAAACCTGAAATCTTGTTTTTGCGCTCCGATTAAATTGCGTAAAGTTGAGAACAAAATTTCAACAGCAAGTGCAACTAGCATGTCGTCACACAGAGAACTTAGTGAAGCAGATAGAGTTAACCTTTGGTTGCTTACATTTCTGTCCACCTGAAACTTGAAAATTTGTGAATCTAGAGTCTTTATGTTCAGCTCGATATTTGAATCTGAACTTTCCCCCGAGAAAAAACTAGTGCTGGAGGAGCCCTCCCCACTGAATTGTTTGGCCATGCTGCCTGTGCAACAACAAATCCCAATCACAAAAAGCATAACGAGAAACCCCATGAGGACGAAAAGTCGACCTATACTAATACAGAAGCTATGTCATGCTACAGAAAACAGTCAGAAAAAAAAATGGAGAAAGCAATGGGCATGAGCAGATTAATAATAATAAATAAGTGTACCCCTAGTCACCCACAAAAAGTAGTGATGGCAAGAAGTCGATTGATGAAAATAAAACTGTGCCAAAGTAATGAAGATACGGTAAACGCAAACAGCAAAACCCACATAAGTATCACGTGAATGAGAAGGAAAGAGAAGGGAAGGGGGTATCTTTAATGCATAAACCAAAGCCAGTGAAAGGTGATCTTTCCTGAAAAGTTCATGAAGCTTGACAATGCAGACAATAAAAAATCTCTGACTTGAAAGGATAGTTTGACGATCATTTTTTTCAGTCAACCGCAAGGATTGGCATGATGCACGGTGCACCCCAAGCAGCAGCTATGTGCATAAAGAAAAAAAGAGCATTCTGGAAGACTCAAATTCTCACACTGTATATTAAAAATCAAAAGGCCTCTACATGTTGCATTCCATCGAACATTAAATGACCATACAAAAGCCGCGAGAATTATCGAAATTGAATTTTTTTTCTAGGGCTTCATTCTCGGCCGATGCCACACTAAAACAGATTATAATCGATTCCGACACCCAAAGCCAATATCCATGCTCGGGATGTCTGGACTAGAACACCTCAAAGCCGATAAAACCAGAACTAGGTCTTCATTCCAACTAAAGCCGAGTGAAACTCAAGCGAGCGATATCCATCACCTAAAGCCGATACCATTTCTCCTGGGGGCCATTACTTAAACAGCCTAAGAATGATAAACAACCAGAAATGCCAAAAGCCATTCTTCTCCGGAATCCACCCTCTGGGAAACCTCCACAGTAGCACCATCGAACGGGATTCGGAAAACAAAAACAACGCCGCCCGGGCTCACGTGAACCGTACCTGGAGAGAACTACGTCCGGCGAGAACAGGCGCCGATCTTGCGAAGAGGCAGGGAGAAAGAGCCGAGGCGCGAGCTGCCGATCGCGATCACCGACAACGAGAGGACGGGCGTGCGGCGGCGCGTGAGCGAGACGAGTCGAGAGAGGATTTGGGGTTCGCGAGGAGCTCCGGTTCGGGCACGATCGCGAGGAGATCGTGGCACACGGTGATATCGGTAGAGCGCTGCTTACGGGCTACGATTCCAGAAGGATCTAGAACGCACCGCTCTGCGTTTTTGAACTACCTACAAATTTCGTTGTAGCAAAAAGGCCAAAATGGATATATATATATATATATATATATATATATATAGCAAAAAAGGGGGGGAAAAGATATAAATATGTTTCCGTCAAAACATATTAAACATTATTGCCAGTGTTTTTTTTTTCTCGAGACCTTAATAGAAAAAGCCGTTACTTATCATCTCTAACAGTTTCCTATTAAACATTTTGGCTATTAACATTTATGGTATTTTCTCAATTTAGACATTCCCGATTAACACCGCCCTCCTCTTCCTTGTTTAATACACCGGAAAATAATGTACGGAATGCTTTATTCTCTTATTATTTTAGTCGGTTTTACATTTTCTAGGCATTCCTATTTTGCTCGAATAGCGAAGTGCATGCTAATGGAAAATCTATTAAGCCATGGATGATGGCCATGTCCTACCTTATGTGCTCTTCAAATGGTGGAAATCATCCTTAAAGAGAACGTTCACGCACCTCAGAAATCCTCATTCCTACATTGTCTTTCGATGGTTCTCGAAATATCCACAATGCAGTAGGCAATGGATGCATCCGGCTTCCCTAGTGGTTTCTGTCAAATGAATCATCTACTGTATTTCTATCGCCACATTGTGGAAAGAAGAGAGAATATTCAATCAGGAGTATAAGTTCTCACAAAACAATCCCCCTTCATTGGACTTTCTTATAGGAGGCGCACAAACTCTTTCATCTTCGCTAATAGAACCCAACAATAGTTGCCTAGTCAAGAGAGAAAAAGAGCGACGCATGTGAAGATGAAATTAAGAGTTCTTTAAATTTGCCTAGTCAAATGCTGATCATCACCAGCTCAAAGAAGAAATCCCCATAATCCTTTAGCAAATTTGGAAGGAACGTAATATATCTATCTTTTGTCATGTAAAACCCCTCCACTCAAGGGGTGACTAAAGCTGCGTCTTCAATCTTGAAAGCTTTTGGCGAGGCCCAAGAAGAGCTGTGCTGCAGAAGATGCTATACATTAAAACTCAGCATCAAGATCAGACGGATGGAAAAGCACCGAAGCTTTTGAGAAATAAGAATTACTGTAGATGAGACTCTGTCATTAGAGGAGCAACGATGAGCTTGGGTTTTCATTGTCAGAGATCACGAAAGGAACAGAAGAAGAGGAAGATCACAAAGCTTTCTATGTGTTTCAGCTACACACGCCAAGACCTCTGCGGTGCGAGAAGCTCTCGGTTATGTTGTCCATCGAACAAAAGAGAGAATCTTCAAAATGGACGACAAAACTGTCTTTGAACTATCATGTGTCAACAAGTGCTCCCTGGACTAGTCACCCCGTGGAACAAGATTGCAGAAGCTTTTATTGAACAAAATGGCCAATCTTATCTTAATGTTTCTAAGAAGCTAACTTGGTAGCTAACAAAAACTGCATCAACTCATGACATGTCGGGGATATTTTACATACTCTTTGGTTATGGATGTACGTGTACCTCATAGTCTCAAGTTTATCTATAAAAAAAAGCTTTTACGTACTCTTTGGTTGCTTTGAAATGAAACAAGATATAATTTCTGACTAAAAAAATTTGTTGGGGGGCCATTTGGTTCAATGTGCAAATTACGCCAAATTGATCCATCTAATCAGGAAAAAGATAGAAGAAATATCATGGTTTTGCTTTGCCCATTGGCAGGGCCAAGGGGGACAGCATTTGGGCCGGCAATTTCTCGAAAGGGCCCGACGGAGGATACGAGGGTGGATTCATTTATTTTTATATACGGCTGGTATATAAGTGGTGTTAAAGAAGGATCTTTCTCCGTGGTTGAGATGTGATTTGAGACCGATTGCCTACCTCGAGGCCTCATTTGAAATCATCAACATTTTGGGAAACTTTTGGAAACCCATGTCATAGCCTTATTTGGAAAATTTCCTATGAAATATGGATCATTTAAGTATGCTTGTCATGTTTGGACATTCGTCGCCACAACAGCTTACTATATTATCAATGTTTTGAAACATAGATGGACTAGTACAAGCAGGGGATCTATCTAGTGTTGGCGCTCTTTGAATATATGAACTTTACACTTTTCATTAGAGATTATAACACAAATAGTCTCTGAATGTTGGCTTAGATTTCCCAGCATAATATATATTCTTGAAGTTCCATATTTGATCAAGGTTGACACTCTTTATAATAATCGAACAAATCCCATGTGAGAATATTAGTACAAAATCTTGAGACAGTGTGGTGGGCTAATGACTCCAACTAAAGGACATGCATTCGGATCATCCGTTCATCCATTCTATATCTTTTTCCCCATATGACAAATCTCCAAAAGAGCCAAAATGATTTTATTAGAATGCATTTAATTTTTATACTTTTTCTGTCGAGTTTCCAATGGGAAAAAAAATTAAGAATTACAGTTAAGCAATTCGAGAAATTAGTAATGGTAGAAAATACCATCATTTTGCAGAAATGCTTTGTTAGGTTAAAACCTTAGGAGCATGGATAACCTTCTTCATGGAACAATAAATGCATGCAGGCAAGATCCAAAGTTATTCTCTTTTACAGGCCATAGATGTTTGTCAAACCAAACGGCAACATTTTTAAGTACTCGGCAGATGTAGGAGTCACGACCTACAAAACTCAATTAATCCCTATCGAACTTTACAAAGACACTCCCATGCTGTATTGGAGTAGATCCACAAGAATATAGGAAATTCAGCGAGTCCTCTGTGAAATTAATAGCCCGATTCTTCTAAGATTTTGACCTCACAACAATACTGATGTACCATCATATTATTTAAAGACAAAGCCTTTGATTGAGGCTGCCTTGATGGAGTTCAAGAAAAATAATCAAGACCAACCATCGTCATCGTAGGACCTATGGGGTAGACAACTCTCTCAAGACTCTTATGATTTCGAATTGTCATTAAGCTTAGGGAATCACTTATCAATTATGAGTGTTGATAATTGGCCCCAACCAATAAAGTCGGGAAATATTTGTCTCTTAGTTTGCAAGATTTCATAATGAATGTGGATCAAACCGACATTCCATCAGGATCCAATGATGTCTCACCAAATTCTTACTAGTCTCCTCCAAAAAAGTCGCGGATCAATCCTGCTATGGAAATTCTTCTTTTTGGTTTCTGCTGTTAGATAAAAAATAATACACAAGGCAATGTTCGGAATCGTAATAAGCAATACATAAATTGAACAAAACGATATATTGATCAGTCACGACAATTTGAAGCAACAAATTATTCAATCAGGAACTTGAGAAGATAAGAGAAAACCTCGAAATTGCGATTGATCCGCTAACGTTGATTGAAGCCGAGAGTCACTGAAATGGTAGAACAATTTTGGTTCGAGCCCGACGCTGTCGTGTCCTTAAGACGATTTTTGCCCCCTCAACTCGTACCAAGGCTACCGGCAAAACGTCTCCCAGGATAGAACGAACCTCGTCTCTCTCTCGCGGTACTTCAAGAGAAGGCCCTTCGAACGCAATTGTGTTTCTTTCAATGATATCGCACTTGCAACCGCAAAAAATGATGGCTATTATGACTATATGAATTCGGTCGGTCACCGAACATGCATGATGGAGGCGCCTTTTCGAATGGTCACGAAAACCGGAACATGAAATGGTGCAACGAAGAGTCACCAACGTTGACGAAAGAGGAGATAGATAAAAAAAATAATTAAATAATTATTATAATAATATTCGGAACCCGGCCCGGCCCGATCCAATCCGAGCCGGCCGGCGCACGTGCGCGTGGTGGTTGCCGGCTTTGCGTAAGTCCTCTCTCCTCCACAAAAGTGGGGTGCTCCTTGGGGCCCAACCCCAATTGTGATGAACCCATATATATACTCTATCTTCCTTTCTCTCTTGTCCAACGTGGGACTCCCACATTTACTTCTCATTCACTGTTTTAGGGACACCAAGTCCCCAACATCTGCAACCTAAATATGAAAGCATAGAAGACAGGAAAAGAAAGTAGGGCCGAAAAGCTACCTTACACTACTTTAGAAAAGAAGGTAGAGACCGGTTGCTCCTAACCATCATCAGGTAGTCACTAATATGCACCGGTAATTGGTCGTAGTTGTATTATTAGAAGTGTGCACTAATAATTAATGATGTTGTATTATTCCAAGTGGGCACCATAATTGGTGATGTTATTATATTATTTCTATTTGGATCAATAAGGATCGATAATTGATGATGCTATTAGTATATGTGCCAATAATTGGTCATTCATACTAATGATTGGTCATGTTATTGTACTATCCTTTTAAGCTCACATAAGGTGTTTCGTGATGTTTGACGGGTAGAGTTCCCCTAGTAATAAAATCTTGTGCTATGGTGTATGAAAATCATGCAAGCCTAAATATTCTCCCTCATTCTCTTTAGATATTTGCTCGGCATTATCGATTTTAGGGTGGTATGATGGCACTTTATCCTAGTAGTATGCTCACTTGCCTCCTTGAGGATCTTGTACATCAAAAATTGACGCCAGAAGTCTTAATGTTTAGAATGAGATTTTAGATGGATGCTAAAAGTTGGTCTTGACAGGTCGGAGAAAATGTAGTACAATACCAAATAAATGCGATACTCAACATATAGAAATACCTACTAAATGCGATACCTCGTAAGTACAATGGCACTAAAAGTGTCTATGCTCAAAATAGAACTTAGCAAATGTAGATATTCAATCCCATTACGATACTTTCACAGACTTTATCCTATCGGGATCGACTTTTAACATCCTACAAAATTCTCAACCTCACACTACAGGTTATATCCACTAAGTTCACACTACATCTCATACCCACTAAGTACAATATGTCTATTCGGGTTATCACACTTATTGATACTAGAGCCAACACGTCTATGACTGATCCCATAATTCTTTTTGATGAATTTTGGGGACTACATATTGGACACTTTCAATATGCATATGGAATATGATTCTCTATAAAAGTAAGAAGCAAGTCTATTAAAATCCATTTTTTTCCCTTAATGTTCCATTACTATTTGAATTCTTAATTCCTTGTACCTAAACATAGATGTCATAGTTGGATGTGATATTCTCAACTAACTCCATACTTTTAAAATATTTCCAAATGGTCTATGTTTTAAAGACCAACTTAGGGAGTTTGTTGACATCAAAATGATGTACTCTTTGCAGTCAGCCTAAGTAGAATAGATTTTGTAGCAGTTACCGAATTCATGTGTAGAAAACCACTCAAAAGGTATTTGGAAAAATGCACCAATTTTTTGTGGCAGAATTATAAGTTCTTTGTACATTTGTCTTTCAAGAAAAATGAACTCAACAAATGCAACTCAATGGGCATACGAAGCTTTCTATATCAACGAAAAAGATAAGGATAATTATGAAAGAAGAAATCGATAATGAACTATCAGCCTCTAAATCATTTCCTACAAGATATTAAGTTTCCTTGACTCAATAGAAAATTCATATTTTCCTTATTTCACAATGTAAGGATCTACTTCAAATTCGACCTCAAGGTGGAGTTTTGGTAATTGGGATACGAAACCTTTGATTGGATGACGTAGATTGGAAAGAAACAGAAAGGGAAGATACAAAAAAAAAAAAAAGAAGCAACTTAGAAGTTTTTTTTTTGGGATTGCAATTTCTTCACTCATAATTTTTTTTAATTAAAGTGCCCCACTCCAGAGACAAGAAAATTCACGAGACCTGCACCGATTATATTCAACTGACCGACGAGTTCAATCCCTTATATCAGATCGATTCAGCCCTTTCACTTTTTGGCGAGAATGATTTCACTTCGCATCCCTATTTGTGATTTATGTAAAAGTGTATGCTAGAGCTATCTCTTTGAGGAAAATAGGATCCGCCTTTATTTTACCAGCCGTCCATTTTTTATGGAACGGTCGGTAGAAAAAGTAACATTTTCAAAAAAAGAAATATAAATAATAAACCCATCCCTTCTAATAATGGGGTGTCGTCTCCCTTTAAAGTCACCCGTATCTGTCCATATCTGTCCGACTTTAATTCAGATGATTCTCAGGAGAAGGTGCTAGGGAGGGTTATGACTATAATCTCAACCATGTCCCCAGAGTAATCCCAAAAAACAGGGGACAGTATATTGGGAATCGTGCCCTGTCAGATTCTTTCATAATTCCCAGAAACCGGTACCGCTTCGGATTCCTCTAGGAACGGGCCAGAGGAGGGTGGTGTCGGGAGCCCGTCATCAACAAAAGAAAAAGCCAGGACCTTTCGTCATCCATGCATCACTTTGCCGCTCCTTCAATATTATACTAGCCGTTGACTCGTTCGTGTGAAGAATCAGTCCAACGTCAAGTCAGCCGATCCAAATCTGCGGAGGAAAAATGTCATCCGCTGCAATTCATATGCTTTAGCCAGACATCACCAATGGGTCTTAGCAGTCGGTAGCGCCGTCGTCGCTTCTCCGTCGCTCCCCTCCCGTGCTCTCCCACCAATTCCCACTTCTTCTTATCGTTCATCACCTTCCGTTCCTGTTTATTCGTCAAACGCTAGAGCGACCTTGGCACCTTAGGCTAAGAGAGCGAGCTGGTTCGACGTGGCAATGGAGGCCCGGAAATCGCCGACTGCGGGGAAGCCGATCCGGTGCAGAGGTACGCGTCCGCGGTTCTTTCACCATTTTGAGCCGATCTCCGGCGCTTGCGGTTGTTGACTTATGTGACGGGGAGCGTTTATTGAGCGATCGGACGAATGGAAATTTTGCAGCCGCGGTGTGTCGCAAGCCGGGGGAGCCTCTGGTGATTGAGGAGGTGACGGTGGACCCGCCGATGCCGCACGAGGTTCGGATTCGGATCCTTTGCACTTCCCTCTGTCACAGCGACATCACGTTTTGGAGGATGAAGGTAATGTCGACTTCTCTCTCCATTTTGGCCCGCATGCTTGTCCATTTGGGCATATGACATCGCCGTGCATATGCATCACACTTGATGCGAGTATGTGAGTGCGCACAACAAATGCATAATGCCCTGCTGAGCATCAGCATGCTCTGCTTCTGGATTGCAGGATCCTCCTGGATATTTCCCAAGGATTTTTGGGCACGAGGCGGTGGGGTAAGCTTGATGACTCCGATTAATTGTTCTCTTCTAATCACTTATTTGGCACTTAGATTTTCTTATCTTTGTCCAATACTCTAACTTGATGAGCAAATGGGTGTGAGTGAGGATTCAAGGAGTCCATTAGATGCTCGAATTCGTCTAAGCTCAACTTTTCAATACTGAACACGACTGGTGTAAATTGCTGAACAGCAAAGAACTTTTCTTTCACTTGACGTTTTATCATCCACGCCACCCAGCTTTTAGATAGTATTTGGAAAGTACGCATTGCAGTAAATGAGAGGAAAATTTTTGTCTCTAGACCTATTTTTAACACTAACACGATGGACAGAGCCAATGTGAAGGTTGACGTCTTTTTTCAGTAGGATCCACTCCAGTTCTTATCATTGTGTTCTGTAAGTGTGATTGACTAGGTCTGCTTGAATGAGTTTAAGCAATATCTTTCCCCTTTAGGTTTATGATTGCTTTCTTGAGAACAGTGTGCTGTTTTCCTGTTTATCATTCTAGATTAATTTTGAAAAAAAAAAAAGGCATGCAAGAGCCAAACTTGCTGGATGTCCAATAGAAAAGATGCACATATGGAGCAAAAATAGTATATGCTATGAATATTAGATCTCTAAACAGATGATCAACTCTGATAAGGTGCAGTAGTAGAATTGAAATTGGATGAATTTGAAGGCAAACATTAAAAAGTAAGTTGAGTTCATCAATGGACATTGAGGATTTTGCGCTTCATCTAAGGAAGGCTATGCAGCAATCCATGCAACAACAAGCAACTTATTTTCCTAACATAGGCAGAATATTCTCCAAACGGTATACCTTTACTAGATTTGATCTGTGTCCAAATAAGTTCCAGGCAATCAATTTTATGCAACTTTGCAGGTTCTTACTTATATCCCATATATGTGTGGTCTAATTATATGATTCCAAATAGGCTAAGATGGTTTTTCAAAATGCTTTCTCTAATTTTTCATAACTTCTGCCTTGAAATGATCCTGTTAGTCTATGAGAACTCAAATATAATTATTACAGGATAGCACTTCTTGTCTCTGATGTACCTTTCCAAGACTTATCATAATGGGTCATAGACCCATTTCTTAGCTCATATATAAGGAGCTGAGTGATTATATTGGTTAGGCATATTTAGTAAATATATCATAGGTGGGTTTAAATACAATATGGGTGTAAAATGGGTCATAAACGAGTTTACATTTTACTTAGACCAAACCCACCTTTATAACTCTTTGTCTTCTCTTGCCATCACTTAATCTCTCCCTCACTTACTCTGTACTCTTATCTCAGTCTAGGTATGAGTTTTACTAGATTGGGTTACAATAAAAGTGTTTTAACAATATGGGTTAGGTTGAGTGTCACTCGGGTCGGGTATGGGACACTAGATATGCATTGTACGAATAATTTTATCGTACCTTTTAAAAATTTCCACATTGGGTATGTGTCATCTTCCATGTCAGACTTCCTTTTTTATTAAGACACACAAACATAAGTATTTCATAGAAAAGGTTTCGTGGGATGAATTGCTGGAGTTTATTGCCGGAAGCACTTAAGTGATTGCTTTTCTCTCATTTGGCACTTAAGTGATCCGAAGAAAAAATTTTGGCACCAAAGTAAGCATTACCTGTTAGCTTCCTTTTCCCTCATTTGGTATCTTTGAGATATTGCATTCAAAATTTCCTTGTATTCAGGATTGTGGAGAGCATCGGAGAATATGTTGACGAGGTAACTGAAGGGGATGTAGTCATTCCAACCTTCATGTCAGATTGTGGTGAATGTGAAGATTGTAAGTCAAAGAAGAGCAACTTATGCTCAAAACTCCCCTTCAAGGTGTCACCTTTGATGCCTAGATATGAGACAAGCAGATTCAAGGATCTTAATGGAGAGGTTCTATATCACTTTCTGTTCGTGTCGAGCTTTATTGAGTATACTGTGGTAGATGTTGCCCATATAACTAAGATCGATCCTGCGATTCCTCCAAATAGAGCATGCCTCATTGGTTGTGGGGTCTCAACAGGTGAAGCACATTTCCTTTTCAATCGCAGTACAAGTAACAGCTTCCCTTATCATGTCAAGACTTCTTGCAGCTGGCATTTCATTTTGACTTCACATGTGATAAGAGGGAGCTGATGTCTTTGGCTCTTTATTGTTGGTTTACTGTTTTTGTGGGTGGCTCTTCCCAAGCCAAATATTGGATCTTCCTATTGGTTTGCATATTCTCATGCCAATTCTGTCCATCCATACTTCTGTAAAGCTTTTACTGTTGGCATAGGGCATTTCACCTTTATGCTTTACCTATGAACTATAACCTTAATAAATGCTTCAGGTTTCAGTGTGCTTTTTGGTCCCTCAAGTAGAATATGCGTGCTCTGGCTATTCAAATGGCTGGCATAAATTAGTCTCTCTCATTGCTTTGCCACTGGTGCTGGTCTTCAAGGATGGTTGTATTGAGTCAGAAAGAAATTAGATTGGAAGGGTGGGCTTTGGAAGGTCTTGTCTGATTGCATATTTGTTCTCAACTTCTTCATGTTTCCAACTTGCATGAGCGTCTTCGAAAAGAACTATCTTAGCTAATTTTGACTGACATAGTGACAAATAGTGGATATAATAAATGATGAAAACTGCTCGGTTCTGTTTAGGGGTTGGGGCTGCTTGGAGAACAGCAAATGTGGAGGCTGGATCAACCGTTGCAATATTTGGACTTGGTTCTATTGGATTAGCAGTATGAAATAAATTTTATGTTTTCATGTCATACTTTTTCCATCCATCCATTGATCCTAGATTTAAATTGAAAGGAAAAACTTGTGCCCAATGGATTCTGAGAGAGATAATGGCTTAGGGTTGTTTCTGTAGGTTGCAGAAGGAGCAAGATTGCGTGGTGCTGCCAGAATAATAGGTGTGGATATGAACCCAGACAAGTTTGAAATTGGTAAGATATGTTGACGAGTTTGCAGTACAATTATAATTTAAAAACTCGTGATTGCCAGCAGTGGCTGATATGCAGTAATTTTATGCCATAGCAGTTGTAGGGCAGACAGACTGCTAGTTCAGATGATAGAGAAAGATAGAAGCGAAGTTAGGACTAAGATCTTGGAAGAACCAAGTTCAATGTCATTATAAAAGTTAGTGCTTCTGGGACAAAACATCAAGCTCTGCATGCCAATAAATACTATTTATGAACAGGAAACTATGCTGCTCATGAGAGATTATGTAATGTCTACACATCGAATTTTACGATTGCCTCCTCCAAATTTAGATCATCATATCTGAATTATTATCTTAAACTTATGTCGTATGTGCCCCCTCCCTGTCCCCTGAAAACAGAAAGGAAAGGTCAAAAATGAAAAAGAAAAGAAAAACTCAGATTTAGGACCTGGACATGCTTGGATTTAAAACCATCAGCATCAATTGCTGTCTCTAGTGTGATTTTCTCAGTCCGCTGTTGATCAGCATATCTTTCATTGTTTTGAAGTCTAGCTCGTATATTTCCTTACTGATACAGGAAAGAAGTTTGGGGTGACAGATTTTGTCCAAGCTGGAAACTCCAATAATAAAGCGCTAAGCCAGGTTTTTCGCTAGACATCTGATCTTTTAAGTTCACGGCAGTATATGGTTACTGGTTGCCTGGCAACATCGCTTGCCTTTGGTAGCAGTGACCCTACATATTTCATTTTTTCTGACTTCCGGAAGTACAACTTGAAATGTATTCATGCACTGGCATGGTGCTCTATCTTTGTGGACTGCTTTAGTGCAGCGTACCTACTCTGCAGTAGTAAAGAATATAGTGTAAGATAAAAAACTTATAGCTGATTATCAGGCTTTAATGTTAAATTCGGGCCTTCTAAAGCACCTCTACATGTGAAACTCTTTGCTTCATGACATAGTTTAAATTTCTCTTACCTCTAGGTGATCAATGAAATGACCGGCGGGGGAGCAGATTATTGCTTTGAGTGTGTTGGTATGGCATCATTGGTACACGAGGCCTATGCTTGTTGCAGAAAGGTCACTCTCTCTTTCTCTCTCTCTCTCTCACGCTAAGATCCATGAGCACTTTGACTAGCTACTTAATTCTGTGGTTAAGATTAATTATCTCACAGGGTTGGGGAAAAACAGTTGTGTTGGGAGTGGACAAGCCAGGGTCACAGTTGACCTTTAGCTCCTTTGATGTCCTTCATAGTGGGAAAAGCATTATGGGATCTTTGTTTGGAGGTCTCAAAGCTAAGTCAGATATTCCCATCCTCCTGAGGTGCTACATGGACAAGGTGACTTCTCTTTTCTAAAGCTAGTGTTTTATCTTTCCTTCCTATGTTTTTAATCCAAGGTTCATTTGAAAGGAGTATTGCATTATCATCAAAAACCACGAATTGTGCAACAATTGGAGGCAGCTGATTGTGGCATCTATTTATCTGTGCCTAGAGAGTTGAAAACGCTGGGGAAATATCTCATTTCATAGCAGTTCTTTCAAATTAGATTCTGCTTCCAGATATTCTTGATGATATGCCTTTAAACTCTTCTCTCTATTTCCTCTTGTATTTTCAGGAGTTGCAGTTGGATGAGTTTGTCACACATGAGGTAGGCTTTGAAGATATTAACAAAGCTTTCGAGTTACTTATTGAAGGAAAGTGTCTCCGATGTGTGATAGTGATGGGCAAATGAGTTGATTTTTGCTCCTCTTCCTCTCAGAGCAAGTACTCTGGCTTATTCCTGCATAAAGTAGTGGTTTATTTGGAATTGGCTGTTCATCATATTGTGAGGTGGCAAAACCTGTAAATGTTCCCGAATCCTGAAGTTTTCACCTGGGGCTGTTTGGTAATTATTCTGCTTACGACACAATGAAACTGCAAATGCACTGGGACTGTTTGGTAACAATTCTGCACACAATACTATGACACTGTAAATGCACTGGATGCGCCAGTGAAGTACTCGGTAGGAGAGAGTATCTTCTAAGAGGAACCATAGTGCCCCAGGCGGTAAATCCCCGGCCTAGCCTCCTCCGGAACATCCCACTCAATAGTTGCTGAACCGTACAATCCATGGTCTTCTGACTGCCACTTGAAAAACAAGCAGAAGTCATCATCATCATCATGTGCCGGTGTCCATTGCTCCCCCTCAAGCTTTTCTACAAACTGTAAATGTGCCTTCTATTAATAGGTCATGTGTCAGGTCCGCGCTCCAAAACGTGGCGTTTACTCCGTCTCCCAATTTAAATGCTTTACCTTCTGGTAGGGGGACATCTTCTTTCACCCTCACCGAAATTAATGCCTGGAGGAGAGCCGCCCTGTGGGCGAAGCAAGAGGCTGAGCTGTGTGGAGGAAAGGTTGGGCGGTGAAGGACCTCTTGTGGGGACCTCCTCTCCGGTTGCCATTGCTTTTGCTAATTTCTTGAATTCTTGGATATAGGCTGATAATGTGTGGGGGTCGTAGAGCGTAGAAGCAGCCTGCAACATAATTTGGCAACTGTAATGCGGAAAAGAAATGGATGCTATTATACGGAACGGCGAATTCTGGTAGTCTTGTGACTGTAATAGATCTCGTTTCCTCCTCCACGTGAAATCTGTCTACTATCATGGCTGCCTCGAAAAATCTGTAATGATATGCCTCATCTCTACTAGCTACTATGATATTAGTGAGTTGTCAACTTCGGTATGTCGTTGGAGCGCTATCATTTGCTTTTATGAGCTGCATAACAGAGTACCTCATATCGTTGCTGCTTGTACTCTTCGAAAGCCGCCACATACTGCGAATAAGTGTTTGTAAGGCCTGCAATCACAACCTGGATATCCTCCTGAATTTCTCCATGCCCATTGCTTATTAATGCGTCCTTCACCGCCCCCCTCAGCCGCCAGCTAGCCATTGTTGTGAACTCTGTAAATTCGAAAACCGGGATTTTGTTTAGCCAGTACGGTACATGTCGGCATTACTGCTTGAAGCTTTCATCTACCAGGGCTACTTCTGTTCTTTCATCTAGCAGTGCTTGATTCTGTTCCGGCCAGCAATGCTGCTCGGGACATGTCAACTTTAGGAATCCCATATCGATCATAACCTGTTCTTAAGTGACACTGCTTTTCTTGGTTTTCATGACGAATTAAGGGGCTTTGTCATCCATCTTCTCCCACAAGAATGTCTTACGCGAACCACCTGTGGATTTACCGTTGGAATTTCCTCTTTAGTCTCTAGAAATGGGTCTTGAGAAATCATGTTCAATTTAGACACGGAGTTGGCCGCATGAGGGAATTAGAGAGAAACGAACCTCCCGGTACAGAGAGGATGATCAGCTGTCCTAACCTGAGCATTTGAATTGGAAGAATCGCTGGCTGCATTATAGTGGAAGAGGACTGTTTAGACATTTGATCATGTTCGTCCATAGAGTGATGTTGAAGGTGATGTCATCATCATGTACAACTCGTAACCATGCATCGTTGTCACTCTAGCTATTAATCCTCTTAACAAATTGTCAGAACTTAGGCAAAAATTGTCTAGAAACATCTGTCTAGCACCTCTCCTTAAGCATAGTACTGAAGTAAAACCAGCTAGGCACCACTAGAGGATCACAAGAAGTGAACCATTAGAGCATAGCTTTTATCAGAAGAAGTTGATGATTTCGATATTCTGAATGCACTAGTTTTGGATCCGGGATGCTTCAGGCAGGTTGTAGCTAATGGTGAAGTTAGATAAGCCTATTAGAACAGCTAGATTTTGAGATTGACTATCACAGCGAGATTGGATAGGGAGTCGGTCATACCGCCCAAGCAAAGGGATAGAACATTTCGCCAGTGCCAAGACGGGCTTCGGCTTCTGGCATTCCTCCTGATATGCACTCGGTTCTTTCAGCATATTCCTCACAAGCTTCGAAAAGGGGTTGATCTGTAAACAGGCAAAAGTTCACGTGAGACAAGATGATAAAGTATAAGCCGGATCCAGATGTGGCTGAAACTCGCAAAGTTTCATTGCACGGTGGACATGGTAGGCGCAATTGATATTACTTGACAACCAGTGGTAGCTAATGCTTTGGCTCCACTAACCTCTGTATCGCCTTGCTGGAAACCATATTGGCAGGGGCCATCAGTTGTTCCGGCGGCAAAACCTGCACCTAGGGCTGCCGGACATGTTTTAACCACCCGGTTTCCCTCTTAACTCCACCTCAATAACTCTGAAATTTACATATGCATGACGACAATCTATCTTTCCCGTCAGTTCCTCTTTAGCAGACTTGAATAGCTTGAGGGCCGTCTTGAATTGCTGCAGGCTTCCCTCCGGTTGCGCCTATAGTTTGCGTCTTCTTGAACAACGACCAACCATCTACGTCTTAACTCACGAACAACACAAACAGAAAAAAACTGTAACGACAGTAACCTTCGCACTAAATTAGTAATAAAAACTCATTATGATCACTACTGCCAAGTGTCCAGTTATGCAATGTTGCAAGGCGGATAAAGTGCAAAATCGAACCTTTTGACATTTTAGCCTTGGTCTATGGAATCATTGACATATTATTCGATTAAGTCATTTGACATTAGAAAAAAATGTGCAATTGCGTCTTAAGCTTGCCGTCCATGGTTATTGATGCAGTCGATTTCGTTTTTTTGGCACAAAACCCTTTTTAAATGCCCTGCGGCCACGAACCTCAGGGATATGTAAGATTTCCAAACGTAAAAAATCCATTGACGGGGAGCTTAGACCTTGATTGCACGTCAAAACATTAAGGAATGATTCAGCAATCATCCCCACGTAACTAACAAATCCTTGAAAAGCTTAAAGCAGTATACGAAGGCGCGATCCTGCAAAAGAAACGTGCTTACCGGATCGGTTAATCGATTTCCCCTTCCTGGAAGCAGACCGGTGCCGGTCCTCGAAGAACCGGGCAGCAGCTCCTTTGTTGTCTCCGCTGATGAGCAGGTTGTCTCGGCTCATGGACGTCCCATCCGTCGTGAACCAATTGAAAGTTCCGATGCTTTTCCTGCCCTTGTTGCCAACGAACTTCAACAACGTCATTCGCGTGTCAACGTTGGTCGGTTATCGAGCTCTCTCCTCGGCCGGATTGAACAAGTATGTGTTGGAAGATATGCTCGAATATGATGAATATATACAATTCAAATGGACTTCAATCGAACGTCGCAATTACAAACTGACTTGATTACAAAATTGAGAAGATACATAATATGTAAAACCGCGGCCTGTGTTCTACACAATTTCCTTAAAACAGATTCGTCCCCTCCAGTACACAACGAGACACCCTCCAGTACACGTGAGACAACGTGGACATCTGTCTCCTTGATACAACGGTTGACAACAACGAAGAATAGAACTTCAGTGCTTTCAGCGAACGATAACAACTTCTATGCTACTATCTAACACGAGACAATGCTCTTTCGAAAACAAAAAGAGGTATGAAAAGCTTTTCAAAATCAACGCAAATTTGCCTGAGCAAAACAAATAAAATATGTTAAAAACAAAGTGAAGAGACGTTACGATATTGAATCTACTGTTGCCGAAGTAAATCAACTGTTTGAGAACTAAACATCGTCTTAAATAAGTTGTTACAACTTAATTATTGATTAAAACAAACATTATAACTTAATTGTAACCTAATGTTACGAAACAATATATTAAAAACGTCATTTAATCTGAATCTGCCAGGTACAGACTCTATTGCCGAGTCTAGTCATATCCAGATTGTTAAACATTCTGAGTTTGGCAGTTACAAAATACATAATAATAAAGAAAGAATGCAAAAAGCGACTTGTTTCTAAACTCACTTTTCGGGGTTATATTTGTGTGTGCAGGTCACACGCTCGCGGTTTGTTGGGAACCGAATTTGCACCCCTCCTATGCGTGCGCGCGAGGCATAGTGCTTATGATTTAACATTACCACTATAAAGGAGTGTATTCACATATAAAACACTCACAAGCCTTCTTTTTATATTTTGTGGGACTAGTGCTTCTATACGTCCCATTAACAACTCAAAGTTACTTTTCACATGTGAGACCCACATTCCATTAAGGGTTTTCCTTTGAGAACAGTTTCTAATTCACCTTTTTCATCCCAATTTTTGCAACGGTATGCACTCAGACTCCGACTTATGGCCGCATTATCCACATCCCCTATTGAAAATAGATCATATCAAAATTGTGGGCATGTGACTCGTTGATCAACAAAATGCCAGCAATATTGAGCCATGCACCTCGGTTTAATAATACTGAACCAGGCTTGAGGTTGTTGTGAGCTTGGACGATGCTTTGCTCGACGGCGTTGACGATGGCGTTGAATGATTGTTCGACGAATCTGAGGGAAGTCACAATATGGAGCACGTACTGCAAGTAACCTCCAGGACCGGAACGTGTGTGTGCCACTGCTTACTACATTCTCTTCGTCTTCGGTGTACAAATCTCCGAACCTTTTTAACAAGTTGAAAATGAACAAGTTTGTTCACTAAGCTAAAAACCTCTAGCAATATTAGAATACTCGCAACTTTAATTGGAATATCAATCTCCTAGATAGTCTAGACTAAGTCCAGGCAATAACTCCTTCACAAACTCTCCTCTTACCTCGACCTAGCTAAGCCTGTCGAGAACCTTAATATTGACGAGCTGTGAAGCCATCCCGGCATCGAGATTGACGAAGGCGAACCTCTTCCCCTTCGGACTTCCCGCCACGACCAAAGCCGCGTTCTGCCGTATGTTCCCGTATCCCATCATGTTCACGTCAGCGGTGGGTCCCGTCGAGTCGTAGCTCCCGACTCCGATCAGGTACTCCCATCTACGAATCCCAAAGCTACGAACACGAGCGACGAGAGAAGAAGCGAACACTCGCGCCCTTTGTTGCTCGTCATCCTCACCGTCTTGCTTTCATGTCGGATTAAGGGTTGGTAGATGCATGCATGTACATAATAAGGTCGATAAGCTTATATAAGCAGATCTGGGGGAGGCTGAGCCACCTCGCCTGGCTGCCGCTCGACCTCACCGTCGCCCACGCACTTCCAACGATAAAAGCTCTACGCTCACGATCGAAGACCAAGCCCACAAGTCCTTATCTCCTAAAATCTCCAATATATAAAGAACAAGACAACAACAATAGAAATGCACAAGATATTCCAGCAACCCAGCAATTAAAAGTCAAAACCCTAATGACAGATTCATTAAACGACCGTGAAAGATCCTGCTTGGCAGAGGATGTATCAAGAATGCAAGTAGGTCAAAACGACCGAAGGAGAGTCAAATTTGAGGTGAAGGAGATGCGTATACCTTCATTTGGGTTTTTGGGTCCGATTGAGGAATGATGAACTAAGGTTTTAGGGGGAGAAGAAGATAAGAGCAAGCAAGAGACTCCTCAGATGGCACTTGCTTTAATGTAAGGGTTTCCCTTCTCTTCCCAGCCAAGGTTTTCGACCGCTCCATTTAATGTCCTTAATGTGATTGGATGGCTGAGATAGGGCCACCAGGGACACGTGTCCTGATTGTGCAGGTTCTTGTGAGTTGGTGTTCCTCCAGTGAATTTTAGAAAGTATTAATTTTGTCAAGATGAAAAGTCATTTTGTAAGATCTAATTATGCATGTAATGGCAATCTAATCATTCGACTCACAAATTCATATGGATGAAATGAAAAATCCCTAAGAAATAAATTAAATATCAAGTTATAAGATTAATTTAGAGTGTGTTTGTTTCAAGAAAAAGTTTATAATCCAATAAAAAAATTCGAGAAATTAATGATTTCCCCTTGATTAGGGAATTTCATCTTCCTAAATTTAAGCATGTGCGTTTCCTTTAAGAATAAATAATTTTTCATTGATTGGTCATGTTTTGCAAGCCAAACATATAAAAATTCCAGAAAACCCATTTGCCCTTAAGTTCTTTTTACTCATACTTGCTAT
This sequence comes from Melaleuca quinquenervia, assembly GCA_030064385.1. Taxonomy (NCBI): domain Eukaryota; kingdom Viridiplantae; phylum Streptophyta; class Magnoliopsida; order Myrtales; family Myrtaceae; genus Melaleuca; species Melaleuca quinquenervia. The sequence continues at coordinate 19,995,390 of CM057723.1, read as the reverse complement.
TGAACTTATTTTGTTTTAAACGTGTTTACTCGAAATGCTATTTATTTTTAACTTTCCAATCAATGCATTTTCTTATAAAGCTATACGCAAAACCGAACGTCTCAAATTCGTGATAATGTATGATATTGTCATTTAATAATCATGTGAATTTTTTTTTATGGTAATTTCATTAAATAACGGGTTGACAATCCTCCGATACTAGTAATATTCATGTTTATCTATTGCACAAGGCTAGGTAACATAGTACATTTTTAATGCCTCTTTATCTATTGATATCAATAATATTGGTTAGAGTAGAACCCTTATAAGAATCATGCGAAGGCCTGAATTTTCTAATCAAGATCACAATGATGAGAATAATCAGCCTGATGTCGGTCAATATAACCAAATTGGTAACAATAATTTGTTAAATCAAACTAGCCAACAAAACCATCAATATCAGCTAGAGAGAAATCAAGAAAGGGACGCGAGACTATACGAAGCCACTGAGCTAGAAGCTACGGGAAAGAAGTTCACATCAAGTTCAGCCACAGAGAAACCAAGAAAGAGATGATGAATGAACGCCCAATATACGAGAGGAAGTTGAATCACAAATTATGTCGCAAATTAGCGATGAATTATTTTTCGTCGCACATTCCGTCGCTAATTTCCCATGAATTGTTTTTTTGTCGCAAATTAGCAACGGACTCACTTTTCATTGCAAATTCTGTCGCTAATGTGTGACAGAAAAAAAATTTCATCGCAAATTATCAATGAATTTTTTTTTGTCACAAATTATCGACATATTTATTTTTCATCGTAAATTCTGTCGCAAATTAGCAACGAATAGTTTTTGGTTGCAAATTAGCGACGGAATTGTTTTTCGTTGGAAATTAGCGATGAATAACGTTTTGTCGCTAATTTTCTGTGGCTTGATCCTTGCTTTTTTTTTTTAGCGGTAATATTTGTGAAAATTGTCTTAAACAGCGAAATTTGGGTTTGTCGGAGAGCATTCCAAGCATCATGCTACTGGGCAAAATGATGAGGTGCTGCACCTTAGATGGTCGGAGTCTAGTAGCCGAAAACATCGCTGTTTGGTATATGTGGCAAGTTAACCTTTAGTTAGTCTGCTTATATTCGTGAAGTGTATAGAGCTTTCGCGTCTGATTTCTCGATAAAATACACAGATTACATTGAACATGTTATCATTTTATTTATTATTGGTGCTATTCATCTTATCGTCATATATCTAAATCGCATATTACCAAAGAAAATGTGATTTCAGCATCAAATGTGGATATAATGCATTGGTCCTTCTCTATAAAGGGTTTGGACCGCATGTGTCCGCGTTGTGGATAGCAAATTGAATGAGAACGAATGCCCCAATTTAGTGCATCCATACCGATGCGGCCCGTAGACCATTCCTTGTTTGCTTGATCATGGATGAATGCATTGAGGGGCAAGCGCAATGGCAATCACCAGTAGGCCATTCTTTGTTTGCTTGATCATGGATCAATCCATAGAGGGGCAAGCACAATGGCAATCACGCATCTTGATTGACTAAAATAAGAAGTATCCAATCCTCCATAAGCAAATGCCTATCGATCGACCATAAAATGTTGAGATCGTTTGTGCACAGTCATGACATATGTTAAATGATAAGAGGAAAATCTTCATTTACCAAAAAGTGGAAATCTTTAACATCATCAAGAAGCATCAAGTCTAGATTAGACTCAGAATTTTTATTAGTTCACCGACGACGACTCCCAGAGGACTGACGAGAGAGGAGGATTATGAGTGGCCGACTCACTCTTTCATTGATATAGGTGTGTTCATTCCTTCAAAAGAAGAAAAGTCTTGTTATCCCCTTCACTCTAGATACATCTACGGTTTCAACGTCGGGTGTTGTTGTCCAACTACATAATGAATCCACGGGAACATATGGTCATCGCAATGTTCTGTCCGTTGCTTGGATTTGATCAAACTCAAGATTCTCGAATCAGATGGAATTGACACCCATCATACGGAGAGGTGGCGGCCTTAGGTTATCTGGTCTGGAACCATCGAGGCGGGTTTTCAAAGCGCCTGCCAAGTGGGGTGACAAAGCATCAATCCTTGCATGCAAGTCAAGAAAGCAATTATTTCTCTCTGTCCATTAAAGCGAAAACTATACTCGATGCCGACATGAAATCATGCTGGCTTCTTCTCTCTCGCCCCGGCTTCCGCAAGAAGATAAGAGCAAATGGCCATCATAATAATCAGGCCATCTGGTATGTGGGGGCTAAATAATATGGTTTTTATCAAGAGCAACAGATTACTTTCTTTAAGAAACCCTAATGGCCACGCTGCAGATATATAAGTACATAAAGGCACTTATATATACAACACTCCCACACTTCTTTCTTGCCTTTTTTTCAAATGAAAAAGGAAATTATAGCCCTTAATTAAAACCCCTTCAATCAAACCCATGACCATACCAAAGCAAAAGCACACGTAAACTTTAACGAAAGGGAAAAGGCGGTTCTCTCTCTCTCTCTGTTCCTCCCCTCAGTGACACTCTTTTTCCTTTTCCTTTTCCTCGTCGCTCTTGGGGTGGAATCCGGGCAGCTTTTCCTTGATCTTCTCCAGGATCCCCTTCTTCTCCTTGGGAGATCCGTCATGGCATGGTGGCTCCACCGGTGGACACTCTGCCGGAGGCGGCGGCGGCGGAGATGGAACCTCGTCGGCCTTCTTCTGACCTCCGGGTAGTTTATCCTTTAACTTATCGAGGAAACCCTTCTTTTCCTCCGCGGTCTCACCCGGTTCGTCGCACTTCTCAATAGGGACACTCGTGTCCTCCTCGTGCTTCTTCTCTTCTTGTTCCTTCTTCTTCTTGTCTTTCTTCTCCTTCTTCTTCTTCTTCTTTTCTTCTCCCTCTCCTTCCTCTTCGTCGGACTGCACATTTCATATTCAACACAAAGTTAGCGATCTATTTACGCCTCCACACAGCAAACATCACTTTTTATCGGAGCAGACTCCATGCCCGAGATCATCGCAAAATATCCATCTGTGCACGCGCGATCATGATCAAGAAACAAGCCAAAACTAATCCAAAACAAGAAAACCCAGAGAGAGAGAGAGAGAGAGAGAGAGAGAGAGGTGGTACAACTTACAGAGCTGGAGCTGCTGCTATCAGATCGGTGGAGTTTCTCCAAGAGGCCGTGCTTCTTCTCCTTCTCCTTGTCCTCTTCCTCCTTGCACTCTTCGACCTTCACCTTCTCTTCGAACTCCGCCGCCATCACCTCCTCTTGCTTCGTCTCTCCCTCCTCCTTCTTCCGCATGAAGTCGAACAGCCCCCTGTCCTGGGTCTCCACTGGCCCTTCCTGGAGAACCGGTGTCTCGCACTCGTGGGTGGTCTTGTTCTCGTGATCCATACTAACTCACAGCGCTCACGATCAACGACCGGCGATCTTCAAGTATGCGCAGCGTGAACAAAGAGAGACAGACGTATCTGTTGGAAGCTCTTTTCTGGTGTCTTGCAATGGGTTCTTATGTGATGCTATGCAGTGACCCGTTGTTTGCGTTTTATAGCACCAAGCAGACGCGGAGATGACGCGATTCAGAAATGGAGAAATTCTGGAGACTGGGCCCCACGCCCCTGTGGGCGGAGCTGGCCAATCCGGTCCCCCTTCTGTAACCGACGTGTGCATTAAAACAAAAGCCTCGGGGCCCACCCAGAAAGAGTGTGCCACGCTTGTCAGCTTGCGGTGTACGCTAGCGGGAGCTGGAAAGGCACAGTCAAACGGATAACCTGCTCTGATGGGATCAAGACCAGAGTGTTCTGCATTCCATGATCGTTCGATCAAAAATCAGACGGTTATTGTTGTAGGCCGACTTCCCTTCTCTCATAAATCTCCTGATCTGTTGTGGATCCCACCACGGGGAAAATTGAAGAAAGAGAAGGGGCAGAGAGAGAGAGGGGGCTGCCTAGCAACTACAAGCAAGACACGTGGAAAGACGTAGTGGGATGGATGTCTTTCTTCTGGGGCCCGCATCTGTCTGCCCACTGGCAGGATAATGGTGGAAGGTCGGTAAGGGGGCCCACGGCACGAGGGTACGGCGCCACGTGGTTGGTCAATGGATATGTTCCCTTCAAATTCTAAGGGCGGTGCTCCTATTACTTTCGAATCTCTAAAATTTTTAATTGAACATTAAATTTTATATCTAAAATTTTAATCTGCTTTACATAATTTCTGAGTTTTTAGTACATATCCAAAATAATCCCTAAATTGTACGAATAAAATAATAACATTCTCATTTTCGTATAGTCCTGACATTATTTTCGAACATTTATCATCAAGAGTTAAAAGATCACATTAAGTAAATATAAAAAATAAGAGCGCTCGATTTACATTGTATCAGAGACCGACAAATCGAGAGATAGGGCGACTCGAAGATAATCTATTTATGCTAAATCTAATATAAAAGAAGAGAGAGAGAGAGAGAGAGAAAAAAAAAAAAAAAGAGGGTTGGGATTGATCTGTGGGCCATCGACGTGGGAACTAGACGGGCGAAGGGAGAGGGAAATCTTCGAGATCTGCGACTGGTAGGTGCCCCACCTCTCAAGTTGTGGCCCTGCCATCGATGAAAGTGTCAGCCATGCATGGGGCACGGGATGATGATGGGCTAAGACCATAAGGATTCCTACCCCTTTGCTTCTCTTTGGCGCCCCCTAGTTCTGTAATCTTGAACTAAAAGCCTTGTCAATAAAAGAACTCCACTAGCACAACTCTGAATGCATCCGATCGCACTTCACGGGAGAATTGCGCCTCTAAGATCGCCACATAACCTAACTCAGGTCGAGTCAAACCTCCGATCGCGTCGGGCAAATTCAGTAGATGAATGGTCGTCAATCGGTCGAGTCAAGATGTGCGAAACCCAGTTAGAACACTAACTATTCTCACTCGGAAAAAATGTTGTGGAAAACTCCAAATTATACCACTGTAATACATGCATCATAAAAACTCTTTTCTTATAACATAGAAAACTCTAAACTCTTTTCTTATACGTCCATATGCTCGTCCATATAAGCATATTTTTTACGGTTCTCATCAGTGATTAAATGTCAATTTAAGATAAAAACGATGACTGTATTGGGCCTAATTTTGGACTTTCATCATGACTTTTGCCTCTTTTTTTGGGTTTTGCCGTGTCGGGCGGATGGATTGAGATCGACGCTTTCTAAGGATGCGTTACTTCGGGCGGACTCGGTGGACAGATGGTCGGTGGAGTGTCGCCAGTGCTCCTGCTTTTTCCCGATGCACCCATAATTGCAGAAGAAAGCGAACAGCTTCATGACCGGATTCACCGGCACGCTCTCTCTTTCTCGATCTGCAACGTACGGCCCTTCGCCTTATTCCTGCCGACAGCCGCACGTGCGTGCGTCCCGTCGGTTTTCGGATACCTGGATCTCTCGCTTTGACCGGGCCCTGAGATCACGGGCCTGGGTCCTGCTCGCCGGTCCAGCCTGATTGGGCTTTTATCTGGGACAAGCTCAGGCGTCTTGACCGGGCGCAACGAGTTTCCGTTCCTTTCCTTTTGCAACGAGGATCTCAACTGAACCCGGTAAACGCGGAGCCCATGAAAATGGTTGGACTAAGAAGCGAGTCAAAATCCTAGCGGTGCTCTGGCCCCTGTGGGGCAGTACAGAAGGAGCAGAGCAGAAGGTATGGTAAGATGCCACATCAGATGGATGATACGTGCTCACACTACTACACCCACTGGAGAAGTTATGGAGAAGATGGGCTGCTCATGTGAGGACTACTACGAGTTAATCGCGTTGAGACTCTCTAAGACATCGACAGTGTCGTGCAAACGTTTCTATCCTACGATACCGGAGTAGATAGAGCAATCAAATCTTGGACAGACCCAAACAAATGCTGACAGTGCTGGCGTTTAGTATGCAGGACTGGGGGAGAAGGGGCTTCTGGTCTCTGGGGTTCTTCGTATCCCTCTTGCGGACATCACAATGCGGTTGGGATCGATATTTGGCCGAGTTTTTGCCTTGCTATGCTTGTAGAAATAGCCTGGATTGAGCTGTTTGGAGTTGCTGTATGGAAGATGCAACCTTAAGATGATTCAATGGCTTTGTCTCGTGCTATCAACCCTTGAAAAGACTGACCGATTATACCTGGAGTATTAGGTTTTCTGCCGTCTATGCCATAGTTTACGGCTTTTCTTTTGCAAGCAATCGCGTACAGTTCAATCAAATCGACTGTGCATTTCTCGATTCTTTTTCTTTTGCACTTTAATGGTTCGTGCTACGTCTAATGGTAACTGCTGGGAAGACTTTACTGATGGAGGATGGATACAGTGGTCTTTCTCTATGGGGGCCCGTCATTTTAGCCATTTTAGTTTTTTCAGCAGTTCCTCTAGAGTTTAGACATATTCGATTTGCGGTTATCTTGGGATGCCTCAAAATGCTATTGCTGTTGTGCATGAAAGCTGCGAAGAAAATGAGATCAGCTAGGAAAAAGAAGCCAAGGACGTTTCTTCCTTTGTCCATACAGACAATCAACGGAAAAGTGTGCACGCTCACTTTGTTTGTCCAAAGATGAAATATCGTGGGTGTGCCTTCATCCATTATCTTCTTGAGTAGTCGGATATGTAGGCAAGGATCATACAAGACTTATACCCTGGCGCAATCGGATTTTGAGTGGAGAGCTTCTGTCACTCCATGGAGAAATGCTGATTTTTTCGATTGAGTTAGGTGAACTGTTTCTGGGAGTAGTTCTTTTCGTGCTCCTTGGTGGCTATATAAAGCAGCCCCGACAAATTATTCTTGGACATGTTTGCTTTAGGATCTGACATGGGATGATGGATATCTACATGGAGGCTCAAACTTTAAGGAGCTACCATGCACAGATGTTAAATCAGATGTTGATTTTTCCCTGGTTAGCGTTCGCTTCTTTTGTTCCGGGGTAGGATAGTCAGCATTTGCTTTATTTACCTTGAGAATGTTAAATATTGAACTATTAAAAAAAGAGACGTGAAGAAAATGAGAGATGAGACCGAAACTCTCTATTTTTTATTCAGAACTTTCAAACATTTAAAATAGTCAAATACATAACTGGAACACCAATAGAATATGACTCATAACAACCCATGATCTGCACAACTCAAATACTCCACTAAATCTCCATTAGCATGCTCCAATGGTTATAGTGGCCATCAAAGTGAGGGATGGTTATTTACCCAAAAAAAAAAAAAAAAGCGAGGGATGGTTGCTTGCACAAAATTGGAGTCCATGGCCATTGGATAAATAAAAAGGAGATGGAAGAAATTTATTGTTGCCTCACTTTCTTTTTACTCTCAGGGTCTCAAGGCTATGATGCCACGGTTAAATATTGAACAATAAAAAGATAGAGATGTGAAGAAGATGAGAGATGAGTTTAAAACTATCTATCTTTTATTGAGAATTTTGAAGCCTTTAAAATAGGCAAATACACATCTAAAACAAGTACTCCACTAACTCCTAAAAACTAGGGCAACTAAGAAACAAATAGGTTGAACGTACAGAAAGGAAAACAGCTATTAATTCAACAGAGAAGCATACAAAAGCGAAGATCGCACAGAGTTGTGGCTGAAATTACCACATAGATTTTGTACAAGGATAAACACACGGTACACAACATCATCCAGCACTTTTGTTCCTCGTGCTCACTCTGCCGCTTCGTTGCAGCTCCCACACATGATCATCACTTCGTGGTTACTGAATAGCGATTATCTTATGGACAATGGTTATATCAACATATTCTGCGTAGACTTCTGCGCGCCACTAGCGGATAGCATTGCTTTCGTGCATCAAGTCGAGGGCCGGACGGTTCCACATTATGTAGTTTCCATCCTGCGAGTCCCACCTTGCAGTTAGAATTCTATTCCGGCTTGAAGAAGTGGACTTCTATTCCTATTGTCGCTATGCTCCAAATGGCTGCCCCAACTATGAGAACACTGAGCACCATCCCCGTTACTCCCAAAACTCCATTTATACACCACATCGCACTGTACTTAGCGGGTTTCTTTATTAGAATCCACATCAGACAAGGGTATGCTAAGGTTATGGGCAACGCGACTCCTCCAATCAGTCCAGCCAGGCTCAGCAAGAAGGGCAGTGCGATCGATATGAAGAATGCCAGGCATCCGAAGAAGATGCGGAGGACCGTGCGCAGCCACCGAGGGCATGGTTTGTGCTTGCTGCAGGTATACCTAGATTCTAGGTTGTCAAACACCGGCATCGCGTATATCTGGAACGAGCTTAGGCTGTTGATCACAATGAGCATGCTCGCTAAGACGAGGGCAACTTTGGACGTGTCGCGAAGGTGGTAGTTGTACAGAGCATTGAGGATGCCTTCATTTGGCGGGATCTGCAAGAAAGAGATGCTGATCATGTAACAGTGGTTTAAAGGCTAAACCTTTCGGTGAGGACATTGAGGAATAGGGAAGCCCAGAACGAATCTTGCGTGATTCTCACCGAGTTTCCGTAGGCCCAGTAGCCACCGATTGCTAGGGGAAACAGGCACATTGCTATCACCACGTATGCGAATTTGACCCCTTTCCACATGGGCTTCCGAGATGGCTTTTGTCTACTTGAAGGCATAGTCCCCTGCAATCCAAGGTAAAACATAAGATTAGAGCAAACACTTTAGTATAAAGTCTCGAACATTTACATTCGCGGGTGACGTCGCATCTTCATGACGCGCTCTTTAGTTGATAGGCAACACACTTTCTCGAACGAACGACCCTCTTTACCTGGATTTCGAGCACGACATTGTGGCCTCTAAACGCAAAAGCCACGATACCGATCGCATTGAGGACGCTGCAGACCCGACCGAGCTCCGACCCCATCTTGAGCGGTTCGTAGGAAATCCCCGCAGGCCGGCTCTTGGTGATGGACAGTGCCCAAATCAAGGTGCAGTATCCGATGGCCGTGATCGCCCCGATCAGCGAAACCCCGGCTATGGAGTTCAAGTTGGGGAGTTGAGCCAGAATGATGGCGCAACAGATGAACACGAGATACCATTCCACGGCGGACGGCGGGTTGATGTCGCACGTTCCGTCGCACATGATCTCAAAGATTATCTTCATGGTCCCTCCGCCGATCATGATCAGGGCCACACACGTGCCCCCTGACAGATACATTATTGGGAAGAGGGCCAGGAGCTTCCCCTTCTTTTCACCTGGAATTGCATCATTGGCTTTTAGCATCGCAAATATGGCCTTTCTCATCAGCAAAGCCTTTATCTAAAGGTTTGGTTAATTTCGCTCACGGGTTAAAGTGGTCAAAAGTTTTAGCTTGATCGGTCAAATGAAAAGTCAATCACTATGGTGGGATCTAGGGATATACGGCATCCCACGATCTTTCCCTGATCTGATCAATTTATGTCTGGCGTATTAAATTAGGATATCATTTGGCCTCACTTCATGTCCCTTTCAAGATTACTATACACCAAAATAATTAAAAAAAAAAGGTTAAACATATATTATGGACCACCCAAGCACCCACTTTCTCCACTTAGAAACATAACTACTCTTATTTATTTCAACTACCTCTTTCTTTTATTAAGGTAATCCTCAATCAATCATCCCTTTTTTTACCTAATGCTAGAACTTTGCACGAGCGCCCGGCATGAGTTACCAATGAAGGAGAGAGAGAAAAAAAATCAGTCTTTAACGCACAAGATTATCATGCTATTGAGTTTACATGGTCATTCTACTTGAAATTGCCGATTCTGTAATTTTACCTGGTATTTCATTATAGATATCTTCGTTAGTCTATTGCCATGTGTATCTGATTCAAATCTATAGCGAGTTCATAAATTCATACTCATATTTATTCAAGGAAGTTGACTATCTGGTCGCAACATTGTCAGTAACTGTTCTTTTTTTTTTTTTCCTTTTTCCTTTGCCTTCTAGATTAAGTTATTGAATCTCCATGACTCGTTTATCATACTACACCAAACAAATTGGTCGTTGGGTATGTGTATGAACCCCGATCACATCTGTCCATTTTTTGGGTTGACTTCGGAGACTCTCCAACTGTACCATATGAATAAGGACTGGTTTATAATCAAAGTTGCGATACATAATTCTTTAGGCATAAGACACGAACAAATATGTAGCCAGGCATATTCTAATAACTCACCGAAAGCTGCCATGGAAAGCCGGAGGTATCTGCTGTAGCGTGTCCCGTCCTGGGACTCGTGAAGCTGAACCAACAACCAGAGTGTGTAGAGCTGCCACATGAACACCGCCGATAAACAGACAATTCCCCCAATCCTGCACCACCAGAAACGCATCAGCAGCAGTTCCTCGAATCCCGTACCTTAGGAGAGAGCACGAGGATCCCTTTTTGGGGATGATAAAGCCGACTAGGGTTCAGTGTAGTGCCCATGGAACCGGAGCACCTATTCTCTATATATGTTTGCCCATTTTGGTTAGGCGGGCTTTGGGTTAGATATACTCTACATCGAGGCTGATCGAACTTACCAACCGAGCACAGAGAAGGCCAAGGGAAGAACGAGGGCTTGGACGCCGATCCCCGAGCTCAGCGTGTGGAATGCTGAGTAGTACATGTTGCCGTTCCTAGACTCCGTGATGGGAAGCCAGTCGTCCTGTGGGTTGAGCTTGGTGAATTGCCCGACCTCTTCTAAGTAACCTTGTACGCTCGCCATGGCCTTCTTCATGGGGCTTGACAGGGGAGTCATCGTGAGCCCTGCCGTGAAAGGGCTCCTCAACGGTGTCTTTGGCGCAGATCCGATGAGCGGCGAACGGGTAATTGAAGAGGAATTGTGTAACTGAAAGGGCGGTGCCGAGATCGCCGGGGTCTCCATGGTTGCCGCCATATAATCCGCCAATTTATGCAAGTCCTTTTCCTAATAGCTTTTCCCTCTATATGGTGATTATCATGTACATCTTTTCTTCTATACCTGTTGTATATTTATAGGAAGGAAAGGATGGAGACATTATAGGACTGAGAGAGCGAACCAAAGAGTTGTTTTTTCAATGGTTTGGTTACGTGGATGATGACTTAGCGGGATTGTAAACTTTAAATCAAGGCTAATTAAATGGGGACAGATAAAAAGATGGAACCTTTGACCGGCCCCATCTGCATGGCTGCTATGTTTTTATTTAAAAACCAAAAAAGCTTGGGAAGCCAATCAATAATTGCATTCCCTTTTGTTTTTTGTTTTTATAAAAAAACCACAAAAACCCCCAAATTATACATATTTACCTTAAAGGTTTTTTGTAGCACCAAAAACCTTGAACTTATACTTATATGACATACCTACTTCGAAATTTTTTTCTGTGATAAGAAAAACTCCGAACATGTCTCATTGTAATATATTTATTTTAAACTTTTTTGTGACATCAAGAGTTTTGAAATTATATCGTTGTGACGTATTTACCCGAAAATTTCTTTCTTTCTTTCTTTCTTTCTTTCTTTCTTTCTTCTTCTTCTTTGGTATTTACTTTGGCCGGCCTTAGCTCACCGACCAAAGTAGGTTTTCAAAAAAACAGAAGAAGATTGCATCAAGGATGACGATTATCATCTCTGTGGACAGACACCGACGCCATGCAGGTGATGCGCGCAGGTTGCATCAAGGATGACGATTATCATCTCTGTGGACAGTGAAGGTTCATGCACTAATTGCCTTTGTCCGTCAGCCCCACGAATTCCACGAAGGAGGGCCGACCACCACATCCATGTTTCCGCACGGGAGAAAAATTCAAAACCCAAGAGAAAGGAGGCAGGAATGAAATTGACTTGCTCATGCCTTCCTGCTAGTTTGTTATTAGTTGTGCGATATCATTTTTCCAAAAGCAGTTTGACAGACTTTATTTGTTAAATCCACTGCCGGCGAAAAAAATTATTCTTACATGTGCTGTCCAGAATGATCTTATTACGACATGGTCAAATCTCATTAGTGTGTTCTGCGTGTGGAAGCAGTTTTCTTTTCCGGAAATGGTGGAGTTTTATTAGGTCCACCGTCAACCTATAGAATTTTTTACGCACACATTGTTGGATGGATGATATGTGCATGTAGAGGTTGTTCTTGTAACTTAGTTCATCGACATGTCAACTGTACTGTTGCGACCTCCCTGAAGGTGCACCGCCTAGAATTCGGCTAATGGATTGCTAAGTTCAACTTAGCTTGACTCTTCCAAGCTTATACCAATTCACGACTTTGGTTTCAGTTTTTAACGTGCAAAATTAATATTCAATTGGAGTTGCCGCTAATCTATTTATGGTAGGTTGATTAGAAACTCATGTAAAGTATCACGAGTTGTACTTTACCCCTACGAACCAAAGGCTATAAGTACGGGGATTTAATTACGCTAGACTACTCTAATACCATTTCAGTACCTTTTCTTTTATTTTCAAAAGAAATATTTAGCAGTCCTTGGATTCATTTTAATTTATCCCTAATATGTGGGGTGTAAAAATTTATGTAAATGCTCCATGAAATAAAACAGCAAACATATGTGACTTAACAAAACAAATCAAATGATCTTTTTATTAATAGAAATTCGAAATTAAATAAATGCCTAAATTAAACATGCAACCTAACCTAAACATGCAACTTAATCTAAACATGTAATCTTTTTGATAATCAAATCAATCAAATTCATCAAATCAATTCTAAAATGGAAGTAGCATCTAAGTTCAACAACAAATTTTTGTGACTAAAATCGATAAATTAATCGTAAGCCTTAAAGATCAAAATACCAATTTTAAAGATTTACGTGCAATTAATTATTCCATTTAAAGTCTTATATATAAAATTAAAAATTGATACACGGTTGCGAATTAGGAAATAAATCCCAAATAATGCCTATCACTCAAACAGTCAAGTTAGAGATGAAATCTTATTATTCTTAAGCAACATAATACTCAAGACAAATAGGATAAGATATTTACCGAATCTTTGGGGATGACCTTTTCAAACCTAAACCGATTGCGACAAATTCAGCAGCTAGCGGTGATGCTCGGTGTTGAAATGGCCAATTACGCGGCTTGGTTGAGAGGCTGCGAAAAAACGACGAATGGCAACAAATCTTGTTAGCTCGGCGAATAAACAGCAAAATTAGGGAAAACACAAGTGGTCTGCTTGGTTCAAGTGCAGAATTTGTCTTTTTGGTGCAGCATTGGTTAAACTCCGGCAAGCAAAAATTTTAGACGCAGCAAAGGACCAATCGGAAAACCACAACAAGCTCGTTGACCTCCACGGTGGGCTGCTGTTCACTGGAGGCGAGCGGCAACACGCGGTGAAGGCCTTCGAGCGGATCAGAACGACGGCTTTGAAGCTTCACGAGGCAGTGCGGTCTCCCTTCTTTTTGTTTTGCTCGTGATCGAATTTTTCCGAAGCAGCCCATGTTCTTCTTTTGCAACTCGTCAAAGGGGAGTCAAAGACTCCTTCTCCTCTTTGAATTACTTGTTTTTCTTTATTTTCTCTTCTTCCACCTCACTTTTCTCTCTCTGTTTCGCTGGTCAACTCTACATCTCACGAAAGACTTCCCTTCCCCTTTTATTCTCCTTTCCTGCACCTCTCTTTCTCTGTGTTTCCCCGGAAGAAGACTCGTTCGTATTTTTTTTCTTTCTCGCTCTCAATCTCTCTGCCAGCCTCTCGCGCACGACACCCTAGCTTTAGCTTTCTTTTCTCTCTTTTGTGCCGAACTCCCAATGTGGCCGTTTATGGCAATCGTGTAGCCTCCTGGCGATCTTGCGGCTCTTAGATGCTTTATAGGCAAGAGTTCCAAGCTACATTTTTAACATGATATTCAGTCAATCTGATATTCAGTCAATCGTTCAAAGATTTAACTGAATATATATATATATATATATATGTGATCAAATTAGAAATTTCTTATATCTTTCTCCTAACATGTTTCATAATCTTGATTGAATTCGCACATATTCCCTCAAAGATTATACAAATAAAATTTAGGTACAACATGTACCAATGGTGAATATGCAACATGTTTTTCACATTCATGGATGCAATAATAATCCTTAATTTATTCGTATACAGACTCAAGGAATCTACCCAAGACCTCCACCTCTGATTGGACCTGCACCAATCAAACACTAGTTATGGTGCCCGCTCTGTAGCCTGGATTGGCCTTTCGATGCTTAAGGTAGTGTATAAAAGAGCAGAGGTACAAGAATGAGCTTATAACTAGATGAGCAGGAAAGAATGACCAAAGAGAAACCTACCTGTACTGAGAATCTATTATTTTATATAAACTTAATGGGGTTGTATGTAAGGATTGTGATGGGGCTCGAGTGTTCTAGACTTCCACATCTTAATTCAAGGAGAAGTTCTCAGGATGGCTTGTACCTCACCGATTTCGTCGATCCTTCTTGCCTCTCCCATTTTAAATTGTTCTTCTAACCGATATGCACCAAAATATTCTCTCCTTTCAACCTTGTTCACCGCTGTTTTGGCTTCATCGAGTGCCTACATATTCATTGCCACGTTTTATAGCTATATCTTTTGATGCTCGTAAAGTTCTTCCACGTGCAATGATAAAATTTTGATTTATCCATACATGTTGATGCGCATGCGGCCTCGATGAATTAGTCAAGACCTCAACCTCCGATTGGACCTGCCCGGATCAAGCACAAGTTACGGTGCCCCGCTCTATTGTCTGTATTGGCCCTCCCATGCTTAAGGTAGCGCATGGAAGAGCGGAGGTACAATAATGAGCTTTATAACTAGATGAGAAGGAAAGAATGACCAAAGAGAAGCATACTTGTGCTGAGAGTCTACTATTTTCTATGTACTTAATAACTTCATGGGGGTTACATGTGAAGTTTGTGATTAGGTTTTGAGCCATCTAGACCTCCACATCTGAATTCAAGAACCTTCCCATGAAGTCAAAGTCCACAAAATGGCTTGTGCCTTACCAATTTCCTCGATCCTTCTTGCCCCTCCTTTTTAAGATTGTTTTTATGTCTGATTATGCGCAGAATATATGCACATGGGATGTTCTAAAGCAACGTTTTTTAAAGCTCGTAGGGTTCTTCTTCGTGCGATCGCTTGCAAAAGGATACGGGGCGTTACAATAATTTAGGACTGAGAGGCCGAATGTTTCATTCGTGAAAGCAAAAGAAGTGTTTACGAGGAAGGTGATGCGTCTCTTACTTAACAATTGCATCCTCCAATTGGGTACTCAGTGGCACCAAATAAAGGGCGCGCTCCTACATGCACGATCTGTCGTGGGTTTGCTTTTATGGATAGCCTTCTTTTGTGTCTTTTTTAAAGCCTCTAAGGTTGGTCAAGATAGTGATGTTGTGATAAGGAATCCTCATCGTTTTGCCCAAAAGCAGTGGATTAGAAAATGCCTTGGCACTGTGGACATGGAACGAAAGCAAGAAAGAAAAAACTAAATCATAAGTCGAAAAAAGAATTCTGTCTGATCGGTTAATTTTTCTAGGGTCCTTCCCCTATTTTTGCCGGGTAGTGGCAACTTTATTTAGCATAGCATTATTGGTTGGACATCCATAGAAGTGGTCGTAGGTGGCTAGCCTGAACACGTGTTTTGTTTAAACTCGACGGTACGTTTGTCATGTGTCAAGTCATCTCGTCCATTTATTACAACTTATGGAGTTTCATCCCAGCAGACCATCACAAGAGTAATCTAAACATTGCGATTGAATTACCCAAATACGAGGTCAGCCATTTTATTTGCTTAATTACTTTTCGAGTTTTTGCACTCTCCCTCCCATTTATGTGGAGTCATATATACATATACTAGTTATGATAGTGGATGGGCAATGTGGGTGGGAAAGCCCGAGGCCTTCACCTGGTTTCCGTGGTGTCGATGGATTTGCCGGTGAGAGCTCCGGTCAAGTTTGCAGTTTCTTTTTTCAGTGTCGATATCCTGCTCTGTTCGTGAGAACAAAGCAAGAAACTGGCTTTGCTATTTACCAACCATCTTAACTCCTTATATGCCTTTACCTTTACCTCTTCAGTATCTAGTGCCCTTTTACGGATCCCCATTATCTCCCCCACCTCCTTTCCTGGTACACGACCATTTTTGCTAGAAGAAACGTACCGCCCCCGCCCCCGCCTCATACTGTGTTTGTCCGTCGTCTACGCGCAATAATTGCACAAGAGATAAATCACGAACAAAGTTCGTCGAGTTTCAAGCCATGAGCAAAGAAGGATGCGAAGAATATCCACTCCCTTATTTTATATCTTATTTTCCTTTCTTTTGACTCACCAAGTAGATTCTTTTTCCACGTAGTTAGCATAGCTCTGACCTAACAAGATTCATTGTTTAGCTTGGATTCGAGCCAATGCTGATGCAGTACATGCACACGTCTTATCGCACCATCCATGATAATGTCCAATCAACTATAGATAATGATTCGGACAATAGTACCTAGGAAAATAATTCGTGCGTTTCGAGTGGAGTAAAGATCTTGGAGTTGGGTTATGGTTGATGCAGTTGCTTAAGCCAACGATGTTGTCAAATTTACGAGGATGTTTTGTTTTTGGGACATATGTATTGCTTGATCTGTCACGTCCCCCTCTCGAGCACACGATAGACTCTGGCAATTTTCTCAATCGATAAATACGATGTCTTAAAATTCGTTGCCGACCCTTAATTTAATCAAAGGTAAATACACGTGGAAGCAAATAATGAAACACATTTGACAACGCCAAGATACATAGGAACTATACATGACATATGTTAAATCAATGTTTAATATAGATGCTCTCGAGATATACAAATAAAAAAGGGTGGGCTAGCTCACTATACTAGATCGGGCTAGTTTCTAAAGGCAAAGTTCTAAAGAGAGGTACCTTAGGAGTATATAACACTACCACCAGAAGGGTCATCTTTTCATAGGTTGAGGTTCCACAACTCATACCCTTCCTAAGGGTCTTTGTGGTGGTCTTGCTCCTACTCCAAAGGACCTCCCTCGTCATGGGGTTACCTCACCCAATATTGGAGGTCGTAGTCAAACTCTCAGAGAGTTCTCTCATGTCTCTCAAAAGTATAATCATAACTGGTCATAATGGTGTCAATTAACCATCCATTGTCTACAGGTTTCTCCTGCCTAACCCGGTCTTCATCCATTGAATCCATACTTAAGATATGAAAAGTGGGTTAGAACAAAAAATGAGATATAATCTCAGTAAGCATTCACCTTAAATCTAGACTAAAAAGGCAATTGCCTTAGGGTTTCTTTTTGGTCATCCAACCTCTCACGTGATCTAGCCTTGCTTGTCACCATTACTTGGCTCTTACGTGGGACCAGTAGCCAACCTCTCATGTTATGTGACTACTAACTACTCGACTAGCCAATCCATCGTGATGCGTTTCGAGTGGAGTAAAGATCTTGGAGTTGGGTTATGGTTGATGCAGTTGCTTAAGCCAACGACGTTGTCAAATTTACGAGGATGTTTTATTTTTGGGACATATGTATTGCCTGATCTGTCACGCCCCCCTCTTGAGCACGTGACAGACTCTGGTAACTTTCTCAATCGACAAATACGATGTCTCAAAATTCGTTGCTAACCCTCAATTTAATCAGAGGTAAACACACGTGGAAGCGAATAATGAAACACATTTTACAACACTAGGATACATAGGAACTATACATAACATATGTTAAATCAGTGTTTAATATACATGCCCTCGAGATATACAAATAAAAAAGGGTGGGCTAGCTCACTATACTGGATCAGGCTAGTTTCTAAAGGCAAAGGTCTAAAGAGAGGAACCTTAAGAGTATATAACACTATCACCAGAGGGGTTATCTTTTCATAGGTTGAGGTTCCACAACTCATACCCTTCCGAAGGGTCTTTGTGGTGGTCTTGCTCCCACTCCAAAGGACCTCCCTCATCATTGGGTTACCTCACCCAGTATTGGAGGTCGTAGTCAAACTCTCAGAGAGTTCTCTCATGTCTCTCAAAAGTGTAACCGTAACTAGTCATAATGGTGTCAATTAACCATCCACTATCTACAGGTTTTTCCTGCCTAACCCAGTCTTCATCCATCGAATCCATACTTAAGATATGCAAAGTGGGTTGGAACAAAAAATGAGATATAATCTCAGTAAGCATACACCCTAAATCTATACTTGGCTCTTACGTGGGACCAGTAGCCAACCCCTCATGTTATGTGACTACTAACTACTCGACTAGCCAATCCATCGTGATGCGTTTCGAGTGGAGTAAAGATCTTGGAGTTGGGTTATGGTTGATGCAGTTGCTTAAGCCAACGACGTTGTCAAATTTACGAGGATGTTTTATTTTTGAGACATATGTATTGCCTGATCTGTCACGCCCCCCTCTCGAGCACGTGACAGACTCTGGTAACTTTCTCAATCGACAAATACGATGTCTCAAAATTCGTTGCTGACCCTCAATTTAATCGGAGGTAAACACACGTGGAAGCGAATAATGAAACATATTTTACAACACCAGGATACATAAGAACTATACATAACATATGTTAAATCAGTGTTTAATATACATGCCCTCGAGATATACAAATAAAAAAGGGTGGGCTAGCTCACTATATAGGATCAGGCTAGTTTCTAAAGGCAAAGGTTTAAAGAGAGGAACCTTAAGAGTATATAACACTATCACCAGAGGGGTCATCTTTTCATAGGTTGAGGTTCCACAACTCATACCCTTCCTAAGGGTCTTTGTGGTGGTCTTGCTCCCACTCCAAAGGACCTCCCTCATCATTGGGTTACCTTACCCAGTATTGGAGGTCGTAGTCAAACTCTCAGAGAGTTCTCTCATGTCTCTCAAAAGTGTAACCATAACTGGTCATAATGGTGTCAATTAACCATCCACTATCTACAGGTTTTTCCTGCCTAACCCAATCTTCATCCATCGAATCCATACTTAAGATATGCAAAGTGGGTTGGAAAAAAAATGAGATATAATCTCAGTAAGCATACACCCTAAATCTATACTAAAAAGGCAATTGCCTTAGGGTTTCTTTTCGGTCGTCCAACCTCTCATGTGATCTAGCCTTGCTTGTCACTATTAGCCAACCCGTCATGTTGCTTGGCTCTTACATGGGACCAATAGCCACCCCCTCATGTTATGTGACTACTAACTACTCGACTAGCCAATCCATCGTGTTGTATGGCATTCCAGAGTCGCTTTTGGCCACTAAGTGTGACTGATTTGATGGTATCAGTACACACACCCGGCTTGACTTCCTTTACGAGCTACTCCTTAGTAGTCAATCGGTCTACAACTGAGATTTGGCCCTAAGTTATAGCATATGTTACACCGATCATATACATGCACCAACATGCAATTTATAGGCATGCACCAATAAAAAAAAAGACAATGACTAGTTCGATTTAATCGATTCAAACAATTAACACACTAGAATCTATTTAAAGGCAGGTCGGTACTGTTAGCAACTTAGGCTAACAAATTCGTAAATCTATCCAAGCAATAAATTACTAGTCGATGCCTTAGTAGGCGCCATCGACTCACTTGGCTAATTGTAGCCCATTGGCCATCTAATTAATCCAAGTTGCACTCAATACACGATTATACTATTTCTAACCCTAACTACCATTTACCAATCTAATAGCACAATCAAGCTACTATCAATTCACTTGTTATTCCACGTGTCCTAGACATGTTAACGATAACAACTCAAGGTGATCTCGTGTCGTTGCAAAACTCACACAATGAGAGTACGAACAGCCTTGGCACGGCATGATGGCGACACACCGCTGGCAAGGCTCTAAGGACAATGGTTTTCTGGTGGCTGTAAGGTGGCTAGTTGTTTGGACGGAGTGCTGGAGGCTAGTGGCCGGCGGTAGGGCTCGAATAAGAGACTAGAAGCCTAGAACAGTGGTTGTATCAACTGGTTGGTGCTGCTTCGATGTTAGGATGGCGGCTGGATGACACGAGGTGGTGTTTGGTAGTGTGGGTCAACATCGAGAGCCCACCTCAACGGCTAGCAAGCAATGATGGTGTGAGGTGAGGCGCGAGCAACGTTAGCGGAGATTGAGCAGAAAATAGGGGAAGGTGAGGAGTACGATCAAGGCTGGAATCAACAGTTGGAGGTGGCTAGGACGGCATCGGTGAGGTGAGGGACAATGAGAAGTTGTGTTAGGCAAACGACGGTGGCGGTTGGGAGGCACGTTGCATGTGATAGTGGTGTTGGTGGCATGGCAAAACTGGGGAAGCTATGTCGCGCGGCTCTAGGTAGCTTTAACAAAAGACGGCGACATCAGTTGCTATACCTTCAACTAGGCATGTATGATTGTGGGGAAGGGGGACAAAGGAATGGCAGCGATAGATGGCGGTTGGCGAGCATGTACATCGACAAATCTCTCGGGAAAATGAACAAGAGGGGCAAAGGGGTCACACGAAGAAAACAGGGAAAATGAGGGGTAGCTGGCGGCGACTAGTGGCTAGGATATCAGGGATGGGACAATTGAACGACGAGGCAAGTCGGCAGGGCGGCTTGCTACTGATAGAACGTTGGTGTGGTCCCCCACCCCCCGTGCACGCCACTGATTTGATAAATTGTGAGAGAGGGAGGGTTGACCTTGGAGTGCAAAATTACCAAAATGCCCCTAGGTCAGAATTCAAATTTTTGGGGGTCAAAATGCAAATATCCAAAAGTTGAGAGACCTTTTTGCAATTTTTCGAAAATTTGGGGACTGCTTGAAAATAAAATTTCAATGTTTAGTTCGAAGGATTTTCGGGGCTAATGGACCATTTACTAAACCCAAAAATTTACATAATAAACATCAGAAATGGCCAAAACAGGCCATTACATGATCACATTATTCGCAATAAGTTTGGTTGATTCTAGGATTATGTTTGGGCAATATTACTTTGATGATAATTTCATATGCTACTGCATGGAGTAAAGATCCTTAACAAGTCAACTTCTTTACAGTTAAACCGATTTACCCCCTTTCTGATCAACCAAGAATGGTTAATGCCATCTATGATAGATTTTCTCTCAGCTGATGATACGAAGTATGATAAATCCTATTAAGGAGTCCATCGACATGGGATGGACAAGTCTATATTGCAATCATTCAATCAACATTGTGAGTCACAGATAAGTGAAAATAGATACTATGTATTTGTTATAGCCTGCTTCCGATCCCCCCTAATTCGAGGCCAAATAGTGTGAATTTTAGGGTTTGGTTAGTGGCTCGTTGGCCTCGAGAGTTCTCTAAACTAAATCGCGAAAATTCGTTACAGACGATTCCAAACTCCCTAAAATTGCGTTTTGGGTCCATCGACTTTTATATATTTGCATTTTGGGCCCAAAAGAAGTGAATTTTGGACCTATGGGAAATTTTGAAAAATTTTAACCAAGGCTTACTTTTGGTCAATGATCAACTATTGACTGGTCAACGGTCAAAGCTGACAGTTGAGGACCGGCCAGCTAGGGGACAAGCCGATTGGACCGTGTGAGAGCCAATTTGATCGGTAACGTGAACCGGTAGCACGCAAGAGAGAGCCTCTCCCTGCACGCCTGTACAATATTTTGCCGAGTAGGAGGAGTAGGAGGCGTGCAGGGCGAGGGAAGGCCATGCGTAGGCCAAATGGCCGGCTAGCCCCTACCATCGCCCAACCACTGCCATTGCAGGCCTGTTGGTGTCCCCCACGGCCAGTGGGAGGCAGCCACATGGCGTTGGCAAACCCAAGTCGGCTTTGATCCCACCTACCCCCCTGTTCGCCAAGCCGGGTGAGACTCAATCTTTGAGCATTGAGAACTCTCTCTCCCAAGCTCCATTTTTGCTTCGATCTTGATGTCCACATGAAGCTGGGAACACCATCTTCAGAATGCCACTGACCGTTGCTGTCGTCTCCACCCACATCGCCATCGAAAGCCACTGAAAGGAGGCCACCCAGCTTGGCACGCCCCTGTTTTTTCAGTAATGCTCTTTGAGTTTCAAACGGTGAGTTCCTCCGATCCTTTGATCTAGGGCTTACGCCACTTCTTGCAATGGGTTCCTAGGAGTTCCTAAATCTCCTTTATGCCCTCGATCGAGTTGATTTTTGCCTAGGATCGTCAATGTCTTGGTTTGAGCTCGGTTTGCTCCAAACTGAGCCTCGAAACCCTAGATCTAGGATTCCCACCGCTCCTGTGCCACCCATTCAAAATTCAGGCCACCAATGGGTTCTTAGACGTCCTACAGCTTAGATCTAGTCTTGGATTGGATCAGTTTAATCCCAATCTCTTGATTTTGGACTTGACTTTCTCCCTTCTTCCCAGATTCAAAAGCCGTGCGACTCACCGGCTTTGTGGCATTGTTGTGGCCAGCTCAGGCCATCCCAGCCCTCGCCACCAGTGCCGTCGGGTTCGTAGGGAAGGTGGCTTCCAGATCTGACTGGCCATATGCTCCAACTCGGCCCGAGGAGAGAGAAAGAGCTCTCGACCCGATCGAACATCATCTGACCCAACTAGGCCGACCTAGTTCCGACCCAACCAACGACCCAGGCTTGTGCTCGCGATCCATCGTCAATTTAAAGCCGTTCCGTTGCTTGCCACTGCTTCCTACCAGCTCGACTCGAGTTGGTTCGACTCCGGCTGTCGTTTCGTGGACCAATTCTGCGGGTGGACTTTAATCTTCTGTTAGGCATGCTATTGCTTTAGTAGACTTATTAGAAATGAATGGATGAATTGAATTAATTAGTTAGATGGCATGATTGCTTATTTAGATCAATAGGGTCAAGTATGGTCGAGTATAGACTTTTGATGACGAGGTGACATGGTGATCAATTAAGAGGCCGATGAGCCTAATTGGAGAATATTTGGATGGTCTAGTTGTGTGATTAGACGATTATGGTCATTGAGGACCGCATAGTATTACTTGTTTGTGACAATAGGAAAAAATCGATTAGGTGGCCTGTGAGCCCAAAACGCTGATTGGAGGTTGATGGGATTCAACGGGTGCCTTGATGGAGAATTACCGATTCGATCAAGTCAAGGGAATGGATCAATTGTGTGCCTAAGGGGCCTAATCAATGAGACTATTATTGGTGGTAGGTGAGTTGCAAAAGTGATGAGGAGAAATTATTACAGATATTTGGATATTATTATATTTATTTAATGTTTATTCGACCGATTAGGGAGCTACTGTGCTCTAATTAAATTGGAAGTCGACGGGACTTGATTGGGCGTTGACATGATTGCGACGGGCCGTTTTGATCTCGTGAGTCAACCGAAGTGGTCGTTACCTTGGTTTGCTTTGATTTTGGCTTTTAGCCGAGGAAGTGGGGCATTGGGCCCCAATTATTGATTGAAGGAAATTAGGTTAATTGTGGTCGATATGTTGTGCCTTGGATTTAGCGACTGAACATTGCCATGAAATTGGCGAGTTGGATAGTGCCATGGACTTGACGACTGAACGGAATGGAATTCAATGGGTGCCTTCATGGCGTGAACGAACGACAGGGCCAATTATGGCTGGGTTCATGGTACCAACGAAGTGGCGATACTCAATTAGAAATCATCAAATAGATTAATAATTTAGGCCAATTGTGGCTCGGACTAGAGTGCCATGGAATTTGGCGTCAACTTGATTGAAAGGTTGATTTATTAAGTCTAATACTAGTTTGAGTAAGGTGCCATAGATTTGGCGTTTGAACGGATTGATATACGGGATGATAACGTGCTATGAACTTGGCGACGATATGTAAATAAATCGTTTGGCCAATAAGTCATTTTGATGGCAAAATGGCAATGGGGACTATTGAACGTGAAAAACGACAATAAGCTGAGAAGGCTTAGTTAGGGTCTTAGGCCGATTATGAACGGCCTAAAGCTTAAATTTACATAATTTATTTATTTAATTAATTATGCATTATTTAATTGTTCTGTAATTATTTATTTAAATGTCATTTACATATTTAATTGAATGTTAGATGATCGTGACTACTTCTAACTGACTAACTTGTTGGACTTAGTGCCAAGTCTCGGTCATGAGCTGGTCGACTCATAGTTAGATATTAGAGGATGAGAAAGGTGAAAGTTTATGATTCATTGGAAAGATTAGAAACGATTAAACTCCAAGCGAGAGTCCAACGATGGAAAAGAAATTGAAATGATCATTGAAGGGTGAGACGCGATAAGGACCTTAGAGCAGTGGTGTTCCTAGTTTTGGGTAAGAGTTCTCTCACTAAGACATCCTCATATCTCATCCCACCACAGATTTATTGCAGGACTCAAGCCTGAAGCTAGAGAAGGAGTCGATCGAGTAAGGGCAGATTGAGATGGAACCAATAAAGGAGAATTTAGTGCTAGACGTGACCAATCCTAGGCTTGTATTGAGGATTTATGGAGTTGATTTTGTTATTTGTACATACTGATACTTGTATATGTTGATGTGAGTATATGAGAGGTGCAGATATTGAGGTTTGATATGAAAGGTTGTAAGTATCGATTTTTAAATTGCTTTCGCGTAGCATTGCAACTTTGATGTCTGAGAAGGCTAGCGACTTACTTGGGACGTTGCAATTAAATTGGCCAGAAGAAAAGGAAATCGGGAACCATCGCGTGCTCAAGGGCGGGGCATGGCCGGTCCTGATAGTATTAGTAGCATGAACAAGTTTAACTAGTGGATTTAAGTGACGAGTCCTCACATAATCAATTAGGCACATCCATATCACTATGACATGCAGGAGAACCTGCTCGACGATATACAGAGACTGATGTGAAGAGAAGAGAGATAGCTAGGATGGCTTGAAGAAGCTCACTTGAATGCCAGTGTCAATGACCACGTAAACCCCAGCAGCGATCAAGATCACCGATAGAATGATCCCTGAGACCCCCAAACCCCAGTTCAAATACCACATGAAGCTCTGCTTCTTGGGCTTCTTGATCTTCAGCCACATCAAGCATGGGTAGGCAAAAGTTATGGGCACTGCGATGCCCCCGATCAGGCCCGATAAGCTACTTAGGAACGGGATTGCCACTGCCACGAAGAAGCACCCGTAGGTGAACATAACCCGGAACAGGGCGCGAAGCCACCACGGGCACGGCTTGTTCATCCGGCCGGTGTACTTGGACTCCATGTCGTCGAACATTGGCATTGCATAGATCTGGAAGGAGCTAACGGCGTTTATGATGACGAACAGGCTGGTCAGGGCCAGGATTGCCTGTGACGTGTCGCGTCCGTGGAACTGGTAGATTGCTGTCAACATGCCACCATTAGGCGGTATCTGATCCAAGAAGCCGTGGCGGAGCCAGGTCGAACTTTCATCAGGATCAGTTGAACAAAAGCACGATCTTGCTTCTTCCCAAAAATAAATCCTACGAGGAGTAATATACAGTAAATTCGTGTGAACTGAGTACCTTGTGGCCATAAGCCCAGTAACCTCCAATGGCGAGAGGGAAGAGGCACAGTGCAACGATGAGGTAGGCCCCCTTGACTCCCCTCCACATTGGCAAGTGCGACGGCTTCTTTTCATCCGACGGCATCGTCCCCTGCAACAATCCACACGTGGCGAAGGCTGAACATGATTTTCCTAGGAGACACTGCTTTTAGTCTAATGCCGCACCCCACGTTTCTACGCCGGTTTTCAATTTCTCCAATCACACGGGACCAAATATTCTTGAGTGGACCGTCGCAATTTTGTAGTGCTAGGGCCCTACTTTAAAGTCTCTTCGTGACTTCCGCTCATCTCATCTTTAGTCTAGACCCTCCAATCGGCTCAAATCAATTGAAATTCATGCAATATGGCAGTAGAAAAGTAAAAGTACATCTACATATCTAACCCTGTCCACACGCTTAGTTTTCCTTCTTAGTCATCCTCGTGAAAAAGGGTCCACACGACTGCGACTAGACTGTTTCCAAACCCATTATCGTATGAAAAAAATGTAATTGACTTGATAAAATATAAAATGAGAGCACTAATTACATAAATGCATAAATATATTGATTAGCTATCTTTGAAATGTACTTCCAACTAAATTTTCTTGAATTACTTATAGTAATGTTCCTTTCAAGTAAGGAAAAAAAAAATGGTAGATGCAATAATTTCTTACGTACCTGAATTTCGAGGGTGAGATTATGGCCGCGGAAGGCGAAAGCTATGATCCCGAAGGCATTCAAGATGCTGAAGATCCATGCCATGTTCTGCTCTTCCTTGATCGGATCGTACGACACTCCCTCGAGCCTCCCATTGGTCACCGACACCAGCCACATCATGGTACAGAAGCAGATGGCGGTGACGGCGCCGACCAGAGAGACGCCGGCGATGGAGTTCAAGTTCGGGAGCTGGGCCAGTATGACAGCAGCGCAAGTGAACACCAAGTACCACTCCACACTTGTCAACGGCTTTGCCGAGCACCCCTCGCCGCACACGATCTGGAAGAAGAGCTTGGAAGTCGAGCCGCCGACGACGATGATCGCGACGCACGTGCCTCCCGACAGGTACATGATCGGGAACGCCGCGAATATATTCCCCATCCTCTCACCTGTTGATTTGAGAAGTGCAAAGTATTATGTTGGAATCGTTCGACCGCTGATGAACATTGTAGACAAAAGCAATCGCAAATTCACTATCCGAGCTTTAATTTCTTTTGAGTGGGGCCAAAAACTCATGGGTTTTCATTATTTCCTGAAATACTATTATATCTCAGTAAAGCTACTCAAAATTGTTTTTAAATAGGTGGACAATAATTACTCTTTATCAACTATCAAATTGAACAGGATAAAAAGATAATGGTTTCTGTTAAATTTCTGTTTATTCTGTCGAAGCTTCTGTTTTTCACTTTGCTGCAAAATCAATTGAACAAGGGGGAAATTATAGTGAAAAGAGAAACAAAGGATATTTTCCAATATATTAGAGAGGTTTTTTTAATACCAAAAGCGGCGCTGAAGAGATGGAGGTATCTGCTGTAGCGCATGCCGGTCTCGGTGGACTCATGAAGCTTCACCAACACCCATAGCGTGTAGAGCTGCCATATGAATGCTATCGTCAAGCTTATGATCCCCCATGTCCTGCAGCCATTAACATCAAGACTGAGATTAGCATTCCATCATGGGCTTTTCTTTTTTTAAACTAGAGATTTTTCCTTTGTGATCTTTTGATCAGGCGATGTCTTAGGTTGGTTTTCATACATTTTAAAGTTCCATCTGGTTTCGCTCGAAGGCATGTCATCCATACCAAGATTACGTTTGTGATCTGTGAGGAGTCACTTTCTTACGACCCAATCTTCAAGAGTTACTGTGTTACATATAGGGATCAAATTCAAGATCTCCCATTCTAGAGGCAGCAGGATTTCTGCTGTTTTACCACTCACCCAAGCCGGCTTTGAAGACGTTGCAGAAAGTAAAAGTGAGGTTCTCCATTTTCAGTCTATGTTACTACTTCTATGGACAACTTTATGGAGATTAAGGTCGTCGCTTGTGGTGAGAGTTTAGTTGATAATTGTTACCCCTAAAAATGGGGGAAAAGAAAGAACAATAGCAAAGAATGCGAAGGCACTTACCAGCCAAGAATGGTGAAGGAGACAGGGAGGACGAGGGCCTGAATGCCGATCCCGGAGCAGAGAGTGTGGAAAGCAGCGTAATAAGCGTTTCCATTCCTCGACTCCGTGATCGGAAGCCAAGCGTCCTGAGGGTCGAGCTTTGTCATCTGTATCGCCTTCCTTACTGGGCTCCCCAAGGGCGTGAAGAAGCTCCGGTTCCTGTTGTGTCCTCCTCTACGGTTGTTCCCTTGGTGGTTGTTATTATTATCCACTGCAGGCTCGAGTGTGATGAGCAGGGGCTTCCGCGACAGTGACGGCGAGTTGTACTGCATCTGCATCGGAGGGACGGAAACGGGCGGTGCCGGCACGGCCGAATCATCCCCTACTACCTCCTCCATTTTTCACTCTCTCTTTTGCGCTCCTTGTCTGCCCCTTCTCACCGTGTTGCTCAAAGTCTTGAGGGTTGGCTTTATAGTCTTCTCATGCATGGCAAGTTCAGAGTTAATGGCCTTTTTCCTATTGGGTGGTGATGAACTTGGATTTCAGTGGGCATCATTTGTTGACCGGCACTTATGGAATCGGATTGACTTCTTGATGCCTTTTGCCCTGAATTTTCCTCTTCCTTCCCTTTATAATGTGTTTTTAAATCAACGACTACTGTCGTGTAGACAATACAATTATCTTTCTAGATGGAACCGTATTACTTAATTTCACTGTTTCTCGAAGTTCGATTATAATAGCATATAAGTTTTCTATTCAGCCATGATGCATGAAAGTGCTAATTGTTGACTTTTGAATCAGAGAGCCTCAGGTTGACAATCATCGGAACAGCGAGACCGCAGGAAGGCTGCTCCAATTATTGATGCAAGTTTTCTTCTGTTTTATGCTATTTTAAGTTGCTTTTCTTGCCGTTGCCTGAATCAAAGGAGCAACTACATGTACTTCCTATTTAATGGCATCGATATGAAAGTCTTGAAATCTTTGGTATTGTTCTTAAAAAATCTAGGGTTTACGTTGAATTTATGTTTATATTGGGTAGCTTCCAGATCGAGCTGGTTGATCATTTAAGTCAATAGCGTATTTGTGAGAGCATTTGCGGGCAGCCTGATTGCTGGTAATCAGAAAGATTAGCCTCAACAACTAGAAGCTGTACGACCAACCAATAACCAAGTGGCTGAAGAAGATATTCTCTCAAGTGATAGGTGAGAAAGATAATCTTTTGACAACCAAATTCACGAGCATTAATAACTTTTTTGTGAATTAGTTGATGAAAAGCAAGAGCCAATATGATCAAATCTAAGTGTCTCTTCTCACTATCTTTTCAGAGATTTGATCGTCCTTTAAACTATATTTATTTCATGAAAAACGAATAATTTAGATTTTTTTAAAGCGATTATCCATTTCATTTGAAATATTTAGTCAATGAAAAATCTTTCATTTTCAAATATAAGTGAACAATAAAAATACTTTTCGTTCATTCATTTTTTTATTTTATTTTGATAAGTAATATAAGTGATAATTTTAAGAAAATAACTTTTGAATTGTTAATTTTGTTGTGAATTAAATAAAGCGTTAATGTAGGCTTTGTGTGGCTTGTCTCACCTTTTGTGTTGTAGTCGATGTTGGATTAAAGTAGTTTGCATTGTTCACTACATCTTCACTGTTACAAGCTGTCGGTCTTGTTCTAAACATCGCATCACAAATTAATGAATTTATCTTTGTGTTTGGATCTCTTGCCTGGATACTTTCTCAGGCAAGGGTGCCCTGATGCGATCGTAGCCGTCTAATTTCTGATCCAAGATCGGACGACTACTTTTTTCAAAAAAAAAAATAAAATAAAAACCATCCTACTAAAAGGGGAGCCGCCAATCAAAAATTGGACAACTTCCACGTAAAGGACCCCTTTATCGGATCCCACCTGCCCAGGAGATTTGGATCCTTTATCCCTGGCTCGGTTCGAACTTGAAACTCATTCTCGAACCCTCCATTCCGTGCCAACAGGCCACGCCACAAATTAATGGTTTTCGGATTAGGATCACATGCGCATCCTTCTCAAAAGTAAATCGCTGATGTTGTTGGATGGAGATATTGCAGGTTTTCACTCATGAATCTAATCAATTTCAGATATTTTTGATCTTTTTGTGGAACTTTTCGAGGCTGCAACTACTCTGTTTGCTTTATACGCAGAACGATAGAATGAGTATTGACTCTTGGCTCCATTTTGTTCAGCAACCTGAAATTATGGATAAAGCTTACTTCATCATGGTAAATTCTAGAAAGTGTCTCATTGATCAGTTGACTTCTGTGGCGTCCTAGGTTATTTAAAGACATCATAAGCTGGTTAATGAAGAATCATTTCCATAACTATATCTCATACAAATTAGCGCACGTTTATGTTTTTTTCCTTTACTCAAATAATTAGGTCTAGAAAGACTAGAAGACCGTAGCAAGTTGCTGGAAACTCTGGACGCGTGAACATCATCAAAAGAATTGACATCGCAGGTTGCGTTCACCGAATTTTATCTACCAGTTTAAGGGTGACGCCGTTAGTGGAACGGCTAGATAAATGAAATGTCATTATTTATGCTTTAACTATAGTATAAGTCTTGCAGGGTAGGAAGCTGCTAAAGCGTGTTGAAAGTCTTCCTGTGGAGGGATTCAAGTTGGTTTGCCCTGAAAAAAGAGCTACTGAACAGAAGTTGGAGATCGCCTCTATTTAATCATCCATCTTTGCTAACCCTACAGCATCTCACCAACTAGTCACATAACTAACATGGTAAACTTAACAACAATTTCTTACAAAGTTAGCTCACATTTATATATTTCCTTTACTCAAATCGTTAGGTTTGCAATGACTAGAAGACCATCTATCGATTGGTCATGTCATACGGGCTCAATTGGCACATCCAATTGATGATGGAAAATTATCATTGTTTGATTACACGGAGGATGGATATATAATAATTCACTTATCCTGATAATAAAAGAACTTGACTTAGACATCCAACTCGTAATCGCAAGGACCCAGTTGCAAAAGTAGCAAGTTGCTGGAACTTTGGACATATACAAATCATAAAAAAGAATCGATATGGTAGGTTTTTTCACCAAATTTTATCTACTAGTTCAAGGGTGACTACCATTTGTCTAAAGGCGACATATATGAAATGTCATGCCGTATGCTTTTGCTATAAAATAAGTCTTGCAGGTTAGGAGGCTGCTGAGCCTGTTGAAAGTCTTTCTGTGGAGGAATTAAGTTGGTTTACCCAAAACGAAGAGCTACTGAATCAGAAGTTGGAGATCGCTTCTATCTAATCATCCGTTCTTTTAAAACCCTAGAGTATCTCACCAATGACTTACATAATTAACAAGGTAAAGTGAGCACTAACTTCTTACAAAATTGCAAAGAGTAAATGTAAAAGAAATCCTCTGAATCGACATGGGACCAAGAGGGTCACATGTGTCTCAGCTCCTAACCCCTTTCGTTGATGGTTCACAGGCTTCACATCTGACAACACGCCGTGGTCAACCGACCACTTCGATTTCGACCCAACAGTTCTGTTCTTCATTTATTGAATCAACGTGGACGGCCAGGATTGGGTGGTTGACCCTAAACCAATAGGATCGCGGGGTCCAGTCTGATTTAAAAGCTCCCCGCATCTCGAAAATCTTTGAAAAAAACGAACCTGCCACTCCCGGCAAGTTGGACCGAGGAAAAAGGGGGCAACCTTCCTGATTGATGATGCCAATGCGGCAATGCAGAGAGGCTGGCGGGGCAGACTGATAAGTCAAAATTTCACCGAGATGGGGTCGCGAGGGTTTGTCGACCAACATCACTTTCCACTTCTACGCGTTATCCCACGCCTTCTAGATTGGGGGATGATGACTTGTGGTCACCCTTCTCTTAAGGTAAATAAAGCACAAGCTCACAACTGAGAGTAACTTTGGGGGTATGATTTTCCTATTTTTATTTTTTAGGGTCGAAACCATGTAAGATGAACCACTGGCCAACGCGGACTTCGTGGAAGGTGGGGCATGGCGATAGAATGGGTGAAATTAAGAGATTCTATCGAGAACTTCATCAAACTATAATATAAACCATATCGAACGCTGGATTGCTAAGTGAGTCATGGCACCAATTAGCCCCCCTCGAATTCCATCTCTAGAGAGAGAACATGTGCGTTGCAAAGACGAATCCAAGTCAAAGGTCCGAACACTTTATCGGCACGGTCTTCTTTGAATCTTGACGTAAAATGTTGTCTCTAAGTTTCATCGCGTTGACATGCGAGATTTATAAGGATTATGGTGAATGGCATTGGCCTCGGACCCTTTTTGATGGAACATTGATGAGTAACAAGCATTTATGCCTAAATCAAGGAAACACACGCATATTTTGTACCTTTGGTAAAAGTGGCACATGTTGATGTGTACCAATAGAGTCTAACTGTAGCATGAGCAGGGCAACTGAGATGTCTGGATCGAACGACCTATGACGGTCGCCAGTCTACTACATATACTCATGAAGCCCTTGTTTCACGGGTGATGGAGTCGACTTTCTATACCCCCTTCTCAAGTTGTTCCAGACAGATTTTAGCTAGATGGTCTAAAGAGTCTAGATTACTTTGAACTTGAACAATGCTAGTTACCCTAAAATAGGTGTTTGAAGTTTCTATTCTATAATGACTTTATAGGATTCTTTCATTAAGCAATGTGTGGCGCAAGCTCAAATGGTATTGAATGATACTCTCATCTGTTTATGTTACACCATTTAGTACGTCAATTTTATAACTTCTAGAAATTCATTAAACTGTATTCTACTGGTGTAATCTCCGATGTAACCGAGAAATGAGCCATAACCAGCCACGTATCCTGATTCGTTTTAGGCTTACCCAGCTTACGTCTTCTCCTTGTTTTCTTCCACCGTTTTCACCTTCTTCTTTTTTGCCTGTTTTATTCTTAAGCTAACTTCCGAAATTACATTCATAGGAGGATACATTGCATTAAAAAGAAATTAAAAAGAATATATATATGTATATGTATTGCATATAGGCTGCCGATATGTTCGTGCTTGGTAGCTAGAATACTTCAAGAATTTGAATTTACAAAGACTGAAGTACAGAATTTTCAAGTATACACTGTTTGCATTCTACAATTCTTCTGTTGATGTTTGTCTTTCTTTTGTGCTCTGTCTATTTAGCAATTTGTAGCGTGATTCCATCATCATCCTTCGTATGATAGACAATTTCATATTTCCTATAAGCAGTTGAATTTTTCAAAATTTCCATTTGAACTTAATTCAGAAAGGTTATATGCCTGTTTCAAAATTCTGACTAGGTTTACATTTAAGGGATTTTATTGGAGTGATTTTACTTCTGTTTTTTGTGAATATGCATGGTCTTATACTTTGTCAACCGCTCTGCATTTTCAATCCCTTAGCATGAATGTACACATTTGCCTTAGCGGTGGTCATAATGTATTCCTTTCTTGGTGGGGATAATCACCAAATAAGCACTAAAACCTATTGCATTTATCCCGATTTGATTTTTAAACCATTTTAAATCTTACCAATTGAGTTTATTTGGTCAATTTTCAGTTTAAATCATTGATGTGAGTGCCATTCATTCCACATGACACAGCTAATGCTAATTCAAAAAGGGCTGCGATCCTCGCTCGACCTTGCTGACCACAGACAAAGATGGCCATGGCCTCGCATGTGACCACAATTGACTCTCCCAAAAATCTTTGTAAAGCCCTCTTATCCATTGGCATATATTGCTCACCAGACGTGAATTCACATTCTCTTCCAATTTCGAATAGCCCACATAAGTTTGTGAAAAATCAATTTTGGAATAAAAATTAGGGATTTAAGACGTACCATAGCCGGGATTTAACAATTTCAATTCCCTCTCGCCGTGGCCAGTTTCGGGCTTGGGGACCGATTTCTAAAGTACACGGGTGCTTATTGAGAAGATTGGTTTGGATTAGGGAGCTCAATTGACACCCCTCGGAAAAGTTTTTTTTTTTTTGTCGTTAATGATAATACTTCATTGAAAACTCATGGTAGTAAAAGTTTGGGAAGACAAGTTTGCTACTTCGGCACACAGCATATCCGAAAGGTATTGTGGAGGAAAACCTATCCAAGAAGAAGGCAAGATTTTCTAGTGTTGGGCCTTGGCGGCCCAGTCAGCTATTTGGTTGCACTCTAGATGATTTGGAGGTCTGAAAACTTCTTCGCATGGGCCTGGGCTTCGACAAGTAACGCACGTGCTTCCCACAGAAATTGATCTGCACTACCGCAGATCAACTCCACCAGTTCAGAGCAATCTACTTCGATGATAACTCTCTTGTTGTGCAAAGTTGAGAAGTATTTTAGGGTTTCAAGGAGGGCTGCAGATTTGGCTTGGATCGGTGACCGGACTCTCAGAGATCGAGCCACACAGTCAAGTAAGAGTCCTTTATCATCTCTACTTAGGCATGGCATCGTAGCTTCCCCGGTTTGCGGATCAAAGGATCCATCGCAATTGATTTTGATAACTCCTTTCGGTGGTCACCCCTTGGAAAAGTCAAGACGCTTAAACGGTGCAGAAATGCAAAGGGCTCGACTGAGATGGGCCGAGAAGTTCGGGCCTAGGTGTGGAAATTTCTTCTGCGACCGGAGACCGAGCCCATCGCCGACGTCAAACGGGTCGGGGAGGGCCCATCCATCGGTTCCCTGTGGACCCAAGTAACGTCTCCAGGCCCCAGCCTTTGTGTCTAGCTCCTTCATTCCTTGCTGTTGAGCATAGTGGCCAGAGGAAGCAGAGAGAGAGAGAGAGAGAGAGAGAGAGAGAGAGAGGATGGGAGGAGGCGGACATGGAGGAGGCACGACCTACAAGGGATTCACCGTGCACCAGCCCAAGCGGTGGCACACCGTCACCGGCAAAGGGCTGTGCGCCATCATGTGGTAAATTTACGATTTTCACTGCTCCAGAGTCTCCCGAATTATCCCCTTTGGTTCGCGTGCGAATGTGTTTGCATAACGGCGTTCTCTTGGCCTGCGGTGGTGATTCCCGAGGACGCTCTCTGTTTGGTTAGGCTCGCCTCGGTAGTTTCCCTTCACTTCTCGGAGGGTGGGATTGCTCGCCTTAATTCTGTGGAGGAGCTGATTTGAGCGCGCGGTTTTGTTTTCTGTTCGATGCGCTTTTGCATTTGATGGATTTTGCAGATTCGTGGATTATGCCAACAGGGGATCTGGAAGTAGAAGCTTCGGAGATGTAATAGGCTGTCTCGACTTTGGTTTCGTTAGACAATGCTACATACATGCTAGGGTTTCATCTCTGGTTTCAATTGATGATAATCTTTTCGGAGTGGCTTGGTCTTCTCTCTAATTTATTAAGCCATCAGATGGGGGACTAACTTGGAAAGACGAATGATTGATAGACATTGATGAATTAGATGAAGAAGGAAGGGTACGTTACTACAGAGAAAGAGACGAGTTTTGTGCATGATGGTCAAAGTGTAGAAGCATATCTGACACCTACCTGATATCTCATGTAATCCTAGAATGTTGCGCAATATTAAGGGAAAATCCTATGTGGTAACAGTAATGGTGGTGATTTGATATGGCATGAAATAGAAGATCACCGAACTATCAAACAAATTTCGTGCATTTTTGCATAATGCATTATACACCATACATATTTGTCAAAATTGTGCATAAGTCAGTCATGGCAGTGGAAATAGAAGTTAAATTCGACCAAATATTAGTCTTGTGAGAAATTAATATTTAACCAAAAATGTCATGTCATGCAAAGGAATTGCGTAATGTCATTTTTTAGTTATAGCATGTGCCATGCAATTTAATTTTTGGCCGAAGGAGAGGGCACATTCTTATTAACAGAAGAAAAATAATACAAGTCCTGTTGAGGTACAGTGAATTAGAATGAGGGGCTGTTTTGGATGGATATTACCCCAAAAATTTGCTTCTTGATTCTATTTTTGATTTAACAAACTGCTTTTTACCATCAAAATCCAATGCAAAGTACACTCCTACAAGTCTATTCTTGCCTTTTATTACTCAGACATAGATATTGGGCACCTAGAATCTGACTCATCCATGAATCAAGATGCGCGATCCTTGCCTCAGAATATGGATTTATAAATCTTGGATGCTATATTGGTTATGTTCAATTTGGGTGCTTTTACACTCTTAGGAAGCAAAATATGGCTAGATGCTCTTGATTCTTTCAGACACTCAATTACCGCCCGTCAAATTTTTTTCGTACTCTTTGGTCAATAGTTTTGTTATGGTTATTTAGACTAGTAGTAGTTCTGCAATAAGCACGAACATCAAATTTCAAGTTTGGGTTAAGTGATCCCTGTCCATAGCCATGACTTGGAGCGACAGTCCTCGCTAGTTTCAGTTTTTTGAGTGAAAATACATGCAGAATCTTAAAATTGTACTTTCAGTGTGCGAAGATGGGCTGTATTTAAATGTATATACATTCCTTTTCTTCCACCTGAAGATGTAGCCTCTCGTACTAGGGAAAGGTCCTCTCAATGCTCTAATGCCCACACCGGCATCTTTGAAATGTTGATTTAACAAAAGTCAAAGCTCAATTGGAAGGTATAAACTAAAGTCACGACTGAAGTATAAAAGTCACACTAGCCATAGCTTGATGTGACATCCCATTCAATAGTGCTGTGAAAATGGGTTTTATTTGCCTTAGCTTGATGTTTCTTCAAACCCTTCAATATACCTAATGTTGTGGATCATGTTTCAAAGTTCTGCTTTTTACTCAGCGTGCTTTCTATTTTGGCACAAATGTTTTGGTTACTGAAGAAATAGGTATTATGTTCTTAGCTGATTTTAGAAGGTACCTTGAAAGATCATTATACTGGTGAAAATGGTATATAAATCCCTATGAAGCAGAATAATGAACTCACTTTGGATTTTGCATTATAGGTTTTGGGTACTCTACAGGGCTAAGCAAGACGGGCCTGTAGTATTGGTAAGACAACTTCTTGGTTTTTCTTTCCTAGCAATCCTTTTCAACTTATGGGAGATCTTCCTCTGAGTTGGTTTTGGCTTCTTGCTATGTCTACAGGGATGGCGGCATCCTTGGGAGGGCCATGAAGATCACTCCCATGGCAATGGACATGATCATGAGGTACATATTACTGCTTCCTGACGCACGAATTTCGTGCGGAACTTATGAGAATTCTGTCAAATAACCAATAACATGATAAACTTTCTTCACGTTCTGAAATAGAATGTTTAAGAACTCATGTTAAGGAAAAAACACTTATGCATATGGTGGTTTTCATTCGTGGGTGTGTTTGGGTGTATGGAGGTGTATCTTAATATATTAATTTTGGAAACAAATCTGTCCTTAATGGTGTGATTCCTGAGTGAGAAGTGCTGAGGCCATATTTTTTTCTTAAATCTTAATTATTACCCAACCAGCAAGATTTACATATGGATTGAAGGGGACAGGTCAAGTTGTGCAATTCTACATCTTCTGAATATCAATGTCTCAGGCTTTGAAGAGAGATGGTGTATAATTCATGGATTCCTGAGTGGCTGTTCTGTTCACATATGTTGATAGGTTGATGCTGGAATTTTAAAGGAAACCGACCGCTTCAACTGTTTGTACATACAAATGCCACCAAGTGACTCGCATATGCAGATTTGCTCTGTTTAACATAGCATTTGATTAGAGAGAGATATTTTAACTCCTCATTTACTTGCCTTCTGTTCCATATTGGTGGAAACTCACAATTTGCTTAAAGTGCTTGAGCTTCAGTTGCTAGATATACCTTTTTTCAATAAACATAAACTGAATTTAGCACAAACCTAGTGTATATGGGGGCATTTTCATGTCAACCTTGCAGCAACATGCAATTATGCTTAACTCTTTTATATTTTGCAGGCATCCCATTGAAATGCCAGAAAGGGATTACTCAAAAAAGCCAGGTTTCCATTGCAATGTATCTGGTTTATCTTTGTTCATCTGAGTTCAAATAATGATCACCGTGAGACTTGTGGACTGTAGCAGCAATGTGCCAGCTTGTAAGGACGTGTTAAAACATTTTCAGTGTGCAAAGCTTACTTAAGCATTCTTTTCGGTTCTTGACAGCTTCTTGCATTTTGTCTTCCCAAAAAGTTGGGTGGCATCTTTTTAATGGCAGTCAAGCTAGCGGAGCAATCTTCACAACCTAAAAAATTGTATATGCACCTTAACTATCCAGGTAATATGTCAACATTAAACCAAAGTCTAGTGGACCAGTTGCATCTCCCTCGTGTATAACATTGGAGCCAATCACTGATGTCAGGATGCAAATTGCATCTGGAATGGGTACTTGAACTGCAGAGGTCATTGACTAGGGGTGATCGGTTCCCGGTTCCCCTAGGAACCGGGAACCGGACCGGTGGAACCGGTTCCCTATTATGGAGAACCGGGAACCGGACCGAACAAGATTGGGCGGTTCCGGTCCGGTTCTTGCCGGTCCGGTCCGGTTCCCGGGCGGTTCCCGGTTCCAATTAATGCGAAAAAAAAAATTAAACAGAAAATAATTGCACGTCCACGGTTCACTTGACGCTTGTCGCATTTTCTGAACGTTCACTTGTCCATGTTCATGATCCGCTACTGGACGTGACGTCCAAACTGGACGTCCAGTGTGCTCACTGTGCTGGACGTCCAGTGTTCTGGACGCCCACTGGAACAAGCTGAACAAGCGGCACAAGCTGAACATTCACAGCAAAAAAACAAGAACTCACAACGTGGGTCACGAGGAGTCGCCATTCCACAGAGCAAACAAGGGAAGGAAAGCCAAAAGGGCTTCACAGGCAAGTACCTTCTTCTCACTTCCAATGCCACTATAAAGTAGATTCCATCGACGAATGTTGTCCATGGTCACACAAGCAGGCAAAATTTAAAGGGGAGAAAAGGAAGGGGTGGGAATTCAAAAGGAGAGCTCGAGGACGGGAAGAGGGAAGATTCAGGGAATAAAAGGGCTCATGGGCCTTGGAACCTCATTCATTCAACTCTAGAAGACATCGAGGGGATTTCTTGCTCGAAGGATAGATCGACGAGGGGGTCAGGACGCTACCTTGAGGGGCGCGCTTCAAGCCATCAACGCCGGACAGCTCGACGAGGCGCGAGAGAGAGATCTGTGAGAGAGAGACCGAGCGTGGCCAAGTGAGCGAAGTGGGCTTGTGAGGAATTTTTTTTTTAAACTACCGGTCCGGTTCCAGGCGGGCGGTTCCACCCCCGGAACCGGGAACCGGACCGAGTTTCCCGGTTCCACAAAAAGTGGAACCGGGAACCGGACCGCCCGTCCGGGAACCGCCCGGAACCGCCGGTTCCGGGCGGTTCCGGGGCGGGCGGTTCCACTTGCACACCCCAATCATTGACAAATTAGGATGAGGGAGTAAATATTTCTTGTGCAGGAGTAGTCAGTCCATTCATTCGAACTGCGGCAGCTAATAACCTGAAGTGTGTTGTGCCAATGCCTTTTGAGTAACGATGAGAATGGAAACGGTCAGCACCGGTATTGATTGGGGCACATACTTGTCTATAGTTTTACTATTCAGCGGGAGGATTCCTATTTGAAAAGCGAGAACTTCCACAGTGTCAGTTTTAATGAGATGTGTCTAGCGAGTAACCAACTTCCTCCAGCTTGGTGGCTTCGAGCCAGGGACCCGGAAGTTTTATTCCTCCTAATATGCATCCTCTGTCATGGAGGTTTAGTTTTGTTCTCAAATGTTTTAATCTTCGACCCCAGTCAAATTTTGTGTACTGACGTGGACATTAAGATTTCTCACTGATTATTACTCATGAACAGGGTTGAGTTACGATTAAAACAAAACTCCCATCATAATAAAAAAAGGAAGAGTAATCAAATAATGTTGTCTTACAAATTGGGATTCAAATCACTAGTTTCCTCACGTAATTTGCTATTATGATCTCCAGTCTGAACACAATTATATATGATAAAATTTTGGAAAGAAAAGAGACTTGGTTCGACTCATGCACATGAATAGTTAATCAGTCACTTTGTTATGGGAACCTATGCTAGGGTGTTGGCGAGGAAGTTATAGTCGTAATACATTTCCTTTGTGGTGCATGAACGTGTCAATACTCGTAAGAGATGGTCATACAAGAGCGTAGAAATGTGCTATGCTCGAGTGCGATGTTGTAGGGTTTATATGCACATACAGTAACTAATCAATTTGGGGGGAATTGGATCGCCATTTGTGGAGTAGATGTGGTGGAACGTTATAACATGTGGGAATGTGTACTGGCCATTTGGAGCGGGAGCAACGAGTCGTTTCAATCTTGATGTTAATTCTATACGATTATAGTTTTTAAGGTCTTAAGAAACGAAATAAACATAACTTTTTTCAGTCAAATCCTTTAATGAGAAAATGCATAATCGATGAAAATTTCTAGCTCCGTTCCAGCTTTGAGATCAGTAGGAAGAGAATGAGAGATATTATAGCCGGAAAGATAGAGAAGAGCACGAAATTTGAGATGGGGCAACCACTTTTTGAAAGAATGAAAGAATACATCACGATTAGACTATAGTTGACTTTATATTATTACTCGGTGTTAATTTTAGCTGCAGCTCATTGTGCATTACAACAACCTGCGGGTCTGCCCGGGCTGAGCCACTTGTTGCAAAAGAGGTATGTCTCTATTAGTAGCTGAGAATGTTGAGAAGTGAAACTCTCGTCTGGATTAAGCGTCTGAATATGCAATCCAGCTCTAGTTCGAGATCGTCGATGGCTATCTCCACCTCTTCCAACCTTTTCTCTGCGCCCTGTGGAGTAGTGACGTGACTGAAGTCCCAGACATTGCATGCGTTTCGGCCACTCGAGAACATGAGCTTTGTTGCGCTGAACCCTTTGCCCGATCTCCTATCAAGCCAGGGGACCCTTACTAGGGACGACAGCGACTCCACCACAGCTATGACTGTTGCCCTCACTTCTCTCAGCACTTCCGGCACCATGTTAAGGGTGTGATTGACCCGAGGAAGGTCTAGATTGGAGAACTTATCTTTGGTTCCTTTCAGTGAGCGCAGGCACTTCACTGTCGCTTTCTTTAACTTCTTTCTCCGTGGGTAGTAACCTGCTACTGGGCTCTCGTTGCCTAGTTCACTGTTAGGTGCTCGCCGCAACGACAACCTTATGTCTTGTATGTGCTCCTTCACTAGAAGAATGATCTCTTTGGATGTTCCGCAGGCGTCCAACATAGTTAGAGACGCTTCTGCGAGATCATCGATCCATCTCTCGTGACAGTGGTGAAGCAGAGCTTGTTGGGTCGTTGGGGAATGAAGGAGGTCATTGGCCAAGTCGTGGAGGTCTCTCAGAGCTTCGAAATTTAGGAGTGCCATGCTCGAAAGAAGGAAAAAAGAATTGGCGTGAAGTGCAAAAGGGGGATCTTGGATAAGCTTGGGTATCAAGGATAGTCGAAGCACGGGATGATAAACTGCTTTTGGAGACTTAGATACGTCTTATAGACATCTTATGTTTTCTGCAGGATCAGAAAGGAAAGGACACCGAAGTATCCTTTTTCGGTACGGAAAATGATAATGGGAAACTGGTGGGAAACCAAATGCATCCACAGGAACCTTCCATGAGAGCAAGAGAGTTGTTTTGTCTAGATTTTTGTTGGTTTTCCTAAAGATATGAGACATATGTGCACGAGGTCAGGATGCCAGACTGTACTTAATTAGTGGGACTCGAGAGCAGACAAGATCTTGCTAACCGTAAGAGAAAAAGATATTATGCATGTTTCTGTATGATTGATCTGATGCAAAGGCAGATCCGATTTACCGGGTTGTCCCTAAAAGACAGAACTTACACTCACCAACTAGCGATTCTCTTCAGGTACTTGCCTGGCAACACCTAGGAAAGTTCTCGCAGTGAACAAGATTTATCTGGAAGAAATAAGAGGCACTGCAATAAAGACGTGACTCGCTGTTCTTATTCACTGAAGTGTGAAATCCTTGT
Organism: Melaleuca quinquenervia; assembly: GCA_030064385.1. NCBI lineage: Eukaryota > Viridiplantae > Streptophyta > Magnoliopsida > Myrtales > Myrtaceae > Melaleuca > Melaleuca quinquenervia. The sequence goes on along the minus strand of CM057723.1, from coordinate 19,953,934 downwards.
ACGAATGATTCTTTCCCACTCTTGACTTGGATTTGTATGGACAGTTTATTTTCTGGTTTTTCTCCTCTTTCAATTCTTCTTGACTTTGGCCAACTGAAAATCAATTAGTTATCGGCATATTTGTTTATCTCCTCTTTTCCTCGTTATGTCCTCATCCAACCATTCTTAAATCTGCTGCCACGGTACCGGTATTACAAGGAGTAGAGAAAACTTATGATTTACTTCACCAGTTGAGAAGCCTAGCAAAATTGAGATAGATAATAAGGTGAGGCACCTATTAAATTATCATGATGCCTCCCATTGTGTAATGCACCTGTTCATGCAAGAACCTGAAAGATTGTAGCCACATTATGCTCCTAGAAACGTCACAGGAATCCAAAAAGGAAGAGAGGGAACTGGACTGACTAAAGTTAAAATGACGAAGACCACCGCAGTCCGGATGGAAAAAAACTGGAAGAAGACGGCGAGCATCTGATCTAAGGTGGTTTTTTTTTTTTGCGAACCATGTTCATATCACTGACGTGTGCAGATGACTGGATATCAACCTCAGTCTTCATCTTGCATTTCGGAGTTGCAATAGCTTAAAAGTTAAGCGGAAGAACATTGGGAAATATTTCCCATGTCAATGCAGTGAGCTTCTGTGAGATTGATGACTTGACAGATTGATTCTAGTGAAACTATACACTGTCAGCTGCTCTACGGAGGGTCTAAGTTACTTAAAAAACCTTCAACTTTAAATTCAATCCCAATTCTACTCTACTTTATTTTTGTCCCATAAAAAAATCTTACTTTAAAGGGTAGTCTCAATTCCATAAAAAAGTCTAGTCCTAATTCTTATAAAAACTTTTGTTGTCTCTTAAAACATAAACTTCTACATGGGTCTCAACACTACCCTGTTCACCCTCCGTTCAACTTTTGTCTTGATAATTGAGAGATTAAAATCTCCTTAGTGAGCTGTTCGAGTGTTCCGAGCTACAACGGATAGAAGACCAAGCACAATGTAAGAGCAATTGAAGAAAACCAACCATAATTGCTTTAGGTTTTACTCAAATTTTAGAGGGAAAATATGACGATTAATTTGGAAAGATTGTTGGACTGTGGGAAAGGTGAATACTGATTGGTATGATAATGATAGATTAGTTGCCTTGAAGCTAATTCGGATGCTGCCTTTGTGATCAATAATGCAAAGAATTGCAATTAAGATAATGTGTTGGAAAAGCTAAGTCGAAAAAGATTATTAACTAATTGAGCTAATTGCAAAATGTTAAATGTTCACCAAAACATAAATGATTTTTCTTCGCCCTTTTGAGCTACTAAAAGTAATTCCATTAGTCCAGCAATAAGCAGACGAGAGAGAGAGAGAGAGAGAGAGAGAGAGAGAGAGAGAGAGTAATTTCAGTGAAACTTTTTGATTCACAATGTTTCTAACTTTCTATCCAATTTGCAAGTTAAATGGTGAAGATACGATATACAGACTACCAAAAATTGTCAAGATGCCGTAAATGGGTTGGCGCCAAGGAAAAATATGACACTAGCAGTTGATTACATTGAGAAGAGCAGCTCTTGTTTTGACAAGTCTCCTGTAAATGCATTCCAGATCCTCCTCAATTTCCCCAATGCTCGATTCAAATGCCTGCAGTCTCTTCAATACATCGTATACTCGAGGAATTAGTGTCTTAGCAGATTTCGGAACCGTCAACTCAACATCCAAGCCTTTGATTTTTTCGTATTCTGCTTTCTCATGACATGATACACGGTTAGGTTATAACATATTTGAGACCAAGGACCAACTGATAGGCTTTGGTCTCTCCCTTGTCCCTAAGAGGACATCAGGGACTCAAATACTCCTAAACTGATCTCTTCAGCTTCCCTTAATATGCTGAGAGTAGCCTCAGGGTTCGAGTGTTTTCTCAGATGGTTGTTCCTCTCCATTTTCTTCAGATGATCCAAAAGCTTTGCGACCATTTTTTGCAATCTTTTCCTTGATTTTAAGCATGTCTCGACTTCACTCCACTCCGCAGGATTTCCTCGTCTCCTCCTTCTGAATGAGGACTCGAGTTCCGGGATGCATTCTTTCATCTGTGAAAAAATGTCTTTCACGTTCCCACAAACATCCAATAACTTCAGAGATCCGTCCAACAAATCTTCCATTATTCTCCTATGGTGTTCATGGGAAAAAGCCTGCTGGTTTAGAGGATTTGAAGCCAATCGTCAATGCAGTCGTACAGATCTTTGAGGCCTCCTAACTTTAGGGGTGCTGATGAGGCCGGAGCTGAGAAAGTTGCATCTGGCGATTTCAGCCTCTGCAACAGCTCTTCGACAGCTGTTGCTAGAGGGTTACTTGTTGATGGCAAGCTGATTGAGCGAGAGTGACGAGTGGTTCTAGAAATTTCAAGTGAATCAGCCATTAAGGTTCTGTTTGATAGAAGGAAACCTTTCTCTGTCATTTATGCAAACGCTGCTACAGAGGAGTTTTTTAAGCCCAACACTTCGACCTTGTATATAAACAAGGGCTAGAGGACATTGACATATCAATATTCTTCCTAGTTCATTTCGCCGTCATGTGATGGATCATCCAACCAAGTAGAAAATGTGTCCCGTGGTTTCTGATCTAAAGGAAAACTGGAATCTTCAATGACAGCGAACCAACTCAATGTATCAATTCAAACAATTTGTATGCCACCATAACTCCCAGACAAACTGATCCAGATTAGATGGTTTATATCTTGTATGTTTGAACTTGAGCGTGTGGAAATTATTCGACTCTCAGTGTGCTAATGCTGCGAGGGACATGAGGAATCTTGACAGCTCCGAGTAATCACCACATTTTATGAAAACTAAGTTTGTTTGACATTGTGTACAGGGGGTTTGTCCGCTGACTTCCAGACCAACTAAACAATGCCGCTATAGAGAGAAATCAACATTTAGGCCACTTTGTAGATCCAGCAAACATATGATCTGCGTCAGCAAGAGCCATAACAGCTCAGAGTATGGTTTACATATTCGTCGACTTGGCATCCTCATCAACTGTTGCGTCGATGTTTGGGAGAGACCAGCCAAGATCCTTCTGTTGGGCTGCGGATCAATATGAAATGATCTGAGATGTAGTAAACAACATGCACGGGTGGTGTGCCACCGTGACTATAAGAAAAGAAGGATACCCATTAAATCATGCATTGCTTAATACTGGAATGGAGCCTGCGGATTGTGAAACTGTTCATGAAATAATGTTTCCAATCAAGAGTCAAGTCCTTCCAAGCTTCCATTAGCTGTAATGTCACGGATCAATCGACAACCTCCTGTCCAATCTTGTGCACCTATTTTAGAGTTATCCATTTGCCTCATCTATTTAGTTGGGTTGTCTATTGGTTGAGATTCTTCTACTCAATGACATGAAATGGTCAGACTACTCTAAAAGGCGTGCGTATAATGCACTACTGGCTTTGCACGAGTCGCTTGTCACGTCTTCTGGACCAACAACCCCGTCCACTGTTATAAAAAACTTAGTCAACAGAAGCTTTTAGGGTATCTGGTTTTGCAGATCTAACCAAATGCATCCATAGGACCTGCCATGGGGGTGGGAGAGAGCGAGAGAGAGAGAGAGAGAGAGAGAGAGAGAGAGAGAGAGAGAGAGAGAGGAGCTTTAGATTTGACTTGTCAAAATGTGATTGGAAAGGTAAGACATAAGGTAGGAGGGAAGATCTGACAAAGTTGCTTAATTGGCTAAGACCAGACAAGAAATTGGGAGCAAAGTAACAAAACTATGTTCACATTTCTGCAAGATAGATAAAGTACGATTGCAAAAGCATGGTAAGTTTATTCTAGAAAGCGGGCCTCTTTTTGGGTGCTTCCAAGCAATACGTTCGAAGGACCTGAGCTGAGAAAAGTGCACAAGATTGCAAACAGAACTCCGACTTGATTAAAATCTGAATTTTCTTTTGCAAACGATGTCCTTGTGAAATGGATATTGATTTCGATTTGGAAACATCAGGGATGCAAAAAAAGATGAGAGCACATGACCGGCATTGAGAATTTGGCTAGAGCTTTAGTCAGGGGTATATCGAAATGCATTTCAAAATGTTAGGGTGGAAATTGCAAAAATTGAGTTATCGACAGGCAAACTGCCACAACCCAAAAACCTAAGGGACATGATGCGATTATCCCATATGATAGGCCTAGGATCTGTATTAGATATCAAAACTTGGCCTTGTCTGGCACTCTCTGCTGCAGCATGGAAGGAATCAGCTGAAGAACCTAGTTTTCGTGCTTGCGGAGGGGGAACCTGATACCTGGAAAGTCTCAGACTGATATTTAAGGAAAACAGTTGGTTATTATTATTGAAATTCAGGAATGGTATCTCGTCAAAACAATAATACTGATTAATGTACTAAGCTAAAAGCTTCAAGAGGGAACACCTGGAGCAGAAAGTTTGTGTAGTAAAAGTCTTAAATTGCCAACTGTTAGATTGAAAAGCTGATTAATTTAGTCCTGCTATGAGAAATAGAAGTAGCTCTATTATTCGGCGGGATAAAATGATCGAATTCAGACACCACATTTATATGTCATTAATCATAACAATCTATTTTAAAAGCTGATGAGAGAGAGTTGGGCAATAATGTTTGGTACTCAAAGTGTTTCTGACTATTTACATCTTGTAATAATACATTGTTGCACTGTACATACGACAAAAGCCATATACTGCAAAATCTTTTCCTGATTCGATAGGCAACAAGTAGAGAATGACCCTAATGGTCTAGAATGTTGAGAAGACAAGCTCTTGTCTTCACTAAATGCCTAAATAGGCATTCTAAATCCTCCTCAATTTCCTGAATGGATGACTCTGATGCCTCCAATCGCTTTAGTACTTGAGGATTCATGTCTTTGACAGACTTTAGACCAGACAGGTGAGCATCCAAACTTTCCATATCGTTGTCATTTACATTCTCTTTGCAGGATACGCGTTTGGACAAGACAAGCTTGGAAACCAAAGGCCAACTATTAATCTTTGATTTCACCTTTGGCCCAGATAAGAGACATAACAAGGACTCAAACGCCATAAGACTGATATCTTCAACTTCTCTTAGCATGCTAAGAGAAGCTTCTTGCTTAGAGTACTTTTTCTTCTCCACTCTCCTCAAAATTTTAAAAATCTTGGAGATTACTTTCTGCAGTCTCTTCTTAGATTTGACGTATGACTCGACTTCACTTGCCAGGCTAGAATCACCTCCTCTCTTTCTCCTAAGTGACAACCCTAGCCCCTGAACGTATTCCTTCATTTGCGAGAACATGTCTCTTATAGTTGCACAAACGTCCAAAACCCTAAGTGATCCATCCAACAACTCCTTGATGCGTTTGCTGTGATCATCATGGGAGATAGCTTGAGTGAGGGGTAACTGAAGAAAGTTATTGATGCTTTTGTACAGGTCTTTGAGGGAACCTAAATTTTGGCACACAGATGATGATGTTTCTTCTGATGATCTCAGCCTATCCAATTGATCCTTGACTATTGCAGTCAAATGGTGGCTCCTGGAAGGCAGGCTGGTAGAACGGGAATGCCCAGTAAATTTAGAAATCTCAACTGGGGAAGCAATTTTCTTTGACTTTCACTGTTTTAGATGTGGATTTTGCTCTTAGAGAAGTGTGTTCATACCACACCCTTACCTGGTATATATATAACTGCTGGAGGCATTTGAATGTCCAGTGTTCTTCCCAGCTCGAATTGGTTGTCTGTTGATGGGTCCTCCAACCTCTCCGACAATGTTATCAGTTACTGATCTCAAGAGAAATTAGAATATTAAAGAACGATCAATCATGTGCAGTTGTGCAGTGTGCCACTGTGATTCGCAGATAGAAGGACGACTATTAGATGGTCATATCCTTTAGGCCTTGAGTTTATAAGAATGTGGGATCTGCAGAAAAACATTGACCAGCTTTAAGTATCGATACCCATACGTGTTAAGCCACCAAGAATCCCAGACAGGAAGATGAAATGGTTATATCGTTTGTCTTTGAACATAAGCACGTGGAGAATACTCTAATATCAGTGTGCTAATGCAGCTAGGGACATGTTGAATCTTGACAGCACTGAGATCATATTATTCAACTTGTATTATTTGTATAATCACCGCAATTAACATGAGCAGGAGATGTGAATTAAGTAACTTAGTGCATGTGGGTGAGAGGCTTGTCCACAGATTTCCAGACCAGTAACCTGACACTTCTGTAAACAAAATATATTAACAGCTAGACCAGTTAACTTGGCATATCTGTCAAAGCAAATTATTTCAATGACTTTTGAAGCATGTGAACATATTTTGATGGCACAACATGAAGTAGTCCATCCTCATCGATTTATCATGCTGATTATGTTACTCATGAACATGGATTCAGTTCTAATAGAGAAGGAGTTAACTGGGAATGAAACAAATATATATACCTATTCACATTCCTACAAATACTGAAATGTTGGATGGATGCTAGAAGCAAAGTCACTTTATCCTTATTTTCTCATCTGGTTAAATTGTATATATATATATATATATATATATATATATATATTATATTTTTCTCATATATATTCATCTGATCTCATATATATTCATTCGTTTGCCCTTTGTTTCTTATAACTTTCGCAATAATTATATAGAATGACTCTGTTATTTTGTAACGGTCCAAAATTTCTTTGTCACATATTCTTGATACTCCTGAACTAGCTTAACTAATGGGGTTTTCTCAACTTCCCTGTTGCTTTTTTCAATTGGTGTTTTGCTGTTTAATTTTCTTAGTTAAGATGCTCTTGGCATTTCTTCGAGCTATGCTTAGCTGGAATCAATTATTAAGTCGAATCAAAGTGTCTGAAGAAGAATGAAACAGAATATTCCAGCAGATAACTAACGTCGAGAAACCATAAGTTCCAAATTTATTTTGATGTATCACCTCTACTCTAACCACATATATGATACAACTTCACATGCACGTTGCAACTTACAAGACTGTACATGAGGCGCCATTGATGCATTTCCCTCCATCCATTTATTCTAGAGGTTATCAATGTTAACTATGGAAACTCTCATTTTTAGTTTGTGCCTGAAAATGCACTCCAGATCCTCCTAAATTTCCTGAAAGTTTTGACTCTAGCACCCCCAAATGCTTTAATATATCAATCGCTCTATGGTTGGCATCTTTGATTACATTTAGTAAGAGCATTTCGATATCCAAGTGTTGCAGTTTGCTAACATCCTCTTCTCCTTCCCATGAAACTTTTTTAGATGACAATAGCTTTGAAAATTGATGACCAGCCATCAGGTTATAAGATTGTCCACATAGAGCAGAAAACTGCTTGACTAATGTCTTCTGCCTCTCTTTGCATTCTCAGAGGAGCCTCCAGGTTAGAGTCTTGGTTTGAAAATGACAATAGGAAATTGGTGGGAACCGAATGCATCTGCAGGGACCTCCCAAGAGAGAGAGAGAGAGAGAGAGAGAGAGAGAGAGAGAGAGAGAGAGAGAGAGAGAGAGAGAGAGAGATTTATCAAGATCTTCTTGTTGGTTATCTTAAACTATGAGCTAAGGATGCCAGACTTGTGCTTAATTGGTCAGACTTGAGAGCACGCAAGATCTTGGAGACTATAAGAAAATAAATATTGTGCATGTTTTGGTATGGTTGATCTGATCCAAAAGGTAGATCTGACATACTGTCTTGTCCCTAAAAGACAGAACTCACACTTAACAACTAATGATCTCTCCCTAGGTACTTGCCTAGAAAAACCTAGGAAAGTTCCTGCAGTTAACAAGATTAATCTGGATAAAAAAGAGGCACTGTGATAATGACGCGATTAGCTGTTCATATTCACTAAAATTTGAGATCCTTCTGCAAATGATTCTTTTCCTCTTCGAACTTAGATTTGTATATGGCAGGGACAGTTTCTTTTTTGACTTTTCTCCTCTTTGAATGTTTCTGTGAGTCGGCCAACTGTAAATTCAAGTAATTAGTGGCACATTTGTTTATCTGCTCTTTTCCACATTGCCAACCTTGTCCAAATTCTTAACATCTGCTACTCTGATAACAATTACTGCAACGAGTCTGAGAAAACCATTTGATTTGCTTCACCAGTTAAGAAGTCTTAAAAATATTTAGATAGATAATAAGGTGAAGGCACCAGTTAAATTAACATGATGCCTCCCATTGTCTAATGCATCTGTTCATGCGAGAACCTGAAATGTTGTAGGCCCATTATTCTCCTAGAAGCATCACATAGAAAGAAATGAGCAACCAAAAAGGAAGAGGAAGAACTGGACTGGCCAAAGTCAAAATTACAAAGTTTTCTGCTGTCAGGATGAATAAAACTGGAAGAGGACAGCCTACATCTAATCTAAGGTGGTTTGTTTCATATCACTGATGTGTGCAGATGACTGTGATTGGCTATATCAACCCCTTCCTTCATCTTGCATGTCATAGTTCTGTAATGGCTTAAAAGTTGAGAAGGGGAAGATTCGAAAATATTCCTAGATGATGTATATGTCAGAGAGCTTCTGTAATAACTTGACAGATTGATACTCTCTCAACACTATTGACTGTTTGCTGCTACATAGAGGGAAAAGATGATGGTCATTCTAGAAATGTTGGTGGACTACAGAAAGTAAATATTGATTGGCACAATAAGGACAGACAAGTCACCTTGAAACTAATTAGAGCCCGTCTTTGTTATAAAAAATGCAGAGAGTTGTAATTCAGATTATTTGTTGGAAAAGCTGAGTTGATAAAGACCATTTATTCATTGAGCTAATTGCACAGATGTTAAAACTTCATTGATCCTCAAAATTTTTTTCTTCGCCCTTTTGAGCTTCTAAAAATCAATTTTGTTAATAAAGCAATAATAAAATAATTGAGAGAGAGAGAGAGAGAGAGAGAGAGAGAGAGAGATTTTGGTGAATACATTTGACTCACAATGTATCTATACAATTTGCAGTAAACACAGTGAAGATACAATATACAAACAAGCAATATTTTTTAGGAGGCCATACATGGGTTGGCACCAAGGAAAAAGTATGAAACTAACTAGTAGTTGATTATAATCAGAAGAGCAGCTCTTGTTTTGACAAGTCTCCTGAATATGCATTCCATGTCCTCCTCGGTTTCCTGAAGGCTCAATTCCAATGCCTCCAGTCTCTTGGATGCATTGCAAATTTGAGGATTAGCATCTTTAGCAGATTTCAGAATGGTTAATTTGACATCTAAACCTTTGATTTTGTCGTATTCTGCTTTCTCGTCACATTGTATGCGGTTAGGTGACCACATATTTGAGACTAAAGACCAACTGACAGGCTGCAATCTTTCCCTTGGCCCCAAAAGGACATGCAAGAGGGACTCCGATGCTGAAAAACTGATTTCTTCAGCTTCTTTTAATATGCTGAGAGTAGCCTCCGGTTTCGAGTGCTTTCTTAGGTTGCTTTTCCTCTCCATCTTTATCACATGATTGAAAAGCTTTGTATCCATTTTCCGCAATCTTTTCCTAGATTTGATGGATGCCTTGACTTCACTCGCCTGTTCAGGATCTCTTCCTCTCTTTGTCCGGGATGATGACTGGATGCATTCCTTCATCTGTGAAAAAAAGTCTTTCACGTTCCCACAAATATCCAGTAGCTTCAGAGATCTGTCCAATAACTCTTCCATAGAACTCCTATGTTGTTCATGGGAAAGAGCATGCTGGATTAGAGGCATCTGAAGCCAATCATTAGTGCAGTCGTACAGATCTTTGAGGCCTCCTAACTTTTTGGGTGCTGATGAGGCCGGAGATGAGGAAGTTGCATCTGATGATCTCAGCCTCTGCAACTGCACTTTGACAGCTGTTGCTAGTGGGTGCCTTCCAGAAGGCAAGCTGATTGAGCACGATTGGCCTGTGGTTTTAGAAATCTCAAGTGAATTAGCCACTCTTTTTTTTTCCCGGATAGGAGGAAGCTTTTCTTTGTTGTTTATTTAAACTCTGCTACAAAAGCTGTTTAAACCATAACCTTCAACCTAGTATATATAGAAGGGCAAGAGGGCATTGACAAATCCCTATTCTTCCATGCTCATTTTCGTTGTCATGTGATGGATCATCCAACTAAGCAGAAATTGTCTCCCGTGGTTTCTGATTTATACAATATTGGAAACTTTAACAAAAAGTGAACCCAGGTGGCGTGCCACCATAACTCCCAGGCTAGCAGATTTAACTACTTACAGGTCTGAACTTGAGCATGTGGAAATTATAACTCTTAGAGTGCTAGTGCTGCTAGGGACATGAGGAATCTTGACAGCTCCAACCTCATATTGTTCAAGTCCTTCTTATCAAGTAATCACCACATTTTATAAAGAATATGTTTGTTGTCTTGCACGAGTGGTTTGTTGGCTGATTTCCAGACGAGCTAACTAATACCGCTATAGAGAAATAAATCAACATTTAGGCCACTGGACTTTGTAGATCCAGCAAACATATGATCTGCATCAGCAATAGCCATGACAGCTCAGACCATTGTTCATATATTCGTAATGAACCCACCTGGCATACTTATCAAATGTGGCATTGATGTTTGGGAGATGTCAATCAAGATCTGTCTGTTGGGCTGCGGATCAATATGAAATGATCAGAAATGTAGTAAACATCGTGCATGGGTAGTATGCTACCGTGTTTGAAAGAAAAAGGGATACCCAATGATCACGCGTTGCTCAATACTGATCTGGAACCCGTGGGCTAGGAAAATTGTTATGTAAATGATATAGCTATATAAGAGTCAAGTCCTTCTGAGCTTCCATTAGCTGTCATGTCACATATCAGTTGACAACCCCCTGACAATGTCTTTTTTATCAGGTTTTAGATCGATCAAGAAAACCAAATCCATATGAAATATCTCTAAATTTTTTTTGACAATGTGCATGCATGCAACACCACCGCGGTTCTCAGAGGAGAGCATGACAATTACTTCTAGCATCATTTAATTCTAAAAATTGAGCGTGTGGGTTGTGACAACATCTGTAGACTAATGTAACAAGGGGCAAGTGGAATCTTTACTGTTACGGCTTAAGTTTGCACGACTATCTTGAAGCTATGCCTTTGCCTGAGTTATTAAACCACGTTGACTATCGGTTGAGATTCTTCTAATGACATTAAACGGCCAGACAACTCTTACAGGCATGCATATAATGGAGCCGTGGGTTTGCATGAGTGGCTTGTCCCGTCTTTCTGACAAACAGCCCAGTCCACTGTAATAAAAAAACTTAGTCAACAGAAGCTTTTAAGTAAACTATTTTTACGGATCTAACCAAATGGTCCATAGGAATTTTCTTCTCATTTCTGTAAGATAGGCAGTATACAATTGCAAATCATAGTAAGTTTATTCCAGAAAGTGGGTCTCTTATTGGGTGTTCCATTTTGGAAGGCTCCTGATCTGTGAATAGAATGCAAGAATCTGTACAGAGCTACTGCTCAATTAAGATGTGAGATTTTATTGCAAATGATCCTTTTGAAATGGATATTGAATTCAATTTGATAATGTCGAGTGGGAAAAGTATATCATTTGCAAAAGAAGATGAGAGCATGAGACCAACTTTCTGGCGATAATTTGGCCGGAGTAAATGTCAGGTATCAGGGACCAAATAGCCACAATCCCAAAAATGTAAGGGGCATGATGTAATTATCCCATTTGATAGGCCTAGGATATGTATGAGCGATCAAAACTTGGCCTAGTCTTGCGCTTCGTGATTGTGGAATGGAATAGTTCAGCTGAAGAATCGAGTATTGGTATTTGAGGCCAATGTGTGCCAAGGAGGAACCTGATAGCTGGAGAGTCTCAGATCGAGATTCAAGGAAACCATGACTGATATATGGAGTGCAAAAACAATAATTGAAATTCAGGAAGTATATTTTGTCAAAGCAGAAGTACTAATTGATGCACTAAGCTAAATGCATCGAGAGTGAATACCTGCAACAAAAAGTTTATGCTCTTGAAATTTTAATTTGTCAAATGTCAGATTGAAAAGCTGATTAAGTGATTAGGCGAGTCTCTTCCTAAGAGAAATAGAAGTAGCTATATCATTTATCGGGCTAAAATGCTTGAATTCGAACACCACGGATATATGTAATTGATGTCAACAATTTATTTTGAAATCCGATGAGCGAGAGATTGGCAAAGTTATTTGGTACGCAAGAGTTTGTGTCGATATACATCTTGTAAGTATACATTGTTTTTTTTTTTTGGGTAAATATGTAAGTATACATTGTTGGACTGTACATACTACAAAATATTTTTTCTTTTGTGATTGGATAGGCACCAAGAAATGAAAGATCCTAATGATTGAGAATATTGAGAAGAGAAGCTCTCGTTTTCACTAAATGCCTATATAGGCATTCCAAATCCTCCTCGATGTTTTGAATTGTTGACTCGGATGCCTCCAGTCGCTTTAGTACTTGAGTATTCATGTCTTCAACAGACTTTAGAACAGAGAGGTCAAGAAACAAGCCTTCCAGATTGTTGTCGTTTACATTCTCTTCGCAGGAAATGCGTTTGGACGAGACAAGCTTGGAAACTAAAGACCAACCATTGATCTTTAATTTTGCCTTTGGCCCAGATAAGAGATATAACAATAACTCAAACACTGAAAGGCTGACATCTTCAGCTTCCCTTATTGTGCTAAGAGCAGTATCTTTGTTGGAGTCTTTCTTTATCTTCTCCACTCTCTTCAAATTCTCTTAAACCTTGGAGATGACTTTCTGCAGTCTCTTCTTAGATTTGATGTACGACTCCACTTCACTTGCTAGGCCAGCATCACCTCCTCTCTTTCTCCTGAGTGATGACTCTAGCTGCTGAATGCATTCCTTCATTTGTGAGATCACATCTCTGATAGTTCCACAAAAATCCAGCAGCCTAATCGATCCATCCAACAACTGCTCGACGCATTTGCTGTGATGATCATGGGAGATGGCCTGTTGAGTTAGAGGCGACTGAAGCAAATCATTGATGCCTTCGTACAAGTCTTTGAGGCCTCCTAAATTTTGGCACACAGATGAGGATGTTGCTTCTGATGATCTCAGCCTATCCAACTGATCCTTGACTGTTGTGTTTAGAGGGTGGCTCCTGGAAGGCAGGCTGATAGATCGGGAATGCCCAGTAAATTTTGAAATCTCGACTGAGGAAGCCATTTTCTTTTGACTCTCAGAAGATAGAAGCCTTTCACTGTCTTAGATGTGGATTTTGTTCTTCGAGAAGTGTCTTCATGCTACACCTCTCACCCTGGTATATTTATAACTGCCAGAGGCATTTGATCATCCAGTTATTCCAGGCTTGAATTCGCTGTCATTTGATCTGTCCTCCCATTTCCCCGACATTGCCATCTGTTTCTGATCTCGAGCAAAACTAGAATATTAAGAAAAAAGATCAATCATGCGTACATTGGCAGTGCGCTACCGTGATTCCCCGACAAAAGGATGAATATAAAACAGTCATATCATTTAAGTCTCAGTTTATGAGCATGTGGGATATCTCAATAAACATCAAAAAGGCTTTAAATATTGATACCTGCGAGTGGTATGCCACCAAGAATCCCAGACAAGAGGCTGAAATGGTTATGCCGTTTATGTTTGAACATGAGCATGTGTAGAGCACTCTAGGATCAGGGTGCTGATGCAGCTGGAGACATGTGGAATCTTGACAGCACTAAGCTTAAAGTATTTAACTTGTATTATTCATACGATCACCACATTTTACGTCAACAGGGAAAGGAGAGGTATATTAAGTTAATTCATGCGTGTGCACGAGCATTTTTTCTGAGAGACTTCCCGACAAGTTACTTTACACTTTTATAAAAAGATAGATATACACTTACGCCAGTTAACTTTACAGATCTGCCAAAGTAAAATTCCTCCATGATTTTTTTAAGCAGGTGAACTTCTTTGGAAGGCACAATCTTGACTTGAAATTTCTTATCCTCATGGATTTATCATATGGGTAACATCTATGGTTACTCAGCAACACAGAGATAGTTCTAGTGGAAAAGGTGTTGACGAATGTTTTGATGGTAACAAAACCAGATGATATCATATGCGAAAGAAAGAAAAGTTCAGACGGTTAATCCTATTAGAAGATCTTATATGCAGAACGAGGAGATGTTCAGAAGGACAAGATAAGTTCTTATATGCAGAACGAGGAGATGTTCAGAAGGAAAAGATAATTGGTAGAACTCATATCCAGAAGGTAATAGAGTTCGGTAGATCAAGATTCTCAGATATATACGCAGAAAGTCAAAGAGATCTTTTGATTGAGATACGATATAGGATGAATAGGATTTACGTATCAATGCTCAAACGAAGCTATCGATCAAAGGATCAAATCATATCATATCTGATTTTATCCTTTCCTTTCTTGGTTATACGATTTATCTTTGGAAAGAAATCATTGAGCTTCCAACGGACATATCATGGATGGTACTTATGGAAGGCTAAACGGTAACCAAAGGAGAAAACTATTTATAGTACATCCATTACAAGAAAAACGTAGTGTAAGAAATCATCAAAGTATTTGATTGTGAACGAAAGATTGTATTGAAAGAGTGATAGTGAGAAAGTGATCTGATTGTACTATCTCTTTTGATACTAGTGATAAACAGTCGATTGGCTGTCTCTGGACAAAGTGGACGTAGGCTTGGATTAAGCCGAACCACTATAATTTTCTGTGTTTGATCTTCTATACTTTTCTCTTATTATTTTGTTTATTCCGCGCTTTACTTCATATTCAGATCGTTACACTAAGCACTTAGCTTTTTCAATTGGTATCAGAGCAATGTTGCTCGTTTTTGAAGTGTTTGTACTTCTGAGCAGAACGATCAATGGCTAGTGCTACAGGTCTGATGGAAGGACAGAGTCACTTTCGTCCTCCTTTTTTTGATGGAAATGATTATAGCATATGGAAGAACAAGATGAAAGCATTCCTTAGAGCAAAAGATCCACTAGAGTGGGAATTGGTGCAAAATGGCGTTTCTCCGAATTCTTCATCTGGCAAAGAAATATCTTCAGATTCTAATCTTTTGACTCATTCTGAATTAAAGAAAAGACAGGATACTGATGCTAAAGCTATTCATTCTTTATATTGTGCTTTATCTACTTCTGAATATAATCGTATTTCTTCTTGTGATTCAGCAAAGGAAATATGGGATATTCTAAGTGTAACTTATGAAGGCACAGATCGAGTTAAGGAGACCAGAACGAATTTTCTTCTCAATCAGTATGAGTCTTTTAAAATGAAGGAAGGGGAGAGCATTACTGACATGTTCAGTAGGTTTACTGAAATCACAAATGGCCTAGCTTATCAAGGTCATCCAGTTGAAGGACAGATGAAAGTCAATAAACTTCTTCGTGGTCTTACTTCCGAATGGACTTATATTAAAACTTCCATCAGAGAAACTCAACGGATTCAACCTTTATCCATCGATGAGCTTGTTGGAACTCTCCAAGCTTATGAAGAAGAAAAGCTTGTTGAGACTGAGAACACTAGAGGTAAGAAAACTTTAGCATTAAAATCTAATGAGGATTTTAATGATGCAGATTCAGAAGAATATCTCAATGATGAAGAAATAGCACTCCTGGTGAAAAGATTCAAGAAGTTTAACAGGAACAACAGAAGCAGTTCAAATCAAATGAACTCACAAAGGAGAGGAATGGAAGATGGTCAACAGAGTTTCCAAAAGCACAGATTAAGCAACAGTCAACAAAATTTTCAGAGACGGAGACCGAGATACTATCAGCAGAATACGTTGAGACAAAGTACAGAAGCTGAAGGACAATATGCAGATGTTACTTGCTTTAACTGCAAGAAGAAAGGTCATATAAAACCCGACTGTCCCTTACTCAAAAAGGGAAGAGATGAGAAATACAAAAGAGCTCTCAAAGCTGAAACCTGGAGCGACACTGAATGTGAATCGAGTGACGATCAATTCAATGTCTGTCTTATGGCAAATTCTGATTCTTTTGATGGTTCTGATTCCGACTATGAATCTGATTACAATGAAAATCAGGTAAGTAATCTCAGAGTTCCTATTAAAATTGCTAGATACATTGATGAACTTTGTTCTGATCTAGAAGATTCTCTTAAGGAGGTTTCTGTTTTAAAAAAGGAAAATCAGAGACTCAAACGACAGGAAGTTTTTTTGAAAGAAAAAATCGAGATTTTACAAAAAGATTCTTCTTGTCTTGAGCAAAAAGTTGATTCTCTTGAAAAAGAAAACGTTTGTTTAAAATCTGATTTCTCTTGCCTTTCAAAAAAAATTCTCTAATGGATCTGAGAAGCTAAAAAATATTCTTTCCATTCAAAGGCCGTATTTTAAAAAGGAAGGTTTAGGAATGTCTTCTACAACGATTCCTTTGATTGACTTTCCTAAAGTTAAAGAAAGATTAATGCAAAGACCTTCTAAAAAGTTTTATGAAGATCATTTTAAAAAGGTTTTTGTCAAACCTGTTGGAGATGATTCTCTTTTTCGTTCATCGAATAATTCAGAACATCTTGATAGAGAACATTCTAAATCAAATTCTTCTGTGTTTGGATTATTTGGTTTTTCAACTAACTCTACTGGACCCAAAAGAATGTGGGTACCAAAAAGGACTGTTACTGGACCCAAGAAAGTCTGGGTTCCAAAGAAAGTTTGAGTATTTTGTTATTTGCAGGTATCCTTGAAAAATAAAATGAAGTGGTATCTAGACAGTGGATGCTCGAGACATATGACTGGAAATTCAGATTTTTTCATTAATCTAGTAAATATTGATGGTGGAAAAGTATTTTTCGGAGGTAATAGTAATGGAAAGATCATCGGCACTGGGACGGTCAAAATCGGAAATCTTGTTATCAACAAGGTTTCACTTGTTAAAGGCCTGAACTACAACTTACTCAGCATCAGCCAATTTTGTGATTCTGGATATAAGATTACCTTTCAAGAAGGAGTTTGTTCTGGATTCAGCAAGGATAACTCACTAGTCTTTACTGGACGAAGACATGGTAATATTTACCTTCTGGATATTAATCAAGAAAATTTGCAATGTCTAGTCACTTTGCAGGAAGAGGCAATTCTGTGGCACAGGAAACTTGGTCATGCTAATTTGAAACAACTTGCTAAACTATCTTCCAAGAAGCTTGTGAGGGGTCTTCCTTCTATTCCTTTCAAAAGTTCAGATCTTTGTACTTCTTGTATTCTGGGAAAGCAGGTAAAAAGTTCTTTTAAGTCTGTCAATCAAATATCTACAGTTCGAGGTCTTCAACTTCTTCATCTGGATTTATTCGGACCAACTCGCTCTCAAAGTATTGGAGGAAAGAAATTTTGCTTAGTCATAGTTGATGACTATTCTCGTTTCACCTGGGTTTACTTTCTTGCAACCAAGTCTGAAACATTCTCTATTTTCTCTCGGTTTGCAAGACAAATTCAGAATGAGAAAGGGTATTTTATCTCTTCTATTAGATCTGATCACGGAGGAGAATTTGAAAATCAAGATTTCTCTACATTTTGTGATGAATATGGTATTGTTCATTCTTTTTCTTCACCATACACACCTCAGCAAAATGGGGTGGTTGAAAGGAAGAACAGGTCCTTACAAGAAATGGCCAGAACATTGCTTATCGAAAGCAATCTACCTTCTCGTTTTTGGGCTGAAGCGGTGTCCACTGCCTGTTATATCATTAATCGAGTTTTCCTCAGGCCAATTATACAGAAGACATCCTATGAGGTATTTAAAGGCAAGAAGCCTGATGTTTCCTATTTCCATGTTTTCGGATGTAAATGTTTTCTTCTCAAGAACTCAAATGATCGCATAGGAAAATTTGATGCCAGATCAGATGAAGGTATTTTCCTGGGTTATTCTTCTACTAGCAAGGCCTTTAGAGTTTTCAATAAAAATTCTCTTGTAGTCGAAGAATCAATTCATGTGAAATTTTCAGATAATGAATCTTCCGAGTTTGTTTTAAATACAGAAGGATCTTTACCTATTAATTATTTCAATCAGACTGATTCTTCTATAGATCACCCTGTTTATTCATCTTCTGGGTTTGATAAACCATCAGTTTCATCTTCTGACTGTGTACCGGAGATCTCTTCAAGTGTTTCTCATGTTATAAAGGACTGGAAGCATAAGTCTAGTCATCCTATTGATCTTATTATTGGAGACCTTGATCAAGGTATACAAACCCGATCTCGTAAGTTAATATTGCCAGAAGAAAGGTTGGAATCAAGTGCTGTTGCTCTTGTATCTACTCACGAACCCAAAAATGTAGACGATGCTCTTACAGATGATAGCTGGATAGAAGCTATGCAGGACGAGTTGAGGCAATTTGTTATCAATGATGTCTGGGAACTGGTTCCTAAGCCTCCAGGAAAAATCATCATTGGAACCAAGTGGGTTTTCAGAAACAAGGTTGATGAAGATGGTCTGGTGACTCGTAACAAGGCTCGACTTGTAGCTAAAGGCTATACTCAAGAAGAATGAATTGACTATGACGAGACTTACGCCCCTGTTGCAAGGTTAGAAGCAATACGTTTGTTACTTGCCTTTGCTTGCTTTAATAATTTCAGATATTTCAAATGGATATCAAAAGTGCATTCCTTCACGGTTTTATTCAAGAAGAAGTCTTTGTTGCTCAACCTCCTGGGTTTGAAGATCCTATTAAGCCCAATCATGTTCTCCGATTGAAGAAAGCTCTCTATGGATTAAAACAAGCTCCTCGAGCTTGGTACGAGAGATTGAGTAACTTTCTTCTTTCTAAAGGCTTTGTCAAAGGTAAAGTTGATACTACCTTGTTCATAAAAAGGATTCATCTGGATTTTCTGTTAGTCCAGATATATGTAGACGATATTTTATTCGGATCCTCTAATGAAACTCTTTGTCAGAACTTTGCAAGAGACATGCAAAGTGAATTCGAAATGAGTATGATGGGTGAGCTAACTTTCTTTCTGGGTCTTCAAGTTAAGCAGTCCAATCATGGGACTTTCATATTTCAGGAGAAGTATGCCAAAGATATTATCAAGAAGTTCGGTATGGAAAATTGTAAAAGAGTGGATACTCCTATGTCTACCACTTCTAAACTTGATAAAGATATAGAAGGACGTCTTGTTGATCAGAAGCTTTACAGGAGTATGATATGATCACTTTTATATCTCACTGCTTCTCGTCCTGACATTCTATTCAGTGTTTGTCTTTGTGCTAGATTTCAAACTGATCCTAAGGAATCACATCTCACGGCTGTGAAACGAATAATCAAGTATGTTGCGACTACATCAAACTTTGGTCTTTGGTATCCCAAGGACGGGAATTTCACACTTCTTGGTTACTCTGATGCTGACATGGCTGGCTGCAGACTTAATCGCAAAAGTACAACAGGTAATTGTCAGCTGCTTGGGAACATGTTAGTTTCCTGGTTATCTCGCAAACAACATACTGTTGCTATGTCTACTGCAGAGTCTGAATATGTGGCTCTAAGCAGTTGTTGTTCTCAAATTCTGTGGATGAAACAACAATTGCAAGACTTTGGAATTTCGAAATACTGTGTTGAAATTCGGTGTGATAGCACAAGTGCTATAGATTTAACCAAGAATCCTATCCTTCATTCTCGTGCTAAATATATTGAGATTCGTCACCATTTCATCCGTGATCATGTTCAGAAGAAAGATGTTGTGATTACTTTTATTGATTCCAAGAATCAGCTTTCCGATATCTTCACAAAAGCCTTGGACAAACGATCTTTCGAATTCATCAGAGATCGTCTGAATATACTCTCATTCTAGATTTCGTGATTGAAGATTTTCGACCATTATTCTTGAACAGGTATGTTCTCGGTACTTGATTATTATTTATTGCCTATTTATTCGGGTCCTTTTTCAAAATTAAAAAAAAATTAATTAAAAAAAAGGTGGTTTCTTCCAAAATAAAACCGTCTTTCCTTCTTTTTCCTTTATATTTCTGGAATACTTGGATTTCCTCTTATCATCTTTTCCGCAAAAGTCCCTCTCTTTCTCAAAACACTCGATCGACTTTTGCCCTTTCTACAAACCCTAGCCCTATTTTAGCGCTTGTCTGCATCCTTGTGTTCGTCCATTCGATTTTCTCCATGTCTGGGACCCGTAAATCATCTCGGTTGGTCGACAAACACTTTGGGTCTGCTTCTGGTCCCACTCATTTTGACCTCACCGAAGACTCTCCAATGGAGGATATAGACGAAGGGGTCTCTCTTCAGAGCAAAGCGGTCAAAGGCATCTATGCTACATATACTCAGATGGTACGTGCTGATGAACCTCATTCTTCGATTAATCGATATTTGACGGGAGAGGGATATTCCTCTCTTGATGCGTTTCTGAAAATTGTCGAAGATTGTGGTATTACTCGACCACGCTCCCCTGCTTCGTCGCGTGTTTTGGATATTTCTCCTGAGCCTACTTCAAAATTGGCTCATATACCTGATGATGATGAGAAGTTGTACTCTATTTTTGTTCCACGACAAGGTATTGCAAACAAGAACTCTGGAACTGCTGATAACCTTTTTAGGTCTGATAATCATCATCAGGTTTATCAGACACTGCTTGACAGAGGTGTGATGCCCCCTCGCACGATTGACTTTGTTTTTCTGGACCGCATCAAAATAAAGTTACGGGGTCTATTGAAAAGTCACAAATTTGAGTTCTTTTGCACTGAGACGGTGCCTGCCTACAAGGAGTTAACTGCCTATTTTTACTCAAATTTGTCCTTTCCAACCAGAGACTCTATTTCTTTCTCGGTCAACAATGTTATCCATGGATTTTCTGTATATGATTTGGCTGACCTTCTGAAAGTTCCTCGTGCTGAGTTTGTTTCCAAGGAGGTTACTGATGAGGACATTCTGAGATATTTTACTCGGAATAATTCTACTCAAGGAAAGCCGGTGTATTCTCGTATGACTGCATATCATATTCTGCTTCACAAAGTTGTCATCAATGTGCTTCGACCCAAGTCTGCTTCCAAGACGGATATTTCCAAGTCTGAAGCTAAATTGATGTATGCTCTTGATATGCGCTGGCCCATTAGTCTTCCCCACATCATTCTGTTGCAGATGTACAGGGCATTGGTGAAGCATTCTGGTCTTCTTCCATATGGGAGTCTCATCACACAGATTTTTCATCGTCTGAAGATATCCATACCCACTTCGTTGACTGCAACTATACTTCCTCATTCTGTGGTTGATAAATATTCAATCGGAAAGATGAAAATTCCTGAACTGATGAGGCTTCCTGCATTTTCTAGTCCTTCTGGCACAACTGGCTCTAGAAAGCGGAAAGAGATTGTCAACTCTGTTGGATCTTCCAAATCGAAGAAGTCTCGATCTATTGTTCTCAGAGATGAATCCAGTGCTTCACATTCAGATGATGGCAGAATGCCCCAAGCGACTGGCTCTGCCTTACCAATTACGGATCCTCTGTTCAGCACACCAATACCTGCTCCTTCTGCACTTCCTCCTGCCTCTCCGGTAGAACCTGCCTTATCTGTTAGTCAGCAGGATATTCAAGCACCTGCTTCCTCTCGTTCTGCACGAGGTCAGGTATCTATTAGTTCCTCTGATGATCCTGCTTCTTCCACACCCTCCAAATCTAAGCATGCACCTGGATCACCACCCCTGCCTTCTGATTTGCCACGGCCCTCCTTGGATGTTCCATCGCCTTCTCACCTTCAAACAGGGGGAGTTTTTCCTTCTCCGCAACCTCAGGTGAGTTCGTCACGAGAGAGTCCTTCTCTTTCTGCTTCTGCCTCTTCTGGAGCCATTGCCGAACTTCAGGCGGCTATCATTCATCTTGAGGAGCAGCAGGCTGCGGCGCTTGATCATCTGCATGCCTTGGATAAGAAAATTGATGATCTTTCTGTTGGGGTGCATAAGAAGATTGATGGCCTTATCCAGGCTGTTACCAATATGGACATTACCCTCGTCCGTGTTCCTTCCAAGCCTTAATCCTTTTTGGTGTTGACAAAAAGGGGGAGAAAATCAAAATCCTGCAGATCGTAATACTTTAAGTTGCAACTGTTTGTTTTTGAATGTTTTGACCTTCTGTCTCCATTGACATTCTGACCTTGTGTTATAGCTACTTAATTGATTCTTCATACTGTTGCTATAGAACGAATCTACAGGGTAGTTTTGTCACCATCAAAAAGGGGGAGATTGTTGACGAATGTTTTGATGGTAACAAAACCAGATGATATCATATGCGAAAGAAAGAAAAGTTCGGACGGTTAATCCTATTAGAAGATTTTATATGCAGAACGAGGAGATATTCAGAAGGACAAGATAAGTTCTTATATGCAGAACGAGGAGACGTTCAGAAGGAAAAGATAATTGGTAGAACTCATATCTAGAAGGTAATGGAGTTCGGTAGATCAAGATTCTCAGATATATACGCAGAAAGTCAAAGAGATCTTTTGATTGAGATACGATATAAGATGAATAGGATTTACGTATCAATGCTCAAACGAAGCTATCGATCAAAGGATCAAATCATATCATATCTGATTTTATCCTTTCCTTTCTTGGTTATATGATTTATCTTTGGAAAGAAATCATTGAGCTTCCAACGGACATATCATGGATGGTACTTATGGAAGGCTAAACGGTAACCAAAGGAGAAGACTATTTATAGTACATCCATTACAAGAAAAACGTAGTGTAAGAAATCATCAAAGTATTTGATTGTGAACGAAAGATTGTATTGAAAGAGCGATAATGAGAAAGTGATCTGATTGTACTATCTCTTTTGATACTAGTGATAAACAGCCGATTGGCTGTCTCTGGACAAAGTGGACGTATGCTTGGATTAAGCCGAACCACTATAATCTTCTGTGTTTGATCTTCTATACTTTTCTCTTATTATTTTGTTTATTCCGCGCTTTACTTCATATTCAGATCGTTAACTAAGCACTTAGCTTTTTCAAAAGGGGGTTCTAGAAAAAATCACATGTATACCTTGTAACATTCCTATCCATACTAAAATTAAGATGGCTACTAGAAACGATCCTTATTTTCTGAATTGTTGAAGGTGCTCATACATTCAGCTTACAGTTCGTTTCTGGCAGTTTTTACAATAATATTATATGAGAAATAGGATTACTCTGTTATCTTCCTAATGGTCCAAAAAATGAGTTGTTACGTGCCCCTGATACTCCTGAAGTATGGGGTTTTCCCAGATGTCCTGCTTCTTTTTTCAATTGGCAAGTCAAATCAAAGAGTTCAGAAGAAGAAGAAGGGAACAAAATATCCCAGGATAGAACCAATTTCAATAAACCCTCCGCTCCAAGTGTATTTTGATGTATCAATTCTACTCTAACCACATATGTGATGCAACTTTATATTCATGTCATAACATATAAAAAATGGTACATAAGGCCTTCATGGATAAATTTGCCTCCATTCACTAAGTCTGGAGGTTTACAATGTTAATGATAGAAATTTTCATTTTTAGTAAGTGCCTGAAGATGCTCTCCAATCCTCCTAATTTCTTGTACTTCAACTCTAGCACCTCTACAGGCTTCAATATATCGCTTGCTCTATAATTATTGTCTTAGCTTGAGCTCCGTGAGAGCTGTTCCATATCCAACTATGGCTGTTCACTAGCATCCTCTTCTCCCTCGCTTGCAACTACTTTAGATGACAACAGCTTTGAAATTGATAACCAGCCATTAGGTTATGATATTGTCCACGTCTGAGATAATAAGAGGGATAAGTAGCAGAAAACTGCTAAACTAATGTCTTCCGCTTCTCTTTTCATTGTCGGAGGGGCCCCCAGGTTAGAGTCTCAGCATAGGCAAAGATAATGTGAAACTGTTGAGGAACCAAATGGCGTCCACATAATATTCCATGAGAGAGAGATTTTGTTGTTCGTTATTTTAAAACTGTGGTTAGACACATGTCCTCGAGGTTGTGATGCCAGACTCTGCTTAATAGGTGAGACCTGAGCACACATAATATCTTGCGGACCATGGGAACTAAAGTATTGTGCATGTTTCTCTATGGATGATATGATCCAAAGGCAGATGTGATATAGTGTGTTCTCCCCAAAAGACAGAACTTACACCTAACAACTAAGTTCCCTATCTAGGTATGTGCCTAGCAACACCTAGGAAAGTTCCTGCAGTGAACAAGATTAATCTGGAAGAAATAAGAGGCACTGCAATTATCACGCGATGAGCTGTTCATATTCACTGAAGTTTGAACTCCTGCAAATGATTCTTTTTCTCTTTTCACTTTGATTTGTGTACAGTGTGGACAGTTTCTTTTTTAATTTTTCTCCTCTTTCAATGTTTCTTTGCTTCAGCCGACTGTAAAATCAAGTAAATGTTGGCATGATTGTTTATTTACTCCTTCCCTTGTGACCATCCTCATCCAAACTTCCTCAAAATCTGCTGCGCTGATACCGCCATTGTGGGGAGTTTGAGAAAACTTTTTGATTCATGTCACTAGTCGAGAAGCCTAAATGATTTAGATAGATAATAAGGTGAAGACACCTATTAAATTAACATGATACCTCCCATTGTCTAATGCATCTGTTCATGCAAGAACCTGAAAGGTCTTAGCCACATTATCTGGCTAGAACATAGCAGGAAATGAGAAAGCTAAAAGGAAGAGAAAGAACTGGACTGACCAAAGTTAAAATTAAGAAAAACTCCATGGTCAGGACAAGCAAAGCTGGAAGAAGACAGCCTACATCAACTCTAAGGTGGTTTTTTACTAATTATTTCACTATAACTGATGTGTTCAGATGACCGGGATTTGTTATATCAAACACTGCCTTCATTTTGCAATTCATGGTTCTGAAATGGCGTAAAAGCTGAGCGGAAGAAAAATGGCAAATATTTAGTACCTAGGTGACGTCTATAGCAGGGAGCTCCTGTGATAACTCGACCGATTAATACTCTAGTGAAACTATCAACTGTTAACTGCTATATAAAGGGAAAAGATGATGCTTAGTATGTAAAGATAGTTGGACTGTGGAAAAAGTATGTACTTTTTGGCACTATAAGGACACACTAGTTGCCTTGAGGCTAATCAGGGGTCGTCTTCGAGATGAATAATGCGAAGAATTTGAATTCAGATAATCTGCTAGAAATGTGAAAGATTCATTAATACATTAATGTTTTTTCATCCTTTGATCTCCTAAATATATTTTGATTAGTAAAGCAAGAAGCAGACAATTATGAGAGAGAGAGAGAGAGAGAGAGAGAGAGAGAGAGAGAGAGAGAGAGAGAGAGAGAGAGAGAGTAGTTTCAGTGAACATTTTTTGATTCCCAATGTATCTAGCTATTTATGATGTATATGGTGAAGATAAATATACAGACTAGCAAAAGGATACGATACATGGTTTACACCAAGGAAAAATATGACACTTAACAGTTGATTACATTCAGAAGAGCAGCTCTTGTTTTGACAAGTCTTCTGAAAATGCATTCTAGGTCCTCCTCAATTTTCTGAATGCTTGATTCCAATGCCTCCAGTCTCTTGGATACTTTGTATCCTCGAGGATTTCCTTCTTTAGCAGATTTGAGAACGGTCAACTCAACATCCAACCCTTCAATTTTGTCGTATTCTGCTTTCTCATTACATGACGCGCGTTTAGTTGACAACATATTTGAGACCAAAGACCAAATGACAGGCTTCGTTCTTTCCCTTGGCCCCGAGAGGACATGCAAGAGGGACTCAAATACTGAAAAACTGATTTCTTCAGCTTCTCTTAATATGCTGAGAGTAGCCTCAGTTTTCGAGTGTTTTCTGAGGTGGTTTTTCTTCTCCATCTTCTTCAAATGATCCAAAAGTTTTGCGACCATTTTCTGCAATTTTTTCCTAGATTTGATGTATGTCTCGACTTCACTCGTCTTTTCAGGATCTCCTCCTCTCCTTCTCCGAAATGATGACTCGAGTTCCTGGATGCATTCCTTTGTCTGTGAAAATGCATCTTTTACGTTCCCACAGACGTCCAATAGCTTCACAGATCCAACCAACAACTCTTCCATAGAACTCCTTTGGTGCTCATCGGAAAGAGCCTGCTGGGATAGAGGCATCTGAAGCCAATCATCAATGCATTCATACAGACATCTGAGGCCTCCTAACTTTTGGGGTGCTGATGAGGCTGGAGATGAAGAAGTTGCATCGGATGATCTCAGCCTCTGCAACTGCTGCTCGACTGCTGTTGCTAAAGGGTGACTTGTGGAAGGCAAGCTGATTGAGCGCGAGTGGCCTGTGGTTTTAGAAATCTCAAGTGAATCAGCCATTTCCCCTTTTTTTTGTAAGGCTCTATTTGGTAAAAAGGAGCTCTTCTCTGTTGCTTATGCAAACTCTGCTGCAGAGAAGTCGTTCAAATCAAACACTTCAACCTTGCATATATATACAAGGACAAGAGAACGTTGCCAAATCAGTATTCTCCCCAGCTCATTTTCTCTGTCTAATTATCCCATCAAGCAGAAATTGTCTCCCGTGGTTCCCAATCCAAAGGAAAACTGGAATCTTCTATGTAAGTCAACGAGCTTAATGTATCAATACAGACAGGTGGTATGCCACCACAACTCCCAGACAAGTGAATCGAGATCAGATGGCTATATCTTGTAGGTTTGAACTTGAGCATTAGGAAATTATTCAACTCTCAGCGTGCTAATTCCGCTGGGGGACATGAGGAATCCTGACAGCTCCGAGCTCAAATTAACTAACTTCTTTTATCAACTTAAACCACATCTTATGGATAATAAGTGGTTTGCCCCACGAGTCGTTTGTCCGCCAACTTGCAGACCAGCTAACAGATGTCGCTACAGAGAAATAAACCAACCTTCAGGCCACTTAAAACTATGTAGATCCAGCAAATGTATGATCTACATCAGCAATAGCCTTGAAAGCACAGATACTCCCAGCAAACCCCACTTGGCATACTCATTATCTGTGGTGTTGATGTCCGGGAGAGACCATTCAAGAACCGTCTGTTGGGCTGTGGAGTAATATCAAAAAGAAGGGATCGTCATTGGATCAGCCATTGCTGATTATTGAAATGGAACCTGTTGGCCGTGAGATGGAGATTAATATCATCTATTGAAAGCGTGCAACAAAAGCCTCATATTTCACATGGAGTTGCTAAGGAAGGGTCTAAATTTAATCTCATCATCGTATTCAGTTGAATTCACTTTCCTTCAAAAGTTTAAATCAATGAGTTGTGTGCCAATTAGGCTAGGATCTGTTACTATACACCATATCTATTTTCTAATGTGAGACTTTTCTAACACAATTTGTAGGTGCCTATTTTGTGGAGGACCGAGAAGTGAAGAGTGTGAGAGAGAGTTCGAATTAAGGAATTAATGCTTTGGGCAGGCAATTCCACATATGAAATCAGAAAGTGAATCAATATTCAATTGTTTGAACAATTGAAATTGGAAAAAAAAAAAAAAAGATTGGTTCCGATGAGAAGCTCTCTAAATAGGCTAGTTCGGTTTTGATTCGGGTAGTTCCTGATTTTTTGCACATTCCTTAGAGTT
The DNA here is from genome assembly GCA_030064385.1 of Melaleuca quinquenervia. Classification (NCBI taxonomy): domain Eukaryota; kingdom Viridiplantae; phylum Streptophyta; class Magnoliopsida; order Myrtales; family Myrtaceae; genus Melaleuca; species Melaleuca quinquenervia. The sequence continues at coordinate 19,926,410 of CM057723.1, read as the reverse complement.
AACTAGGAATATATGAATCGTTGTTGTACACCACAACAATTCTTCAATATGAGAATTTTCTTGTCTCTTTAAACACCTTAGATGGAATCGATGCTCTAAATTTGTTTTGCTTATTTTTCTTGTGTTTTTTTTTTTCCGTTCAATTTTTTACAATGAATGTATGAGGTTACTGGTGCATAGTACGAAATCGTGCGTACCGTGATTATTAGGGGGAAAAAAGACGAATAAGCGAATTCAATTCAAGATTTTTTTTTTAATTTTTAGGGTTTTTGGCCATTTTTTAATTGGTCAGCACGATTATAGCTTGAATTTGAGTAAAATAAAAAGAAATAAATTATACAAAATGACTTCTATTTTAGGGCTTGGAAGAAGCCGATCGACAAAGATTTGGCCATTGGGATGAGCAAGTTGAACTGATCAACCCAGCGGGTTTGGTCCAATTTTCGAAAATGTCAGTCCAATCCCCTGTTTCCAAAAATAGAATTGATGTCCGAGCGATCCAGTTCTCAGTTTTTAGGAGGGCCGGCTTGGATCAGACCGATTAAATTTTTTATAATTTTTTTACACTTCATTAAAGATAAAAAGATATAACAAAAGTGAAAAGAATCCATTGAAATTTAATTTTTACCCTACTTTACCAAAAACATAAAAAAGTAAAGAAAATTGAACTTTTTTTTAAAATTTTTTACAGTACCATTGGACCGTCTGAAAATCGGCCTTGGTCCGATCCCAAGACAAGTTGATCCAATTCTCGATCCTAAATATCAGGGAATTGAGAATCAAATCGGTCGGGGAATCGATGATCCCTATTTGGCCCGAGATGGAGCATAGACTGAAGCTGGCCACTTTAGGTAATTACCTTTCATTCTTGAGTTTTCATTCGATAAAAGCGGTTTTTATTTTCGGTTATTTATTTGGAATTTACTTAAAGAAAACAGGACGGAATAAAGTAAAAGGAGGGAGCGAAATAGAAACCCACGCCAACCTGATCGGCGATGCTCTCTCCGACTTCGTTCCTCCGCTTCGTCGCAAGGTTCCTTCGCTTTTTGATCCAAAAAAAAAAAGAAGGTTCCTTCGCTTCAACATGCGAACCGCGAGATCTCCGCCATTGCCGCGTCCCGGAGATCGAGCAGATTGAAGGCTCAACGATCCCGTCGGGTCGCATGAATCAGAGCAGGAGGACAGCCATGATCACGCGATCGAATTTGGCGGAGCAGCTGAGAGAGTATCAGATTCGATCGAAGCACAATTGGGCCACCGTCTCCTTCTTCTCCTCCACTTCCAGCCCTTCCTCTTCCGGGTATTTGCTCACGCCTCGCCTCGATTCGCGAATCCCCAGCTTTATCTTTTTATGCTGCAATCCGAATTCGTAGCTTTGATTGGCTGTGGTGGTCATGTTTAGACAAGTCCCTATTTTCCGTTTGGAGTTATACTGGATTGGTTAGGTTTTCGGCATGCTCCGGTTGATCCTTTTTGTCGGGAAAAAGTGGGAAGATCTTATGTCGCCGGCGGACTCCGAAATAAGTCGTGCTTCCTTCTGTTTGTGTACCGCTGAGAGTGCGTGTTGTGCGACATTCTAATTATCTGCTAATTCGTGTAGAGGAGTTGCGGGGATTGCTTCTAGGGAAGGGTTAGTACCGTTTAGGGAAAGTACCAGCGAGAAGGATGAGGAGTGGGGAGTGGGTAGGCAATGAACAAATGCAACATTTTGAAAGAAGGGTCATTGCAACCAATGACGCTCTGTTAGCGTTTCTTGGGCAACTGCTGAGAATCATCGGTTGGATGAATAGTGTGAGTCCCAATAAGGTGATGTTGTGGGGAAACAGAACATATTTCAAGGTGCCACATGTCACATATGGCACATGCTCACGTTATAGTTACTAGAAAAATTATGGGAAATATATATTGCTCTTGTAAGCCCTACTATGAGTTAATTAATTAAAACTCACTCAAACATTAAAATGTCTTGCAAGCTTTTCATATTCTATGATACCAGATAGATAGACTAATAAAATCTTGGACAGACCCAAATGTACGCTAGCATTGCTGATATTTGGTATTTAGGACTGGGAGAGAAGGATTTTCTGGTCTCTATCATTATGCACATCCTCTTATGGACACCATAATGTGGCTGGAATTGACATTTGGCTGAGTTTTCCCTTGCTATGCGTGTAGAAGTAGTTTGGGTTGAGACATCTGAAGTTGCTGTATGGAGAATGCAACCTTGAGATGATAAAAGTGCTTTGTATCATAATGGAACCTAGGTGTTTTCGTCAATGCTTGAAAAGACTGATTGATTGCACCTGGAGTTTTGGCAGTTATCTTGTCGATGCCACACTTTATAGCTTTACTTTTGCAAGCATTTATGTATAGTTCAGTTAATTTTCGTGCACTTCTCAGGATTTTTTCTTTCCCCTCACTTTTGTGTTGTGTGCTAAGTTTTATGGTAACTGTTAGGAAGACTTCACTAATGCCCTCACTGATTTTCCTCTATGGATGCAGGGTGGATGTTGTGGTCTTCGTTATATGGGAGCTCATCATCCTAGCTTTTTTAGTTTTTTCTGCAGTTTCTTTATACTTTAGACATATCCGATTCGCTTTTATCTTGGTATGCCTCACAGTGCTACTGCTATTATGCATGAAAATTGCTAAGAAAATAAGGTCAGCTAGGAAAAAGAAGCGAAGGATGCTTCTTCCTTTGTCCATGTAGGCAGGTAACGGAAAAACATGCATGCTTACTTAGTTGTATAAAGATGAAATTCTTGGGCTGTGCTTTCATCCATTATCTTCTTGGCTAGTCGAATATGTTTTCAAGGATCATACAAGACTTATACCTTGGTGCAAATGGATTGTAAGTGAAGTACTCCTGTCAATGAAGGGAGAAATGCTGGTTCTTTGGGTTGAGTTAGGTGAATTGGTTTTAGGAATAGTTCTTTTTGTGCTCCTTGTTGGCTATGTACAAGTAGCCCCATCAAATTATACTTCTACGTGTTTGCTTTAGGATTTGGCACGAGACAATACCTCTGTTGGCACTCAAAGCTTAAGGAGCTGCCAAGCAAAGATGTTAATGAGATATTGATACTTCCATGGTCCGTATTTGCCTTTTTTCTCCTTCTGTAAGATGGTTAGTGTTTACTTTATTTACCTTTAGAAGCACACAAAAGTGAAATTTGCATGAGTATTCCATTCCCTAATGAAGCTGATGTTTCTTGATTGGATAGTGTTCTTGGTCTCGTGCAAGAGTTATGGTTTAAAGTGCCATATAAATTTTGTATAAGGATGATCTCAAGTTACACAACAGCATACGGTACTTTTGTTCCCTTTTAATCACTGTATTATCTATTGCTTACTCTGCTGCTGCATTGTAACTCCCCACATAATCATCATCAGTCATTGTTGCTGAATAGTGATTCTCTTATGGACAATGGTTATGTCAGATTTGTTTTAAGTAAACTTCTGCATGCACTTGCGGATGGCATAGGAGATTTGCTCTTTATTGCTACTATTGCTTTCCTTCATCAAACTGAGGGTCGGATGCTCCCCGCATTATATAGTTTTTGTGCTGTGAGTCCCACCCTGTAGTTGAATATTAGTTGGCTTGAAGAAGTGGACTTCTGTTCCTGTTGTCACTATGCTTCAAATGAGACTATTGAGCTTCTGCAAGTTCCGTGAAGTTTTCTCTTTGCCTCATTTGCTAAATCAGTTTGGCTGTTGGTTGAGTCTTTTGTATTGATGAAAATGAACTAGTCAGACAATTCTACGAAGCATTCCTTTGATGGATTATTGGATTTGAACGACTGCGCTGTTCCATCTTTCAGACCTAACTTCCCAGTCCCCTTCATGAAAAAATCTTTTAGAGAATTTGTTTTGCAGATCTGACTTTTATGATCGAGCATGCGACTCCTAAGTTTATTCTAAATATGGTTCTCTTTTTGGGCAATTCTGGGACATACGTAGGAAGGTTACTAATGAGAGGACAGTACAGCCAAGAAGAAACAGAGTCACAATCCAGACGCATCAATTATTTGTTCACCAAGGCTCCGTCCATAGTATTTCTTGGAAATATTTTTCAAAAAATTATTTTTCTGAAAAATGATAATATTTTCTGGTGTTAGTTTGTCATAAGCCATTGGCTTACCGGTCTCAAGCGAGGTCAATACACGATATTTAAAGGTAAATAAGGAAAATGGAAAATGTTTTTTATTTTGACAAATAATGGAAAAAATATTTTTTTTTTTGGTAAGGTATGGAAAATATTTTTCACTTTCAAAAAAATGAAAAATATTTTTTTTTTCACTTTTGAATGTGTTTTTTTTCATTGGTAAAAAATATTTTTCTTAATTACTTTATTTTTCGTAAAATGAATGTCGAAAAATTCGAAAAATATATTTTTTTAAAAATATTTTTCGTGAAACGACCGAACACTAAGATTGAGTGTTATTTCCGTCTTCAAATTAGAAATTTGTTAGGATTGTGTAACTGCCTTCTCATATGTAATGGCGGGTTTGTCTTTTCATGGATTTCTTTATTCCAGTGTCGTTTCTATGGATTCCACTTGTTCTGACGTCCTACGCTCGAAAACTATGATAGGTTACATGACTAGGCATCATTTGAGCTTAACTGCTAAAATAAGTCCAATGTGTAGTTTCTGGCGTTTCCACTTCTTTTGACCTCTCACACTCGAAAACCATGATAGGTTCCGTCAATAAGCATCAATTCAGCTTTACTGCTAAAAGAAGTCCGATCTGTCAATGGCGATTCTTCTTGTTGTAGCCCATAACACTGTTCATGGATTGACCTCAAACAAAAAATAAGGTGAATTAGTGGTGAACTAGTTCCAATAATTGGGTCATCAAATGCTAGAACATCGACATGATAGATGTAAAATTGAACTTTTGTATTTTACAATCTTTTTCCTGTCATTTATGTAAAAGGCTAGGGATTGGTATTAGCTACCAGCGCTTGGCCAAGTCCTGGACTTAGCATGCGTGGGGTGCTGCAGATTTGAACACAGGAAATATGCAGTAGCTACACGTGTCAGACGGAACACCTGGATAAGAGAGTTGTATGGTTGTATTGTGAAAACACAATTAGGCCAAAATTATTGGTATTCAAGGATTGGTGTCTTTTACATATAATATATTGCAATTGCCCAAGCCAGCAATTGCCTGGGTCTAGGTGCTCCTGACTTACATGAAAGACCAACAGCATATGAATATCAGAGAATGAGATCGACAGATACTATGCTTCCACCTTTTCTGAAGCATGAGACCCGCTTAAAAACAGATATTTGAGGAAAAAGCAATTTGATCTTCGTTGCTGTTTTGTTTTCATGGTTATCAATTCTAGGTTCCAGATCCAAATTTAATATTTAGATGACATAATCTAAAGAGGGAAGAATCTAATCTAAAGAATAACTGTTGAAACTCCAGAGGACAAAAAACTTCTGCCTCATCAGTCTGTCATGCTATAGCCCACATATGCTGGAGGAGCAGTAAGTGTTTTTTTTTTTTTAATCTTCAAAACCACAAATGTTGACTCCTATTCCATTTCTATTTCCTCTGAGACGAAGTGGCATCATCGAGTGGGACAAACGACTTACCCAAGATGTAGGTTCACATTTATTAGATGCCGGTCATCTTTCTGACCTAGTCAATATAGCCTGAGTAGGATACGCAGTTATGTCGACCACAAGTACTTGAGTAAGTTCTTTATGCAAAAGAAAAAAAAAAGAACTCACAACATCGCAGGTAATAGTCAATTTAAGATTTTTTGTGCATAAAAAATTTAACTTCATTATTCGAACGGGAATTATATGGAAAATTCAGATAATTGCCATAAACTAAATCAAGAAACAGAATCATTATGCGAAGTGGGGAAAGATAAAATTAGGATGGAGATTTAGTTATGAAGGTGTTGATGTATCTATTGATTGCAGATCTCTTAGGAAGCAATGCCGTACTGTACAAGTTACAAAAATTGTACTGCAGATGCCGTTGACAAATCGGCATCCCTAGGGACTAAGGTATTCTAGTGGTTAACAATGTTGAGAAGTGAAACCCTCAATTTCACTAGGCACCTGAAGATGCATTCCAAGTCCTCCTCAATCTCTTGAATGCTCGACTCTAGCACCTCCAATCGCTTTGACAGATCACCCACTTGACTATTGATGTCTTTGCTCGATCTGAGGGAGAGCAACACAATGTCCAAGCCTTGCACTTCATTGGTTTCTTCTCCTCCGTCACATGATACGCGTTTAGCTTCCAGCAGTTTTGACACTAGAGACCAGCCTCTAGGCTTTGTCCTTGCACTAGTCAGAGCAAGGAAACCTAAGAGGGACTGGAATACAGAAAGGCTAATTTCTCCAGCTTCTCTTAGGATGCTAGGTGTAGCTTCGTTGTGAGAGTCCCTGTTTGGGCCTTTCTTCTTCAAATTTCGCAAGAACTTGGCGATGACTTTGTTCAACTTCTTCCTAGAGTTGATGTATGCTTCTACTTCACAGGCGAAGCTTTTCCTTCTTCTGAAAGAAGAGTTGAGTTCCTGGACACACTCCTTCATCTGTGAGAAAGCTTCTCTCACATATCCACAAACATCTAACAGCTTGAGAGAACTATCCAACAAATCTTCAGCCGGACTCCTCAAGTGGGAAAGAGCCTGTTGAGTGAGATGCAACTGAAGCAAGTCATTGATGCAGTCATACAGGCTCTTGAGTTCACCCAATTTTTTGGATGCTGATGAGGATGAGGACCCTGCTTCCGATGATCTGAACCTAGACAAATGCTCCTCTGCGGTTGTCGTGAGAGGATGGCTTGTAGAAGGCAAGCTGATTGACCGGAAATGGCTGCTAAATTTGAAGGTCTCCATTGATGAAGCCATCTTTGAGGGAAGAAAGCTTAAAAACTCTGGATTTAATTTTTCCTATAAGAGCGTTGTTCTAGCCAGGCCACCCATATCCTTGTCTATTTATACCAAGCAGGAGGCACTTAATAATCCGATTTTTATGGGCTCACATCTGCTGTCATGTCGTGGATCTTCCAACAGTCTCCTGACAATGCCTCCACTGGTTTTCCGATCTCCACAAAACAAGAATCAATAATAGTGATCTAAAGCTTTGAAACAAACTCATACAAGCGTGTGGTGCGCATTAAAGATTCTCAGACAGAGGAGCGACCATGCTATTCTGCATCGTTGATGCCTGAACTTGAGCAGGAGGGCTAGAAAAATATTCATGTGATGGTAGAGCTAGGAGACAAGTGGAATCTTTCCATCGTGGGGTTTATACATTGCATGTTAGAGTTCACCCAAAAAATTTCCCATCAATGTCTCCTTTGGGTTTTTAGTCTTAAAAAAAATGAATTCATATGCTTTTAATAATCACACGTACGTGCAACTTGCTACCATAATCTCATACATAAGGATGGCAATGAAAATAATTCATATTTTACAATTGAAGTTAAGGATGTGCGTGGCAAAAATAAATGTGATAATGTAGCTTGCAGACAAAGGGAATCTTTACAGTATTGGAGCTTGGGACTAACTCGAAGTTATCTATTGTCATCATGCATTCATGAGATTGATTCCTTATTGGCCTCTTCAGAAGTGATAATAAGGATTTAGTTTAGGCAACTCCAAGAAAAACTTTCATTAAGAAGCTGGGGTTCACAATTGTTAATGTGCATTCCTCTAGCTCTCTGTTAGAAAATATTGAGGGCCACAAATTAAAGGAAGTTTATGCCTATCGACTAATCAAGATTTATTGGCCAGCCCTTATCTTTTCTGTACTTATAAAATAGAACTAGCTAAAAATTTTATATATTGCCTAATCCAGCAGTTATCTGTGACTTGGTGAAGAATGCAGCAGACTTAAAAGCAGGAGCAGCAGCATCTGTAGAGCTGAGAATTATACACATGCTGTGCTTCCACAAAAGTATTTTCTGAAGCATGTAACTTCTTAAAAACATATCTTTAGCAAAAAAGAGATATCTGATCTTGTTGCAGTATCCATTTCGTTGTTATTGATTGTAAGTTGCCAATCCAAATTCAACATTTAGGTGAAATAAACTTCAGAAGGAAGAATCTAATTTCACTGCAGAGTCTATGTTTAAGCTCCAGAGGCAAAGAATGTTATGCTACATCAGTCAGTCATGCTAGAGATCACAGATGCTGGAGGAGGAGTCAGTTTCTTGAAACTCCACAGATGATGAAACCAATTCATTTTCTGTTTCCTCTGAGTTAGCATTATCGGGAGGAACAGAATAACCGTTATGTTGAGCTCTAGTATGTAACTTCACTCTTCATGAAAAAACAAAGAACTCATAATAATGCAGGTGATAGTCAATTTAAGATGTTTTCTATGTAAAACTTTTGATGTCATTATCTGAACCTGGGTTGCATCATAATTCAGATCAATCCTATCGAATGAAAACTTGTGTCAAGAAAAGAATTATTGTGGCAAGTACTTAAAGAGAAAACTTGGATATCTTTAGTTCTGAAGGTGTCGATTTATATATCGATTGTGGATCTCATATGACAGAATGCCATATTGACACATCACAAAAATTGTACTACAGATGCCATTTTTAAATTGGCATCCCTGGATTCTATGGTTTTCTCTAGTGGTTAATGATATTGAGAAGGGAAACCCTCAATTTCAATAGGCGCCTGAAAATGCAGTCCAAGTCCTCTTCAATTACTTAAATGCTCGACTCTAGTGACTCCAATCGCTTTGACAGATTGCCTACTTGATTATTGATGTCCTTGCTCGATCTGAGGGAGTGCAATATGGCGTCAAAGCGTGGCACTTCATCAGTTTCCTCTCCTCCGTCACATGATACACCTTTAGCTTCCAGCAGTTTTGACACTAGAGACCAGCCTCGAGGCTTTATGCTTGCACTTGCCAGAGCAAGGAAGCCTAAGAGGGACTGGAATACAGAAAGGCCGATTTCTCCAGCTTCTCTTGGTATGCTAAGTGTAGCTTCATTGTGAGAGCCATTGTTCGGACGTCTGTTCTTCAAATTTCTCAAGCACTTCGTGATCGCTTTGTTACAACTTCTTTCTAGAGTTGATGTATGCCCCTCCATCATAGGAGAAGCTGGAAACTCCTGTTTTCTTTCTTTAGAAAGAAAATTTGAGCTTCTGGACGCATTCATTCATCTGTGAGAAAGCTTCTCTCAGATTCTCGCATATCTCTAACCGCTTGAGAGAACCATCCAACAAGTCTTCAACAGGATTTCCAAGGTAATAAAGAGCCTGTTGAGTGAGAGGCAACTGAAGCAAGTCATCGATGCAATCATACAGGTTCTCGAGTTCTCCCAAATTTTTGGATGCCGATGAGGATGAGGACGCTGCTTCTGGTGATCTGCGCCTAGACAAATGCTTCTCTGTGGTTGCCGCCAGAGGGTGGCTCCTAGAAGGCAAGCTGATTGAGCGAAAATGGCCACTAAATTTGGGGGTCTTCATTGATGAAGCCATCTTTGAGGAAAGGAAGCTTATTAACTTCTTTGGATTTAATTTTTCCAACGAGAGTGTTGTTCAAGCCAGGCCCCCCAAATCCTTGTACAATTATACTGAGCAGGAGGCACTCAATTGTCACACTCCCAACTCACGGGTAGAAGGATATGACACGGCCATCCCTCTAATCGAAGGACGCAGTATCAAACAATCAAATTCAACCTGATATCAATATATACATACATATATATGTTAAAAGGTAACCTGATTTACAATATCATAGTCCACTACAACTATCAAACAATATATATACAACCAACCAAAAGTCTTTAACTCAACATAACTCATCCCAAAATATTGCTACCCAAAAATCCCGATATGAACACGCTCTCCCCCTACGTGCTGGTCCTCAAGGGATTTGGAAAACGAATGGAAATGGAAGGAGTAAGCTACAACAACTAAATGAGTAATACATTTCTCCCAAGTGGGTTGAATAAAAACTATGCATCAAAACCAAGTTTAGTACCATCAAAATCAAACAAAAATCATTTCAAGATTAAGGTTATTTTATCAACAGTCTCAAATAAGTTCAATGGTCGAACTCATTCATCAATCTCATCAATCACATACTAACAATTAGTTCTATCGACTAACCTCATGCTCATATATTAGCCCAAGTCACAAATAACATCTTGTGACTAGGCCTCCTTGGTTAGGTCTCCACTTAAAATGCCACTTAAAGATATCCTAGAACAATATGTGCAAATTCACAAAACCCAACGAGTTCACAGTGATGTTGAGCATAGTCCAGTAATCAACCATATCTTTTACAATCATAACGCCAAAAACAAAAATCATTTGATATATCAAACTCATTTCATAAAATATTTCGTAATTTAAACGTATAGCCCCTTTCGCAACACATTTGCTTAAGCAATTCACAAGGCAAAAACACAGTCTCTTGTTGCAAAACATATTCTCAAAACCAATCTCAAATCTAAAGAGGCAACAATTGCTCGATCTATAATTTATAGGATAAATATGTATTTGCTAGCTTATAACACATCAAATCTTTATATATTTCAAGACATAAGTTTTCAAATTCTTAGGAGAAATAATATCACTCATTTCGAATAAATCAAACGCTAATTATATTGGTCAATAGATCAACATTTATGGATTCCTAATAACGAACTGGAAAATAATATCAAAAACTGAGTAAAAATAATTCTCGAATGACTGACTTGACTAAATACGCATTTTATCAACAAAAGCGATGCCTCTAAATTACAAAAAGGTTCGCCGATAACAAAAACCACTATTTTCTATTATGTGCAGCTTGTGCATTTAATTTATTTGTGCCATAACTTTTTCCAGAAAACTCCGAATGTAACGATCTTATAGTTAACGGAAAGTCCTTTTAATGTACTACAAGATTCCCAAATTGGCCAACCCAAACTTCGGCCGAAAACGGACAAAAAAATCCACGAGTTACTGTTCGCGCGCAGTGAACATTGTGCAACAAACTTCCAAATTTCATTTTGGACAAACCGCCTCAAATTGAATTCCATGAAATGTTATGGCTTCACAATACCCTAAAGTACCATAACCTCATGATTTCTCAGCCAAATAACCCCAAAATCTGACTTCACGGCTCCAAATTCACATAACTCCATGTGTAAACCCTAAATCCGAAAAACTATTCCGATTAAGTCGACGAGAGGCACAAATACTTATCAGGCGCTACGACTCGGAGCTGAATTAGCTTGTCGAAGTCCCGGGAGCAAGATTTTTCTCCCTTTCTCCTTTCTTTCTTCTATCTTTCTCTCTTCTTTCTCTTCTCTTTCTCCTTTTCCTTCTTTTTCTACTGGTGTCCCGCACCATCTAGGCGTCCAAAGTCGGTGCACTACAACAGCGTTGACCGGTCCATTTTTTTTTTTTTTATGATTACATCAATCGGATTCTTGTGGGCTCGCATCAGCAGTCATGTCGTGAATCTTCCAACAGCCACCTGAAAGCGCCCCCCCTGGCTTTCCAATCTCCTCGCGAGAATCAATCATAGTGATAAGCTTTAGAAAAACTCATACACGAGTGTCGTGTGCCTCGAAGATTCTCAGACAGAGGGGCGACCATGCAATTATGCATCACTAAATTACTCAACAAGAGCATGTGGGCTATAAAAGAATTCATGGGATGGTTGAGTTAGGAGACAAGTGGCATCTTTACATTGTGGAGTTAATGCATTGCCCATGTTAGAGTTCATTCAAAAAATTTCACATGAATGTGTCCTTCGGGTTTTTGGTCTGAAAAAATTTTGTAATATGCTTTCAATAATCACGCATACGTGCAGCTCGCTAACATGACATAGGGATGGTAATGGACATAATTCATATTTTACAATTGAAGTTGAGCGTGTGGATGGCCAAAAATTATGTTAAATGTAGCCTGGGGACAAATGGAATCTTTACGGCATTGGAGCTCGAGACAACCTCGAATTTATACCTTATGATAATATTTTCAAGAGATTGACTCATTATTGGCCTCTTCATAAATGATACTAAGGACTCAGTATAAGCGACTCTGAGGAAGAACTTTCATTAAGAAGCTGGGGTTCTCAATTGTTATTGTGCATTCTGCTAGCTACTTGTTTAAAAAGTAATGAGGCTGCAAATTTCAGGAACTTCATCGTCTTTTAAGTCATATATAATCTGATGGCTATCGACTAAGATTGGTTGTTTGACCCTCCTATTTACTGTACTTAAAATAAAACTAGCTAAAAGTATCTATATTGCCTAGTCCAGCAATTATCTGTGACTTGGTCTAGAATGCGGAAGACTTTGAAGCAGGACCAGTAGCGTATGTATATCTGAGAATGAGATTGACGCATGCTATGATTCCATGAAAGTATTTTCTGAAGCATGTAACTTCTTCAAAACATATCTGTAGCAAAACAGAGAAATCTGATCTTTATTGCAGTTTCCATTTCGTTGTTATTGATTGTAAGTAGCACATCCAAATTCAACGTTTAGGTAGATAATCTTAAGAAGGAAGAATCATATTTTGCTGAAGGGTCTATGTTTAAACTCCAGAGGAAAAGAACGTTCTGCCACATCAGTCAGTCATGCTGAGTAGATCACAGATGCTGAAGGAGGAGTCAGTTTCTCGAAACTCCACAGACGATGACACCAATTCATTTTCTGTTTCCTCTGAGCAGAATTAGCATTATCAAGAGGAACAGAATAACTGTCCTAGGAACCATTTGCTGTAAAAGCACATACATGAGATTCCTTTCATCTATCTCACTTAGCCAATATATCATGAATTAGTCACACAGTTATGTTGATCTCAAGTATGTAAGTACACTCTTCATGAGAAAACAAAGAACTCACAACAATGCAGGTGAAAGTCAATTTAAGATGTTTTCTGCTAAATTTTTTGACTTTGTTATCTGACACTTAGTCATATCATAATCAGATTAATCCTATCAACTGAAAACTTGTGTCAAGAAACAGAATGATTGTGGCAAGTACTAGGAAAGAAAATTAGGATATCTTTAGTTCAGAAGGTGTTGATGTATATATTGATTGGGGATCTCGTGTGACTTGATGCCATATTGTACACGTTACAAAAATTGTACTATAGATGCCATTGTTAAATTAGCATCCCTGGAGACTCTGGCTTTCTCAAGTGGTTAACGGCGTTGAGAAGGGAAACCCTCAATTTTAATAGGCGCCTGAAAAAGCGTTCCAAGTCCTCCTCAATTTGTTTAAGACTGTAGTCCCTCCAATCACTTTGACACATCGCTACTTGATTATTTTTTACACATCGCTACTTGATTTTTTATGTCTTTGCTCCATCTTAGGGAGAGCAACACAGCGTCCAAGCCTTGCACTTCATTGGTTTCTTGTCCTCCATCATATGATATGCCTTTAGCTTCCTGCAGTTTTGAAATTAGAGACCAGCTTCTAGGCTTTGTGCTTGCACTTGTCAAAGCAAGGAAACCTAAGAGAGACTGGAATACAGAAAGGCTAATTTCTCCAGCTTCTTTTAGTATGCTAGGGGTAGCTTCATTGTGAGAGCGCTTACTCAGGCATATGTTCTTCAAATTTCTCAAGCACTTGGTGATAACTTTGTTACAACTTCTTTCTAGAGTTGATGTATGTTTCTACTTCATAGGCTAAGCTGGAATCTCCTATTCTCCATCTTTGGAAAGAAGAGTTGAGCCCCTGGATGCATTCGTTCATTTGTGAGAAAGCTTCTCTCACATTCCTGCATACCTCTAACAGCATGAGAGAACCATCCAACAAGTCTTCAGGTGGACTTCTCAGGTGGGAAAGAGCCTGTTGAGTGAGAGGCAACTGAAGCAAGTCATTGATGCAATCATACAGGCTCTTCAGTTCTCCCAATTTTTTTGGATGCTGATGAGGATGAGGACACTGCTTCCAATGATCTGAGCATAGACAACGGCTCCTCTGCGGTTGCTGTCAGAAGGTAGCTCCGAGAAGTCAAGCTGATTGAGAGAAAATGGCTGCTAAATTTGGAGGTTTCTATTGATGAAGCCATCTTTGAGGAAAGGAAGCTTATTGACTTCTTCGGATTTAATTGAAAGTTGTTTAAGCCAGGCCACCCAAATTCTTGTAGGCTTATGCGAAGCAGGAGGCACTCAACAATCCGATTCTTGCAGGCTTGCATCAGCTGTCATGCGGTGCATCTTCGAACAGCCTCCTGACAATGTCCCTTTCCAAATCTCCACAAAATGATAATCAATCATAATGATTTAAAGCTTTAGAAAATCTTGTACATGAGTGTTGCGTGCCTTGAAGATTCTGAGACAGAGGGGCAACCATGCCATTACGTATCACTAAATCACTCAAATAGAGCGTGGGGGCTAGAAAAGTCTTCATGTGATGGTAGAGCTCAGAGACAAGTGAAATCTTTACATCGTGGAGTTCATGCATTGCACATGTTAGTTCATCCAGAAAACTTCCAGTCGACGTCTCCTTCGGGTTCTTGGTCTGCAAAAATTTAAATTAATGTGCTTTCAATAATCACCAATACGTGCAGCTGCCATGATCTCAGACATAAGGATGGTAATGGAAACAATTCATATCATGCGATTGAAATTGAGCATGTGGGTGGCAAAAATTGATGTGATAATGTAGCACGGAGACAAATGGAATCTTTACAGTGCTGGAGCTTCTGACTAACTCATAGTTATCTATTATCACAATCCATTCATGAGGTCGACTAATTATTGGTATCTATTCAGAAGTGATATTAAGGACTACTACAGGTGACTCTGAGAAGAACTTTCAATACGAAGCTGGGGTTCTCAATTGTTAATGTGCAACCCCTTAGGTTTAAACTGAGAATATTGAGGGCCTCGAATTACAGTAACTTGATAAGCCCAGAAATCAAATGTAGTCCGATGACTATTGACAAACTAATAGTGGCTATTCGACGCCTATATTTCCTGGACGTTGAGATGTAACTGGCGAATGAGGCTTATATTGCCTAATTTAGCAATTTCGTGGGACTTGTAGAATGCTGAAGACTTAAAAGCAGTACCAACATCATATGTATGGTCAAGAATAAGATTGACACATACTATGCATCAATAAAGGTATCATCTAAAGCATGTAACTCCTTAAAAAGGTTTAGTAGCAGAATAAAGAAATCTGATCTTTGTTGCCATTTCCATTTCATTGTTATCGATTGTCAGTTTCACATTTAAACGTAACACTCAGATGACATAATCTTAAGAACAAAGAATCTAATTTCACTAAAGAATATATGTTTAAATTCCAGCGTTAAAGAATGCCCTGCCACATCAGTCTGTCATGCTATAGCTCACAGATGCTGGAGGAGGAACCAGGTTTCCCTTATTCTACAAATTCCACGGACGATGACACCTACTCATATTCTTTTTCCTCTGAGATGAAGTAGCATTATCAAGGGGAAAAGATAACTGTCCCGAGAACTATTTGTTGTAAGAGCACGAGTATGAGATGCCTTTCATCTTTCAGACCAAGTCAATGTAGCCTGAATTCAGTATGCTGTTGTTGATCTCAAGAGCGTAAGCAGGTTCTTCATGAAAAAAGGAAGAACTCATAATGCCACAGTTGATAGTCAATTTAAGAGGTTTTGTGCGTGGATTGTTATAACTTCATCATCCGAACTTGAGTCATGTTGATAATTCCGATCAATACTATCAAACCGTGAACTTGTGTTGAGAAATAGAATCATGATGGGAAGTACTGAGAGAGAGTTGGGATTTTAGTTTCAAGGGCGTTCGCATATGAACACAATGCTGTCTTGTACAAGTTATAAAAACTGTACTATAGATGTCATGGTCAAATTGGCATCCCTGGAGACTATGGTTTCTTTAGCTGTTGACTATGTTGAGAAGGGAAAACCCTCAATTCTACTAGGCGCCTGAAAATGCATTCATAGTCCTCTTCAATTTCTCAAATGCTACTGCCACCAATCGCTTTGACAGATCGCCTACTTGATTATTGATGTCTTTGCTCGATCTGAGGAGACAACGTGGCGTCCAAGCCCTGCAATTTGATTAAAATTGCAATGGAGTACTATTTTTGTCAATGTACAAACCCTTAGTTAAATTTAGGTGTCTACAAATAGCACAGCAGATTAAGAACAATTGTGCTTATGTTGCGCATGAGATGTGCTGTTAGTCTCTTGGACTTTGAAGTGTGTCAATGTTCATTGGAATGTCGTCACACGCTTGTTCCTGGAAAGTCCAAGGACGGGATAGCCAATCTTTAAGTCAAAGTTTCTTTCCTTTGATTCCTGCGAGCTACCTCATTCTTCAGGGCACAGAAAATTGATAATTATGATTCGAAAATAGAAATTAGTAATCTTGACATGATATAGGATAAATTAAAGGCCAGAGAGAGAGAGAGAGAGAGAGAGAGAGAGAGAGAGAGAGAGAGAAGGGATCAATTTTCTGTTGCAAACATATATTAACTCCTGTCTTTCATGTACAATGTTGTGCCGTAAGAGTAACAAAAATGTTCGACAGATGCCAGTATAGATCAGCATCCATGGTACCTAAGATATTGATTAGTGGTTTACAATGTTGAGGAGGGAAACTCTCATTTTCACAAGGCGCCGGAAGACACATTCCAAGTCCTCCTCGACTTCCTGAAGGCTTGACTCTAACGCATCTGATCGATTTAAAATGTCGCTCACTTGAAGACAGGAAGCTATTCCCGATCTGAGGGAAAGCAGTTCAGAATCCAAGGTTGCCATTCCGTTGGCGTCCTCTTCTCCTTCACATGCTACCCGTTTAGATGACATTAGTCTCCTAAGCAGCGACCAGCTGGTACGTTTCGGATTTGTACTCGACTGAGAAAGAAAACAAAGTAGGGAAGCAAATACTGAGAGGCTGATTTCTTCAACTTGTCTCAGCATGCTAAGAGTAGCTTCCTTGTTGGAATCCTTGTTCAGGCTGTTCTTCCTCTCCATTTTCTTCAAATTCACTAAATACTTAGGGATGATTTTCTGCAACTTCTTTCTAGTACTCATGTATGCTCCAACTTCTTTGGCAAGATCACGATCACCTTGTTTTCTTCTCCGGAGAGCCGACTCAAGTTCTTTTATGCATTCCTTTACCTGTGAGAAAGCGTCTTTCGCTTTCCCACAAACATCCAACAGCTCCAGAGATCCATCCAACAGCTCTTCCACAGAACTTCTTCTGTCTTCATGGGAAAGAGCCTGTTGGGTAAGAGGTAACTTGAGCAAATCGTCGACACTGTTGAAGAGATCTTTTAGGATTCCCAGCTTTTGGGAGACCAAGGATGTGCATGTCGCTTCTGAGGATTTGATTCTGTTTAATTGCCCCTCGATGTTTATGCTAAGAGGATGAATCCCGCATGGTAAGCTATTCGAGCGAGCGTGGCTAGTACATTTTGGAGTATGAACGGAGGCCATCTTGAGAAACAGGATGTTCTCAATGTTATGGACTGGAATTTGGCTGAAGGAGTTGTGAAACCAAACACCCTTTAACCCTTGTATATATAGAAGATAGTGAAGTATTAAGAATCCAAATCCATCCTTCAAGAGCTGCTTTACTGTCATGTCACAGATCCTCCAACAGTGCCGGATGCGCCATCAAAGCAGATCTTATGCAGATTATAATAAATAAGACAATTTCTGAGCAGATTTTAATTCATGCCACCCAGGGTGTCTTGCATTAACGGTCCCCTAACAAAGTACTAAGAACTGGCCGTTCTAATTTTTTAGACTGAAGTCGATCATGTGGGTCACAAAGACATCTTAAATGCCAATGTGGCTAGGGAACAAGAGGAATCTTTACATCCGAGCACAAATAATGGGCTTGAACCCATCTTTATGATTGATTCACCACAACATTTGTTTCTGTTTTTTTTTACAATGCTAAATACTACTTTAATCGTGCCTTAATTCAAAAGCAAATTAAACAACTACGTGCACCAGGCCTTTGTCTCCATGACTCCAGCCAGAAACGTGACCATCTCTAGGGGCATTGATGAGTTATGAAGATTACCACCTGAACTGCCCTCCTCCCGATTCATATTAACTGCACTCATCTCTGTTCCCATTTGAATTGTCCATGTTATTTGTGATATAGGCAAAAAAATAGGCTTGCAGTAGCGTCCATAACTCATCAGTCGTGCCCGTGTTAAAATGTCAGAATGATCCATATATCAAGCGGGGTCTGACGACACTGTTCCCTGCCACACAAAGAAGCAATAACTCTCTCGTCAAGATATTTGAAAAAAAAAAAAGGGAAAGCGAAATGTAATACCACACTTTCTTTTTGACTAGGTCAAAGTGACCTTATGGGCCCCACAAGAAAATAAAGGAAAAAGAAATGAAAGTGAAAAGTAAAAAGGTGAAAAGGTGAAAAGGGGAAGGGACGCACGGGCAGCAGCTTCGCAAGAAAGAAAAGGAAAGAGAGGGAGAGAAAGAAGAAGAAGGGAAAGAAGAAAGAAGAAAAGGAAAGAGGGTTTCGCGCACGTGCCGTGGAGAGCTCGTTAAAGCCAAACCCACCACGTGTCCTAATCTCCGGTAAGTGCTCGCACCCCTCGTCTACTTAATCGGGATAGTTTTCGGAATTAGGGCTTAAATTCGGAATTGTGGTGAAATTAGAGTGGCGAATTCTGATTTTAAGATTGTTGGCTAAGAAATCATAGGATTAACGTACTTTAGGGTGTTGGGAAGCCATAGCGTTTGACGGAACTCGATTTGGACTTGTGGTTTGCCCGGAATGAAATTTTGAACTTTGGCGCGCACTGGTTACTGTGCACGAACAGCGAATTCGTGTGACTTTTTCATCGGCTTTCAATCAGATTTTGGGGTAGCTCTCTTCAGCAATCTTGTAGGGCATCGAAAGAGCTTTCCATTGACTATAAGATCATTAGAAACGGAGTTTTCTAGAGGAAATTATGGGGAAATCAAGCTTCGCATTACGGATACTTTTGAGTACCCATTTTGTTAAAGAGTTAGGTTGGCACGTAGGACTCATTTGCTAGAGTTTGAGCTATTCATAGTTGACGTAGTGGTTTAGTTTGATCTTGATATAATTTCCTACTTATGTGATAGGATCTCAAGCTCAAAAGTGTGGCTCAAAAGTTGTTGTTTAGTCATAAGTGATCAAAGGTGAGTGGTTCTATATCTTCTTTGAGTTTTCAAATTCATATTTTGAACACGATATGAGGTATGTACGGGTTAAGTTACAAAGTGGCATGGTTATTGCATAAAAGTCGGATCGGGCATCTACTATCCTTTGATGATTTATTATGATATTGAAAATGGCTTATGTAAGTTATTATGAAACGTTTCTTATGCAATCATTGTGAACTATTTCATGGAAGAGATTGTGAGATACATGACAAATACTTTATGAAATGTATTTTGTTTAGCAAAGGAACTCAAATGTTGTGGGCTGGTTTTTGGTGAAAGATGTTTGGCATTATGAGTTCATTTTGTGGAGATGATTTTGAATTGATATTGTGAATTGTGAAAAGTGCTATTGTGCATTTTGTGATACTTAACATGGCTGTGATGAGAGTATGCATACTAGAGTAAGATGTCCTTCTGGGCCGAGCCACCGGCTTTGTAGGTGGAGACATTGCCAAGGGGGGAATCTTGGTCGCCTTGTCACCAGGCGTTGTGTCGTGACCATAGTAATTTGTTGAGTAATAGATTGATCAATGGAATGGACCATTGATATGGTTTTGGTTGAGATTAATCAATGGACTTGACCATTGATGATTGTGGATGTTTTCTGAATTGTTTAAAAGCTTGTTTATATGAAAAGATATATATTTAGTTATATACGTATATTGTACGTTGAACTCAAACTACGAGTCATGGTTTTGTCTTATATGTATGCATAGTGGTTGCTCGATCTGCTTAGAAGATATGTTCTACTCACTGAGCTGTGGTTTGCTCATACCATTCATCTTTACATCTTTTCAGGTTCCTCGGCCAGTGGCCGGTAGTAGAAGAGAGCGCTACCAAAGGGGATTTTTGGGAGTAGAAATTTTTGGAAGTATATTCTAGTTAGTTGTTGATATGAGATTGTTTATAGTTGTTGGTTTGGCTGACAGAGAAATTGTATATGTTCTTTTGGTGAACTAGAGAAACTCTGATGTGTAAACCAATCCCTTGTTTATCTCATGTATATTTTTGGAAGAATATATGAAGATAAGAGGTTATGAGTTGTTGTCTTTAGGCTGCGTTCTTCGTTGGAAGAACGGCCGTGTCATTTCCCCATCCTCTAAGTATTGGGGTGTGACACGAAAAGAGAAAGAACGTGTGTTTATCATTGTGTCGCAGGAAATGTTAAAGGTTTCTTCAGCCTTTTGGGACTCGTGCAAATTAGGACCTCCGCTCTTGTAATTTATAACAGCAAAGGGTGGCCCGTTGGGACGTATACGTGTTGCTTAATTTCCTTATTTTTTTTTTCAGGGCCTAGAACTTTAATTACTAAGTTTTCATGTATTTTTTCTCTCGTTTTTGGCCTGAAGTGTACCGACAAGGCTGCCTGTATTGTTTTCTGAGCTAGTGTCTGTAGTATTAGGACAATACCGACCTGTTCTCAATGCTTCTCGATGTTTTGGACCAACAATGACCTGTAAAACATTGGCTTTTCCTGCTCATAACAAGCACTAATAGAGAGTATGTTCATTTAATGATGGTCAACCTTGTTGCGGATCTTATGTCTAATTATCATGCTGCGCCAATCAGACACCAAACTGATGATACACATTTTTTCATCTACAGGTGGGCCACAGAGCAACCTGATTCTCATTTTTGATGTATCCATGAATGATGCAGGAAACTTCGTTGGACAAGAACTCTGTTATGTGATGAGAGACTTGAAAATTCATACGATGAGGCAAATTAGTAAGGTTTTAAATGGATTACACAAATCATAAGGCTTCGAACTAATTGTCACCTAACGCAGCGGAAAAATAAACTCTAACGGCCCAACACCGAAATTTACTTGTATCGCCAATCAAATGTATAATCACATATACACACAAAGCATATATGTAATCCACAGATTATGTGTCACACTCGCAAGAGTTCCGAATGCCCGAGAATGCGTCAAGAACGGAGTCTTCCTCCTTTCCTCTTTAGCGTTCTTCCAAGGAAGCGACAGAAAGCAAAACGTACGTCTGTCTCTCACTCTAATGACGGTTACCAAAATCTCATCCATTTGGAGATTCTAATCGACTAGGAGATAATTCAAATTAAGATGGGCTGTGGGCTGGGAAGGTCCATGCAAATAAAACCCAACAATCTCACATTCGCCCTTGATGGGCTGAACGCTTCATTCTCCTCTTGTCAATTTTCATATTGACAAATAATTCGTGCGACCAATATACTGAGAGCTCATCTACTATACATCCTTTGGGAGTGTATAGCCATTTAGAAATTTGGGCTTAGAGTAGATTTAGATGCATTTCCCTAGATCAAATAATCATATTTACATTTTTCTCGATCCCTTTTAATGAATACAAAATATTCACAATTATGATTAAATTCATAAATCATAACTGACCGGTCAACGAGCACAATGCTATGATGCGACACTAAGTTGATCTTCCTCTTTTCTCAAATATTTTAATTCCAATTCAACTCGTTTTTCTGAAGATGCCACATTAGGTCGAATCACACATAATCATTAGCAATATTCTAAGATAGCAAATATCGAATATGAGTCTCAAGAATGAGTCAGAGTCATAAGGAGACTTGATGAGGAACATTTTCCTTCAGAGTCTTACATGGCATAAGAAGTTGAGATCAAAACTTCTGTCAACTCTTATTGGTCGATCAATGCATACATAATATGAAATACGTATTACGGCATTCTTTTCTTTTTCATGGAGCATATGTTTTAACTTGTAATATCGTACATATAATATTTTAGACATACATAATATATAAAATCGAGTTTACTTTCCACTTTTTTGAAAACGTCCAAAGAACTATCATTTGCCATTATGACAAATAAAATGAAATATGTGGTCTAATTTCACTTTCGGTCATAACGAAAAAATAAGACATCTTAACTCTCTCGTTAAGATAACATTAAATTTGTTTAAGCTTGAGCTCTCATTTATCATCTAAATAACAAGCTCAAACCATCTCATATCCATTAAACGTATTATAAATAGAGGTGATCACATGTGTGAGTGGATCAATATCTTATCTGTCCAACACACACGAAGTGTTATCATAACACACGAAACGTTAATAAAACACACAAGTTGTTTATTTGTATAAACATTGTACTAATCTCATGAAAATCAGTAATGAAGACAAAAAGTCTTATTTATTGTGAACAACTTGGGAAATTACACATTCAATACATCAGCCTCTATGCAGCCCTAGAGATTTTACATGACCATTAAAAACATCTCTAGTCATTGGTTTTGTCAAAAGATCTGCCATCATCATTGCTTTGATATAAATTGTACATTTACAATCTCTTGTGCAATCATGTCTTTGACAAAATTATACTTAATATCTATTAGAGATCGTTGCATGGCACTCTTAGTAGTCCTAAATGATCCAAGAATCTCTTCAACAAAACATCTTATTGTATTGTTACTGATAAAGTTACGAATTCTACCTCCATTATGGATAGGGCTATGCATGTCTACTTCTTACTGCTTCATGATATGGTGCCATTATTCAGTAAGAATGCATATCCGAAGGTAGACATTCTTGCATCTAAATCTCATTCCCAATCAGCATCATGATAGCCTTCAAGGTGCAGATCTCTTCCTTGGTAGCATAATGAGTAGTTCACAGTACCCTTCAAGTATCTGAAAATTCTCTTGACGATGGCCTAATATGCTTGGCCTGAATTGTATTGATATCTACTAATCATTCCAAATGTATGACAAATGTTGGGTCTCGTACACGTCATTACATACATCAAACTACCGACAACAGATTTATATGAAACTTTATTCATTCATTCCATCTCTTAAGAAGTCTCATAATAAAGTCTCTTACTCAATTTTATATTTTTTGCAATAAGGGTATCTATGAGTTTACGTTATTGCATGCAAAATCATTTAAGAACTTTTTTTTTTATATAAGTCTCTTGTGAAAGAAACAATAATATTTTCGAACGATCTCTTGAAATCTTAACTACAAGAATGTACGCAGCCTCACCCATATCTTTCATTTCAAAATTGGTGTTCAATCAATTTTTGACTATTTTTACAAACTCCACATTACTTTCGGCTAGTAGTATATCATCAACATATAATGATATAATCACAAATTGATCCTTAGACCTATTGATATATACGCAATGGTCATCATCTATCATGGTGAAATCATATGCTATTATAGCATTATGAAAACAAAAACGTATATACCACTGTCTTAATAACTGCTTAAGGCCACATGTTGATCTCAGAAGTCAACATACTTTTTGTTCTTGGCATTTTGATATGAAATCATCATGTTGTTTCATATAAATTTATTCTTTTAATTATTCATTGAGAAAAATAGTCTTTACATCCATCTGATGTAATTCGAGATTCAAACTTGCCACTATAACTAGTATAAGACGAATGGAGATAAATCTCACTACATGAGAAAACATTTCATCGTAATGTATTCATTCATGTTGAGTAAATCATATTGCCACAAGGTGGGTTTTATACATTTCAATTGAGCCATTATCTACACATTTTATTTTGAGAATACATTTGTTCTCAGTAACTTTTCGTCTCTTAAGGAGATCAACCAATTCCTACACTTAATTTGATCTCATAGATTTGGTCTCTTTTTTATCGCTTCTATCCATTTATTATTATCAGGACCTTTTAGAGGCTCATATACATTCTTTGCCTCCTTTTTTATCTCATGGAGCAACCATGAAAGCTTTCCCTTCAACATCAAAATGTTGACGAAGAGCTTTTTGACGATTCGTTCGTCGTATTGGGGACCGTTCCCTCAATATTGTGTTGCTCTAATGACATCAGCACTATCTCATCAAGTGTTCCATTTGTGACTGGTTGAAAACTAATTCCCTTATACTTATTTCACTCCTACTTGGAATAGTACACATGTTTCTATCATCAACATGTAAAGTTTCGAATGGGGAAACATTTTCACCTATTTCACCCATTTTGTGAATGCCATTCCCTAAGAATGTGATGTCTCATGCTCTTACTTTCTAGCTCGCCTATAAATATATATTCTTTTGAGTGCTCTAAATATTTTATAAAGATGCTTTTCTTGTCCGTAAGATCTAATTTGTCATACTTATGAGATGACTCATGAATATAAGCAGCACAACCTCACGGTTTCAGAAAATATAAGTCAAGTTTTCATCCTGTCCATAGTTCATATGGCGTGGATGTAACTGATTTGGAAGATACTTAGTTAAGTATATATGCAACAATCAATAATGCATCACCCCAAAAAGTAATAGCTAACTTAGTCTACGCCATCATAGATCTAACCATCTCAGTAGGGTTTTGTTTCTCCTTTCTACAATACCGTTTTGTTACGGAGTATATGGAATAGACAATTGTCTATATATTCATATCAGATAAATACTCTTGACTTTGATCAAATCTTAAGACCTTTACCTTGTTATCTAATTAATTATTTACCAAATTCAAGAATTTCATCAAACAACTAAAAGTTTTGAATTTATGAGTAATCAGGTAAACATATTCAAATAGAGTAAAATCATTTATGAAAGTAATGAAATAAATAGCCACATGCCTCGCTCTAATACTCATTAGACCACACACATATTTGAATGAATTAATTGCAATGAAAGTTCAATTCTATTTCCTTTTACAAATGATTTACGTGTTGTTTTTCTAGCTAAGTAATGCTCACAAACAGATAAATTAACATTTTCAATATTTCTTAATAAGCCATCTTTAGCTAATATGTTCATTCGTTACTGGTCAATATGATCAATCCTAACATACCACACATTCATATCATTATCATAAGAATTAGGAGACATAAATAATGAATAACACACATTCATATTATATCCAGTACAATAAAGTCATCTAGGAAATATCCAGAATCATACATATTTGTTCATAAAAATAAATTTACGTCATAATTATGAAAATTCATACTAAAATCAACTTTAACTAAAACTAATACTGAAACCAAATTTCAATGAATTTCGGGAGTATATAATACATCGTGAGAAACAAAGTATATCCATTACGCATTTAGCGTTGACAAGTGCCAGTGCCCTTAACTTTAGCTCTAAAGTTATTCCCCACGTATATGTGTTTAACCCCTTCTGAGACTCATCAGAACTCCACGAAGGCCCCTTTGTCCTTCGCTATATGATCCGTGGCTCATGAATCTACAGTTCACAAATGATGACATTCAGTTAGAAAAATAGAACTCAATACACAGGTGACACTTTCACGTGTATTAAGAGTTACCTTTTTGGGCTCATCACAGTCACGAGCGAAATGACATTTTTTGCCACAATTGAAACATTTTATCCTTGAAATGTTTTTCTTCTTCATCACAGGATGCTTTCTTTTATGTTGTTGGTTTTCATTCGATCTCTTCTCTGACGAATTCATTCTCTTCCTCGGCCACCTCTTAAACTCACATTGACACTTGCACTTGAAACCCAAAACTCCATGTGTGCTTAAACCAGTAAAGTATATATTTGATTCGAATTTAGCTGCTAAGAGGCGGTCCTCTTCCAACTCCAAATGGCGCATAGCATCTTCAAAAGTCTTAATACTTTCATTGTGAGCCAAGTGAACCTTCATGTACTCTAAGTTATGAGGCAGATAACGAATTACTGTCTGCACTTGCTACTCACTAGCCAATGTGTGGTCAGCATCCTTCAGCTCACTAATCATATTTGTCATACGCTCAAATCTTGCCTCATGGTTTGACCATATGACATCTTACATGAGTCAAACCGCATGGTTAACTGTCTGAGTTTGGTGATCGATGTTTGACCAAACCTTAGTGCCAGTGCACTCCACAGATCTTTGGCTTTCTCAAAGCGGCCAAATTCTCACATAATGTCATCTTCCATGCTACTTAATAGCGTGATACGAGTTGTGAAATTTTTCTTTTTCCATGTAACAAATGCCTCTTTGTCCCTTTTATGTTGTACAGTATTTCCATCCTTTGATTCTTTCATGATTAAGTTAAGAGCCCTTAAAGTTTCCTCCTCCTTAAGCACAAACTAGATTTTTATTTTCTATATCTCATAATTATCGCCATTTAGTTTCTCTCATTTGTTCAATTCAGCAATGATATTCTTAGATGTTGACGCCAATTTTTGAACACAAAATCTATCAGACATATAAACACAAATATTTTTATTAATATCTTCGTTTATGCTACTACTTCATACTAGCTAATTATATTGTAAATAATTTCACTTTAGGTTTAGAACTCGAAAGGACATGTCTTGTCTCCAATCGTCATTACAAAATCCTAATTTGAAATTATAACTAATATAATTGACTAGATAAGATCATTAGTTCTATCTAGCTACAATAACTAATAGAACAATCCACATACATTATGATATAACACAATATAATAAAAATAGGGACATGTGCACCGGAAGTCCTAAAACTTGTAGTGAAAGTGCAAGTGAGTCCTAAAACTTACAAAAAGTGCAAATAAGTCCTAAAACTTGTCAAATTCGTTCAAATCAGTCCTTCTATTAACGCCGTCCCATTAGACTCACGGAAAATGCTGACGTGGCTTATTTTATTATTTTCTCTCTCCAACGTGGCAATCAACGTCCATTACAGACTCCATGCATACAAAACGACGCCGTTTTTGGAGAGTTCGTGCCCTAAACGAAAGAGAATACGACGTCGTTTATGCCCTATTCATTAAAATAATTAATTTTAAATTATTATTTAAATTTAAATATTATTTTAAATGATTTTTTTTAAAAAAATTAAATAAAAATTTCTAAAAATTTTTGAAAAGAAATCGCTCAAAATTTAAATTTAATTAATTTATTCTAAAAATTTAAATTTAAATTTAAATTAATATATTTTAATTATTTAAAAAATTAATTTTTAATCCAACATTATTTATTACTTATTTTAAGTTAATTTTTAAATTAAAAATATAAATATAAATTAAATTAAATTAAATTGCAATTTCTTAAATATAAAATATTGAGTAAAATTTTTAATTTAAAATATAAACTATAGATTAAATTAACTTTTAATTTTTAAAATATAAAATTTTAAGTTTCTTTTTTTAATTTAAAATATAAACTATATATTAAATTAACTTTTAATTTTTAAAAATTAAAATTTTAATTTATTTTTTAATTTAAAATATAAACTACATATTAAATATTTTAAAACTTAAAATTCAATTTGATTAATAGTTTATATTTTAAAATAAAAACTAAAAATTTCAAAATTTCAATTTAAAATATTTAATACGTAGTTTATATTTTAAAATAAAAATAAAAATTCCAAAATTCCAAAAAATTGAAATTTACATTTAGACAAATTAAAAAATATTTATTTTTTTATATTTAAAAATTTAATTTAATATTTTTTTAAATTGTAAATCTTTTTAAATTTTAAATTTAACAATAATCTCCATTTTAAAAAATTTAAAACTTTTTTTTTATTTTTTAAAAATATAATTTATTTTTATTTTTATTTTTATTTTTTTTCTGACGTGGCTCATCTGTTTACTAAAAATAATAATGTAATTTATTTTTATTTTTATTTTTGTATCGACGTGGCACATCTATTTCCTAAAGATAATATCTAAAATGGAGATTATGGCTAAATATAAAATTTAAAAAGGTTTAAAATTATAAAATAATTAAATTGAATTTATGTTTTAAATAAAATAAAATTAATCATTTTAAAAAATAAAAATTTAAGATTTTAAATTTGAATTTAAAATGTTAAATTCTCAAATTAAAAATTTTAAAAAATTTTACATTATAATTTTTTCTAAATTTCAATTAAATATCAAAAAATAAATAATATTTAATATTTTTTTAAATTGAAAAAATTAATTACGTCTCAAAAAAATTGCATCGGGTAAAATTTTGAAAACTATAAATTTGAAATTTTTTTAATTTTTAATTTTAATTTGAAATATAAACTATTAATCATATCAAATTTTAAGTTTTAAAAAATATTAAATACATTATTATATATTAAAATTAAAAATTAAAAAATTGACTTAATATATTATATATTATATATTAAAATTTAACTAAATTTATAGTTTATATTTTAAATTAAATAAATTAACTTAAATATTAAATATTAGTTTTAATTTAATTAATTTTTATTAATTTTTTTAAATATTTTTAAAAATTAAAATATATTAATTTCAATTTCAATTTCAATTTTTAGAATAAATTAATTAAATTAAAAGTTTGAGCGATTTCTTTTCAAAAATTTTTAGAAAATTTTAGTTTTATTAAAAAATCATTTAAAATAATATTTAGATTTTAAATAATAATTTAAAATTATTTATTTTAATGAATATGGCAAAAACGACGTCGTATTCTCTTCGTTTAGGTCACGGACTCTCCAAAAACGGCGTCGTTTTGTATGTGTGGAGCCTGTAATGGACGTTGATTGCCACGTAGGAGAGAGAAAATAATAAAATATGCCACGTCAGCATTTTCCGTGAGTCTAATGGGACGGCGTTAACAGAAGGACTGATTTGAACGAATTTGACAAGTTTTAGGACTTATTTGCACTTTTTGCAAGTCTTAGGACTCACTTGCACTTTCACTACAAGTTTTAGGACTTCCGGTGCACATGTCCCATAAAAATAACATGATATTCAAACCTAAAATACCATTTGTCTTAAACAACCTATTCTTCAAATATAAAGATATTGCAAAGACAATGTCATATACAAACTAACACTTAAATATAACGAAACATAAAAGAACAAGACAAAAGAAACTAGCTTAAGACGTGGACGCTGAGGAATTTCTCTTGATTATCTTACACCTTCTAGGCAAAGATTCTTTAAGGTTATAGCCAAGAGAATACTGTTGAATACCCCTTTGGGTTTGGCTTCCTACAAGGCACGGTCGGTCTATGCCAAATGACATTCATTCCTAAAGTTGAAACACTTTTCACTCTATTTGAATAGTCCTTTTTAAGCAAAACTTTAATAAGTTTATCATAACTCCCGAGACCATTTCTTGACCAGATATGTTCCATGACCCTATCGAACACTCAACCCATCATGCGAATTAGCCCTCTTGCGATTAATAAACCGTTGGGCGTAGGCAAACTGGTTCTCATCGGCACCGACGATTTTCCAACGGCCTTCCCAGTCTCCCCTTGTGACGCGCGATCACTCAAAAAGCTCGTCTCGCTGAGTACTATCCAAATATGTAATAAAACTTTAACTTTTACCGAACCAATTTTTCATAAAAATGCCCAAAAACATATTGACCTCCCTTAAAGAATCCTAATCATCAATTCTACTAACTCATATAGTATAAATACATGATAATCAGTAGATAAGATTAGGAATACAATTAGCCATGGCATTGGTACCAATGATGGATTACATAAATACCAAGGTGTCACTCCCCGCCTTTGAGCGCACGGCAGACCCTGATCGCGACCTTCTCAAAATTTGGAGTCAAACATCGAAAAGCGAGGCAATTTAAATATTAAAATTGCAATTCTCCAGTCCACAAAATTACATTTGTTCATACATGCATTTCACCTCAAAGGAAATTACAACACTCCTTCTCTCTAACTCTTCCTCCTATGAGCTCCAGTCCATGTCTAGTAGCACTATTTTGTCCTCATCCATCTGCTCTCTGTCTTCATCAACCATATCCATTTACATCGTCCCTTCCTCCAATTGCTCATCTTCTTGATCCATAACCCATCCTGAAATGGTTCGGATGGTGGGGTGAGAAATTGTGAGGTATCTCAATAAGTAAATCCTCTAATCCAAAATTAGGTATACAAATTGCCCTAAGGTCTCTATTCATGTTCCACATCTCCATCGTCACCTAAGGATAATTCATCTTCACCCTCTCGCATGTTGTACATATCATTCGCTAGTCTCTCTCTCTTTCGTACTCACTTTATTCATGAGTCTACTAGTCTACATTTGCAGCTGGTATTAAATCTAATCATCACACATATCCAGATTTAATGCAATAAATAAATTACCAGCAATTAAAATAAATTGCGCAAGTATATCAATAATTAAATAAATTGCACGTTCAACAATAAGATCGGTCCAAGACCAGTCTAAGACCTAGTAAATCTTCATGTCTTATCTCCTCATCGCGACTCAACTCCCATTCAATCTGGCTCCATCAACCTCCCATTGGACTTCGGTCTCCAATTTACATCATAGTCCCCATAGCTTCGCATTTTTTCCATCTTGCTTTCAACTTATCCCAGGCCCATTGGCCTTGCATTCATTCTATCTCGAGCTCTCGCATTCATTCCATCTTGGCCCAATGGCCTCATCCGTCTCATC
This sequence comes from Melaleuca quinquenervia, assembly GCA_030064385.1. Lineage (NCBI taxonomy): Eukaryota > Viridiplantae > Streptophyta > Magnoliopsida > Myrtales > Myrtaceae > Melaleuca > Melaleuca quinquenervia. Next base: position 19,895,930 of record CM057723.1, on the reverse strand, counting down.
GCGTCCGTCAGTACTCATACCAATCATAACTATCAATTACAACTAATCTCACTCATTAAGACACCACAATTGCCCTAATAATTCTACTAAGGCAATAAACATACTCAATTTGGGTTTACGGGGTCCACTCACCTTGATTCTCTCACGAACTGGCGGTTTACGATGACGCGATCCTTACACTTCTGATTGCACCCAGGCTTGCTACAATTGTCCGATCTCCGATCCGACACCATGGTCACTTTGTACAACATTGGGCCAATGTTGGGATGGCTCCGACGTTGGTGGAGCTCCGACGACCCTTCGATGAGGCTCTCGGAGGCGCCCGTGGCCGTGAGAGGCTGACCTAGCCTGTGGTTGAGGCAGTGAAGGCCAGTAGTGACCAGAACTATCGTGGCAAGGGGGTCCAAACTTGAGCTTTCCTTTCCCGTTTACTATCGCGATAGATTCCGGCCACTCGGCGGCAACCCAGGGCCCGACGGCGGTTGGCCACACACTTAGGGGTCGCTAGGTGGCCGGTGAGCCTTTGGGTAGTGGTGGCCTAGCCCTGGAACGACAGATCTACACCCAGTTTGGGCAAAACCCATCAAACCTCAATTTACCCAAATCTCGACCAAATTACTCTAATTAAATGACTAGGCTATGCTCACGAGACACATTTGCATTGATTGAGAGTAGTGGCAGGGGTGACACGGTTAAATCTAGGGTCTCGGTAGCATTTTTTAGCAAATTGGCGATCGGTTAGGAATCAGCTCATTTCCGACCAAACCAACTGAATCAAAAGCCATATCTAGGGTAAAGGGATACCTTCCAATCAACTGAAGGCGATGGCGAGAGCTCTAGACCGTTGGATCATTCAATCTATGGTGATGAAGCTCTCGGCCCAAAATAGGGATTATACCAAGCTAAGGGACCTCCTTTCAAGGGCTATCGGTGCCGATCAAGGCGATGACAATGGCAGAGGTGGCCTAGGTCTTGAAGCCATCTTCACGAGCTTTACAATGATACCAAGATCAAGCCAAACGAAGCTCAGATCAAGGAGAAATCGACGTCCAAAGTGAGTCGCTCGCGAGGGTGAAAAACAGGGAGGAGCTGTGTCCTGCAAGGTTAGCCACCTCGCCGAGGACAACCGGCAGCCTCCCTTTGATTAGTGTGCACCTTAGCTAGGCCCTAAGCCAACTAGCAACCTACCCAGGCAGCTGGACGGAGATTGGCTAGGCGTGGGTCCCCTTGTCCACATGCACACCATTCGTCCATTTGCTTGAGAGAGAAAGAGCAAACTGACAGGGAGGGAGGGAGGTTTGTGGTTGGACCAAGTCCACGCGCGGTGGACTGACTCAAGCTCGGTCGAATCGATCTAATCACGGGTTTGCAGTCTTTCTTGCGATCACCATTGACCATTGACTGTTCACCGATTAACGATTGACCGTTGACCGGTCAATGGTTGATTGTTAACAAAAAAAGTCAACTTTTTCCAAAATTTTCCAAAATTACCCCTAAGCTTCACCCTTTTCGGGGCCAAAATTCAAATAACCAATTCTCGGGAGCCCAAAACGTAAATTCAGGAAGTCTGGAATCACCCTAAATTAAATCTTACAGTTTAGTTTGGGAAACTCCGGAGCCAACGGGCCATGGACTAAACCTAGAAAATCACCTAATTAGACCTCAAAATAAGGGGTCGGAAGCGGGTTGTTACATAAGGCTTCAAACTAATCGTTTCCTAACGCAGCAGAAAAATAAACTCTAACGGCCCAACACCGAAATTTACTTGTATGACCAATCGAATGTATAATCACATGTATACACGAATCATACATGTAGTCTATAGATTATATGTCACACTCGCGAGAATTCCGAATGCCCGAGAATGCTTCAAGAACGGAGTCTTCCTCTTTTCTTTCTTCTTTGATCATAGTAGCGTTGTTCCAGAGAAGCGATAGAAAGCAAAACGTACATCTGTCTTTCACTCTAATGGCGATTACCAAAATCTCATCCATTTAGAGATTCTAACTGCCTAGGAGATAATTCAAATTAATACAGGCTATGGGCCAGATTCGGCCCATCTTGAGTGGCCATGCTAATAAAACCCAACAGTTTTGTATTGCACTATATACATAACAAATTGTACACATGAAATGATCTGTGTAAACTATAATTTTGAAGATGATAGGTTCCAACTTTAAATTACTATATCATTTCTTAGTGACTAGTGTTCTCGTTGAAGTTCGAAATCAAGCCTAAGAAATGCTGACTCCGTTATCAAATTGTAAGTAAATGGAACATGTGCTCACCTGCAGGCACCCACACAATGTTTCTTTATACTGGATATTGTTTCTTTATATTATATTGATTAAAACTTAGTCATAACACAATGTTGTAAATCCAAAACTGTAAAATGGACGTAAATGGTGTCAATTAATGAATTCGGGAATCTCATTCAAGAATATTCAAAACACAAGTCTTGTTTTCATTAATTGGTGAACACTCGAGATCTTCCTCTAGTCCCCAATGTTCGACTCTATTTGCCTCAAGTTGTTTTTAATACAACGGGCATTTGAACATTGATGCGTTTAGCAGATCTCAAGATGGACAATTCAATAGCCAACTCTAAATGATAACGATTCCTAACACTAGAAGCACATGAGTGACCTAAACACTTCAAGACTGATTTCTTAAATATGCCTTATGTTAAGATGCACGTGTAATTAGTTTTAAAAAAGTTTCACGTTAGAGAATTAAGATGATTTGGAATAATTAATACATCCTAATTGGTATATAAATCGTCATCTTACGTTTTTTAGTAAAGGTGGATCCAATTTTAGAGCCTCAAACTTGGACTCCCTCTTGATGTTTCCTAACAATTAGTATTCGAGTCAACATCGAGATTATGTAATACTAATAAAATCATCCCATAGTAAAAGTCATGTGATTGGTACCCTCTCAATCAATAACTCACTCATTATAATCATTTTGTAAAAAAGCAATTAGAGCAAAACCATAGTTACCTTCACCTTCCATAATAATCATACTATATGATTTGCGTCGTGGTACTAGTGATAATTGAGGCCCTCCTATAACTAAGGATGCATTCCCTTTTTCATTGTTCATTTTTACTTGTGATTGTTTTCAAGTTTTGAGCTCCTTCCGTCAATCAAGATATTCATGAAGTTTAAAGCATGTCTCTTGGATGTGTTTGGTATTTCCATAATGGGAGCAACCACCAACTTGAGGAGTTTTCTGTTTTAGGGTTGTACTAGTTCGACCACCTACTGATTTAACCATTTAAAGACGATTCTTGAGCTTCTCTAAGCCTAAGCTTGCATCCTCGTGATAACATAGCCACAGAACTATGAGTAGTATTTCTATTGTTCAACATCACTATATATTGTATATCTTCCGTATGAACACGAGCATATGCCTACTTAACTATAAGGAATGGTTGCATCTATAGTATATCAACTCGTATCTTATTTATGTGATCATCTAAGCCATTGAAGAAAATGTACATATGATCCTCCCAAATGGCTGAATTGTATTTCGCAATATCTTCTGGGTATTACTATTGAATTTGGACAACGAAAGTCGATCTCTCTTTATAGCCCTTGAAGGCCATTATAATAAGCTTCAATAGGTCCTTCAGAATGTCTCATCCATATCACATGCTTTTTCAAATTATAAACTTGAGAAGTATCAATCTCATAAAAAAAAAAGTAATAGCTATTGTATCATAAACTGCATTTCAGTTGGGAAGTGAATAAAGTTATCGATTAAAGTAAGATCCATGGAATTTATCAGCCATCGTTTTATGGTGGAGTCTTCAGTCTTCCAGTTGTGATACCTTGGATCCATAGATCAAAACTGAGAAAGGTTACTATTAATTTGTCCTAACTTGTTCATACCTGCTATATCCATAAGTCTTAATTAGTCTCATTTAATTTGATTATAATCTAAGCTAAAGATTGAGCGTTTTGTTGTGTCAGGGTTGAAGACTAATTTTGGGTTAGAATCTAAGTTTATTTGGTTGTCAAATTTTCCGAAAACATATCTGTTGTCAACTCTCCCTTTGATTTTGATGGAGGATCACTTCTCCTAGAGGATTTTGATCTGCCATGGTTGGTGTGCTAGTTAGTGCGACAACCTTACAAGATCAATATGGCTACGACAATGGATCTGGTCCGTATGGTGGCGGGCAATTAAATGCCCAGTCTCTTGCAAAGATTGGTGAACTTAGAGTATTATTCGGATATAGATATATCTCCTACACATAGATCAAATAACTCCTCCCAAACATCACAAACATGAGTCATGTTATCTCTTATTGAAAGCACGCGAGTATACTTGTTCTAAATGGCTTTGGCTGATGTACACCTCATAAATTGAAGATTAATCTTGGAATCCATGATAATCCATAACAATGTCCCAATGGTGGCATCGCCAAAGCGCTAATCATCCACTTTTGTTTTACTAGTTTTATCCAAAGGTGGAGGTGAAGTCAATTAACTTAATAGTTTGATGGCCAATTGATACATCTTCACTGCCATAGACCAAGAAGGGTAATTGATCTAATATAGCTTGACAAAACTCAACTTCATTTTAGTGAGACCGGTATCCGTGCTCAGACCAAGTTAGAGTTCTAGCCATAACTCAATAATAGACTAAAAACAACTTAAATCAGCCTAAACATTAGGGCACCCCTTACGGCATCAAATTGTTCAAATATCTAAAGCTAGTTTTGATACTAAACCATCCAACACAAAGTCCCAAATCAACAACAAAACATATCAAAATTCCATAATAACAAACAAACCCACATCACTTTTTGTTGAGAAGTGAATCCACTAATCATCGTATGAAAACCAACCAATTAGAGTCTCAAACGACTGCATTCACTATACTTACAAATCCTCAACTATAAATCAACGCAATCACCTGAATGAGTTTCATGTCCTATCACTTCAAAGTGCTCCGAAATCCAATGCACTAGCTGCTTCTCCAAAGAGGAAGGAGCAAACCTCGTCTGGGACGACAAATATTATTGTAGGGATAGGCAACAATGGCTACAGTTCAGGCGACAACATATTTGGTCGCTGAGCCTTAGCAATAGTGGCTATAGCATCATGGAAGTCACCATCTGGCGACTTTCAAAGCCAGATGTCGGTTTCTCTAGTGAAGTCATAGTGACCACCAGTAGCTAGAGTAAAAGGGGGGTTTTTTTTTTTTTTTGGCATTCGTGGCTCTATTACTGTGTAATTGAGAGAGAAGAAATTGTTATATTCAAAATAACATATTACATCAATACTGATGCTCACTCTCGAAAAAGACTATTACCCTTCAACAATTCATATGTAAGAAAGAGCCTCTCTCGGTTCCGCAATTTCCAACAGTCTCAGAGATCCAAGTCTTCAACACCCGTTCTGCAGTGCTGATGAGAGAGTGCTTGCCGAGTCGGAGGCATTTGGAGCAAATTGTCGTTGCAAGAGCAGAGACCTTTAAGGTCTCCCATGCTATCAAGATGCTGATGAAGCTAAGGAGAATGTTGCTACTTCGGGTGATCCGATTCTATTTAACTGCTCCTCAACGCTCATAGTGATCGGATAACTCCTGGAATGTAAGCTGACAAAGTGGGCATGGCTAACGGATATAAAAGTTTTGGTTTTGAAGGCCATTTTGACACGCTAAGTCTAACACTAATATGGAATTGTAATTGCCTTTGATACTCGAGAGGGCTTGTGAAGCACGAGAAACTTCTTTTCTTGGATACATAGAAGGACTAGACTTATGAAAAAAAACCCATCCGATCACACTTTGTTTGCTACCGTGTTGTGGATCCTCCGACATCTCCACGAGCACGTTATTATTACAATTAGGGGGTAAGAACACTAGAAGTGCCAAAAGTTATGTACGGTGCTCACTTTAATGTCAAAAGTTTCAAAATGCTCACTTCAGTATAAATTCTAGGAAAAAAAAAACGAATTCGCAAGTGCTAACAGCGAAAATTCCGACCAAAAAGTGCCACGTCATCATTTTTAATAATAAAAAAATACTCTTAAAAAACAGACTTTGGCTCTCCGTAAAGTTCGGCTAGAATTTCAAGAAATTGAGGCCCTTCCACATTGACCCCAACCACCCACCACTACCAATCAAAAGCTAACTCACTTCCGCACCTTTATGAGCCATCACGCCGCCCCTCCTCGCCGTCGAGCCGCCGGAATCTTGCCAAAAGTTACTCGGATCGTGGAGAGCTCCCATTTTGCGAGTAGGGAGGGAAAAATAACAAATTAGAAAAATTCAGGGATACCCATGCAGAACCAAGGACATCACTTTGTTCATTGGAATCTCTAGAATGTATCAAAGCCCTTGAACACTATCGATTTGGTTCCAAAGGCTATTGAAGTTTGATCGGAAGCTCTGTTGCTCGATTTGTGCACCCAGTTGAGGTTTATGGCCATATCTCAAGATTTTGGAGTTTCCATCCATGGCCACTAGTTGGAAAAGATTCCTAAGTCTCTCCCGAACACAACGCCATCGGTCTTGGCCGTCGACATTTCGCCGTTTGGGAGAATTTTGCTCCATTGTCCAACTGCCGCTCTCAAACCCGAAACTACGGCTAGCCACCATCGTCAAGCCACCCACGACATCTCCGACTACCTCAATAGCTGCCACTGGTTACAAAATGCTCGTGAGTGAGTCCTGATCAAAGCCCAATTGGTCTCTTCCTTCGACGTTTCCTGGTTGGCTCGAATTTGGCCTTGACCCGATCTCTGCGCTCCTGATCCGGTTGCTCATCAAACTTTTGGTGAGTTGGCACTGAAAGTTTTGATTTTTTTAAAAAGTGGCATTAAAGTGAGCATTTTGAAACTTTTGCCATTGAAGTGAGTGCCGTATACAACTTTTGACACTTTTGGTGTTCTTACCCCTCACAATGAGATTAGGACCAATAAGAAAGTTGAAACGACTTTAATAATTGATGTGCACGGAGATTCCCAAATAGAAGGATGATTAATAGGCTTTTCTCTGTAGATCTGAGTCTGAACTTGATAATGTGGATCGCATAAATATCCTATTGACAGCATCTAGCTAGGGAGGGAACAATTAGAATCTTCCCAACCTAGAGCACAAATTATAAATTCATAAGCTCTGGTCATGTCTTCTATTTATTTTCCTATGAGGCTACTATTTGTTGTACATTGTTGATCTTCAACGACGCCACTCGGACTTGCTCAAAAGCCGGCGTTACCCATCAGATATTCATTTTCTATTCGCGCCAGTAAGGTTAGGATTGTTCTTGGGCCAAGTGACTCTAAAACTAGATCCGTGGGAGTGAAGAGTCTCCACTTTTTTGAACTCTTAAAATCTTGGTAGCAGTAATCTCATGAAATCCAAGAGACGATTAAGATATAGAGGTAGACTAAACTTTGCCTCCATGGCTTCCAGACAGAAAACAGACCATTTCCAGGCACATTTAATGAGTTTATGAAGCTTGCACATGAGCTGCACTCATCTCTATTTTCAGTTTTCAGTACCTTATTTGATGCAAAATGAATATGCCCATGGAAAGACTGTAATTCTTGATTATAAATCCTCATTCCCTCCTGATAGTTCTGCCGAAGAGGTCTCCGTGGCAAGGCCTTTTCTGCTACACAAGCAGTTGTTTCTGCACGACAAGATTAAAAAAGGAGGATTGTCTTATAATTAAACCAAATACCATTCTCTTGCAATTGATTGTTTCCCTTCTATTTCCATAGTTCATGTTGAACGTGGCGTAATAGGAGATTGATTCTTAGGATCTGCTTTGGGTCTCAATTTGTACTTTATTCGTTCCATTTCAATTGCAATACATCTGGGACTTGGAGATATATATACTGGTAAAGACAAAAACGAAAAAAATTAAAATTAACGAAAGTACAAAATTTGGGTTCAATATAACCATGTCAAAGTTGCCCCACGAGTGGCATGCCCTTCTGCTGCCAGATCGAGCAACGAATTTTAAATTTTATGGGTTCAGGAGTGGCTGTCGAGGCATCTTGTAGATCTCAAGAAAGCTTGGAATCTTGACTGCCCAGCTAATTTTCTGTGTCTGAATAGTTATGCTGTGGCAATTATAAACGCGTAAACATTAATCAACATATCATTTTCCCCATCCAAGTAAAATGCCCCAGATACACCCTGACCAACACGTGCGGTTGAATTTACAACCTAACATCAATGTTATCGACGCAAACTTTCGCATTAATTAAATGAAAGCTCATGTTTCAAAATGAACAAGATGAGGCGATGGGAAAAATTCATATGCAACTCTTTCTTGATGATACAGATCCCAACTTTCCAACTCCACAGAGGCAAGCCGCAAATTGTTCCGTTCCACATGCATCCCATGAAGCTCGCTGTCACTCCATTACATATGCGTCTAGTTAACCGATCAAAGTTAATTGGAATGATCAATGATAGATCCAAACTAGGAATTTGCTATCAACTTAAAACACTTGATCACTCAATGTGACTGATTATGCTGCGCCTCATACAAAAAGGGAATTGATCGATATATGTACAATGCCAATATGATTTTTTTTTCTCTATATTTTCCTGGCATAAAGAGCATGCACTATTTAGAAAGCATACTGTAAAAGACTATATTAACAGGCTGTTCGTGGAGTCTACCATGGAAGCGCTGCACTTAGACCCTCCAAATGTAAGAGTTATCACTTGTTTACAAACTTTAGTGTGACCAAAATTTGCACAGGTCCCTGAAGATCAACAATGATCAACCTCAATGACAAGTGGTTTTTCCCATGAATAATTGCATACAATTTCCAATTATACAAGAATTCCAATTTTGTTTCTTTTTTTTCTTTTTCTTTTTTACAATAACAATACCACCACCTCAAGAACAAGGAGAAAGAAAGGGGCCCAAAAAAAAAATACAAATTGCCATCTCTCAAGATCCTTTTCCGCCACGCTGCCGCTTTTCTTCAAGGGCAGAGGCCTCATGCAACATGTCGGCTGCATCCTTGTGCATGTCCAGCTTCGCAAGTGCAACCGCCTGCATGTAGAATGCTGTGGACCAATCCGGATACACACATTGTGCCTGCATTGCATCTCGGAGGGCAGCATCAGGTTGGTCGCACATGAGATGGCAAAGACTCCGGCGAGCAAAAACAGTTGGCGACACCATGGTTCCTACATCAATGAACTACACGAAAACATCGTGAAAACAGAACTTAGTCATGTAAAGTAATTACTGTTCGCTCCAGTTCTATCCTAAGCATCCCAGCGCTGCGATAAGTTCATCTGTTAGTTCAGATGGAAAATTGTCGATGGCACTACAGATAGGTTTTGGTCAAACATTCCCAACCAAATGAACAAGAAAATTGGCCAGGTGGATTTAGATGTGTTGAAATACTTAAACATTAATTCACGTATTCGTCTAATGGTTTAAACTTTTAGAGCAGTTAGCAGTGATCCAACAAAATCTCAACATGGTATCAAAGCAGGTCTTTTCAGACTCCTATTTGCCTTCCCAAATATATTTGCACGCTTAGTATTAGGCAAAAAGACCAGACTAAGAGTGATGGGGAGTGTTGAAGTACTTAAATATTAATCCACGATTTCATCTAACAGCTTAAACTTTTAGAACAGTTAGCAGTGATCCTACAAAATCTCAACAAGATGAACTAGTTATTTCAATTGCACAATATCCTTAAAACACTGACAAACAAAATCACAATACAGGTTCCACTGCATTTCGAGGGTCTAAGAATCTACAATCTGTGAAATTGATCCACTTGGGGGTTTCTTAATTCAAAATTTATAATTCAAAGGAAAGTCTGAATCTTGGTCTTCCCTCACTTCAAAAATAAAGCAACTCACCAATGGCAGAATCTTGTACAAAATGACTATTTTATGGTAACAGTATCAGTAAGTAGACAGCATACCTGAGAATAACAGTCAATTGCTGTTCTAAAATCTTTATCACGAAATGCCAAGTCACCACGCTTTCTTGCCTCCAGCATATCCCTTATTTGTTGGGTCCATTCTTGGAAGGACAACTGAACATTTTGAAAAAATGAGGTTAGTTTGTCCTTTTCCAAATTAAAATACACTGGACCATAATGCCACAACCAAATTACCTCATTGCTTCCTTCATCGTCCTTGTAATGCGTTGTTACCAGAATTTGATGAATTGCTGTGAGATCCATTCGTGAACAAGCATCGCCCATTGAAGAAAGCGGGTGTGGGGGAGTCGGAGGCGCTTCCTCATGCTTCGGAATCCCCAACATCACATGAGACGGAACCTGAAAGCTAAAGGTTATGATCAGTGCCACACTCCATGTAAAGAAGATAGCATGGAATAGATATATTCAGAATGCAGCGGCATCGCATAATATCTTTTCAAAAGGCATCAGGAGTTGTCCATTAAAAGATAAAAGGCATCGGAAATGTGGACGCCACAAATAAGAATTCAAGCAGATGCAAAGCATGAGTTAATCGAAGCAAAGCAGTCAGCTTACATCGGGCTTATTTTGGAGTGGCGCAAGGGTTGCAACTAGGTCTTTAGTGTTTGGACGCTCCCTAGGCTCATACTGCAAACACCGCGAAGCAAGATCAAGGACCAAAGTAGCTTCTTCAGTTGAAAAGTTACCCTCCAAATGTGAATCCATCAAGAGGAGGATGTTTTTGCCGCGGATCATGTCAAGAGCCTGTCCCAATGCAGAGAACACTTAAGGATTGGATACAACTTCGTTAAGAATACACAGCCAGAAATCACACTTTTCAAGCAAGTAAGATGAAAAATTAAGGTACCTATTAGATCAACACATTTACCCTAATAAAATAAAAATAAGGAGCAATTATGTCACAAGAATGTCTACAAAATCCAACATTTTTCACCATTGGTGCAAGAAATGCTTGGAAGTCCATATTTCCCTGTTGGTATATTTAGCCAATTACTAAAGTTTGCTCAGCCCAAGCCACAAGGAGACGTTAAATTGGACCGCTAATCATATCAACATTTATTAGCATTCACAATTAAAGCCATCCAAGAAATGGGAAAAAATTCACACTGAACCAGGAAGGCCGCAGCATTCAGAAGACAACTTCTGAACACTGCAACTAAGAGAAACTTCATTCCACGTAAGTACTTCTGAATGCTGCAGCCTAAGAGAAACTCCACTCCATGTAAGTCACTGAAGCCATGGCTCCAGCTTCAGAATGAGAAGCTAAACTACTGAGATATATCAATTTATAAAAGTTCCATATGCCCTGAAAGTTGGTTGTCGACAACAAGTTAAGGATTCAGTTTGTATGTAGCATTTACAAAATGCATACATGCCTAATTCCAGTTTGGTAATCTGTTGAAAGGTAGATACTTTTAAGCTCAACACTGATAGGGCAGCACTTCCTCATGATAACTGAAACAATGAGCTTAAAACAACAGCGCTATCTTGTTTTCTACTATGACTGCAGCAAAACTACAGTTGCTTTGTCTGAGGTTTTTATCTGCTTAATACATCCTTAAAGTTATTAATGCAACAAGTATGTCAAGTTCTTTGCAGCTCTTGTGCAGACAAAGCACTAGAAGTACATAATGTATATAAGGCTACTTACATGAGTTGGAGGAATGTGCTTCCCACTAAGAAGATCCAAAAGCACTGTCCCAAAGCTGAAGATAACACTTTCTGGGGTTACGCGTCCTGCGTGCATTGCAAAAATTGAGCCGAAAAAATGAAAAATGCAAGTTATGTCACCCTGCAAAATCCAATTAGCTGAAAAATGAATTAAGACATGCTTTGAAGAGGGTCTAGCAGAATACTTTTATTAATGCGTACACAATAATTGTTATCTACTAGATAGATCCATGCTTTAGCCATAGCTAATAGCAGCGATGAGTTTGACATGGGCAATTTCCATCATTTTTAATCTATTGCGATGACTAAAACCTAAAGTCACTGTCTCAGATCTTTTCAGCCCCATAACGAGGGTGCACAATTAAATTCATGGAGCATTGGGTTGTGACCAACCCTCTTACAGAATACCTATAAATGAGGGACATGATGTTCACCCGAAACTTGGAGTATACTTTACTTTCACTAACTCAGGCGACATTGAGCAGACAGTAGTCACAATGCCCTAAAAGAACCAATTTTAACATCTTCCAAGAAAAGCAGCTAAGTATTTGCTTTTCTGAAAAATATTAATTAATGTTAGATGTTCCAAACAGCTTCCTTTAATTATGATAGGAGCTAGAAAACACTTGTCACCTAATGTCACTACAAATTATAAAAGTAGGGCCTCACTCAGAAAGAAACAAATATTCCAGGATTTCCTGCATGGCAAACAGTGGATAATAGTTTGCTATACAATCTCTGAAAATCCTCTCAAAAGCTCCTCCAAACCTCCTTCCACTCTCTTTCATGCAAGGAGAAACATTCTCATGACAAACAAAGCCCACTTAATGCAATAGAAAGGCAGAGTAAATCCTAGGTCTCATGCACCAAAGATTGGAGAGAACTCATCAATAAATGTGATTTATGAAGTATAGATTACCAGAAAACTGCAGATGCATTGCAAGGAGTATTCATAAAAGAGACAAGGGAATGGATTTACCATTTCTTAAATACTCAGGTGGAGTATACGCAAGGTTTGTGCTGTAACTTTTCCCGTCTCTGCTATTTTTCATCAAGCCAAAACATGAGAGTCGAGGATCACCATTCTGCCAAAAGAACCTTTATATCAGTTCACCAGTTTTGCAAAATCATACGGCCAACAGACCATCCAGATGTTATCATTGTCATTCAGCCAATCAATCATCACATCATTAGGTAATCTTTGAGCATTTATTTTTATATTTACACTGTGATCATTAAAAGCAGTCATTACCTAATACATATCATACCTCATCGAAGAGAACCCTATATCCATTTAAGTCATGGTAAAGCGGACGGCCTTCATTGCTACAATAATCTAGGGCTTCGGCAATGAACAAAGCAACTCTAAGACGCATAGCCCACTCAATAGTTTGATTTTCCCCTGCAAGAAAATGATCAAAGCAGTTAATTTGACTCGAATCCAGCAATTTAACCAATGTACTGAATAGCAAATGTCTTGTCCAGCAGTAGAAAGCAGCTTCCACTTGATGACTCGTTGCCATTAACAGGTTTGTGCGTTACTATACTGCTCTCTCTTTACTCATTCAAGAGGCGAATCTATCAAGATTCTGGTATGGCTAATCGCATGCCAAAAGAGTAACAAATGGTGGGCATCGATCAAATGAAACAGACAAGTGCTGAAACCTAAACAGACGCAATTGGATACAAAGATGATGCGGCGTCAAGATATAAGCAAATCAAACTCAAAAACCCCCGAAAGAAAGGATTCTGAGAAGAGCTACATACAGTGGAAGAGATGCTTAGCGAGAGTGTCATTTGGCATGTACTCTGCAACAAGCAGTCTCTCATCCCCATCACAGCAATAACCTATCAAATTCGCCAATCTCTTGTGCCTCAATTTCCCCACTCCCCATGCCTCTTCCTACAAAAGTTCCGAAAAAACACCAACACAGAACTTCTCAAAATAAAATCAAAAACAAGAAGAAAAGGGAGGAGAAAACCGCGAGGGACAAAAAGGGTAAGTACGGCAAACTGTTTTGGATCGGGCCAAGCCTGCTTGGTGAACTTCTTGACAGCGATCCAGCGGCGGTTGTTCTGGTTCTGGAGCCGGCCCTTGTAGACCACGTTGGGGGCCTTCTCGCCGCTCTCGGACACGATGAAATCGGAGCTGAAGTTGTTGGTGGCGGCCCTCAGGTCGGCCAGGGAGAACTCCGAGAAGAACCCGGCCGAGCCGACCCCGGCCCCGGCGGCGGAGTGGTCGGTGCCGTTGGAGGGCTGGGGGCGGTGGTTGTTGGCGGTGTAGCTGTTGCGCCGCTGGTGGTGGGGGTGATGGTCTTTGTCGTCGGAGCCGGGCTCCTTCAAGAAGGACGACCCGCAGCAGCCCATGACTCAGAAAGAGGAGAAAAGGGTAGCCCGAGTTGACTCACTGACGAATAATGGAACTCCCCCAACTTGGTCCCTGAGCATCCACCACCCTCTTCTAGTACCACCCGAGGAGAGAGAGAGAGAGAGAGAGAGAGAGAGGTTACCGGAAAACTTACAAGGACAGATTTTTATATCTCTGGTGAGAAAGCACCCGTGTGCTAGAGAGAGGTGAAGCTTTCTTGATTAGTTGGTCATCGCGTTTTCACCTCTCTTCTCTTCTCTCTCTCTCTCTCTCTCTCTCTCGCAATGGAGCACTGACACAAAGCTTTCGTCTTTACTGGTTTTCTTGTTATTCTTTTGTATTTTGGGTTGGGGTCGCGACTATTTTTTTGTCGTTCTGCGTCGTCATGTTACGACGAGGGACTCGGTGAGCGACGAGAGTTGATCTGTTCCCCTCTCTCTCTCTCTCTCGCGTCTCACTCAACTTCGCGCGATATATCGGCGGCCCCTCTTGGCGTTATTCGCTTCTCAGCTCGCGAGTCTTTTGCGGTTTCCTTTTTCTTTTTTTGTCATTTGAGTTGGGTCTTTTGCTTTGGTACTACTACGTTGAAGAGAACAGAAAATGGCAATATCTTAACCAAAAAAGGAAAAACAAAATGTAATACCCCAAGTTTCTTCTGTAAAATTTAATCACCCACCATGACTTTTCGAATGGTAAAAAAAAAAGCCACGAAATTGTACTCGAAGGACAAAAATTGCGGCACGTGACTTGGCTAACGATGACCATCTAAAGAAACAAGTTAGTAAAGCCATCAAACTGATGGATCCGATCTGATCAAATTAGGTCGCATTTGGATTAGATGGAAAATGATCCGACATATATTGACCTATCTATATATAATATAAATTTAGTTACTTGTATCTAACCCAGTCTATTTACTAAAGTACTTATGTATTTAATTCAACGCATGAAAATTCATATCAATCTAATAATCCACTTTAAGCTCTTTTTATGTATGTTGTTTGCATGAAATCACTTTTTTCGTCTATAAAATGCTAAAGAGTTTACTTTTGACAATACATTAAATTTTAAAATCTTTGTATTTATTCATAATGAATAATAAGAAAAAGTTAGTGCTTGGCAATAAATCTATAAAATTATATTAACAAATGACGTGGAGCAATGGAAATTTTAATTAAATAGAATGTGAGATATAAAAAAAGATTATTTATTCTAACAATGTATTGTATGATAAGAATTGATATTGGAATATTATCTAAAAAGAACAGTGGAAAATTTAACTAAGAAAATATATACAATAACTACCAGAAGAAACTTACAAGATTAAAAAAATAAAAAATAATAATGGGGGAAAAAAGGCCACCTTGAATTTGTGATAAGAGTCATATCGGGCACATCTTGTGTGTCAACCAAGGCTTCTTTATTCAGAATAGTCGGAGGCACTTATTATTTTCTCAAAGAAGATGAAGACATAATTATGAAAGTAGGTTGAGTTTGGATAAATTGTGAATCCATTTAACACATTCTTTTTTTGTGGATTTTGTCATTTTAAATCTATTTATAACACATTTATTGAACATAACTAATTCATATAATGACTTAGCTCGCTAAATAAGAGCTAAGAAATGGTTTTATAGTCAATTTTGATAGGTCAACAAGTTAGTAGAGAAAATAGCATAGTGGTTATCTTAAACATAAGTAAAGCAGGTGACTTTAACGTAAGAGCGTCAATTTGCTTTTTGTCGGGGGCATCTTTTGGCTCAAGGTAATACGTCTTCTCTTACACAACAACAATGTTAATCACATCATGTTTCACATCAATTTGCATTGATAGAAAACCCATCAGTGGGTAATTTTTGTCGATTAGATAGAATTTTTTTGATTTTTTATCCTTTAAAAAGTTGGGTTTTTTTTTTCCTGCGAATGAAAGTTTGTGTGCTCTTCTGGGATTTGGCTAGGAAAAGAAAAACGGAGAAAGATAAGAAAAATTCGAAAAAAAAAAAAGAAAATTTCAAGCTTGGAAAATGGAGGCATAAAATAAAATATGATTATTAATTCTTTACTTTTTATGGTAATATTGCAGTAAACGAATAGTAAAGTTTTCTTTAAAAAATAAATAAAAACGTGCCATCAAATCAGCCAAAGAGACCTTCTACAACACATTGCATAGACCTGGCTGGGTGTCCTCCTCGATCTCCTTGTCCGTCTCTCAATGGCGGATGTCCTCTGCCATAGGTCTTCGTATATGACGCCCATTGGTGAGCAATGCTGGCCCCTAGCTGATGGCAAATGACCCTCGCCCGATCTGGGGAAGGCCGCGATCTTTGGCCATAGGCTAGCAACCCCCGCCGACCACCCCCACCCTCATCAGGTTTTCTTGGTGATGATGGGGCGGCGGCGGCAAGGGCTTACCACTTGTACTCTCCCGTCTCCCATTTTTAAGTCTTTTTTCCTAAAATTTTAATCTAATTAATTGTACTTGAGATCAAAATATTAATAAAAAAGTACCACGTTAGATTTCTGACCAAATAAGTCGGAGTTGGCACTTAAGTGATTTGGATGATGCTTTTGGCACTAAAGTATGTGTCATACACAACTTTTCGCACTATGAGTATTCTTATTCCCGATATGCAAAGGTGGATACTATCTTCAAGGTTGACCACATTTAGGAAATCATGCGGCAACAATGGATACCGACATTTGCCCCCAAGCATCGTTTTAGGTGGTTCAATTTAAAGTAACATTTATATCTCAACAAATTTCACTTGGGTTGAAACATGCTTGGTTTAAATGAGATAAACTTAAATCTGTGGCATCGCCCGTTTAGGCCGTAGCACATTTGCGTGCATCAACTTGCGCCTCATGACTCGTGACACTTGCCCCAAGCACAATAGTTAGTAACACCATCTAACTAGGTTGTAATAAATGTTTATCAGAGTGAATCGTGTGCCTACTCCGATCAGACAAAACACGTTCCAAAGCCATGCATTCAAAACTAATAAGGATATTCTGAGACTCCGCATGTGTTTGACCAGGTAAGGTAGGCCAGACCATGCTTGCCTATGCATTTCCTCCTTCCCTCAATCTCCAGCCTTACAATCGATGGACCCATGAAAGAAATATTATAAGCTCCTCAACATTGTCTTTTATCATAGTTACTTACATTCTAACACATTTATTGACTGGATACTTGTATGCACATTATCTCTCATTAAGATTTTGTTTGTTTCGTGAAAAATAAATGATTTGAAAAATATTTTCTTAAAATAATTACTTAGATCATTTATAAAAATAAACGAATGAAAAATATTTCATTGCTCATGAAAATGCTTGGACATAAATTGTTGTTGATAATTAAAACATTTTACATTGATTAATTATGTTAAGAGATTATTTTTAGGACAATATTTTCTATATAATTTATTTCCAGTGAAACAAATGGAGTCTAAGCATGTGTTTGTTTTTGAAGAATTTGGTGATAAGAAAAATGCTTTCCATGAAATCATTTTTTTAGAAAAATGGTTATCTTATTTTCAAGTTAGAAAATTCATTTTCCTAATTTTAAGAATGCATGTTTTCTTTGATAATAAATATTTTTTTTATTGATCGATATTTTCAGTTGTAGACCAAACGCGTGAAAGGGTCCAAAAAACTAATTTGTGATTTTTTTTTCTCTAGTTGAATAACCACAGCATAAATCTTTAAGTTTGTTGCCCCTTGCTAAATGAAATATGAGACAAGTGGACTCAAGATGTGTACATCCAATCTATTCAATAACACCTTTCGACATAAAACGAAAATCTCTATTGGGCTAAAGGATCAATAGTCATGACTATTGAATTGAAGTTTTGATTTGGGATATAGATCAGTTGAACTTAAAAATGGGAATATCAATATACATTACAATTGAATAAAAGCGATCATTCGATTAATGGGCGTCAAATAAGACTTTGCACACAAGGAAAGAGCTTGTAAAGTTATTTCGAGGGAGAGACTCTGAAATTCGAACATGCGTTCAAATCAAGACGTGGTTCAACTACGCAATTGAAACTCTTGTGGATTCTTTCAATTTTTCGATCAGTTCATTCATTCACGTCACCCAAAACTCACAGCAAAATGAGTGATTGACATGTCCTCCAATGTAGGGGTGAGTACAATAGACCATCCAATCCAGGAACTGCTCGGATAGGATTGGATTGGCTAGGTTGGTTCGATTCTTGAAATTTTTGGTCCGGTCCATGATTCCAAAAAATGGAATTGGTTCTCGGGCGGCACGATTCCCGATTCCTAGTATGGCAGGACTAGACCATTGGATCGACCCTTTCTTTTTTAGAGCCGAGAGAGAAAAATCTGATTAGGTCCACCATCTCTCTCTTCCCCAGGTAATTATCACCCTCTCCAAATTTCGCAAGAAATTGCTTCATCCTTGTTAAGTACTTCTGATTGAAACAGTCTTGTTTTTTTTTTTTTTAAGAAACAGACGTGTGCAACATACCAAGGATATTGTTGTACACTAGAGTATCAGAGTATAATAGGATCAAATCGTAAACCGTAGAAAACCCAATAAACTTTCCATGGAGAGATCATGTTGAAGTAGTTCATGAAGTATGTTACCTAAACTAATCAAGGGTGTTTGTGTTTCCTTCATTTTCTTAGCAAGAAACTCACAGATCATCATGAATCAGACCTGCACCGGTAGTACTTGGCGCAGCCTCGGGTTTTGGGATTTGACGGAGAAGGGAAAAAAGAAGAAAAAGAGGGAAACTCAGAGGAGAGCAAATTTAAGCAACCCCCTTTGCGTTGAACAAGAGGGGACAACTAGCACCCCAAGTGATGTCAAGCTAGGCCAAAATCCCGTTGTTTGTCGGAGAAGAGGGAAAGATTTAGAGAGAAACTCGGAAGAGTAAACGCCACGGCCACTCAGTTCTCCTTCCTTTGCCATCTCTCTCTGTTTTTTTTTTTTTAATTCTCTTTTAATTGGTCCTGTGAGTAATTGTTACTGGCAACTAGCCCAATAAGAAGTTCTTTAAGTTTCTTCTTAAATTTTTTCCAATTTCATTAGACCGCCTAAGAACCAGATCAACGAGTCAGGTCCGGTCCGGTTCACAGTCAATGGAAACCGGTTCCACCGGTCCAATTTTCAGTTCCGAGGAAAAATCGGACCGTCCGGAAAATCGATCACCCATGCTCCAATGAATCCACACAGCACTCGTACGAGAAGAGCACGCACGAATTAGACGAGAAAACGCGTTTCAAAGATCCTCGCGAGCGGATCGCGAGATTCTGCCCCTTAAACTCCCGCACCTGCGCAATTACTTCGGTCGGGCGGATGTTTACACTCGAGAAAGCATTAATATATTTGTCTAGTTTCTAGGGTTACTGACATCTCCGGGCCATAAGCGTCACTTCCATTTATTGTCACCTTCCGCAATTGAATTCTGTATTCAATCACTCTAAAACTTTATGGACAATTCACCAACTATCGGCACATTTAAGCGTTTCAAATTGACCCACGGATCCATTTTTCAATCACCACAATTCAAATCCACAACTTCGCGTCCTTTAGATATAAATAATGCAATTGCTCCTAGCATGACATTACAAAACTAAGCATCCGAGGCACGGGGCAGGGTCATTTGAACCCGTGCTCCACGCTTCCGTCTCTTATGGAAGTCAAATTTTTAAGTTTGATGGAGCCAAAATCGACCTTGTCGACATTGGTCAATGGAACATGACAATTTGACTCGGCTGGAGCCAAGGAAAGAAGATATCGCGGATAGGCTAAAGATCGTCCAATAGCCATCGGCACGGATTGAATTTGCATCAAGAGAAGACGGGATGAGAATGGAATCATTGACGAAAGTTCTATGACTAAAGACACAAAGAGGAATGCATTTGGGGGCGGTTTTGACGGATAATTGATGGGCAGAGAGACGGAGGCAAATTGGCCACTCTAACCGGGCAAATCAACTCATTTGATCGACCTATGCAAACTTTTCGGTGATCCCAAGGAGAATTTAGGTCCAAAAGTTGTCTTGTTTGGGATTTGGACTTCGGGGTCCGCCTTGATTAATTCTCCAAGACTAGGGTGGACAAGAAAGTTTGCTGGGTTTTCCATCATCTGACGTGGCTGCTGATTTGATCAGCATAGTTCCTTGACCTCGCTAGCTTAGTCAATTGTGATCCCAAACCCAAGATTGGTACGTGGTGTGGAATTTTGTGGACTTTGGGGACCAGCATTAAAGGTCCAAAGTGGAATATCTAGGTCTAGTTACAAATATTTTTAGCAATGACTTTTAGATGATTAAGAATTACACCGGGTCGTACCACAAAAGAGGAACTCTTGGACCAAGACACATCACTCTGAAAATGGGAAAATCAATATACGTTGTCAATATATTGACAAGACATTATGATTCTTATCGATGTGTAAGTTGGTCATTTGCATAATCATGTTACAAATTTTCCTCTTTCACATCAGTTTCCTTGTTTTGCATCAAAATGGTGCGACTTTTATTATTATTATTTTGTTTACCTTTTTTTCTCTGTGCTACTTGCTTATGACATGGGTATTTTGAACTTTGCCTCCACTAATCTAGAAGTATATACCCAAATCATACCGTCCATGTACATTGGAAAAATTTCCACCAGTAGACTAACTAGCATGCCCCCCCCCCCCCCCCCAAAAGGTTACTTTAAATTTGTAATGTTGCGGTTCGAGCTGGGATTGTTGTGTCTGGATGAAATTATTAGCTAGCCAAACAACCTTCTAGGATTATATTATGTTGCATGGTGCCCAACTTTGAATTTGACTGTTCAAGATTGAAAGTCTTGCTTTATGTAAAGGGAAGTACATATATAGCACAATGCCAATAGTATGGTGTTCAACTTCGACTCCATTTAGGATGAGTATCATCATTCTTGATGACCCTTTCAAAGACATGCTTTCATATTCAATCGCGATTCAATGGAAGCAAAGAAGCTTAAGAGTCAAGAATGCGACACCGAATGAAAATCATTTGATGAGAGGGAATCGAACCTTCAACATCCATCGCAACATGCGAAATCAAACACTATTTGTATTAGATGTGTTGCCCATGACGAACGGAAATGTTTAGATAAGAGCACCGGATTAACTCGAGCATGTTCCCTCTTGTCATGTTCTAAAGAGGAGCAGATCATCATCTTGATCGCGTCGAGGGTGTGACCGACAGATCACTCTTTTCCTCGCCTTGGCCATAATTGGATTCGCAACGAGCTTTAGCTTTGGAATCTTGCATCCGGTCCCTAATGGTTTCGGCACATAAATTCAAACCGAGGTCGTGGAAACCGAGAAGCATCGTAGGTCTTGACAATTTTGGCCATTTGGCGACGAAATTAGGGCGCAACGTACCCGGAGATGTGGTTGATTTGAGGAATAATTAGCGCCCCCCTCTCTCTCCACGTGTCATTGACAGCTGTCCGAGGATCATTTGGCATTTCGCACCTATTTTCCGGGGGATTACTGAAAGAGCTTATTGGTCTTTAGGTTTGGAAACCTTGGAGAGAGCATCCAAAGCATCTCTTCTTCCCTACGATGGAAAAAAGGTCAACAGGGTATAACCGTATAAAATCATTTGATCGTCTTTCGGATAAGGCCAAGGCTTGGACCCTCTAGCTTGCATTCGAAATGCAATGAGGTTTGATAAATACTTCGTCATGCTTCGACGTGTCACGTGCCGAATTGAAACGCATAGCTTGCTGATATGAAAGGCCAAGCGATCGGAGGAAGATGTAATGTCATTTTACGTGCCTCGCATGTGATGGCGAATGTTACTGTATTGTGATTAGACAGAAGTGGATGGCAACAAAGAAGGACGCCATCAATAAAGCACGAGACCTCCTCATCTACTGTTAAGTTGACTTAGCTATCGATTAAAGTTAGACCGTTGGTGAATAGGGTGAGATTATGATGTCTGTATGACTTCATACAAACCTCACCGATAGAAGACCCTTCAAGATTATATGGAAAAGCATGGTCCACTTTGCATAGTGGAGTGTATTTTGCAAAGATTCTCTTATATTGTAGCATAGAAGCTCTTACAAGCTCTCAATAAGCAAGTGTGATCTCCCTTTTTCTTTTTCTTTTGGTGATGTAAGAACTATTAATCTCTCGCAGTAATTTCTCTTTGAAGGCTAGACGATTTGACGGATACCTAACAATTACATCTGCTCAGAGTCTAATTGGTGATCTCACTTCAACGATCGAGTGAGACCAGCTTTCGGCCAATAGAGTAGCTTTCACGATTTCTCCGCCAGATGGCCTTTTCCTTCTTCATCTTGTTTCGTGGTTTTCTGCAACTTTTGGCGTCTTCCTTCTTCAACGTCTTCGCATTATTTTCCGACCCATACCCTGGTGTCTGCAAATTTCTTTACTTCAGTGCATGTTGGGACTACGCTCATTCCGATATCTGGTCTCGACAACACCAAAGCTGTCCTAAACTCCCGTTTAATTAACGTCGCTGGAAGATTACAACCGTGCTAGTTGGTCGAGTGATCCAAGACTTACTTTGCGAGTCGAGAATCACAAGTACGATCCCCCAATCTGTCCTCGATCTCAGAAAGCTTAATCTGCTGAGGTTGTGCAGGGGCTTAGGAGTGTCGCCGGTCTTAAGCTTTCGGCTCTTGTCATGCTGGGGTAGGGATCATGGGCTCGCCTATTAAGAAACAACTGTGCGTGGGCAAATCTGCGTCCTTAAACCGAGCCTTCTTGCAGAGGCGTGTCATAGCTTGCTAACATTGAATTAGGGGTGAGCAGCAACTTGGACCGTTTGAATTAAGAATCACTTGCACCGGCCCAGATTGGTCGGGAATTTGACCGGATTGGAAGTGTTAAGTGGAACCAGTCTTCGAATGGTCCGGTTCCTGGTACTTAAGAAGGCCGGACCGAACCAAATAAATTTTGTATATTTTATTAAAAATAAATATGGTAAAAAAAGGTAAAAAGAACTCAATTTAAATTTGTAAAGTTGTAATCTTTACCCAATTTTACTAAAATAATTTTTTCTTAAAATAAGTAAAGAAATTTAAAAATTTTAGAATTTTTCCGATTCCTAACTGGTCTATTAGATTTTCTAAGAACCGAACTAGACGGGACTGGACTTATCTAGGACTTATGCGGTTTGGTCCACGATCCTAGAAACTGGAGACCGGTCCTTTTGGTCCGGTTCCCAATTACATAGGGGAATCGAATCGTCATGAATTATGCACACCCCTACATTGAACACACTCCTTCTTTTCCAAAATATGTCACAAAAGAAATTTTTCTTTCTCCTCTTTAGGCGAAGGGTAATGTCTGGAGATTTATTAGCGGGTTTTGTTGGATCTGGATCTTAAATCCCCTAGTGCTTGTTTAGGACCTTGCTGTATTTGATGATATATGTCCAATAAATGAGTCCGTTTGTGGCTTTCCGGGCTTGGGCTCAAGGAGCTAATACAGACTAATGAAAATCTCTACTCATGGCCTACCAACCAAAGATTAATTTTGAAAAGCTGGTTAATTCCATATATACTTTTTGAAATTATATCTCGATGCGAATAAGAAAAAGTCCGACTCGTGTTTTTTTTTTTTTTTGCAGCGATACTTGATTGATTCTTTCGAAGGCACAATTCTACATGCAAAACAACTTTGTGAAACTAGGATTTTTAGATATAAATTAATGATTTTTCCGCCCAGTATCCATTTTTGTTGACGATAGAGAACCATGGTTCTAACATCAGCACTTGTTGCAGAGCTAGCAACCATCTCGACATGGGATTTAATACTTACACTTTATTTGTTTCATGAAAAATAAATAATTTAAAAATACATATTTTAAAAGAAATGCTTTATTATAGCGCTTACAAAATTGAATGTACGAATAATATTTTCATTGTTTAATGAAAATATTTACACATAAATTATTATGGATAATAAAAATACTTTTTATTGACCAACAACTGTAAGTGATATAAGTAGAAGTGAGCATGATCCGGGTTGAGCTAGTCTCGTGCTCAACCTGATAACCGACTTGCACAGTGTTGGTCTTCAGTTTTTGGGACCATGGACTGACCCATTAAGCTTGGGACTGAGGACTGAACCAACCCAGGTCAATCTGGGACCACTAAATTATTCATACAAGAAATTCTATGAAACAATATGTGCAAAGAGCGGCTATGGAACAACCTGTGCAAACCAGAAGAGCGGAGCATAATCTGTTCATGATTGCTACTAAAGGAATTTGACAATCTGTTCATGATTGACAAACGGTGCAACAAGTTGGAACAATGAGAAACGTTGCAACGGATCATTACACTTGCTATTATGACAATTTGTGGAGTGAAGAAAACTTGGGTGGGAAGAAGACATAACATACATTGGGCTTGTGGGCTTGGACTTTTTTTTTTCTTGGTTTGGGCTCGGGAAGAACTGAAGTGAATGAGAAAGGTTAAGCCGTTGTCCATTGAAGCTTATAAAAAATGACAATAATATATTATATTTTCGGGTTGGACTAACCCAACAACTTAGGAATGAGGGTCAATCTGCACAGTACCGAGTGAGAGATTTCAGAGTCGAGGACCAACCCATTCATCTTAAGAACCTGACTAGGATTTGCCAAGTTGGGCCGGTGCAGGGTCAACCCTAGACCATTGCTCACCCCTAGATATAAGTGATCATTCTCTCGTATCATTCATTTTTCTTGAAATAAACTAAGCCCTTATTGGTCAAGCTGAATTTCACAGGTAACTTAACGGTTGTGATTACATTTGATCAACAGACCCCAGCTCATGCAAACACAATGGTCAATCCATTTATTGACATTCTTAATCATGTGCTATTAATTTCTGTATGGGAATTGCTTTAGACTAATTTGGAGATGTCGTACACTCCATGCATCGTTGGAAGCTCTAGACGTATCAAATGTGTGTACTGATTGATCGTATTACTCACAGTCATCTTTTATGATATCCTAAATGGAATTAAACCTTGAGAGGGGACAGGGCATTGCACATGTCAAATCTTGATCACGTAAAGCATAATCAGAGAGGGAGAGAAAATCAATAAAGATTTCATATTTACTCAATTGACTCCACATTACACTTGATTAGAGAAGGATATTTAGACTCCAACAATATGTATAGAAAAAGAGATAATGCAAAATAACAAGGAAATCAGCTACATCATAAGATAACGAATATCAATTAATATCCATATCTATTGACATCTATAACAATATTTTGTGATAGGAATTCTTTAATATCCGTAATTATACTTCAACACTCATCCTCACGTAGGAGTATTAGATGCAACTTTCTTCTAAGATTTGTGACTGTACACTGAACAATCTATGTGGGTCCATGAAACCAAATTTGAGATAATGACAACTATGCAAGCTAGACCTTACACGATAAATTGAAAGAAATGCACATAAATACTAGATTTGACAAGTGTAAAAGAAACGCATGATCAGAAAGATGACATGTCTTTCTCATACAACTAGACAGAATCGTATGAAAACCCTACTTGAATTGCAACAAACTAAATTGAATCACCCCAAGGTGCTCAAATTTGCTTGCTTGGTGAAGCTGTACTCAATTTCGGCGCTTGTAGCTATTTGGACTCAACGTTGACTACTGATGAAGCTGTGCTCGACTTCGGCACCTACGGCTGCGCAGATACTTTACGACGACTTTACACGTTGATGGCGCTCATGATTAAAAGAGAGTCACGTCCATAGTTGCCATTGTTGAGGGCTGACAAAATGGGGAAGTTATCGAAGACAAGATGATTCACGTTGGGGACGCATAACTCTCCTGACAATGAGCAGAGATTGGAATCAAACTTTGCCTTGATAGAGACACAGATTCTGATGTCGTGGCCATGGAAAGGGAACAAAGAATATGAAGGCTGCACTAGAAACAATAATTGGACCGATGGCAAGGAAAAAAAAAAAAACTATTGTCTTGATTTCGATCATTTCTCCCTTATGGCTCCGATACCATATACGTATTTTAGGATCTTCAAAAGAGAGGAGGAGATTATCAACAAACACTTCATATTTACTCAATTATCTTAACATTAAACTTAATTAGAGAAGGATATTTATATTAAAATAATATGCATAGGAAAGAAAATAAAATAATCTAACAAGGAAATCAACTATCTTAAGATAAAAACGAAATATCAAATGATATTTCTAATAGCTAACAATATCTTTAACAAGATTTACTCAAAGGAGAAAATGTTTAGCGATTTATTTTCACTGTGTTATCATCCTATGTGGTATGTACTTTTTTACTTTTATCTAATCATCTCTTAACACATATAATTTGACGGGAAATAATAGAAAATGGAAAATGTACTTCGACCAAGTATCTCTCTTCATCCTCTTCAGCCATAGTAACTCTAAGCTTGACCTCCATGCGCCCCGTGTCGGTGCTTGTCTCGACCAACCCTATTGGGCGTTCAAATGCGAACCACCCTCTCGGTTGTCTTCATTGTCCCCTTCATCTTCGCTGGAAGGGGTCCTCCATCTTTGAAGTCTTCTGTAGTCACCTTTACCTATTTTTGGCCTTGAGCTTATGGCCAAAAATCTGGGGAAAAATCTGGAAAAAAAGAATCTCGAGAAAAACATTTGGAGAAAAATCTTTGAGACAAAGAAGGGGTAGTGGGTCCCCTGGCTTGTTCTTTTTGTCATAAAATAATAATATGGTCCCACATTCGGTTTATAAATTGTCCGCATTTGTTCGTTAACAAAACTTACCCACATTAAGTTATGTGATGACCACCCAAAAGGCACGACTTCTTCATGAGAGTAGTTATATGTGAAGAGATGCAAATGTGAGTTTAATGGGGGTCTTCTAAGTCAAATCCTCTTAATTGAATTGAATTCATTCATTCTCAAATTCATTCAAAAAATCATACCATCAATTTCAAGAGAGCAATTGGTTAGAGAAATCTATTCTTTGAATGATCAACACTTGGGGAGTCTGGTTTTCAATTGAATTTCATCAATGTCCAAAGATTAGTAAAGATTTCTTCACATTTTCGCATTTGATCTCAATTACAAACAATTTTTTTATTTATGAATAATTGAGACATCAGTTCTTCAAGTTTTTTTTAATCTAAAACTTTTAGCCAAAAAGATTTGAAGTTTGGAGGAGTTTATCAAGCAACATGGGTTAAAAGTCTTTGGGATCACTTGGCTTGTCCTTTTGGCCAAATAATAGAAGACATGGCCGCAATCAACTTGAGTTTTGGGAAACTTAGCTTAGTGCAGGCATAAGGACTAGAGATAAGCAACACATACCGACTGAATTAGAAATTGCTTAAACCCAATTAGATCAGCTGGTTGTGATGGCTTTCTAGGGTGTCAATTTGGTTCTCGATTCCATAAAATTAACACTAGTGATTTTCAATCCATCCCCAATTTTTGGAGGGCGGTAGAGGGAATTGAATTAATTGGATTGAACTATACCGATGATTTTATGTTTTATTTATTTAATTTTAATTTTTCATGCAAATTTCTTTCCCCTCCTTCTCACATGTCCTACTCTTCTCTCTCACTTCATGAGTCTTCTCATGTAAATTTATTTCATTTTTATTTTGATTCACCAGTTTCATTGGACTCCTGAGAATAAAGTCACATTGGTCCGATTCACGATTCCAAAGGAAACCATATTGCTTGGGAAACCAATTACCCCTATTATTGTTCACGGTAGGGTAGAGGGATCACGGATGGAGGTTGTAGCAAAGTGGGATTGTAATTTATATGAGCAGCCGGAGCATTGGCTAGAAGGAAGAGGGCATGAGGGAGAATTATAAGATTTTTAATTTGTTTCATTTGACTCCAAATTAACATATTTGTGTCAAGGGGTGATTGTATAAAAGGCAAAAATGCATGCCACATAGGATGATGAATCGATGATCTTGTGACATATGATAATTTGAAGATGATGAATGTCATAATGAAAATTCCAGTTGAATTAGTAACATCGAAGTAGTACAAGGCTCGAATTCTGTTCTCTATATCCATAGTTTTCAAAAATTGATTCGATTACAATTGAATTAATGAATAGTTACTCTTTAGTCGATCATTTAGAATAGTTATGAATTGTATCATCACACTAGTTATTATTGGAGACTCGAACGCTTTGAGATTTTGTATCAAATACATGGTGGGATTCAGTGAGTTGTAAGGGTGAACGTTACAAATTGCCCGCTCGAGAATGGGCGGTTCCAAGAAGTTCCAAAAAGTAATGGTTCGGTTTCTGGTTCCATATAAATGGAACCGGGAATTTTTGGTCCGATTCCCTGTTTCGGGCGTTGAATTGCCCACCCGGACCGAATCAACACTTTTCATTAAAAAATAAAATATAAAAAAATTTATATATCATAATTTTTGCCTCTTTCTTATATAGATCCCAAGGGAGTCATCCATCATCCTCATATACTAGTCTCATCAGCATTATTATCTTCATTTTTATTTTCTGGTGAACTGTAAAATTTCCTTCCATAAAAGGCCCCCTTCCCTACATGTCCCTCTGGGGAAAATGAGAGGTGTGATAAGCTCTGGGTTTCCATTCTCGCGGTGTCACGGTGGTTCGATAAATTTTCTGTTTAATTCAGTGGATCCTTTGTTTTTCTTTTGAAGCCAACAACCTTCTGTTTGTATCTAGTGTTCTTGAGAAGGGACTGCCGCTGGATACTTTCTGTTGTAGCTCCTTGGTGAAGCATTACTGTTCGATTGGGCAGATGAGTAAAGCTATCGCCTTGCATAGTAAGATAGAGAAGCTAGAGGCAAACTTGGACAAAAGTGCTTATAATATACTCCTTGAAGCTCTCTAGAGGGGGAGGGACATCGACCAAGCGGTGTTAGCATTTTTGACCACTTGAGAAGGGACTGTCATTGAGAAGGGACTGTTCTTGAGAAGGGACTGTCCAGAGGTAAGCAGTTTGGGTAACCTGAGAATTAATCGCCAACTTGCTGGTAATTAATAATTATTACTTCGAGAACCGGATCGGACCGGGCGAGAATCGGACCAGACCGCCTAGTTCAGTTTGGTTTAGTTCCCGGTTCCAAATCATAGAGAACCGGTTCCATTGGGAACTGATCACCCCTAGAAAGTTGTGATTCTCTCGGTGTTTGTCAACTTTCGGGGAATATAGTTAGTGACTTCAAAATGTTTTATGGATTTACCGGTGTTTAAAATGGACTGTTTTATAATCAAGCTTACTCTTTGATTTGTACACCTCCATCTCATTTACCATCACGTATTTCTAACCAGTGCCATTCTTATTTTTAACTCTTGGTTAATTGTTTTTATCCTTTTGCACTTCATGCAAGTTTTTAAAAACATCACCCTCGATCATGTCATTCCTCTCTCTCTCTCTCTCTCTCTCTCTCTCTCTCTCTCATCCTCCATTCTTTTGAGAAGCAAGTGTTCCACTATCATGTCAATCGAAGCTTCTAAATTAGCATTCCGAATGCCTTTTTTTTGGAAGTGTTTACAAAGTGATTTTGTGGGTTTTATTGAATTGGTTTTGTTGCTTAAAAAGATTGAAATGTGTTAATTCATGACTATGATTTTATTGTTTTAGTGTAATTAAAGCTTTATTTTGTTTAAACCTTTCATTCAAGATAAGCGAAACTCTAAGGATTGGGTTACATTGATCAACTTGATACTTCTGACTTGCTGTTTGATGATTGTGAATTTTAGTTTGAATTTTTTGTGTTAAGTATGAGAAAGTTTAAATGATTGTGCGTTCAAATGTTGAGTTCATTTGACTTGAAACAAATGAGTTTCAATGTGATGAGTTTCCGATGAATCAATATCCATAATGTTCTATAGTATAAAGTGGCAAGAGTGAAACTAACCCGAAATCTATATTTTTATAATTCGACTGGGTTACCGATTTATTAGCTAAGTTTTGCCAATTAATCATCTGGTCAATTATTTGAGTGTCAATGTTCACATTGTCAACTATTTCGGTTGACAATATTCATGTTGCCGATTGTTTAAATATGTTATCATAGCATGCATGAGAAAAGAAAAAAAAAAGGTAAGTGTATTATTAATACTTAAATAAGTGCTACATGGAAAACATATGACAATTGTATTTTGGTAATGCATTGTATAGATGATGTCGTGTACCAAATGTTGATTTCAGAATGGCTATGCAAGGATAATAAATGGGTGTTAAGTTCATTGTTGATGTAGGGAAGATCATAAGATTTGAATGTCATTATGTGCACTATTATTATGTGATTATATATGAATAATATTATGCCATCTTTATGTTGACTATATATTTTCGAGACAATGCCTCGAAACTGGGATGTCCTATGAGTTGGGATGCCTCGAGAGAGTTTGGAATACCTTGAGAGGTGAGATGTGCATGTATTGAGATGCCTGAAGTGTTTGTGATGAAGATATATGCTAGAAATGAATATGATATACGTATGTGTTCACGCCTATTAATAAGCTAATTGATGTTAGTCACACATCAAATGCATTATGCCATTCACTTGTAAAGAATAATGGGATAAGTACACTATAAATACCATAATTTTCATAAAGTGCTCACTTGAGTGTTATTACTTTTTTTTTTCCAGACCATTTGAGTACCATATCTTCTAAAAAGATCATTCTTTTGATGACATAACTTTGAATTGATCATTTGAGTGTCATCAATTTTCAGAAATGTTCATTTAAGTGCCACAAATCCGACATGGCATAGTATTAATTTGTGGTGGACATTTTAAAAAGTTGAGGCATTTAAGTAATGAATGAAAAAGTCATCCGGTACTCAAATAGTCAAAGAAAAAGTTGTGGCACTCTAGTGTATGTCAAAAAAAAGTTATGACACTCAAGTGATTAAAAAATGTTATGACCCTCAGCTAAACATCATATGAAAGTTATGTCACTTATGATGTCTTTTTTCCAAGAATAACACATTTATTCTTTTAGTCGCCTCTTGTAATTATTTTGTACTACTTAATATTGCTTTGTGGTTACTAGGTTGAGTAGCAAGTTAAATATCCTACCTTAAACTTATCATTTACCAAGCTTTTTTTACCCATTATTTTTATATTTGTTGGATGGATCACTCTCCAATATAATAGTTTGGAGTTCCTATATATTTTGACTGTGCATATAATAAATGTAGTTCGGTGGCTTGGATCAACAAATTTGTATCGCGATGGATCCCTCATTGATTTGATGCCTAGTACTTTAACATTAATGGGAAGTTGGTTGGACCATTTAGGGGCATCGATGGTCCTACTTGTTTCAATGGTGATGATGGAGTGTCAATGGACAAGGTTGTTGATCAGTAGCTCAGGGTGTGACCTTTTCTATAGGCAAAGTGTTGTTGAGTGCAGAAGTATGTGATAGTATCGATGAGACCCAACCTTCTTTTTAGAGCGAGTGCCCTGTATAATCTTTTTGAACTTGTATCAATGAAAGAATGTGGATAATGGAAAAAAATTGCTCTTAAATAGTCTCATAATAGTTATGAGTTACAATAAAAAAGGATACCTAAGTCGCTCGTTACCTTTTAGGGTGTTATTGGTGTAGTGAAAAGAAACCACTGAATATTTTCCTCTATAATACATATCTACATATATATATATATATATGTATATATATAAATACTGCTCTAACTTGCATATGACTGGTGCAACTTTCTTTGAAAGTCTGTGATCAAGCGCCATGTAAATTGGACCTTACACTAAACAAGGGATGTGTGTCCATTGAACAAGATTCAAGATAAATGACAATCGTGTAAATTGGACCTTCCTCGACAAAATGAAAATAATCCACATCATCACCGGATAATTTGACAAGCATTCAAGAGACACATGGTCAGAAAGTTGACACGTCTTTCTCATACAATCTTAACAGAACCGTGTGGAAACCCGATTTGAACTATGACAAACCAAAATGCATTACCCCACAGCACTCAACTTTGGCTGCTCAATGAAGGCGTTCTCGACTCTAATACTCATAGCTACTAGGATACTGGACGGCGTCGCCTCGTAGCAGTCAACTTTGGCTACTTGATGAAGGTGTGCTTGAATTTGATACTCACAGCTGCCTGGATAACGACTTTTCTCGTCCATAATGCTTGCAATTGAAGGAGAGTCCCACAACGAACAATGTTCATGGTAGGCATTGCTAAGTGTTGTCAAACTAGGGAAGTCATTGAAGATGAGATTATTGGCATTAGCATAGCATGACTTTCCTAATGGTGAGCAAAGATTGGGACAAAGATCGACACCTTAACTGAGATGAAGATGCTAATGTCACCGACCATGGGTAGGGAAGGAACGAAGAATTTGATGCTTGTAATAGATAGAAAAAGCCATTGCTGTGATTTGGATTCTGTTATTTTGGTGGCCTTGATACCATGTAAATACTCTACTATCTTCAAGAGAGAGGGAGAGAGAATTAATAAAGATTGTGGCTTTACTCCACTGACTTCACATTAGACTTTATTAGAGAAGGGTACTTATATTCAAACAATATGCATTGGAGATGAAAATTTATTCTAACAAAAAAATCAGCTATCTCATAAAATAGCGAAATATTACATAATATCGATTGATGATTTCTAATAATACCTCAAACAATATTATCTAATATAACATCCATAACAATACTTCAACATTCAACCTCAACATTCTCCCTTAAGGTGGATCATTTTGCTTGTCCATAAAAGGTGCAACTTTCTTTCAAAGTCTCTGATCAACCATCTTACAAGCTGGACTCAAGATAATGACAGTTGTATATGGTGACACTACATGACCAATTGAATGTAATTCACATCATAACAGGATTTGACAAGTGTTAAAGAAACGCGTGATCACAAAGCTAACACGTCTTTCTCATGATGAAACCGTGTGGAAACCCAGCTTGAGTTGTGATGAATTAAATGCTACAACGCTCAACTATGGCTACTCGATAAAGGTGTATTTAACTCCGATGCTCTTGCTGTCCTGGATACTTGACGGTGACTTTGTTCCACGACACTCACAATAAAAATAAGTCCCGCAACAAATAACGTCCATAGTAGGCATTGTTTACTGCTAACAAAATTGGGAAGTGAAGGTAAGTGGCTGACATTGATGAGGCACGACTCTGTTGACAATAAGCATAGATCGAATGAAGCTCAATGACTTGATAGAGATGAAGATGCTGACGTCCCTGGTTATTAGAAGGAAACAAAGAATCTGATGGTTGCAACAAAGACAATGATTAACAGCAAGAAGAAAGAAAAAGTCACTATTTCGATTTAGATCCTTCTCTCTCGGGTGCTTCAATACCAAGTAAAGCATGGTGTGGCGTGACAACGGCATGAAGCTGTGACGAAGCTACAAGCGACGCGGCCTCGGCTAGAGTGGGCTGGGGTAGCGTGAGGCAGCTCAGGATGATATGTCGAGGTAGTAGTGTCGGTCCAGCGGGAGCGGCGGCAGCGGCTAGGAGGGGCCAACTAAGATTGAAATTATCCATTGCCTCTCGCTTTGTGTTTTCTCTCAATTCTTCGGAACGTATTCTGGAATTATGATCACCGACTCGAACCTTGGCACATAACGGTATATATTTCTATGACAATATCAATTGTGTGAAGGAGCTCAAGTTTATTATATTTGCACAATTGACCATAGATTCTAGAAGGTCTTTTAAATAAGTTATTAGAGGGTCAAATTGCACAAAATTATTTCCAGTTACAGCTGCATTTTCAGCCAAATCCTCTTAAGGGATGGGCCGGCAGAAATTCCTAGGCCCAGCTTCGGCCTATTTCTGGAGTTTAATCCGATTAATTTCATGGTCTAATAAATTAATGGGCTAAAATTAAGGGTCAAATTGCCCAAACTTAGTGTTAGGAATTTTTGGCTCTCCACCCTAGTGCTAGCCAAAATTTCCTTCGAGTGTGGTTCAAGTCCTCTTGATTGATTATGATACATGCCATTGCCGGGCCGATACTAGACACTATAATGAATGCTTAAAACTATATACCTTACGATATTAATTAGAAATATTTTTGTTTAGGAATTAAAAAATTAATCCCTAATTTTCATGCAATATAAATTTAAATGGGTCATCAAAATTTATGTATCAACAATGGTGATAGTGAATGTGGTTGGTGTGTGACTTTCTTGGGTGCAATTATCTGGTCCTCATCTTCCTGAGCCGAAGAGCAATCTTCTTCTAGGAGTACTCAGAAACCTGCTTGCTCTGAATCTGGTGCTCTGAACTAGCACCAGCACAGGGGAAAGAAAGGAACCGTTAAAAAGAATAGCAACACTGAGAAGGACAAGAGCGAACCTTTTGCAACTGAAGTTTTTCAAACCCATAAACCCCACCCTTTCGAGTTTCGAACATTTCATGAAGTTCTTGGATTTCAAAAATTGCCCCAGATGCCCCTAGAAATTGTGATTGAACTTATTCAAACCCTAATTCACCATGACCCTTTGGTAAAACAGGGAGTTTAAGTTTTGAAGATGTGGTGTCGTTTTGTCACGAAGGACCACTTACCATCCACATAGGATTTTTTTTAAATAAATCGAGACATAGGTATTACCATTTTTTTTAAGATCATGTACAACTTTTTCTTGGAATTTGTCATCGAGGCACTTAAGCAAATGTTTTTTTCTGACGCGGCACTGAAATGATCTCTCAAAGTGTTTAGATACTAAAATGAGCGTTGTATGAAAATTATGACACATTCGATGTCGTTTTTCCTATTGTTTCCCTATCATGAATGAGTTGGATTTTGCTTCACCAAAGACTCTACTGCCAAAAGTAATCTCTCGTAACCCAGTGTTCTTGCAAGTTGAGAACTGAATACACAGCTCGAAGTTGAGGAGCAGTAACCTAGAAGCTGTGGGATCAGGCCAGTTACGAGATTCATCTCGGAAGAATTCCTCCAGCTGGAGCTACTCCCAGTTTGTCTTTATCGGCCCGTCAGCATTTGGTTGACCAACCCACAGAAGCTATATCTCCTTTCCTTGACGAGAGAGAGAGTCCAGCAGACGTCTCATTTGCAGTGAGAATGTAATGACATGAATTGGGGAACTTGACATTAACAATCATCTCGAAACAAACTTTTCGTCCTCCATTGCAACAAGAGCCAGCAAGTGACAGTAAAGGAAGTCAACCAAGGCAAGTCTCCAAAAGGCATTCTGGAATCGATTAATTTCTGAATGATCCATTGATGAATGTCAACAACTTTACAAGCCTTAGAACCCATAGAGAACATCAGGAAACCAGCTGCCAAGCAGAGATTACAGAACAGCAGGCCCTAGCCATTGCAGCACCAGAAGAATAACTAGAACAGCCTAAAGGCAGCATCTAAGATTGATTATGCCATCTTGAATATTGCTGTAAAAGCGCAGCAGAGTTAACTTTTTTTATTACGAGCAATTTTGGCTCTAAAGATTGCCGAGATAATTTTCTATAGAACGCCAGCAGACGAGAATTCTGACCTTCAGTTGCTGAAGCAGCGTGCTAGGGACGCTAATTTCCAGTCCATCTCATCCCCTTTGCTTTTCTTTGTTTTCTCTAAATATTTGGCAAGCCAAAAAGTTACTCTCATCTTACCAAAAAAAAAAAAAAGTTACTCTCATTTCTGCTAAATGGCGATACATGCACGTGCAGAAGCAAACCATGCCAAGACAGAGCTAAGATCCGTCAAAAATGCTGGCTGGAGAGAGAGACCGCGTAATGAGGCAACTTGGAGGCAAATTTTATGACGTTTTCCCGATTCTCATAATTGATCATCCAGAGAGGAGAGATCATTGTCTTCAACTGCAATTTTCTCTTTCTCATTAGTTATTCTTCTTCCACATGATTAAGCATAATCATAATTATGGGATCGTAGGCATGTGTGGAATACCCATCAACGTGCAAGCCTGACATCTCTGTCTATTATGTCTTGTCGCCTCTTTCCAATAATTGGGTTTCTATCTTTTAAATCGTTTGCTTATCACTAACCACTAACCACATGAATAAGACCGGGTAATTCATTGATCAATAATGTTTCGTCAGTAAGGTATAAGCTAGATTGGATTTGGTCTGCGTTTGGAACGTGAAGGCAGAGTTGTCCATGGTAGAAACTTACTCTTCATTTGAGAAAAGACCGAAAATATTACTTGCTTTAATTTGAGTGAGTTGCAAACTTTTGTCCAATGAAATTACTGGCTAATCATAAGTTATCAACTCGTATTTAAGCCATTTAGGACATTTACTTAGTTAATGAACAATCATTTTCTTTTGCAACTTTCATTGAACTTCTCGACTTATTTTTTAATTAAATTTCTAATTTTATGTGAGTCACTTACAAAATTCTTTTTAATCAAATTACCGACTAATTTTACATTCCAATTCTAATTTGGGACAATTAGTGATGTCGATTAGATCCTTTTCAAATGTCTAAATTTAGAAAACACTTATCAATTTTTATTTGAAATCACTAACTTTATTTGAGTTACTAATTAACTTTTTTTCTCCAATGAACCTACCAACATCGGTTAGATTACCAACTTTTTGCGCTAGTTCCCAATGTTTTTTTAATCGACCCAAATTACCTAAGATGTTCTTTCCATTGTAAAAATATATCGGATATGTTATTGAAAAGTTGGTAATTTCAAGACCCAATTCACATTGATAATTGTGAGATTGTTGAGCAATGATGAAAGAGAAGCAAGTGTTTCGTTAAAGTTTGGTTTTCCTTTTTCCTAGTTTTACCCATGAGTAATAACAAGAGTTACATGAGAGATAATTGTTCAAAAAAATCAAACATATTGTACGATGGCAATTCAACATCAAATTTCTCAATTGTGTCAATTTACTATGATTTTTTTAAATATTTTATCAATATAGTCAATTCAACTAATTTTGACCCCCTTTTTTTCATTGTTAAGGGCTGGTTGGGGGGATGATCACTAGCCAAGGCTTGGTGACCGTCCCAAGCCACTAGGTAAGGGCCACGACACCCTCGTTGGATGGTGAGGTGAGGCCTTAGAGGCCCTTGCCAAATCTAGGTGTTGGCTAGGATGCCCCCTTAGTGGCTAGTGAGGGCAGGCAGAGGACTTTCGACTTGATGACCTCCATTAGTTGTTGTAGTGGACAGAAATAGGAAAAAGAAAAGAAGGGGGAAAGAATATAAAAGAAAAGGAAAAAATGATTTTTTTTGGGAAAATTTGTACATATTATTCACGTAAGTGTTAATCATATAAGTCAGTTAACATTTATGTCAGTAATTTTCGATCAAAATTTGGTGGAATGACTACATTGATATATGATAAAAAATTTTAAGATTATATTCACATAATTAAAACGTTTAATATCAATTAGCCGTCGTATAACAAATTTAAGATTGGACAATTTTTCCATTAAATACCTACCATCAATAAACTCGAAACTCAACAGTGGATAGCTGTGTCAGTTAAGAGTTTTTCCCTTATCGTCGAAGTTAAGGGTTTGAAACTTGCAATTGTTAGCGTCTTTAATGAGATGCCATGGTATTAGGGTCATGTGCTAGTCTCCCTTGAGGTATAGGGGCCTGCCCCTTTGGTGTCATTCAGGCACGGGGCCATGATATTAGGGTCCTGTGCTAGTCTCCTTTAAGGTATAGGGGCCCGGCTCTTTGATGCCGTCCAGGCACAGGGGGCCATAGTAGATTCCTCGTTTATAAAAATAAAAAAAAACTCAAATGTCCCAAGCTTGAACATCCGAGGCCTGCTGCAAACGTCCCCGGAGCAACCTGAGCTAGGGCAAATTTTAGACGTTGAAGGATGCATGGTTGGATTTGACCAAAAAATAAAAAAGGGTGCATGGTTGGACGTCCGATGAGTAGCTCCAATTCAACAAGGCACTTCTTTGGAGAAGAATCTAATACCGTGTCTGATGAGTCTCTCCAATTTCATTATGATCCAAATTCAATTTAGTGTATATACTATGTTCATGCAATAAATTTTCATTTATTGCAATCCAAAAGTTATAATCTTGTAAGAAGCCTGACTCTGCCGAAGCTAGACCATTGAATTTCGTTGCAAAATTTTTGAGTGATACATCAAAGAGTGAAACTTATTTGCACACACTCTCTTTCTTCAATTTCTCTTATCTCCTTGCTATCAAATCCATCGGTAGATAATTGATTTGCGCTCATGCTTGCATTGAATATAGAAAATGTGAACACATTCGTTTTTGGATGAAGCGTTAGAGTGGTGTTCAAGTCAGTCTTGGTGCATCTTAACTGATCCACCTTCCTAGTCGATCTCAATGACGCATTCCCCCACGTCGACCTAGAATGTTTATGATTGCTACTCCTGGGACCTCACACCACATGTTTCACCTTTAGGTGAGTTTCTTCGTCCAGCTTCTTTAGAGAAATTGCGACGTAAACATAGGAACATATGGGGAGAGAAAAATTGCTGAATTATACCATAAGCCAAATTGCACAAGATTCACCCTCTGTACAATATTTCATTCCGCTATCTGATTACACAATTGGATTTGTATATGACTACATTCACTCAAGCTGATCTTGTTAATCTGATACACTTAGATACAAAAGCTACAAATGAAAGCAAAATCACTCTAGTATTTACAGTGAGAGAGTGTTGAGCAATGAAACCCTGGCGCTGATCAAACTCCTGAACACTCTCTCACTCCCACTCTCTATACACTCAACGCAACCTTCCAAATCCTCCATCTTCTTCAAAACCTCCCTCACTTCCCCATCCCTCATTTTCCGCAAACTCCACAACCTCTCTTCCGTGCACTGGAGCTCCTCGATCCACTCGTCGACCTTTGCTTTCTTCGACAGCCTCAACCGGCTGCTCCATGAGGAACTCCTTGCTGCGAATGACGATGCGAAACTGTTGAAAAGCGCTAGCGACACTGAGGCCGTTGCCTCAACGACGTCCACTATCGCAGCCGCAAGCTCAGCGTCGGGGACCGGGGAAGGATTTGGCCCACGAAGTATATCGCATTTCGCCACGCACTTGACGATGGACTTTAAGTCTCGCATTTCCTTGTGGATCCTCTTCCGGGCCTTCAGGTAGGAAGCGATCGCTGACTCGTCTTTCTTCCTTATGGCCACCTGAACAGCCATTTGCGCTTCCTTGAAGGCGAGGACTGAGGACTGGAAGATCCCGTAAGCATCAGCAAAGCAGAGGAAGTCCTCGAGGAGCTTCTCGGCGAGCTGTGGGCATCCGCGGAGGAGGTTTTGGGCTTGGGGGAGGTGGAGGGCATCGTCAAGGGAGTCGAGGGCGTTCCGAAGGCGGCTCAAGCCGTCAGTGAGCCGAGCGGTGGTGCGAGCAGGTGGAGAGGAAGACCAGGCGTGGAGGTCGGAGAGCTGGTCGCGGAGGTTGGAGAGCAAGGGGTGGGACCGGGTGGGCAGGCTGACGGATCGGGTGTGGTGGGTCATAGGCGGTTTTGGGCTGGCCGGGCTCTTGTTTGTGAAGGAGAGGGAGCGACCGAACACACCCACCATTTTTACACTTTCTTTCTCTTTTCTTGAGGGCTTTGCTGATATTCTTTTGAAGAAGATGAGAGAGAGAGAGAGAGAGAGAGAGAGAGAGAGAGAGAGAGAGAGAGAGAGAGAGAGAATGATGAGAGAGTTTGAAGTTTGTGATGAAGAGAGTGGTGGGGTTGGAGCTTTATAAAGGGAGGACAACTCACGCCTAGGGTTTGCATGGCTGTTTGTTGAGAGAGAGAGAGAGAGAGGGAGGACGCACGAGGGGGCAGAGCGAGAGAGAGAGAGAGAGAGAGAGAGAGAGAGAGAGAGAGAGAGAGAGAGAGAGAGGAGACGAGATCCGAGAATAATTGAAGGTGGTTTGGAAATCATGTGAGGAGGAGGAGAAGGTGGGTTTCCATTTCCAGCGGAGAGGGGACACCACTTGGCCTCGCCAAGCTGGCTCTCTCCCACCAAAATATTTTTCGATCTGATCCAAAGTCGCCAGAATGCTATAATGCCAACGTTTATTGACTACACACATAATATATAAACACACACACACACACACACACTTCCCATCAAGGTTTATTGATAGAAGCGTTCGGGTCGGACAGTCATCACACGGTTCGCCAACTTGTCCCGCTTGAGAAAAACTTGGACACCTCATCATCTTTTCCATACGATGCGAGCGCCGAGGTTTTGAGAAACCCACACGAGGTTTTTGTTCCGTTCCTTGATATGGTATTGCCCGGAGGTTGAACGAGGATGTCCGCCATCGGTTATATGCTTGAGAGAATACCATGTTGTAGTTATCCACGGTCAATTATACTATCTGGTCATTCAACATCCGTTCCATATTGAAAAGATCTTTTAATCGGCTTTGAGTTTGTTATGCGGATGCTAATTCAATACAACGTTCAATATTGCAAATCCAATCGTGAATTTTCGCGCGAAATTCGAATGTAATTTTTTATGACAATTTTCATCTAAATTACTAATGTGACGATTTAGCATCGCCAGCCATCCTATATAGCACACCTTCCATGACTGAAATAACAAATTTAGAATGTTTAGTACTGAATTAACATTGTATAATAAATTTAGGTCGGATTAGATAATTTTCTCAATTGACTGTATCTATCACGTTCATGCTGTTATGACTATCATTCGAATAGCCAAGTCTCTTCTCCTCCATAGATTATTCCATTTCCATTGTGAGATAGCATGGATTGCCAACACAAGATGACCTTTATCTGACAGATGATTAGGATGCATCGGCAGCGTGCCAACTATGGAAGAGATCATGATCTTCACAAGCTCGCCTGTTCAGGCTGTGGTCCTAACCCTCATGGTATTGGAAGAAATCAGAGGGTTGGGTAGGAGTTTTGTCCTTGTGCGCCACCTAACATTTTCCAATTGGCGTCCTGGAAATCTTCAAGAGCTGAGGTAGGACGCACTTGACCACACCTAATCTGCCTCGTCATCATCTCTTGACATTAAATAGGATCGTGCAGAATCTTGGGACTCGCACGATTGAGAATTCCCTAGAGTAATGGTATTAGCGTCACGGATTGTGACAAACTGTGAGTTGGTATTTATATCATAAACTCAAAAGAATTATGTAATCGATCTAAATCAGTCTCTAAATCCACACAGCACTGTATTTTTAGGCAATTGAAATATCTGGAGATGCGGGAAGTAAGAGCTCATGCACAAATTGAGCGAAAGAAAGATCGATCAATCTGATCTCTTGTTGCATGACCCACGTACCGGGTTTGTTTTGTTCGAGTCGTATCCGAGGGCA
This sequence comes from Melaleuca quinquenervia, assembly GCA_030064385.1. Classification (NCBI taxonomy): domain Eukaryota; kingdom Viridiplantae; phylum Streptophyta; class Magnoliopsida; order Myrtales; family Myrtaceae; genus Melaleuca; species Melaleuca quinquenervia. The sequence continues at coordinate 19,854,651 of CM057723.1, read as the reverse complement.
GGAAAATCCAGGCTCCTCTTCTCCAAACCCTTCACTTGCCGGCACAAAACGAACTTATCCGAGACGTCGACCGCAGAGGCGTGAGATGCGCATGCGGGCCTCAACAGTTGACGCCCATGTGAAAGCACCTTTAAAGAGATAAGAGGCCTACAGAACGGGTCCAAGAGAACTCGGAATGGGTAGTTGCAAGATGAATCATGGCTTGTAATCCATTCTGCTGAAGACCAGAAAATCACAAATAAAAGTTCAAATGTGACTCTCCTCTAGATCTCATAGCGATGTTGGAAATTAAACCAAATTTAGTGATATTGTAGATATTGAAGGAGAGTTATGATCGTTGCTGAAGTTGGAAGAGCCAAAGTTTATATTTTCTATGTTATAAATATATATATTCTAGTTCCTAGGCTCTAAATGTTTTTTTTTAAGTTCCAATGTCGTTTAAGTATCTTATTTAGAAAAAGTATTGTCTTGTAATTTCTATTTTTATGGAGTGAAGAAAATATTGTGGCCTTCTCGTCTTCTCCTTCAACGTTGTGTGAGTTGAGAGTCCTCACATTCGAGATCTATCAAAAAAATCAACATCGATCTTGTGCTTGTGACGTTGTTTTTCAACAAGCGAAGGGTATATTCTTACATGCTTCTTCTTGACTTCGTGATTAGATCGGGCTATCGCTCCACAAGCACACAACGATGTTCCCTGTATAACTGGGCCACATCATTCAGCAAAGAATACCAACAGAAGGTGGATAAAAAATGGGGAACAGGAACGGGATCGATTCCAAATGATCCGATCAAACGCCAAACCGTGTGAAGAGCACAGAGAGATTCGCCATTCCAAGCTGACCACGTTGTATTTCTGAATCGTCAAGGTCTTCTGTTCTTGTCCTTTTGTTGTGGGGGGGGGGGGGGGGGGGGGGGGGGGTCTAAATATTCAAACAGCATCTGTGCATGCCTGTTGGCACACATGACAGGTGGGCCGGGGAAGGATTGTCCACCCGAAGTGCACGTTAATCTTGTCGATGGATTTCTTAGAAAACCACGACGTGGGGCGTGCGCACGAAGCCAACTCTCTCCATCATTACATTCACGTTTTGTGTATGGCAAAAGGTCTTGCATGGGCACTAAGTCAGCCCATGTGAAAGGAATTTGGCTATGTTTGTTTGCTTTCTCAACATCTATTGATTGTCGCAGAGAATTATGTTTGGTTGTTCAACGTTGTATTCCTCCACTTTCTGATGCCCTAAGGCAGGTTAGAAAGAAGGGACTTTGGCAAAGAAGAAGTAAAAGAATGAAGAAGTGAATTGACAATAACAACTACATGTTTATAAGTTATTACCATAGGTTCTTCTTTTTTTCGTACGTAGTGTATACTATGATATCCTAATACATACATACATACATACATACAATAGGGTAAGTAAGCTCCATATGAGAAAATTGTTTAGAAAGTCATCAAACATCTTGTACGGTAGTCAATTCAGATAAACTTCCCAATTATGCCAATTTATTCCTAAACATTTTGATGATTAATCATAAACTTTTTAATAAATTATTAATGCAGTTTTTTTGATTAATTTTGAACAGAAATAATTGACATGAATTTTTATTTTTAGAAAATATTTCTGAATTTTTTCATTGATTTTTTTTATTTTTAATCTTTTCTTTTCTTTTTCATTGAGTCGGCAAGGCCGACAACCACTGGTCAAGGGCTAATGACCTTTTTCGGCCCTTGGGTGAGGGCTCATGAGCCCTAGTTGTGTCTCCTGAGGGCATCACGAGCCCTCACCAACCACAACGAGGGTGGGTGAAGGCTGCAATGCCCTTGTTGTGGCTGGCAAGGGCTTGCAATGCCCTCGCCCCTCGCCTAAGGGCCAATGGAGGTAGTTAGCCCTCGCCCAATGGAGGGTGACCCTGCTGCTCAAACTACCACATCACCAACTTCATATAGAAATTAGTAGGAAATATTATATTGGCAATTTGTTAAAAATATTTAGAACTAAATTGATGAATTTTTAAAAGTCTTAGGATTGAATTAGCACAATTGAAAGGTTTTAGAATTGAATTGACGAGTTATTAAAAACTTCATGATTATTTACAAAATTAAAAAGTTTATGATTGAATCAACCGTCATATAATAAATTTGTATTTTTTTTTTACAATTGTCCTGTCTTCTTATAGTTGAGCCACCATTAAATAAGAGTTTCTTGTGGCTGCTCTGACCTTGCTATGGGACTTGGATTTCTCATATGTTGTAAACAAACATATAACTTAGCGAACATCTTTTGTGTGAAGTTCGAAAAAATAACATTGACTCACTTCCTTGATTTGCATCTAATTTTCCAAATTATGACAATTCACAAGGTGATTTCTTGGTTTACAAATATTTATATGGACTCATTTAACTTCACAAAAGAAACTCTTTATGAAAGGGGTCACTATATTTCGTCTCATTGTCTATTCTACATACAGAGCCAACTTTCAAACTATGGTGCGCGCTTTCTAAATTATTGTCATCGATTCCTCAAATCTAAAATTAAAGTATAAGTCAGTGAAGTCGTTGAGATAGGTAATTGTGACTTTACATCTCAAATTTAACTCATAATCCAATGCATCGAATGTGAATTTTTGAATCAACGTGATGAGCACAACTCTTTTATCATAATATTGATAACACTAAACATAATGGTATTTAAAATTTACGTCATTAAACAATTGTTATCAGGGGAAGTAAACACGGCATTGACGAGGACACATTGGCATGGAAATGTGTCAAAATTCGATCGAGTCCCCGACCAAACCAAGTCATTGTAGATTTCCATTGAGTCTCGAGTTTGGGAAGTACGTGCGCATCTTTTTCACATGAAGTGACAAAACTGCCCTTGCACAAGTCTAATATTCACCGTCTCAACCGAGAAAGACAGCCACCCTTTAGTTGTCCTTCCTTTTTGTCGGGACTTTCTTTAATTCTCCCTGGACTGGGGACCATTTGTTTATTCCCTCAGCTTGTGGATGTCTTTCCTCGAGATTCACATCATTAAGTTGGACAAGGTTTGGAGTTATGAGTTTTCTCTTTAAATGATTCATTCCGGCGAATCATATGATATATTCAATTCGGGAACATTGGTTTCAAATCAAGGTGGAGTACATTCAAAGATTTGAAACTCGTCATGTCAAAATTGGTTCTTGATTTTTTGGGGAATGATTAGTTCCAAGTCGTTTGTGGGGAGGCACTTCTTTTTTTTTTTCCCGGTTATTATTAATCAGATTTCCCCTCAAAGTTATGTTGTGAATCGAGCATATTCTGCACTTGTAATCTAAAGATTTCTGCAAATAAAAGTGATTAAGAAAAAGAAAGTTCGAGAAAAGATATTGGGCCTAGTCACACATTTTAGAAGAGTTATTGAAGCTCTTCGAAGTATGTCTGCAAGTTTGTGCTCGAATATGAATTATGTATGACCAAAAGAGAAGAGAATGACAAACACCTCGTACGCATCGCCGACCTTTTATTTCCCCTATAACATTAGACATTTAAATTATAAATCTTTTAACGCATTTCCATATATGCACACAAATCAACTAGTTTATTTAGGATGACGGACGACATTTATAAAATCAATGTAAGTGGAAGATATTGTGATTCAAATACGAGATTGGATGCATCCCAATCGATGACTTAATCATTCAGCAATTTCTAGAGAGAATGAAGTCGATGTTAGTGAGTCATAGTACAAGGTAGTCTTGTCAAATTATTATTTTGTGAAGGTAAAGGTTTAGGTAACAAATACTTATGCATATTCTCTTCTCCGATTCAAGGTGCGTTGTAGATTAGTCCATGAAAGAATCCCGCATGGTTTTTACTGAGCAAGTGCTGCAAGGGTTAAGTCTATTAGATTAATTTAGTCATACTTCAAGAATCTTTGGGAACCCATTTCGACTCTCGTTACAAACAAAATGCCATATTGGTTCTGTCCAACATATCACTCGCTACCCAAGTCTACAAAAGCCTTTTCTCCTTTTTCTTCTCGCATTAGTAATGACGAACAGAAAGTCACAGTTCGAAGCGTCCAACGGTCGCCATGGAATGGTAGAGATGTCATTTGTCCGTTGCTTAGCTTTGGCTTGAATCATTCCGTACCATCATTACTCCAGTCTAAAATATACATGGCTATTTCAACTTTTACCTCTGTTGAACAGCTTGTAAATGAAAAACGAAAAAACAGCTGCTGTTACCGTGCTTTCTTGATTCACAATCCTAAATCCTGGTAGGTTCCAGGATTATATATACGTAGTTTAGCAAACGCGAGCTCCTTCGATTGCAAACTTGCCGGAGTTTGAGAAGCAAACTTGCCGGAGTTTGAGAAGCAAACTCTTGAATCTTTGGATGAGATAAAAGTGTCCGCTGACCTTACAATTTACGTGATTGAGCTTCCACGAAGCAGATGCACTTGCTATTACTGTCAAGAGAGTCCACCCCAGTTGGAAAAGTTTTGTGATAGGTAGCTTCTCTAGATTGGATGCTTTAATCTCCTTTGAGTTGAAACGGCTTTCAATGGCTCTAAAATGATAGGTAGCATTCATTGATCAAAATAGCTTTTCTATATGTGAAGACACTTTATACAGGGATCATGACAAATACACATAAACATGACTTGTTTTGAGATGGGAATTGCGACAGAATACACGTAATTATGACCCGTTATGACATGGAGGTCGTGCCCAAGGGAACATAGAAGTCTCCCTTTCTAGAGCATGAGAAAACACGAGTTCTTCGTACATCTATATTTGGATAGGAATGCATGCTGGCCTCCGGAAGATACCAGCTCGTTCACATTTGACCCAATTGACACTGTAGAAGAGCAGTGAAAACAGCGGCACTTTTTTGTCTTTTATACCAGCTTCTTTCTCTTGTATATCCTATTCCAATTTATAATAACAAACCCCCCCCCCCCCCCCCAAAAAAAAAACCCACCAAAACACACACAAAAAAAAAAAAGACCTCTCGCTAAAGAGAAACAAAAAATCCTAGTCAAAATTTTGTTTTAAAAAAATAACCACAATAGCTCTACTGAAAATTCATCAAAAATTTACAAAAGAGCATATATATTATCTCCTACCTGTGAAAGAATGGGAAGCCATCGAGTTGCGCTTCAGCTTCTCTCTCATCTCGCAAGACCCAACCCGACTTTGCAGATCTCGTCCGCATCGGGGGCCTGCCAGCTTACGGTTCGCCTTTTCATCTTCTCGAACTCACTCACACAATCCTTCAGTTTCAAACTCCAAACTCTCTTCCTCTGTTTCGAAAGCGCCTTCCCTGCCACTCTATCGAATATCTTCTCCCATCCCGACTCCCACTCCCCATGCGCATCACAGAGCTCGAGTGTCCCGTTCTCCCACTGAGTCCAGCTCCACCCTTTATCGAGCACCGGCATCACTTGTGCCACACAAGCACCACGGCACACAGGTGTGCACGGCCGGCACTTGGCACCGCTCAATGGACCCTTACTCGAGATGGCGGCCACTGGAACTCCATACCGGCTCGGAGGGAACGCGTATTGGCGGTCTGTGATAATGCAGAAGGGGAGTCGCTTGGCAAGGTGGGTGACATTCTGGGTGGTGAGCTGGGCACGGAAGGCGGTCTCGGAGTTAAGTTGGCGAAACCCGGCCTGGTCGAGTTGGGGGATGAGGGAGAGACGGGAGAGGGCAACGGTGGAGGTGGAGAGGTCGCCAATGCCGAGGCGGTCGTTGAGGCCACCATAGGTAGAGCCTGGAGGGACTACGTAGTGGCCCGGGATGAAGCTGTCAGGGTCAAGTGCAGCATTCCAAAAGCCGTCAACCCGGGTCCGAACAATCCAGTCATAAGTGAAGTTGTGACGGGCTTGGTGGGACTTGATCATCGTGAGGCAGCCTTCCACTAGGTTGAAGTATTGCAATAGACCCTACAAAAAAAACAAGTTTTGTCGTAACAAACAGCTGTTTGTAGGATTGGCAAGTATGTAGGAACTCAACAATAATGAAGCCACTCTAAATTCAGCAGGGTGCAAAAAACAGAAAAGATGCAGTGTTAACTCCTGAATCGATCTTGCGATGATACAATGGACAATGATATCCCATTCCAATTCCAATAATATATGACATCTGAATGAGCACCATACACATCACATTTAAGTTCTCGATTAAAAATCAGTGTCATTAACTAGTTCCATTTAATTTCAAATAAAGCATATTATAAAATCGCCACCCCAGCATAATAAAAGAGTCCTGCAAACACGTCGTCATCGTCATCATCAAGAAGAAAGGGGGATTAGTTGAATTTAAATCACATCAGTTTCAGTCAACTGAAATTGTCCCTTGCAAAGAGCATAAATCCTTAAATTTCCATTTTAAGGTAAGTTAGCTGGCTTGGACCGTCTTACAGAAAATATTAGGGCATGTTTATAATCCTGCAACTGTAGTTGGTTATCTGGGTCCCAACAATCGGTAGAACAAATCTACAGAGATAAGCAAATAAGTAAAAGGCCACTTGAAACATTAAAATAATATCTAACGCATCAGAGATTGAGAACCCAAATCATAAAATGAAATGTTCATGATTATCTACTAGGCACCCATGGCACATAAATTAAACTAATACAAATAGTGGATAGATGACATCACATGATATAGATCTGTCTTTTGCGGAGGGGTTGGAATTAGCCAATTTGATTGCATCTCATTTAATGAGTGAGATCTAATGCACTCATATAATCCGGTTACATACAAAAACTTTTCGATATAATATGATCAACATCTGCGATGTAAGAGGTGGCTCATACGAGCGCGAAGCACCTCCTTAATCTTCCCCTGACTAGCAATAGATAGGCAAAGATACAAGCCTTAGAGCAAATTCATTCACATTCTTAGTTAATTCGTAAAAAAAAAAACAACGGTACTGCTGGTAGGTGGGAAGTGGGTGGTCATGTTGGTAGAAGGTGCCCCCCACCCCCTAGGGCGCGATGGCTTCTTTCTTATCCCACGACCGTGATGGTGGCATTGCCAAATGAAATCAAGATTTGAAAGAGAAAGTGAAGAAGAGGGGAAAAGAGAAACAAAAAAAAAGAAACAAGTTGGGTCATGAGGTGGTGGGGTGGGGTGGGGGCATCAATTAAAATATTTCCTTTTGACTTTTCTTCATCCCGGCATAACTATCGAGAAGACAAGAACAATCCATACGGCCAAACCCCTAAAAACCAACTCCCTGATTAAAGAACTCTTCTTAAAGTCAAAAAGCCCAAACCAGAATCAGAAGAGAAACACGGCAGAAGAAGCGGGCTCTCATCAGTTGCAAGGTGAACCGAGTCTAGTCTTTCAGTTCCCATCTAATCTAAAATCCCAATGACAACCTGCCGCAGTTTGGTTAATAAAGATCAAATTGCAATTCGAGATGAACAGAAATGTCAACCTGAAGAAAAATTCAAAGTCTGCACCGCAACCCCAAAATATATGAGTTTAGTTGTTTCAATTCGTGCAAAATGCTAACCTTTATCATTAGGCTTATAATAGCTATTGCCACGTAGAGCAAAAGCAAGATCAATGATGCACTGGAGAGATTACTGAGAACAGGACCTCCATCAAATCCATGTCGAAGCGATAGAAGGGAGAAAGCAAAATTGAACCTTGTAGCCGAACAAAAGCAACGGTAATGAACGAAGCATCCTGATTAGTTGAACCTAATGCGCAGCAAACTATCATCGCAGCCCCATCAAAGACATTGCCATAATTACTTTTGAGTCTGCTTTTCAGCGTACCTGAATCCCGTTGGGCGAGTTACTGGCCGTGAGAACCCGGAGCTCCGCCTCCGATTCTGCCATCCGCTCCGGGCGAAAAATCCGGACCGAGGCGATGCGCGGCGCGTTCTTCAGCAATAGGAACTTGAAAGCGTTCTTATCGAACGGGCTGTGCAGGAAAAGATCGGAGTTAGGATAGACCTTGAGAATCCTATCCACTATCGACGGCCCCGTGAGCTCGAACCTCCTGGCCCCGCCGACCAGGCACACCGCTATCCGCGACCGATTCAGCTCCTCTTTCCACGGCCGGGGCGCGGACGACGGGACCCTCTGGTCCACCGGCGCCACTGCCGCGCCGGCCCCGGCGACGCGCGGCGGGAGGGGGCTGCGACTGAGGAGGAGCGGGGCGAGATTAGAGAAGGGATTGGCGGGGGCGGAGATAGAGAGGAAGACGAGGAGGGAAAAGGGAGGGAGGAGGAGGAGGAGGAGGAGGCGCCAGTCGAGATCCGCGATCCGTCGCGGGAATTGCATGACGATCCCGAGCGACCTCTTCAGCAGCATCCCTCGCCCCTCTCCATGAGAATGAGAACTTCCACCTCCCTCCAGGGGAGATCGTGCCCGACGACGGTGGCGGGCGACGTTGGATAGTGGAGTCCTCCTTTCTGGATGATACTTCTCGAAGACTGACCGACCGTATTCTCTCCCTCTCTCCCTCTGTCCCTCTCCCTCTCCTGGTTTTGGGTTGGGTTGGAGAAGAAGATGGCGAGACAATATAATTTATTTTGAGGGTGGTTGCGGGTTGGCACGGGTGTACAAGTGAGGGGGCTGCGGGGGACATTTAGGGGATTTCAGCTGGCTGCCGCTGCTGCTCTCGCATTCGTAACTCTTCTCGTCTTCGAGGTCCGTTAGCTTTTGCGTACGACTCATGTGCACGTACACTTGCACGCCAGTTGCGGACGGGAGAGCTGACGTGGCCACCAGCAATTTATTTCTATTTTCAAAATTTACATAAGGCTTTTGAGGGGCCAGCCCACCCCCCCCCCCTCATCGTTTTCAATTTTCCCTGCCCCCCCGGTGTTTTCGTTTCGTTTCGTTTCGTTTATTGTATTTTTTATTTTGTTGGCTTAAGTTTCCCCTTCTGCCCTTATTCCTGTATAATTTAAAACTCCCAAAAAAGAATGACCCGAATTCCTGTCGCCCATCGTATCCGAGCCACTTTAAATATGTTTGACGCCACACTTTACCACGAATTCTTTCTTTTCTTTTCTTTTTTTATGCCACGCAACTAACGCAGCTAATCCAAACTTCAACGGGAGTTGGCAAGGGCAGGCAAACACCAGAAACCGGGACCAAAAGATGTTGCGGTTTGGTCCGGGACATGTCATGACCAAACCCATCGTATCCTATCTATCAATCCCACGGAGGGATCACAGCAGACCATTTCAGTGCCGCTGCATATGACTCCAGAGCGGTACCAGGGCCTGATACAAAACCATTTCGGCGATGCAAGGGGGCGCTCCTGAGTGCGCATTCGATGCGTGGGAAGAATAAACTAACAGAAAGGAAAATGAATGTCGAACCCCCTCCCTCTCTCGGACGTAGAATGTCCGCAATAGTTACTTCCAGGGAAAAGAAAAATCCAGGAACAACGTTCTGCCAACTGCAAAACCACCTTACTTGTGACGTGTCCTCCGCACTTCACCTTCTACTCACATTCGGCTCCTTTGCCCCTGAAATGGACGGAGAACCATCGATCTCTTCCAAGGCAGGAAAGTCCCGCGTCTTCTTCCGGTGACTGTCATGAACTCGTTCTTTGAATGGTCTGTGGGTGTATGTGCTGATTCCTGGCACTGATCTTAATATACAGGGTCATCTTGTAGAGGAGGTTGGCAGTAGAGCTGCATAATCTCCAGGGAACGGGAGAAAGACTGAATCTGGTGAAAAGATCGGTCTGCTTCTATTGCAGAATATTAACATGGCCAAGGCTGCAGTGACTAGTCCGAAAGGATATCTTCCAACTCAGGTTCGTCAGAAGCAGCATCATAGTCCAACAGTGTCCCATTGAATAAACTATTCTCCTGAAGGGCATCTCCATTGTCCTCATCATCTAGGTCAGACCATTCTGGATCTTCGTTCATACTCTGATCATCAGCTAAGGCGTCCTCATCTTTTGTGGGGGCGTCCTTACCTTTCCCAATTTTTCTCACCCTTGAATCTCTCTTTGCCTTAGCCTCGGGATCCTCGCAGATGCAGGAGGATGGGTTCTCATGAAACTCGCCCCTGCCTGGTCTCACTTCCATTGGCTCCCCCATGAAGCCTCTCTGATAACTACGGACTTTAGAGGCAAATGCTTCCCAAGTCATGTTACTCTTGGCTGAGAATAAGCGATACAGTTTCTTAGCATTTGGACGAATAGTAGGTTTATGCCCGAAATACCTCCTGCAGTAACACCAGAAATCTAGTCAGATGTTGGAGAGAACGCCTAGAAAGATGTGAAGAAAGGGTGCATCTTGACACAGCAAAACATAAATGACCACATTCTGCATACCTTCGACCAGCTAATATCTTAGCCATATTTCCATTGTTGTTGGTGACAAACACATCACTTTCATCACAAACAATGAAGTCAAGTGCAGCCATACGAGAGGAAAATGAAGAAAATGGTTCCAATTCCTTTTTGCTAGCTAAAGTTTCTTTGGTGTAGAAATTGGGGAAGAGTGCCTTCAGAGGTGCAAGAGTCTCATCCCCTCCATATATTTCGCCAGATGCCACATAGATGTGCACATTGCTACCATATCCAAGTGCCCTCAATATCAGGCCAAGTTCTTCAGGAGTGAGTGGGCATTTCCCTTGTCTCCTTGCTCTATCAGGGTTAGTAATCTACAAATTAATGGACAAGCCTGAGAGCTAACCAAAGCTTAATGTGATGGATATCAGACAAACATAATCAATTTCTTTTTTACAAGTTCCTCTCATCTTCTCTAGGATATCTCAACCAAAGCATATCAAAAGAAAAACATGGATGTAGGAAACTTACATGTAAAGTCTTCCACCTTTTTCTAATTGCACCAAGTTCTTTGATTTCCTTCTCTCCTCCACCATAATAACAGCCAGAGAATGCAAGCATATCAGGTTCAAACCTATGGGAACAATCCTGCTGTGTCAATGTATCATCCTAAATATGTACATACTAAAACAGCCAAAGCAATGTCATCCTTTGAAAAGCAAAAGAATATTCAAATGCCAACAAATAGACATGCCTCACAAATCAAATTCAGGTGGCAGAAGTCCCCAAAATGTTTCCTATGTTATAAGACTTACAAATTGTAACTGTCAGGTTTTGTTCATTAACCGTTATAGTGCTACAACTAACAGGTATAGAAATTGTCATTCAATCTTGAAAAGGAAAAACCTCACAAGCACAATAAGTTGCCATATGACACCCCACAATGGGTACTGAGGCATCTAGAGATGAATCACAGGGTAAAGCAATGCAATAAATAGATTCATATGTAGGTATACCTAACAGCACACAAGAATCATTGTGCACTTCTTTATTGACACAAAATAAAACACTACTGTTGGAGATTCAAAGTAACAGGAACAAAGGCAAATAACCTAAGAAGCGCAGTTGATTGTCATAACACTAGGCAAATGCCAAATGGCAGGAGAGGGACAGTGACGAGGTTCCAGATGCAAAATTGGACCTCACAAGATTTTACCAATGTATTGAATACAGTGTTGATGTAAGATCCCGTAGATTAGCAGTATGAGGTTCGACTAGTATAACCGACGAGGATGCTATCACCAGTCTGTTTAATTAAAGAGGTTTCCAAGGGTCAGATATGTAAGGAAATACGAATTTACACAAGCCTGGCATGGCTGAGATGGCAAACTGTGCCCTCATAGGAAGAGAAGGCCGCTGGTTTGGGCCCCATCAGTGTAGGCTGCTTTTATGTCTGAAAGGTCACCTAAACAGTATATAAATTTCTTGCAAGAAATTACCAAAAGAAAAAAACTGTGCTCCACTGGTCAAGTGTTGAGTGGGAGTTGAAAGGGGCTAGGATTCGATCCTTATCTAACCACCATCAAATAGTATTTTTTCAAAGATGTCCCCACTATTTCCCCAGATCTAGTTCAAATCAAAACAGGTTCACAGGTTGAACTGGGTCTACTCCAATGCTTGACTCGTTGTTAGCCCACATGGTATAGTGTGCTGAATCAGATTGGTGGCCTGACCAGTAATTGGCTAAAATGGTCGAACCAGCCAGCTCAGTCTGGTTTTGGAAACATTGAATTCAAGTTTAAAGAGGATTAAACGCAATCTGATTACCTTAAATGCAGAGCGATGAAACTTTTGCTTCTCATTCTCATTCGCCGGACCAACTTATCACCCATCTTGCGTATAGGATTGGTGAACTTTAAAGCATGGTAGTTAACTCTACATCTTAGTTTCTGCAGTCCTGTATCCAACTTGTTTGAGAGCCTGTAATCAAACTTACTAAGCTGCACAACCTGTTGCAACAATGAACACCAAAAAACGTGACAACCTGAAAATAAAAAGTGCATGTCATTTAATTAGAAGATCCAACGGATCAAGCATATTCATCCAGCCCATCCATATTGGTTCTAATTTACCAAACTTGGAAAAAACAAGTTGAGCCCATGAAGCTATCCTCTTTGTCACCATCAATCCAGACATCATTGGGTCCAGATGTACACTAGTAATAAAGTGTCTGAACAACTTGATGGCATAGATTATCTTTCCATCATACATTATTCATGGAATTGACAAGCTATCCACTTTATAGAGTGAAAACCCTAAATCAAGCAGAAAGGGAAAAAATCAAATAAATGGAAAATTGAGTTTGATTTCTATCATCATGTCATCCTCTGTTTGATGCTTCTTCCACAACCAGGTCAGCTCTCTCTATCAAAAGAATAAGTTCTCAAGAGATTTAAATAGTAAGATTTCCATGTCCCCTGGATACACACTTCCTCAATTCAGCTTACAATCAACTAATGGGTTGCTGAAATAGTTTTGTTCTCACATTTCCATTAGACACTAAGAACTAATCTCTGCTGAGTGTGCGTATCAACTTTTTCGAAAGTTGGAAATATCATGAGCTCTCTACCAGAAGCACCAATTGGGAAAACAAAACAAGGGAAAGGAGTCCACAATTACAACTAGAAAAGAAAACAACTGAACAAAAGGGACGAGCACAGAGAACTTACATGCCTTTTCAAAAGAACAGGCAGCACACGATTATGATAGCATCTTTCACTACACTTCCTGGGGACACGCATCGAGCGGAAGCCCCAAGGTTTTCCCCCCTTCTTAGGAAGCTGCTTTATTATTTTCACATCATTTGCAAGAGATGAGATGAACCAATCAACATCAAATATCTCCGAGAAGTCACTGCGGAGTGAGACGAAAAAACTGGTCAATTAAATGGAATAACAAAACCTGAAGAAAGCCATTGTCCTTTCCAGAGATAGAAGCTATCAGCAAGAGCTTTCATATTTTCAATGGAGAAAGGAAGTGCGTGCAATCAATTACAACAAACCTGGTGTCCTTCCAGAATGATTTTTGGTCTAGTTTAGGAACAACAAGAGTGGCATTCAGAATACGAGCAGCAACAACTGCATCTGTAATCTGAAAATGAATATATCAGGAGAATGTCCAACGTGTTTAACTGTCCAGGAATGACTAAAATCATTATGAAATATGGAGCGAGTCCAAGTAAATAATATGCCTGGCAACCATTCATTGTGATTGAGTACATGGAACAGAAATGAGTAGCTTAAGCGAAATCATATTCAGCCCTATTGTCTCCCTTTCAAGAGATTCCACAATAAGGTACATCAATTCAAGTTTCCATTCGAACAATTTATCTAGTGCAAAGACCAACAGTTTAGCAGGAATAAGGTAAAGTTCAGGGTCAAGGTACAGAAAATAAGAGTGATGTGCAAAATCGTTGTCCTTGAGTTAGAACTTAATCTATTATTTAACATGTTGTCAATCAGCAAGGATCAAGAAGATGATTTTCTATAGTTAAACTGAAAGACTACGCTTCTTCAGCGATGCCATAGAAACATTTAACAGTTAATAAAATTCCCCAGAGAATGACAACAATCATAACTGACATCAATCGGCAGCATTATTTACATTTGGGATCTGAAACAGTCGAACTTTAATTCTAATCATTTGGACAAAAAGCTTCCAGGTAAGTTATTTACTGAGTTTTAGTCACACAGACTTAACCCTCAGGGCAGAAAGTGAGTGGAATGGAAGCCAAATTAAGTGTGAGGGCAAGCTTTGACTGTTACGGAAGGTAGAAGGACAATAAACTTACCCCAGTCCTTTGTTGGTTCAAGCCTCCGCTAGTCGCAATCATCAAGTATCGGTTGGGCTGGGTAATAGCTACAGCTCCTAGAGAATAATAACCACATCTCGTTAAGCTCATCTTATATGTCTAATTTTTCGGTCATACAAATGCAGGAGGGATTTCATGACAAGGAAAAAAAAAAGCCATAGCTCATGTAAGGAACCCTCAAACTTTCCACAAGTGTTAAAAATCAACTGCAAAAGCATACAAGGCAAGTCTGTACCAACTGCTGAGCTCGGTTTATGAATTTGAAAACATAAAGGCAATCAAAATCTTAGGAACATTTCCCAGGTACGTTCTTCCTCTTCAGATTGAGAAGATCATTTAAACTAATATTCAGACGACACTATAAAAATTCATAGATGTTTTGAAAGTGAAGACTCACTGGCAAACTTGGTGCTCGCATTGCTGCATCCGTAATACAACTCAGAATTCCGTGAACTCCATATGTCGCGTCGTAGTTTGCCGCCACTCTCCTGGAGTGAAAACGACAGGAATCGAACGTTGAGCGAATTCAGAAAGAAAAGATTTAAGTAAAGCGGAATAGAGTCAGATCAATAGAGAAGCTAACGACCCACCGGAACACGAAACGACACAGTCGCAGTGGCCACGGCCCCATTGTCGACTCCATCACTGATCTACAATCGAACCATTATCAAGTAAATTGAATTAGAATCATCCTAACGACCGCATCCAATCGGTCACCGAAATGGAGGAAAGACGGAGGGAGAAACCCCGAACACGCAGGAATCCTACTGACGCCCCGAGGGGGCGGCACATTTTACCTTGGAGCGGTAGTGGTGGGGGGAGCGACGGTGATCCAGCTCGATGGGAGGAGGAGCGAAGAACGAGACGAGAGAGAAAAGGATGAGGAGAGCGCAGGAAAAGGCGAATATCACAGGAGAAAACCGCCGGAGCCGATGGCACCAGCTGTGGCGCCGCCGCGGCAAAGCCATGCGCGGCGGTGGCGCTGGCGGCGGCGAACCCGTCCCCCCCACTCTCTCTCTCTCTAAAAGATGTCAATGCAACAGCCTCAGATCCATGCGACCGCGTCGAGGTCCGGAGCTGCGACGGGAGGGAGGGAGGGAGGGAGCGGAATGGATCTTCTCCGGCGAGACGATCCGGAGGACCGGGCTTCAGCTCACACTGGAGAGACGCCGCGCCAGGGTGAAGAAGGCGAGGGCGAAAGCGGAGGCGGAGGCTCGGATTCTATGAACAGGAGCGGCGGAATTTCCGGCCTCCTTCCTGCTCCGTCTGCGAACCTGCACGGATCGAGGAAGGAAGGGAGGAAGGAAGAGGAAGAGGAAGAGGAAGAGGAAGGGGGGAGGGAACTGATGAAGCTGATACTGTTTTTTCTTTGTTGTGTGGATTAAAGTGGGGGGAGGGAGGGCAGTAATTACGGGGGTTATGGTGATGTTTATCCAACAGAACACGCTTCGCGGCGACGCCAACGCCAGCGTGGCAGTGCGTCGGCGATCGTCGTCGTCGTCGTCGTTAATCCGGTGCGTCCCGTTATCCCTTCAGATCGTTCGGCGAAACGCATCCGGCGTTCCGGATTTGAGATCCACGTCAGCACATCCATCGCACAGGATAGAACCTGCGTTCCCCGCGCAGGTCGCCGGAGTCAACACCCCGGCCCCCCGGCTCCGGCTCATGGCCGTTCGGAGTTGGATTTCCGGGCTCCCGGAGCCGGCGTCGCCGGGGCTGCACGGCCACTCAAATCTTGATCCCATGAAAATATCGACCGTGCGGCTTAAAGAATGGACCGGTCATGGAAGATGCGATGATTTCATTGAAAACTTTATAACAAATGATACTATTTATCATCGCAATATATTTATTGACAATCACCAGTAATCTTTCATTTCGTTTAGTTAGCCAAAACAATTTCCTTCTCGTCGAGTATTTGATTTCCCTCCTACCTAGACTCTTTATTTCAGTCCCTCAAAAACATTTATTTTCCCGTCATCCAAACACTGAAACAACTCCTGGGGAATAGTTTTCCATCAAGCAAATGGCGCGACAGTCAGTAGTAAAGAATATTCACCAGCGGAACTGAACGTATTTTATTCATCCGTTGGTTAAAAAAAGATGAGAAGTTTTCTTCTGACAAGACCTCAGTTGATCAGAACATTGAAACATATACAGTTCTTGGTGTGGGGCGCAAAGCCCTCAAGTCTCATGCAAATGCTGCATCGATGTTGCGCAACCAAAAGAAGAAATATAAATGGTGGCACAGTTATACAGAATCCTCCTGCTCTTGGGAAAAGATCTGTGGGAAATGTGGGTAATTCGTGGACGGTCCCGAACAAGTCCCTTGCACCACCGAGATGATGCGAATCTTCAATTACAGGAGCACTTTCCCATGTGAGTTCAAGATGCTCCTCTCCAACTCCACCTCCATGATATCTAATTTTAGAACCCATGCCAACTTCATGGTAACCAATTCAGGGCTGTAATCGAAAACATATACAGAGAAGGTGCAACAGTTGGTTGAAACAGTGCCAGGAGGATGCATACCGAGAAAGTTTGCTGATGTACCATGCCGATTCACTCGAAGGCTGCCATCTTCTGCCCTAGTAGTCATAACACCGACAGCATATTTGAGAACTCATGAAGCTGAGCAGCAAAAATATATCATTCTTGTGTACATCTCGCAAGCCTTTGAGCCCATGGGCTTTGCTCAGGTAACCAATCGATTGGCATCCCTTCAATGGCACACCATCTCAAGTTCAACAAGGCAAAGGCAAGATCATCCTGATTATGTTTAAAAAAGCGAGTTAAATAAGACTCGGCATCTGGGTCTTCACTGAAGATAAAATCCTCGTATTCAGCCTTCCTTTCTTGAGAAGGGTCATCTGCTTGACAAATCATTCGCATGCTCAATACTCTCAATGCCTCAATGGCTGTGCCGTGAAATCCATTGTTCGCATATGCAGTGTAGACATAACAGCAGGTTGATGGGTCAGGCTGAAGTTTCTCTTGATGCATCTGCTCAATAATATGCTCAAGTATGTCAAGTCTCCCCTGCAACACATTAGATCCACTTAGTAATTTCTATGAGCTCTAGAGAAGCAGGGAGCTTTAAATAAAATGCGCTCAATGAAAAACAAACCCCGATATAACTAAAGAATACTCATTTTACTTTCTCAGTGGCTTATAAGCCTCGCTTCCTGTATAACGCCACCAACGTCTATACAAACACAACTAAGAAAGAAGCAAAGCAGCACTCCTGCAGTCAAGTTGTGCTATTTATCTTGCAATAAAACATCATGAAAATTACCCACTAGGCAGCAAAAACTTGGGGAAGAAACACATATATCCTATAATATCCCCAGTGCTTCAGCAAGTTGCCATTAACATTTCTTTTGGTTATGTTGTAAGGACAACATTTTACTACTCAAATCCATCCAGTCATACCAAAGCCATCTCTGACAATGCTTCAAGTCTAGGTTTTCCCTCTCTACCTTCTTTCTCTGATATGCAAATCTACAGGCTCCAAAAACCACAAAATCAACTATTTGACCCAAAAGGAGCTGAACATTCTTAGAATGGGAAATCTTTTTGTTAGGAATGAACTATGATCCTCAACTTGTGCTCCAAGGATCCCGAAATACCAACAAAATCAAAATGGACCTAGATACAGCAAGGTTTTAATTTTATCCCCCCTTATTTGACATGGAGTATCATGATTGTTTGGCTGGACTAATTCCTCAAGATGTATGCAAACCACTACATCCATGTGAATTGTATAAGGTTCCAGCCATAGGATGACAAGCGTGGCCCCATAGTTACTTCAGGAGACATCATTTGAAAATTGAATCTGCTGTATCTAAGCTTGAGGGAGATCCAGATCCACTTCAACCCAGGCATTGGCCAGGTCGAGTTGCACGCCAGTTACAGCAATAGATTTAGAATTTACAAGAATTGGATTGGACCAGTTTTGTTCTCGGTTCCTCCCATGAAACCCCAGCAAACCAGAAAACTAGGACATTTCCAAGAGTAAATCAGTCTACTTCAGTAAGAAGAGTCTTTTATGCATGCAGAATCTAACCCATAACCACAGTCTGGGAGAGTGTGCACAAACCAGTCGAATAGCAACTGCTCAAGTTTTAGATTTGGGAAACAAAAAAGAAATCATATACTTACAATCTGATGCTTAACATCTAAATAACCCTTAAACAAGTTTTCTGGTCCTGCACACATCTTTACTCTCCCTCTCTCAGTCAGAGCAATTACATCAGAAGCTTGCAGCAATAAGCAAGCAAAGATCGTGAAGCAACCTTATAATATCTGTCATTGCCTCAAGATCAACCAATACATCAACAACATTCCATCTCTCTCTCTCTCTCTCGCTCCCCCCCACCCCCACTTTTCTTTTCTCTTTTCCATCTGTTCTCTCTGGCTTACAAGTTCCCCCCTCTCCCTCTTAAGGCTTTTATCCATGCCCCCTCTACAATTTTTTGATGGCAGTAATGGTAAACATTATAATTGATTTTTTTTCTTGTTCTTTTTTTGCTTGATATCAAAATTGCTTTCCCAAACTTTTCATTCTTTAAAGAAACAAAAGTTCCCAGGTCATTTTAATGCTTTCAACAACCAAAACTAAATCCAAACAGGTTTACAGGCCGATCCGCGGACAGGCTGCTTCTGATCCAAGCCTACCCAGTTTGGTTCCCAATCCAGACTTTTTTAAAACTAAAACCTTCATCATAATTTCAAGCTGCTGTTTTGAAGTCAACCACCTTGGAACAAATCACCTCAAATCCAAACTAAACACTTAAGCATTCAGCCAATTCCCCACAAAACATCCTGAAGCTCTTCTCCCTAGGTTCTCCAAAATTATTTGTGTCCCAGGACAAGGTGGAAAGTATTTGAGGCTATTTGGGCATGAGCATACCCAAGTTGGACCCGCCATTTCCAGAGATGGGACCAAAAACTCGGAATGAAATATCATATATGCGCCAGAGTGCTGGAAACTTGCTACCTTCCAAGGCCATCGCAAATGGTTGGATAAGCTCAATTTATTTCAGTAGTAATGCAGAAATTTTTTTCGAAGCCAAAATTCTCAAGAGTACCCTCAATCAAATCAGTCATTCAAATTTGAACATTACTGCACAAGGCAAAGATGCATCATTATGAGCCTACAAGGTGGGATTTGCATATGTAGAACATCTGCCACAAGATCTTTCTTACCAATAGCGACACGCACTTCAATACAACCAACAGATGCAATTACATAAAGCAAACAAAAGGCATGATGACTTAATGACCAGACATCATTTCCAAGCATGTCTTCAAAAAGCATGAGTGTGTCTAGAAGAAAGATGAAGTGAGGCTATGACTACTATATTCTCAGCAATTCTCTCCTCTCTAATTCCCGACTGATGCACATGCAGAGGGAAAGAAATAAAAAAGGAGATGAAGATGCTACACCTTTTCACAAGCTTTCAGAAGAAAAGTGTTCAATAATAGGAGATCAAATTGAATCCTTTCTGCTTTGGCTTGATCAAGAAGATTTAAAGCTTCATCATAGTTTTCACAGACCAGCAAAACCTGAAAGAAAGAACCTAGTGAGCCTACATTGCCAAAGCCAAAAACTCGACGTTCAGGGGGGGGGGGAAGGGAGTAGGAGGTGATGGATTCTGGCAGGAAAAGAACCGTGAAAGTTAAGATCATTTGGAGTTCACCTTTATAAGGGCTGTGTAAGTCATCGTTCCGGGATAAAATCCATCACGAATCATCATGGAAACAAGTGCACAGGCAGAACCATAAGATTGTATGATGCTACAACAATCAATCATTATACAATATGTCGCAGGATCTGGCGAAAGACCACGCTGCTTCATAGTCTTAAATATGTCCACTGCTTTGCGGCTCTACAACAAAGGCAGAAAGATAATTAGGACCTGGAGAAAAGTTAGAAAGACCACAGTTCAATGGGAGAACATACCACAATGATCGCAACATGCAAGTTAGCACTTACTTCTTTAGCCGCAACCAAGGAGTGCAACACTACATTGTGTAATTGTGCTTCCACAGAAGCCCCACTGCAAAGAAAACGGCTCTCTGCCACACGTAGCATCTTTTCTATCATTCCCTCTTGTCCTAGAGCTGCTAGCTGAAGATAATCAGAAACAAATTAATCCCATTGCAAGCATGTGGAAAGAAAAGAGTGAGCTTCCAGCTCAAACACTTAGGATTTAGCAAGTGGCAAACTTAAAATCATTTAACAGAGAGAACCGTCTTAATACAACTGAATTTCAAAAGATCGTCCAATTTCCTAACTTCATCTACATGGATTCAATCTGAGTTAAATTAGCAGCAGCCTACACATACATAAGCATATAATAAAAGCTATCCTAAAGTGTAATTTATTGAATTTCCCGTACTCTCAATATAAAAATTTCTCAAATAAAGGCAGCATTTCAGACCTGCATGAGACCCATGTTCAAGCCTCACAACAGTAACTGTCAAAAGAACCAGTGTAATCGGGGGGAACCAACCTAAATGCATATCCATGGTCATTCAAGAGAATCAATGCGGCAGTTAGTCATATTTTCTGTTCTTAAATGATAGTATGCGTCAAACCCAGTACAACCTCTGGATAGTTTTTTTGAATATACAAGTATGCTTCCAACAATGCTCAGGCTAGTTCATGTCATTCACAGTGCCAACATAAAGTGGGCGATTGCATATATAGCAAGATAAGTACCAGATTTTTTAATGAGATGAGGCTATGATCAACACCATTTTTGGCCATATCCATTTCTATGGCTTCTATCCTTTTTGCAGCTTCTACCTGTGACAACATATTTCCCTCTTCATATGGAGCATTCACAGTACCAAATAAGGAAAACAGCAGCTCATACGTCTGGATATTTGGTTGAAGTCGTATTTGTTTCATTTTTGCCAACGCATGAACTGCACGCTCAGGTCGATCCTGCACAATGCAAACCATAGGTCTTTTAAACTGTATAGGGAAATAATGTGCAAGTGAACTTTGAGTATAGTGAAAAAACAACCATCTGAAAAAAGAAAAAAACGCACATCCAGCAAACTCTCAAAGGCTCCTCAATAAAACTTCTAAACACTAGCAGACCTTGCGGGACTGATGGTGGCCCCTGCTCGCTGACCACCAGAATATATATTAAACTCCTGAAACTTCAAGTTAGATCCTTTGCTTGTCCCCACAAACCTAGAATTCTGGGTGCATTATTGATCCCATAGTTGAAAGTTTCTCTTCTGATAGATTCAAATTGTGATGGTAATGTGCAGAGAAATGCAGCTCGTCACTTTTAATTGAAAACCAACATCCCACATAAGAAGCACTTTTTATCCTAGAAATCTTTGTTTGCATCTCTTGGTGCTTAACAACACTAGAAATCTTCTTCCTGGTCTATGTATCCCATTAAAGGCATTAAAACCACATCAAGTTGTGGGCACTGGAATCTCAATACATCATATCTGTCAAATAAGCCTGAGAATCCCTATAAACTGGAATTGTTGGTGACGTAACAGGAACTGTCAATATCACGCTACTAGGAATTATTATTAAGGTTATTGGTGACACTTGGGAACTAGCCAATACTCTCTTCCCAAGCATTTCTCCAATGAATGATAGAAACATTAGTGATAATATCTCGGTATATATCTTCCAAATATAATAGAACGTGTGTGCCATTGAGTTGAAACTGTTCAGCATACCATAAATGAGAAGTGCTAAACAATCGTGTATAAAGTAGATGGTGACTCATGATCTTCCCTTGCTAAGATTGTGAACATCTTCTTACTCTTCTTGGCTTACCCAAAAATAAAAAATATTCAGGCCTGCGTGATAGGGAATAATTTCTATTCCAGTACTCATCCTGGGACAAAAATCCATTTGATAGGAAAATTTCTTTTTTCTATATTCCATAAATAGGTTTGGCTAAGAAATTAGAAATAGAAAATTTATGGTTTCTCTTTTAGAATGAGAAATCAAGAAATTATTTCTCCCTCGCCTAACTCCCTCAAAGTCCACCACCACCGGTCGCCGCCGCCGCCGGTTGTCGCCACCATTAGTCGACCACCGGCCGCCGCCGCCGCCAACCGGCCCATCACCACCCACCACCGCCCTGCCGCTGCCCTCAATCACCATCACTATGTTGCTGCCGATCGTCGGCCCTCGGTGGTTGCCACCACCGCCTCCTCTGGTCACTGGCCAGCAGGTCACCACTGCTGGTGGTCATCACCGCTGGTCGAGCACCTCCACTAGTCACCATAGCGGCCAGCAAGTCACCATCACCGTCACCGGTCGCCGGTCAACATCGCCGCAACCCGCCGGTAGCCGCTGCCACCACAACCCACCAGTCACCACCACTGCCATCCGGCCGATCACCGCCGCCACAGCCGCCAACCAGCCGGTCAGCATCACCGTCCAAAAGGAAAATTCTATTTTAAGAAATATAAATTTTTTTCATTATCGAATGAATTTCTATTTTTGAAATAGAAAATGTTTGCCCTTATCAAACGTATTTTTTTCCACGGAAACTCATTCTGCATTGAAATTGAATCATGCAGGCCCTCAATGTCCAACACTATTAACCATTGTGTATTCCCATCCTAGCTGTACTCCTAAGCTAAGGCCAGGTGGGGAACCCTTCATGCTAAAAAACAAAAAATTGAGCATAACTCATTCTTCTTCCAGTACTAAAGATGTCGTGAACAAAAAATGCTGCAGTACATCTAGAAAAAGATCTCCTAATAAACAGCCATACAGCAGAATATCTGAAGATACCAACTCACCACTGCATTACATGCTGCAAGGAAAACATTAAACGGATAGGGATGTGGACATTCAGAAATTTGACTTAATAGAGCCTCCGCATAATCCAGTTCCAAGGCTTCACTGCACTTCACTGAAATGGTTGCTAGGGTAGAGTCAAATGGCTTTAGTTTCTGCTTTTGCATCATTGTCAACTGCAAGGACAAAAGGTTTTGTTTTCAAGAACATCCTTGATAGGGGAATTAATAGTAACAGCATGAAAGCAATGCAAATGGAGTGCTAAGAGAAAGTTTGTGAATAACCGATACTCACCAGTTCCAAACCATCAGTTAAACCTTTCTCAGTAACAACTGCTCTGATAAATCCATCGTATGTACGACTTGATGGTTGCAACCCTAGGTTTTGCATCTAGGCAGATACAGGAAACTTCTCTCAGTACCTTTTACTCTCATTAACACTGAATAAAATACTCTGTCAAATAAAAAATCCATAAAACTAATTGCCCAAGCTCAATGGAGGGTGTAATCCAAGGTAACAATTTCTGCCACTACAATAATAATTAATCAGGAGAGAAAATTATATAACTAAATTTAAATACTAGTCAACAAAAAGAGCCACATTACACTTGGAGATTTTGTTGAAAGATAAAATTAAGATATTGACAGTTCCATGTGACTCATCATCTAAACAGAGCATTCAAAGTGACAACTGTATTATCAGCAACTTCTATCTGTATTATCAGCAACTTCTATCAGCTTTTATAGACAATAAAAAGAGATCTCAGTAAATAGGTCCTTCTACCTGTTGAAATAACTGCTCCGCCAACCTATGGTCGCTTGTTTGCGCACACATGCATATCACGTCAGTGTATGACCGGCTCAGCACATTCTTAAGTGCAAAATATTTAGGATTTGGTGTGCTGATTCCAACACACATTACTTCGTTTCTAGGACCATAACTAGTGCATAGCCGCATGTCATTGGCAAGACCATCCTCTTTGTCACAGATACGTTCAGTTTCTTCCTTTTCAGATCTCTCCAACTGTAGTTCACTCATGGAAGGTATTGGAATATCTAGCTTTGGAGAATGCAAACCTCTCTCTGCATATCTATTAGATAAAGTACCTTCAGTAGCCAAAGCCACCATAAGTTGCAGACTTTCACAGGCAGATTTTAGATCTCTTAACCTTGAAAAAGACCAAATAAACTTTCTTAATGAAGTAAGGTCCCAATTGTAATGCTTGCTATATTCCTTCCAAATATGATGCACGGCAAAAAGATTTTGCTTCCACACAGCAATCTGAGAGGAGGAAACAACCATTAGAAATGATTACAGAAGAACAGCAATTTGTTTACCTTAACCTCAATCCACATAATGAATTACAGAAAAGGCAGAATTTAGCATGGCACAGAAAACAGTGAAAAAAACAATTTTTTTAGATATCAATGCAACTTAAGATAAAATAGAGCAACCAACTGCAAATGGATCACAAGAGATGGATAAATCAAGTGAATGCCTAAACAGTGAGAGAAATTAAAACTTCTATTTGGCAAGATGAAAAATGCTTCTAAATCTGGCGGAGACAAGCAGCAGTTCAAAAAATTCAAGAGCCAGGAATCCACAATTCTATATTTGAACTTGGTCTGTGGTTCATGATTTGTTCTTTGCACTAACCTTTTGCATTGTCTTCAACATTACAAAAGAAAAATGGTATGTGCTTTGTGCTTCTAAAATGCTATAAGAGATGTAGATTTTCTTTTCCTCTAAAAGTTATGGCAATGCCCTCTTTCTGGCATCAGATCCATTCCAGTCTTCCCTTCTAATTAATAAAGAATATTTTATAGGAGCTCACTATAATGATATAATTAAGAAAATAAAACAAATCAAATGACAAAGTATCTATGCTGTTCAATATAATCTTGAGTCTATTAACAAAACAAAGGGGTCCAAATCTGTATACAATTTAGTGGAATAAGTAATACAAATCAGTCATAGTGGAGAATATATATGAATCAAGTATCAAGAAACCATGGAATATGTTCAGGGTTGCTTGCCCTTGGACAACACTAACAGAGTTCTCATTCAAAGACATAGGTCAACTGATCTTCAAGGAGCCAGATACTCACAACATCTAAAATGCTTTAACAGGTCACTCTTAACTTCTTCTTTTTCCCCCTATCAGAAAATTATTTAGAAAACTTGGAAGGGCAAAGGTCCACCAGCCCTCCGTAACTCTGTTCTGTTAAATGTGCCTCATCAGATTGCTTTTCTGATTGTCCTCTGTCAGCCAACAAAAATAATTGACCAAGACAAGTTCACCAGAAACATTGAAGTATGATACACTAAACATCTCTCCAGTAAAAACATCTGAACTGGCTGGTTGTTCTAAAGGTGATTAGTCAAGAGTTTTGAAGTGTGCAACAGATCTCCAGAGAAAAAATATTTGAACTGCTGCCACCTCGACTGAGAGAATAATTGGAGATGCGCATGCATGTGCGTGCAAATATAAGAAAGAATCTACACTATTAGAGCAAAAAAGGACTGACAGAAGTACTCCTCAATATGTTAAAATGCACTTTTTGTCCAACAATCTTATTCTTGGACTTCAAATTTTTTCCAAGGTACCTTTATAATCATGTGATGTTTCTCAAGACAAAATGGTGAGAACCCTTGACAACAAGCATTTTACCTGCAGAAATAGATCAATTGTCCCATAGAATGGCGGAACTGCATACTGAGAGATTGACAAGGAACCAAAAAAGAAAGGAATAGTCATACTAAAAGAGGTTGGGAAATTTTGAGGAGCCAAAGACACAAATGACATGTACTTATACTTGGAGAAAAGTAGTCAAGCGACAGGCTTTAGAACTGGAACTGGAACTGGATTTTAATTCTCAGTACGGCATCAAATTAGGATTCTCTTCGAAGCATAGGTCCATAAATGGCCCATGACACCATGCTCAATATCCCCCCACCCCCCGCCCCTCTTCTCTCTCCTCTTGCTCCTCCTCCCACACACTCTCAAAAACACACATTTTCAGAATAAGATGAGAAGGGGGAGAAAGGCATGACATTAAAGGTCCAAAAAATGCATAAAGTGAAAGTGCAACTGAGCGTTAACATTAGCCATGGACAAAAAATCATCTCCACCATCATACCTCAAGGAGTTCCAAATAAGTTGCTTCATTCTTCCCCACAAGCCAGCGTTCCATCAGATCTAAGCAATCAGCGTACAGTTCACTTCGCACATCAACGCAGACCCTCAGGAAATAATTATACATATCCAATGAATGAGACACATGATGGTTTTCTCCAATATTAGATAGTAAATTAAGTCCCTGAATAATGTGCAACAGAGCAAAAGGTCAGCACTCAGATAAAAATGATTATCCTACCAAATAAAAAAAATTATGTTAAAAACTACAACCATAACACAACTATCACTCATTACAAAAAAAGAGAATAAAAACCTCAACCTAGGAAAACTCATTTATTTTCAATGCCAAGATTTGAAAACTTTCAAGAATTTAAGTTATGGTCCAAAGTGGCAGAATTCTTCATCAACAGATAACGAGAATTAACTCTCCTCCAAAGAAGAGCTGTAGCAGTGAACTTTCGTTTTTGAGCTTTTTAAGATATGCTCAACATGATTTCTGTATATCACTACATGGCGCTCAACTGCAGCTGTCCAACAAAGATGTGCTTTACTCTGGCACTCATAATTGACTTGGAAACTTGATGGGGACTATGCTCATTAATAATGCTTGCAGTAGAAGACATTCACAGTAGATGTCGTTCACACAAATGACCAAGATTGGGAAATTTGCTGAAGACAAAGTCCTGTAGCTAATGACACAAACCTCAAAACGAAGCCAGCAAACCCGCAAGACCAGAGAGCTTAACTTTTATGGAGGAGAAAAACTGATGACTATTCTGGAGAAGGACCAAGGACATGAAGGATGAGGCATGGAATGGGCTAAGGATGACAGAACCTTGACAGAACCAAACATTTAAAACAGACTGGATGGGCTAGCCAGCAACAAAGGTCGAGAATGAGCTCATAATGACACCAGAAGGACAGCTGTCGACAATGAGATGGATAGCTGATGGAGATGCCTGCCAATAATGGCCACCGAGTGGAAAGTGGACAGACCCACAATGGAGAGAACCCCTGACTGACAGAGCAAGGAGGACACATGACTACCTAAATCTGGACAACCTGGGAAGGCAACAAGCTCCCCCTGATGACTAAAAGAAATTGATGAACAGAAGAAAGAGCAAGGGATGAAGCTCGAATTCTTGACAGTAAAGAAGATTTTGATATAATTGATGACAGACTCAGAACACAAACGGCAGAGGACTGAATAGAGCTTGCAACAGAGATGAACATGGTTGGCTGGCTTGGTGGCTTGATGGATAAGGCAACCAAAACCTTTCTTATTGTGTGAATAAACAAGAGAAAAGCAGCTGTGTTTTGGCAATCTAGAACTTCGATTTTAGTTCCCCTCTCTTGGTGGCTCTGACACCATGTCAATATTTAAGGAACTTCAAGAAAGAGGAGGAGAGAGAATCAACAAAGACTACATGTTTAATCAACAACTTAATGAAAGAGTCCATAAGATGGTTCTATATATAGAGAATGAGAGACATTAACAAAATGCTGATTTCCTTGTTTATGACCACTTACTAACAAATATTTATGGATACATTTTAAAAGTTTACTGCACTACAAGTTTAGACAATTGAAGGAAAAAGAGAATATTGCAATATCCTTCAATCCAAATATAATCAAAAAAGTCTCTCTTTCCCCAACCTTCCTTTTAGTTCTGTGTTCTACATATTCCACCTCCTTAGCTGCAAGTAACGATTAATATCTAATAGGTGTAAAGATGTTGAAGTCTTGGGTCCATAAATTCCTTTTCCAACATAAAATTAATGTAGAGTGATTCAAGTTCTCAGCTATCCTTTTTCCCTTAGTAGGTATCAAACTAGAGGAAATCAAAGAAAGCAGCTCAAATTGTGACAATTATTCCCAGAAATGTTATGCAACTGTTATTGAATGTTCACTGCAGACAATAAGCCTGCTGAAGATTACCTCACATCAATGTAGTGGTGAAATATGGCTTACTGGTGACTCAACATAAAAGATAAACCTTCTCGAATGTTTTACATAAAACAGGGTGCAACTAGTACTGGTATCATGTAGCTCACCCACTTAGTGGAATAAGGCTGGATGGCAGTTGTTACCGTGGATGTGAAAACTTGCAATGGAAATTGTCATGGCCAGTAACAGCATTAACGACTTTCTAATCAAAGAGAATCATGACAAGAATATTTACAATATACCTAAAAAATTTGAGTCTCAAAATTATAAATGAAAATCATTAAGATTAATCATAGCTAAAAGCAATTTCGGTTTGACGAATGCATCATCTGCTTCTCCTCAGGATCAACTTAAACCGCACATAGTTTTGTACACAAACACCAACTTTTTGTGAGTGCTGGCTCTGATGCCTTAACAATGAATCTCTTTAGTCCTAATAAGAAAAGTATATAAATGATGTAAGTGATTTTCGACAGAATACATAACCTAAAAGTTGGTGTGATTGATATCAACACATCGGACAATCAATTACAGTGATAATGAGTATACAGCTTTAAGCTAGATATCAATCCACTAGATCACAACGCAATATGCAGTCAAATAACTTATTGATAATCTCACTATGTATTTCAATGTGTTGCCATGTGTGTTTTCAACATTTCAAAGAAAATAAGAACAGAAAATGGTTCATACTGCGTGGCACAACTAATATATTCTCAGCTTCTTATTGAGTAATCCATAATTGGCACTGAATCCAATATAGAAGTCTTCAAATAAATATTCTGCGAGCATAAATTCCAATTTTATCATCAATACTAAATGACTATAGAATGAGTGTATATCTACAAACTTCAAAAATAGATGAGAAGAAACTTTAGTAACCATGATTAACTTCTTTAATGAGAAACAAGCTAATTATCCTCTAGGGATCATTTGTGAAAGGAATTATCGTGACTTTTATCCAGAGCTCATAGAAAAAGATCATACCACTGCCAAGCAACCAGCTCTACAAAGTGCCTGCAGAGTAAGAATATGGCATCTTTCACCCATGCTGATTTTCTTCTCATTAATCAACTTCCAAGTTTCCATGGCAAACTGTACACACATCAAAAACCACATCAACTTAACAACCTAACGGCTTGCTTAAACAAGATCCAAGTACAATCCCAACTAGTTATATCTTCATTGACATGACAATAGATAACAGCTAGCATCGACTGAAAAAGGAAAAATGAAGTCTCTGTTGCATATCATAGCATGGGATAACGAAATGGCTAATATGTTTGTCAGTAGAAACTAAAACCTGCATGTGCAGCATCTTCTCTTACAAAGATAATTAATTGTTCTATTCATACTTACTATAAAGTAGCAAAAATCAAAATTCTGCTCACAAAATCCATGTCTTTTCCATTTCGAAATGCCAGAAGTAGCCTAATCAACAGATTGAAGTTCATAAGATCTGAGTAAGAAAGGCTATCCTAATGTTATGATCAGTTTCTGGGGCTTTATTTAGATGAAGGCAATTTCTTTTCACTTTAAGTTGGAAACTTCATACGCAGATGAGATAATGGACCAATGATACAAATGGCACAGTGTATCCTATAGTGTATGCTCCAAGGTGGCAAAAGAACTGATTGTTAAAAATCTACTACACTGAACATTTTTAAGCCAATTAAACATTGTCCTCTCTCATGGTCCATTTGGTTGGCCTCACTCGAAGCCAAAAGCTAAAGGAAAGAAGAACTTAGTATCTTCCAAGACTTCCATTCAGCATGAGTATATGCATGGGATTTTGGCTCATGAGATAAATGGCTTCTTACGACAATGAAAGGCCAATTCACAAATAGAGAGCATAACCCTCTACAGATGAACATAATAAAATATCATCTTGTGTACACCATGAACATGAATAAGAAATTTCAACACATAACAGTATAAATGCCCATCTGTACAAAGAGTGAAGGAAGGCAATAATTCTCAAGTTCTTTTCACCGAGCGTAAATCATAGAGCTCTACAACCCAGTCGGGGTGCAAACCCAAGCAACCATGGCCCGCGATGCCTGAGCCACCAACCACCAGATACTATCTCGTTGGCGATTAGTCTAGTGTCACCGACAATGTAGGGCATTTTTAAAATTTTGAAGTTTAGTGAGGGTAAAGTTGGGAGAAAAGAAATACATTAGCATTCCGGAATTGCTAAAACCCAAAGCTCCTATGGACTTGCTTTTGGCTAAGGGACTTTAGAGGAATCGAAATGCAATGCATTTCCTCGAGGCTCTTCAAAAAAATTCACCAAATGCCTTGACTTTTGTCTAAGGTCCTTTAGAGGCCCAAAGGCGTTTGGCAAATCGGTTGTCAAAAATGCCTAAGTGAGTTGGGTCGCAAGCAAAGGACAGGGAGAACTCGGTTTCAACTTTTGGTATAAAGGCACTTAGAAACAGAAGACGGAATCACCATCCATAAGACCTTTAAGAAAGATGTAGCAGATGTTAAAAAGAACCAGGATAGGGTCATTGGTATCAAAAACATGGCAAGCCACGATATCTAGTAATTAGTTTCTATACATCTCAAGTTGGATCCTTGAGAAGTGGTTTTGGGAAGATATTGGTGAACTAGTTCAAGAAATCCCCAACTATTGAAGATTAGAGGAGGAGATCCAATTGGACATGTGGGTAAAGAAACGGAAGATTACAAAAGCTTTCATGATGGTCATGGCTTAAAAGAGGTAAGGCATAGGGGAAGGCCATTTTTACTTTGCAATGGCTCACAATCTTTATTGGCCAATACCTTATTCAAAAAGTTGGAGGAGCATGCAATCACTTGGAAGAGTGGATCCTCAAGATCACAAATAGACTACTGTTTGATGATACAAAATGTCCAATTAAGTTATAAAGATTGTAAAGTTGTTTGAGGAGAAAGCTTACTATCCAACATCGATAATGGTGCTTGATGTCCACATTAAAGAGGAAGGCAGAGAAACAAACCATTGAAGTGTGCTAGAATCAGATGGAACAATCCCTGTTCAAAGAAGAGTTATTGGCCAGTGTGCAAGGGAGGATAGATGGGACTCAAATCAGATTTGGAGTTCTTGGGCTAGTTGCATTCGGAGAGTGGCAAAAGTGGTGCTTGGGGATTCTAAGGATTGTCCACCATACCAGGAGTCTTGGTGGACAGAGGAGATACAATAAAAGATTAAGATCAAAAAGGAATGCCTCACAGTCATGTACAAGGATAAAAGTGATGAAACATAGCAAAGTAGAAAATAGCAAATAAGGAGAAGAAGAAAGTCCTAAGTGAAGCAGAACTAGCCACTTGTGATGATCTTTATAAAGAGATAGACATCAAAGTAGGAGAAAGTGATATAGGTAAATTGGCTCAAGAGTAAGGAAAACAAGAGTTCTAAACCAGGTGAGATGTATCAAGGACAAAAATGAGAAGGTTCTCCTAGAGGAAGATGTTGTCAGAGGCAGCCGGGAAATTATTTCTATGAAATCTTCAATGAAGGATATGAGAGAAAACTTCACCAGGAGAGTTGGGTAATTCAGAAGAATGCAGAAACTACTATTTATAATGAAGCATAAGGATGAAACGTTTAGAGCTTTCAAGAAGACAAAGAATGGAAAAGCAGGATCTTATAGGTGGAAGGTTTTCTGGGAGAGATTGGCGTATCTTGGCTAGCCAACCTTTTTAACCCAATCTTCTTTAAGATCCAAGAAATGCCACACGAATGGAGGAAAATATACTTAGGTTCCAATCTTCAAGAAGAAAGGTTGCATTCAGAAATGTGCCAACCATAGAGGGGCCAAGCTAATGAGTCATACCATGACAGTTTGAGGCAACAGACTTGTACTTCAGTTAACAATTTGGTTTTATGCCAGGTAGATCAACTATCGAGGCTGTTTGCCTGTCGTGAAGATTAAAGGAAAGGAATAAGAATAAATGGAAGGATCTGCAATTGGTGTTCATAGTTTTGGGAAAAGAATATGATACTACTGAGGGAAATTTTTTTAAGAGCACTCCAAATGAAAGGGCCACACATTGCCTATTTACAAACAATAAAGGATAGCACGATAGATCTGTCACATTCATTAGGCCAAACTGAGGGTAAACAAAAGAATTCCCCTATAACTATAGGTTTCCATTAAGGCTTTGCTCCAAGTCCTTAATCTTTTTCCTCAATTGATAAGCTGAGAAGATATATGCAAGATGTTCCTTGATATTTTTGAACATGGCATAGTGCTGGCACATGAAACCCAAGTCAGGGTTAACCAGAAACTCAGCCTTTGGAGGGAAATTAGGAATCTAGAAGTTTTGAACTCAATTGGAGTAAGCCGAAACATATGGTGCATAACTTTAGCAATGGCAGAAGTTCAATTGACCCCATGGTGAAAATTGGAGTTTTAAAGGTGCCAAGGAGTAAAGATTTCTCATATCTAGGATCCGTTCTACACAAAAAAGAGAAAAAAGATGGAATCTCATTCACAGAGTACAGGCAAGAAGAAGTGGTGCATTTGGGGTTTTGTGTGACTGCTAAAAACCAATTAAGCTCAAGGAAAAGTCCTTTGATGACAGCTGTAAGGCCAGCGATGCTTTTTAACATGAAGTGTTGGACACTTAAGCAACAGTATGTGCACAAAACCAGTGTAACAGAGACGAGAATGCTTCTTTTGATGTGCAAGCACACGAGAAGAGATAAGATTGAAAATGAAGCTATTGGAGAGAACGTAGATATTACTCCATTCGAGGAAACGATAAGAGAGTATTTCTTTCTTAAAGAGTTTGGTGATGTTGAATGAAGGCCTTCAGATGCCCTAGTGAGAAGTTGTATCATGGATTGGATACAATGTTTACAAGAGTAGGGCAATGCCTAGAAAGACGTGGATGGCAAAACAAAATTTTATGAACCAACCAGAACTGACAGAGGATCTAAGGAAAAATCAAGCACAGTGGCAGATTTCATGTAACCGGCCCCACTTAGTGAAATATGGCTTGTTCTTGCTGTGTTGTTTGCTTGTTGGTCATTCATCAATTTCAGGAAGCAACTTTATGACAGTCATAGTTGGATGCTCCTCTGATCTGCATTCTAATAGCTGCAGGGCACGAATGAACATCCTTCTAGGCAAGACTGAATATATGCATCTAGTATATATAATCTCATCTTACCGAAGCATCTGATGATCTCGCACAGTAATCAAGGATATGAACTACATCGTCGGCCTGTAGTGATTGGTTCCCATAGCCAAGATATGAAAGAAGATTGGAAGCTTTGGTTCTGTCACCCAAACGTAGTGCATCAACAATTCGATGCCCGAAACGTTGATCAGCTGCACTATTAAAAAAAAAAGAAAAAGGAAAATACTTTCAATGCTCTACAATAGCTCTGACCCCATAGAATTGCCATGCACACAGAGTTAGGATAAAAAGACTAAGAAGCCATCCATGGCCCCACCCAGCCACGACAAAAAGGAAGGAACCAGGATTAACATAGAAGAAAATGTCAATCAAGGGCAGAAGGATATCTTAGTTCACCAAGCATACTTAAAGAATAGCACACAACTGTAAAGGCGCCAGCCATAGACACCACTGATTTGCCTTAAAGAATTCTACTGTAACAAAGAGAGCCTAAATAGAACAGTCTTCCATGACAATTATGATGCTAAATAATTTTCTCTCGATGTTGCATAACTCTTATTCATATCCTCCCTGTCAGGTGATGTTCTTCCAACCCTGTGAAGGCACTCACCATCAAGCAGGACCATGGAAACTAAATAGATTAGAAGGCAAGCACATTTGCCTTAGCCAATTTAAGATCATTACTCCAGCATAGCACAAGATTCACATAGAAAAGAAAGCACGTCCAGAAATTAGCAAGTCAAAGAAATTCCCCATATGTCCCATCCACCACTCCGCACACAACACAAAAGAAGAAGAAAAAAGCCATCCTCTAGATGTATACAGCGGTAGCTCACTAACCCATTAAACACGAAAATTTTTCCCATCTTATGTGCGCTCAGCTTGAAAAACAGGTGATGGCATGAACAAGAAGATGATGGCAGTCGTATTATAAGAATGGACATATATGAAGACGAAACCAATTATCCGTTGGAGACTAATCGCACGATAATGTATGTTAAACTACCACTAAATGAAACTAGGACTAATCAATATCCCACGCACGCACAAGAGCGCACCCAGCATGGACAGACCAAAAAGAACCAAAAAAGCTTCCATTGAGCTCGGAGTTTTTCAAAATTGTACCCACGCGTTATTCGCAGTCACGCTACTGCCTCCAGCTCTAGCCCGCAAATGTCGAGTCCATCCAAACACCATTGCACTCTCCCCCGATTGCTGCAAGGGAAAATAGAATAGGATTTCGCAGTCAATTACGAATTGCAGTGGCCCTGAAGTGCAAAAGTAACCCATTGGGATGGCAAGTGCGCACAATGAGCGAGCCCGTTCTCGGAGAAGAAGACGGAGCTGAACGCATCATTTCCTCGCTTGCATCTGCCCGTGAGAGAATCGAACTGCAAGTGCCAAATCGATGTTCATATCTACTTTTAACGCTTACTCCACCCTCCAACCGTCTCAGGCCGCCCGAACCCCACACCTTCCTGCTCAGTGCCTCCGACGCCATCGATTTCGGGATCTCTCTCTGCGAGGAAATCCGGAAGCTTGCAGATTTCAGGCAAACACAGAGGAATCTCTGCTAAAAGACGCTCGTCTGATGCTCGGCAGGCTAGGCTCATATAGGAAAATGCAGAAGAGGAAACTCATTGAACAGAGATTCTCGGTATGCGCGGATTGCAGATTTTCACTGTTCTTGGAGCTTCCAATGCGAAATTGGGGAACACGGACGAGGAATCAGTGGGTCCGGAGCGGCAAAGGGGGCGATTACGACAGGAAGTTCTGCTGATTAGGGTTTATGAAGAGTCAACCAATGATGTGGATCCCTGCCTTAGGGACAGCATTTTCAGCAATCGGACGGCTAAAAATAAAAGTAATTTCTTTCAAAAAAAGTTATCAAATGAGAACCATTCGATCTAAAATCAGACGGTCTTAGATCGAATCGTTTAACTTCACGTCAAAAGATCTGGATTCGTAAGTTAAAAAAAGCCACCACGACATTGAATTATCCTCACATTTACTCGATTTTTTTACATGCCGTTAAAAGACGAGATTACAAAATTTGAAGTGAATATTGCCTAAAGCTAATGTGGCGCCACATAAAATATAATTAAAATTAAAATAAATGCTAAAATACTGTTCATCGTTTTCAATCTCATGTTCTTCATCTTCGGCCAAAACCCCCCCCTAAGTGCCCTTGTCACAGTCCTCAGGTTCCCCAAGAGGGAAGCATAGTGTACAATCCAAGAAGACCGCCCAAAGTTGTTCAGAAGTTTTCAAAATCTTCTTGAGAACAGATGATACAATAGATGAACCAGTTTTTAGAGGTTTTTTTTTGTCTTAAATATCAATTGTTGATTGATAATGATAAGATTTTTTTTCTGTAAATCGAATGCCAATCAATGGTTAAAATGAGAGGGATTTTAAAATAATAAAGGGTATCGTCCCCCTCATTTATCTATTTAAACACTTGAGCAATAGTAGACACATTCTTTCTCATAAATTCTTTTTCTACGATTTGGTCGAGCAAGTGAGCAATTGATTCTAAGGAAAGGCTTCACTTAGACACTCCACTAATCTAAGGAAGCCTAAGTCGCTAAAAAAGTGGTGCCTTTATTATCAAAGTTAATGGAGGAGATTGAGGAGCGCCCCAACTGGTAGGGAGAATGCTGAATCAATTGCTTCTGCTGCCATGGATGAGAGGACTCCCCAAGAGGAGATCGCCCAAGAGGAGGAGATCTGAAGGAAGTCCAAGAAGAGGGAATTCTCCTCAGGTGTCATGTTCGCCCTTGATGAAAGACCAACAGGATAAAGGCCGCCATGGGGGAGTTCATGGATTGGCTCGATGACATGAAAGAGCAAATCAACAAGGTCGAACAGACACTTCGCACTAATTCACGACCGTCATGAATGAAACCGTGGCCTCTTTGCAGATAAAGGACAAAGCACTTTGAAGCCTCAATCAATGTTTTGAAGATGGAAGTCCTGAAGCTCAAGTAAGACACCTACAAAGATGAGGTCAAAGCTTTGAAGGTGAAAGTTCCAAACCTCAAGACCAAGCTCTCCTTATGCAAGGCCGACATAGCGAATAGAACATGCTAATTCAAATGGCGACCAAGCTAGAGGTGTCAAAGCCCAAGGTCCACCAAAGAGGTGGACAACTTTTTGGAGCGTGGAGCAGTCCTTCGATGTTGTGGGTATCCATGAAGGATTGGCCAATCTAAGAACTACCTCCGTGTTTCTCACTAACAATGGAACACTTTGGTAATGCAATAAGTGTGATGAGACCAAACAAGGTGCTAATCCCATCAACATATGAGATGGATTCGTACATAAATTTTGAGGGTACTTCTTTCTTAAGTTCGCTCCACAAGAGGCCCATAACAAGCTCCATTGCCTCTAACAATGAGGCACGATCTGAGAGTACGTGTGGGAATTCACCAACCTCAAACTTCAAATTCCCAACCTAGAGGAGGAGGAGGAGGCTCTCGTAGCATTCCTGGATGGATTGAAGTCATGGGCCTAGCTCGAGCACAAATAGAGGGACGTCTGAAGTTTCCTAAAGGCTCACCAAAAAAAAAACCTCCAAGTCCAAATGGAATGGGTGGAGAAAATTGCCACCACGATAATGAAGAAGACAAAGTCATCCATGGACTAAGGCCAACAGGATCAGAGATCAAAGGGAGAAAGCTCCTTCAAACAATCCAACACAAGGTGGAACCAATTAGAAGGTGACTTCAACAAAGAAAAGTTTGGGAAACCACCGCCATCTCCATCTTTCATTTGTCATGATCCCCACTTGACCCAAAAATGCCCTAAGAAGAAAAAGATCAATACCTCGCTCGCCATGGAAGAGGACAAGCCAAATGAAAAAAAGAGAGAAATGTGACTCGGAACTATTAAGGTTCTTAACTCCATCAGCACCGTGAAGACCTAAACACCAGCCAAAAACAAAGCCCACTTGTTCATATGAATCATTCGTGGAAGTCAATGGAAACAACACGACTCTTTATGCCTAGTACATAATGTATGTTCTTGTCAAGAGAAGTGGTAAAGAGTTTGGGATTTCAATATCAGTACAAGGCCATTATTTTCAATGACATAACGGCCGTGGGCATTGCTTGGGAAGTGGAACTTCAAGCCAGTGCATTGAAGGAAAAGCTCTCATTTGAGGTAATTCCGCTCAACTTATATGATTTTGTTTTGGGTTTGAATTTCTTTGATAGCGCAAGGATCATAATAGACATGAAGACCAAATCGATCATTGTCATTGATCTGGAATGCCCATCAATGGTAATGATTAATGGGTTTGAAACCAAGAGCATCTCCACGATCCGACTCATGGACAATAGATCAAGAGTTGAGAAACATACAACCAAGTCAAAACCACAACCTTTGCACAAATTGAAGGTAGATCATACATCAACTCAACATGAGATGCTGATCCATGCACTCTTTCCGGACGTGGTGAAGTTGTTGAACAACATGGCGATAACCAAACCTAAGGAGGAGTTGAATAGCTGACAAGTTGAGAAGCTAAAGACCACGCAGCATCGAAAATAGGAATCCAGATCTCCCCAGGATCCTGGTCAAGTGATCTTTAAATGGGAGCCGTCCGATTCTTGATCGGATGGCTCCCATCGGACGATCGGACGATTCCCATCCGACAACTCACATTTAGTAGGGATGCTAGTTTTTTGTTTATTTTTTTAAAGAATAAAACTAGGGCCGTCCGATGATGATCAAACAGCCCATAAACAAAACAGATTACCTACACTTAGGGTAGGTGATCAGTTTCCTAAAGACATAGAAGAATAGGCAACGCTAAGCCAAATACCACAAGTAGAGAGCTTCGAGGAGGTCACTTCAATGGATGGGGGAGAATGCCATGGTCCCAAGATTCTCTACAGACAAAGGGTTGTGTACAATCCAAAAAGATCAGCCAAAGTTACATAGGGTTTTTAGAACCATCCTAGGGATGGGCGATATGTTAAACGTACCAATTTTTAGAGTTATTATGTCATAAGTATCGATTTTTGGTAGATGAGGAGATACGATCTCCTCCATCAGATAGAATATCAATCAACGATTGGAATGAAAGAAACTCTAGTATAAGGAGTTCCCGCCCTCTCATTTGTGTACATCCAGACACTCACCCACCCATAAACACATTCTCCCCCAGAATCTCTCTCTAAAACTTTCTCCCTCCACAATTTGGGCAAGCGAGCAAGCAATCAGTTCTAGGGAGAGGCTTGACTAAGGTGCTTCATCGATCTAAAGAAGCCTAAGTCGCTGCACAGGTCATGCCTTAATAGCTGGTCCATGACACACTTCTGTTTCTACCCATCCGCCATCTAGGCCTCCAAAGATATTTATCAGCCATTACTCGACCATTTGCTAAATTTGGTCTTGGTGACCGCAAGTTTTGAGGTCGGATCTAGCTATACGAAGCTTGCAGCTACCATGGCCACTCTAGCACAAAGGTTGGCCTAAAGCGTAACCTTAATCTATATTAGTAATTGGAATGGGATTATTAGACAAGGGAAATGAAGAAAAGAACCAAAATGTTACGGTTTTGCCCAACTTCTGTCAAGATGAAAACGAAAATTGATATAGAGTGCTTTTTGCCTTTGACATTCCCATTAAGCTTGACCTAATCGAAAGCAGAATCGAGATGAGAGCGAATTTCACAAAGGAGCACCTTTAGAGCTAGAACCCAAACGAATTGTGTTCTCCATCGAAGGACCCAGAATTGCAGCTTGTGGTCATAGAATGATATACGGGGACTTGCAAATCAAAGTTGATTTCATATGTTAACATAGTAATGATTAGGCCCGAATCTAGCATGTGTGTTGGAGTCTAGTGTATAAAACCTAAGTAGTTCTTTTCCTTTTATACACTGAATATATCCAACTATAAATAAAAACCATATCCCAATAATTTCTCCATACGAATTTGAACAAGCTTGTACTTTCTTTGTATTTCGAATCTGCGAGCTAATTTTACTGATTTTCTAGGATGTGTTCTTAGTCTATCATTTATGAAAATAGGCCAATAAGTAAAAAAAAAAGGCAATGAAAGAAAAAGTCAACGAAACAGTTAGCCCTACTAGCCTCTCTGCATGATGAGGAAAGTGCAACAACGTAATACATCATCCACGGACTCACGGGCCACGGCAACCCAAGCCTTAAGGAAAGTGCTCGTGCCGATCCCGTCGACAACCCTATGAGCAACCAAGGCACCAAATCCAACCCCTCCACGAGTGGAGGTGGTCAATTGGATCATCGCCACGGGAGATCCGGCCCGAAGATCCAGCCATTTGACGAACTGCTAAAGGTCTGAAAAGTCCTAACTTTTGAGAAGCTAGGATGCACTACAAAAGAACTGGAATTTAGCTACGGAAAATTAGTCATGATAAAAAGTCAATGGACGGAGAGGCAACCCTTGATCTTCCTGGCGAAGAAGAAAAAGCGTGTTTGGGTTTGCGAGAGTTAGCTCTTTATGGCTCGTGGGATATGGGATGCAGCAAGGGTTACCTCCATGACTTTGGTACCTTAAACGCATCAATTGATCAAGCAGTCACGGCTTGTGGATGTAGATCTTTATGATCAATCACCATGGCCGATCAAACAAAAAGCCTTCTTTTAACCTGGGATCGATTGTTAAACGGAAAGCATATCTTGCCGCAACCTCTCGATCAGAACCAGAGGCAGCCTAAAGTATAATCTTTAGAAGAGTGACATCGTAATGGATAATGGAAGAGATGATGAGACATGTTGCTGGTGGAATCGAGTCCCTAGTAAAATAAAATGAAAAGATAAAAGAATTCTCGCGCTTCCCAACTACCAGGAGAAGGAAATAATTCAACAAAAAGAAGGCATTTGAAGTCCATTTTTGTTGAAATCTCTCTCTCTGAGGAGAGCTTTTTCTCTCTGAGGAGAGCTCGTCCCTGCCAGCGGGCAGCTCTTTTACTAAAACCCTAACCTGAAAACCCTAGCCACTGTTTCCATGGAAATCCCCTGCCGCCATCCCCCATAAACCACAAACATGTCTTGCATCTACACTGTTCCATTCCTTTCTTCTATAGCCAAAGGAAAATGCCAAAACCCTAGATTTTCCCAACCCCACTAAAACCTATTAACCCATAAACCCCCAAATACTATATTTTTTTACCCACCAAAACCCAAAGTGCAGAATCGACCACTGGTCCAGCTCTCGCACTTTTCTTTGGCATGGAAGAAGAGGAGGAAGTAGCTATCCGACTGGCGGCTGTGTGCAAAAAACTTGGAGGGTTATGGTCGAAAGAGAAGATAGTAGCTGTTGATGAAGAAATTTCAGCTGACAAGGTGAAAGAGTGCAAACTATCACTCGTAGGTCAATTACACAAAAATCCAAAAATCAATATACAGGCCTTTCAAAATACTATGAGAAAAGCCTGGTGTTTGGAAAATGTAGAAATTTCTTCCATAGCTTCAGGGATCTTCGAGTTCAAGTTTTGCTCCACCTCTGATAGGGCAAGAATCTTAGACCAGGGACCTTGGTCTTTTGCAAATCATCTTCTGCTCTTGAAACAATGGGAACCCGATACACCACCAGCCTGTTACGACTTCAATACCTGCGATTTCTGGGTGCAAATGTACGGGTTACCAACGGAGTGGTTAACAGACAAGGTCATCACCAAGGTGGCGGCTGAAATTGGGAGAGTCTCGGCCACAAAAATCGAAACTAAGGGATTCACTGCCCTTAAAATAGGAAAAGCAAGAGTGGCATTAGATATTACAGCACCTCTACTACCTGGCTCCGTGTTTAGCAACAAAGGGAAGAAATTATGGGTGGACTTCAGGTATGAGAGACTCCCTCACTACTGTTATGTGTGCGGAAGGTTAGGACATTATGCACAACATTGTGAGGAGAACGCAGGTTCTGAAACTAGAATAGAAGACCTGGCTAATTTGCCTTTTGACTCTTGGATGAAGGCTGAGGCAAATGAGTATTGCCCCTACTGGAGTATCTTTTATGGGAAGAAGATTGAAGAAATCATTGAGGAAGAGAGTGTACCTGATACGCCTCAAAATTCTGGACAAATTGTACTGTATGAGGAACCCCCTGAACCTGTCCATGAATTTACAAAGGAGGAGAAAGGGAAAGCAACTCTGATTGCAGATGAAACAGAAGGCAGCAATAAAGAGATGGCAATTGATGCGTTTTTATGGAGTAATAGAAACAGTGGAGTCAAAATAGCTAGTAACATGCAAGCAATTCAGGAGCTTGGAAGCACTAGAAGGGCAAAAGTCCTAAAGCTATGGCAGGAAAAAGAAACAAAAGGTTCTCACCCTATGGCACACAGTCGGATGGCTGCATTATCTTAAATGAAGATCAATTGCTAGATAGCCATATCCAGACCATGGAGGAAGTAAACAAACGGGCTTTGGTGGCTAGCCCTAATAAGCCACCGGGGTACCAATGAGGCTCATTGTATGGAATTGTCAAGGGGTGGGCTCCCCCTTGACAATTCAGGCTCTACGAACCCTTGTGGTTCAAGAAAAGCCCAACATTTTGTGTTTGCTAGAGACAAAGAACAAGGAGGAGATAGTCAGACGAACACAAAAGAAACTACGGTTTCAGAATTGCTTTGTAGTGAATCCTATTGGACAGGCTGGAGGTATGGCACTTTTCTGGGATGAACAGGTAAAAATCAACATTGAATTCTGCTCAGACTTTCTTATTGACATCTTATGTACATTGGAAGCAACAAGACAGAAAATGCGTATTACATTCATACATGCCCCAAACGAGTTCTTACAAAGAACGAGGCTGTGGCAATAAATCCAGCAAACAAGCAATTCCTATAATCTTCCCTGGTTATGTTTAGGGGACTTTAATGAAGTCCTACACCACTGGGAGAAAATAGGGAAGAGAGCAGTGGAGAACTACAGAATTAAAGCTTTTCAGGACTTCCTTGACTCGTGTGGTTTTATGGACTTGGAGAGCAAAGGGTGCACTTTTACATGGTCAAATAACAGACATGGAAGAGAACGGGTAAAAGAAAGACTGGACAGAGCAGTGTGTACCTTAGACTGGCGAGTTTTGTTCCCAAACGCAATGGTATCTGCCCTTCCTGCCATCGGCTCCGACCATAGCCCACTTGTCGTGAACTTCTTCCCTGAAAGAAGACGGAGGAAAAGAGAATTTAGATATGAGGCCTTTTGGTCGGAACATGAAGAATATAACAGAATTGTCAAGGAAACCTGGGATGCTGTTCAAAATCAGAATGCCCACCTTGCAACAAGGTTATCCAAAGTGACGGAAAGCTTGTTTGTGTGGAGTAAAAAGAAGTTTTCAAACAGCCATTCACAAATTAGCCAGCTTAAACAGGAACTCCAGGAGATTACCAATGATAGAGGAAGCTGCACAGAAGCAGGTAGAGTGGAAGAGATGAAGAGAGAGATAGAGAAAATGTGGAAACAAGAAGAAATGTACTGGGGAATGCGCTCAAGAGTACAATGGCTGAAATGGGGAGATCGGAATTCAAAATATTTCTATGCAGTGACGATGCAAAGGAGACAGAGAAACAAAATCATTATGTTGAAAAACAATGAAGATGAATGGATTAGAGATCCAGTGCAGTTAAAACGAGCTGGCTGCCAGTTCTTCCAGGAGTTATATAAGACAACAGGAGAGCGAAATATAGCCCCAGTCTTGGAACATATACCATGCATGGTGATTGCTGAAATGAATGAAGCATTAACAAAGGAAGTTACCTTAGAAGAAATATCCCAAGCCGTGTTCCAGATGGGGGCTCTCAAAGCTCCAGGACCCGATGGCTTAAATGGGAGTTTCTTCCAATGCCATTGGGAAGATATCAAAGCTGAAGTCTTCCAAGAAGTTAAAATGTTTTTCAGTTTAGGAAATTTAAACCCCGAGCTGAATAAAACATATATTACTCTAATACC
The DNA here is from genome assembly GCA_030064385.1 of Melaleuca quinquenervia. NCBI lineage: Eukaryota > Viridiplantae > Streptophyta > Magnoliopsida > Myrtales > Myrtaceae > Melaleuca > Melaleuca quinquenervia. The sequence goes on along the minus strand of CM057723.1, from coordinate 19,811,551 downwards.
GAAAGTGCCAAATCCGGAGAAATTAGAGCAGTTCAGACCCATAAGTCTCTGCAATTTTGCTTACAAGATAATCTCCAAGACCCTGACCAACAGATTGAAGCCATGGCTGCCACAAATCATAGCTGAGGAGCAGAGTGCTTTTGTTAGTAGTCGACAGATTCAGGACAACATACTAATTGTCCAAGAGGTATTGCACCAGCTCAGAATCAGAAATAGAAAAAAGAAATTCAATGCAGTACTCAAGGTCGACATGAAAAAAGCGTATGACCAAGTAGAATGGGATTTTCTCAGAGAGTGCATGCTGAAGACAGGGTTCTGTGGAAAATGGGTGAACTGGATAATGGAATGTGTAACAACAGTGTCTCTTAGCATCAAAATGAATGGAGAACAGTCACCTTTTTTTTCAGCCATCTCGGGGTATACGGCAAGGTGACCCTCTCTCCCCTTATCTCTTTATCATCATGGCTAACACCTTGTCAATCTTGCTGAAACAGGAAGTTGAAAATGGAAGGATAAAGGGTATAAAGTTAAGTCACGAATGCCCCACACTATCTCACCTGATGTTTGCGGACGACTTGATACTTTTCCTTGACGGAAGAATCTCCGAATGTCAGCAAGTGGCTGAATTAATCCATAAATATTGCTTCGTATCTGGTCAAGCAGTGAATTTAAACAAGTCAGGCATTTTTTTCAGCAAAAATTGTCCCGATACTTTGCGGAAAAGTTTGACTGAGGAGCTGAGAATTGTAGAGATAAAGCAAACGGGCAAGTATTTGGGAATCCCTTCAGACTGGGGGGAGTCCAAAAAACATATGTTTTCATGGATTATGGATAGAATCAACAGGAAACTTGCAGGATGGAAGGAGAACATTCTATCAAAAGCTGGCAAGGAGATTCTTTTAAAGACAGTTGTGCAGGCCCTTCCGCAATATGCTATGTCTCTCTTTAAAATTCCTATATCTATTTGCCGGGCAATAGAGAAAAAAATTGCAGCCTTTTGGTGGAAGAACAACGAAACTCAGAGAGGCTTACACTGGAAAAATTGGGATACATTAAAGAAGAGAAAGGATGCGGGAGGTTTGGGATTTCGAGACCTAGTCATTTTCAACCAAGCAATGTTAGGGCGCCAAGCTTGGAGGCTGCTACAAAACACAGAATCTCTATGGGGAAAAGTGTTTAAAGGCTTATATTTCCCAAAATGCGACTTCACACATGCTACTAAAGGCTACCGATCTTCTTGGGGCTGGCAAAGTCTCTTGGCAGGCCGAGAAGTGACAAAGGGATCAACTCGCTGGGTTGTCGGGAATGGAAAGAAAATAAGCATATGGGAGGACAAGTGGCTACCTAAAGGAATCCTAGGTGGTCCGGTCAACCGAAATGCTCCAAGGAAGGTTGCGGATCTGATGGTGAATGGGGAAGTAGAGTGGAATGAAGAGAAAGTAATCGAAGTCTTCGATGAATCAACAGCAAATGAAGTTCTGACTATTCACTTAAACCCACATAATATGGAGGACAAGTTAAGGTGGGAGCACTCCAGAACAGGGCATTACACAGTTAAAGGCGCATATAACTACCTCAGAGCACAACAACTCAACCAGTCGCATCCCCAAGCCTCTTCATCCTACAGTCCCCCAAAAAAACTGTGGCAGAAAATCTGGACATCTAAAATTCCACCAAAAGTCCGATTCTTCCTATGGCAACTATGTCAGAACGCTCTAGCTACCAAGGACAATCTCATGCATAGAAGGATTATATCAGACAATACCTGTCCAATTTGCCGAACGGCCCCGGAAACCACCGAGCACATCTTCTTACTCTGCCCTTGGACGCAACTCATATGGGCTGACCCTGAGATAAATATCACAGTTAATTCGTTTACTGTGACTAGAATGGAGGAATGGTTGGCTCAATTCTTGGGAAACTCTACCTCGCTCGATTTTGTTGCTCTGATTCTCTAGCAGATCTAGAAGGAGAGAAATGGAAGCGTCTTCAGAGGCCACCCGGTAAACCCACTGCAAGTGGTTTACCTAGCCAAAGCAGAGGAGGAGAGCTTCAAACAATGGACAACTCTCAAGCAAAAGGAGCAGGAACCACAAAGAGAAGACTCGGACAGATGGGTACCTCCGCCTCCCGGCGTTTTGAAGTTCAATATCGACGGGTCCTTTGACCCGATTACCGGGGACAGCGCGATGGCCTTCATCTGTAGAGACGAAAAAGGCTTGTTCGTGGAAGGATTTGCTCGCACACTCAGGGCATCTTCTCCTTTGCAGGCGGAAGCGGCAGCACTGCTACAAACCCTAAAGGAGTTGCACGGCAGACAAGAGAGAAGCATGATCTTGGAGTTAGATTGTGCGGATCTAGTAAGAATGATAAGCGGCACTCCAGATCAAGCTGAATGGGACGTTTATGGGCTCGTTACCGAAGCCCAAATGCGAGCAAGGCTTTTCACAGACCTTAAAATTGTCTACTGTCCAAGGGAGAAAAACAAGGTTGCAGATTGGGTGGCTAGGGCCCAGCGGATGATAAGACTTCCCAGCACATGGACTTCGTCTCCTCCAATTTGTCTTTTGGATTTACTGTGCGCAGATGTAAAAGACTTGTCTCAGCAAACTTTTGCTAATTTATGAAATGGAAAACTTTACTTTGACCCAAAAAAAAATGTCCATTTTTGTCCAGCCACAACAACTTGGCTTTTTATATTCCAAAGTCAGCTTGCTCTACGAATTTAATACGACACCCATGTGCCAGCTTGCTCTACGAATTTAATATATACGCCACTCATGTACATTAAAGGGAAAATGATGCAAATGGATCCTAAACTTTAGTCATATATGTAATGCGGTCTCGAAAATTAAACTCAATGTGCAGTATGGTTCATGAACTTTTTGTATATGTTCAAACCGATCCCTAAATTTAGAAATCAGTTTGAACATGCACCAAAAGTTCATGGACTACATTGCATGTTTAGTTAGAATTCGGTGATCGCATTGAACAAATTAAAAGTTTATGAACCGCGTTACGCATTGAGCAAAAAGCCATGGACTATTTATATCATCATCCCTACATTAAACAAGTAGTGTAATAGACTTTAGTTGGTTATAGCTTCGCATGTTGAGATAATTGATATCATGATGGCTTGCATCTGATATATTTTTTTCATCTCCCCCAACAAAATTTAAGCTATTATTATTTACCATGTTCGGCACAATATAATCAATATTTATACAATCAATTTCTTTTTCTTTTCACAAGTACTTCTAATTCCTTATTTCACGAATGTTGTGTCCGCGGATGATCATTTAGTTGATAATTCCATTTCATTTATCGTACTTTTTGTTACTAAAATTTGGACAAAATTATCCTACCAACGACTTTTCTAAAATGATTTCTAATCTCAAAATATATTTTGTTTCTCTATAAATTTATATAGAATGTCTTTGTATTGCGAAAGTTTGTCAATATTTTATTGGATGAGGGGAAGTTACTCTTGGTGCATCTTGCTTCGAGCTAGCTCAGCCTGCAATAATGAGATGCCTTAACTCACTACCTCTGCATGCCTCCGCTGGTTCTCCGATCTCCACGAAACGGGAATCGATGCAGCGATCTAAAGTTTTAAACATACATAGGAACGCGTGTAGTGTCGCTTGAAGATTCTCGAACAGGGATTAGGACTCTCTGCCCCCCTGTCAGGGAACATGGAAATTTAAGGAGGAAAGGGAGCTGTTCCTGAAAATTGGGGGAGGGGTTTATTAATAGGACGGATGTGCGGGGCAAGGGGTAGGTAATCCTTTTCCCTCAAACAGAGGGATGGCCATGCTATTTTGTATAATTTGCTGCTGAGCTGGAGCATGTGGGCTAGAAAGTATTCACATGGTAGAGGTAGGAGATAACTTTTATTTTTATGTCGCGGGGTTTATGAATTGATGTTAAACAATATTCCATTTTCCCTAGCTTTTTAAAGGAAAAGTTACTCGATCACTTCTAAGCCTCATGATACGGATATCTATCACTTCTAAGCCCATGATCCCTTTAACTACTTGGTCTTTTCTAATACTTCTCAACATCCAAATTATCCATTAGATAATCTTCATAAGGATCAATTTTCAATAGATCCATTGGACAATTATTGAGAAGATTAGGTTGCTCCTGAGGTTGGTCAATCATAGTATATGGAGATTTGACAATTATTGAGAAGATTAGGTTGCTCTTGAGGTTGGTCAATCATAGTATATGGAGACTTGATTGCCCATACGATCAAACCTTAATTTCCAAAAATATAGATGCTTCCTATCAAAGAGACGAGATAAAATATCTCGAAAAATGTGGCCAGAACTTCTGTGCAAGTAATTTGGGTGTTCTACTTTTATTCAGTTTTCGTAGTACTTTGTTGATACTTAGCCTATTATTGCCTTGCTAATATCTAGCTTTTGCCTTGTTGATAGCCACTTATTTGCTCTGCTGATGTTCACGCAACTGACTTGCTGATATCCACATAGTTTTCTTGGTCGAAGATTTCTACGTAAATGACTTGCTCACATCTACGTAGTAGCTTCTATAGACTTGTAATCTTGATGCTTCTTGAGCATATATGAGCTTCCATATGAGCTCCCATTTAACTAGACTTGATCAAGAAGGATTATCTTCTCACTATCATCACACACACACACACACACACACACTGATCAACTTCTCAAAAAATCTGGTGCGGCGATTGTCATGTTATTTTGTGAAAGATTTTTAGTATCCTCATTCAACCAATTCAACTCTGCCTTTCAGATTGAGTTGTTAGCATTAACAACGTCTTGCAATTCAGCTAGTGGAAAGTTCTCATTCTTTTCACTCTTGTACTTGATTTCGAATGGGTTCCTGTTTTCCCTCAAATTTCTCAGATTCTTGTTGGGATGTCCTTTAGCTAATAGATCTTGATCCTTGCTCTTTATCTCACTCTTGCAACAAGGTAGAATGTGCGTATGATATTTATAAAATGTATTATAAATTGTACAGTTTTAATAAGTAAATTACAAATATGATGACATTTTATGTATTAGATTTGTATGTTATTTTCATCGGTTATATGAACGGAATGCAGTTGGCGGACCTTTATTTTTCTCTATCAAATATGACCTTTTTGGGAGATAAAGTGATGTGGCTTTGTAAAATTATTTCCTACTAATATATTATATATATTGGTAAAACTATAATAACATTCTATTGTTATAATAAATCAACTAAAATCAGAACGACAGCATTACATAAATTAGGGGTAGATAGTGATTTTCATCTAGACTAGTTATTCACAGAAATGTAGTTGGTGTAAAGGACAGTTAATTACTTTATCTTTTTGGGGAGAACAAACAATGTATTTTCGAAATATTATTTCCACTTAGAGTGCATGTACGTGTATATACATATGTACATTATCAATTAAATGTACCATATACTCTTTCACAATTCAAAATAAATGTGAGATTTTGTGAACCACTGCCAACTATTTTAAAAAACTTAAGCTATTCGATGATTAGTTTAATACTTGATTATTTTAACACTCCCGCTCAAGCTTAGCTTTATTTTTGGCCTAGTACTAAACGTAAAGATACTTAATTGAGGAAGTAAATGGAGTCTAGAAATATTTAAACTTAAGACTTCTACTAGATCAATGTAATATTTTGCGGGACCACCATATGTTCTAAAAATCTAAACTACTAGATGAAGACATAGTTTAATACGTAATTATTCTAACAAACTTTTTATATGATGATGTGGTTTAATATTTAGTTATTCTAACAATAAATACATTGAACCTAATAGTGCGTAACTGTGTTTGTTAAGAGTTTCTCCCTCATCACCGAGGTCGAAGATTCAAAACCCATAATTGCTAGTGTCTTTTGGAATCCTATGGTGCCGTCCGGACATGGGGGACCCATAGTGGATTCTTCGATCATCAAAAGAAAAATACATTGAAAATTAAGATGATGACACTATATATATTGAGGGTATAAAATGTTTTTTGTCCATCCACTCATAGGAATATGCTTTGTGGAAGGAGATTCCATAATTATTTTTATTGTTCTATCAATTGTTAATCCCAACAAAAAAGAAAAAAAAATCTCAAGTGTTTGGTCGACAGCTTGATTGACGGAAGTATGTTAATATGGCGATAGAGATGTCGATAAAAAGGCCTAGTTTTAGTCAACAAAGATGAGATGTCAACGGAAAATGGTCAAGTGCTAGAGCGAGAACTCGATAAAAGAGGCATTTCTTTTTACTGTTTGTAGAGTGCTGCTAAATAGTTGGAGCCACATAAAGCATATTTAAATTCCTAGTAACCATTTACGTAACCGCAGATCGTAGGTGTAAACAGTCAAGTCGTATTCCAGGTAATGCGCCACTCAATCCATCGAAGAGCATGTGTTGTTCATCTTTTTTTTAACGTATACATCACTGGCAATAATTGTTCTCTGTGTTCGAATTTTTAAATTCCTTTCCATTTACGTAATCAATCCAAAAACCAGTGAAAGATCCTTGAGACCTTCGCTGATCAGACTAGGTCGTTTTCTTGGAAAGATCCAACATGTCTAATAGATTTATTAAACAGAGAGAGATCGGAGGGTAGGATGCATCGGAAAGTGATAAAGTCAACGGATAAAAGAATTCTTACAAAAAGTTAAAAAAAAAAAAAAGGCGTGAGTATGTCTTCTTTGGAATATGCCCTTAAGAATATGCCGTTTCAACTTGAGAACCTACCATGCTTAACCATACTTGGACAAATTGTTCAATCGGGATTACTTTAGGGATCTTGTTTTGGAGGGGACTTTTGGGCTGAGGATTATCCGATCTATAGCATAAAGCATAATGCTTATATAAGTAGAAACCCTCCAAGCAAACATCATAAAAATAATTGGACCGCAAACGCAATGGAGATCGAAGTGATATCCACAGAATTCATCAAGCCTTCGCCCCCGATCCCAAGCAACCTAAAGATCCACAAGCTATCGCTCCTGGATCAACTGATGCCTTCAAGGTACAGTGCTCTAGTTTTCTTCTACCAACGCCAAGACACGACCCTCCCCACAGCCCAAATATCACGAGCCCTGAAGAGCTCGCTCTCCCAAACCCTCTCCCGCTTTTACCCCTTTGCGGGGAAGATCAAGGACCGCCTCTCCATCGAATGCGACGACGGAGGGGTCCCCTTCTCAGAAGCTAGGGCTCGATCCGACCTCTCGCGGTTCCTCGGCCAGCCAGACCCCCGGGCCATTCAGGGCTTCCTACCGGGAGCCACTTTCAAGCCAGTCGACGCTGGATCTCCGGTGGTGATGATCCAAACGACCGTTTTCACGTGCGGCGGGATCGCGGTCGGCGTATTGGTTTCGCATGCAGTCGCCGATGGGGTTGGCATGAGCACTTTTCTCAAGGCTTGGGCTGCCAAGGCCTGCGAGTCCATGGACGAGGTATGGCCGGATTTTGACACGCCCCGGTCGTTGTTTCCTCAATATGAAGCATTCCCGGAAGAGCTGACGTTCGCAAGCGTGTGGGCTCCGTGCTACCAAAGAGGCTGGTGGGGCTAGTCGTTTCATTACCTTTGTTATTAATTAATCCATCTTTTATGAGTGATAAACTAATTCTCTGGCTTAGGGAACACATAGAGTTTGGGCTTGTCACAAAATTTGATTTCAAACAAATTAAGTTGGATGAGCTGTCCCTCGCATTAGGAATCCAAAAACAAATTTATATTGACAAATTACTTGGATACCGGACATATCTAGTGAAGAAAGAGCCTATTATATGTGCCATATTTGGGAAAATTATCCAAAAAATCATAAGTTTATTATATTTTTGTCAATTTAGTTATAAACCTTTCATTTTTTTTCCAATCAAATCATAATTATTTTCAAATTTTATCAATTAAGTTCATCTAACCAAAAATGGCTGGAATTCACTAACATAATCTCTAATTGTCCTGTATGGCACAATCACTACTAATATGGACAATTTAATAACATTTTTCAACTTTTTATTAAATAACTAGTTTTTCTTTGCTTTTTCTATTTTCTTTCTTTATTTTTTTATAGTGGTTGATGAGGATTCTTCGATCAAGTGACCCTCGCCAACTGTTGGTGACTGTTGTTATGCCCTTGCTAGCCATGGACAGGGGTCGCATGACCCTTGCCTAGCCTCATCAAAATCTAGGCGAGGCCATGGAGAGTTTGGCCTTGCCTAGATCTATGCAAGGCTACCTCACTCTCAATCACAATCCATCAAATTTTTTGTGTTAGGCCTTCACTACAACACTTTTGAGTGTTCTCTCCCCTTTTTGCTCTTCATATTGGCCCAGATTAGGATCAAAGGTAATTGAATTGGGATTTTTGGTGTCTTTGGAGTTGGCAATTCTTGCATTGCTTATGAATTTGAAGTCGCAATCGAGTGAGTTCGACTGTGTTGCTACATACTCATGCTGTGAAGTTGTGCTGCGATGTTCACTCCGTAGAGGAAGGTGTGGTCAGGATGGACAAGTGGCCAGGTTGCCCATTGATATTCATAGCTAGTGGCTAGTCGCCAATCCGGCGATTGACAGAAAGAAAAGGGGAAAAAAAAACAAGAAAAAGATAAAAATTATAAATAATTTTAAAAATATTCAAAATAAATTTTATCCACGTAGGCGTAATTAGCATCCACATTAGCAATTTTCAACTTATAGTCAATTTACAAAATGTGAAAAGGCTTAAGATTCATCTGTTAAAGTAAAAGTTAAGAATTGAATTGGTAAAAATGTAATAAATTTAGGACTTTTTTTTTCGTTAATTTTCCTGTTAGACTCTAAAGCACATGTTACGGGTTGCTTTTGTACATGTGAAGATAGGGCCCTTCCAAACAAAAGTCCTATTTTCAAGAATTGGAAAAGACTTTGTAACCACATGCCAAAGAAGGGCAACATGGAAGAAATAATTGCAAGAGGTTCCTTATGTCAATATTCCGCATCTTCTTTATGAGGAAAATTATATAAAAAGTTATAAATCTATCATTCTCGTGAGAATTCAATCCTAAAATTTTCAACTATATATGTCAATTGAGTACTACATATTTTAATTATTTACCAATATAATTCTCCAGTCAATTTTGGTTAGAAATCACTAATGTGAATGCCAATCATTTTATGTGAAAATCTTTGGTGTGAATGGATGTCTTACATGAAAATCATTGACATGAAAGCCGGCCATCATACATGATATTGTTGGCATTAACATTAATAATTTATAAATAATTTTCTGAATTTTTCAATATATTTTGTTTTATTTTTCCTTTTTTTTAATACAACTCTAGGTCAGTGACATCACTGGCCAACCTTTGCTAGCTACATACATGGGCCAACTATCCTCACCTAGTCAGGGCAAGGGTGTTACAATCCTCTTTATCAACTACATTGGTAAATAATTAGAAACTTTACAATTCAATTAACACTATTGAAATGTTAAAATTGAATTAACACAAATACAATAAGTTTAAAATAATTTTGGTGATTTTACCCCTTGTTTGTCTCTTAATGAAATATCATGGAGGAACAACTTTGACAACCTAAAGGTGATACCAATCCTATTCTCAAGTTATATATTAGATTAATATGTATACTTACGGTGAGGTATATCTCTATGAATCGGGATTTTTCATACGAAAAATTTACTATTAAGATAGTATTACTTTTTTTTGGTCGAATTAAGATAGTATTATTTGTTAATACATATTAAGACAGTATTTATTGTATAAGATTTTATCAATGTGCACCAGTTCTGTATTAAGAAATTTAATAAACGAAAATCGCAATGGATTTTCCCTCTAATGGGTAGACATGTTCCCACTATTTTTATCAGGTGTAGTGCGAGGAGATTGGTGTTCGACGCGTCCGCCATAGCCAGAATGAAGGACAAAGCAACAAGCTCGCGGGTCCAGAACCCGAGCCGTGTGGAAGCTGTCTCCGCCCTAATATGCAAATCCATAACGGCAGCGGTCAACCCCAAACCTAAGTCGATGTTGATGGGCCACTACGTGAACTTGCGCCGGCGAGCCATGCCGACCATCCCCAACCATGCCGTGGGGAACCACCTCTTCTTTGCCGTCGCACGGTTTTGTCCAGCCAAGTCCCACGACCTGCCCATCATCACCGGCCGGCTGCGGGAAGCGATATCCAGAGTTGACGGTGGCTTGGTGAAGGGTCTGCAAGGTGAGGCCGGGTTCTTGAAGCTGCGCGAGGCCGTTACAGAAATTAAGGAGGTGATCTCTGGTGGCATGAATGGCAATAATGATGATGATGATGATAGTATGGAGTATGTAGGGTTTGCTAGTATGTGCAATTCCGGGCTTTATGAGATTGATTTTGGTTGGGGAAATCCGGCATGGGTGACAAATTTTGGTTTACCTGGGGGAAAACCTACAGAGATTCTACACATTAATTACGTGCTTTTAATGGACACTAAGTGTGGAAATGGGATTGAGGCATGGGTTATTGCAGATGAAACTAAGCTTCAAGCCTTGGAGAAAGACCCAGAGATTCTTGAATTCGCTGTTGTCGATCCGAGTCCCTTGAGGATGCTATTGAAAAGTAACTTATGATTTGGTCGTTTCTTGTTAGAAGTAATTTGATCTTTTTTCTTCTTTTGTTTTCTGGAGCACAAGTGTCCAATTTGAATCACTCATCTTGCTTCTTATTTCATGTTCTGATTTGATGTATTTGTTTTCTAATAAATTGTGGGTCGATCAAGGTTAATCGTCTCAAGCTTAGCTCGTTGTTCGACTCAACTGACAATACTCATCAACGGTGGGAATTTAAACATTACAACGACTTAGACCGATCTTCAGTGGTACATTATTACTATGTGTTAAATTTCATTTCAAATTTGAGCTCCTGAACGAAATCCAATCTGAATCAAAGGATGTAGAGCAGTCCGTAATATACGAACAATGTCCGCAGTGTGGCATTCATTATAAGAAGTCATCCAAGGGGTCATAGTATCTTGGGTTGACCAACTATTTTTTGGCACCTCTACAATAATTCAACAAATCCGAGCAAGTCGCAATCTTGTGTTAATCCCATATTTCATAATTAAAAAAAAAGTTTCAACGTATTAAAAATTAGGGAAAAAATCATGTCCTCTATGATATGAATGTTTTAATTGGAAAATTAAAATGGAGCTAATCCTCTTTGTTCTGAATTTCGCTGGTTGACTAACAACTTCTGTACCTCAAAAAACGTAGCCCACTAGCACGAAAATTGTCCTGGCATTCTTATGTATTCTTTTTTTTTTTTTGGGTCAAGCATTCTTATGTATTCAAACGTTCACTTCTTGGGCTAAAATGGGTAATTGTCCAAAAAGTTATAAACCTATTATTTTTTTGTCAATTCAATCTTAAACTTTTTTATTTGGCCAATTCAGTCCTAAATTTTTTGGAAATTTATCATTTCAGTCCTTCCAGCGACTCTATCTCCCCAAAAAATAAAAAATTTAGAACTTTTTGGATAATTAGCCAAATGATTTTAGTTCCATTTATTTAACCTTTTTGATTTGATTGTCTGACTACAAATCTTAGTAAAACTCTTTTATTTAGTGATGCGGCCATTTTAGATCAGCCGTTGAAACAAATGGGGCCGTGCATCAAATGATTAGCTTGTATTAAGATTGGCAACCCTTTCACGCAAAATAATAATAATGATTAAAACTTAAAAAAGGGCTGGTTGTTGTAAAAATGTTGCTTCAACATTTATACATGTTGCTTATTTATAAGAATACGGAAATGAAACTACCGTAATAAATTACGTAACGTCCGACATTAATAAAGTAACGGCAGACATTAATAATGTAACGGCTGACATTAATTAATATTCATTACATATGTACGTTTTATAACACTGGTAACTATACTTAGGTAACTGTTGTATCGAAGAAATTAAACATACAGGCACACTTAAGCTAATCACTTACGTACTTAGCAATTAGAAACGATAATATTCAAATTATGGAAAGATAGATTTCGATTTCGATTTCGCCGTGTCACTAAATGCGACTATTTTTTTTGTCTTGTTTTTTTTTTCATCCTGTTCCTGTATATTCAAAGGGAGGCTTCGGCTATACATATCGTATGTTGGCTAAAGGCTACCGCCTAGTCGCTTGTGCCGTACCTCTACCTAGTATTTTTTTTTTTTGGCATTCATAACAGCGGATGCCAATACACTTGACTTCATTTCTATCTCTCCCACACGTAAAACCTCTCGTAAATAAAGAACAACCGGCGTAGCCCGCCGTCCGGTCGAGGTGAAGGAACGTAGAGCCACCTTTTTTCATCTTCGTGTGGCAGCAGCGGCTAGAAGACGAAATCTAAAAGACGAGAGTGGGCTAATAGAGACATTCATAGACTTTGGAACTTTAAGAGGAAAAGATGAAGGCGATTGATTGAGCGGTGCGTTGCAAGTGGTATAGCACATAACAAAAATGTTATGATGGCAAGATGGGACGCTATTGCCATTACTCGATAAATAACAAAAAATTGGTGATGTTTTGTGATTTGGGCAAGAGAACTATCGAACTCGAAAGTCTAGATGCATTTGCGGGTTTGGACTCTCAAGGGTCTTTGGATAATTTCCCAACAGGATTAGTTGGTCGGTTTTATTAACAGAGTCCACATTAATCGCCATTAATTTAGATAGTCTATCTTTTAAACAGTAGCTACTAATATTAGTGATGTTGGAGGTGAATGGGGTAATAGATGGGAGGGTACACATACTGTCTATCTTATAAACTCCATTTCTCAAGACTGGATAACTCTTAAGCCTACTCCTAAGCTTAGTATTTAGGCATCGAACCTTGTGTGCTATATATTATAGTGACCAAGACTCACAAAACTACATCCAAAATGGAGGTTCAAGTGGTATCCAAAGAATTCGTAAAGCCATCTCGTCCCACACCAAGCCACCTCAAAATCCATAAGCTGTCCCTTCTTGATCAGATTATGCCTAACCTTTACACTCCCTTGATCCTTTTCTACACCATCAAAGAGGCCGATCAAGCCGCCACGACAACCCAACCCAGAGTACAACTTTTGAAACAATCTCTATCCGAAACGCTAACCCTGTTCTATCCCTTGGGCGGGAAGATCAATCCCGACGGCCTCTCCATCGAGTGCGATGACGAGGGCGTTCTCTTTGTTGATGCCAGGGCCGAGTTTGCCCTATCGCAACTACTCCGCCAGCCAGACTTTGAATCGATTGGGAAACTCCTGCCTTGTGCCGCCGCATGGAGGAGAACAGAAGTGGGAGATCGCGTGGCCATGGTTCAAGCTACCGCCTTCCCCTGCGGCGGGGTTGCAATCGGCATGCTCATTTCGCACATCGTCGCTGACTGTGCCTCCTTCACTAGTTTCCTCAAAGGTTGGGCAGCCACGGCCAGCAAAATCGGGGAAGTACCGCGACCCAACTTTGATGCGCCCTCGTTGTTCATTCAAAGCAAAGCATTCTCTCGGGAGGACTTCTACTCAGCGATGAGTTTTCTCAACGCGGGCAGGTAAGGAAATGACAAAACTCTGATATAGTAATGCATGCTAGGGAAAAAATGAGGAGAAAACTCTCAGTTTACCACGATAACTTTGCATACACCATCTTTAAAAATTCACCGTTTTGCATGCTAAATTATTTTAATTAGATTTTAAATCAGACTTTTCCATCAGTTTATGGTGTATTTTTATTAGAAATTTGTCAATTTTCTTTCTGTATCGGTGATGTCATACTTTTAGCTCTCAACCCGCACAGAAAAAGCTAAAACAAATACCCTTCTCTCGAACTAAGGCCCCGGCATCACGATGTAATTTGCGTTATCAAGTCTTCAGTAGAAGCACTCAACGTGATGACCATTTGAAGATGGACATCCACTAATAAATTACTGCCATTTCCATCCATGGAGTTGAGATCTTCTGTCCATCTAAAACATTCCAGATAAAGTTTGCATCCCCTATACTAGTGCAGCTGTTGACACAAAACTAGCCGAAACTTATTCTGTCTTTGCTTCTTTTTTGGGAAAAGAAGTTCACGACCTTTAGGCCTTATCCCCACACAACGTCGCTCTGTCAGGCTTTTGGCCAACGCAGGGCGCTGACGTTTCTCTACATGGGGATTTAGGCTGTCGTTTTTCTACATAGAGATCCAAATCCTAGAAGGCTTATAGAAGTGGCCTATGCGTTCGAGAAGAAACTAGAGCAACGAGGTGGTAAGTATGAGGATTGTCTCTAGCTACTAATGAAGTATGCGTTCCATGTAAGGTATGACTTAGGATGTACGAGATTCACGAGTGAAGCTAAAAACCTCAAGCTAAGGATGATGCATCACTGCTCTAACGAAACAATGTGAGATGATATCACAAATATATCTATTAAACTTAAAGCGGAAGTATCCAAATGCTCTAATTCCAACGAAAAGGTCATTTGAATTGTGCAAATTTCATAAATATCTTTGAATCCATACATGAGCTACATTTTCATATTGAATTCAAAATTACATTATTTGGTGATAAAATAAATTCGTACATATAGTCCTATGATCATAATATGTATGTGCTTGTATGTGTACTTATTATAAAAAGTGCACATATAAATGCAAAGATGCTATTTTCCGCTGCTCTAAAGTCTATATTGAGACACACTTTCAGGTGAGTTGAGAACCGTAACAGTATTACCAGAAGTTCTTCTATGGCATGCAAATTCGTGACATCAGGGGCTGGAATTATACAGGAGGAATATCTAAGATTGACAATCAAGTCGTGCCAACCCACTGTGCCGGCACTAGTCATAGATTGCCAGGGCCTGTTTTGATTTAAATTTTGAAAGAAAACATTTTCGTAAAACAAAATAGAACAAACTATATTTTAAAAATTGAGCCGTCGACGATTTTGCAATTGTGCTCTTTGCGCGGTCACAAACGATTAGTCTCGTCTTTCGTGTCGCCCGCATGAGGGTGCGATTGATTGCGTACATTCCCTGGCGTGGATGACTCTTTTCTTTTGATTGGCTACCCAATTTGGGTTTGCATGATTAGACGACCCAACGATCACTAGATTCATGGGGGCCAAGATTTGAATTATTGGGGCATGGCCACATGGGCCAGATTGTTGAACAATTTATGTAAAAAGTCATGCATGGGGTAATTAATCGTTGGTATATTAAATGATGTGACGGATAGCAAGTGACTGTTTAAATATGTTGCTTATGTTTATGCTCTAATAATATTAGCGATAATTAGTGCATTTGATGTTGCTAAACATAACTTGAAAATGACTATAAGCATATGGTATTTTTTTCTTTTTTACTTTTGTTCTATTAAAAAGATCATCATGATGAAATGCGTTTAGCATAATAAGGGATATATAATTATGCATTCATCATCTTATCCGATCAATATCCACGTCACCCTCTTTTAAGGCTCGGTATGAGGAGATTCGTGTTCAACGCATCAGCCACGGCAAGACTCAAGGCCAAAGCAACCAACGCGCGAGTGCAAAACCCGACTCGCGCCGAAGTCGTCATGGCTCTGATGTGCAAATCAATGACGGCCACACTGAACAAGGTGTCCGGCCTCAACAAGCCAGTGGCGTTCAGCAATGCCGTGAACCTCCGCCGAAGAGCCGTCCCGGAATTCCACGACGACTTCTTTGGGAACATTGTATGGCTGACAAATATCCTATGCCCGCCCGAAGAGAAGGATTACGACGGCCTGCCCAGCCTCGTTGGCCGGCTCCGGGAAGCGAAAAGCAAAGCAAACAGCGAATTCGTGAGAGGCTTGGAAGGTGATGGCGGGTTGGTTGCACTAAGGAACGCCCTCGGGGAAACGAAGGAGTTTCTCGCTTGCGTGGATCAAGTTGTATCATTCTCCAGTTGGTGCAACTTTGGTCACTATGAAATCGATTTTGGGTGGGGAAGGCCGGCATGGGTGAGCCCGGCTGGCTTCTCAGATGAATCAGCAAACTTAGGCACAATATTTGCGCTTCTTTTGGACACGAAGTCTCGCAAAGGAGTCGAAGCATGGGTTTACATGGGTGAACAGGAGCTTGAAGTGCTGGAGCAAGACAAGGAGCTAACAGGGTACGCTTCCATAAATCCACCTATTTCGGAGGTCGATGATTGATGATGGTCTATGGTCTGGTTCTCGACGATATGAGCTCCTTCAACTCTCTCCATTTAGCGTTATGGATTCCTGCAAAAAGACGTCTTCGTCTTAATATGAATAAGGTAGTCACTAGAAAAATCAGAACCATGTAATGCACCAACTTAGTTCTGGTTTTCTTTCATTTTATGTTGCAGTGTGGAGACCTGATGCTGCAAAAGTTCTAGCATGTTGTAATCTTCGTTAATGATGCAAGCATCACTTTTTTTCCGATCTTATTTCTATCGATGGTATGATTTTTGCGAGAGTAAAATAACAGGCTGTGAAGGGTTTTGATGAACAGCTTCTCGTGACTGTGCTTCTGCTCTTGGAAGCAATTACGACTTTCTGCAGCATTTCCTCCAAAGAATAGAGGACTCCGAATTAACCAGCTTTAGATATGTCCTCTGGACAAAGTAATGCATAATTTCATATGACTTTTATATAATGTTGGTGTCTTGACGAGATCTGCGTTATGGCAAAAGTCCAAGTGCAGCTTAAATTCGGAAAATGCTTGAGGCGGTTCAGGGCTCTTAAAGAGCTTTGAGAAAATAGTAGCAACATTCAAATTCCATCCAAATAGTTATTATTTGACCCAAACGTCAAGCTGAAGTGAAGATTTTCAGGGTATATATCAAGTTTGAGTCCATGAAAGGAGACTGAACTATTCGAGTGGATTTCCTTATTTGAGTTGGATTTCTAGTTTGAATAGATTTCTTTGAGTCGCTTTAAAGGAATTTCCATACAAAAGGAGCTTTTGGTCATAACAACAACTATTTGTGCGGAGTATCCGTCAATTACATCTTAAAGAAAAGTGCAAGTGTTTTGAAACCAATAAATCTAGAAATAAGATTTGTGAACCTCTTTGTGCGATTAAAAATTAATATTGTGAGTAATATTCAACTAACCCACATATGACCAAACCCTTTACATGGGATATTAAATGGGGGTTTTAACCCATTTTGGCACATTTTAACTACAATCGATCAAAAAATTTGAACAAGTCAAAATCACGAGTCAATCCCACATCTCGTAAATATATATATATATATATATATATATATATATTCCAAATTATAAAAAATTATAAAAAATCATGTCCTCTAAGGTGTGAATGTTCTTGTTGGCAAATTAAAATGGAGCTAATACTCTTTGTTCTGAATTTCACTGGTTGACTAACAAGTCCTGTACCTCAAAAAACGTAACCCCCTTGCAAGAAAATTGTCCTGTTATTCTTACATATTCAAACGCACACTTCTTGTGCTAAATGATTGCTTCTAGTTATTTAATCCTTTTGATTTGATTTTCTAACTACAAATCTTACTAAAACTCTTTTATTCAGGGATGTGGTCTGCTGTCGAAACAAACGAGACCGTGCATCAAATGACTAGCTTGTATCGAGTTCGGCAATTCTTTTACACAAAAAATAAAAATAAAAAACAAAGGACCCGTAACTATACTAAGGAAATTGTTGGATCGAAGAGATTAAACATAGAAGCACACTTAAGCTCATTGCTTACGTATTTAGCAACTTGAAACGATAGTATTCAATTTACGGAAAGATAGGTTTCCATATTCACGCATCACGAAATGCAACTATTTTTTCTGTATTGTTTTTTATTGCTCCTGTTCCTGTATATTCAAAGGGAGGCTTCGGCTACATGTATCGTATGTTGGCTAAAAGGCTACCGCCTAGTCGCCTAGTACATGTGCCGTACCTCTACCTAGTGTCTTTCTTGGCATTCATAACAGCGGAGGCCAATACACTTGACTTCATTTCTATCTCTCCCGCGCGCAAAACCTCTCGTTAATTAAGAACAACCGGCGTAGCCCCCCGTTCGGCCAAGGTCAACGAACATAGAGCCGTCTTTTTTCATCTTCGTGTGGCAGCAGGGGCTAGAAGATGAAATGGAAAAGACGAGGGTGCGCCAATAGAAACTCACGTAGACTTGGAGCTGTCATAGGAAAAGATGGAGACCATTGATTGAACGTGACGAGTCACACTTTTGTAGTTTCAAAAGTTTTAGAGAAAATCTTATTGTTTTTTTGAAGATGACAAAACTCGTTTGAGTATGAAAGAATGAGATTAGCATAGTCTGAAGGTGTCAAACTCAGAAGATTAAACTCAGGAGACAGACGCAGCTGATAACGCCAGAGTCTGGAGGTGGCGGACTCAGGATGGTCTGAAGGACTCAGCTAAGTCTAGAAGAGTCGGACTCATGTAAAGTCTGAAATAGTCAAACTCAAGTAAAGTCTAAAAGTGTCAAACTTAGGGCCAATAGATTCAAGCGATAAATGTGATGGCTATTAGACTCTAGCAGTCTTGTGCAACCAATCCCAATTAGATCCAAGAAGATTATTAGGATGAGAAGTCACTCTTGTTGGTGTGATTAATATGGATATTAGACGACTTATTATCTGGTTGATTATCTCGATTATTATGGAAATAATTGATCAACTGGAAAAGGAGCATTTTGAATAAGTATTCACTTATGGAAATTGAAGATCATGTTTATATGGGCGATCAGGATTAACGGACTCTTAATACGATTTGTAAATGGTTCGAGATCTCCTAATTGATTTTATCCAACGTCCAACGGGTAGATTGGAAGAATTGCTTTGAAAAGTGCGAATAGTCAAGAAGGCATGAATGAGTATATAAGAGAGACATTTTTAGTCGTTTATAGTAATGTGTGCAAGAGATCAATTCCAAAATATGAGCTATTTGTTTCACTCGTCATTTACAGAATACTTACATTGTACTCAAAAGAGAAAGTTCATACTAGCTTTGTAAAAGCAAGAGACTTTTCTCTGTGAAGCATCGTTTTTGAGATTGTAATTCTTTTGATTCATAGTGAACTCCAACCGAGAGACTATTAACTTGGGAGAGTGGACATATGCTTAAGCAAAATCGAATCACTATAAATCTTATGTTTGTTTCTCTTTCCTTATCTCTCTTATTGTTCTTACTTACACATCGAGCACACGCTGAACGTTTAGCTTTAATTTAATTCCGCAAAATTTTTTAAAAGAACACATTTCCCCCACTCCAGGTGTAAGCACTATTCATTTCAGAAAGTAGTGTAATGCATGACGAAAATCTTATGATGGCAAGACGGGACGTTATTGCAATTTCTCAGTGATGTTACTGGATGGACAAGAGAACCATCAAACCTGAAAGCTTTCCAATAATTTCTCAACGGATTAGTTGGTAAGTGTAATTTCTTTACACACAATCCACATCAGTCGCCATCGTTTAGATAGTTAGTCAATTTTTTAAAGCATGATTGTTCATATCAGTGATGCTGGAAGTGAATTGGGTAACAAGCGGGTCCCACTTATTGTCTATCAAATAAAATTCATTTTTCCAGACCGGAAAAACCCTGAGCCTACTCTAAAAATTAGTACTTAGGCATCGAACCTTTTGTGCTATATATTATAGTGACCAAGGCACGAAACTACATCCAAAAAATGGAGATTGATGTGGTATCCAAAGCATTCGTAAAGCCATCTCGTCCCACACCAAGCCACCTCAAAATCCATAAAATGTCCCTTCTTGATCATTTCTCGATGACTGGTTACTCTCCCTTGGTCCTTTACTACACCATCAAAGAAGCTGATCAAGCTGCCATAACGACCACACGCATAGTACAAATTTTGAAACAATCTCTATCTGAAACCCTAACACTTTTGAAACCCTAACACTTTTCTATCCCTTGGCGGGGAAGATCAAATGACGATGGCCTCTCCATTGAATGCGATGATGAAGGCGTTCTCTTTGTTGATGCCAGGGCCAAGTTCGCCCTATCGCGACAACTCCACCAGCCAGACTTGGGATCGATTGGGAAACTCCTGCCTTTTGCCGCCAATGGAGGAGAGAAGGAGCAGGAGATTGCGTGGCAATGGTTCAAGTGACCGCCTTCCCCTTTGGCGGAGTTGCGGTCGGCATTCTCATTGTTAAAGTAATTAAATATTAATCAATACTTTTATCTAACAGCTTAAACTTTTAGAATAATTGACAGAAATTTCATAAAGTCTTACATGATATCAGATCATGAGGCCATGAGTTCGAATTTTTCTAGACCTAAATTTATCTTCCTAATTATATATTCCCACGCTTAATATCAAGCAAAATGACCAAACTAAGAGTGAGGATAGTATAAAAGTAATTAAACATTAATCCATGCATTCATTTTGATGCTTCTTGAGCATATATGAGCTTTCGTATGTGCTCCCATTTAACTAGACTTGATCAAGAAGGATTATCTACTCACTATTATCACACACACGCACATTGATCAACTTCTCACAAAATCTAATGTGGCGATTATCATGTTATTTTGCGAAAGATTTTTAGTATCCTCATTCAACCTATTCAACTCTGCCTTTCAGATTGAATTGTTAGCTTTAGCAACATGTTGCCATTCAGCCAATGCAAAGTCATCTTTTTCACTGTTGCACTTGACTTCGAATGGTTTCCTTTTTTCCCTCAAATTTCTCAGATTCTTGTTGGGATGTCCTTTAGCTAATAGATCTTGTTTCTTGCTCTTAATCTCACTCTCGCAACAAGGTAGAATGTGCGTATGATGTTTATAAAATGTATTATAAATTGTATATTTTAATAAGTAAATTACAAACCATTATGACATGTTATGTATTAGAAGTATATGGTGATTTCCATCGGTCCTATGAATGGAATGCAGTTGGTATGGACTTTTTCTTCCCTCTATCAAATATGACCTTTTTGGGAGATAAAGTGATCTAGCTTTGTAAAATTATTTTCTACAAATATATATACGTAAGTTATTGGTACAATTATTATAACATTCTATACTTATACAACTAAAATATGGATGACGTCATTACATAAATTAGGGGTAGATAATGATTTTCATCCATACTTATTCACAGAAATGGAATTGGGGTAAAGGACAATTATTTACCTTAACTTTTCGGGAGAACAGATTGTATTTTCCAAATATTATTTCCTCTTACAATGCATATATGTATATATACATATGTACATTATTAATTAAATGTACCATAAACTCTTTTATAAATGTGAGATTTTTTGAACCATTGCTAACTATTTTAAACACTTAATCTATAAGATGAATACGTAGTTTAATATTTAATTATTTTAACACTCCCCCTCAAGCTTAGATTTTTCTTTGGCCTATTACTAAGCATGAACATACTTAATTGAGGAGGCAAATGGAGTCCGGAAATATTTAAACTTAGGACTTTCACCTAATCAATGTAATATTTTGTGGAGACCACTACCAAGTGTTCTAAAAATTTAAGCTATTAAATAAAAAATTAGTTTAATATTTAGTTATTCTAATAGGTTTTTTATATGAAGATTTGGTTTAATATTTAATTATTCTAACAATAAATACAATGAAAATTAAGATGATGCACCATACATATTGGGGGTATATAATGCTTTTTATCCATCCAATCATTGGAATATGCTTTGTGGAAGGACATTTCATAATTCTTTTTATTGTTCTATCAACTTGTTAACAGCTAAAAGACAGGAAAAAAAAAACCTCAAGTGTTTGGTCGACAACTTGACTGACAGAAGTATATTAAGATGGCAATAGAGATGTCAATAAAAAGACCTAATTTTAGTCAACAGAGATGAGATGTCAAGGGGAAATGGTCAAGTGTTGGAGCGAGAATTCGATAAAAGAGGCATTTCTTTGTACCGTTTGTAGAGTGCTGATAAGTAGTAGGAGCCACATAAAGCATGTTTAAATTCCTAGTAACCATTTATTTAACCGCAGAAATTAGGTGTAAATAGTCAAGTTGTATTCTGGGTAATGCGCCACTCAATCTATCCAAGAGCATATGTTGTTCATCTTTTCTGTCAACGTATTTTACTTTTTCAATACCACTCACATCACTGCAATAATTATTCCCTGTATTCGAATTTTTAAATTTCTTGCCAAGTACATAATCTATACAAAAACCAATGAAAGATCTTTGAGACCTTCGCTGATCTGACTAGGCTTGTTTTTTTGAAAGATCCAACATGTCTAATGGATTGGTAAACAAAAAGAGATCGGAGGGTACGATGCATCGGAAAGTGACGGAGTCAATGAGTAAAAATCTTCTTACAAAAAGTAAAAAAACATGTGAGAATTGTTAAGATTGGCACACAATCACAATGAAACAAAACGAGTGATAAAGAAAAAGTTGAGAGACGATAATTTATAATAATTCATAATTCAACTAGGGTTATATTCAGTAGAGTTATATCAGCACTTCACCACTCTTGTTACATTACTAAGTTATAAGCGAAAAAATAGAGTATATATAGGGTTCGTTCGTTTAGCGGAAAATATTCATTCAGAAAATATTTTCCGGAAACTGGGTTGTTCAGGGAGCGGAAAACATTTTCCGGATCTCCTTTCTCTCTCTCGTTGTGAGTCTATGAGCAATTTAATTGCCGAGTGTCACCGTTGCCGCCCACCTCTCGCTCGCCGCCACCCCCTGTCGGCCATCGCCGCACCCGCTGCCTGCACGCCCGCCGCCCCGCCCGCCCGTCGCCGCCCCCGCCGCCGGCCCCCCGCCGCCGCCGCCTGCCCGCCCGCCGCCGCCACTGCCGCCCACCTGCCACCACTGGTCGCCAGTCGCTAGATAATTTCTCAAAAAAAAAATTCGGAAAAATTTTCTCGGAAAATTTTTAAGTTTCAAACGAACACCGGAAAATGTGTTATTTTTCAGGAAAATGACTTCCTAGACAATATTTTCCAGAAGTGCTTTATTTCCCGCCAAACGAACGGACCCATAATAGTATTTGACTCCAACTTGAGAGCTGGCCATGCTTAATCATATTTGATGGACAAATTGTCAATATAGTAGGGGCATTGTCCGATCAATACCTTTAAGCATAATGCTTATATAAAAAGAAAACCTCCGAGCAAACATCATAAAAATAATTGCAACACAAACGCGATGGGGATCGAAGTGATATCCAAAGAATTCATCAACCTTTGTCCGCCATTGCTGCTGGCCATCCAGGCCTCTTCAGTCACCACCGTCGCTCGGGAAGCTCCCTGAGGGTTCCTTGGTTCGTGCCCAGCAATTTGCCGTTTCCAATTTTGTGCTGGTGACCTCGAATTGCTTGCGGATCTTCAACTCGGTCCGAGTTGAGTCCCATGAACTCGAGATCCCCGTGACCCAGATTTCGTCGCCATCGCGCCACCAGCCATCCCCCACGCCCTTGACGTCACCCCAACAAACCCAGAAGCCGTCCCCAAGGTCCTCGTCGCATCCGACACAACCCAGCTCCGTCACCAATCGAGCCCGATGAAACCTTAGTTCGCCGCCCGTCCCTTAGCTCGATTCTGGCCACGAATGGCCCTGTTCAGCCTTGAATCACGCCACCTAGTCGTCTAATCGTGCCTAGCGGCCTCGCCGGAGCAAAATCCAGCTTGCCGGATCCCTCGTCGAAAATTCTGCTGAAATCTCGCCGAAGTTCATAAAAAAAGTCTTCATCGCTGCCACTGCGTCGAGTCATGCCATGGAGTTTTGGGCCAATCATTTGTTTAGAGCGCGAAATTCATGGACGAATTAGTCACGATGAGAACCTGCGTCCCTGATTGGACCTAAAAGCTTGAACCAAATTGTGAGTTTACCTCCTAATATTTGATTAGGGCTGTTATTCGCTCTAGTAGACAATTGTTGACTTGATTGAGCTATTTTGGTTGTCAATTTGGTGATTAGGTGCAATTTGACAACTTTAGGGTGAAATAGGGGCAATTTAGTAATTTTGGCCAATTACGAGTAAATTGGTGAAATTGAATAATTAGAGAGCGAATTGGCAATTTATTGGTACTAGCTACCTTGGTTAGCAGCTAGTGAGAATTAAGTTAGCAATTTTGAGAGATTGGAGTGATTTCCTAATTTTGTCCGATTATGGCCCAATTGAGGTTTTTAGGGGGAAAATTGTAAATTTTGGAAATTTGGGGGCCGAATTATTAATTGTAGGTATGTTGGATTATTTTAGTAAAAATTGTGGAAATTGAGTGGTTGGCCAAATGATTGACAATTAAGGTGATGGTGCCTGTAGATTTTCAAATG
This sequence comes from Melaleuca quinquenervia, assembly GCA_030064385.1. Lineage (NCBI taxonomy): Eukaryota > Viridiplantae > Streptophyta > Magnoliopsida > Myrtales > Myrtaceae > Melaleuca > Melaleuca quinquenervia. Next base: position 19,787,289 of record CM057723.1, on the reverse strand, counting down.
GGAGATTATAAATTCGAAATAGGGACTGGGTCGAATCCCTAATCGGTGGACTCAAGCAGTTGACTATTAGGAATTTTGGGAATTTATTTAGTATATGTGATTGCTTAATATTTCCTTGGTTGCGCAATTGATTGTGAATTGCTTATAATTTGTGATGGAGTTATGATAGATAATTGGTTGACCGATGGTTGTTAATTGATTGGATTGATTGTGACTGAATGGTGATTTATTGAGCTTTATTTGTTAATTGATTGTATTGGTTGTGTATGATTGATTGATCGAGTGTTTGTCATTTGATTGTTCTGATTGTGACCAAGTAGTTGTTTGGGGACTGGTGTGCCGTGAGACTAGTGAGTTAATGAGATAAGCGAGGATGGAAGTCCGTGAGGTGCGAGAATTAGATTATCTAGGCGGATAGGGACCCTAGAGTAAATGCCCTTTTAATTGGGAATTATGGTGTAGATTCACTAAATTATCTCACTTGTTGTTTTAAAACCATTCTTACGGGTTCTGATTGTGGAGTTCCTCCTTGAGGGCCAGGTGAGGCGGGCCCACTAATGCAGAGTATTTGCTATCTTCAAACCGATTAGGAGAGCCTTTAATAGACATAATAATATTTCCATTTCGTAATTTTAGATTGAACAAGTATTTGAGTTTGATCTCATTATAGGTTTCTTTTGTAATCATTGAACCAATTTATTTGAATTAAAGAGTTTTTGAGATACCCCGTGTTTTTGTCAGGGATTAAAGTATTGCTTCCACCGTGTTTAATTGTTTATTTATTTAATTGTTCTAATTGGTCGGTGATAAGTCCTGAGATTGTCGCAAATTCATCGACCAAGGAGGACCATTTTTGGGATCGTCGCATGCTTGGGTGCGGGGCATGATAACTTATGCATTTAGTAATTTGAAACGACAATATTCATATTATGGACAGATGGGTACCAAATGCAACTATTTTTTCTGTCTTGTTTTTTTTAGCAATTTGAAACGATAATATTCAAAATACGGAAAGATGGGTTTTGATATCGACACGTCACTAAATGTAACTATAAAATATTCAAATTTGGGAAAGATGGGTTGTGATATCAACAACAAATGCAACTATTTTCTGTCTTATTTTTTATTTAGCAATTTGAAACGATAATATTCAAATTATGGAGATGGGTTTCGATATCGACGCATCACCAGATGCAACTATCTTTTCTGTCTTGTTGTTTGTTGCCTCTGTTCCTGTATATTCAAAGGGAGGATTGGGATGTACATATCTTAAGGCCACCGCCTAGTCAGTTGGTACATGTGTCGTACCTCTACCTAGTATTTTTCTTCGCATTCATAACAGTGGAGGCCAATACACTTTGACTTCATTTCTATCTCTCCCACGCGCACAACCTCTCGTAGATTAAGAACAAACCGGCGTAGCCCCCCGTCCGGTCGAGGTGATAGAACATAGAGCCAGCATTTTTCATCTTCGTGTGGCAGCAGCGGCTACAAGATGAAATGGAAAAGACGAGAGTGGGATGATAGAAACATTCATGCATAGACTTTGGAACTTTCAAAGGAAAAGACGAACGCGATTGATTGAGCCGTGCGTCGCGCTTTTATAGTTTCGGAAGTGATATAGCACATAACAAAAATGTTATGATGGCAAGATGGGACGCTATTGCTATTACCCGATAAATAACAAAAGATTGATGATGATATGAGATTGGGCAAAAGAACTATCGAACTCGAAAGTTTAGATGCATTTGTGGGTTTAGACTCTTAAGGGTCTTTGGATAATTTCCCAACAAATTAGTTGGTCGGTTTAATTTATTAACCCAATCCACATCAATCGCCATTAATTTAGATAGTCTATCTTTTAAACAATAACTGCTAATATTAGTGACGTTGGAAGTGAATAGGGGAGCACGCGGGGGGGTACACATACTATCTATCTTAAGAGCTTCTTTTCTCAGACTGGAAAACTCTTAAGTCTACTCCTAAGATTAGTACTGAGGCATCGAACCTTGTGTGCTATATAGCATAGTGACTAATGCACCAAACTACATCCAAAATGGAGGTTCAAGTGGTATCCAAAGAATTCGTAAAGCCATCTCGTCCCACACCAAGCCACCTCAAAATCCATAAGCTGTCCCTTGTTGATCAGATTTCGCCTACTTCTTACATTCCCTTGATCCTTTTCTACACCATCAAAGAGGCCGATCAAGCCGCCACGACAACCCAACCCAGAGTACAACTTTTGAAACAATCTCTATCCGAAACGCTAACCCTGTTCTATCCCTTGGGCGGGAAGATCAATCCCGACGGCCTCTCCATCGAGTGCGATGACGAGGGCGTTCTCTTTGTTGATGCTAGGGCTGAGTTTGCCCTATCACAACTACTCCGCCAGCCAGACTTTGAATCGATTGGGAAACTCCTGCCTTGCGCCGCCCCATGGAGGAGAGCAGGAGTGGGAGATCGCTTGGCCATGGTTCAAGCGACCGCCTTCCCCTGCAACGGAGTTGCAGTCGGCATGCTCATTTCGCACACCGTGGCTGACTGTGCCTCCTTCACTAGTTTCCTCAAAGGTTGGGCAGCCACGGCCCGCAAAATCGGGGAAGCACCGCGACCCAACTTTGATGCGCCCTCGTTGTTCATTCAAAGCAAAGCCTTCTCCCGGAAGGATTCTTTCCTTGCCATTCTTGCCATGAGTTCTCTCAACACGGGCAGGTAAGGAAATGACAAAACTCTGATGTAGTAATGCATGCTAGGGAAAATATGACAAAACTCGGACTTTTCCGTCAGTTTATGGTGTATTTTTATTACAAATTTGTCAATTTCTTTTCTTATTGGTGATGTCATACTTTTAGCTCTCACGATGTAATTGACTTTATCAAGTCTTCGGTAGAAGCACTCAACGTGATGACCATTTGAAGATGGACATCCACGAATAAATTACTGCCATTTCCATCCATGGAGTTGAGATCTTCTGTCCATCTAAAACATTCCAGATAAAGTTTGCATCCCCTGTACTAATGCAGTTGTTGACACAGAACTAGCCGATGATTATTCTCTACCTTTTTTGTTCTTCTTTGGGAAAAGAAGTTCACGGCCTTTGGGCCTTATGCCCACACAACATCACTTTGTCAGGCTTTTCGGCCAACGCTATGTAATGTCTTTACCCCATCACCGACAGTATTATCTGCTTTGGGCTCCTGTTGGTCCTCATTACTTTGTTTTTTTGGGGTCCAACATCCTCGCGGCCGTTGGTGGCAACTCACAAGCACGTAGCTCAAGAAAATGCATTGTTGATGATTCGAGGGCAAGTCATACTATATGAGTTGGCCAGTTCTTTTGTGCCCTCATCGGTACCTGTGAGCGTCCACTATGGTTACTACACGTAGTGTATCAAGCTCTATAAAGTCATCGCCTCTACCACCGGTAATATTGTTCGCTTTGAACCCCTATTGGTCTTCACAGCTTTGCTTTTCCTCAAGTTCACCATCTCACGGCCCTCGACAACAATTCACGAGCATGTAACTCAAGAAAACACATTGCCGATGATTCGAGAGCAAGTCATACTATATGAGTTGGCCCAAGACTCTCCCCTAGACAATGTAGGACAAGGGATGTTACACTTTAGGCTGACGTTTTTCTACATAGAGATCCAAATCCTACAAGACTTATAGAAGTGGCCCATGAGTTCAAGAGGAAACAAGAGCAATGAGGTAGTAAGTATGAGTATGGTCTCTAGCTACTAATGAATCATGCTTCATAAGTCGTCTTCCAGGTAGGGTATGACTTAGGATGTACGAGATTCACGAACGAAGCTAAGAAGCTCAAGATGACGATGATGCACCACTGCTCTAACGAAACAATGTAAGATGATATCACAAATTCATGCACCAAACTTAAAGGGGAACTATCCAAATGCTCAAATTCTGGCGAAAAGGTCATTTGTATTGTGCAAATATTTCATAAATATCTTTGAATTCACACATGAGATACATTTTCATATTGAATTCAAAATTACATAAAATAAATTCATAGTGAAATTCATATTGTATAGATGGTCCTGTGATCATAATATGTATGTGCTTATATGTGTACTTATTATAAAAAGTGTACATGTAAATGCAAAGATGCTATTTTTCGCTGCTCTAAAGTCGCCCGCATGAGGGTGCAGTCGGATTGCGTACATTCCCTAGCGTGGATAACTCTTTTCTCTTGATTGGCCGCCTAATTTGGGCCTGTGAGTGAGGATTGCAAAATGGCGAAAATGCCCGGGCAAGGGGGCTAACTTATAAAGGCATGATTAGACGACCCAATGATCACGGGGGCCAAGATTTGAATGATTGAGGCACGGCCACACAGGGGCCAGATCATTGAACAATTTACGGAAAAAGTCAAGCATGGGGTAATTAATCGTTGTAATATTAAATGACGTGACCAATAGCAAGTGATTGTTTAAACATGTTGCTTTTGTTTATGCTATAACAATATTAGCAATAATTAGGGCATTTGATGTTGCTAAACCTAACTTGAAAATGACTTTAAGCATATAGTACATTTTATTTACTATCGTTATATTAAAAAGATCATTATAATGAAACGCATTTTGCTTAATAAGGGGTATATAATTATGCATTCATCATCTTATCTGGTCAAGATCCACGTCACCCTCTTTTAAGGTGTGGTATGAGGAGATTCGTGTTCAACGCATCAGCCACAGCAAGACTCAAGGCCAAAGCAACCAGCGCGCAAGTGCAAAACCCGACTCGTGCCGAAGTCGTCACGGCTCTGATGTGCAAATCAATGACGGCCACACTGAACAAGGTGTCCGGCCTCAAAAAGCCAGTGGCGTTCAGCAATGCCGTGAACCTCCGCCGAAGAGCCGTCCCGGAATTCCACGACGACTTCATTGGGAACATTGTATGGCTGACAAATATCCTATGCCCGCCCGAAGAGAAGGATTACGACGGCCTGCCCAGCCTCGTTGGCCGGCTCCGGGAAGCGAAAAGCAAAGTAAACAGCGAATTCGTGAGAGGCTTGGAAGGTGATGGCGGGTTGGTTGCACTAAGGAACGCCCTCGGGGAAACGAAGGAGTCCCTCGCTTGCGTGGATCAAGTTGTAACATTCTCCAGTTGGTGCAACTTTGGTCACTATGAAATTGATTTTGGGTGGGGAAGGCCGGCATGGGTGAGCCCGGCTGGCTTCTCAGATGAATCAGGATACTTAGGCACAATGTTTGCGCTTCTTTTGGACACGAAGTCTCGCAATGGAGTCGAAGCATGGGTTTACATGGGTGAACAGGAGCTTGAAGTGCTAGAGCAAGACAAGGAGCTCATAGGGTACGCTTCCATAAATCCACCTATTTCTGAGGTTGATGATTGATGATGATCTGTGGTCTGGTTCTCGATGATATGAGCTCCTCAACTCTCTTCATTTTGCGTTCTGGGTTCCTGCAAAAAGACGTCTTCGTCTTGATATGAATAAGGTAGAATCATTAGAAAAATCAGAACAATGTGATGCACCAACTTAGTTCTGGTTTTCTTTCATTTTATGTTGCAGTGTGGAGACCTGATGCTGCTAAAGTTCTAGCATGTGGTAATCTATGTGAATAATGCAAGCATTACTTTTTTTTTCGATCTTATTTCTATCGATGGTATGATTTTTGCGAAAGTAAAATAACAGGTTGTGTGGTTTTGATGAATAGCTTCTTGTGACTGTGCTTCTGCTCTTGAAGTAATTACGACTTTCTGCAGCATTGCGTCCAAAGAGTAAAGAACTCCGAATTAACCAGCTTTAGATATGTCCTCTGGACAAAGTAATGTTGGAAATTAAACCAAATTTACTAATGTTGTTGATATTGAAGAAGAGTTATGGTCGTTGCTGAATTTTGAAGAGTCAAATATTAGAGTTTCTATTTTATATTTATGTTTTCTAGTTCCTAGGCTCTTAATATGTTTAAGTTCCAATGTCGTTTAAATTATCCTATTCAAAGAAAGTCATGTCTTGTAATTTGATTTTCTAAAAGTGAAGAAAAATATTGTAGCCTTCATGTATTCTCTTTCAACGTTGTTGAGAGTCCTCACCTTCGAAATCAATGAAAAATCATTATCTATCTTGGGCCTGTGACATTCTTTTTCTAACAAATTTGGTATCAGAGCTTGCGGATTTGATCATTGCCACAATAAATGATCAACTTCCTCTTCAATGTCCTTGTCTTACCAAAGAAAATTATGGTAACTGGCTGTTAGGATGAAAGCTCTACTCAGCAACTACGGTTTGTAGGAACTTGTCAACTTTGACTATGAAGAGCTAGATGATGAAACCACTTTCAACTAGAATCAGGAGAATGCCCTAAAGAAGATTCGAGTGAAAGATCAATATGCCTTATCGATCATCTATCAAATGTTGAATGTTGCGACCACTCAGGAAGCATGGGAGATATTACGCAACATGCATCAAGGAATTGAGAAAGTTCAAAAGATATGCCTTCAAATGTTGAGAGCCGAATTTGAGATTATTCAAATGAAAGAGTCTAAATCAATTGTTGATTATTTCATGCGAGTTTGATGATTGTCAATTAGATGAAAAGAAATGGAGAAGATGTTGTGGATGTTTGTGTTGTTGAGAAAATACTTCGGTCATTAGACAAGAAGTATGACCACAAGTGCTGCCATCGAATAATCTAAAGACCTGGATGTTATTTCAATCGATGAACTTATGGGTTTGTTACAAGCTCATGAAGAAAGGTTCAGAAGAAAAAAAATGGAACCAGTGGAGGAAGTTCTTCAGACACAATTAACCATTTGAGATGAGAAGGAGCAAAGAAGAGATCCCATGCAAAGAAATCCTATTCAAACTCGCTAGACAGATCGAGGTCGAGGCCGAGGTCACTTTCAAGAAAGAGGACGTGGACGAAGTAAAGGAGATGTTCGTCAAAACGATGGTCGATACCAATATCAAAAAAATATTCGTGGTCGAGGAAGAAATTCAACAAGTAGATGGTATGATAAATCCAAAATTTGATGTTATCATTGCAATAAGCTTGGCCATTATGCTTTTAATTGCTGGAACAAAGAGAGTAACGGAGCCAATGAAAAGGCAAACTTGGTGAATGATGCCGACCAAGCTCTTCCATTGGCATGCAAAGAAGATGAAGGAGGCTAAAATGATATGTGCTATTTGGATATCGGCGCAAGCAATCATATGTGCGGAAGAAAGGAGATGTTCGATGATTTGGATGAAACAATTAAAGGCAAAGTCTCTTTCAATGATAACTCAAAAATTCTTGTCGAAGGCAAAGGTACAATTCTGATTCGCTTGAAGAATGGTGTATGTCAGTTTATCTTGAATGTTCACTATATTCCAAATATGTCGAGCAATGTTTTGAGTTTGGGACAACTTATGGAGAAAGTTTATACTATTCATATGAAATATCTTAGCATTGTGTTGAAAGATTGGAATGATGAATTGATTGTAAACGTGAAGATGTCGAAGAACGGGATGTTTATTCTCAACATAAAAAATGAGATGTCTTGATGTCTAAAGACGTGCGTGGATGATCCTTCATGGCTATGGCATTTGAGGTTTGGCCACCTGAATTTTGGTGGACTCAATTTGCTTTCTCGCAAGAAAATGGTATATGGTTTTGCAACATATCGATTATCCTGATCAATTATGTGAAGAATGTGTTATTGGTAAGCATTCTAGAACTAGTTTTCCAAAGTCGACATCTTATCAAACAAAGAAGCCACTAGAGTTGATTCATTCTGATGTTTGTGGTCCAATCACTCCTCATTCTTACAGCAATCATCAATAATTTTTTACTTTCAATTGATGACATTACTCCACATACTTAGGTGTATTTTCTTAAAGAGAAGTAAGAAGTATTTAAATGTTTCAAGCAGTTTAAGAATCTAGCCAAGAAATAAAGCGGCTATTTTATCAAGGCTTTGAGGACTGATCATGGTGGAGAATTCACCTCAACGATATTTGACGAATTCTGTGAGAATCATGGAATTCAACGATTCTTGACGGATCCATATTCTCTTCAACAAAACGGGATAGCTGAACATAAAATAGAACCATTCTTGACATGGTTCAAAGCATTGAAGAGTAAAAAATTGTCGAAGGAGCTATGGGTTGAAGTCGTTTCTTATGCTATTTATCCTTAAAATCGATGTCTTGCACATGGAAGTGTTTTTCACTTGAGAATTTTTGGGAGCATTGCTTATGTTCATGTCCCGGACCAGAAAAGATCAAAGCTAGAAGAAAGAGCAGAAAGCTTATCTTTATTAGGTATGATTCATCATCGAAAGCTTATCGATTGTTTGATCATAACAATTTGAAAGTGCATATAAGCATAAATGTAAAGTTCGATGAAGATGGCATTTAGAAAGACAATCCAAAGGTAGAAGCAAATACCCGTGGTGATGTTGAGCAAACGGAGTTGAAGGATCAGTTAACACCCACTTCTCCAATATTGTCTCCAAGTTCATCTTCAAATGATATTGATGAACCACTAGTGCCAAAATCGAGGAGATTGTCTGATATTTATCAATCTACTGATGAGCTTCATCTTGTATGTTTACTTGCAGACAGTGAACCACTTGTCTATGAGGATACTACCAAAGAAAGAAAATGGAGGAAAGCCATGACTGAAGAAATTGAAGATGTTGAGATCAAACATGGGAACTTGTCAATCTCCTATGGGACAAGAAATCGATTGGTGTTAAATGGGTGTACAAGGTCAAGAAGAATGAGAAATGTAAAGTAACAAGGTATAAGGCTAAAATAGTCGTAAAGGGGTACAAGCAAAAAGTCAGAATCGACTATGATGAAGTTTTTGCCCTTGTCGTTCGCATGAAAACTATTAGATTGATCATTTCCATTGCTAATCAATATAATTGGCGGATTTATCAAATGGACATCAAATCAACATTTTTGAATGACATCCTTGAAGAAGAAGTCTATGTTGATCAACCTCAAGGGTTTGTTGTTAAAGGCCATGAAGACAAAGTGCTGAAGTTGAAAAAAGCTATATACGGGCTTAAGCAAGCACCAAGAGCATGGAATTCTAGAATCGATGCATATCTCGAGTCAAATGGATTTTCTCAATGTCCATATGAACATGCATTCTATTTGGAAGAAAGAGGTTATGTTTTGATAGCTTGTTTATATGTCGATGAACTTATTTTTACAAAAAATAATATGTCGATGATTGATGCCTTTAAAGCATCGATATGAAAGAATTTGAGATGACAGATAATGGTCTCATGAGTTATTTTCTTGGCATCAAAGTGAAGTAAAGTGCGGAGGAAATTTTTATTTCCCAAAAAGGATATGCAGAGAATGTCCTTGAAAAATTCGACGTGAAGGACTGTAATCCGGTTAATACACCAATGGAGTGCGGAACCAAGCTGTCGAAGTTTGATGAATGTGTCGATGTTGATTCAACATATTATAGAAGCTTGATTGAAATTTTGAGATATCTGACATGCACGAGACCAGATATCATGTACAGTGTTGGAATTGTGAGTCAATACATGGAGAAGTCGAAGTTATCTTATCTTAAAGCTACAAAGAGGATACTTTGATACATTAAAGGTAATATTACCGATCGCTTGCATTATCATTGATCTGAACTTTTCAATTGAGAGCTTATTCAGATAGTGATTATGGCGAATATATTGATGATCGAAAAAGTACTATAGGCTTTGTATTTTTCATGTGTGATACTGCTTTCACGTGGTCATCAAAGAAGCAATATAGTGTTACTCTATCGACATGTGAAGTCGAATATGTAGCTGCATCGGCATGTGTTTGTCATGCAATATGGTTGAGAAGACTGCTCAAAGACAATTATATGGAGCAGAAGAAAGCAACGAAGATTTTTATTGATAATGCTTCTACTATTGCCTTGGTGAAAAATCCAGTGTTTCATGAACGAAGTAAACATATTGATGTTCAATATCACTTCATTCAAGAACATGTTAAAGAGAATGAAGTTGAAGTATTGCATGTGAAGGCAGGATATAAAGTTGTAGATATTTTTACCAAGCCTCTCAAGATCGTTGCATTTCTGAAGTTTAAGAGCATACTTGGAATGATTGATGGAAGAAAATTTGGTTTAGGGTGGAGTGTTGGAAATTAAACCAAATTTACTGATATTGTTGATATTGAAGAAGAGTTATGGTCGTTGCTGAATTTTGAAGAGTCAAAGATTAAAGTTTATATGTTATATTTACATTTTCTAGTTCCTAGGCTCTTAATGTGTTTAAGTTTCAATGTCGTTTAAATTATCATGTTTAAAGAAAGTCATGTATTTTAATTTTATTTTCTAAGAGTGAAGAAAAATATTGTAGCCTTCTCGTCTTCTCTTTCAACGTTGTTGAGTGTCTTCACCTTCCAAAATTTATTAAAAATCATTATCGATTTTGTGCCTGTAATGTTCCTTTTCTAATTTTATATAATGTCGGTGTCTTGACGAGATCTGCATTATGGCAAAATTCAAGTGCAACTTAAACTCAAAAAATGCTTGAGGTAGTTCATAGCTCTTGAAGAGCTTTGAGAAAATAGCAGGAGCATTCATTTCATCCAAGCTGTTATTATTTGGATAAAATGTCAAGCTGAAGTAAAGATTTCCAGGGTATATATCAAGTTTGAGTCATGAAAGAAGACTAAATGATTCGAGTGGATTTTCTTATTTGAGTTGGATTTTTAATCTGAGTAGATTTCTTTGAGTCGCTTTAAAGGAATTTCCCATCTTGGATCCAATATATATATATGGTTCTTTTTAACACTCTAGCAAAACAAGAGGAGCTTTTGGTCGTAATGACTAATTGTGTAGTGTATCCATCAATTACATCTTAAAAAGAAAGTGTAAGTGTTTTGAAACCAGCAAATCTAGAAATAATGTCAAGACCTTGTCTTGTCCCGCCCTTGGATACGAGACAGTCCCTGATTACCTTCTTTTTTGGCCAGATTATTGCAACATCCCAGGCAGGTCGCTGGCCTTCAGCATAACCAGAAGTGCGTCTCTTCATCTTCCTCGTTCAGTTCCTCCTTTGGTTCCATACTTCGTACATGCAAGAGGGTCTATGGTGGTGTGAGATATTTAGATATCTCTATGAGTCTAACTCTAAACCCAGACTATGAAAGCTATCGTCCTAAGATCCTTAGTCCTTAGGTCAAACTCTCACAAGCAACATTCACCTCCCTCGAGTCTACTATCAACACATCACTAGGTCATCAACCACAATAAAGATAGTGGCAATCACTCTGGGTGCCATGGGTTCTTAAACACGGCCTCTCAAGCCCGACTAACTTATAGTCTAATCTATGGGGCTTTTTAGGACGACTGGTGTACCGCTTGGTCCTCGAGGCTCTCTAGCTCAATAATCATGCCTTACATCACTCTCACACATAGCCTCATTTTACCCACGAACAATCGGTCTATGACCGAGTCCAGACCCATATGATATCTATCATGCGGTCCTACTCATTTTCACTAGTTAACATCTTAGATCACTTGGCTTTCTCAATATCCATAGCTCTTCTAAATATTCACTTCTTTCGTCACACATCCCATCTATGGTCTCTTTCTACGCTAACCGAGTTTATCTATGAGTCAATCGGTCCACGACCGAGACTTAGCACTAAGCCAGGGTCGTCTGCCAAATTAGGGTTAGCCATAAAAAAAAAACTCCCTTCATGAAATTCATAAATAATTGGCCATTTAATAAATAAATTAATAAATGCATAATGAAAATAAATAAATTACTTTAATTGGAGATTAAATAATCAAATACTCAATAAATGAATAAATAGATTGCTATGAAATATAAAATAATTAGATGCTAATTGCACAATCAACTAAACAAACACCATCCAATCCCACATAAATAATTAATCAAATAATGACTATCGTCCATAAATTGCATAACTAATTAAATAAAAGTCATCAACCACAGGTTAATAAGTAATTCCATATTAAAAAAAATATAACGGTCTGAGATCGATCTAAGACCTAAATGAGATCTCTCAATGCATGAATACTTCATTCAACGATTGGGGCCCATCGGTCACCTAATTGGACTGTCCCAATATGCATTCAATGCCATTAGCCAAAACTCCAATTGACTTCACAACAAACCAACACCCTCATGCCACCACTTAAGTGCGGTCCCGTATTAATGACCATACCAGTTATTCCAACAATCACCTCGTGATCCGTGCATTTCTCATCGTTACCCCCACTAGGTCGACCAGAGAATATCCAGAACATACACATCAACCATTTATGCTGTCCATAACAAGTCTTAGACCCTACCTATTATTCACGGGTGATCTGGTACTAACAATCGCATTATCACTTAAACGATCACCCAATGATTCAAGCAGTCCAATCGACACCCCATAGGGCTCAGTCGACCACCACAACTAAATCAAGGCCTATCGGTCACTTCGTTGGTCTAATCAATTGTTACCTAAATCATGAATTGTACTTGGCCCTACCTTGCCCTATCCACCTATTAACCCAATCAGCCTAACTAGTTTACCCTAACCATTCTACTAAAGCGGTAAACTGGCCTAAACCGAGGATAGGATGTTCACTCCCTTGTTGGTCAGTGAATCCCTATCGGCGACTCTTGGAAACGCGCTTTTCGAACTTCCAATTGTGCTCGAGTTTGGTGCGTCTTTTCAATCTTCTATCCGACACCTCATATGGGATGGGCCACCTCTAGGTTCGGCGAGGCTCCGGTGAACATCCAGCGAGTGGCCCTCGGTCGTGGGAGGCCAGCTGGGCCCGTGGGAGGTGGTGGTCAATGATGGAGCAGCTCTGTTAAGGCAGAAGACCAGCAAGCATACCCATTTTCCCTAACCAAGTCTGGAACCGAGTCGAGCGAGGAGCAGTCGGGTCGAGGCCAGATTCTCTCTCCTTAGGCTGAGTCAGACCTCGTGGCCGGTCGGATCTGGAAGCCACCTCCCTCACAAGTTGAATGGTACCGACAGTGAGGGTTGGGGTGGTCGGAGCTGGGTGCAGCAAGGCCACGAAGCCGGGCAATCGGACGACTAGAATCCAGAAAAGGGGCAGAACTATTGAGCTTCAATTTGAGAAATCGAGACTAAATCAATGGGAACCAAGGCTTGATCTAAGCTAAGGGAGTGTCTAGCAACCTATTGATGGTCTTGATTTCAAATGGATATCATCGAAGTGGCTGGAATTTCAAATCTAGGATTCTAAGGCTCGGTTTGGAGCAAATCGAGTTCTAACCAAGAAATTGTCGAACCAAGACTAAATCAACTCGATTGAAAGCCACAAATCAGCTCTAAGGACTCCTAGCCACCGATTGCATCAGTGGTTCAAGCTCCAAGTTGAAGAATCCGGAGAAAATGTGAGAGGGAGCTCGGGCCAACTTACCGTGAAGCTGGGACGAGTCTTAACATGTGGCCTCCTTTCGAGGGCTATTGGCGGCAGAATGGGCGGAGTCGAAGACGGCGGCTAGTCGGGGCTTGAAGAGGGAGCGAAGGGGAATCCATGGCCATCGAGAATGAGGGAAATGGTGGTATGGGCAAGACGTTCTCGCGGCTTGCAGATGAGTCGTGGAGCAACCTCGCAGGCAGGGAAATCCAGCGGCTAGGGGTCGTCAGGGCATCACCGTCGCCCATCCAGCAGTCGAGCGACTCCCAACAAGACTAGGGAGAGGCCTTGTAGCTTTTGCCTGAGGCTAGCCGACGGGATGGGCTGGCACGTGCCCGCAACGTGCTCGCTCCTTTGCCTGTGAGAAGGCCAAAGGAGAAAGGGGAGAGGGCCGGGTTTCCGGGCTGGCTAGGTCGAGCCTGGGCGATTCCCAGGTCAGGTCTCACGTGTGTTGGGCTGGGTCTCGAGTCAGATCCGATTAGAATTAAGATAATACTATTTTAATAATATAAGTAATATAAATAAAAATGCAAGAAAAATCCTATAAATTCAGAAAAGCTTCCCAAAAATAGAACTAAGTATTTTTGGGCCACGGAGCTTTTAAATAAATTTATAGGGAGTCCAAAGCTAATTTCTACTAATTTCCATGTCCAATCGGAAATTACAGAAAATTCCCAAGACCCTTAGGCTACAATCTAGACCTTCATATTAATATTATAAATCTCGAAGAAGGTCGGATCACGGCTGTTACAAATAAGATTTGTGAACCTATTTGTGGAATTTAAAATTAATATTGGAAGTAATATTTAACTAACCCATGTTTGACAAAACTCATTATATGGGATATTAAATGGGTTTTTAACCCATTTTGGCACATTTAACTACAATCAATCAACAAATATGATCAAGTCACAATCATGAGTCAATCTCATATCTCGTTAAAAGAATTTATATATATATTCCAATTTACTAAAAATTAGACAAAATCATGTCCCCTAAGGTGTGAATGCTCTTATTGGCAAATTAAAACGGAGCTATTCCTCTTTGTTCTGAATTTCGCTGTTTGACTAACACGTCTTGTACCTCAAAAAACGTAACCCCCTTGCAAGAAAATTGTCCTGCCATTCTTACATATTCAAACGCACACTTCTTGTGCTAAATGATTCCGCTTCTAGTTATTTAATCCTTGTCGATTTGATTTACTAACTACAAATCTTACTAAAACTCTTTTATTCAGGGATGTGGCCATTTTATATCTGCTGTTGAAACAAACGAGACCGTGCATCAAATGATTAGCTTGTATTGAGTTTGGCATTTCTTTTACGCAAAAAAGAACATAAAAAAAAGACCGCTAACTATACTAACATAACTGTTGTATCGAAGAAATTAAACACAGAAGCACACTTAAGCTAATTGCTTACGTATTTAGCAACTTGAAACGATAATATTCAAATTATGGAAAGATAGGTTTTAATATGGGCGCGTCACAAGTCGTCTTTTATTGCCCCAGTTCCTGAATATTCAAAGGGAGGCTTCGGCTATACATATAGTATGTTGGCTAAAGGCTACCGCCTAGTCGCCTAGTACATGTGCAGTACCTCGAGCTCTACCTAGTATTTTTTCTTGGCATTCATAACAGCGGAGGCCTATACACTTGACTTCATTTCTATCTCTCCCACGCGCACAAACTCTCGTAAATAGAGCAACCGGCGCCGCCTCGTCCGGCGGAGGTGAACGAACATAGAGCCACCCTTTTTCATCTTCATGTGGCAGCAGGGGCTAGAAGATGAAATGGAAAAGACGAGAGGGGGCTAACAGAAACTCTCGTAGACTTGGAGCTGTCATAGGAAGAGATGGAGACCATTGATTGAACGTGGCGAGTCACACTTTTGTCGTTTCGAAAGCAGCATATTGCATAAAAATCTTATGATGGCAAGACAGGATGTTATATTGCAATTTCTCAGTGATTTTATCGGATTGGACAAAAGAACCATCGAACCCGAAAGCTTTCCGATAATTTCCCAACAAATTAGTTGGTCAGTGGAATTTCTTTACACAATCCACATCAATCGTCATCGGTTAGATAGTTGGTCGATCTTTTAAACTATGACTGTTCACATTAGTGATGCTGGAAGTGAATTGGGTAACAAGCGGGTTACACTTATTGTCTGTCGTGTAAAATTCATTTTTCAAGACCGGAAAACCCTGAGCCTACTCTTAAAGTACTTAGGCATCGAACCTTGTGTGCTATATATTATAGTGACCAAGACACGAAACTACATCCAGAAAATGGAGATTGAAGTGGTATCCAAAGCATTCGTAAAGCCAGCTCGTCCCACACCAAACCACCTCAAAATCCATAAGCTGTCCCTTCTTGATCAGTTCTCGATTACTGATTACTCTCCCTTGGTCCTTTACTACACCATCAAAGAAGCTGATCAAGCCTCCACAACGAACACACGCATAGTGCAAATTTTGAAATCTCTATCCGAAACCCTTAACACTTTTCTATCCCTTTGCGGGGAAGATCAATGACGACGGCCTCTCCATCGAATGTGATGACGAAGGCGTTCTCTTTGTTGATGCTAGGGCCAAGTTCGCCCTATCTTGACTACTCCACCAGCCAGACTTGGGATCGATTGGGAAACTCCTGCCTTGCGCTGCCGCATGGAGGAGAGAAGGAGCAGGAGATCGCGTGGTGATGGTTCAAGTGACCGCCTTCTCCTGTGGTGGAGTTGCGGTTGGCATACTCATTGTTAAAGTAATTAAATATTAATCAATGCATTTACAGTTGACAGAGATCTCAAATATCTTACATGATCTGAGTTCGAATTTTTCCAGATCCCAATTTATCTCCCCAATTATATATTTCCACATTTAGTATTAGGCGAAAAGATCAAACTAAGCGTGATGAGTGTTAAAGTAATTAAATATTAATTCATGCATTCATCTAACAGCTTAAACTATTAAAACAGTTGGCAGTGATCCCGCAAAATTTTACACTCATTTTGCATGCCGCGACTGACGGCGGTACCTCTTTCACTACTTTCCTCAAAGGTTGGGCAGCCACAGCCAGCAAAACCTGATGCAATGAAGATTAGTGTTATTTTTTTAAGTTTAAATTTAGTTTTTTTTATTTGAATTTAGTTTTCTATTGTAATTAGGATTTCTATTCAAATTAGATTTTCTATTATCACTAGGATTTCTATTCGAATTAGATTTCCTATTGTGATTAGGTTTCTTATTTGAAAATCATATATAAGGTGTTTTAGGATTTCAAGAATAATTGGTTATTATTATTATTCGGTCTTTGACAATTTGATATTGATTATCAATTTTGAGTGAACGAGATGTTCCTCTATCAATTCTAATTCCTGTTTAGCCAATTTTTCTATCGCGTTCCGACATCAATTGGTATCAGAGCACAGGTTGCTTGAATCAATGGCTGAACAGAATTGCGTTGGTCGTGGACGGCAAGCTCGTGGAGGCCGGGGACGTGGAGTCGTTCCCGAAGCAGATGAACAGCCGCGTCTAAAAGACTTGCGAGACGTAGAAATTGAAGAACAGAGAAGACGAATCCAGGATCTGGAGCGACAACTTGCGGAGGCAACGTTGGACATTCAGTCCGAAGATCAAGTGGAATCTACTGATCCATCCGATGATGATGAAGAGGAGACTGTTAAACCTTTCAAGGTTGTACACCAGATACGGAATCGAGAAGTACGTCCTGGAAATCAGTCTTCTTTGCGTAATCTCGGAAAGACGATCGAGATTTCTGAGTTTCATGATGAAGGCCTAATCTATGATGAAGGCACAATCTATGATGAAGGTCCTATCTATGATGAATCCGACATTGAAGAAGATGATGCGGATCTAGAACAAGAAGAGGTTATTTTTATTGATTTTGGTAAAGCCTTATTTATTAGAAGAACTTCAATTGTTGCAGTAGTGGATGACGAACCAACAATGAAGAAAGCTGAGACCGAAGAGCAGAACTCTCCCAAACAGATGATGGATGCATCTGAGCTTTTTGCTCTTGTGGTGATGGATTGGTTGGTCAAATTTTCCTGAGTTTATTGATTGGTTGTTAGCAGTAGAACGAATCTTTGATATTAAAGATTTGACTGAAAAGTAGAAAGTTAAATTAGTAGCTATCAGGCTACGAAAACATGCATCGATATGGTGGGAGCATGTTAAATCACAACGTGCTAGAGAAGGAAAATTGAAAGTAAAACGCTGGGATAAGATGAAGAAATTGTTGCAGAATAAATTCTTGCCTATTCATTATAGGCAGGAAGCTTTTATTGAATATCATAATGTTAAGCAATGAGATTTAACAGTCGAACAATACACTGAAGAGTTTGATCGATTGTGGATGCGTTGTGGTGTGACCGAGGAAGATGAGCAAACAATTGCTTGATATTTAGCAGGGCTACGGTATGAGATTTCTGATATTGTCTAACTACAACAATATTGGACATATGAAGATGTGTGCAAATTCGCCTTGAAAGTTGAAGGTCAATGTAAAAGGAAAAACATCAATTCCGAATCCTATAATCGGTGGTCCGGCAAAGAATCTCGAGGAAAAGCTGGAGTGTCATCATCCAATGTTGTACCAGCCATAACCGAGGGTGCAAATTCTAAATATGCATCTAAAGAAGGGCAAAGTAGTGCCGCAACTAGCAAGGGAGGAGCTGCAAGCAAGCGATGTTTCAAGTGTCAAGGACTCGAGCACTTTGCTTTTGATTGTCCAAATCGACAGATTGTGACGCTTGTTGATAATCTCGTTTATGATAAAGACCCAGTCGATGAAAGCGAAGTTGAAGAAAGGATGCGGATTCAGAAGAGGAAGAAATTATTTATGTTAATTCTAGTGAGTCCTTAGTCATACGAAGAATTTTGAATGGTCCATCAGCTCTAGGTTGTAATTTGCCAAACCTGCCAGCTGGAAAATGTTCTTTTCTGAGGTGAATCCACACTAGATCACCCTCTTTGAAAACAACTCTCTTTCGACGCATATCCACACGCTGCTTATACTTCATGTTTTTCTTATTGATCTGGTCATAAATCTGCGAATGTAGTTCTTTGATTTGCTTAGCATGCTCGTCTGCGTCAGAACTGAATTGCTTGTCGACCGGCAATGGCATAAGATCTAAAGGAGTAATTGGATTACGCCCATAAATTATTTCAAAAGGACTCTTTCCTGTAGTTCAATTCGGTGACCTATTATAAGCAAATTCAGCTTGAGGTAACACCAAATCCCATTGCCGCGGACTATCTCCCACCAAACTTCACAGCAAGTTCCCTAAACTTCGATTGACAACTTCAGTCTGTCCATCAGTTTGAGGATGATAAGAGGAACTAAACTGCAATTTAGTTCCCATGTGCCTCCAAAGAGTGCGCTAAAAGTGACTCACAAATTTCACGTCAAGATCTGAAGTAATGGACTTGGGAACTCCATGAAACTTAACAATCTCCTGCAAAAATAATCGAGCGACTTGTGAAGCATCAAAGGTCTTATTACATGGAATAAAGTGAGCCATCTTCCAAAATTTGTCGACAACCACCATTACAGAATCCTTATTTCGCTGCGTTCTTGGCAACCCCAAGACGAAGTCAAGACCAGCATCCTCCCATGGAGCATCGGGAACAGGTGAAGGCATATACAAACCAGCATTAGTACCTCTGGTTTTTGCTATATGACACACCCGACACCTCTGTACAAATCGAGCCACATCACACTCCATTCGAGGCCAATAAAAGTGCTCACACAGCAAGGCCATCGTCTTATCAACTCCAAAATGTCCAACTAGACCCCCTGCATGATTCTCAATAATAATGGATTCCCTCAAAGAGCATTGAGGAATACATAGCTTATTGCCTTTGAAAAGAAAACCCTTAACAATCATAAATTATTGAAAGGGCTCTATTTTGCACTTCTTCCATATATTCCCAAAATAAGGATCATCAACATATAAATCTTTGAAAAAATCAAAACCCAAAACTCTCACCTGCATAGTGGGTAGCAAAGAATGCCTCATGCTCAATGCGTCAGCTACCTTATTCAAGGTTCATGCCGTGTGCTTAATAGCAAAAGTGAAAACCTGAAGCACCGCGTCTCAACTTGGTCCCTCCTTTTTTATTCAAAGAAGCATACTCTAGGGGGATTCCTTCCTTGCCATGTGTCCTCTCAACACGGGCAGGTACAGAAACGACGAAACTCTGATATAGTAATGCATGCCAGGGAAAAAAATGATCAGAGGAGAAATCCTTCAGTTTTACCTTGATAACTTTTCGCGTCCTCTATTTTTAGATATATACTGTTTCGCCTGCCAATTTTTTTTATTAAGATTTTAAATTAGACTTTCCATGGGTCTGTATAGTAGTTTTAGCATTATTCTTTTTCGATTATTCCTCAAGCCCGCCAATTAATTAACCATAAATATATTTTAGTTAATGGATGTATAGTAGATATATCAAGTTATCGCTGCAAACATATTAGTAATGTCGTACTTTTAGCTCTCACCACCGTTGAATAAAAAAATAAATAAAAATTCATTTCCTCAAACTAAGCCTCTTGCATCACAATGTAAATCGCATCATGAAGTCTCCAGAAGAAGCACTCGACGTGATGACCATTTGAAGATCGACATCCACTTATGAATTAAGTTACAAGCGCTCTTCCACCAATTAGTCTATATTTTCTATCCACTTAAGATATTCTGAATAATGCTTACATCTTCCGTATTACTTTGGTTGCTGGCATATAATTAGCCGATACTTATTCTCTAAATACTATCTTTGCTACTTCCCGGGAAAAAAATAAATATCATGACCTGTGGGCGTTGCCTCCACGTCGTGTTGCTCCATTAGTCTTTCACCTGGTGCTAACATTCTTTTATATGGAGATTCAACCTTATCACTTCAAGTTTTACCCTTGCTTGAATACCAAATTCAACGACGGCTATCACGCCCCTGATCCGAGGTCACAACAGTCCTTGAAGATGCTCCTCACTGGTTGATAACTCGTGACGTTCCTAGGACTCATTGCCGACCCAACAATCATAATGATTATATAAACACAACGGAATCAATTAAGCAATTCCCTGACAAATCTGAGGTACAACGTCACTTCTCATTTCTTAATCTAAGTATACAGGGACTCATTTCAACGAGGCTTATCTTAGCTCCCTTACACCAATCTAAGGCTAATTCAACTGCAGGAGGAGGTAGCTACAACTGGCTAACTGAACCCAACGGGATAATTGGGAAGGTCCATACTCGAACTTGAGAAAGAGGTTAATAAATGAGATAATAATCTCAGTGAGTCTACACCCTAAACTTAGATTAAAAAGGCAATTATCTTATGGTCCCTAACCGTTTGTCCAATCTCTTACGAAGTAGCACACCACTCACATGTGCCTACTGGTGATATAGCACTAGACTATCCATCACCGTGCATGTAGCAAATACCAATCGGGTACAACACCCTCTCATTAAACTAGCAGTTACACAGGCCCCTAAGCTAGATTAACATGCTTATCAACCATTGGTACTCGAGGCATAATGCAAGCACAACGGGCTAAATATAGCCTAGATTCCTATTACAGGATATCTCATGCATGCAATTTATAGGAAATCTCTACTGGCCAACCCATAACGTTGCTTGGCCCTGAGTGTCACTACTGGTCAACTGGTTATGTTGTTTGGCTCTTATGTGGGACCACCAACCATCCATCACATTGCGTGGTTACTAACTCTCTCAACTAGCCAACCCATCACGTTGCTTGGCATTCAAGAGTCTTTGCTGGCCAACCCATCCCGCTGTTTGACCACTACTCCGCCCTACTAGGCAACTCATCACGTTACTTGGCTCTAACATTGGACCAATTGCCACCCCTCACATTGTGTGGCTATTAAGTATCACAACTAGCTAACTCATCACATTATTTGGCATTTAAGAGTCGCTACTGGCCAACCCATCACATTATTTGGGCACTAAGTGTGACTAACTTCATGGTACTAGTACATGCACAGTGCTCAATTATCTCTACAAGCTACTATTCAGTAGTGAATCTGTATAGGACTGAAACTTGGCCCCAACCCATATCATCTATCACATTGATTGCATACATTCGTCAATCACACGATAAGACGGTCCACGACAATCCAATTCTTAGATCAAGTCAACTAACACGCCACAATCCTTTTAAGGTGGTTAGTGCCGTTAGCAACTCAAGCTAACTGGTCAGTAAATCCATCCATTTACCTAACCCAAGCAATAATGTCGATACCTTACTAGGCGCAATCAACCCACTTGGACACTCATAGCTTATTGGCCACCTAATTGGTCAAAATTGCATACAGTACACAATTATATTATTCCCGACCCTATCTACAATTCACTAACCCAATAGCATAAACAAGTTATTATTTCTACTAAAATGATAAATAGTCCTAATTTAATATTAGGATGTGAACTCACTTCCGGTCCCAGCTTTCTGAGTGGTCAATAGTTGTGGGTTGGGGTCAACGTCGTTGACCAGAAACAGAGGAGCCATTGAATAGCTTTTCGGCAGCTAGTCAAGTTTGGGGGCAGCTCCACAGGGCTCGACAACAGTCGGGGAGTGTCGTGGGAGGTCCTGGGTGGTCAGTGGAGCCGTGGGTAGCAGTCGTTCGCAGCGGAACAGCTCCGGAAAGTGTCAGGACCAAGCTGCAAACTCGCAGCCAGAGAAGTAGGGCATTCGGGTCCGCCGGGTCGAGGTCGGTTCACAGCTAAATTCGAGCTTTTGTTGCAAAATCGACGGCGGATGGCTGGACAATGATCAGGGGATTCTCAAGGACGTTTTCCAAGTGGTGGCCGCAGTTGAGGCGGTCGAGATGGCGAGCGGTGGCCGAGCACAGTAGGTACGTGCATAAATAGGGCTCCAGAGGCGACGTCAGCTGTTTGGGCAGAAATTCGGCCTCATGGAAAAATTTAGACAACGACTAACGGCTGTGTGGTGATCAGGCAGACCTCAATAAGCTCCGTAGGCAGCAAGCAGTTGACGCAGAGGAGGTAGAAAACACGCGCGTGGGCTCGATCAACGCCCGAAGGTCAGAGTTGACTGTTGACTCCATGGCCAGTTTGCAATTTCCAAAAATTGAGAGTCCTCTTTGCAATTATCAAAAGTCCAGGGACCACCCCGAAACAACTTTTCATGATTTCGTCAAGGGAATTCTCGAGACCAACGGGTCACAAACGAAATTCCAAAATTCCAAATATTGGACCCCGAATTTAACCAAAAATAAACCGTTATATATAATCTCTTGTTTATAGATATCATGAAATTTTATGTTAATTTCCACGTTGAATCAATCCCACCAACCAAATGAAGCAAATACGGTGTCCAGTTTAGTTTATTTTCTTTGCTGTTTTTCATTTATTTTACTATTTGATCCCTTGCGATACATGTTTCGTGATAATAACAAGTTACCAACATTCATTAATATTTGCAAGCCATATATAAAATGAACAGAAATAGCTGAATATTACCTATGACTAAAGTCATATTTGTTTGAATAAAACAATTGTTCACAAATTGTTTTCCGGATTATTATTGGTTTGATTTACTGATAATGATTAGTCACCAAAAAACCAGCGGTAAAAGCAAATATGCTGGCTCACGATTATGAAAATAAGTTCTCTAATATGAAGAGTAGATATTATTTTTCTTCAGAGATGATTTATACAGAAAATATTACTGTTGTCATAAAGTCCCCCTCCCCCCACCCCCAACAAATAAAAAAGAAAAAAATGAACAAAAGGCACTCTAAATAGGGTGTCTGCCTGATACCCGGATCACTTGACATAAAGTCAGGTGACGTAAGAGAGGCATCCGATTAAGATCGGACGGTCCTCATTGGGGGAAAAAGAAAAAGTGATGGGCCTTTTTTTTTTTTGGAAAAAAGTTACTTTTTTTTTTTTTGCCATCTGACTGAAAATGGGATCATGGATCCCCTACCATGATCCGTACTATAGTAGGGGATCCATTCTCGTCTGGAATTGAATCATCTGCCCTGGGGTATGGCCCAGGACAGATCTAATCTTTCCCCACTTAATCGGACGGCTGTAGACTACAGATGATGGGCCCCACCTTTTAATGGATGTGGGCCCCACTTTTTTATTTTATTTAAATAAAAAAAGCACAACCGTCCGATATTGATTGGACGGCTATGGCGAAAAGATCATATTTGCCCTGGGCCGTACCCCAGGGCATCCAAATCCTTCCGTCTGGCCGGACACCAACGCTACTACAGAAGCTTCTCCTTGATTTGTGCTGATCAACCCTGGAAGGCTGGAAATACAGTTCTGTGTAACAAGCCGGCTTATACCAAAGCTTAGGCTGCGAAGCCATTGGCAAGCGTCAAAGGACTTGGATCCATGGAAGCCAATGTCTGGAGCTCTCCATCGCCTTCTAGAACGGCCATTTCCGATTCATCCAACGTGACCCAAGCGTCGATTCCGTCGCCTTCCCTCGTGTCGGCCAAGATCACGAGGTTCATGAACGCCGATCCGCTCGTCCCGTGACTACTGACCCACACGGGTCTTCCCCACCCGAAGTCGACCTCGTTGAACCCGAACTTGCACCAACTCGAGAACCCCAAGTGGTCGGCGCCGCCCACCGAGGCCACGGCGCCGCTCATTTCCTTCAGGGAGTCCATGATCGTGCCGTTCCTCTTCGTGCCCTTCAGCGTTTCGACGAAATGACCGTCGACTCTTGAAATCGACTGCTTGACCTCGTTGGCGAGAGAGGGCAACGATCTGTCGATATTGCTCGTACACTTGGCACTGGATATCCAGAGGATGTTTCCGAGGGAGCAGTCGGACACGGGTGGCTCGATCCTCTTCCGCAGGTTCACAACGTGGGTCAGGATGGAGGGCCTTTGTATGCCGTTTCTTCTCTCCGTAGCAGCCGCCATGCAGCGTTGCCATATGAAGGCCGAGACAGACTCAATTCTGGTCGGGTGTTTTGAGTCGGGGCCTTTTGCTTTGGCCTTAAGGGTGGCTATGGCCGAGGCATCGAATAAGAATCTCCTGGTTATGGACTTGCCCTTTTCGAAGAACGTGCCCCATGTGACCATGGACGCATCTCTGAGCCATAAGCCCTCAGCTGGGAAGAGAGACGCCGCAGCAAAGTCGGGGATCACTGCCTTGTCGCCGCGGGCGGCGGCAGACCACCCTTTGAGGAAGGTGCTGAGGGCAGCACCATCGAGAATTTTGTGCGCTATGCATATTCCGATGGCGATTCCACCGCACTGGAAAACGTTCGCTTGAATATTGGTGGTGCGACTCCCTGAATAAATTTCTTTTGGCATGAGATCAACCGGGAGGAACTTGTGCAACAGCAAGAGGTCCGGGTGGGTTAGGAATTCCGATAGGGAGCGATTGACTCGTGCTTCCACGTAGTACGCTCCTTTGTCGTCACAATCAATGGCGAGGTCGTCCTTGAGATTGCCGGCGAGTGGGTAAAAGCTGGTCAAGGTCGTCGACAGAGATTTCTTCAGGAGCTCTAATTTGGCCGGCACGTCACGACGTTCCGGGCAGGTGTCTGGAGAAAAGAAGAGGATGATGGGAGCGTAAGGAGCAGGAATGAGCTGATCAAGAAGACAGAACTTGTAAGTTCTGAGGTGATGGGGAGTTGGTGATGAGGGC
This sequence comes from Melaleuca quinquenervia, assembly GCA_030064385.1. Classification (NCBI taxonomy): domain Eukaryota; kingdom Viridiplantae; phylum Streptophyta; class Magnoliopsida; order Myrtales; family Myrtaceae; genus Melaleuca; species Melaleuca quinquenervia. The sequence continues at coordinate 19,762,180 of CM057723.1, read as the reverse complement.
TTTATGTGCTCTCTGGAAGTGATGGTAACTTCCATGGTCATGGTGTTATTTCATTTGCTTCTCTGTGGAGATGTTGAGTCGATCCGATTTAGCTCCCACTTATAAGCAAGGGCAGATTCCACTAGTTCGATGGAAGTGGTTGACTAGTGCAAAAGACAAAAGCAAAGTAGCAACCATTTCAAGGTTCAAAACGATCTACTCAAGCCATTGACCAGCTATGATCAAACAATCAAAAGTTGGTTCATCATGGTGGTACATGAAAACATATCCCCTGAGCCACCGTGATGTAATGTTCCGTTTATTTTACGAAAAATGTGATGATTTTTAAAAACATTTTTTAGGAAGTCATATTTTAGAAAGATGATGAAATTTTCTGTTATTAGACTGAAACCCGAAAATCAATTGGAAAATATTCTCCTTGGTTTAGCATGGAAATTTTGTTTTTGCATAATTCGAAATTTTAATTATTTTTTGGAAAAATTAATTCTTAATTTACCTTTTTTATTTTTTTAAAAAAATTTCTTTTTTTTTTGTTGGTCACTAATCATGGTAATGATCGATGAGCTCAAGGCTCGCCAGATTGGATAGCTTGTTGCTTGCCTCTGGCCAGTCCCCAATATTTATTGCGCGGTTGGCCACTAGTCAAGGAAAAAATTAAAAAATAAAATAAAATAAAATAAAAAGGTAATTAAAGATTAATAATTGGAACATTTAAAAAAGATAAAAGTAATAATAATAATTAAAACGAGTGCACAAAGAACTGCTTAGTTCAGGTTTTTTTAAGAGGCAAAATTATTTCCTAATTCTAAAAAGAGGAGGTCATTTTCCTATTTTTGGAGGTGTTTTTTTTTCCATCCAGGAAAAATGTTTTCCTTGAATAATTTATATTCCATGAAATCAACACCAAAAAATTTGAGAAATGTTTTCTTAGAAATTATTTTTCCGTGACACGAATGGGATTGATTTTAGCCAGCGTTCCATCATCATCATCTCCCATTGCCACTACTGGCGTTGAAGTGCATGTCGCTTGCGGCCGAAAAAGGAAAAAAATCCCAAAGAGGCCAAATTGGAACAACGGCTCCAGCCGCAAGCCAAAAACAAAGAGAGGAATGCTATCCGGAAGGAGAGCCGCCAAGCAGGTGGATTCGGACAATTTCCGGTGGTCGGAATCCCAATCATAAAGCAGGATTGTGATTCAATCGACTCGTACCCGATCCTATTCAAGAAAAATGATCCATGTACCAAGTCAAATTAGTATAAATCGAATTAACGGGACCTAATTTGTAAATTGATTTGAGCAAGTGCCTTTTTTTTCATCGGATGCGTTTAATCACGTTATGTATAACTGTTTGTTATGGAAAGATTTGAGTAACAAATGATCCGAATCAAGAACCCGGGCAGAACTCGCCGCCCATGAGATGATCACCTACCAATCCATCTTCTTGACTTTGAAGAAAGAGTGGAAAGTCAACAAATGCACTAGATTCGGAAGGATTTTTTCTTTTTTTTTGAACTGCAAGATTTTCACAACATATTCTAGTTGAGTCGATCCTACTTGCGGAAGTAAATGCCTTGACACTTGTCACTTTTTCTCCAAGTTCTTTTAAAACTTTGTTTTTTACTAGTTAAAACCTAGAATGAATAGATTGTTGCGGAAGTAAATGATTAAAAGGTGAAATAAACATAACATGAAAATACATCGGATATCAAATTGATTTACATGCTTTACTCATGGTGGTCCACGTCCATAAAGAAAGCAACGATGAATTTCACTTTAGAACAAGCGATATAATAGATATTATATTTATACTCAAGTTACTGAAAGATTTTCGATATATTTTGACTCTCAATTATACCCAATAGCTCGTACCGTATTTAATCCTATAATTACTCATGAAATAATTTTGCAATCTCAAAATGGAATTAAGACAAATTCTTACCACAATAATTCATTTTGGGCTCTCAAAAATGGTGCCCGAATGTAATTATCTTATCGCCGAACCCCCTGATGAAGTCTCTCCGCATGTCATGAACGTCATATAATGTGTGTCTATATATATATATATATATATATATATATATGTGTGTGTGTATATGTATTGAAGAAACCTTGCCTAATCTAAAAGATAATTGATTTCCATGTCTTTTATTTTTTTTTTAATTCCTTTCCCTTCAGGTCAAATTGCGACTTTGGACTCCGATGTGAAAATATCAAAGCCGACTATAAATCACCGACGCAATTCAGAAACAGGCTACTGTTCATAGGACGCCCATAAATTATTATCTATGTCGGGTGAGTTTCTTTTAGCGGATTCAAATTCGAAATGTATTTTGACACAGATGTCCTCAGATATGGCGAACAGCTCTAGATATCACATTCAAACCGGAGATAAAGTCGGAACTTCTCTACGTATGGAACGCCGTATGCAATCCGTCAACCCGCCTTACCTTCCTGGCCGTCAGAAGCAAAGGATTTGACAATGGACAGATCCAGAAAGGGTGATGACATAAGACGGTACCCTGTTTCTTTCTTAACATCAAGTTGTTATCGAAGTAAAGACCATACGCATCTTTAAAAACCAGAGACCATCGCTGTCTTTCCATCAGAAGTCGCTCTATTTTGGGGGCAACTACGATTGCCGGCGGACGCGCATCGTTTGTCTAGTCGGGACGATAGCTTAGCTTTGCTCTCTCTGTCATTAAAGAATAAAAAAATAAACATTTTAGTATTAGCACTTGATAACGAGATCACTTACCTGAAGCTCGACGCCAAAGAACTCGCTTGTAAGTCTCATGGAATTTCTTGTCCCCCAGATGCTCCGTCGGAAAGATCAGCAGAGAAAAGATAATGCAGGAACAATCTGAATTGATAAGAAAAGATTATGTGCAAATTTGTCTTGGTTTAGGTGTAATGAAAATGACCATTGAGATGATGGACTTGACTTGGGACAATGGGTGACGCAATTGGCCAAACCTCTTTTTTAACTTTGGCGTGATGAGATGCCATCACCGTGTCAGATGTCCATCCAATCACCCCACATTGACCCTTTCGGGATTGAGCGACATTGTTTCTTCACTGGCATAATTTTCTTTGATCACGATGGAAAAACGAGCCTCAAGAAACAGAGAGTCATTTTGAAATGTCTCCCTTTTTACTTATTGAAGTACATGCGAAGCAAAAAGGCGTTGCCAGAATGCAACTGCGAACTGATTTTACCATTCCATTTTGTTTATTGACACCGTTAGGATCAATCAGCTGGAACTCTGTGAGATAGGAGATGAAAGCATGTTCCGAGAATGGAGGATTAAGATCCTTTCTCGCCGTCCGTTTCTATGTCCCTGATGAAGATGAGGTGCTGGGCTATAGATTGCTAGCTTCATCAATGAACTAGTCAGGATTCAGGAATCAGGTTCTGGTAATCACTAGGACCGTAACTGGCGAACAGCTCCGCTAGCAGCGAATTCTTCCTTCTGGGATTGCATTTCATGTCTCTACAGAGCTGATCATTGCAGTATATTTGCAGCATCGCACTGACCCTATACCTTTTGTACTTGTCCTGCAAATAGCGACGCATGCATCTTTCCCACTTCCTTGCCTCGCCCTCCATCTCTCTTATCGTTGGTAGCTCAAACCGTCCTGCGAGAAAATGCGTAAGCCACTTACTTCTCATCTCGGTTGTGTACAAAACTGAGGGGCTATCAGCATATCCTAGTATTGCCAGTTGCGGAATCCGTGGATGAATGCACTCCCTGAAACAAAAACAGTTTGGCCAAATATTCAAATCCAACTTGGTAGACGAAATCAAAATGGAATTTCAAATTTATGTAGGCCAGCTTTAAAGCAAAGAAGTGATTCGGAAAGGCCAAAAATTTGTGGAAGAAGATACCTATACAAGGGGTACGTTGACCCAGCTATGCATTTTTGGAAGTAATTTGATAGAAAGATGTTCTTGAGCTTCTTGTCGCTTTCGTACCCTGTGGCAAAGATGACTACATCTGTCGGAAGATATGAATTAGCACCGCCATTTAAAATTAATCCAGCATGGCAAAATCGAAAGCTCGGTGATTTCTTCAGAATAAGGCTTCCTCCTTCCACCGCATGGTAAAAGTTGGACGGCAGGGTTGGGGTCATGCATGACGCGAACTGTTTGATGAGGCTGTGGTTGGGGACCATATTGTACTTCTTCAGTGGATATATCCATGTGAGATAGGTCTCAACCAACTTCAAAAACATAGCCATCTGAAATCATTATTGCAGCGAATCCTGTCATGATATCATGGTGACATGAAGTGCTCCAAAGACAGTGGATCCTCCACTACAAAGTGATATCATATCATGGAACTTTTTTTCTTTTGGAAGATATTGCTCAACAATTGGAACGGCAGACAGAAATGCAATAGGTGCACCGATCGCATGATATGACAGAATCAACTTGCTGATTTTTGAGTATTTTGATAAGAAAGTAAGAATATAAGTGCAAGTTTGGATACTTTACCAGTAGTTATGCCAACATCACACTTCAGAGATGTTGGTGCTTATTTTTTTAGTTCGACCAAAAGTATACTTATTCTTGTTCCCTTTAGTTATCGAGAACTTTCAGTTTCCCGTGGCTTTCTTGAGAAGACAAGGACATTACCAGGGGTGAAAGAAGGACCGCCAGGAGCCAAAGGAAGAACCCTTCACCAGGCTTGTGAACCATGAATTCCGTGAAGCGATTGAGGTTTCGAAATATGAAGGCAACTAAGTAATCCGGAAGTGTCCAGTGCACCGTCTTGAATAGTAATGTGCACGGGTATCTACTCCCTACACATGATTACTCCATACATTTACATATGTAACTAATGTATGCATACAAAATCTGCGTAATGTAATTGCAGAGGCACAATTGGCTCAACAACTGGTTAGTGCTCGCTGTTCAAACTCATTAAGAAAAGAAATACTTCATACCATTCCTTTTGGCAACTTCCACTGCAATATCAATGGCTGATTTCTGAGATCCAACTATGGTCACCCGCTTCTCTCTGGTCAGTGCGGCTGCCAGACCCTGGCCCATCATGGCATAATCCATGGAATGCAGAACCTTGCCCTCAAACGCTTCAGGTCCTTCTTTCAATGGAAACTCCGGTACTCTCTGTAAGTCGCTGAACATTCCGATGCATAGGATAACAAAATCGACTTGGTACACCTAAAACAAAGAAGATCTCAGTCATGAAATTCAGGCATGCATTGAATCATCCAAGTACTACTATATATATAGGAGGAATAAAGATCAAAATTTTCAAAGGTGGGATAGGTATCTCGTGATCATGAAGCCTACTGAACGGTCGATTTGGCGAAACTGCCTAAGAAAGAATTTATTTTCCCAGTACGTTTTTCACGCACCATCTGAAAAGATCTGAAAGCAGAGACCTAGGATGTGGTAAATCGTCCCGCCCATTCACCTCCTATGAAATGCTATATAGGAAATGCAAATAAAATGTGGACCCTTATCTTTCAATCAATACAATCAAATTCTTCCACTCATTTCTACCAGAAACTCCCAGAGTCTATGTGATGTTCATAGATTGCACCACACTTTAAAGTAAACGTTCACCTTTTAATTGCATGATTACAAAATTTTTGACACTTCATTGCGTTTCTCATTGAGTCAGAACTTTATTGCACAACTGAAAAAGTAATTGCTATCAGCAAACTGATATAAAGCAAATCCGGGCAACAGCTGATCACTACCTCAACACCAGCACATGCGGCCACTGTATCCTGGACGACAACACTCCACTTTCCGCCACTGGAGAATGGCCGGCTGCTGCCGCTGCCGCTCCATGTCTCCCAATCAATCATATCTTCTTCATTTCCCGAAACCTCTACGTAGTCGATCCCGGTCACCTTAGAGTTGAACTTGATCTTCGGAAAAATCTTGAAGTGGCTTATGTACGAGTGGAGGTAATCCATCACCTGTTTGTGATTGGGGAAGGTCTCCGTCACTGACGCCGGCCATGGGAAGTCCGAGAACTCGTAAAGCTGCTTTGGCGTCTGGAGCTTGGTGGATTCAATGGTCCGCGACCAGATGCCGCCGACCGTGCCATGAGCCTCAAAGACAATGGGGTCGAAGCCTTTCTCAATCAAGTGCTTGCACGCGACAAGGCCGCTGATTCCTGCACCAACGATGGCCACACGCTGCTTCGGCTGCATTTTCCCTTTTGTCCCCAGTGAATCTGGAATTCTGATCGTGTTGTGAGGTCGATAACAATGGTGATGGAGATGATGAGACCGAAAATTTTTGTACCCGTCATGAAATGTCCAGGCTCACAATTCATGAGCGGTTGATGATGACACGTGCAAGAGGCAAGGCAACGGAATTGAGAGCTTCGAGGCACTCACCAGTAACCCCCAGGTGTCCTGTCATGGACGCAAAATTGTGAAACGTTGGCTTGCACTGGGAGAGTCGTCCTCAAAAGGACAAGAACATAGCATGCATTTTCTAAGAGTTGAGAATCTCTAGGGTTCTTGAACAAAAGAAAGGGACTGCGCAGTACGTATATTGACAAAGAAGTGCAGAAGAAGAAATTTTTGCAACAATTTTACGCCATCTCTTGACGGTGTTAATAATTAAACCAGATTAATTGACTCAAACTCAAGATGTATTTTAATAATCTCCACCTTGACTCGACATTTGAGTCAAATGAAAATCGCTTTGATAAGATCTGAATTTCACCAGTACTCTCCCATATAGCCTCAATGGGCTTAATCGCTACAGACGTCTTCCAAGTCCAAGCTACACTTAGACTTCGCCATAACTATGAACTTAACAGAAAACCAACTGCCCCATTAACTACTCCACAAGAATTATTTCCGATACAATCTTCTCTGTCATAGATAAAACAAAACCACCATTGCATCCACATTTGTCAAGAATACGTACTTTATCAATATCAGCAGTCACAACAATAATTAACTTTATAGGCTGCACCTCATTGTAAACATTTTTGTGTTGATTACTCTACTACTACTACTTACTATTGCAGGAGTTTCCGATTGCAACTCCACCTCAAATTGATCACCATTCAAAATTGTATAAACACTACCAATAAAACTCGTATCTACAAGTACTAAGGACTCGTCAAATGTAACTTTTTTGCTGATAACATGTGAATTTAATTTTGAGCACTACAACCTATAGCCTCCTTCACATTATGTATAACCTAGGAACATGTACTTTCTTCCCCTTTCGTCGAACTTACCATCACTAACTCGAACATAACATAGGCAACCAAATATTTGAGGAACAAAATAATCAAAAATGTTACATGACCACACTTCTTCAGGAGTCCAACATCCAATTGACGTAGATGGGAATCTATTCACTAATAGCTAGTTGCACTAAGTGCATCCAACAAGAACCTCCTAGCTATACCAGCACTAGTGAGCATTTTATATGCCGTCTCTAGTAACGTTTTGCTCATCAATTCTATAACATGTAGTGATTTATTTATTGGCACTAGTGTGGGGCTTCACTATGCATTCCTTCATGTGTAATTCATATAAAAGCTTTGAGTAAAACTCAATGCTAGTATCAGTCCGAACATCCTTGATTGTCTTATCATGTTATTTCGATCAAAACTCTCAACTGTCTAATCCTGACAACAAAATCAAAATTGTGCCTAAGCACAAAAACCCATGTTTTCCTCAAATACTAGCCAACATCTGTTAGCATAACCTGCAAGTAAATTAATTCTGCAATTTATTTCGTTTCCCTTACCACCGTACTGAATTGCACTTTTCGCTATTGATCTAAATCACAGCACCTACATACATTCAATTTATTAGTAATTTAACCACATAATAAATTCCTTTCACTTGGAACCTTTAGGTTTCTCTTGCAAATGTGCCCATAATACTACATATGTCAATATTCAGACTTTCGAACAGATGCATCTGATGTCTCTACGGTAAATTATATCACGGTAAATTATACAAGATATTGTGCTTGATTCCTTTCATTATCGCCAAGACACCTCGAACAATCATCAAAATTTCATATTTTTAAGAACACCAACATCCAACTAAATCCAACCATTGTCCGCAGCGGCTTCATTGACTTCGGGCTCTCTTCCCCCCACGAAGGGTAGGAATTCGAATCTCAGTGCTGTGGTTAGGGATTCTTAAGTGTGACGTCGTAGTAGTGGGTCCTGCGCTAGCGTCACTCCGAGTTTACCTCTTCGGCTGTCGGCCGTGCAGGGGGTTCCCGGGTTACCAAAAAAAAACATCCAACTGAATCCAAGGCACTCAAGGAAATTAAGTTCTTTTCCAACTTTAGAACATGCCTCACACCAGTCAATGTCTATAGAAATACCATCATGCATTATGATTCTGACATCACCAACACATATAACATTACACTTAACATTGTTCCCCAGCTAAACCTCACTAGGTCATCAACTACGGTGAAGACAGTGGCAACTACTCTGAGTACTACAAGTTCTTAACACGGCCTCACAAGCCTGACTAGCTTTCAGTCCAGCCTACGGGCTTTCTGGGACGACTTCCTTGGGGCTCTCTAGCCCGACCATCGTGCCTTACATCACTCTCACACATAGCCCCATTTTACCCACGAACAATCAGTCTATGACCGAGTCCAAACCCATATGATATCTATCATACGCTACTCGTTTCCACTAGTCAACATCTTAGATCACTTGACTTTCTCAATATCTGTAGCTCCTCCAAATATTTACTTCTTCTGTCATACAGTCCATCTACGATCTCTTTCTACGCTAACCGAGTCTACCCATGAGTCAATCGGTCCACAACCGAGACTTAACACTAAGCCAGGGTTGTCCGCCAAATCAGGTTTAGCCACAAAAATAAACTCCCTTCATGAAATTTATAAATAATTGGCCATTTAATAATAAATTAATAAATGCATAATGAAAATAAATAAATTACTATAATTAGAGATTAAATAATTAATTACTCAACAAATAAATAAATTGTTATGAAATATAAAATAATTAAATGCTAATTGCACAATTAACTAAATAAACGACATCCGATCATACATAAATAATTGATTATCCACAAATTGCATAACTAATTAAATAAAAGCCAACATCCACACATTAATAAGTAAATCCACATTAAAAAAAAATAAAACCGTCCGAGACCAGTCTAAGACCTAAATGAGGCCTGTTGATGCTTGATTTACTTCATTTAACAATTATGGCCCATCGGCTACCTAATCGGCCGTCCAAATATGCATTCAATTGCATTAGGCAAAACCCCGATTGGCTCCATAACAAACCAGGACCCTCATGCCACCATCTCAATGAGGCCCCATACCAATGACCACGCCGGTCATTTCAGCGATCACCATGTGATCCATGCTTTCTCGTCATCACCCCTATTGGGTTGATCATAGAATCACCAGAACATACACAACAACAAATTAGATTGTCCGCAACTAGTCTTAGACCCTAACTATCATTCATGGGTGATTTGGACGATCATCCAATGATACAAGCAATCCAATCGATACTCCATAGGGCTCAGTCAACCACCACCACTAAATCAAGGCATATCGGCCACTTAGTCAGTCTAATCCATCATCGCCTAATTCTTGACATGTACCCAGCCCTACCTAGTCTATCTTGCCCATTCTACTAAAGCAGTAAACCGATCTAGGCAAGGGATATAATGTCCACTCACTTGTTAGTCTGTGCATCCCCAGCAGTAGCTTGCAGTAACGCACTTTCTAGCACTCCCGATCCGCTCGAGCTTAGTGCGGTTTTCCAATATTGGATCCAACACCTCTGATGGGATGGGCCAACTTCAAGGCAGCTCCGGCGAGCTCCAATGGCAGCACCGGTGAGGCTCCGGCAAGTAGCCCTCGACCAAGGGAGGCCAGTTGGGCCCATGGGAGGTGGTGGCCAATGATGGAGCAGCTCCGATCCAGTAGAAAAACAGCGAACAGACCCGATTTTTCCCAACCAAGTCTGAAACTAGGTTAACGAGAGGTAGTCAAGTCAAGGCTCCGTTCTTCCTCCTTCGGCCAAATCAACTGCTGAGACCGACGAGATCTGGAAGCTGACTCCCTTGCGAGTCGATAGGTACCGATGGAGCGACCTGAAGTGGCCCAAGCTGGGAGGTTCGACAGCATGAAGGCGGCAGTCGCGATATGGGTTTCCAAGAGGAGGGGCTGAGTTTCGAGGGCCGTTTCTCCCAAACGATGTAATGCCGACAAATGAGGCCGATGCCGTTATGCTTAGGGGATATCCAGCTACCGATTAGGGGTGGCGGCAGCAGCTAGGTCTTGCCAAAGAGGGCACGACAACAGTGAATAGTGGCTTGGACGGAAAACAGGGTATCGACAGTTTGGGGAGAAAATCACCGACGTTGGTGCATGTCATCGGCAACGGCAGCCGTGGGGAGGTAGAGGGAACACCTGCAGACGTGCTGAGGGCAACAGTTGAGCCTAAGCGTTGCCGGAGAGGGAATGGCGGCCTTGGGAAGCCAGCCCCAGTGCTCAAGTGAATTGGGGGCGACCGGTTCCCGAAGGCACCTTCGAGCGGCTCTCGGTGGCGACGGCGGCGGTGATGGAGGCAGATGTTGGCTGGATCTAGAAGAGGATGTGTTGAAGAGGCTAAGGGAGGCAACCATGGCTCTTTTTTGTGGTCTAAGCAACAAGAAAATGGAGGAAGAAGAAAGCTATCCGGCCATGGGGGGAGAGAGAAAGGGAGATGGGACGAAGTAAGTCGGGCAGCTCGCGGTCAGACCAGTCCGACCTGTAGTCAGGCCAGTCCACGCGAGGGCTGACCGGTCAATGGTCAAATTTGACCAAAAGTCAACATCTCGAAAAATCTTCCAAAATTGCCATAGACCCAAATTTCACTTCTTTTGGGGCCAAAATACAATTATCTAAAAGTCGGAGGGTCAAAATACGATTTTTGGTAGTCCAGAATCGCCCAAAGTGAATTATCATGGTTTTGTCCGGGGTACTCCCGAGACCAACGAACCGCTAATTCAACCCATAAATTCGCACAATTGGGCCTCGAAATAGGGGGTCGAAACACGTAGTGCATGTGACCTTGCCCCTTCCTACCTTTAGATCAAACTCCCCCTTATGTAGAGGGAAACACCTCCTCCCCTACCATTGGATTTCCCTGACTACCCTAACACACGGTCAGGTAATCCCAATCCTTATGAATCTACGGACGCAGAACAAGGTTTCATGTTTTGGCTGATGTAACACTGACAATCTGCTCATGATCACCTTATAGTTGAACATTAATCTTAGGCATAATCCCAAAGCGATCCGCTTAGGAGTTGAGGTACCCTTCTACCGGTCCTGGTCGAGAAAGAACCCCATTACTAAGGGCATCAAATGTTTGAGTTGGGTCGGGTTTGGGTGGGGTCAAATATGAATCGGACCATATTTGACCCATTTAACCCGTTTTGACCCATATTCAGTAACTTTCCATAAACAGCCGGCTACACAGGAGTCAGAGAGCTCAGAAGAACTAGCAGGGTGCGAGGAGCTCGATGGACTTGAAGGTCTGCGGCTGATGGCATCACAGGCCTCATAGACGGCGGGGTCGAAACCTTCTCGATCGTGCGCTTACATGCGATGAGACTACTGTTTCCAGTACCGATGGTCGCCATTTAGAGCTCACTACTTCGGCTCCGTTTCTTCATGTTTCTTGCGAGAATGCAATTCTGATCGTGTAGGGATGTTATTGACAACGACAAAGAAGATGACGAAGCTTGTGATCCTTTAAGCCCGACATCGAAGTGGTGACTTAAAATTTCACTCGTACACAAATTGACGACTGATTGATAACACGATCAGGCGTCGCGGACACTAATATGAAACTATGGCTCGTGGTCATGACATTATTCCAAAAAGCGACAGTCGACTTTGCACGAGTTCTCTGATGAGCGAGATCGAGTTTTTGCCTATAAAAGCTGAAAAGATGAAGAAAAGAATATTAGGAATGATTCACAAACGCCATATAAATTGGAATCGGGCGTGGACAAATAAGAGATACTCTTCAGATCGAATAGAGCATATCATCTTAATTTATCAAACACAACTGGAGAACAGTTCGGTTCTATATAACGAGATGTGGCAACATTCTTCTCTGGCAGACAAAAGGTCAGTGTTAAAGAGGAGTGGGCACATTTTTTGGAGATTGTTTCATTGAAAATTGTCTTGCTACCAGTTACCCACCGAGGACTTCAACCACCTTGAACGGAGGGAGACACTTGTCTCTCAACCCGGTTCCATTATACATGCCCCATACATGAGGCATATACGAGATCAATGGTTATGATAGAACCGTTTAAGTATAGCCGACTTCGGGCTAATATTTCCACTTGAGCAGAAGAAAGAACTGAGAAATACGTGCAGGGGTTGTCCTTCACATGCCCACTAGAAGCACGACAGACAGCTTAGAACAGGAAATGTGGAGTGGTCTGCACAACTCCTGAGCAAGGGTTGCAGTACACATCAAGGACAATTGATGAAAACAACCTCAAAACTAACAGCTGCTCGGGTCTAGATATCCGCGCAACAATAAAATGAAGCAAGAATCAAGAATACCTGTTAATGAAAGATTATACCTTACAGTTTGCTGTCAACTTTTCTAGTAATGCTTCCCATGGCCTTGGCCCTCTCCCTAAGGACGAATTTCTGCGTCTTTCCGGTTGAAGTCTTCGGAAGATCAGTGAAAACAACAGTCTTGGGCGCCATATAATGTGGCAGCTTATCCCGGCAATATTTGACTATTTCCTCCTCGGTAACCTTGCACCCATCCTTCAACTTCACGAAGGCGCAAGGAGTTTCCCCCCAGTAATCGTCCGGTCTCCCGACGACAGCTGCCTCAAGTATAGCCGGATGACCAAATAAGGTGGATTCCACCTCGATCGTGCTTATATTCTCCCCCCCTGAAATAATAATATCCTTGGCGCGATCTTTTAGTTCTATGTAACCATCCGGGTGCTTCACGGCCAAATCCCCACTCCTAAACCACCCACCCTCAAATGCGATCGCAGTCGCTTTTGTGTCTTTAAGATAGCCATTCATCACGGTGTTGCCCCTGAACATGACCTCGCCCATGGCCTTAGCATTGGCCGGTACACTCTTCATCGTGACAGGATCTTTGACATCAACTTCTTCCAGGCCCAGGTGGTGGACTCCCTGTCGGGCCTTGATCTTAGCGCGTGCATCGGGGGGTAGAGAATCCCATTCTGGTTTCCAAGTACAGACAGTTCCTGGCCCATAAGTTTCTGTCAAGCCATAGGCGTGCGTTACTCCAAATCCTAGCGCTTCCACCCGGAAAAGGACCTCCGGAGGCGGCGGGGCCGCGCCTGTCATTACCATGACCTTTCCAGGCAGCGACTTCCGTTCACTAGCTGGCGCATTGATGATCATGTTTAGAACAGTGGGAGCACCACCCATGTGAGTCACCTTATGCCGAGCAACATTTTCAAATATGCCTTTTGCAGTGACATTTCTCAAGCAAATATTTGTCCCGCCCTGAGCTGCAATAGCCCAAGTGAGACACCACCCATTGCAGTGAAACATGGGCACGCACCATAAATATACAGGCATCGATTTCAACTCGTTCAGAAGAGCTGCTGCAAGAGAATTCAGATAAGCGCCTCTATGGCTGTATATGACGCCTTTCGGGCTTGATGTGGTTCCTGAAGTGTAGTTGAGAGAAATGGGATCCCATTCATCTTCTGGCCGCTTGACCTTAAAATCAAGTTTGCCAGAAGCCAAGAGATGTTCATATTCCAAGTGCTGGGAAGTGGCGTTTGTGTAGCTCATATTCGAGGATATTCCAGGACTATCTTGGATTATAATTAGAGATGGTAACTTGATCATTGACTTGGATAGCATGTCAAATGCTCCCAGCATAATATGAAGAAACTGGCAGTCCACAAAAACAATTTTCGCCTCAGAATGCTTTAGCAGCATAGATACCATTGCTGAATCGTGGCGGATATTCAGTGTACAAAGAATTGCCCCAGCCATTGGAACACCAAAATGTAGCTCATACATTGCTGGAATATTTGGCGCCAAAGCAGCAACCTGTTTGAGTAGATCAAGGATAAGGCAGGCAAGAGAGGATATCTGAATGTGATCAGCTACGCTCACCATGTAAAAACTAAACCAACAAGAAGAAGATTTTAAAAAAAAAATTACTAAGCAGATGAGTAATGCAGGGGAATTTAACAACAAGAGGATCTTTGTAATAAAGTTCCCCGCACCACCATATTAAATGGGTCATACCAAGTGGACCAGAAAATTATGTAAACGCACATCTATCAACAACCTGTGCAGAGTAACCCAGAATAGATATAACTGACATCGGCATGAGACTACATGAATTCACCTTTAACCTTACCAAGATCAACATCACTGAAAAATAGATAGATTGCTCAACTGACAACGAGGCCCGTATCTGATCCAACAGGTAAGAAGAAAACATGATCCTGCATGAATTTAACTCAAGTTGCAACCCCATTTCGTAACATCATTGGCTATTCCAAAATGCGTGAGATACTCAACGACCATCAATCTCCGAATCAGCCTAACTATTAGAATCTAAAAATATACACCACGGAAATGCATCTTATCAGTTTGAATCAGACACTGAGATTTTAAGCTTTTCTTCCTTCCAAAGGTTATTTGGAAAGTACAAGGGAGAAGTAAATTCCAACACTTTATGAAGAGACGCAAAACTGATAAAGTGATCAGGACATCACGGAAGACAAGACAGAGAATCCGAGTTTGGGTGACCACGTTTTAACAATAATTAGAGGAAGGATGCAATTTCCCATAACAGAGTACAGATCAAAGAGGCTTGTTTCTGCAAAGTTTCAACAAAAGCAGGGCATAAGCCAATAGGGTAAAGAGCTATTAAAGAGCCATACAAATGATTTATCATGTGCTTCATAGGAACACTCAATTTCCTCCCAAAAAAGATGGAATTGTAGATTCATCGCCTCGAGACTCGCTCTTAACAGTCAACACGAAACTTCTGACAGCATCCAAAACGCAAGAGAAGCAATCCAATCACCTCTCGTCGTAAATGCGATAAAGAGACGAATCCAAACCAAAGGCAAGAACAAGTCGATCGAGAGTCGACTCACCACATCGCCGCGGGAAACGCCCAGCCCGTCGAGAGCGGAAGCGAGCCTGACGCACCTGCGGTGCGTCTCCCCCCACGTGTGCCTGACGTCCCCGTACACGATGGAGATACTGTCCCGGTACACCACGGCCGAGCGCTCGAGGAAGCTGATGGGAGTCAGGGGAGTGTAGTTGGCGGAGCACCTGACCATCCCCTCCATCCGCTTCTTGTCCGTCATGGGGTCAGGCGTTGGAGCAGGAGAAAGAAAGGCAGACGGGCAGAGACGGAGGAGGAGGAGACGACGGAGACGAGATGGAGATCAAGAAGCGAGAGGTCAGGGAGGATTTCAGAGGTCAAACGAGAACAATGAGAGCGATGGGTTAAACACCGTGCATCTGATGAATGCGTAGATAAGGTGGCCCAGTCGGGGAAGTGTGGTGGATACTACCATGTTGGCCACTTCAAAGGTTATTCGTACTTGATGAATCATGGGCAGCGCTTATTCCGCTCCAATCACGACGAAAAACATTAAATTATCACGATGCTCGGACAGTATCAACGTCATGAGTCCCACTCTTTCTTTCATAAAATAGGAAGAGAAAACAAGGAGGCATTCTTCAGCTACTTTTCTTCTTTCCCTTTGCTCATTCTCTCTCTCTCTCTCTCTCTCTCTCTCTCTCTCCAAACCATCCCTCTCGTATCGATAATTAAGGCTGAAGAGCTCCAAATCCCGTCTAGGTGCTTTGAACATGGAATGTATCCATTGGAACAGATTTCTTAATCTTTAAAATCTATAACCTACCTACTACATATCCGCTCACAAATTTCATGGTCTATCTAGATTTCACCTATGCTCTTAATTGAACGATTGCAGTAAATCATCGCCTCTAATGACCATCATTTGCTATAGCACATAGATCACAACTCATATTTAGACGTATAAAACATTAACAAAATAAAGAAATTCAATCTAATGGTTTCATATTACACAATCATCGTTGAAATACTGCGTGATTGCACGAAGACAAAGAACAAGAAAAACATAAATCTTGTTATTGGAACTAGAATACTTCTCCCCGGCATAGGTCTCCTAATTTTTGGAAGCGTTAAAATTTTTATCATCCGAAATCTATATCGCATATCCTAAAATCCAGCAGTTTTCTCTATTCCGAATCTCTAGTTCTACCATGAAATCATGTTCATCACCATTAATACTAGATGAAGTTTTTTACGCTCCAACATCCGTCACCAGCGCACGCGCGCACGAAAAAAAAAGTCCGTCACGGACGCAAGCAACTCCCGGAAGTTGAAGCCCAGTTTTTGCAGAAACCTCCTTCTCACCCTATCAGTGCTCTTCTGCCATCTCCATATCTACAAGTCAAAGCTCAACTGTGAGTAAAGAACAATCTCATATCATCCATCGCTTTCAATCTCTGTGTTATTCCCCGTCCCATCTCGCATCAAACTCTTCAATAAATCGATCACGAAGACGAGAAAAACCCCATTAAAGATTCAAATGCAGGAGCTGAAGCCTCACCAGATCCTCATCAAGCTCATCAGAATCGTCTCCTACTCCATCTTCGCCATCTTGGTCCTGATCAGCACCTTCATGGCCAATTCGCCATCCCCTATCATGGCTTGAATCCGCTCCTAGTCTCCCTAAGTTGTTTAACGCAAAGCAAAAAGTGACATCTTTAAGAACGACAGTCCCATCGTCATGACCAGCGAGGATTTTGCCTCTCCTCGTCCTCGCGGTCTGTCCTACTGGCACGCTGATGCCAGTCGCCGAGCCACCACCGATGATTGAAAGAGAGGTGATTGCAAACTCAACCCTCAAGTCCGAGCTCTTATGTGATGAGGCAGCCCCGTTGCTCGTTAATCGTTTGAATCCTCTTGTTCTTATGGCCGAAAAAAAGTTCGATGCAAGAGCCTTTAGGTCCGTTGCGTTCCTGGGTATCAAGCTTTGGTTAGAGATTGAAATTCTTAACACTTAACACGAGAGTACAATCGAATTATAAAATTTTCAAAGAAATGCATTTCAAGAAAAGATTGATCGGATCAATTTGACAAATTTTAAAGCTCGACTGCATTTTTAAAAAATTTTAAAATTCAATTGCACTTTCATAATAAGTTTTAAAGCTTCCAATATATTTATCCCAAAAATTAATAAAACCAATTAGCGGCATGTAGCTTGGATGATAAGTGAAAGAGGCAAACCACAAAAGAGTGTTCTGTTCTGTTTTTTTTTTTTTATTGTAAAGGGTAGTTGCTTGAACAATGATCCAAATCAAGCGGAAACGGAGAGAAGTAAAGAAGAGGAGTAAAACTGGGAGCCACGAGGAGTAAACAATGATCCAATTTTCTTAGGATGATTACGATACTTTGAGGTTAATTTATTGAGAGTCGCATTGCCGGATTTGTATATATTACCAACTATAGGTATTGTCGATATCATGAAACGAATTTAGGTGATAGTTATTGCCCATGAAGGTAATATCATCCAATTAGGCAAATGACGTCTGATCAAGGTAAGATACGATCCAATGGGATAAGCTATGAAATTCGCACGTTGTTCATGTTACGGCTAACCTGAGCTAAATTACACTAGGATTGGATGAGTAACTACGGACGAGACATTTTTCAGGTTTATTAAAGTGCTGAGAATCTCATTCGTTTTTAGGGCTTACACTTAAAAGGGAATAGATTTTTGTGAGAAAACTATAGTGAATCCTAAATCTATTGTATTCATTCCTTAGATTTCCAGTTTTATCAACCGTCCTACATGGCCCATCATCACATCAATGATTTTTGCAAAGGTTTAGACTTAAATTACTGAAATTTAATAATAAAAAAAACTATGATTAATTGACATCCATTCGATAGGCTTAAGACGGATTTAATAATTTTCTCGATTTTTATTGTTGGATCATTTTGAAGAGCTAGAAATCTGCTTCCGTTTCAAGTAAGTTATATACAGTACACTTAAAGATCTTACAACAACAATCAAATTAAGGAGAATCATAATACAGATTCATCTTATGAATTCATTGCAGTCCAATCCTCCGTTTATCCCCATACTTCACCAACAGGTGCTTTCCTTCTTCTATTTTTAATCGAAAGAAAACTGTATTCGTTGCTCAAAAGGATAAATGAGAAGCACATAGATAATCAAAGAAGAGTAAAGCTTAGAATACTACAAAACAGAACTAGATCAAGTAAACAAGAAGTATAATAATGCACAAGTAAAATTAAGCACACACTCGTTCCGTAAGAGCTTATTTGTTAAGCAAAATAATCGGCAACCAATAATTACCCCATATTATTGTAAGTTATGAGCACAAACAACTAATCACTTCTCCAATAAGGACATCATTGCAAGTTGGTGGCGTGCGCCTATATTTGGCTTTCTCTACACTAATGTCATGGAGAGACAATCAAAACATGTTGAACAAACGTAGATCTAACATTTGAAAGTATAAATTTTCATGGTTTAATGATACAGTAGAGCTCATGCTATCATCATCAAAATTAGAGGCAAAGGATGTGTATAGGGACATACCACATGGGTGTCGAATCCCCAAAAACATGTTTACTAAACTCTCATATCTCTGACTAAATCAAGAGAAGAGAGCTCCTAGATTTAGCACGGGAGACAAAAAAAAAAAAAAAGAATAACAAAACGCAAACAAAATCAATAAGAGAGGCAGGGGAGGGTGAAACTACAGGTGTGAGAAACTGAAGTAAAAGCTTTTGATTCAGTTTCAATTTCAGTTTTAGATAATGGAAAAAATAAACGGTTTTTCTTTTGATTTGGATAGTTTTGGTTTGGTTTGGTTTGGTCTGGTTCAATTAACCAAATAGAATTGAAGATTACTTCTCTTCTTAGTATTACAATTTACACAATCTCTTTCCATTTCACTAAATTATTTTTAATATTACAAAAAAAGAAAATCGAAAGGCCGAACCGAGGCAAAATGGGTTTTCGGTTCAGGTTATCACCCCATTCGAACTCTCACCTTATCGGTTCGGTTTGATTTTTTAAAGAACATGTACCGAATCGGGCCATTGACGCCCCTAGATGAAGCTAGTTCAAACCCTCCTTGGCTAAGAGTCAAAGAAAACGATGTGACAGAGAAGAGAGAGAGAAGGGGACAAAAAAAAAAAAAAAGACTTTTCGTCTTCCTTTGTCCCGCTGCTCAACTAGCACCTTTTATCAAACATTTACAATATTGACAAGCAAGGTAGGCCTCGATCACATTCAAACCCTTCTTCAAGCTATGGAAAAAAAAAAAATCTTCTTTACTGCTTTTCCGAAAATACATCAAAAATATTTTGCTCTGTTTTTATTCTTTTTGGTGAAATGTTGTTGGGTCCTGCGGCTTCAGTTGGCAAACAACCAATGTTCCATCACGCCAAATACTTCTTCCATCCCTTTGCGCCAGGCGATCACCGATGAACATAGATCCCTACCTTTGGAGGTGGCCTTTGTGCATTCAGGCATTGAGCGACAAAGACACGAACATCTCATGGAAGCACGATCGAAATCACCGAGGACAAAGGCTCTTGACAGTTCTTGAGAAATTGTTTTCCTACTCTTTGGCGTTATAGTGGTGGAAAACTCATCGAATTATGGAAAATATTTTCCATGGATTGAAAGTAATATGTTCGAATTAGAAAGGTTAAAAAAACGACTTCTCATTCTAATAAGAAACTAATTACTTTTACAAAATAAAAAAGACACTAATCATTTTTCTTCAAAATAATTTCTAGAGAAAATATTTTCTTTGTTATAAAATTTTCATTAAAATGAATGCACCTATTCTTTGTATCGTCGTAACCAACGCAGAGTTGTCCGACTAGGGCACTGGAGAAATATACATTTGAGGAACCCGACAATCAAGGACGATAGGCCGAATAGAAGAAGTCAAAAAGAAAACGAGTAAACTAACATCCTTCTTGGGTTCCGCATGTCCGACGAAATCTTCATGACGCATGCACAGTCTCTGCCCTCCTCGTATTTGGATTTTGGCTGGAGTTTTGTCGCTGTTTCAGTAGCGACAGATTCCACAGCACAACAGTTTGCTTTTCGTCCAGTTCATGCGATCTTTGCAAGAATCCGTCTGAGGTTGTACATCGACGAAACATACTTCCCGTCTTATCCAGATCCATCCTGCACCAAAAAGTTCAACCTGCTCATTTCACGTTGCTGTCTGTTTCCGAGTTCGAGGGTAAAGGGGGGAGGAAACAAAGTTTATTATGGATCATATAAGCTCATCCCCGTGCTGATATAATGACTTCCAAGAGAGCCAGGGGTTCAAGATAGAATGTCATACCTGCAAAGGCACGAGCTTGATGCGTAACTAGAGCCAACAAAATGGACCAAAAACCCGTTTTATAACTTAGTTTCATAAGGCCCAACTCTATACGAATAGCTTGCAGTTTTTTTAAAACGAGTTAAAATGGATTGAGAAAAACTAAAGCCCAAAAATTAGGTTGAAGTTACTCGTACAAAATTGGACTCATTAAATCTAAATTGCAAGTTCTTTATAAGTAGTTTAATTTTCATTTACCAATCTTCATATGTTTAATTTCTTTAATTTGATGTGAAGTTTTTTATCCACATGGCATGTATATATGATGAGCTTAAAGTAGGTTAAATAAATAAATATGTTATTTATTTATAAAATCAATGTTTTGATAATATAGATATGATCAAGTGTAGATTATCTAATTCACATTGCATGAAAATGAATTAAACTAAGTTAAATAGATTAATATAGATCAGACCATTTTCAACCCAAACCAAATCCAATCCATTTGTTTGACGGTTTAAACATAACATGAATGATGAGCCATCCACTGTGGACTGCTGATCAGAATTAAACTATTTCCTTCAGCATGGATCTTTCAGTTACTCTGGTTTAAACCATTGCCGAGGGACAAAACACTGGGAATGCAAGGAAAAAGTAGACTGCAACAGCGCTGGCAATCTTCCCTTCTGCTGCCGTTGATCCAGTGGAAAATTAGCATTCCACGTATGCTCATGATACGGTTCCAATTGTTTTGTTAAGCTTACAACTTTCAACAGTCATCAAATTCATCATGTATAGTCCACAAAGACATGCTTCTGTTGAGTAACCGATCTGAAATACACACGGTCACCCCCTTGAAAAAGCCCAATCAACAGGAGAGTATCCAAAGCAACAACTGCCGCAAGACCTCATCTATAATCTTAACCAATTCGTATCATGGAAAGTCAGTGAACTAAGATGCTAAAGAAGACGATCTTCAAATTCATGTCGTGACCAATAGATATGCAAGGCCTTTTAGATATTCAACGATTTCAGATCCCCCAAGCTTTGAACTTCCAAATACTCTGTCAACAAATGTAATAGGAACCTGCAGATTAATTGAAACACAAATCAGAAAAGGTAATACAGACGTGAAATCGTGCCATGCAATTTACTTGCTTAGCTTGGCAGATATATGTCAATTAGGATTAAGTTTTAGATGTAAAGAGTAACCATGTGCATGACATCACAACAGCAACAAGGATGATAAGGCATGAAGATGATGTTTTGCACAATACAAGAAAGGTGTGACTAGTACATGTATTGTTCAAACTTCAAAACTTCAACTGTCAAACAGCATAAGCCAACAAAAGTGAAAACTTCAGATTGAATACTAGAACAGTCTGTACGTATGGTACGTAGTGGATCAAACAGCTAGCTTATGTTTTAAGCAGAGACACATTCTCTTTTTTAAGGAAAAGAGAACCCTCATTTTAATCGTTTGAAGAAGTAAGGTAGCTGTATAATGTACCTCTTCTATATGGTATCCTTTTCTAGAGGCCCGAACAATCATCTCCATCTGGAACACATAGCCCTTGCTGACGCAGGAGTTAATAAGGTCTTCAAGAACTGATTTCCGATAAAGACTTGGAAAAGAAAAACTATTAGTTTCATCATTATGTGATATAATTTTGGTTGCTGACAATAAAGACAAGAATTTAGCATACTTCCTACATCTATTATTCTAGTCACCTACCGGAAAGATCCAGTTAAATCCGATACTCCAGGCCATAGAAATGTCTGAGCTAGCACATTAGCGCCCCTGCTAGTGAGTTTACGCCTGAGATTCCATCCATGCACACCTCCATCCTTAACATACCGAGTCCCAGTAACTATGCTTGCACCAGTTTCCTGTTGTTTCCTAATAAACATGACAAAGAAAAAGACTTAGAGGGATTTCACCAATGCACAGGCCTTGGTAGTCACGAGAGCAATGCAAAAGTAAGAGCAAGTTCCTTACTTGATGAAACTTGGCAAATATTTGGGCTGCATAACCACACCAAACAGATTAGAGAGATATGGAAAGCAAATGGAGGAAGGAAAGGAAAGGAAGTATGAAATGATCAACGGAGACTTTATCAAGAGAAAATAACAAAGAGATCCAAAACTTAGGCAATGCATTGCCTCGCCATATCCCCATGCAGCAAGGTTAATTGGGAACAATTACCCCATAAATGGGTCTCATATTGATATAACAAGGAACACAATCATGCTATTTCAACGATCAATACATCTACCTAGTCTTTGCATGACACCTATAAGGAGGATAAATCTCTGAAAAACCACAGTAACTCGCTCAAAGTTTGAGTCTGAAAGTATGTCCAACCAGAGCTTCGAGACTGAAGTTGATGTATGAAAAGGCATTGTACTATCTACCTAACATTGGGTTTCATCCAAAGTCCATAGCTCTCTGTCAACGTAATTATGTCTCTCCCACGATGGAAAAGAGGGGAAGATGAATATTCTGCCACAAAGAACTTCCTATGAATAGTTTATACAAACTTACATGGTGAGACAAATCAGCATCCATGATCACAACAAAATTTCCGGATGCATGCTTCAAACCATGAGCATAAGCCGTTCCTGAAATTAAACTTACATTGAACCCAAATACCTTATATGCAAAATATATGTAGAGTGTTGTGGACTTGTCAACTCACCTAAACCAAGCTTTCTAGGTCTTGCTCTTAATAGCTGTACCAAATAACAACCCAAAAGAAGAGAGGTAAATTAGCAACAAGCTAAACAACCAATCAAATTAAAGCTGAAGTTCTCATCCGCTGCATCAAACTTACAATCCGGTCATCACCATATACTTGCTGCAATTGTTTCACAACATCTTGAGTACCATCAGGGCTTCCATCGTCAACAATGATAATCTCAAAATCAACATCTCTGCACCAGGCAGGAAAGGAAATGCTACAAGATCATCCTCACAATCAAGCATGAGTTTTTCTCTCTTCTTTTTAATACCAAAAATAACGCATTTTTCTGACTTCTTGAGAAGCTTAGTTGAGAATATTTCGAAAACCGAAATTCATAGTGAAAATCCTAACACAATTCCTGAAAAGAAGAAAAAGTAAAAACAACTCGAACGTCTTGCAGCGCATCACAATTTCACCTATGAACAAGCGAATAGATATCAACAGTCGCCGTCACTTCTCAATGCAGCAGCTACACAATCAGAGCCCTCGATCCGCTCAACTTCAAAACTAAGGATCAAGCCGATGGAAAATAAACACGATGTATCGACCCGAAGAAAGAGAAAAAATCAGGACACAGCCCGGCATTCAAAATCAAATCGGAAGGAAGAGCAATTTCGTTACCGGAGATGCTTGAAGACGAGGTAGACCAGGAGGGCAATGTTGAGGCGCTCGTTGTACGTGGGCACTATCAAGCTGTACTTGTCGCCAAGCCCTTCCGGTCGGACTTCCTCCATTGACGAGCAGGATCGACGAACCTCGAGCTTTGACCGACCGCTCTCGCAATGACGCCGATTTCTCCAAAAAGGGAGAGATGCTTCAGATCATCGATCTCTGTCTCTGGAGTGCGGCTTTGACTCCGCCGTTTGGTTCTTCGGCTCTGCTGGGAAGTGGTGGCGTTTTTGTCAATTTCGGGCCGGGGGAGTGGGCCCACGAGGCAATGGGCACTCTGGCATTCAGCCCATGGTCTGTGTTCATTAGATATTGGGCCGGGTGCGGCCCAATACCTTGTTTCACCAGTATTTTGAAGTTTCTATTTGCCTCGGGCACCAACTTTGATTTTATTACCTTGCAAATTGACTTAAATTAAGAAGAACCAATTGATTTCATACCCATCTTTAACCTCGACAGCACAGGCTTACGGTGGATACCTGGACACTTAGTCACGAGGAATGGCATAATATTTTGAATAGAGAAGTGCGATCGATCCCTCTCGGGGAAAAGACCGAGTCGGGATTTCCTGAGATAGGCAGCGACATACAGTTATCAAAACTCCTAGAGACGACGAGGATTATGCCATTATAATCAGTGGTTGCACTCCAACTTTAAAATGCTGGCCATGGGTGAAGCAAGTACCTGAACCCACCACAATGTAAATCACCCTGACTAGAACCTCCAGGAGAGCATTTCATCCCCGGGAAGAACCGATGGAGCTCAGCTCAGAGCCTATATCCTCTGAATGTCCTTGACAGGTTCTCAGACGATGCTTAAATCGAGAATTGACGAAACGGAACGAACGCATTTATTTATACTGCATCAGTACATGCTAAGACAAAAGGAAGAAAAAAAAAAGGCGTTGGCCGCTTATTTACACGCATAACAACTGCACTCAGCAAGACGGCTGATTATGAAGAGTCCCTACAATATACAAGAGTTCCCGAGAAGATTGCACGCGCTGCGCTCTCAATCATCTGATGTCCCGTCTCCAAAATCCACTTCGAAATCTCGCATGCCCTTTGGATCGATGGCGCCGTCATCATCCTCTGCTGGAGGTGCCATTGACTCCTCCAAACCCGCTTGCCTCGCCACCACATCAGTTGTGACTGGATCGTCCACCTCCTCAACCGTGTCATGGTCATTCTCTTCAGGGGCATCGTCTTCTATACTTTCATCAACTCTATAATAAGCCTGTAAGAGATTAAACCAGCATTATGCCAAAACATAAGCAAAGGCTGCATATAGCTCCGTCTATGCAATGGCAGAACAATCAGTGCTGGTAAAGACAAAAATTAAATGGAATAAATGATGCGATTCCTTTTTACAAGAATTTTCTGTTTGTTCCCTGCTAGATAACTACCACCTAGGCACCTAGTGAGTTACTTAATTGTCAAGGAAGACTAATGCTCAGCACTTAGTAAATTAGAAGCCTCCATGCCATCTCAATACTGACTACCTCGTCAAAAACAGCGAATTTGTAGTATCCCAATTAGGCCAGGTCACTTTTAAGGGTTTGAACATGAAAAGCGATTGTCTCCATAATCATCTTCACATATATGAGTTACCAATGCTTGGAATCATTAAATCATGATATTGACGAACAATATTCCACCCAGCTTCAAATTCCTTATGGAGAAGTTCAGAAGAAAGTTGACAAGGTATTTTCACTGAACATGAAAGATTTATACAATCGGAATTAGAAGAACTTAAAATAGATTGTACATACCACACAAGTTCGTGCCGGTGACAGTACTTTGAATGAGTTGGGACGGTTATTGAAGTTTGTTTCAGGCACTCCAGGTATTCCTTCAGGACAGGTAAAATGGTCGATACCATGCCCCACCTGTACGAAGCAAGCCATAGATGTCCACAGGAAAATGAAAGAAATGAGACTTGCTCCAGTCTCATCATGCGTGGTGCAGAACAAACAGATAAACATGATAAGATCTCGAAGTAAACAGAGAGATTGTAGCCATGGGAATCAACGAAGGCTATGGACATGCAATCTTCATTGTTGGAAGACCAAAGTAACCATTTAGGAACTATATAATAAAAATCTGAACAGCATAGACCCCAAAACTAATTCAGAATATGTATAACTACATCAGCCATCCCCACATCAAAATATTCCACATGCTCTCATGTTTTAGTAGGCCATACTTGCCACCTGTCTACATCCGAATTTGACAGTACTTTACAAGCAATGGATTAACAACAGCCTGCAGTAATTCCTCTTGATTGCTTTGGCTTCTTAAGTGAAAAAATTTAAGTAGCAGTTATGCCATTATCTCGAGGGAAATATGGAGTGGAGAGTAGACAGTGCCAAATGACAGATTTCCAGTAGTGATGCTGTGAATTTCATCCAAGGATTCACATTTACACAACATACTCCTTCAACTTGTCTTCGACCCACACACCAAAAAGGATAACCTACAAATCTCCTCATGTTTATTTACGATTTTGTTTTTTAAAAGGAACCAAGTCATATATTATTGGAATAACTTTAAGTTTTTTGTCAATTACACTTCAGAAAAGATTGCATAAGTGAGCCTAATACTCAAGTACAAGTTATATCTTCTCACAACCATGCACTTGGTTATTCTTTGCCACCACTACATGTGAAGATAATAACATACATCTTAGATACTTGCAATGTTCAGATATTTGAATTATGAGAAATAGATTTGAGGCAAAGCATATTATAGCTCCTACCATATGCAACTGCATCAAGCAAAAGAACAGGAACACACAGAAAAAGCCAACGCTAGGAATATTATTACATTCATAAAATCAAGTTGGATTTTTTCATGCAGCCCTGTCACACAATCACCCCCTTCCCCGAGCATGTAACAATTTTTCATCTATTGTTGCATTCACTTCGACGGTCAATCCCAACTTACGACTCCCAATTGAGAAAACAAACAAGGAAAAATTGAAGACAAGCAAGTTGCCTATAACTGTTCAAAATTGCTGATTTTAAACTTGACTCGTTCCAAGCTGACACAATAGGTCCTGAAACTTGTAGCTGCTATTCAACTGGAGTTGAGATCTGGAAAAAAAAGACAAGAAATGCCATACCCTTCCGAGCCCACCAAAATCCCAAGCATCACTGTCCAGTGCAACTCTATACTTCCCTGGCAGATCACACCCGACTTTATACCTGAATATTCAAGTCCACTAATTTAGAATGTGCTACAGAATTGTCATCAATAATCAAGGGCAGCATCTTTAAACTGTCTCAGAAAAAAGAGTCAATGTTATTTTAGGAAGGACAAGATAAAATACCCATCGTATGTATTCTCTGGATGGAAGTTGAAGACAAAAACCAAATCTCCACGCTCAAAGACAATAACCTGTCAAGTGGACAATCAATAAATGTTACTCAGAAAACAATGGGGACTTACAACAATTAGTTAGAAGAACATTAGAAGAATGTACTTATAGACAGAGCATATAAAAACAGGCTAGAGAAGAAAAGAAGAAGTTGTTAACTCTGTCCAACCAACTCCTACGCTTTTAAATTGCTCTTAAAATTAAGCATTTCAAGGAAGATATTCTGCTCCATACATCTCTGATCTCAGTGGATCAAATTCAAAATTAACAAAATATTCCTTCCACCAATGATAATGGTAAAAATCAAGTTATATCTTTCCAAATTCTTATATACCTTATCTTCCTCATTTGTGCTGCTGACAATCTGCTTTGTGGATGCAAGAATCGAGAATTTTTCATCCAGCAAATTCATTGCTTGGTCAAATGCATTCATGAACTGGAAAAGACCAAGAAAATAGAAAGCAAGGACACATCAGAATTGATAGACAGAAAGCACAAATGGATATCAAGCAATAGGTAACACTAAATGAGAGTATCATATAAAGCTCCTATGTTATCAGCTGAATGAGCATTATTCTCAGATGTGGCATTTCTCAATGTATTTTGCAGCAAATGTCCATCTCAGTATTCAAAACCAGCATAAGATAACACTTACAAGCTTTAGTTTTTTTTGTTTTTATCAAGTACAAATGATTAACATGACATGAAATCATGTGTATAAAAGCAATTTTTGGTCTTAGAAGTGCAAATGTAATGATGAACATTCCATAACTTTGGTCAAAGAAACTGCTAGAAATAGCGCAAGCTGCCATAAACAAAGACAATCAAATAAAACCTCAAACCTTATATCTCAGGTGATCTGTATCCACTAAGTTCCACTGGCGTCTGCATTTCTCATAACTCCAATTATTGCCTTCTCTTGGGAAATCAATCCACTCCGGATGGCCAAACTGTCAGAAACAGTAAGAGAGAACTTGAGGAATGTGAACACTTAAAAACCAAATATCATAGATAGGTGATGTGGGTAATTTAACATGCCCTCTCAATGCAAACCAGACAGATGATGGCACATGGAATTGACACACAGAATAATACAGATGAAGCAGCATCTAAAAGTAAATCGGGTGCAAAGAAATCAAAACTTGGCTTTGGTACCGTATTAGGTATGCCATCCAAAAACTCAAGTGATTATGTCATGTTTGGTGCACAATAGTCATCTAGGAAAGGAATGTTGATTCCGTAAGCAACCTTAGTCCCTCCATTCGGTACCTCTAGTGGAATCAAATTGCCCCATTTTACCACAGATTCTGGATTCTTGCACTTTGCAGGAATCAGCATTCTGCTACCACACCAATGAAATGATGATTCCCTGGCTCAGAAATCGAGGGAGAAAGATCGTTGCCAATCTCATATCCCAATCTTTGCTTTATCATGCCATTAGCATCCTTTCCATTTGGTTTCTTCGCATAAGATACAACACCCTCCCCCCCCTCCCCAAAAAAAAAGCCAATTATGTATATCAAAATAAATTTATTAAATCAAACGATTACAACTAGGCTACTGTTATTTTTATCGTTTTTGGGAATTATTTACTTAATCAGGATTTTTACTAATATTTTATAAAATATATTGCAGCCTCGAATAAAATAATACATCAAATTATCTTAATTTATAATAAAGAAATTTATGATGTCATTTTAATGTATGTGGTTTTATCATGTTTAAGACTGGTAAAATATTTTACAATCCAGTTACATTGTACTCCACCGTAACAGAATTCTAAATTCAGAAAATGAAATTCCATTATTAAATTGAATTTATTAAAATCTGCATTTATTCCACTTCCATTACAATCAAATAGAAGAATTTATACTCCATTCAATTCCTGTATAGAACAAAAAAAAAGATTATCGAATCATCATTCCATCTTCACGTCATTCTATTCCACTCATTTCTCAGTTGATGCCATAACGTCATAGCAAAAGCAACATAAGAGAAAGGAAGGTGAAATGCATAATAGGTGCAAACAAACCCCAATCCAGTAGACAGGCAACAAAAAATTCTAAAAGAAAACAAAGAAAGACAATGTTATCATAAAATCTCTGCTCAATTTTTTGGGCATGAGGGATCAACCTAGTAGTCCACCATCAGATCTTAAATTTGATTTTTAACTTATCCTTTCCCTATTCCTCTATACAAAATGCTTATGATCTCCAAAGGTTTTACCTCAAAATTCTTCTTATATGTTTCTAGAAAGAAGTTTTCGCATAGAATGGAGGTTTACTTTTTAGCCCAAATAAATAAAGTGGACTTGGAGCATTTGTCGCTTAGGCTTTGTCATGGCTGTTTAATCAACTTTCTGGCAAACTCTTTCTTCAGCAACATTAATAAAGATTCTGTGAGCTCTTGATTCTATGGTTATGCATCATGAATAATTTATAAGAAGGTTAAGGTCCGCAATAACTAAATAGTCAGGAAATAGCCAGAGAACTAACCTCATTTCCCATAAAATTGAGGTAGCCTTCACCCCCTAATGCCATCGTGATAAAATGTATCATCTGAAAGAACAAAATAACAAAGGTCATCAACAGCCACAAAAGCAGTCTCAATGTTTAATATTGTGCAATTGACTTCTGTCAAGATTTTGCTGGGACCAAGACATAATAGTATGACATTAAGAGAAAAATCTCATCTTTAACCATGATCTGTCTCAAGAAAAACATTTATATCAAACCACAGATGCCAGCCATGTCAATCTGATACTGAAAGAACCTAATTGTTATTCCTCACCACAATTCAATTTAGACAGACCTTGTGAAGCGCAAGCCCCCGCTCAACGGAAGGAGATGCATCTGTTAAACAAGACATACCAGAGTACATCTCTTCATCCATCAAGAGAAACGCAATTGTCTTGTCACCAACTATGGCCTGAAAATACAAGAGGCAGAACAGTATTTCATATGCAATGAAGAAGTTCCTACCAATTACGGATTAGATATCAAAGAAATGCTACTGAGGAGCAGATCAAGAATAGGAGGAGCACTCAAACCTGGTCGTGACTCTCAGCATATGATATGCACTTTTCACTATATCTTCTATTCGTCAAACTCCAAGATATTTCTTTCATAGACCATTCTTCATCTTTCTTGTTTTTCAAGAAATCAATCCACCTATCGGGGATGGCCATTGCCAAGCGGTAGTCAAAACCTACTCCCCCTTCAGAGACAGGTCGGCCAAGTCCAGGCATACCAGATACATCTTCAGCGATAACAGTTGCATCGGGCAAAATATTATGGATCAGGCAATTGGCTAGCATTAGGTAGACAACAGCATCAACATCTGTTGCCTCACTGAAGTATTCACCATAATCTCCAGTAAATGTCATATCAATCCCATGGTGATGATACAACATTGAAGTCACTCCATCAAATCGAAAGCCATCAAATTGATACTCTTCAAGCCACCACCTCAAGTTGGATAGCAGGAATCGAAGAACTTCCCAGTTAGCATAGTTAAATAGTCTGCTATCCCACAACTTATGATAGCCACAATCTCCTGTATGGAAGTATGACTCTTGTGAGCTCTGGCCAACATCAAATCCATTGAGTCCATCAGTGACGTTATTACTTGCATGGCTGTGAACAACATCCATCAACACCCGCAAGCCTAAGCTATGAGCTTTATCAATGAGGTATTTTAGGTCTTCAGGTGTTCCTGATCTACTGCTTACAGCAAAAAAATTGGTGACATGATAGCCAAATGATGCATAGTACGAATGTTCCATTACAGCCATTAACTGGACAGTATTGTAGTTGTTAGCCCGAATTCGAGGTAAAACATCATCTGCAAACTCTCTATATGAATTAACACGAGGCTCTGAGCTGCTCATTCCAACATGAGCCTCATATATTCGTGGAGCTTCTGGTTTTGGAGGACGGGGGTACTTGAATTGATACCTGAAAAGTAAAAGAAGCATAGTCAACAGTTAATCATGTCTGTTGCCTTAAGTCCAAGATTACATATCAATGCACACTTTCCTCAGGACTCTCAGAAGAAAAAATTGGAAGCAAATCCATATTGAAAAATTTTTAAAAGTGAAAGATATCTGAGTTTGCTTTATTTTATTTCTTGATCTCTAGGAAAAGCATAAACATATGCCACATGATCACCTTTCTGAGGGTGGTGGGTCCCAATAAACGCCGTCATATGGTGCTGCAAATCTGGAAGGGTCCACAATTGCATATTTAATCCAAGCAGGAATCCGATCCACCCAAACTCCATCACCATGCTTGAAACGAAATTTGACCCTTGATTTGTGAGGGATTGCTGGCACTCCATTTTTGTCAGGAACTTTAATAGTCCATACACCAAATTGATTCTTTTCCATTTGGTGATTAAAGCCATCCCATCCATTGAAATCTCCTACCAGTTGCGCTTCCCTACATAAGAGGAATATAACTTCTTTCCAAAGAAATTGATAGAACGCGTCCTCAAGTAACTAGCAAAAATGCTAAGACTTACTGAGCAGCAGGTGCCCACTCGCGGTACACTATAGCACCATCTTCACGGTTAAATCCAAAACTTAAATAACCTATAATGGACAAGGCGAGGATAAAAGCTTCACAACATGAGAGAAAGGTATTCAAAATTTCAACGACACATTACTTTTGTTCAATGCCATTCAACAGATTGGTTTAGTTTGTTCAAGCATTTTCAGGATTATCCACATGTAGTAGCAGTCAGAAATCTAATTATGGAAAACTGTCTATTGTTTTTGCCATACTAAGAAAAAGAACTTGAAGAGGTTCAAGTACAATCATGAACTGCATACATCACCTTTTGCAAATTCTTCCAGACCACCCTCATGCTTTTCAAAGAGCTTTTTTTGATCCACATATCTTTTCACTCTATATTTAAAGTGATCTCTGAATGGTTCCAAGCCCTGATCGAGGTTTAGGATGCCAATCCTTTCAATGTCATCCTCTATTAGAGTCATTGTTGAGCTGTCATCTGTTAATACAGCTGAAAATTTGGGATTATGATCTGCCTGATTCAGAAAGAAATTGCATCATGTCACTACTCATTGGGACTGCAAGAAACTTGAAAGCAAATACACTATGTGACCAGTGCATTAAATATCACGTCCTCTTAAATCCCTGAAGTCCCATGCTCTAAAACAGCTTGTTAGAGCCATCTTTTCATGGAAATAAATAGTTGATTTGAGTCTTTCTTATAGTCCATAAAACCTTCAAAAGGCAAAACTGTGCTTCCTCTTTCAATAAATAGGCATCCATACCCTTTCATGTCTCTGAAATCGGGATGGAAAATGGAGCTTGTGGCGCCTAACTAATTGAGAAGACTGGCTGACGACTCTGCCAAATTGCTGGTTGGCAACTGTCCTGCTATTTCTGGAGATCTATCAAGAATCCAAAAATACATGTGAGCTTACATTAAACAATCAGATAGGTAAGACACTAAAAATTACAAACAGACTATGAAAAGTGCAATCTTTAAAACACAAAGTACTTGAGAAGACACTACATTTCGGATTTCCAATCTACGTTAGTATCGAATTTTTTATGTGATGTTGGATGTTTGGACCTCTTAAAGCACTCAACTATCTCACCAGAGTATGTTATTCCGCCCCTCCTACTGGGACTGCATAATTCAACAAGCCCTCAGGGTGCCTCCAGGGAATTGTCTTTGCCGGGACAGAGCATACTGACCGTGTTGCCTAAGACACAGCGCGGTACTACATCTTGACCAATGCAACAATTTCTTTGTCTGTTTAAATTCCGACTCCAAAGATAATTTTCTTCACAGGGATCTGAATTTGTAATGACCCTTCCTATGGCGTAGTACAATAATGGATCTTAACCAACTTGACAACCCTCATTGAGAAAGTCGATATTTTAATCATAAAGTGCATATTGATGGAATGATTGCCCAGGCTATATATGAAGTACCATTATTGTGTTACAACCATTCCCTCCCTCCAAAAAGTTGCCTACTATGCCCACAAAAATTAGAGCATGTGACAGTAAAGAATGGGGTTTTTCCGACAGTTTCAGCTCCATAGAACAAGAAAGTCGCTGATCCGATGCCTCAAGCACTTTCTCCACATGATCTTACCATCGAACCCCATTGACAAAGCATCCTTTTTTTTATGCTCAACGCAAACAAAGGCCACCGGCCAATAAGACTATCAAAGGAACACCGGAGCAACCAAAAGGCTCGAACCCACCGATGGAGTTCAGCCAGCACAACCTGAACGCATGTAAGGCGTGAACACCTCACTAAAAATTGGCAAAAATAGCTGCTTTTTCCTTAGGAAAAGCCTCTCGGAATCAAGCTCCGAGCTCAGCAAGGCAGTACACAGATTGACCAAGTTGGAAACCCCAGTCCAGCATAACCACGGCTCCATAAGAAAGATCACGATCGTCCACCTCGACGGCGCCAAACCCACAAGGGAAACAGAAAAGAGAGAAGCATCGGAGACGATGACATAACGGAAGCCATCGCCTCCAACAAATCCCATCCCAGCTGCAGAAGTAAAACTAAAACGGCAAGTACTTTCAGCTTGAACAGACGGAAATCACCTGCGCGCATTGCGCCTTCGAGGAGGAAGGCGACGCATAGCCAACAGCAGGAATCGAAGCAAAGCCGCAAGAACCGTACATTCTCTCTCCCTCTCTCTCTCCCTCTCTCTCTCTCTCACACACTCAAGTCATTGCTGATATCTTTCTGGCTTTCTCCTTCCGAGAGCAACCGACGCTTTAGACAGCTCGCACTGAATCCGTTAAAGGACACCAACAGGAACGAGAAACGACGTAACGGAACGGGGTGGGACCCGCGGAGGATATCCCGACCGTCGAGAATGCCGGGGCCGGGGCCCACCGTCCCACGTGATCCCGTTCCCGTCACCGTCTCTGTCAGCGATTCTTTTCCTCCCGCGCGTGAACTTGCTTTCCTTTTCCCGGTTCTCTGCAATGAATAAATCGAGGAAGCAAAGCACCCGTAAAGCGCCGCCACGTGGCGGTGCCTGATCGAACTAGAGAGGGACCCTGCTGCCGTCGCTGACGTGGAAGTGTGATTGTACGTCACCGGTGCTGGCCCTGCCACGTGTGCCGTGTACATGACCCTCTTTGCCGGGCAATGAAAATAAATAAATAAATAAAAAAGATGAGCGCACTGGAGTTAATTGCATTTGTTCAAGATTTAAGTTGCATTTTTATAATATATTTTAAAATTTAGTTACATATTTTGAATATTTTAAAACTCAATTGATGTGCCATCTCAATTTTGAGTTATTAGAAAGGATCGGCTTAGATATTAATGAGATTAGTACCCAGAGAATACTAAATCTATTAAGAAAAACAATGACAATTTATATTCGCAAATCAAAAATATATAGTATTTTCACTTCTTCATTATTTCGTAAAACTTTGACGAAGAGTTAAGACACTTCATTTTTTTTTGTCATTTTTGTAATTTAAAGAGTTACAAACTTATGAAGAATAATTAATTTTGGCTCTCTTGTTGTATATGTGAACCTTCGAGCTAAATTAGTTTTGAAGGAATCGTGAAATATCGTGTTAACAAGAAGAAGAATGAGAATGTGATGATTTTTTTTAAATAACTTATATATAATGTATAAAAAAAATCCTACCCATCCTCGTATGGGATTTATTTATTTGAGTTATATCCCTTTCCTCCAACTTTATCCTATTCCAACTTCATCGTGATCACCAGCGCACTGATCATAGGATAGTATGGGGCCAAAATAAGTGGCTTAGACTTGGGATAGGGAAAAATTATCAAAATAGTCTTAAACCTTCTTTTTTTTTTACTAACTGAGTCATAAACATTTGGTATATGTACCAATTACTTTTATTCGACCAATTTTGAATCGACTTAACCGGACCAATAACTCATTATTATGTAGAATGCCTCATCAAGCAAGGTTCATCAACAAGCTTGACCCATTTACTGGATATCTCATCCAGCTACACAAGTTTGACCCAATTGCTCAAATTATGATGGGTGCTCATGCTAAGACTCCCATACTAAATTCTTCTAGGAGTGCCCTAATTCATTGTAGAAAGTTTTTGAAATCTTCATTCCATTTCTTCTAAAAAAGAATGAACTCATCAATCCCACAAGAGCGAGTTATTATGGGATAAATCCATAGCATACACAAGCTGCGGAGCAAGAATGCGACGTATTGGCCCGACAAGGAGTAATCGAACCTTCAGATTTTCAGTGAGCATGTGAAGCTTTCTACGTCAACCAAGAAAAACAAAAATTGAGACTAGAGGAAGATAAGGCTTGTCATTGATAATAGGCCACCCAATCATTTCTACGAGTCGACAAGTTTGTTCAGCCAACTGAAAAGGCCATATTCTCGAGTCTTTCCCATGCGAAGGTGTAGCACAAATTGGATCTAAGGCAGGATTTTGTCAACTTGGAGTCCATCCAAGGAAAAGATCTGAAACAAGCTTATGCATCCCGAATCAACATTTTTAACGGACAGTCCTTTTTTATCTCAAGACTGCGTTATTTCAAAAAGCCATGTGCAAACAAAAAAAAAAAAATTCTAATCCCTCAAGACCAATGATTTCATCAATGTTAATATATCCTACAATTCAGCCCACATGAAGAATTTCACTTTATACTACTGAAAACAGTTTACAGGTCTCGTGCCACAGTGCAACATCGCATTTTCCCGGTAACAAAAAGTTATCGCTCAAAACGAAGTTGATTATTCCGAGCACTCGCGCACCGATGAACGTGTTATCACAATTCCTGGTGAGAACTTTTCTTATAAGTAAACCGAGCAACTCCTTTGATATTGTCGATTATCTGAGGGGTTCCGCTCTGGAGATATCTAAGTTCATGCATCCATTACAAAAGCTTCCAAAGAACAATATGCCTACATGGGGAAAGGAACGAACTAGGACCGTACAGCTACGAAAGGAGAAGCTGCAGCATTTGCCGCCATCGGGTATACACCTTTAGGGCAAACATTTCTTGCAGACCGATGCCAATGATAAGATCTGGTTAGCTATTCTTCTTGAAGAAGTTAACGGCAAGAGACAACATATGTGGATATAAAAGTGGAAGATTTCCCCAATTAGAACTCCACCATCATACAACATTCAAGAAAGTTCATGGCAAGAAACGCATGTGTTGATAAAAAGAATTTCCTTGCACCCTTTTCTACGATGTCACTGGCACATCCTTTACTAAAGTCTCCATTGCAGCCTCACAAGCAGAGCCTCATTTGTAGGTCGAGGTTTTGACAGAACCAGGCTACCTATGTCTTTGCTCTTTTCGATTTTAACCCAAGCAATTAAGTGCGCTCACGCTTGATCTCGCTGCTGCCCAAAGGAAAGGCAAAGGTACATTTGATTTGAGTGAGGTTTATTCTCCATTGGTTTATCCTCACTGGCCAAACTCATATTGTATTAAAGGAGAAAAGAAAGAAAAATCATTCATGATAACAAACGAGAATCAATTTAAATATGTCGCAAGGTGATCAACTATAGTGCCCATGGCAACCATTTTTGCTGCTTGTTAGGTTGGCCTAAAGGTATGCGAACAAGAATTGGCGAGCTCACTGAATCATTTCCAAGATAATCTTTTCCCTGAACATGCAATTTCTATAATTCACTAAACAGATCATTCAAAGGGAGGTTAAATTCTAATGCCACGGCAACTCAAAATGAGCTCTAATTATATTGATCATTTGTCTAATTTTTCTTACTTTTAAGACTCGTCGAAATCAATGTTTTTCTTACTTTTAGGACTCATCGAAATCAATGTTTTTTTTTTTTAATGATCGAGAAATCCACCACAAGCCTTTATGCCCGAACGGCACCAAAAGGCCGGGCTCCTATACTTCGGGAGAGACTAGTACAGGACCCCAATACCATGGTCCCTTACTTAAAACGCTAGTAACTGCGGATTTCAAATTTTCAACATCAACGGTGAGAAAGAAACCATCAACCAATACAACTACCCACCGTCAAGTTTCAAAACCAATGGTATGCCGGCCAAAAGAAACAAAACAAATGCTAATAACTAGCAATCACAGCCTCTTGATGGGAACACAAGGTAGAAGCTGTCCGTTCTACTTAGCTTGTGTTCAAGATCTCTCTCTCTCTAAATTTGTCCAGACATATAGCAGGAATGACATGATGAAACAACTTAGTTCCGTGTAAGATGAGGTTATGCACCCATGGACAGATTACACAAGTCTGAACCATGCCCCAGCTGTTTGTTCATTTATCTAAAACTATGTACAACATCTACAGAAAGCACGCTTGTAGACGCATTGGTCCCCGTTGCTTCAGTGAAAATAACCATAGAGCTCCAAGAAGCAAATGCAGAAGTTCCAGGGGTTTGATGCATCGGTTGTAGGACCAGTCAAAACAAACTTAAAGTATCTAAAAGGAAGGAGAGCATTTGGGCCAGTTATCGGCCACGACGCGAACTGCCCAGGCTTGCAGACAGTCTGGTCGTTCTCATGTACCCTCAAGTCTGTCCACAAGTTCCCATCCACAGAGCCCTGGAATTGTCATAAAATGATTTTTTGTTCTGTTTTACTAATTTCTCATTTTAATGCAAATAGGTGGCAATTTGCTTCAAGATAAATGCACAGATAGTTCAAGGATGCCAATATCAAGATCGGAAGCAAAAGGAAGAAGCCTTGACTTCAACTACAGCGAAAGGCCCAGAAGATGCAACCAGTACATCCTTCCTTCTATATGCATGTACGAAGCCTGCTTAATTGGGAATTATAATCTTTACCTGAAGCTTCCAGAACCTCATGTATGCCCTTGAGCCATCCTGTCTGAGGGTGTAGTAGTTGCACATTAGCTGCATCAGGAATATCTTCAAATTTAGGATCGATCTATCTTCTTAACTAAAATATTGGAGGCGTTTTTTAATGATAAATTTTGCGAAATAAATGGATCAATTGACCATCCACCGATTTCGCTTTTCATTACACCTTAATTCAAAGGATTTTAACATAATTTTGCAACAAGCGCTTAGTTATTGACTTCTTCCCCACTTCCTCACTTTCAACTACCACTTCTCTCTTCATCCCCTTTTTTTTTCTGTGGCACATACTACTAAAGTTTAGAAGCACGAAAAAAGTCAAGAAAAGGATGCAGAGTCGAACTGATGTCCGTGACTGAAATAGACTGCATGTTCCATTGTCCACAATTTTTTATCAATTACACCAATTACTAAGTCACAATGTTGCTTTATTACCTTTTCTTGCGCTCAGATTACACACTGATGCAACCAATCAAAATCTTCATTTGGCCACCTTCTATCCTAAAAGCTCATATGCATATTGACAATTTAATTCTTTACTTCCTCACATCCTTACTTTCTCATTCCACAGCCCACACAAGAACACCCCACCCCCAAACACCCACCCACCCACCCACCCCACCCCACCCCCAAAAAAAAAAAAAAAAGAAAAGCGGCCCCAAAAAAATAAAAAACAAAAACAAAAGAAAAAGTGGCCCCCCAATCCTTTCTTAACTGTAGGACAGTGTGAAGCAAGATCAAAGTAGCAGTTCTCGAATGGGAATCAACTTCAGCTTGATTATTCATACAATTAGTTGCTACTATACACTGAGCCTCAATGAATTCACTCTTTTATGTAGACCATCAAGCTAGAGTCCTCTTGCTCTAATATCTAAAGCTTATATTAGAACCCAACCCTGGACAACATGCTAAAAGCATAAAATCTATACAAGATAAAAGATACTAGTATAACCTGATGATCTTTGCCAATGTCTACCATCCACCATGAGCAGTTATGCCCATCTTTTATCTGAGGCCCAGCAAAAGATGTACCCTACAGAACAAGGTTAATTTCAGATACTAATAGACAAATAATAATGAAGTTTCATATATGAACTGACCCAAAAAAAAGAAAAAAGGAACCTGAAAAGTTCTTGAGACCAAAACTTTTGGATCAGTATATCTCGAAATGGGGCTACTAGCGGCAACAAAAATCCTCTGCAATATTTAACATGATCTTAAGCGATATTTAGAAAGTGATGTATCTGAAAGAGAGAAAACTAAGGGATTAGGTAATTCACCTTTGCAAGGACAGGATTAACCCACCGATGTTCCCCATATGAAGTGCCCGCAAAGTACATAACCCCATTGTTGTCACCATCACATATGTATTGGAGCTCCTTAAAACTAGATCGTCTATGTTGGAATCTGACCAATAAGAAGAATCCTCTTTTAGTGTGAAATCTTAATACATGACAATGTATAAGCTGACCACTGTATGGACTCAC
This sequence comes from Melaleuca quinquenervia, assembly GCA_030064385.1. Lineage (NCBI taxonomy): Eukaryota > Viridiplantae > Streptophyta > Magnoliopsida > Myrtales > Myrtaceae > Melaleuca > Melaleuca quinquenervia. Next base: position 19,722,610 of record CM057723.1, on the reverse strand, counting down.
AGAGAAGGAGAGTATCATATAACTCACAGGTGTTCATAGTCCAAACAGTTGAAGGTTAGGAAAATTTTAATATTTCTTTTGTTATTTTTATTTTGTGTAAGGGCTCCTTTAAAAGATTAAAGATTACAAAGAAAACCATATAAAAGAAAACTAAAAGATACATATATTTAAGGTCTCAGAGAAAGCTTAAAAATATTCATTTAAGGTGGGAGATGATAAAAAATAGCTCATGAAGAAAATAATTCTAAATCATTATAGCTTCAAACATTTGCATAAGCCCATCTAATTAACTAAATTCAACTACATCAATATTGCTTCTACTTAAAAGTGCAAATACGAATGTGCTTCCTCGCAGGTCTGTAATGCTTCATCCACATGCGCCCATTTCAGAGAAGAAAAAATTTATAAGAGTCGAATGAAAAGTCTTTCAAAGATTTAGAAGGTTCTACATTTTTGAACTTAAAAAAAGAAAAATGTTTAAAGAAAAACCATTAAGGAGTCTAAAAATCTAGCTGCGCATAGCACGGTTTCTACACTACTGATACTCTGTCGTTTGACAGCGTGTAGTTAATGAAGAAAACTTTATTTATGCAGAAGTTCAAGCCAGAGCAAAGCTTTAACAGGGATAAATATATGCTTAGTCCATCAAGTGCTCCAACATTGAACGGAGATGACCAGGGTGAAAAACATGCTGACACCACATCTCCGAATTAGATTTAACCGGAATGAGTATGGGTTTTGTCCATCAAGAGCTACAACAATGAATGGAGATGATTAAGTGAAACCATACAGAGCCACATCTAGAAAACTTTTACAAGATATCAAGGCAATCCTCCAATCTTGGGAAGCACAAACACCAAGTGAGGTGTATTGGACCAATCTAAGAGTGAAATCCTTGGTATTTTGGCTTATGGAATTAACAAAGTAATTCTACCCAGAATTTGAACATAAGACACTTTCCTCCCTAGGATAAAAGGACTTGCTAGACAGCGCAGCTTGAGAGAAGGATAAATCTAACCATCCAAAGTTAGCAGTCCTAAGACGAGCATCTTACTCAATCCACCAAATTGAGCACATGGCCATTACAAAAACATTAGTTGACATGAAAATCCTTTTTTTTTTCCTTTTCCTTCTCAGCATTAAGCTGAAGCGCCTTTGCTTTTGAATTCTTCGGATACTTTCTCGCAGAAAGTGATCTAAACTGACATAAAGCAATTTGATGACTGTTACCTTTTGTCAGTCCCTATAATTGTCAACCCCATTTCTGTATGGCAAAGGGCCTCTGTGACCTACATCATTGAGAGCATTTAGAAAAGCAGAGAAGGATTTATATGAAAGGAGATTCATGAAGCAGTAGAGACAATGCACACCCATTTCATAGTACAAAAGTCATGCTTTTTTCCCCAAAAATAACACTTAACAAATAATAAGAATCACTTACAAGGTTGTCAAGAACAGGAATGTGTTTGCTGAGGTTGCTAATCTTCAACTGCAATACAATCATGAAAGCATTGTGTGAGAATAAGGTTCTCACATTGAGAGTGGACTAAATCAAGTCAGGCCCCACGTACCTTCTTAAGCAATGTATGTGGTAACAAGGCAAATCGCACAAAGGGCAACAGATCGTTAAGTAAGATAAGCCTGTCAGAAAAAATGACTTCAGGTGTTAACGGGTTGATGAGCTCATCCACTGCTTCCCAGCCAAGAAATTTCTTTGCCTTCATGCACCACATTAAAATTGCATTGAGAACCCTCTCTTCAGATGTCACAGTCAAGTCTGGATGCTGCAAGGTCCATACCCTTAGTTAGAGACATTCAACTTTTATCAGACAAACACAAGCAAAAGAGGTTAGGGCCCCAAAGCTTCTCAGAGAATATTGGCTACTCGTCTGATCTAAATCCACAAGGAGAAGCAACTTCTCACCCACATCCAGCATTGATGACTACTAAAACTTTACTACGTCGAGTAAATGTATAACATTGATAACCGCAGCTGAACTATTAACTCTAGAAGCACGAGGACAGTGGGTGACAAAGAAAGTGCAGAAGTCATCTTCCACCAGTCTACTCAAAAGTACCAAAAAGAATTTACTCGTAACCTTGTTACTCGGTAGGTAGTTAAGCATAGACTATACAATCCACATTGTTATCACATATCTTGCATGCAGTACTCTTCATGTTGATCTCTATCACCTCATAATATGCTATTTGCCTAAAATGTTTACTGTCTTGTTTATCAGATGTTAAAAAAGCAGAGGAGTTGCGCATTGATAGGGACCACCATCCATAAAGCTGCACTGACCTGAACAATATGGCTAAAAGTTGTGTCGTCTAAAAAGATAAAGTCCATGCTAGCTGTCGTACAATAATCGAAGTGGGTTGCGAAATTTCTCTTGCTTGTTTCTTCAATAAGCTTACAAGATGGAATCATTGAAACAGCTTGGAGGATGGGACATATTGCGTCCTGCAACAAAGTTCAATAGTTAGCTTAAGTAGCTACAGCCCTATTACAGAGCCAAAATTGTCTGCTTCCTCGTCCATTAAACTTGTGCATAATAGTAAAACTCTTGATGTATGACCATCTTCCAATAGGAGAACTCCATCCCTGCAGATAATATGTACATGAGATGTATTAATATCTTATAATTCAATCAACATAGGGATCTCTTCTTTTCTTTACAGAGCCCGATACCCGCAAGCCACTTCTCCGTTCTTTCAAATTCAAATCATATACGTGGCATGCAATAACTGTAACCAACAAAATAATTAATTTAACATATAGACCAAAGAACTATATCACTAGATAAAGATCGACAAGCTACCTCAGAGAGGCATTCTAAAAGTAATTTGCAGCACTCCTGATGAAGAAGGGTAACTCCAAACTGATCAGCCAGTAAAAGCAGTTGGAGTAATAAGTTCCCAGAATTTGGACCATCTTCCATACTAATTTCGCCACTATACATGAAGTTGACCATAAGACTGAATGCTTCTGGTGATACATCCTTCAAGCAAATCTCTGAGGAAATGCTCTCAGTCATTCCATTGGTGAACATCTGTCAACAGAAAATTTCTGTTAAATCTAATATTAGACTAGACTAGAAACAGAAGGACACCTATTAGAGAATCAACATTTTGCTTCAGTTCAGACGGAGTACCTTAAGCATTCTTTTTCATCCAATCACAACACAATTAGTCACCAGTGTTACTATTCATATTTCTGCACAACAGCTTTGATTCCTATGACAACTTAACCACTCCTAACTCACATGCACTCGCTTTTCTTGATTTCGATATTCATGCCCACCCTTATAGTCAACCGACAGGACACAGTTCAATGGCTACCAAACTCCAGAAGTATCCAATTAAGTGAATACTGTAGGCTCATGGAAAAAAATCTAAGAAAGACGTATCAACATGACAATTGTTGTGGTCAATAGTAGAATTTTTATCTAATAACACATTCTTCTTCCAATAAACGGCACAGCATCACTTTCCTTTATAGGAAAACATAAAGCTTGCTCTCATCATAGAACTCAAAGGATTTTAGAACTCAAGTGACGCTGACCAAAGAAGTAAAAATTAAAGAGAAAGAAAGGCATAATTGTTTTGCTCACCTTTGCAAATGGGATGCTCCACAAACTAAGAATCATTTTATGTGCCTGGGCAGCTAGAACATTACCATCAATGTAGATTTTAACATCGCTATATTCACCAGTTATAGGCAACTGTTTGAGCTTCAGCATGTTGACTGGGAGCCCAAAGGGGAAAACCGCAGAATGGGGCCTTGAGCTTGGATATGATAACTCCATGTTCTTACCAGAGTGAAACAAATTTTTATTTGACTTAAAACGATCCATCATTTCCTGACACTGCTTCACCAAGGGCATCACCTCAAACTGTAAGGCTAATGCCATCAGAGAACCAAGCTCGAACTCTGCAGCCTAAATGTATCAGCAAAAATTAATTTGCATTATCTGGTGAAGCTAAAAATTCCATACATTCCTATTACTCCTACTAAACGTCAAAAACAGGAGGAAAAGAGGAGAGAGAGAGAGAGAGAGAGAGAGAGAGAGATAATTCCAAGGATTCACATCCACAATGCAAAATATTTCCTATAAGAAGATGCCAACTGGACAGGAATTTTTTCAGAGAAAAAAATTCTTGCAATCTCAAAAGAGTCCTTTGAGACATGATAGTAATCCTAGTAACCAAGTGAAGTCCGTCCGGCTTAGGAATACTTTCTGCCTGAAGGAGATGAACCACTACGTCCTGTTTCATTAACTATCGACCACAATGATTTAAAAAACATGCCACGTCAAACTTCTTTACTAGCTGGATATCATGCTGATCATATGTACCATAGGCCGCACATATTGTAAGTTAATGCGTTGAGGTCAATTTGGTAGCAATTATACCTGCGTATGCCCGGTGTACACATACTGAAGAAGAGAATGCAGGACAGGATATTCAACATCTCGGAGACGAATAACATCACTCGATGAACAAAAATTGAAGTTACCACAGATACTCAAGATGACCCGGTGAGCAGGGACAGGCTTTTCATCCTCTCCAACAATGAAATGCACATCAGAAAGTTCACAGCTCTCCAGAAAATTTTCTAGTCCCCACTTCTCATAATCTGAACACTCTTCTCCCAATTCCTCATCATCTTTCCCCTCCTCACCTTTGTGCTCACTCCAATCCACCTGCTTCCAGAGTGAGATAGGACTTTGCGTCAAAGGCAAGACACTGACATTCCGATATCCAACATGCTTATCCCAGCTGCTCAGCCCGATATACCGAACGTTGCAATTTGGGTTGGTGTCCAACCACTGGAAAACCAGATTCTGAAAAGGGTATCGACCCTGGCCAACACTGATCAACCCGTCATATATGCTGATCCAGTAGCTTTGAAATGCTGAAGAGCTGCAAAGGGCAACACCCGCCTCATCAACTGCAGTTTTCCCATCCACCTCAATTTTGAAACGCCGGTTCCGGTGACTGCCAAGAATCACGGTATAGTGAGGACTGTTATCTCTCTTGTAATGGTAGTGCTGGCTGCCAACATTCTCCCGAAACACCACGGTCACATCATTGCAGGCGAAAGCTTCGAAAGCAACACAACCTCTCCCGGCTTCCTGGAACATCAAATCCTTGCTCCAAGCACACTCAAAAGGCGCAACTCTGAGGAACTTCATCTCCTTCTCCGCCATCTCTCCTCCCTGAAAGAGCACCTTTACTCTTCACCAACACCAACCCTTCCTCAAACAGAACCCCAAAAAGAAAAATATATCTCCGGAGCAGCTATAAAAACCAAAAAAATTAAGAGTTATAACAGTATAAAGCTAACATTAATTGATCATCTATTGAATATTCATTCACCACAAGAGCCACCAGATATTTCAGTTTAGGAAATCGCTGTCAGGTGTGGTCCACAAGTCACTAGAAACCCCTCCACTTGACCCTTGAACCGATCCAAACCCAGCAGAGTAATCATCAAATGCAAGCCGGATGCTCGGTACCAAGCCCTCCACCACATCCTCGTCCAACGGCCCCACCGGGACCCGACAAATATCCCGACATAACGACAAAACTCGGAAGAAAAATACACACAATCAAATCCACAAGGAAAGGGATCTGAAATCATCCACTCGGGAACCCCACATCGCAAAACTCATGGCGCGAGATGCCTAACCTGGCTCCCACCGCTCGTACTGACCACGCGCTGCTGGCGCAGACAACTTCGGTCGAGCTGAACTTCGGCGGCCGATGGCGGAGCGACGATGATCGAGGTCGATCGAGAAGGAGATCATCGCATAGAAGACGGAATCAAATCCGCAATTGGGGTTTCGATCCGAATTGATTGGTCGCCAGAATCACTACAAAGCCTCAAGGCTACGCCGCAGCCCAGTGAAGTCTCGTAACAATTTCGCCGGACACACGTGGCCGACTTTCCAATGATAAATTCCAATCGACCAAGAAATCATGTGCTGATTTTCTCCCCAAAAAATTTCGATATAAATAACGTTAAATTGAATAATTATGAAAAGATAATAGAAAATCCGCATGTTAAAAATAGTGGTCGAGTCCCGTGTACAAGAAAAAGGTCAAAAATAAAAAATAAAAGTGAAAATTCATGTAGGATCCGACTTCAATATTTAAGTAGGAAAAATGGCGCACTTGGCTCATTATTGTCAAAATAATAACCTACTTCTTTATATTTATCATACAACACGTACAGTTATCGATTAATAGAAAATTCACAATATACACTAATGAAATCCGTCAATTTCAGCATCCCATGTGATATGTGTTGAGTATTTTCATACGATTCCGAGACTAAATTAAACATGGCAAAAATCTAGAGATTATATTAAAATCCACGAATGATATTTTATATTAATGCGAAATTTAGGGGTTATTTTTCTCGTGATTTAATTATAAGGGAATAACATTCTATTTGATTTCTTCATTTTTTTTTTTTGGGTTATGGTTATCAGTGAAATTTTGGCGCGTAGTCGATAGGGATAAAGATGCCAGCTAATGGGGAGGGAGCAACTTGGAGATATTTTCCCGGTAATCATTAGCCGGTCCGACTGAACTACTGCCATTCACGGACGGGGGAGGACGTGGACGGGAGAGGACGGCGAGATTCGGCGAGGGCCCCACGTGGGGCCGGGGAGGCGGTGACGTGGCACCATCGAGGGTGGCCAGCACGGAGATGGATAGGTTTCCGCCGCAAACTCTTTGCACCGGCGGTCGTCTCCGTTTCGAGGGACACCCATCAAATAAAATAATTAATTATAATGACGCAACTAGACCTTAAATTTGTAATCTTTTGTTATAAACCGTAAACTTTTTCAATTCCCAAAATATTAATGGAATGGCAATATTAATCTTTTTTAATTAATTTAGGAATTAAATTGAATAAATTCTGGTGATCATATTGGACAATTCGAAAGATTAGAATTCGCATTGAATATCAAATTAAAGTTCGTGGGCCACATTAAATAATAATATTAAATATAATTTTCAAGTTCATATATCATTTGTGTCATTTTTTTGAATAATTATCCATTGCCCCTCAAACATATAAATTCAATTTACGTGATTCATCTAATTTTGCGAACCCCATAGGAAACACACATGACCCAATGAGCGAAGTTGAGGGTATCAAATGCATTGAGCTCGTCTGATAGCTTCTCTATCAAATACACTCGACATGAATTTATATAATTTAACGTACACATATACCGGCATGATTATTTTTTTTCCTTCCTTTTCTGTCAACAAAAGATTGAGAAAGAGCGGTTGGCTCAAAACGATTTGTCTTGACGTTACCAAAAAGGTTTGGCTGTTAGAGCCACAATCAATACAAATGCGAATGCTTTGGTTGATACGGGGCGCAACGAATGTATTCTTGTCAAGTGAAGTGGCAACAAGTTTGGAATTTTAAGTGAATCCAACAATAGATGAAAGGGAAAGCTCTTCTTCAAGGTAATTTCACTTAATAAATACGATGTCATCTTAAATTTGAATTTTTTCAATGGTACGTGGGCAATGATAGAAGTGAGGATCAAATCGATCATATCATCAAAGATCTTGAAATGTCTATCCATTGTACTAATGATTCATGAGTTAATGGAAACTAAGAGCTATCTCTGCGATCCAACTCATGGCCAACGGATTGAGTGATAGAGAAACACACGACCGCATCAAAAACACGACCTTTGCCCAAACCGAGGGTGGATCATACATCTACTCAAGATAAGATGCCAGTCCATGTACCCTTTCCAAAAAGTGGCAAACTTGTTGGACAACATGGAGATTTTCGAATAGGGGACAAGTCGAAAAACCAAAAACGACGTGGCATCAAAAACAAAAAGAACTGGCAATGTCCAAAAGAACCAACAACAATCCAAGGTAAACGCCCTACCCAAGTCGAGAGCCCTAAGGACATTGCTTGGATGGGTGGGGGAAAATGTAGTAGTCCCAAGGTTCCCCACGAATAAAGGACAGTGTACAATCTAGTTAGACCAGCCAAAGTTGTCTAGGATTTCCGAAACATTCTCAAGGACAGGCGATACGGTAAATATACTAATTTCTAGAGTCTTCTTGTCATAAATGTTGGTAGTTAATGGATGGAAACGAATCGTCTGCTCTTAAAGCAGACCTGATCTGCAAAATCCCACCATTAAAATATCTTGCCCCCTCAAGCATAGGGGAAAACCCTCTCCCCCTCAAACAATCCCCATTGTTCATCCTCTGCTAGAGTAGAGGATTTGGATCCCTAATGGATATGTGATCTCCACTGTTTGATCGAATGTCAACCTACAATTATAATGAGAAGCACTCTCGTGTAGATAGGGGTGCATTCCCCTTATTTGGGGAGAAGAATACCAAAAGTGTTAAAAGTTATGTACGGCGTTCACTTCAGTGCCAAAAGTTTCAAAACGCTCACTTCAATGCCACTTTTTTAAAAAATCAAAAATTTCAATACCAACTCACCAGAAGTCTTACGAGCGACCGAGTTAGATCGCTGCGTAAGTCAAGGCCAAATTCGAGCAAACCAGAAAAAGTCGAAAGTAGAGAAACTAGTTGGGCTTTAATCAAGACTCACTCACAAGTATTTTGTGACCAATGGCGCCACTGAGATGGCCGAAGATGCCATGGGTGGCTCGACAAAGGTGTATGACCGAAGTTCCGAGTCTAGGAGATGCAATTGGACGATGGAGCGAAATTCTCCCAAACAAAGAAATGTCTATGGCCAAGACTGGTGGCGATATGTTCAGGAGAGGCTCGGGAATCTTTTTCAACTGGTGGTCATGGCTAGAAATTCCAAAATCCCGAAATATTGCCATAAATCTCAAGCAGGTGAACAAACCAAGCAACAGAGCTTCCCAGCAAACTTTAATAGCCTTCGGAACCAAATCAATCGTGTCCAAGGGCTTAGATACATTCTAGAAATGCCAAGAAACACAATGATGTCCTCGGTTTTACGTGGGTATCCCTGAATTTCTTCAATTTGATGTTTTTCTCTCCCTGTTCGCAAAACAAGGGCTCACCGCGATCTGAGTAACTCCTGACAAGATTCCAACTACTCGACGGCGAAGAGGGAAGGCGCGATGGCTAAGGAAGGTGCTAAAATTAGTTAACTTTCGATTGGTGATGGTGGGTGACTGCGGGTCGATATGAAAATGTTTCAATTGCTTGAAATTCCAGCCGAATTTCACAACGAGCCAAAGTTTATTTTTTGAATGGTATTTTTTTATAAAAAATGCTAACGTGGCACTTTTTGGCCGGAATTTTCGCCATTGACACTTAAAAGATCGTTTTTTGTTGGAATTGGCACTGTAATGAGCGCCGTACATAACTTTTGGCACTAAAATGAGTGTCATACACAACTTTTGGCACTCATGGTGTTTCTTTTCCCCCTTATTTGTATTGTCCAAACACTTGAGCAAGATTGGGAAAGAGCATATAAATCGTTCTTTCCTAGAATTTCTCTCTAAAGTACTCTCTCCTTCCACAATCCATGCAATTGATTGCGGAAAGAAAGGCTTGGTTTTAGGTGCTCCGACAATCCAAAAAAGCCTAATTTGCCGCATGGGTCTTATTAGTCAGCCCATGACATACGTATGCAATGGATCTCGTATGTGCGGTGACACCATGTACATATTCGTATGTAATGGATCTCGTATGTGCCGGTGACAGCATGTCCGTATCTACACATGCTGTATGGAGATGTTGAAAAACCTCAGGGGAACTGAAGTTCGGGTGAAAACAGCGGTTTAATAACTAGCCAAAATGCTTTTGTGAAACGAAAGAAACTATAAACAGAAAGCAGTATTCAAAGAACGAAGATTGTGGGCGCAGAAATCTGTCATTGCTGACAGTGCGCTGTTGTCTGTTGACCCTGTTCAGCACCGAAAGGAATCAGGCATGACATATGTTCATAGCTCATACGAACTCAAGTATCGGGGACTCAAACTGTTGACAGTAGTAGGTCTGTTAACCCTGTTCAGCACTGAAAGAAATCAGGCATGACATGTTTCATATCTCCTAGAAACTAAGGTACCAAACCAAGGAACCCAAACATCTTTGTGAACCAACCAAGGAGCACAAAGCGGTACATAAAGAACAAAGACCAGCAGAGTAAATGTTCAGCCTAGCAAATCCATCATCATTGACAACAAATGAAAATCAATGAATAAATGCAACTAAAGAACAGTGTCAACAAACGAACACTATACACACTAGGTTTGGGATAAAACTCTGAAATGAATCAGCATCACATATAATAAGCTATACTCCCAGGGCAACTTACGCTATACCACCCCCCCCCCCCCCCCCCTCCCCTCCCCCCTTCCCCTCCCCCTCACCCTCACCCTCACCCTCACCCCAAAAAAGTCATCTTTTGATGTTTGACCCAAGGAACACAAACCGTTGTGTATAATGGTTTAACTAGATTCACCCAAACATCTTTGTGAATGAACCAAAGAACACAAAGCGGTACAGAAAGAATAAAGACCAGCAGTATTATGTTCAGCCTAGCAAATCCATCATCATTGACAACAAATGAAATCGATGAATAGTGTCAACAAACGAACGCTATACACACACTGTTAGTTTGTTCGGGATAAAACTCTGAATGAATCAGCACCACATATTTTCAAGGGATATAATAAGGTATACTCCCAGGGCAACTTACGTTGCTATATTTTCAAGCCCCCCCACCCTGGCCCCAAAAAAGTCAAGTCTCTTGATGTTTGATTTAGGAAAAGTACGCGTCCACGCAACCCTACTACAAATGGAAGTCCAAGAGGAAGTTAGCGGGCTCAGTTCTCGCAGCATAACCGAACTTGGATGTGCAATACTTCCGGTGCACACCAGTGAGCTTCCCCGATCCAGCCCTCTGATGGAAAGTGACCATCAGTCTTGCGCATTCCCTACAAGAATGCAGAATCCCCCAATTATCACAAATTGCTTGAAAAGATAAGCTCAACAATAGCAACCCATCTCAAGGCGTGGGAACTAAGTCACTTACAGAAGCTGTTCTTCCGAATAGCTGGTGTGCCATTCGCATGTTGTACTCCACTGTTTGGTTCCAGCAATCGTACACTGAGCAGTGTAGATTGCAGAAGCAGCTAATAAAGACGGTGGGAACTTTAGCATCTCATATTCAACCAGGGAAAGCTCGATGATGAAGAATGACAGGAGCTCGAGCTGGGTTAAAAATAAAATTCTTATTCAAATCAGTTACACTAGAGAAAGATAATGCAGCTCAAATTCACCAAACATGAATTCATTATAAACCTTCTTGTCAGATTGAGCAGCTTTAAGAAACCTCCTCATGAAAACATAAGGAGTGGGCACTGACATGTTAAAGTGCAGAGTATTCACCATCAGCCTCTCCTGCAGGTAAAATTGAAATTCAACATCAATTAAGGTTGCACACTTAATTTTATTTATAATAAATTTCACAGACCATTAAATTCAATATACCATTTCCAAAACTTCTTTCCTGCTATAAGCTTTGTCTGAAATCAGAATGAGATCCTCCACTACTGGAACTGAGACTTCTTCATATTTGCATGCCAGAAGCATGGCCGTTACCCCTACCAGCTGGAGTTTTTTCTTCACTACATGTTGGACAGCTAAGAATCTATCGATGAGATTGACCGTAAGATACAAGGTCTCATCCATCAATTCAAACTTGTAATGAACCTGTTACTTGTAAAATTTTAAGAAAGTCACTTCATCCATACCAGCTAATACTTCAACTTTTTTAGAGCATGTAAGCACTTTGACTCACCTCAATCAGCCAGTCAATTAGTATACCTCTCATCCGCTCATTAATATCGTGCTGCTGATCCATGTAGCTCGGGGGAACGCAACTAGAAGCCTGCACCAAAACTCAGAATCTTTGTTATTGTCCTAACTTATATGCTCCACTCTACACTTCACACCTACATTGACCCAGCATAATCCACTAGCGATTATGCAAATGGTAAATTCTCTCAATCATATTTCTCATTTCCTGCACGCCTCAAACTCTAAAGCACTTTCTGGATGATTATAAAAACAATTCCTTCACTATGTTTCCACATTTGAAGCAGAAAACAATCATATAACAGAGAAAGAAAAGTCATAATTCGTCTCGATCATAAAGCCTATACATCTAAGTGAGAACTAAAAAGATTTAATCACATCAGCTTTCTTATAGAATGTGCATATGTCATCTGAAGCAGAAAACTATTATATACCAGAGCAACAAAAGTGATAATCCACCTCAATCATAAAGCCTACGCATCTAAGTGAGAAAGTGAAAAAACCCAACACCTCGGCTTTCTTATAGAACTTGTATAGGTCATCAATGTACTCAACAACAGCCAACTGGTTCTCTTTATCACCGCTGTCAATATCCGTGACAGGTTCTTCAGCTACATCTTCCATCTCAATCTCCTCCTGCAAGTACAAGTTGTAGTTGCGGTCTTTCTAGCAGCAAATTTATGCTAATCTGTTAGATGATGACAATATATCCATACCATCCGATCAATCTCTTGTAACATTGCTTCGGTGTGTTGCACAAACATCGGCACCGGAAAGTCATCAGCCATCTTGTCGTCATCCGCATCCAAGATGGCACAATCTTCAGAGTTGCTGGGATTTGAGACTGATTGGATCGTCTTCTTGTTCTCCTATCAATTCTTTAATCGTGAGCCTCTTTAAAGCAAGGCATCATCACACACACAAACAACAGTTTTACAAAAACCGCAGAAAGGGTATACCTCAGGTCTAAGCTGGTGCTTGTAAGCCATCTGAGCAGCAAACTGCCTAAACAAATTGCAATTCATGAAAGCTTAAGTTGAATGACAAGCTCTCAAGAGTATAAACCAAAAGAACCATAAAAAGTCAGACACCAACCTAGTAATCGGCCGATGAGCAGCGTTGGGGAGTTCATTTTCAGAATTGACATTTTTTCTGAATGCGGTAAAGAGAACTCAAGAAAGTAAGACTTGAGAAGTGCGAGAGCAACAGAAGCATCATGTACCAACAAAGAACCCTTAGCTATGCTAATCTTTATTGCGGTACTATTGAATCTGGAAGCCCATAAAGTAAAACACAGCCAGTTCAAGAATTAGGGTTCCAAAGAATTACTCGGATAAGACCCTTTTGTTGATTGCACATGGATAAGGAGGAGCCCCAATAATGTTGCTGTTGATGTTGCTCAGAGCTCGTCTCTGTTGAACATTCCCCGTCCCAATCTTCCCCGCTCCGACCCGCAAGCCCTCTTTCATTCCATCCCCAAAACCAAGCAAAATCACTTTAGGGTTCTTAAGATTGCTCCAAATTCCAATAATAAAAAAAGAAAATATTCGAACACCCAGAAGAAAACTCGCGAAACTCGAGATCGCCCAATCATCGGATCATGTACCTTGAACTTGCGCGCTTCCGACCACGCCCGGGTTGTTCTCATCCGATCCAGCCATCTTTTGCCTACCCACAAAGCAAGACCCACCGATCATCATCATTCAATGGTCAAGCGGACAATGGACGAGACCCAAGTAAACAAAAACAAAAAACCCATAAAAGACGCGAATTTGAAATTAAGCTCGCAAAAGAACCCCCGATCAAGACCCCGGAATCAAAAGAATCCAACAAAGAATGGAAGACCAGAGCACCGACACATCAAGAACCGAGATCAGGGCGCACACAAAAAAGACCCCCCTCCCCCCCACCTTCGAAATCACGATCCCGCTCTTCTCCTTCCGTGTCGAAGACGAACAAGCCCCTCCAGATATCAGCAGCAGCGACAGAGCCCCTCAAAACCCCCCATCAAATTTCAGTACCCTCTATCCCCCTCTCTCTCAGTCTGTGTGCGCTTCTCTCACTAGACAGTCTTCTGAGTTGGGGAAGAGGGAGAGAGGAGAGAGTGAGTGAAACTGCACAAGCGAAATAGAGACGCAAACCGCGGATATATGTCCGCACATGATTATCCGTCTCTCTCTCTCTCTCTCTCTCTCTCTCTCTCTCTCTCTACAGAGAAACTTTAAACGCAACGGCTAGTAAGCGCGAGCCGTCCGATTCGATCTCGGATGAGGAAGGGTCGCGTTCCTTCCGGTCCTGTGCCCCCTTTCCAACGGCTACCTCCTCATGTGCTTTCAAAAGCGATTTTCTTTTCCCTTTTTTTTTTGGCGTGCTTAATCCCCATGTCTAAATTTCACTTTTCTGGATTGGAATTAAAGGACGAGATCAGGCATGGGGGCGAAAAAAAAATTTAATGCGGGGCCCACGTTTCTGGAACGTGCGGCTTTCATTTAATGATGGTGGTGCCCTAGCCTTCTGAGCGGGCACGTGGCGGCCTTCCATTGGGCCTTGACATCACAGCGACACGGGCGTGTGTGATCAGCGCTCATGAGCTTTTCTCGGTCTAAGGCTCCTCTTGCTTTTTGAAGCGCCTCTTAACTTGCTACTTAGGCCGCATGTATTGGTACTAATGCGTCATTTTACCTTGCGTGCTGAAATTCAAATTTGACATCACGGGGCCGAAAAATTGAATTTTTTTTTTCTTTTGCTCGCCCGTTTGTTTCTCCGTTCTATCCATCAATAGGATGTTGAAGGAAAAGATTTATGAATAAATTGCATTTTGAGGTGCGGAAAAATCATGCTAAGAAACATTGTCCCATCGCCTTACAATCGTGTGCTTAATGGCATGTACAGATTTATGATGTATGAAGTATAGTATATGTGAGTTCGAGATTACAATAATCACGTGACTTATGTAAATAAAAAAATCATTTATATCGCAATTTTGTCCGGACTATTTGAAATTTTGGAAATGGTCATCTAGAAGTGAGTATCCCCACGCTCTATGCTAAAACTAACTACTTTCATTGTATGACATGGAGAAATTTTCGAGTGAGCATTTAGATTAGAGTTATGGATTAGTGGTGCAATTGATCCAAGCCACTCATCGACTACTCATGCTCAAATTGCGTCTCTTCAAGATCAAGTCGATTTTTCTTTCCGAGCTCGAGAAACTTGTCGAGCCAAATCTAATCTGAAGATACTTGACTCCAGCGACTTAGAACCTAATCGAGTATGTCATTTTATATGTGTATATGTATATTATATTTTGGCGGCATAAAGTTAAACTATGTAATTACCTATCACCATTGAGTCTGTATTTAAGACGAAAGAGGGTTTTGTCTCACTTAATGAACATTCAAAATTACTCTTACATTAAGTAATAGAGAGACAAAAACAAGACATAACGCGAACCCATCTCCACACTTCATGCGGTCACTTGCTTGATTAATTATTATCTTCTCCCACACAATCACAAGTCCATGCACCCCGCGGAGCGCGTGCAGGATTACTAGTAAATGAACCACAAACAAAAAGGTCTAGTGTGATGTCGAACCAAGTCGAGCTTGAGCATGTCGTGTTTTGTGACCGATCGAGTTTGAGCACAGAAAGAAGCGCTCGATTGAGTTCAAGTTAAGTCTTGAGTTTCTGTTTTTAAGAGTCGAGTCGAGCTCGAGCCTAGCATCGTGTCGGCTCCAACTCAACTCGGACTCAATTTCATCCATACTATAGAGCGCCAAATAAATGTATTTCGTGTTTTTTCTTTGGTTAAACAAAAGGACAGATGGCCTTCAATTGGCTCAAAATAACATTGCGCGGTGCACAAACTACTACTCCTTCTGTTTCATCGTGATATTAAAATACGAACTTGTACAAGGCAATTATATGTTTTAAAGGGTTAATTAAGAAGGGCAACACAAGTTAGAATTGACATAAACATTACAAAAATCTTGTAATAAGAACGTAGGATTTATTGTTTATCAGAGTATCCAAATATGCCGTGATTGAGAAAAATCAATTGGGAAGATAATTTTACTAACTCCAATATGCATAAACTAATAGAAGTTTGCACATAAATTGTTATTAGAGATTGACTATAAAAAAAAGTGTTGACACATTATTTATTAGGTGGGATCAATATACCCCGAAAAGCATATATATAACTAGCAAAAGTAAAAATTCACTGAATTAAGATTACTTCGTCATTCTACAATTATTGCTAATGAATTTGGTGGTTTACAATTTTTTTTTTACTTGTCGACATTTGGAATGAACACCGACTTTCCTATTATTTATTTGAATAAAATCGTTCCAACTTTATGAGAAATGTTCATTTTAATCACCCATCTCAAGCCATCTATCCCTCACTTAAATCCCCACATGCTCTTAATTTGCGTTATTGAATCTAAACCCTAAATTGATTAACATTTAGCCCATTAATGCTTAAATGATAGCACCAATTCCACTTCTTCAAAATGTCACGTATCCAAAGAGCCCAAATTCCAAAAGTCTTGTTTACATGTATTCAAAATTACTAGCATAAGCGAAGCTAGATAGGAGATATCATCCTTGTTAATCAAACCATCTTTAAGGTAAGATTTTCTCCCCCGATCAGCTCAAGATTGTTAGATTAGATGTTTGATTTGCTGACTAGTGTTACTTCAATATCGCATCACTTGATTTTCAAGGGGGGGGGGGGGGGGTCAAGATCTGTGTTCACTCTAAGCTATCCATCCAAGATAAGTTTAAACTCTAAAGACTAAGTCAGATCAATTTATTCGTCATTCTTGAACATGATTAGTTGATGTTTGCTTATTTGAATTTTTGTGTTAACTGTAATCGGACTTGAAGATCGGCATATTGTGCTGTGGTGATTTCTTGCTTAAATTGAATTCTTTTCTACATGCCTCGAAGGTATTTGAATGAATATCCAAAATGTCATTTTGCATTTTGGATGAGAAATGAGAATCAATGAGAAATTGGTAAAGTTAGACTACAAATGGGGCTTTTTAGTGTTTTGACATGTTTAGGTGCAACTTACAAAATTTGCGGAAATTATATGGCTCTTTTAGCAATGTTAATTTATGTTCCCAAGTGTTAATTAGCAAGTTATTTAGTTAGACTAATTAAAAAAATTGAATGTTTCAAAATATATAATTTTGAAACTTTATGGGCAATTTTGTAATTTCCCGATTAATAATCATAGAGGAGCTCTAAAAAGATTTGTAGACCTAGAACATTCATCTACTGAGCTTAGACTCATCCTCATAATATTTTATTAATGGGTTAAGTTTGGAGTCGAGAATTCTAGACGAGCGATTCAGAAAATCGTTTTGACAACAAGATCAATGCACAGCAAAAGTAAGGTGTGTATTCAATCAATACTAAGACTTTTTTTTATTATATATAATTATGATATTAATTCACGCACATCATTTGATGCTCAAATTGGGTGGGAAATTTGGGTTATGATATGATCGCCAACGAGCATAGAAACGAAACCTCTCTAAATAGTTCCGTCATATATGAAAGTTCGGAAACAAAATTCGCTAGGCAATTTAGGCAAAAATTGCCTTCTCCATGCACATGACAAGGCCTTATAGAATCGAAACGTCGAAACGAACTATTTCATATAAAAATACAAGATTATTTGCAAAAGAATTGTACGTGGATTATTCATGGGATGTACCATCGTGTGTACTTTGATATACCCAAAGGTTAGCATTCAACTACTATCTAAATGTATTTATACGGATGTACGCGATGCATACGGTACATGGACAAACGTCTACGTTTCTTATCAAAGAGGATAATACGGTAATTCCAATCCGGGTCATGCTATCGTGAAAGCTACCCCTACCAGAACTTTTCTTCTTTTATTTTTTGCCCCCTGAAATCCCCCAAAATTTTTAATAGAAGGCCAGTCCGTGAATAAGGAGTTCGACGAGGAGTCCAGTCTTCAATGAGCTGCCCATGGTCAAACTGACAATTAAGAATTTCTTTTGGGGACAAAACTGACAATGGAGATTAATCATACGGTCGTTTTGGAATTTCTAATTTTATTTTCCTGCTGAGGGAACACGACATGACAATTACTCTCTAATTAATTGTTTCATTTGAATGTTTAAGTACGGTCGAATATTCACGGATGAAATTGTCATATTTAAAAAAAGAATTATTGGAGAAAGAACAAAACAAATCGCCACACTCAAAATGTTAATTTTTCTCCCCTCCCTTTACCCTTTTCTCATAAATGGACAAGGATGAGATTCCCTTTTTTTTTAAATAAGTTTATTGAAAGTCTTAATTTTTTTAAATATAATTAAATTCTAAAACTTATCACAAAAATTTAATGAATCAAGTCCATGAACATATTAAATTGGTCCGATTGATTCTTTGCATTAATTATTTTAGTGATAAATTTTAATATTTGATTAAAGTTTTGAAATTTTTAAAATTTGATTGCACTTTCATAATAAATTTAAGTACTTTCAATGCAATTATTCCCTTTTTTTTAAACTTTTCAATGCACTTTATTCCCTTTTTTTAAACTTTGTGGCCTATGACATTAATAAACATTGCGGATGAAAATAATTAGTATTTGACTAATTTTTCGAAGCGAGATTTTTTTTTTGGTCTGACAAGGCGAAGTTGAAATGGTCGATTTCCGTAAGCAAACTTGAACACTCAAATATAATGCAAAATCCTTTCGAACTAGCACAAGTTTTTCACTTTTTCAATTAAAAAAACTCTTCTTATTAGTAAGCCTCTCTCTCCAAAAATAAAAAAAAAATAAAAAAACCTCCCTCTCAAATAAATTTCACCAATATGCTATCAACTTCGAAAATTCAAGCTAAGAGCCTAATATGCTCTTCTTATTCTTTTCTGGATTTTGATTTTCAATTTTTTGCTCTCAATCTAATCTGGGAAACTTTTTTCACTTCATCTTGAGCCTTCTTTCGCTCATAGTTGTTGCACTTCATTCGCTCATCCTGATGAATAACTCCACTTGCAGTGGGAATACTC
Source organism: Melaleuca quinquenervia (assembly GCA_030064385.1). Lineage (NCBI taxonomy): Eukaryota > Viridiplantae > Streptophyta > Magnoliopsida > Myrtales > Myrtaceae > Melaleuca > Melaleuca quinquenervia. Next base: position 19,703,713 of record CM057723.1, on the reverse strand, counting down.
GTCACAAAGTTGTCATCAATCCAGTTAGTAGGATGCTTGGGACGTAGTTCTACGACTTTCTTCGAGATTCAATGAAAGCTCTTCCATTTCGATTTAGGCCTTGATCTAAGCTAAGAGTTTTACTCTCCCGATCTAAATCTAAATTTGGAAATTCCTTTGAGGCGTTCAATCTGTAGTGTTCAGTATATTATTGTTGTTCTCTTCATATGACAACAGTGTCGAGGACAAACCTACTCATGGGTAGCCCAACTGGTTAGAGCGAACTTGGACTTCTTTGAGGTCTTGGGTTCGATTCCCCAGAGAAGCACCTGTGATTTAAGTGGGAGGCCATAGCGGTAGGTTGCTGTGCTAGTCTCTCCCGAGGAATAGTCGAGGTTCGCGCAAGCTGGCCCGGACACTTCGGTTACCAAAAAAAAAAAAAACAGTGTCGAGGACAAGAAAGCTAGGTGCAAACTTACAAATGGGGGGAACATTCTCGAGATGCGTCATTGGTGGTTTCGGCCAGATCAGCCACCATTGTCTTCTTGTGCTGTGACAAATCTGGTGTTTCGAGGTGAGAGCATGCTTATAACTGCTGGTTGTACTCTTGTTGTTTTCTGATTTTGTTTTGTTTTGTAGCTTTTTGGGATTTATTTTACTTGCAAGCTTTATATGTTCCTCTTAAGTTTGATCTTGACAAGTAAATGAAACTTTTTCTACCGAAAATACACTTAGCTTATTACTAGGAAAAATTGTCTAGATATTCATAAACATATTATACAATGGCTAATTCAGTCATCAACATTTTAATTATATCAATTTAGTTCTAAACAATTTAATGATTTGTTAATACAATTCTAAACATTTCGACGATTTGCTAGTTGCCAGCCACACAGCAAGAACTTGTGGGCCCTTGCCTAGATCCGATGAGGACTTCACGGCCTTGTGAGGAGAAAAACCAAAAAGCAAAATAAAAAACTATAATAACTCGGAAAAAATTCTGAACTTTAAAAAAAAAAAAGATTATCCAAATCAGTATGAGTCGCGCTATGTAGAATGACAGGTGCCAACTGGATTGCCACGTGAACAATTTCTAATCAAAATTAGCCGCCATGACTATATTGACAAGATTAAGGACTAAATTGATAAATTTATCATAATTTTAGGATAAAATTGACCCAATTGAAAGGAATTAATTGCCATACAAAAGGTTTAGGATTTTTTTAATAATTTTTCATACATATATGTGACTCAATATTGATCTTGAAAGCACCACATTTAAATTCTTTGTTTGAGATTGGTCAATTAAGATAGTTTTTTCAGTTTACTAGCCAACTTTTTTTCTTTAATTTATCAATTATGTGAAAATTATTCTTTCTTGGGTTAATTACTAAGTCTTGTTATACAAATGTTGTTCAATTTCCAATTCGATGCTATACAATTATAATTTTTTACACGAAATTTCAATCGAATATTTCTAACTAGTTGCCATTAGAAATTGCCAATGTGGTTCAATCATCGTTGATTGGTTTACATTGACAACTTCATTAGTTTAGATCGTTACATCAGCGATTTCCAACAATTGGCCACGGTTCTATGTAAACCGCCCTTCACCCCCACTCCCTAAAGTAAGAGCTCTTTGAGGTCTCTGTTTCTTTCCAATCAAACAGGACAAACATATAGAAGGGATGGTTCTTTCATTGCATCAGTAGAAATCAAATCTAGAAAGAGAACTTTTGTTTATTTTTTATCAAATGGAAAGCATGGGAGAAAGATGCATAAAGAAATAAGTGCAATTGCCGACACTCAACATCAGCAAGAGAAAGGCTATCCACTAAAGGCAAATCCAATCTTAGGCTCCGTTCGTTTCATAGAAAACAAGATAGTTAAGAAAAAGATTATACACCGATGGAAGAAATACCTTCAAAAATGAAGAAAATATTTTTCGTTTTTTAGAAAGTGGAAAACATTTTCCATCTTCTTTTTTCACCTTTAATATTTTTCATCTTCTTTCAAAAGTGATCGGTGACCCGCGTCCAGTCAATGTAAAAGAAAAAAGAGAGAGAAACGAAAACATTTAAAAAATCGATCTTTTTTTATAATTTTTTATAAATTTCAAACGAACACTAGAAAATATTGTCATTTTTTAAGAAATTAACTTCCCGAATATATTTTCCAAATATGCTACATTTTTCCTTGAAACGAACGAAGCCTTCATAAAGAAAAGGGGCTAAACAACACCTATTAACTCACAGATAAGTCGAAATAATAATGTTGAAATTTCATGTATATGGTAAAAAATAACCGGGTCAATTGAAAAGTTCAGAATTAAATTGACATTTATACAATAGATTGAGGACTAAAATCAATAATTTTTCCATTCATCCTTACATTTGTTAATTACCATTCTAATGACATCAAACATTTCATACTCGGTTTCAGGTGCTTTTGTTTTAATTTGTTTTTGTTCAATGGAGCTCGAGACTTGTTAAACTCAACAACAAACTACCGTTGGAAATTTCACGCTCCGTAGGAAAACCCGTCCTCATCAAATTGCTCTTGCATCGTCAAGCCAACGGATTCCGGGCGCCTAAAAATAACGAACTCTTGAATTCCGTCCAATCACATCGTGGAACAGAATAACTAACTTTCAAAAACCTTCCTGTATTCAGTTCCTTGGCCTCCTCATTTGCCTTCAGCAATCCAGCACTCCGAAAATCCTGGGAAAGCATTACGCGCATCGGAAAGACTGCGAACGCCGGATCGATCGAACTCGACGGAAGGAAGAATCCCGCTGCGGAATTAGGTCTATGGTTTCGCTCCGGCGATATCGATCCCTCTTCTCCTCGATCCCTCTTCTCCATCCGCGTTGCCATTTCCATCGATAGCGAAAGCGGAAGGATGCGATCTCGATGCTGCCGCTTGATCATTAGAGCGCCGGAGTCCCTAGAGAGGAAGTGCCCCCGGGTTCAATGTGTATTAGTTTGGGCATGGTGATGGATGGAGAGAGATTGGGAGCCGAGGAAGGAGGAGAGGCCGTGGAGGAAGAGAATACCCCCGAAGAGTCGGTGGACCCGGAGGAGGCCGACGTGCTTCAAGAGATTGTGGCCGTGATCGAGTCCGCGGCGCAGCTTGGGGATTACCGCCGGGCTCAGAGGAAAGAGTGTTACAACCTCGTGAGGCGACTGAAGCTCTTGTTGCCTCTCATCGAAGAGATCCGAGATCTTGACGAGCCAATCTCGGAGACGGGCATCGAGTCTCTTTGGAATTTGAAGAAGGCGATCGGTTTGGCGAGGAAGCTCCTGAGAATCTGCAACGAAGGGAGCAAAATATACCTGGTTAGACAAATTTGATTGCATGCATATCGGAGGCTAGTTGGCAATACACGAATCGAATCCTTCCACTTTTTGTCTCATGAAAGCGCGCGATTGGTTTCAGGCATTGGAGAGCGAGGCGGTGAAGGTCAAATTTCACAAGGTTTATGAGAGATTGACTCAAGCTCTTGACGCTTTGCCTTATGATCAGCTCGGGATCTCTGATGAAGTTAATGAACAGGTATTGTCCCTCTGATTCTAACCAAACTCCTGTTCTTGCTGCCTCTAATTGGCTCTCAGGTATTATCTCGCGCTCTGTTTATCGTGGGACGTATGTTTATCAGATGCAGTTGATGATGGTGCAACTTAGAAGGGTAAGGAGAAGGACGGATACGCAAGACATCGAGCTCGCAATGGATTTGATGGTCGTGTTCTCCAAAAATGACGACCGCAACGCAGACAGCGCGATCGTCGAAAGGCTTGCAAAGAAGCTGGATCTGCACACTCCCGAGGACCTGAAGAACGAGACTCTGGCCGTGAGGAAGCTCGTGAAAGAGAGGGGGGGCCCGACCATGGAGAGCATCCAGCAAATCATCGGCCTCCTAAACAAGTTCAAACAAATGGTCGGCGTCGAAGTCACCGACATCCTCGAAGAACCAACCGTGCCTTGCAAGATGCTCGAGAAATCGCCATCCTTGGTGATCCCCCATGAGTTCCTCTGTCCGATCACGCTCGAGATCATGACTGATCCCGTCATTGTTGCCTCCGGACAGGTGAATCTCAGATGTGCTAAACCGAAGCACCCTTCTTCATTAGAATAGTGTCGATCCAAGTTTCAATTCAAGATGTGCATATAAGTACAAAGGAAACAACTCAGGCCACATTTTTCATTGATTTCAAGTTTAAAAGCTGCAATCCCCTTGATTTTAGAAGGGCATGGCATATACAGGTAGTTGCAGATTGATAAAATATTTAATCTCTAGCATTCAACTAATGACTATGCTAAATTCTTGCTCGATTTCATCAGACCTACGAGAGAGAGAGCATACAGAAGTGGTTGGATTCAAATCATCGGACCTGTCCCAAAACTAGGCAAGCTCTGGCCCACCTGTCTTTGGCGCCTAATTATGCCCTCAAGAACCTTATCATCCAGTGGTGTGAGAAGAACAACTTTCAGCTCCCCAACAAACGCGTCCCCATGGAGACCGATAACTCCTCTCCCGGACAGAGAGAAGAGATTCAATCCCTGATCAACGTCTTGTCGTTCAGCCAACTAGAGGATCAGCGAAAGGCCGTCATCAAGATACGTATGCTCTCGAAGGAGAACCCCGAGAACCGAATTTTGATTGCCGAATCCTCAGGAATCCCACCATTAGTGCATCTCTTATCTTACCCGGACTCGAAAATCCAAGAGCATGCCGTGACGGCTCTCTTGAACCTATCCATTGATGAGGCCAACAAGAAAAGTATAGCTAAAGAGGGCGCGATCCCAGCCATTATAGACATATTGCGCAAGGGGAGGACCGAGGCTAGAGAGAACTCGGCAGCTTGTCTGTTTAGCTTATCTATGGTTGACGAAAACAAGATCACAGTGGGATTATCAAACGGCATACCTCCTCTTGTAGAACTATTGCAGGAAGGGACAATTAGAGGCAAGAAAGATGCTGCAACCGCATTGTTTAACTTGTCTCTCAACCAAATGAATAAGGTCAGGGCCATTGAGGCTGGGATTGTGCCACCTTTGCTACAATTACTCAAGGACAGGAATCTAGGGATGGTCGACGAGGCCCTCTCAATCTTGTTGCTTCTCGCGTCACATCCAAGCGGGCGCCAGGAGATTGGGCAGCTCTCGCTCATCGAGACCCTAGTTGAGTTGATCAAGGACGGAACTCCAAAGAACAAAGAGTGCGCAACCTCAGTTCTCCTTGAACTGGGTTCGAACAACTCGAATTTCTTGTTGTCGGCGCTCCAGTTTGGTGTCTATGAGCATTTGATTGAGATTGCAAGGAGCGGCACGAGTAGAGCCCAGAGGAAGGCAAATTCAGTACAGCAGCTTATGAGAAAGTACGAACAGATTCCTTGAAGTGTTGAAATTCAAATTTATGGCTCTGCGAACATTCTTTCTCGCCGGGTCAGGATCGAAATTAGTGTTCAGATCGAGTGGGACTTGAGAGGAGAATGGTGTTGATGAGTATGAGCAAGCAAATGCATATGATTGCCGTTTATGTGCTAATTGGAAACCACGTACATTATCTATCACTGGTACCCATCTCTCTATAGGATCTGCTCCAAATCCTAAGCCTTTGCTTAATGTCGTAAATTTGTCTTCACTTCTAATCGTTTTTGTTTACTATGCTTCAATATCGATGGCAATGCCAGTCTTGCGTGACACAGTTTTTCCTCCATATAAAGTTTGGTAAAACATCTGATGTCTGATGTTGATGACATCACATCAATGAGAGTATAGTGTCTCAGAAATATGCCGCCTCTGAAATGGATCGAGAGCTCCTGACCACGGCCTGGTCGAACATTCGGCTTAATCGGTGGATTGACGAAATCAGCCCAACGAATGCAAAATTTCTGCGTCATGCATACGAATGGCAGAACTTTTCATTCTTCAAAGTCACTGCCTTGTGTGAAAATTCCAGATTCTTGTGCTTTTCATGCTGCAGTTCACAGACAAAGTTGTTGTCATCAAATTTGGAGTTTGGTGAGCAAAAAGATCCTCTTCTCATGCTTTTCAAAGGGCGGCGATAAATAATTTTTATTTAGCGAATGAGAACATAGCTTAAGCTTACAAACTGACTTGGCAATTTCTTCTCAACCATAAAATAACTTGAGCTGGGCTGAGTGACTGGCTCAACAGTTCACAATCTTTAGTCCACAAGAAGCGAACTGTTGCAATGTAGCTTCAATTCCATGGGGACATGGAAGAGAGCAAAAAATCCATCTGCCAAAATAGAGCAGTAGTTCCAAAAAAGGTAATTTGTCACTTATTCACACCAACTGCAAAATATATTTAAGCTAGAGTTTTCTTTTTTTAATTGTCATCCGTCAGTGACAACTCGTTCCATATCTTCCTTGTCGTTTTTGATTACTTCTCTATGCCAAATTACTCAAATTCATTGAGAGAGAGATGTTGGGAGAACAACGACAACCAAAATGCAGCGGAACAAAATAATTTTCCCTCTTGTGCGAACCTAACAAGAAACGATATATAGAGATTTAGATATCAAGCTCCCACAAACATAAAATGATTTTTTTTATGTGGAAAACCTCCTTGATGTGAGGAGATAAAAAAACCACGGGGCCGGAGTCTACCCAAAAATATTCACTATCAACAAAATTGGGTGAACAATGTTTTCTCTAGCAAATACTAGAGGTACATAGCGACAACAACATCAAGAACACCAATCTTAGCAATACAAATGAATTTCATGAGAGATGAAGGATAAATCTCACCAAAAACACAAGTTCGATTCAATCTACGAAAAACCCGATGTATTGAGTTTCAAGTGAAAACCAAACTAATTAGATTCGAGAAGGATGTCCACCCACATGCTAACAAAATTTCAGCTCAGTTGAACCACGTATCGACCTTCAATGTCAGTTTGATAATAAACAGATACTAGTCACTTCTCAGATTTTCTGCTTTGCTCTCTTTTTTTCTCGTTATTTGCATATCAACGAACTTCTTTTTTTGCGACTAGGGAAAATTACCAAAAAAAAATCCTAAACATTTACCACTTACACCAATTCAATCCTCAATCTTTAAGCCAATTTAGTTCTAAACATTTTACATATTTGTCATTTAAGTCCTTCCAACAGATTTTGGCCAGAAAATACCTACGTGGCGATGCCAAAGCTCGTCAGCGATGACGAGACGATGATGGAGCAACGACATGTCCAAAACAAGGTTTTTCTTTTTTTTTTCTTCTCTTTTCTTTGTGCCAGCCACTCCAAAGGGCGGCGAAGCCCCTGCCGGCAAGAGCCCGGTAAGGCCGCCCTCACCCAGATTCGCCCAACCCCCACCACTCTAGGCGAGGCCCAGATTCGCCCAACCCCCACCACTCTGGCAGCCGAAGCAAGAAAAGAGAAGAAAAAAAAAATAAGAAGAAGGTTTGTTGCCATGTTGTCACCGGTGAGGTTCGATCATCGCCACATAGACATTTTTCGGCCAAAATCCACCAAAAGAACTTAAATGGCAAAGGTGTAAAAGATTTAGGACTGAATCGGCATAAGTGGTAAAAGTTTATGACTTTTTTGACGATTTTCCATTTGCGGCTACTATCTTAAAGATAGTGAAAACCCTACTTCTCCATATCATATGGGCTCAAGCCTTTGGGCCTGCAATTCATTGGGCTTTCTCCACGTAGGATTGAACCCAACCGACGAGAGAGAGAGAGAGAGAGAGAGAGAGAGAGAGAGAGAGAGAGAGAGAGAGCAGGGGAACTGGTCCATAACTAATGTGAACTGAGCACAAGAAGCAATCCTATTATGCAACTACTGCCTTCCTTTCCCGCCAAATATACTGGATAGATCCACTCCAATAAAGCTTTAAGAGAGAATTAGCAAAGGACCGACCTCTTAGATGTTGAGAAGCCCAATCAAAGATCCATCGCCATCCTCCTACCACTCTTTGAACTCCACTCCAGCCCAATCACTGACCCCAATCCTTTTTAGAGAAGGAGCATTCAAATAATAATTGTTGGCTTGACTCCACAGCTGAACGGCATCAAACACGAGAGGTATTCACAGGCTATAAAAGCAAACTTTGGCACATTAGGGTTGAAGCATATTAATCTGTGCCATGTAACTTGAGGCCTCCTCTCCCTCACCAACTTCCGATAATGTTAGGGCTGACAATACAACTTAAAGGGAGATGAATATGTTGTATGAAGCTATGAGAACTTTTGCAGCATATAACTAGTTAAACTTCAAATAGCAACATAATCAGATCACAGATATCGATGCGGGTGCTGATGAATAGAGCAATAATAACAAACAGATAATACTAATGGTGAAGAAAGAAAAGATAGCATGCGGATATCTATAATGGTACAGTTTTATCACCGAGTCGACATTCACTCTCTTTAATTAACAACCACAACAAAATTGAAATTTACTAGTAATCTTCAAGACAAGCTACAATCAACACATACTACTCATAGCAACCGATAGATTACACTATCAAGATAGAAGTACTGAAATCGCTCTTGTATACTTGCTCTTATCACAATTACAAACGGTTGCATTTCTCAAAGACATTGTCAGAAACACACAAGTACTATCAATAGAAGTATAGTAAAGAAGAACACTCAAATCACTAGATTAGTTTTGTTTTTTTGTTTTTTTTTTTTGTGGTAAATCAATTAGTTTTATTCGTGTCCACCAAAATCAACTACTTCTCTTGGAATGAATATATAATCATTCATCCTCAGATAACTATTTCTCATTCAAATCCCTAAGTAACCATTGATTTTAAGGATAAGTGCACCGAAAGTCCTACAACTTGGCATGAAAATGCAAGTGAATCATAAAACTTGCAAAAAATATAATTGCGTCCTAGAATTTGTCAAGTTAATTCAATCAAGTCCTTCCGTTAATTCCGTCTAATTTGACGACTGGAAAATTCTTACGGTCATTTTTTCTAGTGTCCAAGTCAACATTTTCCGTTCTTCAAATTAGACGGATCTAATGAAGGGACTTGATTGAATCAACTTGACAAGTTTTAAGACTTGATTGCATTTTTTACAAGTTTGTTGGACTTCTAGTGAATTCATCCATTGATTTTATATTACCAAGAACAAAATGCCACTCAGAATCATCAAAACGACTCTCTAAGTGGCAATTTTCCAAAATAGCGTCAATATATATTTGTCAAAGTATGTCTTCTGCTCATTAATGATAGAACTAATCCTGATCAACTCCAATACTCTTTTTTTTTTCCAAATTCCAAACCTTAAAGATAACTATTACGCACCATTAAGGTTGAAAAGAGGACATCACACATTTTTCACCTCTATGATATTGGCAGCTAGTCCCGCCAATAGTCCACTCCTCTAATAACGATCCGATGCTCCTAATAAAGATCATATCTTCTATCTTCCGATCCTTCCAAGCATATTGACAATTATGACTTCCACCAAGCTGTTCATCTTCATGATCCTTTCAAGCTATACCATACGCACACGTCTTAAGCTTGTTCACCCTCGCCAAGTTCATCCGACTTTTCATCAGAGTCTCCATACCTTCAAGTCATCACAAACATTCATGTTCTTAGCGACTTGTTTACTCTCGATTAAAGTTCTTTCACATATTAACTTTATCTCAAGGTTCTTCCAATTTGTAGACATCTCGATACTTAATACTTTGTTCACCATTGATATCAGTGGCAATCCCGCAATATCGACATAACACTTCTCATACTGGCTCACTCGGTGTTGATTATGACTTCATTTGCATATTAACTCATGCATATATCACCTGCTGCTACTCAACCAATTCACACATAAGTAACATTTGATTATTTCGTAATCTTCAAAATAACATAGGGGATTTTTCCAGCACGTACGAACACCAAGAAAGGGTCCCAAAAAATCACTTGATCCGCAGTTGAGAAATGAGGCATTAAGCCATTACGCAACGCAGCCTAAATATCAATTAGGAAATCAGACCAAGTAGAGGGCCAAACCAATCATCATCTAATAACAAAAGAAACTTTAGGGTGTACTGATAAGGAAGAGTCATAGATGACCCTGGGTCGGAAAACCTCCCGAAAAACACCCAAAGGATGCCAATTGTCACCTCCAAAATGAGGTATGATTGCCTTTCCAGGCATGAGCATAGTCATGCTTAGGAACAACGACATAGACGGGCACCCCCCCGAGCAAATAATATCCAATCCAAGCAATCCATATGGTGCCTCATTGCAGAAGTGGGCTCCCAAAGATATTTCCTGATAAAGGTGGTGTTCCATGACCCAAGCTGATCTCAACGCCTGACGGACCTTCACAATTTGGAACAAACATCATTTCATATCACTCTGACGAGAAGCAAGCAATGCACTTTCTCTCCACTATTTCAATAACGACATCAGAAAGGATAAAGATCTGGTAACAGAAGTTGATAGGGCCACAATTCAGTGAACTGGCCAGCTACAGGCTAGCTGCACATGAAAAGACAAGGATATAAAAACTGAAGGGGAAATTACGCAAATGGTTATTGCTCTTTGCTTCAACGAGCAATTTGGTCTTTGAACTTTTATCGAATGTCTAATCTAGTCTCTGAACTATACGAAAATATCCATTATATTTTTCTAGTGAATCAAGTTCAAGGACAACGTTAAATATCTTTCAAGGACTAGATGAAATATATACCAAAAATTCATAAATCATATAGAACAAATTTAAAGTCTAGGGACGACACTGTATATCGGGCCAACCTTATGTGTAACTATCCCGAGATTGAACTAATCTTTTGAAGCTCTCCAGCATATGAAGGATGCTCGACTATATTGGTGTTCATTCTTGAGGTGATACTTTCGACCAATGGCTCACAATCCTTCTCACTCAATTTCCGTGAGATCAAGGGAGAACAAAGATATCTAAATGGAAGCTAGCATATTTAAATCCACTCAACTCAGTCACAACTGCAATAAAATTCTTCAGAAAAGCTTGCCTAAAACATTTCAATTTTTTTTTTATGTGGGTTTAGCTTTAAACCTGAAACAGAGCAGGATGTATGAAAGAGAAGCACGATCCCCTTGTGATGTATACTTGTCCCCCTTAAAGATGATCATTCGGACGCAAATTCAAGCGAGGTGAATCAATTAAAGACTGTCAATAGTTAAATTTGAATTTTTTGCATAAAAAATATTTTGGACCAAAAATTCTCTTTTGGTTAGTCAAAGGGGAGGATAAAAGAGTTGGCACGTTAGGAGTCATATCTCCATGTCATACTCTTTGGCTTTATCTAATGACGTGAAATTTTGAGATGTTATCAGAAAATACAGTGAATTTGTTAATCTCACTCGCATGCAGAGTCATATCTAAAACTCTATCTATTCCGTTGAAAAATTAATGAATTACAAATTTTTTTAAAGATCGGTAATATAATAATATTATTATTTTTTATTAATTAATATCTCAAAAGGTGTAAGTGATTAACTTTTAAAAATATGTTTTTAAGAATTATTACTAGTCATGCAAATTGGAAAAGAAAATCTTTTTATTTTTCCAACAAATGGTCGCTTTTCCCCTCTTTGACTTTCTTCTCTTCATTTACCCCTCGACTTCCTCGCCCTTTTTGACTTCTCTCCTTTTCCTCTCTCTCTCTCTCGCTCTCTCAATTATTACATTTCATCTCTGTATTTCCTTCCCACGTCTCCATCTCCCCATTTGGCTTGTCTCCTCCCCGCTCTTGTCTTCTTCCCCTCTCTCGCATCTCAATTATTACAAAGTCCAGCAGGCAAATTGCTCCCGAAAAATCGATGGTACTCATCACCTAAAAGAGAATCATCCCCTCGAATAATGTTGGACATGTCCCCAATGTCAGCTTTGATCATTCCCCTAGTGAGACAAGCACCAGCCCTTTGGTGATCTTTAACCAATACAGAGGCGACATGTGCGTTCTCGACAATATCTCCATGCCTCGCAATAACATCGTGATTGGACTCCTTGGACTTGCAATCGATGAGCATTCGAGGAAGTAGTTCGAGCGTTATGGATCGGAGAGCTTCCATTGTCGGTGAATTAATTGCAGCTCATGTGGTGTACAAAATCAAATCCAACAACGAGTGGAAAAAATCCAAAAATAAAAGGGTTCGTTGCATATGAAGCTAACTCTCTTCTCACGTAGATTGCGAAGGATCGATGATGACAGCAAGTATATGGCTTCAAAGATCCAAGATGGACTGTTAAAGATAAAGCTGAACTCAAAAGAAACTGTGAGTGTGAAGTTCAGAAAGAAGAGGAAGAAGATGTGAAGAGCTTCAAACTCACAAGCCAATTCAAGCGGCGTTAATCTTCATGAGAAACATAAGATCAGACTGTTGTTTTCTTTGAAGATTCATGCCAAGTCCTTGAAAAAGAGTCCCCAAATCAAAGAAAGAGAAATGAAGGCAGCAAGACATCTTGTAAAAAGAGAAACTTTCAGTGCCCGAGTAAAGATCGTACTTTGGTCGAGATGAACAGATCTTCTTCAAAAGCAAAGTGTTTATGTTAGGGAGGGATTTTCAAAGATTTGCAAAAACAAAACAAAACAAAATTTATCTTTTGGATGGAAAAGCTTTCGAAATTAACTTTTTTCCGTACAAATTCTTGGTATACTCGATATTTTGTATCTCCATTTTGTGCATCATTTGATTTAGACTTTGTAATATTACATAATTAATTATGCTATAGACATATCGTTTGAGGAATCAAAGTTTGATGCAATTTGGTGGGTTCCGAGATGTTATTCTATTGAATAGAAGAGATCGCCCGATGTCTTGCTTAATTAGCAAAGAAATAATTCACATCATCAAATAGCAACACAAGGATTTTATATACTCACTAATCATGCCGTGTGCTGCAAAGTGATAAATTTTTCAAAAGAAAAATATTATCATTATCGACATTATTAGCATTATAATATCTCTTTTAAACACCCTGTCAAGACGAGACTATGGAAAGAATCCTTGGAGCATCCTTCTTTTGATTCCAACAAAGAAGAAGGATCCAAGAACGTGGGTGTCCAAATGAGTTCATCGTATGTGTTTGTTCAAAAGAAGATTGATTGCGAATCTACGCAAATCCCATTGCCATCGAAAGATAATCTCAACCAAGGATTTCTAAACGGAAAAAAAAGAGCATATTCTAAACGTGCACTTCAGATTAGAGAATCAAAACATCGGGTTTATTGCCTCTCGAGCCGAAGCACGTCAAATCACATCGATTAAATGGGAAATGGATATCGAAAATCGATTAAAAATGCTACATTAGCCGAGTCTCGATCAGACTTACGCTTAACTACGATAATTTAAGTACGATATTTTCTTCGGTCAAACGGATAAGACATCTAAATAGGTACCGAGTTTCACGAAACGGGTCGTACGAAATTTTCTTTAATTAAGCGGATAAGGAGTTTGAATCCTTATCGAATTTACACGTAACAAAGTTAATCCTACTTGTGCAACCTCTATTTCTTACTCTCTCTTTCTCTCACTTGATTTTTTTTTCCCTTCTCTTCCGGCCTCCGCGGACGGAGGCTCTCTCTCTCTCTCTCTCTTTCTCTCTCTCTCTCTTATTCGTCTCTGTCGACATCTCTCCCTCTGTCTTTCTCTCTTTTCCCTTACTGGTCCGACCCTCCACTCTTACGTCTCTCTCTCTCCCTCCTCCACTTGACGTCTCTCCTACCCTCTCTTGTCTCCTTTTCCTCTCAATTATTCAACTCTCTCTCTCTCTCTCTCTCTCTCTCTCTCAATTATCACATCATATCCAGGAGACTGTAGTCGCCCACGAACATGGACGATGCTCATCGCCTCGAATGGAATATCCCCTCCTCACACAGTCGGATCATATCCACAACATCAAGCTCCGATCATCCCTCTAGAAGAAATGCCACCCACCCCACCTTAAGTAATTTTCTACCAAATTCATGTGCAAGAAGCACAATCGCAAGGTCTTTCTACGAGCGCAGCACGACTAACAAAATTAGGTAAAAGTGCCATCTCGATCTACTCGCCCCGGCGGGAATCGTGCAAACGGGATACGGTACCATGTTCAACATCGTCGTTTCATTAATTTAAATTCGACGATCACATTATGCGTCAGGTCAAAATTCATGAATCATTCATATCGTCAATCTCCCTCAACAAGCACGGCATTGCTTATAACTCATGCGTACGATTTACCATTCGAATCATAAAGATTATTAGCACTGTTGTCGACCTCTTCCATTTCAAGCGAAGGCTGAGATATTTTCTGGGACCAAGTTGCAGCTAAGGGTGTTAGCTTCTTCTTCCTCGTTTTCTTTGTTTTCAACTTCTTCGGGGACCATTGGAAAGATAAAACTTCACTGAAAGCGGCATCGATCACGGGCGATTCCGTTTCCAACAATCTGAAAAATAGAGCAAATCCAAAAGGAGGATCCGCACGCGCTCGATCAAAAAATCGAATGACCCGTCTCTTTCCGTGAACGCAGATCGGTAGCCCGTCGTATTAGCCCGTCGATGGCTCTGCTTTGACTAGCTTCGTCAACGTCTCCGACCCTCGAACGTCTGCGGTCACAAGCGGCCACATGAGCCTATCGCCGTCGGAACATCCGCCTTTCTCCTCGAGGGGCCGCCGGGGACGGAAATTCTCGATGAGGAACTGCAGTGGACGTCTCCGTCGAAGAACGACGATGGAGACACCGGGGCGGTTGTCGATCGACACGCGCCCCGCTCTGATCTCGCCGTCATTGGCCTTAAGAGCCAAGCTCGGGCCCTTCCGGATAAGCTCGCCCCGTCATCTCCGTCGATCCACTCCCCTCCATCTCTATAGCGGATACTATACGATTTAAGAGACTTCTTATTATTACTCATATATACATTGAAAAAAAAGATTACTTATATCGCTTAGGAAAATAAATAAATAGAGAATATTTTAATTATTCATAGAAATACTTAGAAGTACATTATTGTCGATATAAAAAATATTTTTTATTTATGAATTATTTAAGGTGGACAGTTATTTTTAAGAAATTAATTTTTCGATCGTTTATTTTTCGTAAACAATTAGAACTTAAATAGGAACACTAGAAACTACATCATCCCTAACTCTTATCTTATCCTGATCCTTATCTAGAAGATGCGAATCATGTCCTCGTTGGATTCACAATCCTATGATAATTGATTGCCAAATCCACGAATATTACCCAAAGGGCTAAAAAATCAACAAAAATTTCAGAACAAGTCCACCACGATACATTTATTCCGAATTTTGTTTTTCGCGATATCAAAAACTCCATATCACGTCCACCGTGAGGCATTAATCTCAAATATTTTTTGTGACGTCAAAAACTCTAAAATTGTACCCGTGCAATAAATTAATTATCTACCGAGATTTTCTAAAATAATTTTGCCAGCCAAAATGATCCCACTCTCACTTTACTCCAGCCACGTGTGCGTCCTATCTATGTAAGTAGACCTTTGATGGTGCTCACCGAAAGGATATTGATAGATGATAAATGTGTTACGTAAAAACAAATTTAGACATTAAGCGTAGCAAAAGAAAATTTTAAAAGTAAAGTGCGACGATCGGCGTAGTGCGGAATCTAATTTTTATTTTTGGTTAACTTTTCTTCTCCCTGTCCCAAATAAGCAGGACCAAATTGCGCTGGAGTGGGACCCAGAAGGACAGTGTTGTGGCTAAGCTCGGGTCACGGGTCCGGGCCCCCACCCACCACCCACCCGCTAGCTGGGTCCGAAATCTTGGGCTCCCAAGCAACGCCGAAAGTTCCACCGATATGGGCGCGGATCGGAACGAGAGATCTCCCGTCCACGTGGCGCGCGATCCGACGAGGTACAAACTTCACGTGCTCGATCTTTCAGTGGAGGGGAGGAGTCGCGAGTGGGGCCCGCCGCGATGGGGGTTTCCCGGATTTTTTTAGGATAAGGAGACGTGGGCCCCACGACGTGCTCCATTATTAACTGGGCCTCTTTTATTATTGCCCCACTTTTATTATTATTTTTTTAATTCGTTCTTTACTTCGATGCGAGACGTATCCCGACGCGTGTGGGGCCCGGGGTTGTCCGTAGCGTTCTGGTCGCTGCACGTGCTGTCGTTTTTCTTCCGCCTTTAGTCGGGCTTTCACTATGTGTGGTGAGGTCGCACTCGTCCATTCTGGGAACGATTTTTATTTTTATTTTGTCACGTTGTGCTAAAATCTGAACAAATCTTGCAATTCGCACAAACCCTTTTTATTTTCCCTCCTTAACAATCCTCAACTCCTAGAATTACCACAAATCTCAAATATCAACACTTGATTTCTCGTGTGACTTTCTCGTAGTACACCAAAATGTAAACATTCTTTTATTTAAAGAAGGTCTTGCTCAAGCTCAGTGGAACATGTTACAAATAGAAAAAGAAAGAAAGAGAGAAGTGATGGAATCTAATAACTTTTGTGAAGCTTTTGAAGCTTTTGTGAGATATTGGGAGACGAAAATAGATTTGAGATCTTTCGTATTTTTTTCTAATTTTGCCTTTTTATTATAATGTTCCAAAAGCAACATCAATCCCGATATATTTCTTCCTCTTTTTTAAAAGAAAAAGATCATCGGAACAACTATAAAAGAAAAAGGAATATAACAACTATAAAAGAAAAAGGAATATATGGCCTTTCATTTCTAACGGGACGCATCTCGTTAATATCACATGTCTAATGAGAGTGCTTTTTATGGAGGGTCGATAGCTATAAAAAAAAAAAAAGGCAAGTGTTGAGATTTGAATTAATATTTAAGTAATTCAACACTTCATATCACGCTTAATCTTGTCTTTTTACCTAGTACTAATTGTTTAGAAATATTCGAACATATTGAGATTTTGTAATGCTACTATTAACCGTTCTAAAAATTTAAGTTATTAGACAAATGTATAAATTAGTATTCAAGTAATTTAAAGGTAGAAGTAGCTTTTTATTATTTTTATTTGTTACTGCTTGAATACAAGGAGTAGCCGACGAGTGTGGGGTCGGGGCGCGTGCTGTCGCTTGCTTCCAATTTAGTTGGGCTTTCAGTCCGTTGCAACTTGCCAGTTTGCTTTTCTTCTCTCTCCTTTGGGTTTTTTTTTTTCCTGGTACGACGCCGTCTCGACGGCGGCTCCACGTTATTGCATGATCGCACTCGCCCCTTTTTGCAGTAAATTGTTTCGAGTTTGATCTTTTCAAGATAGAGCTTTGCTAGCCTAATGCAACCACACGATGATTTTTGATTATTTATTCTGAATTTGTTAGGACAAAAAACATGCTATTAATCTCGGGGAAATTAAGGAGAGTCTTACAACCATTTACAGTAATGTTCTATACAAATCTTGGCAATTCGCCCAACCCCTTCTTTAGTATCCTGGACTCCTAGAATTTTCGTATAATCTCAAATACTAACACTTAATTCTTCATGTACTTTTCTCATGATGTTTTAGAATTTATTATTGTTTTTATGAAAGGTTCTGCTCGAGCCATGCCGTTAAGAAAGGGGATGAAAATCTGAGAAAATATTTTTTGAAGCATTTTTGAGAGATTGGTGGAGAAAAATCTTAGAATCTCTCATATATTCAATTTTTGGCTTTTCTATAATGTTCCAGACAAAGCATATATCTATATATTTATGGAAAATGATTAAGTGATTGTCATTAATCCACCGTGATAATGACAGTATGTTCTAGGCTACAAAAAATATATATAAATATTAGACATTATTATGGGGTTTTCTCTTTAAAAAATTTGTGGTTTTTAATATGCCGCCACCATCACAGTTGTCAAATAGTGTTATGCTAGTAAGATTCATTTTTAAGAAAAGAAAAATCAATCGGAACAGCTTTAAAAAAAGGGGGGGATTTATGGATCCGGATCCTCTGCTCTGGGGAACACCCCAGAGTAGATCTGATCTACCCTTCACAGCCGTCCGATCATGATCGGACGGCTGTGTTTTTTTTAAAAAATAAAGCAAAAAGTAAAAGAAAAAGGTGGGACCCACACCCATTAAAGGTGGGGCCCCACCACCTGCAAGCTCGTTGATCGGACGGCCACAAGAGGCAGATCAGATCTGCTCTGGGGAACACCCCAGAGCAGAGGATCCATTTCCGGGATTTATGGCCTTTCCATTGGTAGCTTACGTTACAAAATGGTGCAAATGAAACAAAAAAGGAAACACAGATAAAGAAAATCACTAAAAGGGAGCACATTCAGTACGACGAGATGCCTTCAGTTAAATTTCATATTTGATAAGAAAGCTTTTATTGAAGGTTGATAGCTATGGAAAGATTGTAGAAGCCCTTCTTTTTATTTGCTGAGATAATTATATAGCGCGTGTCATGTCAAACATTATCTCAAAGTTGCTGTTTTACCATGCTCGATCAATATCAAAACATTAATGCCGTAATTCACAATAAGAAAGGATAAATGCAGCAAAACCCTTCTTTTCGTGTTTCATTAAATTCAAGGAACAGGCCGGGTGGGGGTATTGTTTAGGAAAAGAATACAGCAAAACCCTGAAAATTTCAGTGGACGTCTCCATCAGAAGGCGCGGAAAGAGCCCGACAAACGCAAGTGGAGCAGTCTCCATCCAACTAATCGAACCAACCATCGATAACGTTGGAGACACGAAGCATGTGGATCGACACTGTTGGTTGTCATTAGCGCTCAAAACGCCAGTCGTAATTCAACTAATCAAACGAATTATTGAAGATAATGATTCAGAGAGAGAGAGATCATAGGTAAGATGGCTTATTAAAATGGTGGTTTGAAAAGTCATGAAATGATGGCGAACCGAACGTCCCGATTCTCGCAAGCCATGACACTGTTCGTGGTAAGTAGTCATAGCTTGAAGTACGTAATTTGCAGTCATACCTTGAAATACACCAGTCATGACACTGCAAGCAAGCACAGTCGGAAAACGCCAGTCATGACCCTACTAACCATGACTCAATAATTCAAAAGAAATATCAAAGATAACGATGGAGAGAGGGAGGAAGGGCGAGATAGCTCCTATATAACTTGGAAATGGGAAAGACGAAGTATAGTGGAGTGACACACCCCCCACCTTTAGTCTCGCCATCACTTGCTTCAAAGCCAAAGCTCGGGCTCGAGCTCTCGCTTCGTAATCTCCGTCTCTTGCCATGGATCCGTACAAGGTACTGATCGGTTCACTCTTTCTGCTTCTTTCGTTGATCTTCTTCCATCTTCGTAGCGGCAGAGTTATCTTTCCTCCTTTTCTTTTCGTACTTTTGCAAACGTTGATGTTCTTCGCTGCCCTCTGTGGATGTCGCAGTTCCGCCCATCCAGCTCTTACGATACCAGCTTTTGGACAACCAACGCTGGTATCCCCGTCTGGAACAATGACTCGTCACTGACTGTTGGAACTAGAGGTACTCTCACCATTACGGATCTCCGAGTTGTTCTCCTTACCGAGAGATTACGATAACACATGCACGTCGCGCATGCATGGGATAGCGCTTGCACTCGAAGTGGGATGTTCTTTCGTCGCCTTCCTGTTTTGCCTTGTCCTTGTGATTAATACATGGTTTGCGGTCTTTTATTCTTGATATCATCGTTTGAGTGCGTTCTCATCGAAAATGTGCGAAGAAACTCTCGACTGCATCGACGGGGTCTATTTTATTTTTGTGTTTTGATGAGGTCAAGGTGTTTGCTGTCGTCCTGTATACACTCCTTCAACGAATCTAAATTTTTCGGTATCGTAGCACTTTAAATATTAAAGCATGATTCTATAATTTGTTGGCTTTCGAGTTCTTCGGCAGCTTATGACAGAAAGGAACCGTATTGTAGTTTTCTTCTTGATAATAGAGAGAGGCACGGTCGCGGAAACTCGACGCCCTGCCTTTCCAGCAACTGGTTATGTCTTGGCCTGTTATGTGGCCGTGACCCATGGAAGAAAAATGTTTTAGTTATTTTAGCTCGGATATATCACAAAAAATTCCAAACTAAAATTATTTTGGCTTGAACAAGTTTCACAAAAACTTCAAACTATACCCACTATCACATAAATACTTCAATTTTTTTTGTGTCACCACATGAAAAAATTTAAACTTATTTACATGCATGATACTGACACTCAATTTTATTTTTTACGACAAAAAAAGTTTTTTATATCTATATCATACTTAGCAAGTACAGGGCTTTTAGTGATTACAAAAATTCGGAATATTCATGTCATGGTGGATATATAGTGGGGAATTTTTTGCAGTATTAACTCTTTTATGCTCATCATAGAGGTATTCTTTTTGGATTTTCTATTGCTCTAGCACATCATAGCGAAGACACAAATCTAACAGCATCTAAAAGAAGTTTTCTTTTATACACAGGTCCGATTCTGCTCGAGGATTATCATCTGGTGGAGAAACTTGCCAACTTTGAGAGAGAAAGAATCCCTGAGCGGGTGGTCCATGCTAGAGGAGTTAGTGCAAAAGGGTTTTTCGAGGTCACTCACGACGTCTCTCATTTGACATGTGCTGATTTTCTTCGTGCTCCTGGAGTCCAGACCCCCGTTATTGTCCGTTTCTCCACCGTCATCCACGAGCGTGGCAGCCCTGAAACCCTTAGGGACCCTCGAGGTTTTGCTGTGAAGTTTTACACCAGAGAGGTATGAGATCATAACTAAAGCTTTGGGATTCTGCAAATTTAACTGACTAGGCAGACACTGCACTTGGCATGTGTGTTTTGGCGGTGTCTTGGACGTGGATGCCTTTTAAGTCTATGCGGTTCTTCAATTTGTGATAATGGATTTTATTTTGACACTTCGACATGACTAGTTGAAGATGACTTTATCAAAGGGCTGTAATAGAAAGGTTTATTTCAAGTAAAAGAGAAGTCAGGACATCAAAACAGATCTCGTACACGTAATTGCGTAATTTCACGTTTCTCTTCCTTTTTTTTCACCATTCGTTTTTTTTTTTTCCTGAACGTAGGGAAACTTTGATCTGGTGGGCAACAACTTCCCTGTCTTCTTTGTTCGTGATGCAATGAAATTCCCAGACGCGATCCATGCTTTTAAGCCAAACCCGAAGTCTAACATCCAGGAGAACTGGAGGATAGTTGACTTCTTCGCCCACCAGCCTGAGAGTTTGTCTACGTTTGCATGGTTCTATGATGATGTTGGTATTCCCCAAGACTACAGACACATGGAAGGATTTGGGGTTCATGCTTTCACCTTTATCAACAAGGCTGGAAATTCGCATTATGTGAAATTTCACTGGAAACCAACTTGCGGAGTGAAGTGTTTGCTGGAGGAGGAGGCAATTCAAGTTGGAGGATCAAATCACAGTCATGCAACTAAGGATCTTTATGACTCCATTGCTGCTGGCAACTACCCAGAGTGGAAACTCTACATCCAAGTAATGGATCCTGCGCACGAAGACAGTTTTGACTTCGATCCACTTGATATGACAAAAATATGGCCCGAGGACATCTTGCCTCTGCAACCAGTAGGCCGCTTGGTGTTGAATAAGAACGTCGATAACTTCTTTGCCGAAAACGAACAGCTTGCATTTAACCCTGCCTTTGTGGTCCCCGGTATCTATTTCTCTGATGATAAGCTTCTTCAAGCTCGGATTTTCGCCTATTCTGATACTCAGAGATATCGCATTGGACCAAACTATCTTCAACTCCCTGTTAATGCTCCCAAGTGCGCTTATCACAACAATCACCATGATGGTTTCATGAATTTCATGCACAGGGATGAAGAGGTAATGATCTTTATTTTCTGTTTGCTTAACAACGGGCTGAGGATGAACATGCCTTTAGCACGACCTAATGACATATTTTTAGGCGGTTGTACAGTATTGAATTGGCTATAGTATTCGATTGACGCAACACTCAATTCGAATCAGTTTGTTTTTCAATAAAAAGGAAGAACTAATGATGTGGTTTATCCATGACGCTGATTTGCAGGTAAATTATTTCCCTTCAAAATTTGATCCTGTTCGCCCTGCAGAAAGGTTCCCAATACCGACTCGAGTGGTGACCGGAAAGCGAGAAAAGGTAACTCTCTGGACTCTTCGCATCTATATCAAAATTGAATCTTAAAACACGTTTTGAGCCTTTAGGAAACGGAGTAAGAACGGGAATTGTATGCAAGGTATTACTACATCCATTGTGCGTCTATAATTGAGGGGCGGGCTCCGCAAAGTTGAAGCAGTGCAAATTCGGCAGAGAATGCCAGAAGAAATAATTACATACTTTGCCGTAAAGTCATGCACAACAATGGTTAATCTGTAGCAAGTTGAAGGGCATTGCAGTGGTGGTGCTTCTGTTTGGACTTCAGATAAAATTGAAGTAACTCAATTTCGGGTGTGCTGTTGGAATGTTATGGTGATATGCTGGCTGGCATTTTCTTGTTCTACTCTGCTATGTACAACATCACCTTCAAGATTGTCACTACTCATGCTTGGTATAACGACAACTCTTAACTAGTAACACATTATCGAAATGGAGGAGAGTTTGGCAGCACCGCCAAATTTTCAGACTAGGCTAAAATCTTACAAATGAGGAAGGGAACAAGTTACAACTAGAAAAGAGAAGTTGATTGCTGTTGTGGCTAGAAAAATGTATTCTCGAGGTTTGCCGTCGACTGGATATTTGTGCTGGCAGTATTCATTGACATGCGAACTTATCGGTTATGCAGGTCATTATTGACAAGGAGAACAACTTCAAGCAGCCAGGAGAGAGATACCGATCCTGGGCACCGGACAGGTACCTTTCCACCATTGTTTCCTGAGAGGGTGTGTAATTTACTGGTCGCCTAAATGTCTTTCAACTTTGTCACCAGGCAAGAGCGTTTTATTAGCCGCTGGATTAAGGCACTGTCCGACCCCCGCGTCACCCATGAGCATCGCTCCATTTGGATCTCTTACTGGACTCAGGTGAGCCATAACTATTCGCACGATTTGCTTTTTCCCACGCTACCGAGATTTGCTTGCCGTCAACCTGAGAATCAGGAAGGCCCGTCTCAAACATGCTCAACGAATGGTATGCTGATGGCCTATGATGCATCTTTGCTGCAGGCTGACAAATCGCTGGGTCAGAAACTTGCCTCTCGTCTCAGTGCGCGACCGAGCATGTGAATGCGAAGGGAAGGGGCGACTCCGCCATAACCGTGTGAACGAGGAAGGCGCTGTTGCTGCTCTGGAAGGGGCATGAAAGCTAAGTGTTGGCATGTTTGTCTGCTGTGCTATACTATTAAGTGCCAGAGGCATCTTGTGTTAATTCTGCTATTTTGGCCTGTTTATCTGCCGTGATGTACCTTAATACTAGAGGAGAGCTTGAAATGCTACTCTTCGACCTGATGTTCCTACTTCAATAAAGGCTGCCATTTTCACCTGCTGGCTCATTGCCCATGAGTTTCAATTTCATTGTGGGAGCATGTCTCTCCCCTCATGGAGTGATTACTTCATTATCCTGTCAACTAGCAAGGACACTGTTTGGACAGTATATGAATCATAGGTTTCTCTAAGAAGGAAGCCGAAGTATGTGTGCACGCGCTCTCGAAGTTTTCTGATTCACAAATTTCATTAGGTGATGAGCGGAAGACATTACCTACGAATCGGTTCCTATGAATTTATCAAAAAAACTTTATCTTGGTATGATTCCAATAATTATCGAAAGATGTTAGAATTTTTTATTTTATCTATCTGGGGACAATTAAGGTAAAATATCAGGGCAACCCATTATTTTGCAGTGTTTCCATACGAGGATCTTCGATGAGACAATGCTCTTATCTTAAAAATGACAGATTTTGTGAGAAGGGAGGATTTGGATGGTAGTCGTGGACATTTTTGTTATTTTTCATTGTTTGATAATTTCGATAGGGGTATTGTTATTATTATTATTATTATTATTGTCTAAGGGGGGATATACTGATGGAACACAACAAATTTCTTAAAATGCGCGAGCCACGTACGGCCGAGATGCTCGCGTGGACGTCGCTATCCGATGAAGATAACGATGAGAGAGAGAGAGAGAGAGACATTTATATATGACCCGGAAATGGAGCATTTGATCGACACGCGCTCTCTCCGGGTCGCCATCATTAAGCTTCGAAGCCGAGCGGCCCCCGCCTCCGTCGTCTCCGCCTCTCTGCGCCTCCCGCCATGGACCCGTACAAGGTACCGATTCGTCTCTTCGCTTTCTGCCTCGATCGTCGATCCTCTCCGTCTCCGCAGCTCGGCGGGGTTCCTCTTCCTGCGTCTCGCGGTCCTTCCGATCGTGCTGACTTTCGCTGATCGAACCGGAATTTACGCAGCGGCTTCTTGTTTCGCGTTTCTTTCATCTGATTGTGGGCTCGATTCGTTTTCTAGTTTCTGTGAATTAGGGGAAGAGTACTCTCTGTTGGGATGGGAAGTAGTGATTGGTTCATGCTAGGGATCTGTTCGGTCGATCGTCCCGATCTTTAATTATCGATGACACGCGACCGTTGCAAACTTTGATTTCTTTTTTCTTTCCCTGCGAATTGTGGATGTCGGCAGTATCGTCCGTCGAGCGCTCACGATTCCAGCTTCTGGACGACCAACTACGGTGCTCCTGTCTGGAACAACAACTCATCCCTGACCGTCGGAACTAGAGGTACTGTTACCATTACGGATCTCTGAGTTGCTCTTTTTTTGACCAACGAATGGTAATTCAATGCTAATGGTGCATGTATAGATAGTACTTGCGCTTGCAGGGGAATTTGCTGCTCTTTTCTCGTTGAACTTTTGTTGACCTGCCTTCGTTGCTTTATCCGTGCGATCGATTCATGGCTTGTGGGCTTTTTAGAACTGATTTTAATTATTCGAGCACTGTAGAAAAAGGCCAACTTTTATGTCTTGTGAGTGCTGGTCCGACGAATATTTTGACTGACTGCACAGTGGACTCTGGACATTTTATTTCGTTTCTTATGGTCTGCAGTTCATGTGCTAGAGTGTCTCGACCGCATCAATTGTTCTCTCTATCTTTGTGTTTTGGTGTGCTTTATGCGCTGCTCTGATATATCTAAGTTTTCAACACTTTAAATTGAAGCATAATTCTATATTTCTCTTTTGAGTTCTTTAGCAGCTTATAACCAAGAGGAAACATATTATGGGATCATTTTCATTTTCATTTCGTGGGCAACAAGCAACTTGGAGAAAATGATCTCTTTCCTTTCCACTGTGACCAGTTTTTCTCGGTGGACTTTAGTTTTCTATTGTAGTTGTTGTGTTATTATTACCAGTGAGGAATACTAGAGGCACTCTTAGAAAAGCACAATGCAATTGCTCCTGAGGGTTATGACTTGGGAAATTGCTAGGCCAAGCATTTTTGGCATTCTTGCTGATATCAGACTCCGCTTTTTCACCTATATTTTCTCAATTGCAACCCCAACAACCAACCCCCCTTTAACCCCCACCCCCGCGCGCACGCGCGAGTGGTGTATGAGATTTTGCTATAGCTAACATGTCTAGGGTCAATGCAAACCTCATGAGTCCCAGATGTGATCACGGTAACAATGCATGGAAAATTATGCTAGAAAATGCAGTAGTTTTTAGTTGATAATCCAGAGGCACAGTCGTGGACACCTGGCTACCTGCCCTGCAATGCAAGCCTCTTTGGCTTATGTAACAGAACAGGAAAATGTTTTAGTTATTTAGCTCATCACAGAAGAATCCTTTTTTTTTTGGGTAAATACAGAAGAATCCTTTTTGTTCCTGTGCTTTCCGAAGATTTTTTCGAGAACAAAGCTTAACAGCATTTGAAAGAATTTTTCTTTTATTTACAGGTCCAATTCTCCTCGAGGATTATCATCTGGTGGAGAAACTTGCTAATTTTGATAGAGAGAGAATTCCTGAGCGGGTGGTCCATGCCAGGGGAGCTAGCGCAAAAGGATTTTTCGAGGTCACTCATGATATCTCTCAGTTGACGTGTGCTGATTTTCTTCGAGCACCTGGAGTTCAGACACCTGTTATTGTCCGTTTCTCCACTGTCATCCATGAGCGTGGCAGCCCTGAAACCCTTAGGGACCCTCGAGGTTTTGCAGTGAAGTTTTACACCAGAGAGGTATGAGATGATTGCAAGCTTTGGAATGTGCTAATTTATTTTTTCAACTTTTTTCTCAATCAGTGTAATTAGTTTGCTGACTGCCCAGATACTGTACTTGGCATTTGGAATTTGGCAATGTGTCGGAGTCTATGCTCTAAATCTACAGATATTTTGACTATGCAATAATGTATATTAATTTGGCTATTCAACATGTCTAGTTGCAGATGACAAGAGCTGTAGTGTAAAGGCTTATTTCAAATAAAAGAGAAGTGAGAACATCAGAATAGAATAAGTAGTGTCTCTTCGCTTAATTGTGGTGGTGTTGCATTTCTTTTCTTTTCTTTGACCATTCTTTTTTCTGAATGCAGGGAAACTTTGATCTGGTGGGCAACAATTTCCCTGTCTTCTTTGTTCGTGATGGAATGAAATTTCCAGACATGGTCCATGCTCTTAAACCCAACCCGAAGTCTCACATCCAGGAGAACTGGAGAATAGTTGACTTCTTCTCCCACCATCCTGAGAGCTTGCATATGTTTAGCTTCCTCTTTGATGATGTTGGTGTGCCTCAAGACTACAGACACATGGAAGGATTTGGGGTTAATACTTACACCTTAATTAACAAGTCTGGGAAGGTGCATTATGTGAAGTTTCACTGGAAGCCAACTTGTGGAGTGAAGTGTTTGCTGGAGGAGGAGGCAATTCATGTTGGAGGATCAAATCATAGCCATGCAACTAAGGATCTTTATGACTCGATTGCTGCTGGCAACTGCCCAGAGTGGAAACTCTACATCCAAGTCATAGATCCCGATCATGAAGATAGATTTGACTTTGATCCGCTTGATGTAACTAAAATATGGCCTGAGGACATCTTGCCTCTGCAACCAGTAGGTCGCTTGGTGCTGAATAAGAACATCGATAACTTCTTTGCAGAAAATGAGCAGCTAGCATTTTGCCCTGCAATTGTGGTCCCTGGTATCTATTACTCTGATGATAAGCTGCTCCAAACTCGGATTTTCTCCTATGCTGATACTCAGAGACACCGCCTTGGACCAAACTATCTTCAGCTCCCTGTTAACGCTCCCAAGTGTGCTCATCACAACAATCACCATGATGGTTTCATGAATTTCATGCACAGGGATGAAGAGGTAATGATTTTGTTTTTATGCTTGCTCAATAGCATGCTGAGAATGAACATGCCACAGGCGTGACCTGATATTACATCATCAGCTGGTTGTACAGAGAATTGAATTGGCTGCGGTAGCCTATCGATACAATACATCCAGTCAAATCAGTTTTTCTGTTTTTTCCTTCTTAATGAACTAATGATGTGGTGTATTTATGATGCTGATTTGTAGGTAAATTATTTCCCTTCAAGGTTTGATCCTGTTCGTCATGCAGAAAGGTTTCCCATACCTCCTTCAGTCTTGAATGGAAAGCGAGATAGGGTAAGTTTCTGGACTCACCCTGTGCATTTATATCAACATTGACTCTTTAAAACATGCTCTATCCTCTAGGATAGATAATTACACAGTTGCAGGAAAGTCGTGCATTACGATGGTGTTCTGTTGTGACAATTGCAATGATATTGATCATTGCATTTTCTTCTGCTAGTCTGTCATGTCCAACATTGCCTTTGAGACTGTCTCTACTTGTCCTTAGTGCAATGATGACTCTTCACTACAACCCCAGTGCCGCTAAATATTTAGACTAAGCTTAAAACTAAGAAATGAGGAAGGAACTATGTCACGACTAGAGAAGAGATTCTCTGGCTAGAGAAATGTAGTTCTGTGGTGTTGCCTTGGATTTGGGTATTTCTGCTGCTGGGATTCATGTATACGTGAACTTACTGGTTATGCAGTGCATTATTGAGAAGGAGAACAACTTCAAGCAACCGGGAGAGAGATACCGATCCTGGGCACCGGACAGGTATCTTTTGACCATTGTCCCCTTAGTAGATGTGTAATTTATTGGTCACTCAACGAGTCTAAACTTGGTCACCAGGCAAGAGCGGTTTATCTGCCGGTGGGTTGAGGCATTATCTGACCCTCGGGTTACCCATGAGCTCCGCTCCATCTGGATCTCTTACTGGACTCAGGTGAGCTGTAACTATTCACCCATTTTGCTTTCTCCTATGCTACAGAACTTTTTTTGGCATTACCTGGGAAATCACGTCTATCTAGAACATGCTCAAATGATGCATCTTTGCGACAGGCTGACAAATCGCTTGGTCAGAAGCTAGCTTCTCGTCTTAACGTGCGGCCAACTATGTGAAGGTGAAGGGGGGTGATTCTAGGGACAAGCTGTGAATGCAGGCAGCCTGTTGCTACCTTGGAAGGAACATGAAAGCTTCAAGTGTTGGCGTGTTGGTTTGCTGTGCCATGCTGTAGTATTACTAAAGGAGAATTTGTCATCCAACTCTTTCACTGGATGTTTCTAGTCCAATAAAGGCTTGACATTTTACTTGCTAGCTCATTGCCTATGAACTACGATGTCATTGCAACCCGTCCCTCCCTCTTCGTTGAATGGAAAATCGTACTTTTGCCTAGGCAACGCACGAGGAAGAAGCAGAAGGAAAGAGGAACGTTTCGTGATGGTGATGGGCAACTTTCTCTAAGCATGAACTAGTGTCTGACACGCGGTTGCACTGGTTCTCTTATTGGGCCAATCCAATTGGTCTCCTCTGCTTCTTTAGTCGGTACTATCAAGAGCATGAGGTAATTAGCCGTGGCCCTGTGGGATGCATGCTAACTTCTTTGCTTCTTAATACGCATGGATTGTCCCCCAAAAACAGAAACAAAAATCTAAAGGACGACGTATGATGTCCAAAGTGAAGCATTAATTTTATTTGCAAATGAAAATAGTGGTTCAAGTTTGGATTGCAAACTTCACATAATGCACCTTCCCAGACTCGTTAATTAAAGTGTAAGTATTAATCCCAAATTCTAAACTAGGTTGAGTTAGGTGGGTATGATCTTGTTATATACAGGTACAAGTGCGTGAATAATAGTGCTATTATTAGGCACACTCAGCCCTTTATGCAGAGACGGTCCTTAATAGGCCCTAATCATCTTTTATTATTTTATTTATATTTCTGATATGTTACTAATGGATGTTAAATGTTTTACAACAATTGGAATATGATGTTACTTTGGACACAATCTTTGGAGAGTTATCATCTCTAAAGGGTTGTGATTATTCACACGTAACTTTTTCATCATGAAAGGTTGCAATTTCATTTTGATAAATAATGAAATTCGAAATTAAATAATAAATTATTTATTATTAGTATTATTTTGATCCGAAATTTCTACATAACTTTTGAAAAAGTGCCTTTTCATTTTATAACCTTTCTAGTATGGTTACTTATGTTCTAGAAGGAAAAAAATTAATATATCATGTTCTTTTAATCTCTTCTTTTAATTCTACTCCGTTTCTTCTTTTCCAAAAAAGATCCAGGCAACTTTTCAATTGTTTTCCCTAGAGAGTTCATAGAAAAATACCAAAATTATTATCTAGTATTCTCGTTAAACTTTATTGTATCGTGAAGAAACCATTAACAATATCATAGGGCAAATAATTCAGCCTCAAAGCCCAATTCTATTGTTTTTCCCATTTCTGATGTTATTTCCCAACAATTCCAAGGAATTATTCTCGGTTTCCTCCGAAGATAACTCTTATGTATGCGTACAATAATAGAGTTAGAGTCAATAATACTAGAAAAATGGGCAGTTCAAGGATCTAAAGAAATAGTTATGCTATCCCAAGAATGAAATGGCTCACCCAGGCCATAGGGATTGCCTTTTAATTTAGCTAAACCTCTGAATTTGAATATTTAAGGTTCAGATTTTTTTACATAGGATCGACAATAATGTGGCAAACAAAGAGTATACTTAATCATATGACTTTACCAGTCTAATAGCAAGATTCAGAAGAGATCATCTTAAAGGAAAAGTATGAAATTTTAAAAGATCATGAGGGTTCTCACAATACAATTTTTATTGTTGGAGCTGAGTCTTGCCCCTCACCTTCACAACACATTGCCTTTTATAGGCATACATAGAATGGGTGCCAATAATTTTGGCACGCACTAATAATATACATTTACACCAATAGTATACATAGACACCAATAATTTGGCATACATGGACAACCTATGATTTTGATGAGTAATTATGATGCTCATTTTCATAGATCGGTAAGACCACTTTCTAACAAACTACTTGGCGATGATGGAATGTCTTCAGTATTGTATCATTCATACCTTCGTATGTGTCTTACTTTCTTTAATTGTCTAATCATTTCCATTTTTTCAAAGTTATTTCACATTTTTCTTTCCTCTTCCATACATGAGAAAGTTGGAACCATGTGTGCTAGTGTCAAATTCATCTGAATTGTGTCCATCCTTCTGTTATCGGTAGATCCGGACAAGTTCATCAATTTCCCATTGGGACAGATGTCGTTCTGCGCTTGGAATTCCTAGCATTGACGAAGATGGTGAGCTGTATCTATTCGCCAGTTTGGCTTTCTCTGATTCTACCGTAATTTGTTTAGTGTTGCTTGGAAGTTAAGAAAATCTATCGAAAACATGCTCAACGATGGTATGTTGATGGCCTATGATGCATCTTTGCAGCAGGCCAACAAATCTCTTGGTCAGAAGCTTGATTGTCGTCGCCCAACCTCGTCGCGCAACCAAGTATGTGAATGTAGAGGAGAGAGCTCGTTGCTACTTTGGAAGGAGCAGGAAAGCTAAGTGTTGTCATGTTTGTCTGCTGTGCTGTATCGTAATACTAGAGGTACAAAACTTGTCATGTTAATCTTTTGACCTGAGGTTTCTAGTCCCAATAAAGGCTGCCATTTTACTTGCTAGCTTATTGCCTATGAGCTTCAATTTCATCATTGCAATATGTCTCTCCCTCTTCTCGTTGAACGATTGCTCCATTAATCTGTCAACTAGCAGGGAAATTGTTGAATCTTCTGAAATTATGTAATTCTTGGGGGTGGTGGATCAAAGTCTCCTGTGACGATCCTTTGCCTTTGCTAATAAACGACGGGGAGGACGAGAAAAGAGAGTGACGTTCTGTGATAGTGACGGGCTAACTTTCTTTAAGCATGGAGTCTTATCTTACTTTGCGGGTCGAGGTTCGTTCATTCATTTATTTATTTATTTTGGTAAATCTGTGGGTCGTGATTTATCTGAAAACAGGGTGCAGTTTCCCATCCCACGCACCAAAAAAAAAAAAAAAAACCCGTCCCCCTCAATCATGGGCAGCCGTCCGATCCCACCAAGGCACTCCAAAATTTCTCTCCAAGTCAGACGACCCGGTCCAGTTTTTCTATGTCCCTCGTTGTCTTAATCCTATTCTTCTCTTCTGCCTCTTAAGCACGTAATCTCTCTCTCTCTCTCTCTCTCTCTGAAATCACAATTTCATTAGCATGAGGTAATTGAGCCCTCGTGCGATGCCGACTTCTTGCTTCTTAGCATCTATGTTATATTTTGACTAACATAAGATATATATATATATAAGGAAAATAAAGTTTCTTATGTATTAAAATGTCAATTTTGTGGAATGCACAATTTAATTAACATTTCATGGGTAGCGTTGATATTTACAGGTTATGTTCGTGTCACGTTGATGTAAGGGCGAAAAATTACCAAAAAAGTCTTAGATTTATTGTAGGGATGTCAATCGATTACTAAATTTTTTAATTAAGTAAATTTATTTCTAAATCTTTTGATAATTAGTCGATGTAATTATTTTGATCAATTTTGATTGAAAATCGTTGATGTGAACTTCAACTGTCTTACATGGCTTTGCCATGTAGATATGGCCATTTCTTGAAATCTTTATGAATTTTTAAAATTTTATTTTCTTTAATTTCTTCTCTTTATTGCAGTGGCAATGTCCTAGTGACCCTCGCTAGCGGCTTGTGAGGGTCATGAACTTTGCCCAAGCGAGGCTAGCCCTCATCAATCGTGGCTTAACACTTTTTACTGGCAAAAAGAAAAAGGATAAAAAATGAAAAAATGCTAAAAATTTTAAAAATTTATTCAGGTCACTATCAGGAAAAGGCCGATTCAATCGTTGAGTCGGCAATTTTAGTTAAAATTGATTGAAAAGACTACATTGATAAATTATCAAAAGGTAAATCTACATAATTGAAAATTTTAAGAATAGATTGACATAATAAGAGATTTGAAATTTTTTTGGTAAATTTCTCGTGTAAGGGTCTACAATAAAATAGATCGTTTTGCACAAAGCACATTTAGCTAATTGTATGACCTACATGATGCAAATATGCTTTGACTAATAATGGGTTGACACGATCAATTCATGTAGCCCCATTAACTGACAAAATTAATGCAATCGCATGACCCACCATGATAAGAAATCAATCATCAACCTACTTGCACGAAGCTAATACTAAATATCATAATTCTTCCTTTGAAAAAGTATCTACGAGCCGCAACAATCACTTAATAAAATATATGATCAGATCAAATTAAATATGTTCATAATCAAAATCAACGGAGCTCCATTACTTTAATATCGTACAAGTGGAAGACATGGAGAAAGGGCAAAAAAGAAAAAGTCTCTTCAGCTGGTCGTGTCTGATCAGATGAGTTAGGCGGGCAAAAGTTCGGGCATGGCCGGTTGAGTACGGATGTGACACAACATTACTAACCGTGTCTCGCGGATCAATGCGGAAGTAATCGAAAATATGGTCCGATCCAAATCCCTTGACTTGAAGCGGCCAGACTTAAATTATAGCCGAATCCCAGCTGAGAGTTTAGTCTAATTCAAATCGAACGGTTGGGACCTGACTTAAATCAGGTGATCCGTTTCCAGCGCGGTCCGCCTCGAACAAAAACCTGTTGATTTCATATCGGTCTTATCATCCCGTGGCCGAGAAATTGGCATCCCCCGGAGCCGTCGAAGGGGTCACTCGGGAACTCCACCCCGCATTCCCCGTTTGGTCTGGCCAGCATCTGTCCATGCATTGGTAAAGGGAAAGGAGCGTTGCTGCATCGTCATCATCGTCATCCTCCCCGGGACACGACGAGGATTGGGATTGGAGAGACGCCACGGCGACCGTTTTCGTTCAGCCCACCTGGCGAAGAATACCAAGGCGGAATTGCTCGAGACCCCCTCCCCTGTTTTTGCATTTTCTGCAATCTTTCACCATCATCATCGAGAAAACTCAAGGCCCTCTTGAAAAATCGGTTCACCGGAAAGAGTTCCATCATAGATCCAATCCGTCATCTCTGCTAGTTGGTTATGCACAGCTTACCTCTTTTGAGTTCCCGTTATCGATCTGGTTTCCCGAGTCGATGAAGCTTTTCTTGACCGGCGCCCGTTGCTCTCATTGTTTCTCTGAAGGATAAGATTCATTTCTGCTTATTTATTTGTCAAAATGTGGTTGATGTCGTTGTCGACAGGAGGGCGATGAAATTGATATTGAATATTAAGGAAATGTTGTCCGTAGTTATGGGGTCGATTAGTATTTGCACACTAATTCTAAGTTGAATGAGCGGATGAATCGCTTAGCTAAAGAGTTTTTTTTTTATAGGATGACATTATGTTCTTTAAAAATGAGGGGGGAAAAGGTAAATTCTATTGATCAAACCTTGAGGTACACTCCGTCGTTGTCGACACCTCCTTTCCCTTTGCCTTGTTCAAGGGCAATTAGAACTCCAGTGGGACTTTTCTTCTTTTGCCCAATCGGAGAAAAGTCTAGCGCACTCCATGAAGGAGGATCTGACCGACTGACGATAAAGATTCCATCTTTGTTGGAAACTGTTGGTGAAAAAGATGGGTCTGAACGCTCTTTTCTTAATCTTTATCCATCCTCGTCGATAACGATTGTTTGGGTGCGAAGAAGGATTGATCGAGAGTTTCAGATGAAAAGCTTTCTGAAACAGTGAAACAGGGGAACAAAAGGATTTGCAAAAAGGAAACACAAATCAGAGTTTCAGATGAAAAGCTTTCTGAAACGGTGAAACAGGGGAACAAAAAGATCTGAAAAAAGGAAACGCAGATTCTGTTTAGTGAATGGCCGTGCAACTAGTACATGTTCCTATTACTCACACGCTCTCTCTCTCTCTCTCTCTCTCTCTCTCTCTCTCGTATATAAAAATGGTTTTGCGTTTAGGTGCCGAAATTGGGGATCTAAGCCGGCAAACCTCCATAGCCATTCCTTTTTTTGGAGCATTCTAATTCCGCCAAATAAAAATTGCAAATCACTATCGTCAACCAGATGATGTGCATCCTCTCTCTCTCTCTCTCTCTCTCTCTCTCTGAGGTGCTGTGAGTTGACTAAGTTGTAGCGGGTACTCCAAAGTCCAAAGAGGGCTTGTTTCTTGTGTGGGGTCACACCTCAAGAGCAAGGAGAATCTCTGGGCTGACCCAATAGCAAAGAATCCCTAGAGCGTCTGGAGACGCAGATAATTACTATGGCCTACGGGGAGGTTCTTTCTTGTGTAGGGCATATCGCAACTTGAGACATGCAGGGGGTTTAAGAGCTCTTTCTCTTTTCCTCCTTCATAATCAGATGAGATCTTGATTTTGCATGAGCTTCTTGCTTGCGGGTACTTGAGGAGAGCAGGGCAAAAAAATCCCAAGAAAATTTTGATTTGCCCGTGTGAGAATCTCCTGGAATTTTTCTTCATAGTGTGAGTTGCTTCTTTCTGTTTCATTTCATTCTTGTAGCTCGGATTCATGGGGCTAGTCTGTTTTTGTTATGGTTGGTGACGTGTCTGTTTTGGTTATTTGTTTCCTCGATTATGTTTTTGGAGGGCAGGAACATTGAATCTCTCCGGAGCTTGAATCAAAGGATGGTAAATCAGCGGATTACTTCTGGAGAATATGTTTTTCTTTTCAATTCTTGTAATTCGCCGCTCGAACGTTGTAATCGTCCAAACACTCTCTGAAACCCAACCTTTTCCTTCTTGTATCAATAACAGCTGTTTTTATTCAAGGTTCTCCCCGACTTGCTCCCACTGCATATGCGTAAGATAGAAGGATGAATTTGTCTTAATTTGATGGACCCAAGAATCTTTTCTTTTCTTGGTTTTGGAGTTGGTTGTCTAATTTATGTTCATTCGCTTGGTAACTTCAACTACCTATCTGTTGACATTGCACGTTCCTGGGCTTATCTTAGCAGAAAGGCAATTTCCAGCGCATTTAAGATGGAATAGCATCCAGATATCTTTCAGTCTGACAGAAGATAAAAATGGAAGACGCTGTTTACTCACCAATCCCAATGCCCGGCACAGCCCTGGACTCAGCCATGGACATTGACTACATTGATGAACTGTTGCTGGAGGGTTGCTGGTTGGAGAATATGAATGGATCTGAATTCCTCCAACGAAGCCCTCCCAGTTTTAGTGCCTTCTTTGACTCTTCATTTCAATGGCCTGCTTCAGAGAACGTTGAGTGCAATTCCAGCAGTAACCAGCTTCCAAAGAACAACCAAGGGGATATGCTTACACCATTGCTTCCCGGAGATTGTCCTACGGAAGAAGGCCAAGCGAAACCTCTCGATAATCCTCAGTCTCTGAGTGTTGTTGAGTGTTCTAGACGGTCAGATAAACATGTTAATGAAGGATCTGAGTTCAGAGGAAGATGGTGGATTGGGCCGATGGTGAGTTTGGGTCCAACAAGTTCTGTGATGGACAGGTTGATCCGTGCTCTTGATCACTTTCAAAATTTAACAGAAGATAAGGATGTCCTCATCCAGATATGGGTGCCTGTAAATAGAGGCGACAAATGTGTTCTCACAACCAACAACCAGCCCTTTTCACTTGATCCTAGCAGCAGGAGGCTTTCCAAGTACAGGGAAATATCAGTGAATTATCAGTTTTCGGCCAAAGAGAATTCCAAGGAAATGATGGGATTACCGAGTCGTGTATTTCTGAGGAAGGTTCCTGAATGGACTCCTGATGTCCGCTTCTTCAGAAGCGACGAGTATGCCAGGGTTGATCATGCTCAGCATTTCGATATCCGTGGAACACTTGCACTTCCTGTCTTTGAACAAGGGAGCAGGACTTGCTTGGGTGTTATTGAAGTTGTGTTGACAACCCAGAAAATCCAGTATCGGCCTGAAATTGAAAGTGTTTGCAAAGCACTAGAGGTATGTCGAATCTTTTTCCTTTCATTACTTAAATTTTCATTGTGCACTGATTAAATGAAGGGTGCCAAGGGTATCTTTCCTAGTTGCTTTTTGCACCGTCTTAAATCCACTGGTTTCATAATGAATCTGAAGAGGCTTTCTCTGACGACAAAGATCCCTGTTTAAACATATGAATTGTTAAATAGGCATCTTCAGTCATGTTTGCTTAGATATTTTAACTACGTTGCATAGCGTGATGTTTCATATGCTTATGGAATATTGTTTTTTTTTTTTTTGTGGCAAGATGGACAGTGCTACCTGAGATTACAGATCAATTAAAGGAAGCTGCGCTTAACTTAGAAAAAGAACTATCTTCTGTCAGTGTCATGTAGATTCTAATTATAAGACAGACTGAGGACATATTCGCAATTTCTTTACTTAATCTTATTGTTATTTAAGTATAAATGCACTCATGGGATTTTAATGCCTCGAGGAATTGTCATAAAGCGCAATTATTATGTCCAAAAAAGATTTTCATTTCTCAAAAGGGATTTATGGTTTATTTATAATTTAAATATTTCCATTTGCTGACCTTGACACTAATGACTATCTAAAATCCAACTGCAGACGTTCTGTACCCTGAAATTCAGCATTCGTTTTGGAGAGTCCTAGGTCTCATAACTTGTGAGCCATGACTTCCGTTTCGTACATTCAACAAAAAAACTAGGATATTTCAGCTGTTATTACTTTTACCAGTCGGTTTCCTTTGAAATAGTAATCATGCTCGGTTTATGTTTTGATTTTGCATCATCTCATACAAGAATATAAGAATGAATCCCCCTTTCCACGATTGCCAATTTCTTACCCTATTAGTTAGAGTGTTCAGAACTATATCCACTTGATGATATTATATTGGTGATCAGAACCATTCCAGAACAATTGATCTTTTCCTGTCAACCTTTTCTTACTGGAATGATTGTTTACACCTCAGGCTTTTGATCTTAGAAGCTCTGACATATTCAGCAATCACAATATAGAGGTAATTGGATGATTTTGAACGTAGTAATCTTCTTGATGAGACAATACAGTTTTCTTTTGACACCGTGGTTGAGCACCTTTTGTTCTCCATTCAGTCGCACTCAAAATCATATGAAGCTGCAATACCCGAGATCTGTGAAGTTTTAACATCAGCCTGCAAGACGCACAAATTACCGCTAGCCCAGACATGGGTCCCATGTAGCCAACAAGGTAAAGAAGGTTGTAGGCACTCTGATGAGAACTATGTTCACTGCGTTTCTACCATTGACCATGCTTGCCATGTGGCTGATCCTTGCGTCCAATCATTTCATGAGGCTTGTTCTGAGCATCACTTGCTAAAAGGTCAGGGGGTTGTTGGGAGGGCATTTCTAACTAACCAACCATGCTTTTCATCGGACATAACTTATCCGGGAAAAACTGAATACCCCCTCTCTCACCATGCAAGAATGTTTGGGTTGCATGCCGCTGTCGCTATCCGTTTAAGGAGCATCCACACTGGTGCAGCTGATTTCGTGCTAGAATTCTTCTTACCTGTGGACTGTAAGGATCACAACGAACAGAAAAAGATGCTAGGTTCGCTCTCCGTCATTATTCAACAAGTTTGTCAGAGTTTACGGGTTGTTACCGAGGAGGAATTGGAGGAGGAAACTGCCTTGCCGGCAATTCCTGTGCCCTTGGAAGGCAGGCCTCAAGGAAAAAAGTCACTGGGGGTGGAAAGTAA
Source organism: Melaleuca quinquenervia (assembly GCA_030064385.1). Lineage (NCBI taxonomy): Eukaryota > Viridiplantae > Streptophyta > Magnoliopsida > Myrtales > Myrtaceae > Melaleuca > Melaleuca quinquenervia. The sequence continues at coordinate 19,665,808 of CM057723.1, read as the reverse complement.
TCATTTGGAGAGGTGCTATGAAGAAGATTCGTCCTGGAGCGCTCATGTTGGAAAAGTTCAGCGGAGTGATACAGTTGCCTCAGCGACTGAAAAGACCACAGCAGGGGAATTATTTGTTGAGAAATCTTTTGAATTCAGGCAATGTCAAGACTCAAATACTGAACATGGTGAAGATTGCTCTTTCTATGGTGAAGGAAGCTGCTCCGATGCTGACAGGGGAAATACAGGAGATAAGAAACGTACAAGGGCGGAGAAAGCCATCACCTTGCAAGTCCTTCGTCAGTACTTTGCCGGTAGTCTTAAAGATGCTGCAAAAAGTCTTGGTGGTAAGATCGCCAACATAAGCTTCATAAGATATGATTTTCTAGGCTTAGCAACTATTTAAGCACTAGGGACTCGCTCTCTTTCTCTCAAGATTTATGTGAATATGATGGGAGACTTTTCTCTTTTAATTAACTGGGAGTGTTTCTCTGCTTTATTCATGCTTCTCTTTTCTGCAAATTACAATCTTTGTCTGCTTGCACTTGGAAAAAAAAAAACAGAAACTACCCACACCATCATGTGAAATTCATGTCTCAACTCGTAATCAGTTTGTCACTGCCTTAACGAAAATATGAGCATTGTGATGATTCCTTTTGCACATGTTTGGAGACGTGCTTTTGGCATTTGCACGTGTATTAAATGAGTTTTGACAGAACAATTCATTCATTATATTGCATCCAATAGTCGTAAACTCAAGGGATTGGCATTCATGGATACACATCCCATCCTCTCTTGACATTCATTGCCGTTGGCTGATGTTCTTGCCTGCTTTCTCTTTCTGGATTTCAGTTTGCCCCACAACCTTGAAAAGGATTTGCAGGCAACATGGGATCAAACGTTGGCCTTCTCGAAAAATCAAGAAGGTCGGTCACTCCTTACAGAAACTTCAACTTGTAATGGACACTGTCCATGGTTCATCCGGTTCTTTGCAAATCGGCTCTTTCTACACAAACTTCCCAGAGCTGGCCTCTCAAAATCTCTCTATTAACAGTCCCTTATCAAATTCAAACCACGGTGATTGCCAGCAACCACTAAGCATGCAACCTGGAGCCCTGAATTTTAACTCCCAGGCTGCTGCGTCGAAGTCAGTGTCATCGTCATGTAGTCATAGTTCCAGTTCCAGTCAATGCTGTTCCAGCAGGAGAAAGCAGCATCCATCCATGGTGGACCTCGTCGCCAAAGAAGATTGTTTAGTTTCAGAAAACGATGTGAATGTTAGTCCTCTAAAAAGGGTCCAAAGTCATGAGGAGTTACTAGGCTCGAGCCAGGAAGAGCAAAAGCTCCTGCCGAGATCCCAGAGCCATGGATCTTTCAACCCCAACATGGAGAATACACCGCTGTCACCAAATTATCATTGCCAGGCGTCGCCAAAGGAGGATCCTCTGAGAGTAAAAGTGGCATATGCGGACGAGAATATCCGTTTCCGCATGCAGAAGAATTGGAATCTCAAGGACTTGTGGGGAGAAATCGCAAGGCGGTTTAGCATAGAGGACACAAGCAAGTTCGACCTCAGGTATCTGGACGACGACTCCGAGTGGGTACTGCTGACATGTGATGCCGACTTGGACGAGTGCATAGATGTCAGCAGATCATCCCCAGTTAGCACGGTCAAACTGTTAGTCCAAAAGTCTCATCACCGTCGTCTAGGAAGTTCTTTGGGTAGCAATGGCCCTCCACAGATGCGTGATGCTTCATGAGTCCGTGGTCGAGGTTGCTGCCGAACAGTTGAAGCGTGTATTCCGAAAAGGTTTCAAGAACCTCTTTCCATGTGCATTCGCGAAGATCTCACGGGAAGAAGAATTGTAAAGTTAGCACTCTGAAGGTTGGTGATACGCAAGACAATCCGCTGGAGAAGACGCATCTCATCTTGAATGTGCGTGGGAATATTTTAGGACAGACCTTTCGGCTACATTTCCCGTATATAGGTTTTCAGTTTTTGTTTCGAGTTGTATGTTCTTTCAACTGCCATCAAGTCAAATAAAGATGTCAGCATTCTTAGGGGGAGATGAAAATGAACTTTGCCATCTGGCCACCAAAAGAAGAAAATGGGATCTTCTTCCATCTTTTGACTATTCAAATGGCGTCACTGATCGAGAGATCATTTTGTCATCCTGATGGCGACTGTCATCATGCCTTTTCATACCTCAAATCATTAATCTAGGAAGTTAAAAGGCTTGGACAACACCCGGAATAAACAATGGTGTTTACACACACTGCACTCAAGTACCAGCATCTCTCGTGGCTTTCTACGCTTGAATTGGAGTTTTATCGTTGTCCTTCATTCACGTCTATCTACCCGTCCTCCATGGTTTAAGGAAGCGAAGTAGATTCCGCTTCTCTCATTTGACTATTATGATGCGAGTGACTTGCCATGTGTATATCATTCCACGAGTATGTCCTGGAAATAAGCCAACACAGCACTTAAAAACATCGTAGGCACTGATAAATAGACCGTGTTTATGTTTTACATGACCAAATTCGTACTGTAGTCAGTCCCAGCCAACCACTGGATTCTCCCCAAAATCCAACGCCTTTCATTGGACCGGAAATAAAATCCTCCATTTGAAAGTGTCCGTTAATGTGCGAATTACCACGAGGACACTTCTTTCCGATGTTCTACCGCAGCAAAAGGTTTTGAGCTGGCGGTATGGAACACTTGAGGGACATTTTCACTTAGGTGACACACTTTTCCGTTTCGGCAGGAAGAGACGGGACAGCTGATGACATTTTACCAGAGAAGGTAAAGAAGGCTTGCCTTGTACAATGCATCGACTGGGACTTTGAAGTACTATCAGCAGGACTATACATTTTGATCTCTTCTTTTTCATTTGGGAACAATTTTCTTTTTCCAACATAATTTACATTTTTGGAAGATATCCGACTTTTTGTCACTAATGATACACCGTAAAACTCAATGTATTGAAAGAAAAAGAATGACGTAACTGCTGCAAAAAGGAAAAAAAAAGGGGTGGCGATCGCAACCAATTGTATCAAGTTCTGAACAGTGATTGAATCGAGGGCCGACCTTCTTGCTTCTCCACAAGCACACATCTAGAAGGAGGACCGAATATGCTCAAAACCACCTGCAAACAGAAGGTTAAAGTTGCTTAAGGAGGTCAACAGTAACATGAAAGTGATCATTTCACGGAAGCATAGGCACTATAGTTGCTATAAGGCTCAGATCTGACACTGTGCAAGAGAAACAAAGATAATTTCTGCTTATTTGCTGCAAGACTAACTAGACTAAATGAGGGCATCAACTCCTTGTTCTCCCCAGCAAGCCATATGGATAGGCCCAGCAATCATGAAAAAGGAAGCGGATAAGAAATGTATCAAAAATATAAACCGACCAAAAAAAAAAAACCTCACCGGTAGAAATACAAGCCCATGCAGGAAACCCAGGAGAACCAGTGCAAGGTACATCTGGAAGTAGTATACCTGAGAAGATGCTAGCTAAGATGAGAAAATCCTTGAATGTTTTGACGGATCAGTCAAATTGGAAAACTTAACAACATTCACTGACCACAAAAACTTCAGTCCTTGAAAAGCAAAGTACAAGGACTCCAACGAGTTTCGTCAGCGTGATTCCACTGCATACGAATATTTCACAACATAAGGCGTAATGCTTCACTCATAGCAAACCAAGAGTATCTTGTAAATCCATGCCAATGTAGGACTGCAAATTATTCTTCAGTTCAAGATATGTCTTAAGAATTGCCTAAGCCAGTATAAGACACATGACCAAGCTATAGAAAGGATGACTTATTTAACGATCTAAAGAGACAATACTATCCAAGGAATTGCAACTTAAGCATTTCTTCCTCCTTATGCCTCATCTCTTCTTTTTTTTCCTTCTGCTCAGGAGGAAATTGCCAACAATGTTTGAGGGGTTTCCACTGTCACAGGGTATAATAAAGTTCTAGCTCTCCAGCTTCTGCAGATAGATAAATTCATCTATATTCCAGTATAAGGCTCCAAGAAACTTTATAGATAGTCAGAACCCATATGTCAGCCAATGGTCTTTTCTCTTCAGTCCGGTTCAGGATTCAGCAAAAAGAAAAGGAAAGAGAGAGGTGGGGGAAGGGAATTTGGTTTAAATGTAGGTGGATCCATTTGGAGAGCAAAGAAAGAGAACCTAAAAACAGAAGCTCCCATTGTAACTAGAGCCTCCTTCATGCGTTGGTCTTTATCTCCACTACTCACCTGCAACACAAGGGCTCTGTCTGTGATCAAGATTGTGAGAGAAATTAAATTTGCCTAGCAGAGGCAGTGCAAATCCTTCTCTAAGACAGAGAAGTAACTATCAGTAATTGATTAGCAATGTATAGATGGAGAAGGGAAGATGCTAACCGAGAAAGCATGAGTAATATGCACGCAGAACTCGACGGCAATCCCTACTGACATTATCAAATTAACAACGGAGACAGCATTCAACTGGATTTTTAGAATTGCCATCACTCCCTGCAGATTTTCATCTCATAAATGCTTCTGGTAACAAAACAACTACTATGCTAAACGGATTATCACCGTTTCGCACAGATAAAGAAATTTATACTGAAGAGAGAGAGTACCAGAAGATCAATTACAATCATCGCTAGCACCAGTAGGATGATCACTGAACTCCATAAACTGCACATAGAGTCAGATTTAGCTGTTTGTGTGAAGAATTACAAGTCTACAACTATATTTTGGTCACAATCCTCCTTTAACCAAGAGGACAAAGGAAAATATTTAATGAAGAGCAGATAATTTACCTGCAAGTTATAACTAAACACACTACGAATACTGCACCTGTTAAAAGAATTGCAGATTTTATCAGTATTAGCTTCAAAGCAGAGACAATATAACCATGCCTAATACAGCACAAAGGGGGGAGTCTCAACAGTGTCGAATTTGACTTGGTCTAATTCCATTTTCACAGAAATGCATGTGGAATATTCGGTTATGACCATCTTGACACATTCTGGATTGATGCAAGAATCAGATATATCCAAACGCACCAACAATGAAACCGAAAATAAACAAGCATTAAGTAAGGGTAAATGTGAAAAGTGGTCTGACAAAATGATTCAATAGTATGGACTTTGCTATTAAGATCATCCAAGGGTTACACATGAAAGAAGGGACGCATAGAAGCTTTGATTGTAGAGTTCATTGAATATACTGACCAACAGCTATAGCGAGGTTAATCAGTGCCGTCTTCCAAATGTCGAGGTACTGCTCGAAAAACATATAGAAGACTGAATATGGGAAAATCTCAATCTGCAAAGAGAAGGAATATTAGTCATAACAGATCAGATTAAGACTGCTACTATGCACTCTTGTTCAAGTCTTCTCGTCCATAATAAATAAATATGGATGCAGTCAGTAAACCATATTTAGCCCCGTTAAGACAGAACAAGGTAGGATAATATCTTATATGATCATATCACATGTTTGCAGAATAATTGGACATTCTCATGTCCTCCCCGATCGGATGTGCCTCCATTAGGTATAGTATAACACTGGGTAACATCTCCCTTTGTTATTAAGGGAATGACCTGATTTCACTGTAGGCTGTCTTATTTAGTTTTGGATAGGTCCCAATTTGAAAGAAAAAGGAAAAAGCACACTTTTTAGAGGGAAAAAAAGGGCATCAGTGCTTCATCACGCCACTACTTGCAAGCCATTGGGAGGCAATTAATGAATGCCAGTTGCTGACTAGAGAAAAAGTTAAGTTGAGAGAGAGAGAGAGAAAAGAGAGATGTTCCCAGTGTACATGCGCACTGAGCCAATGGCAACAAATAGTGAAAGCTCTCTAAGTTGCCACAGCCAATTGCAGTTGCATCATGTGTGTGCCAGTAGCCATCAGTTACATATGTCAAAGAAGGGCCTGATAGACATCAGTCACATCTCCCTCCCTCTCTAGCCCTTCTTGGTCGTATTTAACACCCGCTCCATCTAATCTAATGTGGAATTTGCATAGAACAAGTTGTAGGGATGGGGCTTTAACTATTTTTAACATTAACTAAGAGAAAAACACAATAGAATGACTTGACTACCCCATTAAGAGTACTACTAATATAATTCAACAGTAATGGTGCAGTTTATTAACTTAGATTTACAGCAGTATATAGGTTACTAAATAACTAAGTTTTGCCTGTTAAAAATTTTACTTTCACTTATTTCTGCATCTCTAATCTAAATGGAAAGAATAAATTTGCCTTAACAGACATCATAGAAGTGTAGCATTTACTTAGTTTTACCTATTTTCCAATTTATAACCCCAAAAGAAAGTTTCAAAATAATTTTTCTCTTAAATCAGTCCATAGTATAAATTCCACTAGCTTGCAAATATATGCCGGTATATGCAGTACAAGGGGAATTTACAAGGCTGGACAGAGTATTGCATTTTATACAAATCACCAAAAATGACCTGGAAGGATGTACTATTCAATTGCTTTGGCAAAATACTGCTAGACAAATATGAATAAGAATATGCTAATTTGGAAGTTACCATCAAACAAAGTAAAAGTGAACTTTTTGTTGCTGTGCATGTTGTTACCTTTAAAGAGTCGGAAACTCTTGAAGTGAAATCCCTTGCTGCTCTCAACGAATTGACATAGTCGACCTGCAATAGATAACAAAGCAAATTCAGATTCCATTACAAATGCAAAGACAACTGCAGAAACTTTTGCGGCAAATTAAAACCTGCTTATTGAGGGGGGTGTGGTAAGTGCGGAATGAAGATGCTTGGATAACTCCATTTTCATATCCTAAAAGAAACATGTTAATAGCCAGTTATTTTCACTGAGTACATACAGATTGTTTCACTCCACAGACATGCTTAATTGTTTATCTCAAGGACCATGTCTAGCTTCACAGACCTAATAATTCCACACTTGTAGTATAAGCTCCATGTCCTCCTTTAGAACAATCAGCTGAAGGTAATGCACTAAGGAACCAAGGAAGCCTCTCTTTAAATTGTGAAGTTGATGGCCGGTCATTCTGAAGCTCTGAGTGACGGAAGCACTGGAAACATCAAAAGATATCTATCAGTTATACATATCAAACAATCAAAATGCCACTTCATTTATTTTGAGTATGATATTTCAATTGCCTATCACCTTCATTATTGCGTCATAAAAGATGTTGAAACCAAACACAAAATAAGAACAGTCTCCTACTACAAGAATCATTACCGTTGTACAGTCTTTGCATAATCCATTTGCAGCACAGGAAGCTTGACCAGAGGGACAGCAAGGCGGCTGGAAAAAAAAAAGCACTGCGATAGAGCTATATCTAGCAACGTACAGCATATTAATGCTACAAAAGTACAGATAAATCTAAAAATGATGAGACAAATCATCTTTTCAACCCCCATAAACTACTACGGAGTCTAAATTAAAACTTAGATTGGACGGATTATTCAACCCTTGGTACAAAAAAACTCCAACATTGCATCTTCCAATGACTTCTGTTACATAGATGATCATTCATATTAGCGGACTATGATCCCATAAACTGAAGAACGTAGGCTTCCTATACATTGCCCAACTCGTGGAAATACAACCCTACATTATATAGTAAACTACTTATAAGACTCCCTTACACAATATCCACTGCTAAACTAGTCATATGATGTGCTTGTTATAGTCAAAGACCTGATCATCTGGGGGACAATAGCTCCCATTTGTAAACTTCCGACAGCAACCAAAAGCTTCCGGCAATACCCAAACCAGAAAATCATCAAGCCATGAAGCAGCTGGCTTTGCAATGTAGCTTGATTCTGGTACTAAGGATGCCCTAGCAATCTACAGCAAAAAACCACAGAGAGAAATAAGCTGTGAAGCTGAAGTAAATGCCATTAATCTAGAGAGTGATCAAAAGAGTAATGGAAGACTTGAGCTTGCTGCAAAGAAAATTTCAACTGCCAATTACTCAGTTTGCAGAATATCTCGTGTGTCCTCAAAATCTGAATTCCATGCAGCATATAGTTTTTCCCTTGAAAATCTCTTATCCCAACAATCACAAGACTTTTCCATGACTTTTTGACAATTTATGATGGCAATAGCAACATCAAAATGAAGAAACATTTGAATTGTAGTAATCAATGCAATCAGCAGTCTTATGAAATGTTTTGTGACTTCAGGGACATTATTTCTTCCACATACTTGTGAGTATATGCAAGTTCGTATATAGAATTCCATGCGCCTTTAGCATATCATGTCTATGAATGAAATAATGACAAAGAAAACTTGCCAATAAGCTTTCTTTCTTCAAATGCAAGAGTGTGAAGAAAAAGCAGGAAGATTATACAATATACAGCATAGTATATCATACAGTGACATCATATAAGGGTTTTCATTTAAGTTAGGCGACAAAAAGTATCTGGAGTTGTAATTTCAGGAAGAATAGAAGTTCAAATGACACCTTAGTGAAAATTGAAGACTTGAACTTCCTAAAAAGTGAACGCTTCAATATCTAGGATCAGTTTTGCAACAGGATGGAGAAATCAATAGAGATCTCATCCATGGAATACAGTAAGCAGACTGATAAAGTGAAAAGTGCATCTCGTCTTAGTGCAATAATCAAAGGCACTTAAGCTTAAGGGAAAATTTTATAGGATGGCAATAACGCCATGCTTTATGGTGCAGAATGTTGGGAAGTTAAAGACCAACCTGTGTACAAAATGGGCGTTGTGGAGATAATGTTTCAAAGGACATGCAGACACCCTAGAAAGGGACTGGAAATGAATCTATCTATGCAAAAGTAGATGAGTCTCCAATCATGGGCAAGATGAGGAAGACCTAAAAGGACATAGAAGGTGTCAATAGAAAAAGATATATGGAGCACTTGGGGCTTACAGGAGATTTGAATCACATGCTATGGGATAAAAATTATTCCTCTAGCCAACCCCACATGGAGGGGTAAACCTTAATTTTGTTGTTGTATGATACACATAATGACTCTTGAAAGGACATGGGCACCGAAGAAAGTATGAGATTATACAGCCATCTAGATCTCAAAAGGTGGGAAGACACCAACAAAGGATTGTTTGACAAGAAGAACGGGAAACCCAAAATGAGAATAAGAAGAGTAAAGGACAAGAAAATCCCCCATGAAACGATGTGAGTTCTTGCAGTCATAAGATAATATGGAATTGATTTTGTGTGTTAGTTAAGAGACCAGCATGGACTAAAGATGAAGGAACGTAATATGTAAAGCAAAGTATAATCAGCAACTACCAAACCACAGTATAAGTGGAAGAAAAAAACCTTTACCTCATTTAAAAGAGAGTTAGAATCACATTGGCTGATGGAGCACAACTGGCTCGTTTGTCTTGACTCTGAGCTGAAAAGTTGAAAAAAATTAAAGAAGGGTTTATCTCTGACAAGAAGCATCCAACATTTGTTTAAGGATCTTAACACACAAAATATGCAATAAAGAATAGCCTTATGATAAGTAAGAGTGCACACATAAAATAAATGATGATAACTAGTCCAGCAAAGCTGAGAACCAAGGCTTTCAGTAATTATGATATCCATCTATTTTAGGATGCAACATCAGTTGAACCACAAACTAAGAATTACAAAGTTAAGTATCACAATGACTCATGCGAAGTTTGTCAGCGCTTGTCAAGATACCTGTAATTGAAGTTCTTTACAACAAAATATAGAGGTGGACCAATCCTTAAATACTCTGAGACATTATTGAAGTATCCCTGTGGGGCATAAAAAAAGATTGAGGTACCAGCCACCATATTATGGCACATTCTCTGCATCAAATGTTTTTTGATAGGTCAAACCTGAAGGTATGAATCTCGGGGAAGAACAATCTTCTGTTCCAAACCAGGTTCAATCCTGGTACACAATGCCTGCAGAGGAGCAAATAAGTTAGATGCCATACATGTAGGGCTACGTTAGATTTGCAAAGGTAAAAATCCAAAAGGACCGAAAAGAGTCACGTCATAGAACAGAGCTACTCACAATACTAGCTAATGCAAAAGCAACGAAAACGGAGACAACCAGAAATTTAACTCCCCAAAGACTGAGAATAGGTGCATGGACCTCCTGCATAGTAATTTAATAGTTATCAGAGGAAAAAGGCATAGCAGGTATCAAATGGAACTTTTGAAGCGCAACTAGCTTTATTCAACACCTATGAAGCTCCACAAATTGCTAATTCAGACAAGTAAACACTGAATATAAACATTGCTGAAATCATTGTATCCACATTTTGCATTGAAGACCCCTCCCCCGCCAAAAAGAAAATGAAGAGATTGAGAAAGAAATTGATGCTGAATATAGAACAATAGAGAGTATCATACGCAACATCCAATTGTACATGGGACTCACAACAGAGCACTACCTTTGACATGTGTAAGCTAATCCATTTAAAGTCTTGCGAAAATCCCAATCAATTAAGAACACAGATTACTTTGAATAATCAAGATAGGTGAAATCTGACAGTTAATTGTCAGTAAAGTAGTAAAGTTTGTTGGAAGCATAGTCCTCTCTGCCCAAAAGTTCTGCCTTGAGGGCCTCACGTATCATAATTATAAGACGTTCCAGCTTCATAAACATGAGAGAGAAGACCTTCTTCTGTGAACTACATATGTTTGTGCAAAAAGAAGCAAAGAGCTTTGGCAAGCTATGCTTGACATAATCTTGTTAAGAAAAAAATTATGTTTGACATGAACACATACAAGGATGAACATGGACCCATTAAACATAGAGAATATGTATAAAGGGACAACATAAGTTGATCTATTAAGTGAATAAATAATTTAAAAGCTGTCCAAGGACAAGAATCAGCAGACAAGGATGAATATTGTGTAATAGTAAGCATCTTGTGGCTAATAAAAATTAAGGCATGTTTTCACACCAGTCCCCCAAATGGGTACCAACTCTCAATGTCATATTTGTAGAACTTAAAAAAGTCAATGTTTACTCCAAAAGTTATTTTCCCCCTATGAGGGTCAGGAGAAGTGAATAATAAATTCACACAGTGACAACAGTAATTTTTGGCAGGACAGCAGCCTTTTAGAAATATCAGTACCATGATTGAACAGATATTTACCTTCATGTACCGAGCCAGCAATCCAATCTTTTTTCTCCCAATTCCTACACTTCAATAATATTGATTCAGTCAAACTTAATGGCAAATTTTTAGGGCAAACACAAACATAAAAAGAGACATAACCAGTTCTTATGAGAGCAAGTAAAAACTCGCAGTTGCATTTATATTTAGCATCCAAATATCCAATAAGAATAATGATGGAACAGATGATACCTTTATCAGAGTCGGCAAATGATGAAGAAAGCTTTATACAAGGAAAACAATCAATCCTCTTGTCCTCAGCTCTCAAAAAATCAAAAACTATCAACGCAACAAAGGCAGTAACTTGCAAGAGAAAGTCCAAAAGAACCGCCAATGCTGCAAAAGAAGATGTTTGGGACATGCTTTAGGTCTACACAAGTGGAAAAAAGTTAATCAAGTCTAGTAATTGGAGAGAAGTCACTATGGTGTAGTGCTACTCAATATAGCTCATAAATCAAAGAGAACCTGCAAACATGGAAAACACGCGGCATGCTGGCATTGGAATGAAGCTTCCAACAGCAAATGCTAGGACCTCAGACAGACTAGCAAGTGTTATTGAAGGACCAACTTCAACCAGTGCATTGCTGATTCGTCCTTCCAATGGCAATTCCAGTGGCTGCCGCTTTACAGCATGGACCAAAATGCACATATTATCCACCCCCACCTAAAACAGAACAAGGATGAGCTTCAACACAGCCAAGTCACTGGTCCCCAGTGAACATCTATCTTGAGTTCTAATGAGGGGAGAAAGAAAAGAAAGCGGTCATATTCTTAAATTAATTTTAAATATATGTTGATTGTCATAGTGCTTTCTTTTATTTCAGTTAGTTAAGTAGAACTAAGGGTTCATAAAAAATCAATTATTTGGAAAATGTTTTCTTTAAAACAATTGTTGTATTGCTTATGAAAATTAATAAACAAAAAATGTCATCATTGTCAGTGAAAATGTTAAGGCGTAAATAGTTGTTGATAATGGAAGAATTTTCCATTGGTGACTTCTTCTGAGGATACGAACAATCATTTTTCAGGAAGTCTTTCCCCAATGTCAAGGAGATTGAGAACTCTGATTGAAATAATAGTGTTTTCCCTTCTTATAACCTACAGAGTCAATAGTAGGTAAGTAATAAATCTTTACGAGATAAAGATTGATGAACAAGATCTTATCCAATATGCAACTTGTATGTCAACTTATAAGGAAAAAAAATGCTGTATCATACCAAAAAAATAAATTCAAAAATATTCAATTAGCCTACATAATGAAAGAGCTTGATATCTAGATATGCAAGTAAAGATAATGTTATGGAACTTGAAGAAATGACCCCTACAAAAATTTGATCATTGGAAAGTTAAATCAAAAACTTAAGCCATATGGAGGAAAACTATATGCAAATAAGGCCCACTGAAACCTGTTCAGAAGTCCAAACCAAAAGCTAATATCATTAAGTAGAGGATGACTACATTTACATTCATTGAAACCATATATTCGAATGATGTGGGATGAAACACCTTTTGTCAGTTGTAGTGATCTTAAAAGTTTTGACAGGTTAGGCATTTTGAGAATGTTCGTCTTTTCTTGATGCTTTTTCTTTTTCTTTTTTTTTCTTTTTCTTTTTTTAGTTTCAAATTTCTTGGTGCTTGTTTAAGCCGGAAAATTTGGGCATAAAAATTTTCAATAAAATAAATGGGGGAAACAAAATTCAGCTTTTGAACCGTGTGGGTAGCAAACTAGTAGTGTCATGAAGACTCGAAGCAAGCATGTCAATGAAAAGAGTGTCACAAAAGCTAGTGAAGAGGGTGCCAGAATGCTCTACTACAATGTTCGGCAGTAGGAACAAATATTGGAAATTAAGAAAGATGAAGCAATCACATCGTCTAGATATGCACAAGCACAAAGAGATCCTTGTACTGACACATGCTGATGCTAAAAATGTCTGGGTTAATGCAGTAGCTAATCTCAGAAAATATCAGCCTTAAGGAGTACACTTACACTTAAAATGCCGAGTCATAGCACTAGTTCTTTTTTCAATTGAAGATTCACCTTCATACTTAAATTTAAGATACATTTTCCCATTCCAAATGTCAAGCTCAATTCAGAAGCATCATGAAATTAAAAAGGATGTGCAGAATGGGACTTACAGCTAGAACCAAAAAAGGAATGACTTCCATGATGATTAATGTTGATTTCACGCCTAATATACTGAAAAATCCCACTGATCCAAGAACAGAGAGCATCACAAGAACCACCCCAGAAAGACCAAGTAATACCTGATCCAACAAATAATTTGAAAAATTACAAGTTAGTAGCTGTAACTTAGTATCATCAAAACTAAAAAGAAGCTCCTAATGTTGCAATTTATACCAATAATTGGTACAACAAACAAGATGTACCTTGGATGAGATGTAGAAAGAGGACAATCGAGGTGTATCTCCGAGAGTCAGAGATATGTATGCAAACATAACAAGATAGCTTATCTGACACAAAAGATACATTAAAAAAATTAGAGAGGCATAAATTCAACCGCTTTATTCAAGAACGAACTATTCAAAGGCAGAGATAAAATTAAGTGAAAATAGGCCGTGTGGTCCACAAAGTTAAAAGAAAAGAATTAATCATCACATTCATTTTTGTTTCTGTTAAGAATTAAAAACTCTACCAGTATAGTTATGGCATCTGCTGTACTCTCTCTTTTTAACTCTTCTTCTATGGAGCTTTCAGATGAAAAAGAGAGGGTCAGATTTTTGGACTGCACCATCTGCAACAACTCATCCTGCCATGCAATTAAAAAATGAAGACCGAGTTCCAAATTCCTAATCAGCAGTAAAAATGAAAATGATATAAATTAGTTAGTTGTCAACTGGGTAAAAAAGATGGCTTAGTGAATTTCTTCGAATGCTTAATGAAGTAGAAAAGTTCTGTCAGTAGAACTGTCAGAGCTCTGCAACTTACCATGATCCACATTACACATATTAGTTGAGTGCTTACAGACGAAAAGATTCTTAGAAACTTTCAAGCGAATTTCTGTGCTGTTCTTTTTGATATGCCAAGAGTACCAGAGTGATAGAAAATTTCAGCAAAAACTAGTGAACTTTGTTATCCACCAAGGTTCAGCACTAATATAAGCCATATGTACATTTTCTGAGAGACACGGCAAACAGCTCATATCAAGATTCGCCATCATAACATATCTTCTGACATGATAGTATCAATCAGAGCATGTTGAAAATGCATGTCCAACACAAAATTGAGAAAAAGGTTCCTTTCAGTTTTCATTAGGTGAAAGAAAACCTGTGCTAGCTGGATGAAGGCCTTCTCCCATGCTACTGCTTTTCCAGTTTCATTGCCTTCTTTATCTAGTGCATTGTTCACTGGATAAGTTACTATAAAAGCAGAGGCCTGTTCCAAAAGACATTGTTAAGATGTTACATTTATTCCCTTTTTTATTTTTTACCTTCTGTTTCCCTGACCAATGAATAGGGTGCTCAACTCATTTAAAGAATTAAATCTTACCTCCGAATAGTTATTACCAGAGAAACCACCTAAAGCAGTGCTTGGATCCAGGGGAGCTTTAAAGGCGCTCATGCATGCATCTGCAGACGTAAAATGCTGAAAGACAGCCCATAAATGTCAAAAGGTGTTCAAATTATGATTCAATGATCAATTATACCTATAAGAACATATATGCCATGCTTTAAGTTAAACGGTTTGCATATGCCAGAATGCTCAGATGATGTGATTAAGCACTTGAAACTATGAGCAATCTCCAAATCTATGCCTGTTATAAGATCAGAAACGAGTGTACCATCTAAGTATAAAGAGCTAATGCAGGAATTAGAATGTTTTAAATTTAAAGCTGAGAAGGCATAATGTTTCTCTGCAGGTAACAGTATCTCACAAATTCCTGTAACTTTTTATCCACAAGTTTTGAAACAAGAGAAGAAATAAAAGTTCCTCAAATTGTTAGCTGGTTCGACAAGAAAAACTATAGCATTTTGAAAACCAATCATATGGTAAGAGGGTCCTGTGAAAAGTTATAGTAAGTTTTTTGTTTACCTATTTATACAACCTCTGACCTTCACACATGGTGACAAAAATCTTGCCTAATAAAATGCAGTATTCATTAAATACATGACTACGGTTGTCTACTAATCCTCCCAGATTTTAATTGGGCACCTAACAATTTTGAGATAAATCAAATGCATCAGCTGATTGACCAGCATTTGTGGCAGATATGTATTTTCTCATTCCCCAGGTCCATAGTCAGAATAGTGGTAGGCAATTGCCTAGAGGGCAGGCTTCTTGGTATTTATTGCCTAACAGCCCAAATAATAGCGAGTGCAACTGGTTTTGCAGAATAACCAGTCTGGCTCAGGTTTTTGCTCATGCCAGTTGAACCCACCAGTCCAGTCAAGTTCCAATCAGTGCAATCATTATACCATTACCTTTCGTCAACTTCATATGCCTAATTAGTACCCCTTGTACTAACTATAATCAAACCAAAAAAAAAATCTATGTTACTCATCAACATGAATAGTTCATCAAGTTCAGCAGACTTGTGCAGAAAATCCGAAAACTTTTGATATTTCAGAATGGTATAATTACCCGAGTTCCAATAAAGGAAGTGAAGGAAACCTCAGGGATTTCTTAGAATAATTCATCCACCATTATGATTAAGGTTTTTAAAAAATTATTTACCTTCAACAAATTAGACCTGAAAAATAGCTGAGAGTACCTGAAAACAGTAGCTGACATGATCGACTCCTCCATAATTATCATAATTCTCTGCATCCATCTTGAAATACTGTTTGCCAGTAGAGAATAAACACAAACTCTCGTCAATATATAATCGAGACCACAAGGCAAGTAAAGTCAAGAAACACTTAAGTGCAAATATTTAACTAAGTGGCCACCATCGGCAACAAGTGTCATCATTGGCAACTACTGATAAAAACAACAAATCCCATTACATTGACATTAATGGTTACTATTAGCATTATTTGTCTGTGCTACAACAATGATGACACTCATAACAACTTGTTGATGCAAGTTCAGTATGTCCACCGATAGCGCGAGTGGATTGAAGTTTCACCTGGAAGGCAAAAAGGTGGCCAGAAAAGTAGCACAATCATTGTGAAAGGTGCAATTCAGCCAAATTTAACCATCCATATGATGGGCATGTACATATTCTCAGGAGAAACCTGCAAGACTTTCAAAATTTGAACTCCCAAATCCTGAGTGTAGGACCACGTGGTTTTTTGGACAAAACCTTTGAAGGAGTACCAACCTCACAAAATTTAATGATTTGGCCCAGACCCAGGGGCCTTTCAAGTGGGGCATTGAGCCCACCACATTTAAACAGTTTGAGAATTCAAGTGCATTATTTAATTTATGTAACTGTCCATCGTATCAACAACAACAAAAATCAACAAACTGACCTTCCTTCATATATATAAACCTGATTACACCCTGACATTCAGAAAGATATACAGCAATATACAACATGGAGGATCAATCCATTATTACACAGAGTACAGCAAGCAATAGCAAGTCAAACACTGCTAAGCTTCCAGTTTGGAAGCGTCACCAAGGCTTTCAAATCATTAATTCCCTAAAGAATTCAGTAATCCTTACTGATTTTTTGCCAGATTTTAGTAACTGGTTAATTATAGGTAATTTAGCAAACTACTGAGATGGACTCTATTCGATATGATTTTTTCTTTTGTTACAGTGTGACAGGAATCACTAATAGGCGACATTCCCTTGAGTACATAAATAACCAAGTGTACCTGGAGGACACTTTGAGTGGCGCAATCTTGGCCTAGTGGCTTCATGCAGATATCAGTGAAGGATATCGTGGATCCAGAATAATTGGCACGAATACCATCAATCTAGAAAGGTGAACA
The DNA here is from genome assembly GCA_030064385.1 of Melaleuca quinquenervia. Classification (NCBI taxonomy): domain Eukaryota; kingdom Viridiplantae; phylum Streptophyta; class Magnoliopsida; order Myrtales; family Myrtaceae; genus Melaleuca; species Melaleuca quinquenervia. The sequence continues at coordinate 19,648,783 of CM057723.1, read as the reverse complement.
ACAAAAATGAAAATTCTCAGGGAAAAACCAAATCAAAAAACTACAGACAAGGTCAACTAATTGGCAATAGACAAATGCACTCTGTAAGGAGATTAATACCTTCTTTTGTATTTCAAAAAGTAACTTAATGTTGTCATCTGTCAGGATACTTGGAGATTTTTCAGGCATGCCATCTGGAACCGTTGCTAAGACGAGCTGGGCAAAAAATTACAGGACAATTGGTTCCTTCAGCCTCAAACATAGTTAGGCTACATAAAATAGCAGCTTTACACCAGGCTAGTCAAATCAAAGAACCAGATAAGAAAAAATGACGAACTGAATGTCAATCTCTGAGAATGACAGTGTAAGCTATCATTTCAATAGAAATAACAAAAACACGCTTAGTAAAGCTTTTTTTATATCTCTGTAACAAGAAAACTATGTGACTCAATTTATAAGAAGCAGCTTTGGCCAATCAGGTGCAGCTGATATAGTCAGTTCACAGAAAATGAACACAAAGCTCGAAGGCAGAACCCTCAGCATAAATAGCAGTGAGAACCTGTTCAATCCTGTAAAATGGAGCTAAATGGTTGTCAAAGAATTGTTTCTCTGCTGCAGCTTTGCTTCCAGGCCCCACCCATAGCTGAAAGAAGCAAGCATTAGGAAGATAAATGCGAGAATAAGGAGTATCATAGCATAGCAAAAGTAAAAATAAAAGAACAAACAGTTGAAACTCAGAATCTATTAATAAGAACCAGAGAATTCTTAATACACACCTTCTCAGGCCTCGTCTCCACCTTGAACCGAATTAGACCTAAACAAAGTAGTAGGACTGCAGCCAGTGACGTAAATAATACAAAGATGGGATTTCTAGCAACCAACGTTCCATATTTCCTGAAATTGAACACTCTTTCAGAAATACAAAGTCAATGAGTGCAAAAGCTTAAATGCATTAGTGGCATAGAAATAGACCTGTAAAACTTTGACAAGTATCCTTGCACCAATGAAAGTTGCACCCCATTTCTTATGTGGGGAGCATCCTCAAGCATCTGGCAATAAACGATAAGGCATTAACACCGTTCTTAAGTTTGCCTAGAATGAAAGAGGGGATTGCAATAACAGGATCTTCCTGAAAGCACAGAAGCCAATTGCAAACCTACTGGACCGCATGAATGAAATGATGAAATAAAATTACCACTCCATGAGATTGCAAAGTATATCAAGACAAAAAGAAGACGTAATTGGACAAGAAGCAATGATGTACGTCAGAAATGAGGAACTAGCATCATAAAAAGGCTGGAAGACTGTAAACATCATAAGGGTCAGCCACACAAATACACCAACCCACATTAGTCATCAACCAGCCATCAAACAATTATTTATAGCATAGTAGCATCTTTGCAACAAGAGAAGCAACTAAAATGGCCATAGCATTGGAGAGTTTCCCTGGTGAACATTGAGGCTAAACATCGACCCTAGGTTTGATATCCTAATTTAAGTTTCATCACGCAATGAAGATAATTGAATTTTCACAGACAATTCTAACGTCGAAAAGTACAAGCAAGCAGGGTTTTCAGAAGATGTACAAACTGATAAGCACCTTCTCTAAGTCTAAATGAGAACAAATAGGAAGATCCAAAACAGAATATTGCAAGACCACCCCAAACTTCAGGTTGCTACGCTATCTCTTAGCTAAACAATGTCTATCTTTCACCAACATAAAATAACTGATTCAGCAGTTGGAGAGCTAATTTTGATTGGATTCTGCATGGTTCTCGATGGCCACTTTCTAACAATATCAAATGGCTCCATATTCACAATACCCACAAGTAATATACAATAACCTGAGCGAATTCACTCTCATCACAATACCCACAAGTGACTCTAGCAGACTCGCAGCAATTTACAAAACCAGGCATGAAAGACTTTCCCAATGGAGCAACGGCATTAATGGATGCTAAGTCATGGAATTGAATGGATGATACGTTAGCTCTGTATTATGGACCCTACTTCCCTGTTCACTATCCTCACTAAAACATAGAGGTTCAAAACATTTTCCTTGAATCTTATACGCCGTACTCTTCTTAACAAACTACAAGAAACACTAAGCAGATAATCTGTCAGTTGAACCACCTTCAATGGTTAGATTACAGAAATATCTGAAAATAACAAAGCAGGCCAACTGAAAACGTGTCCACTAGTCTAAAGTCAATAGTACAAAGTACAGGGCAGAGCAAGTGGCAAAGCACAGCAGGGAATGAGTAGCCTCAATTGATCATAGGAACTAGTGATGCAAAACAAAAAACTAAAATTTATCATCAAGACATAACAAAAATTCAATCTTCAGTGCAAGGCAGAGCGACCCACCTCCATGGGAAGGTTCTCATTCTTTTGCTGACCTATATCTGGATACTGGTCATCTGTGACATTTGACGATGCTTTCCTCATAGCTGTTTTCCTTTCTCTTCTTCGATGGAAATATCCCCAACCAAAAAACCCAGAGATTAAAATGATGTACAGTATTGTCAGGGATAGGTCAATACATTTGGCCTGTATTGTTGAATACATGAAAGTAAGTTTCACGCAGTTGAAGTCTTACACATCAAAATGACAGTATGTGTGTCATTCTCTCACCTTAAGAGATCCAATTCTCACTGAACAAGATCCTTCTTTAGGTGAGGGAGAAGAAGCTGAATTTGAGCAGGCAGCCGCAGAAGGGCAATCACCGCAAGAACAGCCAAGTGAGATATCACCGCAAGAATAAGTAGATACATTCATAGGCTTCATTCCAGAAGATTCTGTCACATTTGGCCTGAACGTAATGGCATAAGGTGAACCAGGAACATTAAGGCCTGCTCGTCTCCCAATAAAAGCAAACCATTCTGCCAAAATCAACTGTACATAAGTGCCAGAATTTGAGGAGAAAAGCATAGCATTTGTCGATTGTTCCAGTTTCTTTTTCAAGAGATAATTGGCATTGTGCAATTTATATACCAAAAACAGACAAGCATTGCCCTCAATGCCATTCAAAGTTAAGTCTGATTCAGATAAAAAGTAAATAAGCACGTCATCAGCTACCAAAAGAAAATTTTCGCATTGCATTGGGATGCAGGCAAATCATGTTCAACAGCATATTATTTTCATCAGCATCCTTCGTCAACATCATCCTGATAAGATATAGAAGGAACTCCTTTCCCCAAGGACACTTTCAACATCAAGATAGATTCCATATACCAGCTCTATGCATCCCAGCAAAGATGAAGTCCTTGCCATGGTAACTGTCGTACCAAATTGACTCTTTGACTAAATTTTGTCAATTAGCCGGTGGTATGAAGAGAGACATTTCTTGAAATGAAAATTAGCGCCCACTAAACATGAGATAGCCCCTCCCCAATCTACCTGCCTCAAAAAAATTTCATTTGGAAAACTATCCACTCTATCACCGATTATCCAAGATCAAGTGCCAAGGATACATTGGATGTGACAATGCTATTCATCTCAATTATCAAATTTAATAACTCCCCTGACATTTGACAAAGTCATTAAGAAGCAAAATCGATAGCTAACGTAGTAATGTACATGGCACAAGTTCCAGAAGCAATCGTGCTTGCAAGAGTAAAACATGAATATAATGTACTCCTAAATATACAAGTCAATATCCATGGGTGGAACTTTTGACACAGATAAGGCAGCTTGTTCAACAACAAACTAATTCCTTTTCTGCCTCATTTTTTCTCAAGCAAATTTCATGTGCCAGTATCTTGCTCTTTCGGACTGCTTGGAAACATTTAGCTTTACAACATCTTTAATGAGAGCGCACGTGTGCAGAGGCATGAATTCTTTGCATAACGCACCTCTAAAATTGTGAGCCCCAGCACCAATAAACTCCAAAGCTCGAGTGTTCATCGTACCAAATTTCACATCCTTACAAGAGTCGTATAACCCTTCACCAAAAGCGTCAGTTATATAAAAGTCAATCCCATCCACGGTCAAATTGTTTTTAACCTGAAAAAAATTGAAAATTAGGAATGGAATGTTTACTCCCTACACATTACAAAGATGACAAGGCCAAAAGTTAAGAGTCGGAAAAGAAGATGAAACGTAAACAATACTTAGTATAGCAACTACTGTCAGCGAATTCATGACAGAGTCACCCTCAATAAGCATCCACAATCCAAGTGTTGTCGTGGGGATCGGACACAGATCAACAACCTTCTAAGAAACTTGAAAAACAGTATATTCCATGCCTTCCCCATATATAAAACTGAACCTAATGAAAAACAAAAGTGGGGCGGGAAGTAGACCATGTCTAAGATATAATCAGAAGAATGAGTAGGATTTCCCCACCTTTGAAACAGAAGTTACATTGATGAAACGGCTTTGATTTGGAGAGCAGGTAAGTTCGCAGAAGAGATTGAGGAAGTTCCTCAGGCATGCAGGGCAGCCTACAAGAAAAGGAATCGCCTGCCAAGTAGCAGAAGAATTAACATTTATACATACTTTCCATGCCAATCCGAATGAGAAAACCAAAATAAAGAAGTGAATATAGTTGAATAATGTCAATTGCGGCAGCAGAAATATTGATCTTTTTTCTTTTGCGGGAAACAAATATTGTGGTCATAGTTAGTGGTTTTGAAGTATTCAAGCAAAGGAGAGAGAAAATTGAGATATGACTCTCATTTACTCAGACAATAGTCTGAGTTCATCATGAAGAACAATGGCTCTTACTTGTTGGACTTGTGCCCGTAGTGTGTTAAACTGAGCTTCTGTGCAGCAAACGTTCCCAGTAATTGTTGGACAGAGACTTTGTATCTTTGATGATAGCAGATCATCCGGCTGAAATAAAATGCATTGAAGTCATAAGAGGCATTGAAACCAGTGAAGCTAAGTTACTGCTCCAAACAGGTAAGGTGAGACCCTAACTAATGGATGACCTCGTTATTTAATTGAACCTGAACCTAAGATATGCCAGACTGCCTGCGTAATCATAATCAACTAACCCACTACATGAGCAAGGTATAAGACCATGAAGTGACTATGAAAAGTTAACACAAATTAAATGACAAGAATATTTGTGAGGATTGATAATGAAATCATCAAGAATACAAAATCTTTCATTCGTGGAAATGCCAAAATGATTCAGAAATTCAGCTTCAACGTCCTCAAATATACCTTCACAGATGGAGAGCCATAAGGGCAGTTAAGAACTTTTCCATCTGATCGAGCTCCACAGATGTCATACATAGCACAATATTCTTCAGAGGGTCGTTCCCTGAACAAGTGCATGGGTTAACAACAATTTCCGCTCTGGATCCAATCAAGACAAAGTGAACGTCACCACCATTTAATACACGGCAGAAACGAGTGAAGAAATGTTAAGATGCCTGCACTGTGCTGAGGAGCTGCGCTCCCATGTGATGGCCACAATAACAAGGAAAATGATATGTGTTCGAACATGAGGCATCATGAATCAACAACATAGATTACTTGAACTTCAGATAGAAAGTCTAACCGGACTGCATTGACTGAAAATTGATATCAAGGGTTCATCCTCGAAATTACAAGACAAAGAACACTTGCATCTCGAGCAGTGCACAACTGATAGACACGAAATTTCCACACATCGAGAATTGCAGAAATCGAATTCCAATCATTATCTAAGTGCCAAGGCAGCTTGCTGCTTATTTTTACAAAGTCAGCCGAGCCAGATCAGAGCCTTATTCCCAGTAACTGAAATTGTACCCAGCAAATGAGAACTAAGTCTCACCCAGATGTCGCGTCTGACGTCAAAAGCAACCGGGTCTCGGGCTTATCCGCGCCGATTACAAACGCGGCAAATAAAACCTGCACACCAAAAAAAAAAAAACAAGGGAGTTCAGTCAACTCCCACTGACGTGACCTGAAGAATCTCTTCAATCCTGTAACTTCCGAATTATAAAGGCCATATAGCCCAGAGAAGTGAGAACCCATTGGATGCCCAGACACACTAACGCGTCGTAACCTCCACATGCCATGCAACGACGCTTCTTGAAATTCTAATCCCGGCGGACAAGTCCCGAAATTTAACCCACAGCCACTGACTTTTAAGTCGTCCCATGAGTTCGACAGGAAAACCGGGGACAGAAACCAAACGACAACACCTGGCCGTCCAAAACTACGTCTCCACTGACGAGCGAGCGAGCGAGCGAGCCAGAGTGAGCTTCAAAAGGCGCAGGTGGTCGACAACCGATTTCCAAATCTACCTCTGTAGATTCGCCATAGCCGACGGACGTCCAACGTCACAGGATCGTACTCGACGGCCATTCCCTCCTCGAAAAAGGAGGCGATCCGAAGCCGAACCACGGCAAACTCACGCCGCGAAAGCGAGAAAACCCGAACGGAAACCGCGACAGAGAGGAGAGAAAAATAAAAGCAAACGAGAGGAGGACGGGAACGAGAGGTTTTCCTGAAACAGAGGGACGAGCGCGAGAAGCCTCGGGGGAAGGGCGGCCATTGCGGTGCGCCGCCAGCTGCCTCTACTTCTCCGCAGGGGACCAACCCGAACCGCGTGTAGGGGAGAGCTTGCTCGCAGTAGAGAAAGAGAGAGAGAGAGGGCGAGTCAAAAGCCGGTATTTATAGTTACTGAACTGAGTTGGACTCGGTTCGCCAGTGCAGAGCCGTAGCTGGTCGAGCAGGGAGAGACTTCGCCCGACTCGAGGGGCGAAAGACCATCATCATTCGAGTACGCCGATTTTGGCGTTATTTACAGGTATGCCCCTTGCTTTCGGTTCGTTTGTCGGGTGCGAATGTGCTCCACATTTCGATTTTGTTAGGCAGCGTTTCGGGCCTGAATAATTTTGCTACACGCTCGCCGAAGAAAGAAAATATTAATGCCGATTGCACCGAAAAAAATGACTGCTTTCTTTTGTCCTTTCTTTTTATTTATTATTATCGATACGTGACGGACTCAACTGATGAGAAAAAAATTTCGATCATTTATGAATAGGAATTATCTATAATTTAAAGGAATCGAGAGAAAGTATGATGGGCAATCTCAAATGTAACCGTCAAAGAAATAGGCATAGCGTATTGGAATAAAATAACCGTCAAGATAGTGGAATTAAAGTCATTGAAGTAGTGAAGTAGATTCTAATTTTTTTTTTTTTCTCTTCCAATCATCCACGAGATTCCAACTCGCCAGATTTCAACGAGCTCGATCTCGCTAGATTTCGACGAGCTCAATATTGCCGACTTCAAACAATGCTCGAAACTCGTCAAGACGAGATCGAGCTCATCAAAATTCAGCAAATCTCAACCTCAATAGCCTTAGGCAAGCTCGGCATCATCGAATTTGGCAAGTCTCAAGCTCGGCAGTCTTGGTCTTGGACAAGCTCAGCCTCACCACTAGATCCTACAAAGCCAGGTATGCACCTTGCGCCTTAAGACTTGGCCTCTCGAGCTTGCCCGAGACAATGATCAAGTCTCATCAACCAAGGGTGAGCTTGAGCTCGCTGACCTCAATGAGGCCCAAGCTCACTAATTTGGCGAGGTCTCAGTGTCCTCGGAATTTGTTGAGTTTGTAGAGGGAAAAATGAGGGGAAAAAAGGGAAAATAAAAAAACAATCTAATTTATATAATAATTTTCATAATTAAAAAATGACTCGTTAATGACACTTAAAAATAATTATATAACCCATTAGATTAACAAGTGACCCGTTTAAGATTCATTTAATCTTTTAAGTTAACCTATTTAATCTCCCATATGAGTTAAAATTTGGATTTTTGACACATTTTACCGCCTTTAGTTATGACACATCTACTTTAAACTAATTTCCATCTTAACTGGAAAAATCTCAAAGTGGTTTCCTCGAGCCAACTCAATTCTCCAATTAAATGTGTGTGTCAATACGAGTGGATGATTCAGATTAGAATTATCATTCTCCATATTAGATCCATCATGTAATCATCTTCGGTATATAAAGACACACAATTTATACGGTACGAAGGAAATCAATTCGAGTTATTTGGTATTTTCTGAGATAATTATGTCAAGAAGCTGTACCATTTCGAGATTTGACAGGGACATCGACTCTAAAAGTATACGTTTTGTTGGTTTTAATCGATTGACACATTTTTAGTGGACACTTACAAAAGAAACCCCGGATCTTCTGTCCCCGTGCTTTTTTATTTTTTTTTCCTTTTTTGCGGCTGGGTGCGGTAGTTTTGCCAATCTTGGTGCTAAATCGTGCTATTTGATTTCCCCCAACTTTTTAGAAAAATGCGGTGCCGCTGAAGTTGGTGCACCAAATCCCACCCTTTGATTTTGCACATCGTGGGGGGTTGATGTGGCTTTAAATCGAGGGACAGAATTTGGTAATCGAAAGCGACCCGTTTGACACTCCGGGTGCTGTCCTCGAGAGCCTCTCAATACCGGATTGATTGTACAATTTACCCAAGACAGATGAGTCGTTCTGATTTTAAATTGGAGGAATCGTGACCCGACGTTCGATCGTTGGCGTGCGAGGAGGAATGGCGGTGGTCGTTATCGTTTTCGCGGTGCAATCATTAATGTGAAAAAGAGTAGCACTATATGCTTACCGCATCACGATGTAAGGATGTGCGCTAGCTAAAGAGCCTGAGCACGGATAACTAGAAGGAATCTAATAAATCGATATGTATCGCAAGGAATTATGTCGACGCTAGATATGTCCCAAGAGATGACTAATTGCGAAATTAATAAACCCTACCGCTCCATTTCATAAATGACGAGAACGATCTTCATTAATTCATTATCGTACACAATACAAATTATAACCTTTTAGAAAAAAAAATTCCGAATCATTTTATTCTCCACGAAGTAAACACGCCGTGCATTTCATTAATTGCTACTTTCGGGCCATTTGACGAGATCACGCCCTCCCCATGTGGAGGCAAGACAATTCTCAACTTGGAGACGGAAGGATTGCGTAATGTTCTTGACTTGACGCAGCTTCCTAAGTGGAAAAAGGCATGCCTATCGAAAACAAAAAAGGGCGACATGGAAATAATCCGATGAGATCCTTATTGCCGTCAATTCAAAAACAAAAAAGGCGCCGCTAGGAGTCGGACCCGGTCGGGCCCCGAAACCCGGCCCGACGGCGGGTGCCCTACCTAGGCATTTTCAGTAGGATAGACATGAATCTCATGCGTGCGTAAGGCTTTAGCCCAAGCAAAAAGGGGGAGGCATGCCTCGCGACCCCCTTCCCCGTTCGAATTGCATGAGGCCTTGCGATGTTATGATGGTCGTGCCAAAAGTGATTTGGTTTTTAATATGCGGTCGTATGATTTCGCATGCATCGACTTTCTACTCATTAGCAATTCTGCAATCGAGACCCAGAAAACATGATTGATTATCCCCCCAAAAAAAAGGGAAATCTTATTTACTTCCCCGTTACGCGATGCAATGCAATCTGCCCCCCCTCCCCCATGAATTTTGACCGTCGATTGTATATATGTCTCGAATTGGGGGCCCCCAACGTTGTGTGCAGTCGCAGGAATGATGTCTAAAAGTCAAAGTTTGGGCAAATTCGAGGTGCAATTCCGTGGAAAGATCGGTCAACCCTTTTTCAAAAGCGTGGGTATCTGGCGTGCACCTAGCATTCAAAATCTTCAGGGGTTTTGAAATTGTAATCTTGGCGGTTTTAATCTTTCAAAAAAAGTATTGATGAGAGGATAATGTCCTTAAATCATGGGGTCGTCCCACATCGATTTTTTGTACGTGGTATTCAAATCGAATGATGGAAAAATAAATGATCTACATGCCTTTAATTAAAGCGTTTTGATGAATTTAATTTAGCTTTGACTCTGGCGAGAGAGTTTCAAATTGAGGTTTTTTTTTATCAAGACTCGAGGTGGAATTTAGGGTTCGGTTGGGCATGCAGAAAAAAATTGAATTTATTCAACAAAAATCAATAATATCACTTAAAACAACTAGTCAACAAAAAAAATATTTTCGTTATTGGTAATAATTTATGTCCAAGCATTTTTCATATATCATGATAATATTTTTTCCTCGCCGACCTCTGGAAATTATACATGCAACATTTTTTAAGAATTTAGTTTTTTGAAACGTGTGTTTCGATTATTTAAAATTCGTTTAATCCATGCAAAAGTAAATAATCTATAAAATATTTTTTCAAGAAAATGATGTCCTACATCGCCCACTCAACTAAGATTAGCCAGCACCGATGGAAATTCAATGTCTAAACATCTTGTTAGACGGCGAATTCATTTTTCATTCGTTCGATTTCATAACCAATCATTTTTTACAAGTATATATATATATATATATATATATATATTTTTTTTTTTTTCCGAGCCATTAGTCTTCCTTTTTTTTTTTCTTTCTTTTTGGCGATATAGACCCGGGGGGTCGAAGGAGAAAACGAATTGACGGGAGGGGCAGATTAGTAAAACGAGGGAGCGTCGAGGATTGAATGCGAGTTTTAATGGCGGAAGCAGAGCGCTCGGTGGGGAACGGTTGGGAGTTGCCCCCGGGGGGGAGTAGGGGGGGAAGATGGGACTTGGGTGGGATTAATGATGGCGGGAGTGATGGGGGTGGGGCCCAGGACGAGGAGATTATGGTAAAAGCGCGGGGGGAAATCCCCCCCCCCCCCAGTTTCTCCAATCCCCGTTTCGATCCCAGCGAGCGTCATCATTGCCCGTCCTCTGACGTAATCATCATCATCTCCCCCACCACGCCTCGTGCCAAAAGCAGATTCTCTCTCCTCCCTCTGTCGCCACCCTTACCCCCACAACCCTTTTTGCTTTCCAATTTCTTTTTCCCGTCTTATATTTATTCCCCCTTTTATTTCTACCGCCACGTGGCGCGCAGGGCGTCCCCCCCCCGGGGCTCGGGGCTTTGTCCGACTTCCCATCTATCCATCAACGGTCAGGACGACCCTCCGTTTTGTTCCCCTTTTCGCTTCTCTTTTTTTTTTTCGCTTTTCTTTCTCCCTTTTCCCCAGTCAAAACTCGAAAATATTTATGTAAATCTTCCAGAAAAAGCATAATAAGTAGTGAGATTCGGAATTAAGTGGAAATAATAATAATTACCAATCCAGACGGGCCTTCAGTCTCGTCGCCGGTATGTGGGAAAACGCCTGACGCTGTTTTAACTTTGAGTGCGAATGATCATATTTTTATTATGGAGAATTTTTTTTAGAAACATTTTTTTATTTTTACTATTTGAAATAATTTCTGAGTAATATAATATTTTTGGTAACTACACAAAATTTTTACTATTAGAATAAAAAAAATATAAATGCATATGGTATAATTCACAAATTTTTTTTTTCTTCTTACTTGGCCTCTTGCCACCTGACCGCCCCCAACCTGTGTCACCGTAGCCATTGGCCACCCATAGTCGACTGCTGGCCGGCAGTGGGGTCTTTGACGATAGTGTTTGTTCTTTTACTGTACATACCATTTATGTCTACTTCGGTTCTCTTTTTTCTTATTTTCCAATCATTCAAAGAATTCATTGCTCATTTCGTGAAAATAAATGATATCAAAAATTAGTTTCTATAAGATGGATGGAAAACTATAGAATTTTCTTTACCAAAAAAAATTGTAGAATTTTTATTTGATTAATTATCTCGGTGACCGTTCGAAAACTTTGCATGCATTTGTGGCGTAACATCGTTGAACATCACCGTAACACGTGTAAACTTTAAAGAGATTTTCCATACTCTGCTAAATTATAAATTGTTTTTCGCTCGAGCAGTAATCAATAATTTGAATGGTTAAGAAACAGTTTATCGAGGATATATATTGTGGAACCAAAGAAAATCCGCTAGCTTGCTTAAATGGTTTCTTTGAAGAATTATTAAAAGCAAAAAGTATCATTCGATCGGATTTCCTCGAACCCCACTAATTAAGATTCTTTAAATGCATAAAAGTCAAAGCAACGGAGATAAGATTTCAATTATATTTTGATTCAATTTAGGTGAATTGAGATCGAAATAATTATGTCATTTAAATTTCTAAATTTTTTCCTGAAAAAATAGAAGGCCCACCGACCTTAATAGAACCGAAGCTTTTTGATCCGGATTGGTTTGGCCTTTTTTGACGGTCCTTCGCACGATGCTTTCTCATCGTTAAAGCGAGGGACATTCATAGCGTAAGTTTGAGGGTAAGGAATTGCGAAAGACTCAATATTTCATATATTTATTAAGAAAGTGATTCTTAGCAAATCTTGCAACTTCTATAAATACTAGTTGTGAACACAACACCATATGCAGGACATGATGTCAGTAGTGCAAGTTTGAGAGTAAGAAATTTATCTTATTTTAGAGAAAATGAATGATTGAAAACAAAAAAATATTGACTAAAAATGAAGAAATGAAAGAAAAATATTTTCATTGTTCACGAAGATATTTACAAATTTCACTCGTTAATTAATTATTTCTAGCCATAAAAGCGAACTATATTAAAAAAAATTCTTAAATTATTTATTTTCTAAAAAATAAATTGAGCTTAAATTTAAGTTTCGTTTTTCACGGAAAATAACATTTTGGAAAATATTTTTCGGATTTTCCGGCATTCATTTCAGGGAAAACAAAATAGTTAAGGAAAATATTTTTCACTGATGAAAAAACACCTTCAAAAGTTAAGAAAATATTTTCCGCTTTTTAGAAAATAGAAAACATTTTTCATCTTCTGTTGTCACCTTTAAAAATTTTCCATATTATTTCAAAAATTGCTTGTGACTAACTGCCGATCAATGTGGAACCAAACAAAAAGAGAATAAATAAATAATAAATAAATAAAATAATTTTTCATATATTTCAAACAAACATCTAAAAATATTGTTATTTTTTAAGAAAAAACTTGAAAGTTTTTTTTACAAACGAATACTTGAAAATATTGTTACTTTTTAAGAAAAAAACTTCATGGAAAATTTTTTTACAAACGTTGTCCGTGAAATGAGGGAGCCTTAGAATGATTATCATAAATACATCTAAAACCCCTTCTTGTTTAATTAATGCATTTAGACGAAAACGAACCGAAGCAGGACTTAACTAATCGGAGCGCGGCGCTATGTCCTTCTACTTAGTCGGCGTGATCTCGCGATTAACCTCTCAAATTATCCTATTATTATTCCGCCTTCCTTTTTTATTTTTCTAATTTTCCTGGCGGAACGTACCCTCGAAACATTAATTAAATAATTAGATCCACTGAAAAGTGGAATCAACAGTCGGGCAGCATCGGGCGGCGGGATTAGCGAAAAGTAGGCGAGGGGGAGAGGTAGGGGGGGGTGAAATTGGGGGAAAAGATGGGCGAATGCGATTGAAATAATGGCTTGGACCGTTCGTCTAATCATTGAGATTCGTGGAAAAGATTGCGGGGGCGCTCGCTGTCCCGCCGCGGCTGCGGATCTGATCTGATCTGATCCGGGTCGTTTACACTGAACAAAAGGGCTAATCAAGGAGCGACTGATCATGATTTTGGATATATATATATATTTTTTGAAAACGACGTCGCTTTCGTCGTTTGTAACGGAGGTGAGCAACAATTCAAGGTCACTGGCCTAACCTAATCAGTTCTAGTCAGATTTATAAGACTAATGGATCGGTCCTCATTATTAAAATCTCAAACCCGATACAGTACGGGTTAATTATCGGTCTTAGGATTCGGATTGGACCAACCCGATAATATAATATATTATATAAATTAAGTATTGTCGTATATAAATAATAGGCTTTCACAAAAATTGCATAACACCCCTTCTCTTTTTATTTTGGTGAAATCTCATCAACCACCATTTCATTTGCATGTTGGAGAGTGGGCAACACAAAGGCGTTAGTTGCAATTTATACGATGAGGAATAGGTTTAATATGGTGTCGCGTGATCTCATAATTTTGCCGATGTTCAATCGTAGAATACTAATTAAAACAAACAAGCTAAAGCCTCCAGGTATGCCATCCCGCACTAGCGAACAACCGTGCTCAATCTTCCAAAGGACGGAGATGAACAGTTTGTCTGGATTAAAAAACACATAATTAGTAACTTTGTGCGTCATGCGAATGAAAAGAAACTGCAGTTCCTAGAGGTTTTTATCAGGCTATGAAGAAGAAGAATATAATTTAGAGAGACATGACTTTTTCATTTTGTCCGAGGAAAAACTTATTTTCGGAAACTCTTATTTCGCAAATCAAGAGTTACACACACATGGTATTTAAGACTCATTACATGCACTACGACTTCTCCAATTCTGACAACATTTATGAAGACTCAATGACACGGACCATGCTTTCTTAAACAAGATTCACGAGTCCCCCAATCTCAAGGCTTCTTTATTTATGAAGTACATATTAACCATGTCTTCATCGAACACATGTTGTTTTATAAAACTTCCTGTATGAAAAATTCGGCGGTGCTTGGTTGACCTGGGGACCGGATCGACGATCCTCGGTCTTAAGGATCCCAAAAATTAAGAACCGACATTGTGCGAGTTGGTCATCGAATTGAGCATAAGACCGTCCCAACTCAAACCATGCTCACCCCTAATTTGAAGAAAGCGAATGAGCAGGAAATATTTAAACAAAAAAATTCTTATTTTGGGAAATGTTGTTCAAGTTGTTCGTGCGTATGATCTAGAGATTTCCTATGGACTTGAGAGAGGAGGCTGGAGATTTTTGCCTAGAAAACCATTCGCACGGAGCGGGCACATCATGCGCTGCTCTTGCGAAAGCATCGTTCATCTCGTGATCCGACCCCCCGTACGAGTGGATCACCACCGTCGGTGGAAGTGACTTAAAGAAGGAAATATTCGACTTCTAAACGGTTGATGGTATGTACCAGCCACAGGACAAAAGAGAAAGGAGGGAGGAGGAGGAACAATATTTCATGTTCTCCAATATCAAAATAATCTTACTTTTTTTAAACAGCAAAAAACCAAAACAAACCTTTTTGCTCGATTAATAAAATGGATAGTGATATAAATGGCTAATAAACTTTTGAATTAATGCACGATACGATGTATGAACTTTAATTTCATTTACGTGGTCCATGAACTTTATTTTAACGTGCAATGTTGTCTATACATTTTTTATTTTATCTAACATGGTTCTTGATCTTTTAATGAATTTTCGATTTAATTTGTGAATTACATGAGAATGCTCACATGTCAAATATCTTCGTGTAGCTTAGGGGCTCGTTTAATATATAAGAATAATTCAAGTGTTCAGGGTTGATATTGCGTGTTTAGGGTTAATTCAATAGATACCTTTTTCCTTAGCAAAGTTTTACCTTTTCGGGACATTCAAAAAGTCCAAATTATATAAGTTCCAAAAGAGTAAGTTCATGCATTTGACATATCATGATAAAAAATCGATGCGATTCAAAATCACAATTTCCCTACGTCGCCATCGAAACAAGTGTCGCCCCTCAAACCTAACTCCTGCGATCAGGATAGAAATCCTTTCTCCTTCTCTAGCGTACTCAAATGTTTCAAAGCGCGACATTAAGTAAATTGATTGAGATGGTTAACTATAGCAATAGGGACCAACGATTTGAATCGAGCATTATAATGATTTTCGATTACGTGCCGTATTTACCAACCGAATCCATATTGGACAGAAATCGACAGATTGCCGCAAGGAATCCGTACACAAGCTCGTGGCAAAGAAAAAAGAAATCACATGAACAGGTCCCCCAAAAAAAAAAAATTGTGAACAGCTCTTTAATTAATATTTTCAACATTGAATTACCCGTTATTAAAAAAACATGTTTAAAAAAAAGGAGGAATTCAATTTAAAGCGGCGCCAACTACTGCGGCTTGGAATGCCGAGAATATCAATGCATCGTCCAGTCGAGCGCATCGCATCAAATCAATCTCGTCTTCAATCATTTCCACCCGACTTTTCTTTTCGAGTGTTCATTGACGGTCCAGATATTGCCCCCCGAACCATGTATTATCCGAACGACTGACAATGTCGGAAACATCTCACTGTAACGTGACCTCTCGATGCCCGCAATTCTTAAATAGCTGCGGGAAATGGATCCGGATCGGCTAACATGTCCGGAACAGCTAATGTGGAATAGTCCACATTGGCCGATCCCCACGTACGGAGAATCTTCCCTCATCTTCGATTCTTTTTCAGATGAATTCCCGAAATTTTATTTTGATTTTCGATCTGGAGAAACTATTTTTGTTTATTGGCGTCAAAACAGAACACGGGATATTTACCAAAAAAAAAAAAAACAGAACACGGGATATAAAAATGGACCATCCACACCAAACAGAGTGATTATGTTCGTTCTTCTCTTCGTTTGTGGATTCCCATCTAATGATTCGCGACAA
Source organism: Melaleuca quinquenervia (assembly GCA_030064385.1). NCBI lineage: Eukaryota > Viridiplantae > Streptophyta > Magnoliopsida > Myrtales > Myrtaceae > Melaleuca > Melaleuca quinquenervia. The sequence goes on along the minus strand of CM057723.1, from coordinate 19,632,479 downwards.
CTCGGTGATCTAAAGAATATATATTTGTTATTTTCACAACTAGTCCTCGAAAATTGTAAAATTTATTTAGTTAGCTTTGTGACAGATGGTTCGGAAGACCGTCTAATAGAAACTCCTGTAAAAAAAAATATGAAATGCCGTATTCTTAGCGATAAATGAGTACCGTAAAAAGTAAAGTCTTTGATTTTTCGATGTTCATGTACCTTAATTGGTCCACGAGATTTTATTTATAGATCGTAAGCCCACTTTGCCATTTAGGTCGATTGTTTTCAAACTTTTGGCAAACTTTGATAATATGTGAAATCAAACTTTGCCTATATTCATTTACTTGCCGAAGCCACATTAATCACTTCTTCAATGGCCAATCGACACGTGACGAAAAAAAAAATCGACACGTGACGAAACGTCGCGACTCATGAGTCCTTTCCTCCTCCTGCGAGAGTTTGACAAAGCAACCGTCGGGTTTGGAACGTAATGTCCGAGAGAAGTCGTTTTCTTTTTCCTACTTAAATTATATGCACGTTTTAGTGTAGAAAGATAAAAATTTATAATTGTTAAATCATGCATGACACTTGTCTAATATTTTTATTGAAGAACTGTCCGGCGGCGTTTGCCAATATATTTCATGTGCTCTTTACGTTCATACGATCTCCATCTATGTGTTAATTTAAGTTTTTTATAAATTGGTAATGATATCACGAAATTTCATACGATTCAAAGCCGGTCTGATCCTTTATGCAAACATGCGTTTATCCTCATAACTCGTGTGTGAGGGGCGTTGTTGAATCCTATATGCCCTACCTATTAGCTAGCAGCGAGATCTCACCGTTCTAGTGTGATGTTACCAATTAATCGACTTTCATATCCATTGACAATCTATTCGTGCGACAAAAGCAATGTTGATCAATTGGGCACATGGTGAGCAGAGCATGCGATGAAGCTATTCAATCATAGACTTTCATGTATGCATGGAGCTCACCATGGAATATGAAGTCCTCATTCCATTGTATGACTTTTAAAATCACCATTCTTCCGAATTATTGACGTGGATGAAATAAGAAATGATAGTTTGATTTGATAAGTTTATAGATGTAAGGAAATCATGTGTCATACAAAGAGCATATTACTCGAGCAATATTAGGAACAGGGGAGAGATAATATGTGAAATAAACTAAGGTGGAATCTAGCTCCATTATCTTATCAACAAGTCTAGCTTGAAAGTTTAAACTAGCAGATAGAACTCACGCATATGAATCTTATCGATGAGTAATGTGAGGCACTCTTAAAATAGAGATTGGAAAAGTCAATATCACGTCGGGCTCATCTACACCTTCTTTATCAAAAGTTCTTTCATTGATATTTTTTTGTTGGAAAAAAGTAAAAAAAAAAACTCTCAAACCTATCATATTAATGTAAATTTAGTTTCAAGCTTTTTCAATTGTACCAATCAAGTTTTAAAATCTCTTGATAACATGCCAACATAGTTCATATGGCCAATTTTGAACTAATAGAACTGACATAGGTAGTGAGTTGTTTTACGCGATACAATCAACGTTGGCATTAACAAATGTAAAAAAGGACGGAAAAAAAAAGTTAGAATTTCACGTGGGTTCCATCTACAATTTCTCTATTTAAAGTTCTATTATTGATCCGTTGTTTATATTTTATTTTTTGTCACGGGAGCTCCAGGAAAAAAAAAACTAAGATGGAAAAAGCATATTTTTTTACCCTTTTGAGAGATCCAAGGAACAAGAGCTCCTAGGATTACCGATAGGCTCTGTTCTCTTCAGCTTTTTGTTCACCACTCGAGACCCCTTCTGGAAAAACACGCACTTTTCCTGGTAACCTCGAAATTTAAAGAGGAGGAGAGAGAAGGGTTAACTTTTTCCATGATGATTATGATGACTAATTAGGTGACGTGTGGTGATTAATTATTGAGATTAACAGGCCTCGGGTCCTTCTCTTGGAAACAATTATTACCCCCGCTGAGTTTGTGCTCGTCGTCCTGCTTGGTTGGAAGTTAAAAAAGCAAAGGAAAAAAGATTAGTTTTCTTTTGGGAGATTGGGCTTTTGTCCCGTTGCCCGCCGATCTCGAAGTAAAGTGATCCCTAAAGCTAGCGCCACCGACCGGCAAAATTAGCACTTAATTCACATATTACGGCTCGAGTATTTTAAGGTTCTTGCAAAGATAGCTTGAATGATTTACAAATTTTAATTGAACGCGTCATATATCATTCTTGGAGATCCGATTTATCTGATATGATCACCGAACCGTCGCTAAATATTAGATATGATCCCTAGAGTGTCTAAAAATGTCCAGCGTTATCATTCCTTTAATTCAAGTTAGCGAAATCTTAGGATATAACTTCCCATTCGTTAAATCTAAATGGTAGACGAAAAAATGATGGATGCGCACATTATCTAAATAGTATATTCATTTCAGACCGTGATATAATAAACATCGTCTTTGGATAATGATGGATATTTCAATACCCTAATTTATTTTCTTTCACTTCCTAAAATAGAAGGCTAAAAATATGGACATGTTGACTCGTCTCTCTCAAAAGTCCAACCCAGTTACGCAACTATTCACTTCGTTAAATAAAAATCCGATTTGTTGTACGACCAAAAGGAACGGCTACTTTGAATATCTACCGACAGTTTGCGGGTCATAACGAAGCAAATTGAAAATCTAGAAACGATGTTGCATATCGTGCCGTGCCTTCTTCTTCTTCTTTTTATACCGCAATTCCTTTACATGCTCCGCAACATCATTCGATGTATTATTACACGAGTCCGTCCGAATCTCCGAGATTTCCGAGTCCGTTAATTTTTTTCGGAAAAGAAAAATTGCTCGCGGCTAGGTTTTAATTGGAGCTCGATCCTTCCTCGCGTTCGTTTTCAGCTCGATTGCCATCATGTTACCCATCAACAACGCATGGAAGTCACGCCACTCACCAACCTAAAATTCCGAACCCAATCACACAAAGATTCCATCACGAGCCAAAAGAAAATTCCCAACATTCCAAGCACATATTATTAATAAAAGCGAAATTATTACCAGAATTAGAAAAAAAAAATATTTCTTAAAAAGTAAGCTCGCGAGTCAGCGGAACGTCGGTCGTAAGGGAATCTAATGAAGACCCCTCGACGTCTTTCCTTTTCTTTTTATCCTTCTCAATGTTTTATTTAATAATGTTTTAGGGCAGGAGTGAAGACCAGTACTGGTTTGATGATGTTGGCAATGATGGTCGGGGCTGGCACCTCGAGGGCCACGCCGATTCATGTCCGGAGAGAGAAAGCGGTGGAAGGGGCAAAAAGGGTAAAAGGAGGGGGAAAACACACGACACGCTGGACAGCGTGCCGCATGTGGAATCATACTTTGCATGCTTGAATTCCTCCCTATTGGACGCCCGTTCCCTAGGGGCGAGCATAATGAACCGTCAAAAAAACTCGAAAATTGCCCTGCCCGATTGGATTTATTCGATTCTTTGGAATTTCGGATTGATCTACGATTACTAAAAATAAAACCGGTTCTCGGGCAGTCCGATTTTTGATTCATAAGAGAGCGAGACCGGACTGGACCCATTACTTCATTGTTTATGGCCCAGTTTGCATTAATCATCCACTGATTCTCCACATGCCCAAATCTAAACGAATTGGTCAAGCAAGGTCGTGGGCAGTCGATGGGAAATCGCCCCATTGAAATGTTGGGTATGTCTATTTTTTGTAGTTAAAAGATGATGGAAATATGGATCAAATAGGTAAGCAAATCCTCTTCTATCGAAGTAGATCGGTCCGGTTTGGTCCATTTTTGTTTATGTTTTTCATGGTCCTATTGGATCACTCGAAAACTAGACTTGGCCAATCAGTCTAGTCACTGGTTCTAAAGATCAGGGACTAATCCCATCGGTTTGGTTCTCGATTCTTACTGGTTCTAGGGGGGACCTGATCACCCGGGAAACTGATTACCCATACTATTCCCGTTGCTTAAATAAAGAAATTAAATATTCATTTTCACCTTAACTTCCTGGTATATATATATATATATAAAGGTTTCACATGCGAAATAGATTCTTCACGCGTGGGAGCACCAGGATTATGCGCTCGACGACGTGCCGCTTTTTCGAAATTCTGATCGAATTGTCGTTTAATTCGAACGAGTCGATTAAAGAATCAAAAGCGCTTGGGTTGGATGCTTCGAAGCCTCTCTCGGAGAGATGACGTCGGCCGGAGAGAAGCACGTCGGCTTGAGACCAACGTCTCGAAGGATAACACGAGCAAAGCCCAAAAGCGACCATGGCAGCCCGCCGATCGAGCGGGCCGGTGAAACCTTTTTTTTACCAACGTCGGCTTGAGCGGGCCGGTGGACCGACCATGGCAGCCCGCCGATCGAGCCGCGTGCGACCCGACACGTGCTCAACTACATCTCTATAGAACTGGTAATCGTACATCAAAATTAATACAATCGCTCTACATGTAATTGTACATCAAGAATTGTTACGCTATACATGTAATCGCACATCGTGTTACTCTGTTACATGGCCGATACGACCCGACATGTGCTCAACTACATCTCTATGGAACTGGTATAAACTATCTTGCCGTGTTGATGACGCCAAAATTAATACAATCGCTTTTGCTCTCTCGACATCTAGAGAGATCTCATCGAGGAGGGCCCGCCCTCTCGGCCTTCCCGGTGGTGCAATGGTGACCGATGGTGGTGGTGGTGGTTGTGGTGGCGGCGGTGATGTAATGGCGACCGTTGGTCGCCGTGTGTCGGCCCGAGTTGCTCCGACCTGGGCCTCAACTTGATCTTGTTGACCAGCTCCAGGGTCGCCAGGACGTGCTCCATGGAGGGCCGTTTCCGCGGGTCACCCTCGAGGCACCTGAGGACGAGCTCCGCCACTTGGGCTGCGGCCTTCGACGGGTACTCGTTGTCGAGCCTCGGGTCCATGATCTTCTTCAGCTTCCTCTTGTCGGACAAGGATGGCTTGGCCCATTCCACCAGGTTGTGCTGCCCGCTGGGCCTCTTCGAGTCCAGGGCCTGTAGACCCGTCAGCAATTCCAGGAGCACCACTCCGAAGCCGTACACGTCGCTGTTTATGTAGAGATGACCTGCCCAAAAGGAACGAAAATCGTGAGCCGTCGTCGTTGCCGTGAGCCGGAAACGCGAATTCGATACGACCGTCGAATCCGATGGATCACGCGCGGCCGCTCGAGCCACTCGAGCAACTCGCCGGTTACCTGTGGCCATATATTCGGGGGCTGCGTAGCCGTAGGTGCCCATTATACGGGTGGAGACATGGGTCTTGCCATCTGTTGGGCCCAACTTCGCCAGCCCAAAATCCGAAAGCTTCGCATTGAATTCCTGGTGAAATGAAAATCAAAGCCCTAATTAACACTTGGATTGAATAAAAAATAAATACTCCGGCCCAATTTTTTTTTTCCCCTTTACTTGAAATTGAGGGGATTGCTCGAAAGTCTTGTTTCCACACATGACACAACGATAGATAACAAGGTTTACCTCGTCTAGCAAAATGTTGGAGGCCTTGAAGTCGCGGTAGATCACGGACTTCTCCGAGGTGTGGAGGAAGGCGAGGCCGCGCGCGGCGCCTATGGCTATTTTCAGCCGGACGGCCCAAGGCAGCGGGTCCGCACCCCCTGCGGCGAAATACGGATTTTATCATTCGATCAGCGCGTCGACGAAGCTAAAGAATGTCTCGGCAATTCGGATTTTCAATAGCGACCCGTATATACGTTTTCGAATCATGGTAATAAAAAAGAAACCCTACTAAATAACATGGAAAAATAAGTAAGATGAAAAGTATGTGTCTTACTATTGAAGAGGTGGTTTTCCAAGCTACGTTTCTGCATGTATTCATACACAAGGAGGAGTTGTGTGTCCTCCCAGCAGTAACCAATCAATCTGACCAGGTTTGGGTGTGAATACTTGCCCAAGAACTTCACTTCCGCCTGCAAAACCGCCCAAGAATTTCAGAATCGTGTTTGACTTTTGACTGGAAAAAACCGAGAAATGACATCCCTGTCTCTCTCTGGCTTGGCTTCTGAGGGTTGAATGATGAGAACGAATCGGCGGCCGTCATGTTTGAAGATATTTATGGTGTTTGATAATTCAAAAGCAGATGGACGTACCTGCCATTCTTGCAAACCCTGAGGGCTGTCGGGGCTCGCCTTCTTGACGGCGACCGGTATCCCGACTCCGACCCGGGACGGCTTGTACGTCCCATCCTCGACCCAGCCCTTGAACACCCGCCCGAAGCCGCCCTCCCCGAGCACCGTGTCGGGCCGGAAGTTCCGGGTCGCACTCCTCAGCTCCGCGAACGTGAACATCTTCAGGTTCGGCAGTAATGCCTTCTGGGAGGTGGCCGATGATGGGGTTTTCTTCTCGTCCTCCCCGCCTCCGCGGGCGCCGCCGTTCTTGAGCGGGCCGTTTTGACCACTGTTGCCTCCGTCGCCGACTTTTTTCCTCGGCAATGCGTCTTGCTTGTCGTGATTATTATTGGTCTTCAAGGTTTCTGCAACATTTGTGCATCGAATCAGGTCGGACAAATTAAAGCCTGACGATGAGGAAGAAAGACGAGTTCTTTCCAAGCAACTTGAATAGCGTCCGTCTCGCAAGACGGGTTTGGAGACGACGTGATCTATTTAATCAGTGCGGCTAACACGGATGGGCATGACACGTAGGGCGAAGTGCAATCGTAAACATTGATCATCGTCATCATGATCATCATCATCCGGAGCGTTGACTTTCCCTCACTTCACACGCCATCGTCGAAAGAACGCAATACGAACGCGACTCAGAAGATCCGAAAGAAACTGATCAATACAGGAGCTCGAGCATAACCCACGAACTGATTCAAGAGAACCGAAAATGGGGTTCTGTGATGACGATGTGTCGATCAAAATTTACCTGGAAGGCGCGGAGGTCGTTTGTGGGCCGTGTTCGATGAATGCGTGGTGTCGCCGTCCGCCGATGAATCTCCCCAGCAATTCCCCATCCTCGCTCGAGACGCTCTCTCTTCCTGGGCTTCTGGGTTCTTGTTTCTAGCTATAGAGAGAGAGAGAGAGAGAGAGAGAGAGAGAGAGAGAGAGAGAGAGAGAGAGAGAGAGAGAGAGAGAGAGAGAGAGAGAGAGAGAGAGAGGAGACTTAGTCGATGTTATGAAGCAAGTTGTTCCATGCACGAAGCTTTGAAAGCATTGACTGCGAACCCGGGGACGAAAGCGCGACGAAGAGAAGGTGGAGACCAGCCCGTAGACTTCTTCCTCTTCGTCTTCTTCTACGTTTTCTTGCTGAAATCGAGGTTGTCAATTATATTTCTCTATGAAAGTCCAACGCATTTAACAATCCTTTCCTTCTCTGCCCGTCGCCCGATTCAACGAATCGAGCTGAACCGTGTGCCGCTCGAAGCGTGAAAACCCCTCTCGCGCACCACGGAGGGGGGGTCGGAAGATGGAGAAAGTCAATGGCCGGGTAAGCTGTCTGCTGTCTGAACATCATCCTGTTCGCTTGGCCAGTGGCTCGCGCGCGGGCGCGTGGAAGGAATCGTCCGAGCTGGACGACGACATGGGTCCCACCCCCTCCCTCCCCCTCCAGCGATGCGGGCCCCACGTACCTCGATCCACCTGCCACGTTGACCGGGGAATAACTCCGCTTCGCTCCCTTCCTTCCCCAGTCTGTCCATTCCCCTTTCATTTTTTTATTAAAGCTTTTACTTTTCATACTCTTTAGAGGCTTCGACCAAAAAAAAAAAAAAAAAAAACTCTTTAGAGGCTTTACTTCACGCGAATCTCACACTATATTAGAGGGAAAAATGAGACAAATAAATCACGAGCAATCCGATCTTTAACATTTTAATTTGTTCAATGTAATTATTTAACTTTAACTCGACATGTAATATCTTCTCTGAATTTTTGATTTGCTCAATGCGTTGCTCAAACTTTTCATGCGTATTCAAACTTGTCTTTAAACTATATGAAAATCAATCAATATTGGCCCTGGATTTAAGGATAATATTGTATATTTACATATAATTCATGGACTAGATTGAATATTCACCAAAATTTAGGGATCACATGGAACAAATTATAAGTTTAGCGATAGTATTGCACAATAAGTTAAAGTTAATGGACCATATTGAATAAATTAAAACTTTAGTGACTACATTGCATACTTAACCATAACTCAAGGATCATTTGTATCAATATCCTCATAGGTAAATATTGACGATTGAGTTTAAGTTGGAAAAAAGAAAAAGGCTTTTTCCTCGCCTTCTCGTCGAAATTTAAACCGCAAAATAAATTTCAAGAAATCATGGGAAAAAGAGATTCCGAACAAGCGAGAAACGAGCTGACTTTTGGTTTGTTTTTCGATTTGGATCGCTTCAAGGAAAGAGAATTCTAAGATGATATCATGCATGCGAGTTTTTCGATCAAGATAAAAAGGTTTCCACTATCAAATAGAATCTAGTCTTAAAATTTATATTTCCTTAAGTTTCCTATATTAATCTCTCTCTCTCCGCGTGCCTATGCTGTCGCCATGGCCGTCGCCACAACGCCGGTCAATGGTATCGGAGGCCCCCCACTCTGCTTATCATTCCGGTCTCCGGTCGATTGTCCTCGATCTATTCCGCCATGCTCGACTTTGTTTTCTAGAGCCGCTTGCTTTTGCCGGCGGAGTTTATGAGTCCGGCCTCAACCATAGACCGCCGATGACGGAAGTTGCCCTATTTCACGGCGTAAAGAGAGAAAATCGCCATAAAAAGCCTCATCGGCCAAGATAAATAAGTCAATATGCTTACCAAGAATTCGCGCAGAAAAAAAAGAAAAGCGAGGCACCAATCCTAAATAATCTCGGTGATTCGCGCGATATTCTTCTTCCGGCATCGCCCCATCGTCAAAGTATTTAATCGCGGCATGATGCCTTAATCAATCTCTAATGATGGTCTAATCTATTGTTCATGAAAAACTAGACTCAGACAATGTAGTCACCGCTATGTTTATTGCACGCGCGAATAGGTTCAAGTCAAGATGTTCGAGTCAATGCGACATCTATTTCGTAATCACTTTAGTTGAAGGGGTGAGCTGGTACTCGGAATCCTTGACTGGTTCTCCTTCGGCTCTTTGACATATGCCAACTTTCACTACAAAAAAACAGTATTTTAGCTACGTCATTAGCAACGACAAATCTACCAAAAGTCGTCGCTATAAGTGTTTAGCCACGACATTAGCGACTACACAAAAGTCGTCGTTAATATGGCGTCGCCAATATTGGCGACTAGAAGAACATCCATCATCGCCAAATGGCGACACATATAGCGACGGCAACACTGTCGTCGCCAAACAGTGACGGACTAATGTCGTCTCTAATTAGTGACCAATACAATTCCTTGCCAAAGTGGTCGCCCATCAGCGACGACAAGGTCGCTATCAGCGACGACAAAAGAGATAATAGGTATTTCGCGACAACCATAAGAGCAATCGGCAATCAGCGATGACCACCAGTATTACGTCCCCATTCGCCGACAACATATCGCTAATCGATGATTAGTGACACAGTATCTTTTAGTCACTAATCAGCGACGACTTGAGCCTTGTGTAGTCGCTAAAGTTCACATATAGTGTCTATTATCGTCCTCGGATAGTAGCGACGACGTTCAGCTTGTGTGTGGGCAGTTAGTGACTATTTGTGTACGTAATCGCTAGTTAGCGACAACGTTTGTAACTGTAGTCACTAAATGGGGACTATATTGTACTTTTTAGTCGCTAAATGGCGATTACGTTGTAGCTTGTAGTCGCTAAATGGCGATTGCAGTAGAATTTGTAATCGGTAAATGGCGATTGCAGTAGAGTTTGTAGTCGCTAAATGGCGAGATAAACGTAGTCGCTAAATGGCAATTACGTTGTAGCTTGTAATCGCTAAATGGCGACTGTAGTAGAATTTTTAGTCGCTAAATGGCGATTGTAGTAGACTTTGTAGTCGCTAAATGGCGATTGTAGTAGAATTTGTAGTCGCTAAATGGCGACATCATTGTAGTCGCTAAATGGGTACTACATTGTACATTTTGATCGCTAAATGGCGATTACGTTGTATCTTGTAGTCGCTAAATGGCGACTGTAGTAGAATTTGTAGTTGCTAAATGGCGATTGTAGTGGAATTTGTAGTCGCTAAATGGCGACATAATTGTAGTCGCTAAATGGGGACTACGTTGTACTTTTTGGTCGCTAAATGGCGATTACGTTGTAGCTTGTAATCGCGAAATGGCGACTGTAGTAGACTTTGTAGTCGCTAAATGGCGACTGTAGTAGAATTTGTAGTCGCTAAATATGCACAGAATGTCCAAAACAATGGCTGTTTTTGTCAATGCCATAGATTAAACCTAACAATTTATATACCAGCATTTCCAGACAGCAAAATATACAAAAAACCGCAACATATATTGCAGAACCAAACCATTTTATTACAAAATACATTTACACGTCACTTTGTACAATAAAGTATGCGCATAAAACATAAGCGCATAGCCAAATAATGCGGACTAACCAAAACTAACCTATGTAAAACATAAACTAACCAATATTGAACCTATATACACAGATAAACAACCGACATCATCTACGGCGTATCCTCCAAGCCATCATCGCCCTCATCATCAACATCCACATCAACATCGTCATATGGCTCAGAAAAAATGCCGACATTGCCTACCGGTGTAGGTATCATAACAGGTCTAAGTGCTGCTGCCGGTGGTGGCACTGCTGCCGGTTGTGGTGCTATCGGTGGTGGTGGTGCTGCTACTGCAGCTGCTGCTGCACGGTCCGCCTGTTGCTGCTGCTGCATCTCGGTCAACTGTCGCACAACAGCAGCCACTGTCTCCCGCAGATCTTTAATTTCAACGTCCTTTTGGGCGAGCTCCTCCTTCAACTGTGCAACATCTGAGGCCGATGCCACATCCTGTCGACCCCACCTAGAACCACCTCCTCTCGATGATGATGGGGCCACGGCTTTTGCACATTCCCGAGCCAAATTTCCCAAGCCAAAGACCCTACCGTGTTTGACCCCACCAGATAAATCCGCCAATAACTTAGCCTGCTCTTCTTGCGTCCGATCAGGTGTCGCTGACTCCCCTTCTTCACCACCCGAATTGCTGGCCATCAGCATTTCATCAAATTTTTCCTACGAACAAGGCAGGTCAATTGACAATACATTTTCAAATAAACCATAAACTTTAACCTTAACCAAACTTAATGGCTCGGGCTTTCTCGCTAACATACGTCTTATCCTTCTTCACGAAGGTGCGCTCCATAATCTGTGAGAATGAGGCTTCCTTCCCTGATTCATTAGCCTAAAAAAAAGACCAATACAATGCATTATAAAACAGACTTTTCAACGGTACGTAAATATAAGGCATTAAGGAACATACTATTCGTCGTCTATGCTCCCCGATGTTAATCGAGCCGCCCGCATATGTTGCTGTCGCAGAAGAACCTGAACTTGAAGCTCGATTCTGCTTATTTCTTTGGCTCACCTTCTTATGCTCGTCCGATGCCCAAAACTTCAATATTTCCTCCCAATATTCAATCCTAATCCAATACGGCCTCTTTTGCTTTGTATGCGCTTTATTCATGACATTGCGCATGTGATCTCCCACCTTCTTCTCAAAAATCTTCCTAATTCGGGCTTCATGATGCGGTGCCCACCAAAACTTCCGCTGCAAAAAAAAAACAACATTGTTGGCTGTCAACACTTCCCTGTACACAATAGGCAGCAAATTATCAGTTAAAGGAATCAGAACCGTTCATTACACTTACCCCGAAATCATTCCACCAAACGTTTTTCTGCTCATCGGGGGTGCTGCTAAATGAGGTATATGGTCCATCCCAAGCCACATTGACTATCTCAGAAAGCTGTCGCACCACATCATTGGATGGCTGGAACCTGCAGATTTTGACAACAAACAATCACTTTTTCCCATTAAAACCAATCAAACCACATTTAGCAAGCTATATTTACTTACGAGTCTCCATCCGGTTCAATCAGCTTCCTCCCCTGATCATCTTCAACCCATGTGGGTGCAGGTACGCCTGTGCGACTTCCCGAAGTAGAAGTTTGTGCTGAATTTTGACCTTCGGGACGTCTCTGATAAACTTGGCCTCCATGTGGGTCGACTGTAGATGGCTGCGATTCTGTTGGTTGCATCTCGGACCCGACGCCAACATCCTCAACTGCATCTCTAGGTGGGGGGGGCTGCATAGGAGTCCTCGGCGACGCCTCAGTGCCCTCATCGGGCGCCCTCGTCGGTGATGGGGATGGGGCTGCAGCCAGGGGGGGGGAGATTCAAACAATCTCACCCCCTGTGTCGGCCTTCGTCCTCCACGAACACTCTTCCGTCCTCCACGCGGATACTTCAAACATAACGAACCAATTAAGGCTGTAATAACGAATTGTTGAATTGACTAATAGAAAAAAAACTAAGCTCTTATTTATCACATACCATGGCGTACCAAACTTCAAAAACTGAACCCAGACAAATAGTGGATGTGTGATGTAAAGGAGCTGCAATCTAAAATAAATAATGCATTAGTCGTTATTAATCGGCAACTACTAATCTAAAATAAATAATGCATTTGTCAATAAGCATTGGATAAGTCGAAGATAGATAAGTTGAAGATAGATATCAACCACCAAATGGGTGGATGAGCATTCCAAAAGCACCGAAAATACCTCATTTAAGATTTTTCGTTCTCAAGGAAAAACAAATACAAGGCCAATCTATTTATATATGATGCATTTCTGCATCCTCTCCTTTTTCTTGCCGTCTGATTAAAAGCCACTTCAAACAGGGAACTCCAGTAGTCGATCTTTCAAGCATCTATTCTTATTAGCTGTGAAGATTTCATTTGGAGGATTAGAAACGTTGCTGCTCACTTGACTTTTGATTTGGAGGTTGAGTCTTGGTTTTGAACTTCTACTATCAATTAGTAGATTTCGTACATGATAGCTGCTTAATTTGGCTAGACCAGGAACACAATTGGTTTTGGCCAAAGTTTTAATGTACCTGACAAGATTAAATTTGTTTATACTTATGTGAATTCACATAGATCAAATTAGTGAATATTAGTACATTCGGTTTTTTAACCCTCTTGAGCTCAACTCCATATGGTGCATATGCTTGAGATAAAACTCGTTTCAACTCGACTCTAAAAAACTAAACCACAATGTAAAGCTTGATCTCCATCTCAAGTGTTCATGGAATTTTTTATATATAAAAGTAAGAATTTTCTTTCATTTTCTTTGGCAATATTATTTAATTTATTAGCACAGCTTGCTAGCTTCATGACTATAGTTACAAAATTTGACACCTCCGAGCCCGCAATCAATATTGTTAGGTGCACGTACACAACCATGAGAAAGTGAATTGGTTCTTTTAATATGCAAAAATAGATTTTTCCAGAACCAACTCCTTTCTCAGAAAATTTGCCTCTACACACAAGTAAATTAGCAATGTGTGTTCGAAAGACTGCCTTCCCCATGTCTGGTCAGACCCTCCGTTCTTTGAAAACATATAAGTTCTCGTTGCTCCAAAATAGATCAGTCGCTTTGTTCCTAAACGAACAAAGCGACTTGGAAGAAATTACGATAAAGCATTACCTAAGTGAATCGTAAACCCTATATCCAGAAACGATTCGGATAAAATTTTGTAATAGACATTAAAGAACAAAATAATCCACAGTGAACGACAAAATTTTCATGATTCACTTGATTGAAACGAACAACCCTAATAAGACCAGCAAGAATGCTTAAGAAAATGAACATGAAGATACGCGAAAGAGACAGAGAGAGATACGCGAAAGAGGGAGAGAGGTATTTCCGCTTACTTGGCTTCGGCCTCCAGCAGGAAGGGACAGTGGACCGACGACCGGCGACCGGCAGAGAAGGCGCCGAGGAGGAGAGGGACCGGCGACCGGCGGCGAGAGAGAGAGATAGACGCGAAACCCTAACCTAACAGAGAGAGATGTACTGAGAGAGAGAGAGAGAGAGATACGCAAATCTGCCGAATCCGCGATTAAACCTAACAGTTTAGCGACGACACTTTACTAAATCGTCGCTATTTGTCCACTACAACATAAAATCGTCTCTATTCAGCCACAATAAAAACAAAAGTAGTCGCTATTTTACGACAAAAGAGAAACATGTGATGGCTGATTAGCGACAACAAAAATTCAGTCGTCGCTAAATAAGAGTCGAAACCCTAGACAATATTATATTTTAAGTTTAGCTACTACAAAAATGTTATGGCTAATCGGCGACGACATCTAAACTGTAGTCGCTAAACAGAGACTAAAAGACCTATGTAGTGGCTACTTAGCGACTACACACTTCTCGGTTGTCGCTAATGTACCACCAAAACCTAATTTCCAGAAACGAGTAAACCCTAACTACTGAGTGAAGTTTAGCTACGACCCGAAATAATGGCCAGTTAGCGACGACAGTTTACTTGTAGTCGCTAAACAGAGACTAATTTGTTAGATAATGGCTACTTCGCGACTAGTACCCCATCGAATCGTCGCTAACGTATGACCAAAACCTAATATCCAGAATCGAGTAAATCCTAAACCCTAAGTGAAGTGTAGCTACGACAAAGAGTAGTAATTGCCAATCAGCGACGACCATTATTACGTAGTCGCTAAACAGAGACTATCATGTGACGTTATGGCTAAGTAGCGACAAGTTACATTTTTGTCGTCGCTAAAGTACGACCAAAACCTAATATCCAGATAGTAGTAAATCCCTAAACCCTAAGTGAAGTGTAGCTACGACATAGAGTAGTAATGGCCAATCGGCGACGACACTTATTATGTAATCGCTAAACAGAGACTAACATGTGACGTAATGGCTAAGTAGCGACAAATTACATTTTCGTCGTCGCTAACGTACGACCAAAACCTAATATCCAAACCCTAAACCCTAAATAGTGTAGCTACGACATAGAGTACTAATGGCCAAGCGGCGACGACATATACGATGTAGTCGCTAAACAGAGACTAACATGTAACATAATGACTAATTAGCGACAAAAAACTTCTGTCGTCGCTAACGTACGACCAAAACCTAATATCCAAACCCTAAACCCTAAATAGTGTAGCTACGACATAGAGTACTAATGGCCAATCGGCGACGACATTTACGATGTAGTCGCTAAACAGAGACTAGCATGTAACGTGATGACTAATTAGCGACAAACTACTTCTGTCGTCGCTAACGTACGACCAAAACATAATATCCAAACCCTAAACCCTAAATAGTGTAGCTACGACATAGAGTACTAATGGCCAATCGGCGACGACATTTACGATGTAGTCGCTAAACAGAGACTAACATGTAACGTAATGACTAAGTAGCGACAAATTACTTCTGTCGTCGCTAACGTACGACCAAAACCTAATATCCAAACCCTAAACCCTAAGTAGTGTAGCTACGACATAGAGTAGTAATGGCCAATCGGCGACGAAAACTAGTTTGTAGTCGCTAAATAGAGACTAACATGTTACGTAATGGCTACTTAGCGACTAAACACTTCTCTGTCATCGCTAATGTACGACCAAAACCTAATATCCAGAAACGAGTAAACCCTAAACCCTAAGTGAAGTGTAGCTATGACAAAGAGTAGTAATTGCCAATCGGCGACGACGTTTATCAAATAGTCGCTAAACAGAGACTATCATGTAATGTTATGGCTAATTAGCGACAAACGACATTTCCGTCGTCGCTAAAGTACGGACATAAGTAAACCCTAAACCTTAAGTGAAGTGTAGCTACGACAGAGGATAGTAGTGGCGAATGAGCGACGATTATTGATATGTAATCGCTAAACGGTGATGAAATAAGTAATGGCTAAATGGCGACGATTAATACTTGGTTCTCACGACTTAGCGATTACAGGTACGTCCTTAGTCGCTAAATCGAATATGACGTTAAAATAAACGTTAACAGTATGTGTTAAGAAACGGACCTTGGCGACGACATTATTCTGTCGTCGCTGATTAGACACAACTTGTTTTTGGTTGTCGCAATATGGCCACGAGATTAGTTATGTTGTGGCTAAATGGCGACAATCTTTTTGTTTTGCCGTCGCTAATATGTCATGATTTTGGCCATTTCTATCATGTTATAAGATGATTTTAAGCCTGTTACATTGAGGTTCATATTAAGGGTATACAATGACGAAAATAAAGCACTAAATATCACAAAAGTCATCCCTACGAATCGTACAATTGAACCATACACCTTACAAATAATCGTCTTCGTCATCGTCTTGCACGTCATACTGGTCTTCGGGTTCTTCACCTTCACTTGAATTGATGTTTTCATGATACTCGTCCTCTTCCTCAGTGTCATATTCATCTATTTGAAATTCAGGCTCTTCATCACTGTAATGTAAATACATATCGCCAATTTCAGCTGCATCAACATCTAACATGGTCTCATGTGGATCTCGTAAAGTTGAAATGTCATATTCTTCAGGATCAACCGGGTTCTGTACAATCTCTTGTTGATATGCTATATCAGTCCAGTGTTCTTCAATTTTGCTGCGTGCTTTTGTTTTACAAACAGCCCACCAATCAGTTTTGTCCCGTTTCAAACTAGGGTACGATGCATAATATACTTGAATTGCTTATTGACCCAACACAAATGGTTCATATTTCGAGTACACTTTCTTGTGGTTAATTTCAACCAAAGGGAACTTTGAATGCACCTTCATTCCTTTCACAGGGTCGAACCACGTGCACTTAAACAACACAATGCGCAATACTGGTCCATGGTACTCTATCTCTAAGATTTCATCCAACAATCCATAAAAATCATCGCGCAATGTAGAACCAGACTGCACACACACACCACTATTCATGGTGGACTTGCCCATACCATATTCTTGAGTGTGAAAATTATACCCATTTATGAAGTACGCTGGCCATGTTCTTGATCTTGATTTTGGGCCCAATGACAGATGGTATATCAGGCCTTGCTCTTTAACGAGATCGGGGATACTTTGCACCTAATAGTATGAAAAAATAAGGTAACCACATACATTGATATAAATTTCACTTGAAATAATGACACGTCAAGTCCAACTTACATAATTTTTCAACCATGACGCGAAATGTTGATTGCACAAAGTATCGATCTCATCGGGCGGTACTCCAAACATTGAATTACGAAACATCCTGTTACAAATCCATAACAAATTCAACAATGAACGGGACCATAAGCCTTTCTATGTGATGAAGTTTGAAGGAAGAGCAAATTCAACAGCCCAAAAAGAAGTGTACACTTACTCGAAATATGGCTCAATCTCTGGACAATTCAATAAAATGTAGGTATGTGCTGCATGCCATTCTTCGCTTGTTAGGTAACGTAACTTACATACGCCGCTTGATCGACCAAGATAATTGAAAATTGAGATTGGAGGGCAATTATTTTCAATGGGGCCCTCGTCGTTCCGTCCCGGTCTCCGTCTCTTGCATTGGATGTGCGGCTCAAAATAGTATGAAACGAATGTACTCACTTCTTCCATAATATAGGCCTTACAAATTGATGCCTCAACACGTGCCTTATTCTTAACCTTCTTCTTCAAATGATATAAGAACCTACAAATATAGAAATGTTGTTAGATCAATTGAAAGACTTATCTAATATACTAATGCGATAATATAACGGATTGGGTATAGGATATACATACCTCTCAAATGGGTACATCCATCGAAATTGTACGGGGCCTGCAACTTTGGCCTCGTAAGGTAAATGAACTAATAGATGTTCCATTGAGTCAAAAAAGGAATGGGGAAATATCCGTTCCAAGTTGCACAAGATAATTGGAATATCTCTCTCTAGTTTCTCCATGTGTGATGTATGTAGAACTGTCGAGCAAATATCATGAAGGAAATTACTCAATTCAGTAAGGGCACCCCAGACAAAGTGTGGTAGAAATTCCTTCGTTGCTATGGGAAGTAACCACTCGATAAATACGTGACAATCATGACTCTTCATGCCCGTCAATTTATATGCATTCATATCAACACATCTACCGATATTGGAAGCATACCCATCAGGAAAGCGCAACGTCTTGCACCATTGACACAAAACACGGCGTTGCTCTTTGGACAATGTGTACACTGCTTTTGGTTTTGGTCCACTGCTGCCTGGATCAACGTCTAGTGTTGGCCGATGGCAAATGTCTCTCATATCTTTTCTGGCGTTGAGGTTGTCTTTTGTCTTCCCGGGAATGTCCATCAATGTATTTATGAAATTCTCAAAAACATTCTTCTCAATATGCATGACGTCAAGATTATGTTGAATTATATGGCTCTTCCAATATGGCAAATCCCATAATATACTACGTTTAGTCCACTTATGTGTACTGCCATAAGCATAAGTGCTACCATGTGGGTTTACAACAACGCTGTCAAAGGGTTGCACTCGCTCCCAAAGTTGTTCACCGGTCAATCGCAGTGGTGGAGGGGTTTTATCAATTCTATTCTTGACGAACTCTTTCTTATTCTTTCTGAATGAATGATTTCTCGGTAAAAATTGTCTGTGGCAATCGAAATAGCTCGGCTTCTTGCCATACTTTAATCTGAAAGACTTGGATCTCTCCATACAAATTGGACTTCCCAAGATTCCGGCTGTGCTCCAACCGGATAACATTCCATAAGCTGGAAAGTCATTTATCGTCCAAAGAAGGGCAGCTTTAAGAACAAATGTTTGATTAGTGCAAACATCGTACGTTGGAACGCCCTCGTTCCATAACAGTTGCAACTCTTCAATCAACGGTTGCATATAAACGTCGATCAACCTTTTTGGATTATTCGGACCTGGGACAATCAATGTCAAAAACATATATTGTGTCTTCATGCACATACCAGGAGGGAGATTGTACGGCGTCAAGATGACTGGCCAACTTGAATAATTCTTTCCTGATTTACCAAATGGGGCAAATCCATCAGCACACAAACCTAGCCGGATGTTTCGCGGCTCAACACTGAACGCAGGGTAGGTTTGGTCAAAATGTTTCCATGCATGTGCATCAGATGGATGGCACATCGTGTCATCTTCTGTTTGATGGGTCGCATGCCAAGTCATGTGTTCTGCAGTGGAGTGAGACGCGTACAACCTTTGCAATCTTGGGATTAATGGCAAATAAAATATTTCTTTCACCGGTGTACGTTTCCCAGGACGAACCTGCCTCTTTTGAGCTTTGTACCTAGGTTCGTTGCAGAATTTGCAATATTCTGCCGTTTCATCATCTCTCCAGTATAACATACAACCCCTGCTACATACGTGAATGCGCTTCACTGGAAGACCTAAATTATGAACAAGTTTTTTCATATCATACAAATCATGTGGCATGATCTTATCAGGAGGCAATGTTTCCCGCATTACTTCAACGAAAGAGTTGAAGCATGTCTCCGACATATTATGCTCAGCCTTTATATTTAACAATCTTGCCGTGACGGATAACTTTGTGTGGTTATCACAACCTCCCCATAAAGGTTCATCTGCGGCGGTCAACACTTCCCGAAACTGGTTGCAAACATTTTCATCAAATGATGTGTCACCCATATAATGCCCATGTGATGTATGACTAGAACTCCCTTCTTCGTGTGTACAATCACGGTTCGGTTCCCAGTTTGCAAAATTATGACCAGCTGCATCAATGACCATACGTTGGTATGGATTCAAATGGGACAATTCATCATGGGTACATTCTGCCCTAACATGAAAGGTGTGAGTTTGTCGATATTCCTCATCAGACATAAATGGTTCACCATGGGAAGTCCAATTGTAGTAGTTCGGCGTAAAGCCAAATCTGCATAGATGCTCTCCAACTATATTAACCTCTTGAAATCTACAATTTCGACACTTCCTACACGGACATCTTATCGTACTTTCGTGAACCAGATCAATGTTTGCGGTTGCAAACTCCATAAACGTGTGCAAACCAGCACGAAACTCTTCAGTCAATCCTCTACGTCCAGGTAAGTTCTTATTATACATCCAAGATCTGTCTCTGTCCATTATATCTGAATAGGAATAGGATAATTATAACACACATATACACAATTATATCACAACCTCAATATATATTGAATAAATGAACGTACGGTTCGCGTTAACTAAAATAATATATTTTTAATACAATAATACCTAACACTGCTCTAATGATTGAACACATAGCTGACCCATGTAACTCGCATTGAAAAAACAAGAGCTGAAAACATAACACAATTATCTCATACCCAAACCTATCAAGTAATATGACAACATTTTTTACTTGTCCTTTCAGGAAGCTTGGGTTACAAAAGCAAAATAATGTCATTATATGTATGCAAATACACAAATCCGAGACGGGGTGAGGTAAGTATCTGACCATTACATAAGCTCGAAATGGAGGAGGCCATCAAACAACCTCATCGAAAAAAGTTGTTTGATTCGACAAACAAACCCAATATTGCACAAATTAACCATACCCATTCAACGGGAGTGCATAATAAATTAAATCTAAGTGGGTATGAGTTATATGCAAGAGAATAGGGGACTAACCTGATTTAGGGTTTGGCTGCAGATGAGTTCGGGGAAAGAGCGGCGTTCGGGGAGAAGAAAGTAAGAAGGTAAGAGATCGAGATTCTATTTATATCGGGAAATTAGCGACGACAATAACAAATAGTCGCTAAAGTCGTCGCTAATTGGCGATTACAAAAAATAGTCGCCAATTAGCGACGGATTTAGCGACTACGTATAAAATAGTCATCACTAACTTATGACGACAATAATGTCGTCGCCAATTAGGGACTAACTTGGCCACTACAGATAAATATCGTCACTAAGTTACGGCGATGTGAAAATAGTAGTCGCTAACTAACCATAACATTAATGTCGTTGAAAAATTTGTCGGAAATTGGCGACGAACTGTACTAATCGTCGATGATTTGCGATTACTTTGGCGACGAATTAATTTTTTAGTCGCTAAGTATAGACAATCGTCATTTGTCGTAGCAAAGTTCATCGGTAGTAGCTATGTGTCATAGGTCGTCACTAATTAGAGACGTTATTTTTTAAGTTGTCGCAAATTGTCGACGATTTTATGTTTGTAGTCGCTATTATTGTGGCTGTCAGAGACGATTTTTTTGCCGTCGCTATTTTGCTGTAGCTAAATTACTGTTTTTTTGTAGTGTTTTATAATTCATGCTCTATTTATTCAAAAAGAAAAAATGACATCAATAATTCACGAACTTTAACTTAACCTGCAATGTGATCATTGAACTGTAATTCAATATGCGATATTGAACATTTTTATATGATTTAATTAGAGATTGAATCGAACGTGTACCAAAAGTCCATAAATCACATTAGATAATGTAAAATTTAGGAATCACATCGCGCATTAAGTTACGGTTTAGGGGCGCATCGAATGAATTAAAAGTTCGGGAACTATATATATATATATCGAGACAAAGTTCGTGAATCGTTGGTGTCTTTATCTTATTCAAGAACATACAAGAAGAGCAAATTACAATCTGGAAGTGCTTCGATCGTAATTCGTCATAATTATTCATGTTTTCCCTCTAAAATAAGGGGCAAGTCCCTTTCTCCACGAATAGTAACTCCAAGGAACTGCTAATGCACAGACAGACGAGGACATGCAAGTGAAGACAAGTTCTGCTCACCGACTCGCAAGTTGAAGACGAAGAAAGACTGACTGTTTGGGCCAGTAGATACGAACAAGTACAGGCCGAAGGCGTCCCTGGAGAGTGGACCGACATGGCCACGAGGTTGTTGAGAAACGAGAAGTGACGAGCAAGAAATCTTACTCTGCTTCCGACAAAATCTTTTCCTTAAGCTACAAGTCGGAGAAAACGCGAGCAGCCCGGATGTTTACACCCCCCCCCCCCGGCGCGCGCGCGAGCGAGAGAGAGTACTGATCTGTGAATCGGAGAAGAATTCGGGGGCGGCGAGCTCATCGCCGTCGCTCCATCGACGTGCCGCCAGAAGGCGGCAGAAATGCCCCTCCCCTCGAGTGTGCCGGGCGGGATTCGGTCGAACATTTGGCGGCGGCGTAACTCGAATGCGTGATCTCGCGGAAAAGCGCGCGAAAATCTCGAAATACAAATGCTCGGTGTTCTTTGGTACCCAATAATGCTCATGAGAAAATGGTAATGTCCCCAATGAGATCAACGGGCGGCCCAATTGCTCATGTAAAAAGATCATTGCATGAAGGGGAGACCGAAGGTGAGAATAGTGTTGGGGGTGGGGAAAATCATCCAAAAAAAAATCATCAATTTGTTATATGGCGACCGGTTCACCCGTAAACCTTTTAATTGCGCTAATTTAGTGGTATACATTTTGACGATTCATCAATGATTAGAGAGGCACGACCCTTGCCTTAGGCTAAATTGGCACACAGTCAAAAGGTTTAAGACGAAAATCGACACATCCAAAGTTTCGAACTAAATTCGCATAATAGAAATGTTCAGAACCGAATTGTTCGTGGTGCACTAAGTTAATGACTTTCTGGACGATTTTCCCCGTTGGTTGGGAAAACAAAAACTGCGGATTGTTTAGGGGCAGATTTGCAATTTAAGCTCTTTCTCATCGGGAGAGCCGTGTCTCCAGCCGATTCCAGTTGTGGAAAATGGGGGCACCAAAAAATAGCTCGCACTGACCGAAAATAATAATAAAAAAAACGAACTTTCTGAACCTATTCCGGGCGATTTTATCGTTCTTAAAGGGGGGTGCGCCGGTAATTTCGAGGGATTGCAGGGGCTCGAAGGCAAACAAAGCCCAACTTTGTCAGACAACGCAAGAGAGAGAGAGAGAGAGAGAGAGAGAAGCAACGCCACCATTAAACAATATCTGAACTTGCGAGAGAGAGAGAGATAGAGAAAGAGAGAAGCAACGCCACCAGTCAACAATCTCTGAACATGCGAGAGAGAGAGAGAGAGAGAGAGAGAGAGAGAGAGAGAGAAGCAACGCCACGAGTAAACAATCTCTGAACTTGCGACCTTTTCCCCCGCCGTAGAAGGTGGGGGATGTCCACGACAACTTGGTTTCATTCACACATGCAGACGCGAAGGACCGTCTTATCATCCACCGAGGAGGCAAGGGGACCAAAGCCGCCGATGAAGACGACTCATTCCGAGGTTTAAACAGCGACGGAGACGGGGAGGACGGAGGTGACCCCCCCTTGGAGAAACATCCGTCCACTACTTCACCCTCTAATCTCGCTTTCTCGACTCGCCGTCTGCCATATTTTTGTATCGAATTACGACCCCGTCGCGATATTTTCACGTCTGATTATGACGACGCGTTCTCCAATGGCACGTCCGTCATGTCATGTGGGGGCGCTCGAGCACCATGAAAATATCACCAATTCTCCAAAGTCATCCCCCAAAGTCTGCAAAAGGGCCTCACCTTTTGCTCCTTTCCTTGCTCTATTGTCCGACTTTTCTTTTGACATCCCATCACGAGTTCAGTGCGTTGTAAAGCAAAAATTCCACCACAAACTGTCGAAGTCGGCATAGGTGCAGTGCTTGCTCTACTCCCCTGTCTCTCCAGCAGAAACCCATGAGTTCAGCAGAGAGAAAGAAACATTGTAAAATGCAAAACTTTCAAGGTCTTTACGATCGACCGGCGACATTTACCGTTCTTGCATTCGACGGCTGTCGAGGGGTAGGTGCTTGTTTGCACCTTTTCTACGCTCGTATTCTTGAAAAATCAGATGCAGGAACTCAACCTAAGTGTTACTCATCAAGGCACAAAAGCGAGAATTCACTAGTATTACATACAACTAAAGGCCACCATATAGACATAACTGAAAAATCAAGGGAATATGAACGACCCAATCTTCTGCCCTACCTTCTTCACATATCTTTTCCCATACAATGACGCATCAGGAAGCCCCTCCCCGTATGCTCCGGCGACCGCCGAAGACGGTACTCCACTAACTCCATTCCCTCGGTCAGTGGTGAGTGAGCACTATGGAGCCCAAGAGTAAGACAAAATATTAAACAAATGTACACGCAGTTAGTCATCCACGACAGCAGCTCGCGACCTGTCAAACCGAGATCGAACTAGTTCTGGAATCCAATCTTCTACTGGGTGACCGCGAGTTCCCAGGACTGACGCCTTGAGTTGCCAGGTACTCGAGTGCGACGACGATGTCGCCAATGAGTGGACGGAAATTAGGCTGCTCCTGGAGACACATTGCGGTGATGGCAATTGCGTGATGAAGACAGCGCACAGGAAAGCGTCCTTGTAGAAGAGGATCGGCCAATTGGGCAAACTTCCTCCGGTCCTTTAGATATGGCCTAGACTGTGAAAGGAAGAAAAGGGAAAAAGAATCAGCGGTTTAAGTAGTAAGGCAAGACGTTCTGTTGTGTCTAAAGATTAGTTGAGCTGAATCGTCTTTTTCTGTGTATTTATGGCCCAATTATACAAACTGCCTTCCGTCAATTTGTTAACAAAATAGAGGAATGGAATCATCCTCAATTATCAAATACAACAGTTATGTACACATTCTATGAAACAGATGAACTAAAGAAAAAGCAAGACAGCCAACAACATAAAAATTCCATGTTTGTCCAAACAAGAGGATGCGTCACACTTCCTACATCACTGCTATTGCAACAGAAAGGCACAAAAATCTCACTCACAACAACAGGTCGTGACAACTGAGCAACGAAAAAGACATAATTGATCTCTCAACCCGCTTTTATGTCTGCTTAATAGAATAGGGCCTATGCCACAGAATACAGATTACTAAAAATTGATGCACAGACCAGATTATGTTCTTTATTCTACATGCTCCGTCATATCAAAAACATGACTCTGTAGATATTTCACAAGTAACCGTTAACTAGTATAGAGACACATTAGATTAACAGCAGCTACAATATCACGAGCAAACAGAAAAAAGGAAAAGCATTATGGACTCACCCAGGCAACCAGATTTTGTTCTCCCTGCTTCTTGGTGCAATCTATGGCCTTTCGACCAGTAATGAGCTCCAAAAGAACCACACCAAAGCTATAGATATCAGATTTAAGAGTCAATTTGCCGCTCATTGCGTACTCTGGGGCGCAGTATCCATATGTTCCCATCACTCTTGTCGAAACATGAGTATTATCGCCAACAGGACCTAATTTAGCCAGCCCAAAATCTGACAACTTTGGACTAAAATCATTGTCAAGCAAGATATTTGCTGACTTCAAGTCCCGATAAATAACAGGTGGATTTGCTTTGCAGTGCAAGTACTCAAGGCCCCTTGCTGCACCTACAGCAATCTTCATCCTTGTGTTCCAATTAAGAGGTGCTTTACCAGGATCGAGATCTACAAAAAGAAAAAGAAACGTAGGTTGTCTGACTCAGTCTGGTTAGTAACCGAAGTAGATCAAGCTCGCATGCTATACTGGCTGGTAAAGCGGTGTATCAATATGCTGCCCATGCCTTAAATACATCAACATAATTTGACTGTATATTGCAGTAAATTTCGAACACATAATACACTCTTGCTAAATTTGTATGCAACTATTCATTAGCCTGCCATAATTCACAGTTTTGAAACAGTGCCTACAAAGTCTGGCCAATATGCAAAAAAAATGGCCTATCTGATTTTATGGCTATTACGTTACTTGCAACACCTTATTGCGGTCTATGCTATACATACTCATTAAAGAACTCCTGGGGACATACAAGAGTTACAGGATCATCATTATTTTTAGTTGCTAATTCCCATGCTTCTTCCAGCTCATTTGAATGGAACCTACAATTAATTTTAGAATTTTGATCCACAGGTAATTGGGCACTAACCTCAACATATTCATTTTGCCAAGCATGCCAAGTCTTTAGATCAAATAAGTTTGTTCAGCTAGTGCAACACGCACAGACTTTGGGAAGTTGTTATTGCTACCGCATTTCATCTAATTACCAAGATGGACGACATACAACTTAAAGAAGTAGAAGAAATATAGAGTTGTATTGCCAGTCATCCAGCAATAGCAATGCATAACCTCCTTGAGACTTGTTTGCAATTGTCTATGTCCGTGTGAAAAGCTGAAGCCATCAACTATAACCATCAATGTGCAAACAGAAGATTATTCTTAGACTTGGAGCTTTTCACAGCAAGAGAAATCCATTGCTCAAACAAGTAGACAGATTTTCTACATTTCCCCCTTCTCATGGACATTTTTAGAACAGAACTTTCCAATGGGAGTTGAAAGAAGAGTAGCATTACACAGCAGGGATGACACTTTGTGCTGAAACATTGGGTTGTATTTAGTGTAGGGTCTATGCAAATTTGCAAATAATGGAAGAAGCACACGAAAGAGCTAGACAAAACTTTACCGAATAGATGATCTTCCAAGCTACCCATTGGCATGTACTCATAAACCAAGAGTCTTTGATCTCCATCAGTACAATATCCAAACAGAGTCACTAGATTTGAATGGTGCAATAGGCTCAACATAAGAACCTCCACAATGAACTCCTGAAATCCCTGAAGACCATCATGATTGAGTTGTTTTATTGCAACCACCTGCTCCCAAGAAATAAAAGATCTGTGTCAACCAATGATCATTCCAATTTAGTCCAGGTTGACATGATACCGCAACTCAATAAGTGACACCTAAAAGAACCATTTCCCCTTTTGAATGGCAGTAAAAATGTTCATGCAGCCTCAGCAAGCTGCAGTGGACACAAACCTCAAGCACAACATAAGCAAAGAACTCAAGATCAAAGAGACTTATATTGTGTTGCAACTTGCCTCGCCTGATTCCAACCGTCCCTTGTAAACCTTCCCAAAGCCCCCTTCACCTATTAAGTTTACTTCCTTAAAGTTTCTCGTCGCTGTCGCCAATTCACGAAACGTAAAGCTCCGTGCTGCATTGCCTTTTGGACTACCGCCATCCTTGTACTTGCCATTTCCAGATCCTTTTCTCCTTCCACTCCCTACATAAAAACACATAATTAACAGCAATAAAAACAAGATCTTGAACGATTCAGCAAAGGTATTGAATTTGCTCAAATGGGTATCCAAATAATACCATCATCTTCGTAATTAGCTTTGCGCTTCCCGCTTCCTGCAAATCATTGACCATTCAAATTTAACATGGAGAAGCAAATCCGCTCGGGCCATTTATGATTCAATCACATCCAGAAGGCACAAAATATATATGGGAAACTAAAACAAACTAGAGCAAACCTGAGGAATCAGCCGAGTAACGAGAGTTAGATCGAATGCCATTGTCGATTTCGATCCTGCTACCATCTTTACGGCGAGAGCTAATACAAGAGAAGCAGCTCATCTCTTTCCACAGGCCCAAGCTCACTATAAACAAATGTATCAACACGGAACAAACGCCACCAAAACCACAAATTGCTAGTCCAGAACGAGGATCACTCTCGATCGCAACAGAGCCACATAATTCAACAAACGAGATTCACAGAAGAAACCAACGGGGATTCTGAGCAAAAAGCAAAAGAAATCGCTTCCAAGCGCAAAGGAGAAGCCTCGTCCCCGTCCCCTCCACGAGAAGGAGAGATCAAGACGCGAAACCCTAAAAGGAAATCAACGTTCTGGAAGCTCCGCCTTTAGGACCTCGCTGAACCCGGCATGGCCGCGAAAGAAAATCCCATAAACCCAAAAAAAGCAAACGAAACGAAATTAGAAACAACCCCCCCAAAGAGAGAAAGAAAAATGAAAACCCAGTAAAGCCCGCGTATTATAAGACGTTTACAGAAGTCCAAACCCGCAGAATATACTAATCAAGAAAAGCAGACACCAACAAGAAACCCCAAAAAAAAAAGAAAGAAGGAGCTAAGAACCGCATGGTGGCTGGCATTGGAAGGGCAAAAGCGAGAAAATCACGGGGCTAAATTTGGATCGACGACCGCGAGCAGCACCACCCTTCTTCTTCTCTCTTTCCTTTTCTTTCCTTTCCAGACAACCCACGCACAGACGCAGGCATCACCACATTTAGCGCTCGTGACTCAGAATGACGACCATCATCATCAACAGCCCACGACCCCGGCTCGGGAAGGCCGTTCGCAGCTGGAGGACACCGTCAAGGCCGAGCGTGAATGCGGTGGGCCCGCCCAACTCCTCTCTCTCCCTTTCTCTCCATAACCCACTTTTCTTCTCCCCCTCTCTTCTTTCCTCTTTTCCTCCTCTTGCATTTATGTTTCTGTGGATGTGTGTGCGATCGTTGCATGTCGCTCTCCGTCCTGCTCACCATTTTCTTTTGTTTTTTTAAACTCTCTCTCCTCCTGAAGTCTGAGCATATTTAAACGTTATGCGCGGTGATGTATGTTGAAATTACTCTTCTCGCCACGCGGGTTCCCGCTATTTACGGCAATGACACTGGGCTCGAGCTCGTTCCGCGCCGCGCGTACAGTGGATTTAGATTGGACTGGGGATGCGACGGACAGGTGTCGGCTAATGATTGAGCGTCACTTCTCGTAATTAAAAAAAAGGATTAATATTTTTTTCTTCGGACTGCTGACGTGTTTTCGATCTCGTCAAACCGAAAGCTTTTGCGAATTTGGCACGAAATTACTTCCCCACGGCATCGCTGAAAAAGATCCTGCCGATGAAGAGGTTCAATTTTGAGATAATTTTTCTTTAGGTCTATCTTGTAATTAAGGAAAAAAGCTAATTAAAATTTCAAATCATATTAATTATAATACATTTATCCTAGTAAATATTCAAAATTTACATACGTGTGACGCATTTACTCTCTTTTAAATAAAAGATTGAATTTTTAACTTCATAGTTGTTAGAAAACAACGGAGCTAATATAGAATTCACACAGCTTTATTGTGGTTGGGAACTTTGGCAGTGCATAAATTTATTATAAGTTTCTCATATTTTATGTCACAAATTTTTTTTTAAGGTACATGATTCACGGTGGGAATAGTTTGAAAATGTTTGTGTTGCAGATAAAGTTCATGATAAATATGTGGTGACGAATGAAGATTTTTTAGTGACTTTTTTTTTTGTTTTTTGGTAAATTTTTTTTTAGTGACTTTTTCCCTTCAATTAGAGTTGTTTTGCACCGAAAGTTTATGGAAAGGCCCGTTTGTTTTGTAGTCAACCAAGAAAAGAGAGAGAGAGAGAGTAAAAGGATTAGTGAAAAGCTTCTAAATGTTTTAACACTACGATCGTACACAATTGTGATTAGTCCATCACACGCTAATTCTTCATTATTATGGCATCCTGTGCTAATTTTTCGGCACCTAGACGACCGATCTGCTCCTCGAGCGGTCCGAAAGGCACGATGTCCATGGCGGCCCCGGTACGTCCGCAGTTTCACTTGCTCCGAGTCGATCTTGATCGTGGATCCCAAGGAAGAAGAGAAGCAAACTCTCTTCCCGTCTAAATCGGGAGCGCGGCGCGAGAGAGAGAAAAGAAGAAAAGAATAAGAAGAGTTGGCATTTTAAAATTAGGATAAAGCAAATAAAAGTAATTGATGCAGAGCGAGTCAAGAGCAGGTCGATGCGGTGACGTCCGCCGTGATCCGCCGCGTGATTGGGGCATTTCGTCGAACAGTCTCGTTCTAGAGAGAGAGAGAGAGAGAGAGAGAGAGAGAGAGAGACAGAGAGAGAGAGAGAGAGAGAGAGAGGTGGGGGGGGGGGGGGGGGAGCGTATCTGGTTGTGTTTGGATTCTCATGTTGACTTCCGCGGAGACAGAAACGAGATCTTGGACTAATTTGGATTTTTTTAGGTTCTACAGATTGGGGGGATCTAAGCCATGACGATGATGTCCACTTGACCACCCTTTTTTCCCTTTTTTTTTTTAGGACTTCCCGCTAGCGAGCGCGTTTGGTTCGACTTTCTCAAGAATATGAAGTGTTGAACAATTATTCTCAAAAGGGCTTTGAGTTGGAAAACCGGCCTTGGTTCAGTTTTTCTCAAGAATATGAATTGTTTTAACAGTTATTTTTCAAAAGGTTTTAAGGTGGAAAATTGGGTTTGGGGAATGGTGAAAGCCAAAAGCAATTTGCCTTAAAATTGGGTTTTAAGGCGGTGCTCGAGGGCGGTCGTGACAAGGAGATGACGGGCGACGAGGGGCACGACGATGGGAAGCCACCGTTAGGGACGGATTTGGAGAATAAGTAATGGAATTTGTCATGATAAATAAAAAGCTTGCTCTAAACGTTAAGCATGGAATTAGTAATATACAAAACTTCAAAAAAAATTTAAGCAAATCATATGGCGAACCGATTAGCATGAAACATGTGAAGAATTCTCGGGGTATTTCACCATAATAAATTCCCGAAGAAAGATAAAGAAAAGGAAGAAAAAAAATCAAATAATAATCAGATTAAAGTACTCTTTTAGAAAGCGTTCCATGTGCAGTAATTCCACTCGTACAAAAGTATGCTTTTGCAATTACGTCGGGCTTCCGCGGATTTTGCCTCTCTCTCTCCCCACCTCTCCATCCGCCACAACTGGCGGTGGCGATGTCGCCGGTGCGGCGGTGACTTCTACTCTAGACAGAGAGAGATCGTAGCCGGTGGTCGTGTTTACGGCGGAAAGAGATAAGAGAGAGCTTGTGGTGGTCGTTCCTTGGTGGCTACATCATGATGCGACCGTGATGATATGGAGTATTGAGTAAAAAGATCCAAGGACTATTATATCATTGCCGTCAATCAATGAAAGGAATACCCTAAGGACGAGCTTGAACAAAGAAAATGTAGCAACATACGAGAGTAAAGTGTAGGACGATTTGGGAAGTCATTTTTTTCCCTTTTAAATAATCGCTCGCTCGCATCGTTTGAAATGGTTAGCCAATAAAAGTAAATTTTCATTGTCGTCGAAAATTTATGCCTAAATAACTCTGTGGACGACAAAAGAATTATTCTTTCCCTTTTTCACTAGTGGCTGGCCCATTAATTTTAATGCCTCGGTGAACTTTCGGCTAGCTCCACTTTACTACGGGTGATAAATATGATCATTGATGACCGGAAGGCTTTCAGCACTCGAGCTGGTGGTGGACCCCTGATCTTGAAAAGGAGTAACTCCGGTTCTCCTCTTCGCAAGCACTGAGCTGGACAGCAATTCCACCTCCGTTGCTCTCCTCCTATTTTCTTGAGTTGGCGAACGAACGCCGCTGAAGAAATGGCCAAAGAAGGGATGCAGCTCCCCCATCAGATGTTTGGTGTAATGACGCGCATCGCCAGTCTGAATCCTCCCGGCGAGGAGGGCGAAATTTGCTTAGCTAATTCTAGTGTCCGGCCCCCGCGCCAGCCACGCGTCACGCCCCGACCGGCACTGTCCGGTTTGAAATCTGATGGTAGGGGGATGATGTGGAAGAGGCGAGACCATTGAATGTGCTCCCCTTGTTTGTCATCGTCTCACCTTAAAAGAGTGAATAATTAGGTCTAGGATGATGTACCCAAGTACTTAATCAAAGCTCCAAGTATAAAGATGCATCGCGCCTTTTGCTAAGCACTTTGATTGGGGTCCTTAAAGAGATCTTCGAAAGGGCTAACCCAAAAGTCCCTAAATTTCAAACTTGGCCAATTGTAAAATGTCTTGGGGTGACTGCAAGCTCGGTAAATGAAATCTCTAGATCTAAGGTAGGCAATCATCTCATCATTGGAACCCCTATAAAATACAGCAACATGAATTCGAAATGAGTTTAAAATTTTTGCATGTCCAAATTGAAGAGAATAAATGCATCAGCATTCTACCATGTTATGCCAATGAAAATAACTCATCAATGCTCTAGAGATCGTTCATCCAAATGCAAGTAGAGGGCGCATTATTTCATGATGCGTAATTAGTGCATAACAGTTCATCAATATATACCATTGAGAGTATTTAGCCCTACTCGTGTTTAGCCATGATCATACCAATTAACGAGACATTTCTGTCACCGACTCATGGGGAACGAAAAATCATAAACTCATTCGGTTGCATCTTGGCCCATTCATCACGAGTATTCTCTACATCAACGAGGATAAATACACTATTGGACACTCACCATGATGATTATCTCTTAATTCATCACTCAAACTATATCGAGTATTATGCATGTGAATCATGAGTTCATCGCATGGAAGAAATCACTAGACCTCATGTCCTCTCAACCTAATAGAGACCCTCCCTAATCGATAGAATATTTGCCATTTCCCATAGTCTTGTACACATGCTCATACGAGGGAGTTTGCTCTTAGGTCAATTGGCTGTGGCATAAGAATAATTCCCATGCAATTTCTTATCACATAATAAATGTCACATCCATTTCGATAAGCACAACTGCAAAAAGTAACACACTAATCTCTTGACTCCCGTGTAATTATTGGCAATCATATTGATACATGCATTTCAACATATAAACCTTTGTTCTCTTTTCATCATGTCATCATCTAATAGAGAACTTTTGCAACTTAATAAAACGTCGAAATTTTTCTTAGACAATCGATTCTTCTATAATTTAAGTAAGCAATTAACTTTCATATATATAAGACCAGGCCTTTGCTAAATTCGCCTTAATCATCAAAATTAAAATTTGTTTCCTATAATTTCAGATTCCAAAACTGACGTAATTGCCCTAATGATATTTCTCACGTTTCCAATCTTTAGCTCTAACTTCCAATCTTCACCTAATCAAGCTATTTTGATAAGATTTAATACCTAAGACATTCCTTTGTCATAAAAGACATGTGCACAATTTATTTACACTATGAACACGCTGCAAATATTATAAGATTACTAAATCATCCCACTTTTAAATTAATTATGTCATTATTTCTTAAACCAATCTAACCACCTGTCATCATAAGGTTTCAAGTTCTGTGATCAGCCCTCGGAATTTTCAGTTCTAGCATATTAGTCCCCTGTCTTGGTAAAATTACACATTTGCCTTTAAAGTTTCAAAACTAGTTATATTGAAGCAGTTTAATTTCCTTTAATTGATCTAACCTAATAATCTACTGATTATCAATTTAAATCGTAAAATAAAAATGCCAAAAGAGCCCTCTCGTTTCAGTGACTTTTCTAAATTGCACATACACATGTTCAAATTATTGAAATCCCTCTTTTTGGTCTAGCTTTATTTTCACATTTTCTCATCCAAGATGCAACAAGACACTTTCGTAATCATCCAAATTAATTCTGGGGAGATAGAAAACTTTTCAATTCAAGCCAAGAAATCGCAATAGCGCAACATGCCATTCTTAAAGTCCATCGAACTTGGTGAAAAAAATTAAACCAAATGAGCAAACACCAAGCAACCAATTTGAAGAATGTTTCGACCAAAAAAAAAAAAAATCGAAGAATGTCGATTAGATAAATCAAACAAAGTCCCTAGAGTTTCTCAACTTATATTGATCAAAAGATAATCCTTATTTACCTCGATGCAAAACAAGCAATTAAAATCAGCATGTCTCATATTTTTAAAAATAAAACTAGGTTTGATGCATTTCATTAATTTTTATTGTAAAGATCTGATATGTGAGATCAAAAACTCAAAACAACCGAATCAAATAGACTTTGGCGTTCAGCTGAATTTTGAGTCGGAACTTTTGCTTTCTTTCCATAAGAAATTAGCGAACATGCATTTTTAATTTATTTCCTTGAATCAATATCTTTAAGATTTTCCACGCGTCTCAAAATTAGCGACCCAATTGCAATTTCCCACATACCAACAAACAATCCAAGCGGATTATCTATCATCTACACATTCTGAATATTATGAATCAACATAGAAAATTTCAGAAGTTAGGTAAGACACTAGTGTTCAACATTTTTAGCGGGATTTTAGAATACAGTTAAAAACAGAAAATATACATAATCGGGCCAAGGTTTTGTGGGTGCTGGCCCGAATTTGGAAGGATCCAAGGTGCAAATTCTCTCATGAACTCATCGATCGCCGATAAAAAAAGGCCGAGTCTCCCCATAATTAATATAAAATAATTCCATTTTCAAAGTACAAATCACACACGACAAGAGAATAATCGATATGTCATATATAATAAATTCCGTTTAATTGACCGTCCTTAATAAATATATTTCGAATTTTTCGTGAATATTCGCTTTCCTTTTATTTTTTATTCGTCGAGTGCAATCTATTTATTTATTTTTATTCGAGGAGGGCGTCGATTATTTATTGGTATTTAATGAAGACAGGTCGGACCATCAAGATGCTACCTGGGAGGGGAAAATGCGTGCGATGCGGGGGCGATAATTACTTTTGGCCCAACTTTTTGGGGGCAACTTGGGAAAAAGAAAAGTGTTAAAAGCGTGCCTTTTTAGCCCATCCGCCGCTCGCCCACGATATTATTCGAGGATCATATACCAATCTTAAATACGATAATTTCCGCTTTATCCGGTATATGACGTGACATGAAATACGAATACATCAGGATATAATTCCGTTTCGAGAGTGAGATACGAGACTAGGATATTTACCGTCCGATATAATTAAAAAAATATTGAAAAAAAAATATCAGAATG
This sequence comes from Melaleuca quinquenervia, assembly GCA_030064385.1. Classification (NCBI taxonomy): domain Eukaryota; kingdom Viridiplantae; phylum Streptophyta; class Magnoliopsida; order Myrtales; family Myrtaceae; genus Melaleuca; species Melaleuca quinquenervia. Next base: position 19,597,943 of record CM057723.1, on the reverse strand, counting down.
AAACCGTCGAAGAGAGGGGAAAGGAGAGAGCAATGGCTATGGTCGCGAAGGCGAGCACTGGAGGCGTCGTCTCGGGCACTGTCGTGGCACGTGGGGGTTGCCGATATTCTCCCCCGTGGGCAAGGCGGGCACCACATCCCACTCTCTCTTTCCGATCATATATTCGAATTTGCACATTCGTGGTCGACGATGAAGTTAATACGCGATCTAGTTTTTTTTCCCCTCCTTGATTAATTCATTTGAATTTTTATTTTTATTTTTTTGTTCAATTGAATTCCAGATTAATCAAACAGTATCCACCACAATCGAAATTATGCCATTCAAAATATCGTGTATGGGGCTGCATATCCCACATCCGATCTCAATCCGCGTTCGAGCGACCGAGGGGATGCGCATGAAAGCCTGGGAGCCCAAGAACGGCGGACAGATCTTTGGGCCTAGGATTTCCTTGGGCCGGGCCATCGGGCTAAAGTTATTTTAAGTTTGGGCCGGTCTAACTGAAATTCTTAAAATGTTAAGATTCTCTTTATTTCGAAAAGAATAAATAATTTATAATTACCTTAGAAAATATTCGGGGAAATAGATCAAACGGAATAAAAGGGCAAAACCAGAGAGCCGCTCTCCTCCTCTTTTCCTCGGTTCATCTCGCGTTTGCGCCTCCTCCCTAGCCCCAGTCCCTCTAGAGCCCTCCATTCTCGCACTTGGCGCCCGCTCGAAGCACTCTCCCTCTCCCCCAAGAGGACGCCGTCCGACCACCGCCATCGCGCCGGGGAGATCGCCGCTTCGCCGTTCCATTTACCAACCACCCCAAGACCACCCGAGTGGAGACGGGCAGCGGCGAGTTAGCAAGAATAGGACGGTCGCCGTTCGGCACAGCCATAGCCCCCAAGAAGCTCCCCGAGAAATCGACAAGTGGCCTTTTTTCTCTGCTCGGGTATGTGTGTGTATGGTTATTTTTGCACCGACTTACCAGAGAAACCGGTCTTTGAGAAGCTGTCGACTATTGGGACGAATGCGAGAAACCATCGCCGTTCGGCACAACTATTGTCTCCTGTATAAGGGTTTTTGCTGTGTCACTGTCGGGCTCGAGTGCGTAATCTATTATGGTTCCTTTGATTGTTCAAATTTGTTACTTCTGGCTACAAGTGGTGTTTTATTGCATCCACTATATTTTTTTTCTTTTTTGTTTACTATTGCTATATGGACTTTGCTACGTTTATGAAATTTTTTTAGCGATTTTGTCTCTATGGTGCAAAGATTGGGCATATGATGGTTTACACTTGATCTCTGAACTTCAGGTAAGTTCGCATGTTTGACAAGTTTACATGCTGATGCATTGCGTCTTTGCACCTTCGTGAGGTTCTCATTTTGGATCATTTTGAAGTTTCCGTTATGCTCGAATTAGCAGTGAACAGAGGAAGACATAGGGAAAACATGTAAAGGGTGGAATAGAAAAGATTCGACCTAAATTCCTTGTCTAACCCAGATCATTTGAAAGCTTAGGAAGGTTAGTCGTGGAATGACTAAATGTTTTCTGGCCTACTGTTGCTGATTGTCTTCCATCTACAAATTTAATGGGTGCCCATTGAAAACTTTGATTGCAACGAGCTTCTTTCTAGAGTTGTATGTTTACATGGTTTTCACAAATATGTGTTGTTTTTAGAAGTGTATTGGAACTCAAGATACCATGAAGTTAGTACCTCAATTTCATCTGTGGTCAACCTGTACTTTGAAGTATTCACCCAAATCTGCAACTTATAGATGGCTTACTTGCTTTTGTTGTCATTATTTTCTGAATATTAAGCTTGTTGTCGTGAAGTGTTGGTCCTTAATTTTGAAAATTAACTTGTCCTTTTTGTGAAGTTGCTATGGGTTTTGACAAGAGAAAGTTTCATTAGGTTCAACAGAAATGACCTATGTACCTCCCTTTAGCAAACGGTAGCAATGCAGCATGGGATGGGATATTCCGTAGATGACCTTTCCACAATGGCTACATGGGTCCAGTGATGCCCCCATAAGATAATTTATAATCATATGGAAGCATTGTATTGCATAGTGTAGCTTTGCAAGCTAAACGCTCTTCACATGGCATTTCAATTTTGGTTTCATCAGCTTGCTGTACTTCGGGTACGTTATAATGGAGGAAGACATGTTCACATGCCATACCTGTTTTTCTCTATGGGATCATTTTCTAGTAAAACACCTGAAGGTGCTTCAAATTGCTACCATAATGAATTATGTAATAGTTATAAATTGAAGCATCGTTGCCCTGCTGATGAGAAAAATATTCTCAATGAGCTCTCTGATTTGTTGCCGATAAGTTGGCCTAATACTGTTTCCAATGTGTGTAATGATGATTATGAAAAGAACGAGATGGGAAGCAGAGAGCATCATGGCTTCTTGTCCCCTGAAGAGAAATTCCGGGGGGTTTTTCTTCAAAAGCTGAGAGGCAAAACTGCTGTGGAACATGCTTTGACAAATGTTCCTGCTGATTTGAACATTGACATTGTTGCTGGAGTTGTGAATCGAGGGAACTTAGGAGGCAAAGCTATGACTATATTTTTCCAATGGGCGCTAAAACAGCCTACAATTAGTGTGGACACTCATAGCTATAATGTGATTCTGAAAGCACTCGGAAGGAGGAAATACTTTGGTTTTATGGAGAAGATGATCCATGAAATGAAATCAAATGGTACAACTGCCACCTTAGAGACTCTTTCAATTGTAATGGACAGTTTTGTGCGTGCTCATCGAGTGAACAAAGCAATAGAACTTTTTGGCAAGCTGGAAGAATTTGGATTGGAACGTAATACAGAGTCCTTAAATGTGCTTTTGCAAACACTATGCCAACGGTATCATGTGGGTGCTGCCAACTCACTTTTGAATTCTGTGAAGGGGAAGGTACCGTTTGATATGACAACTTACAATACTATCATAGGTGGGTGGTCAAGGATGGGTAGAGTTGGTGACATTGAAAAGAATATGGAGGCAATGGCTGCAGATGGATTTGCACCGAATTGTTCGACTTTTAAACATCTCATTCAGGGTTTGGGGAGAGCTGGTCAGATTGATGATGCTGTCCATATCTTTGATGGATTGAAGGAGAAAGGTTATGATCTTGATGTGAGTGTCTACAATGCGATGATTTATAATTTTGCAATCATTGGGGATTTTGATGCATGCATCCAGTATTATAGAAGCCTGCTGAGCGAAAAATGCAACCCTGATGTGGATACATACAAAACTCTGATCAACTCATTCCTTAAGTTTCGGAAAGTGGCTGATGCTCTGGAAATGTTTGATGAGATGTTGAGTAGAGGGCTTGTTCCCACTACTGGGATGTTAACCTCATTTATTGAACCTCTTTGTGGTTATGGTCCACCTTATGCTGCGCTGATGATCTATAAGAAGGCAAGGAAAGCTGGATGCATGGTGTCTGTGAGAGCTTACAAGTTACTGCTTATGCGGCTTTCTAGATTTGGTAAATGTGGAATGCTGTTGACTATATGGGACGAAATGCAAGAGGCTGGTCATTTATTGGATGCAGAAGTTTATGAGTATATTGTCAATGGACTCTGCAACATAGGACAGCTGGAAAATGCAGTTCTTGTCATGGAGGAGTGTCTGCACAAGGGTTTTTGCCCTAGCAGGCGTATTTTTAGCAAATTAAATACTAAATTATTGGTTTCAAACAATGTAGTGAGAGCTTACAAGCTGTTTTTGAAGATTAAAGATGCTCGCCTCCATGATAATGCAAGAAGATACTGGCGTGCTAAGGGATGGCATTTTTAAGTATGTTTATGGTTTTGGTGTGCCAGAACATACTTCTTTTTGCTTCTTAGGCAGATTCCTGTCAATGGAAGGAGATAATTGTCCAGGTACTCATCTCGTAAATCTCTTCCTTGAAAATGCAACAATCGCAGCGCTTTTAACCTTCCTATTATTTAGTTTAGCACCTGTTGCACAGTATACTCTCATAGAACGGTTAAATTTTCTGGCATGGTCAGTGCACATCTTGTCAGATCAAATGAAGTACATCAATGTTGCAGCTTTTTTCTTCTTTATATTACCATGTGAATATTTATCTCCATTTATGACATAAATAGAATACATATCTCCATTTAGTTGATGTCATCTCCTTTTTTTGGGTGAGTTGGGTTTATTTGTATTATTCTAGATGCTTTTGGACAAGGAAAGACAGAAAAGAATGAGAATATGGTGAAGACACTCAGCTAACCTAAGTCACTGCTGTTTTTTCCTCAGCTTACTGACAACTGTGCGAATGTTGTTCGTGGTTTCTTTAACAGAGAGAAATTCTCATCACAGAGAAATGCGCAGGATTATTTTTCCTTTCCTTTCTAGCTTATAGTCCACTTTTTACTCAAAAGTCTATGCAACGTGATTTTTTTTATTGTAGTTTGCTTTGAAACAAGTAGAATGCTGAGTGTTTCGTTCTCTTTTTGTTGCACATAAGCTGATTAGCAAACAGTGTGCTCGAGGTGTTGAGGTTTGTAGTTGGAGGTGTTCGACAAAATTTGCCTTATTAAAGAATTGTGGGTCCACCTTTTGAGTTCTTGTTTGGAAATATCCACTGGTGTCTCCAATAGTCCTCAAATTGTTGTTTCTGGAAATGGATCTTCTTCAGATTCATTTTGGGGTGGTGATTTGTTTTCTGCAAACCTATCTCCATCCAAACAACAATCTTCTGCAGTAACTGATCCAACTATTAGCGCACCTCTCTCCTCTGCTGTTATTTCAGTTTCTGGAAGCCAACCTTCTGTGGGGTCCAATGCACTGAATGCTTTGCGGAGGTCATTCTCTATACTTTCTTCCAGCATTCAGGTTCAGCATCCCTATATGCCCTCAAACTTGCAAGAGCAGATTCCATCTCTAGGTTCTTCTTCATTTGCGTTGCCTGGAACTTCAGTACTTCTTCTTCCAGTGACAATCAGCTTCCTTGGCCAAAGGTGAAGCCATCTGATGTTAAAAATTACATGGAAGTATTTGTGGAAATAGACATGGACAGAGATGGGTAGATTACTGGCTAGCAGGCATGCTACTTATTTCTCAGTTGAAGGCTACCAAGGGGTATCTGAAGATAGGTGTGAGGTCCTTTCTTGACTCAATTGTACAGTACTTTCCTTTATTACGTTTTCCTTTGAATCATTCCTAAATGTTTAATAACATCATAGGCTGAGTTACTTGCCAAAGAATATGAAGAGAATTAAAAACAAGTTGCAGGGACAGCATCTGAGTTGACAATTGAGGAGGCAACCTTTGTGATCTTTGGGTTTTTTTTTTTGGTCAGAGAACTTCAGGTAGTTAACTTACTGAGAATTCGGGGATATGGTGGTGGTTGCATCTTTCTATCTGTGGGATAATCCAAACAAATATATGATGATGCCATTTTCGCCCTTGGATATTTTTCACAAACGAGTGTGAGTTTTAACAGTAAACATATATGGTTCTTCCTGAATATTATATATTTCAAGTTTGTTCCTAAAGTACTATCTCATTGCCCTCTCTAGAGGAAACTGGTTCAAGATCCTTACATAATGTATAATGCTTGTAAATAGATGCTCTAATATATACTCTAGTCTGCCCATTTGTCCTTTGCCATTCTGAAAAGATTACTAATTCAATTTATATTTGCTTTGTAGAATTCACCGTGATCGATTTACTTTTCATTGCATGTTATCACAAGTGTTTTTCCCCCTTTATGGTAATATGTATACTTGACTACTTGTCCACATTGTTTCCCAGATTACATCTGTTGTTTGGCTTCCTGCTTTAACTAGTCTCTGGCAGATGGCATTAATACACAATTGTTCATGTGAATTTTCTTTATTTTATTTTATTTTTTTGTGGTAGAATGCTTTCCGTTGAAGGAAATGTCCTTTTTTCTTTCTGATTGCTGACTATATTCTTTTGTGGTGTTTTAACTTTACGTATGTTTTCTTTTTTTGTGTTCGATATATTTTATCATGAATAAGGTCCTTTACATTAATTATTAAGGCTTCCACTTGCTATTCGCCGTAGTCCCCCAGAAACTCCCCAAAATTGTCATGCTCTCTATGTGAGTATGTGTGTGCGCAGTCTGAAGCTCTCATTCCCACTGGTTAGCAGATTTATGAGCATGGCGATTCAGACTTATAGACAATATCAGTGCACGTAACCCAACTTGTGTGGTGTTCTTTAGTTTCAGTATAACCAAACTCGTGTCAGATCCATTTGTCTCATATACAAGGATTGTTGCTGTGACAGTGTCAGGCTCTAGCATGTAATCTACAACAGTGCTTTTGATTATTCAACTTGTTAGTTCTGGCATCAATCCATCGGTATTTTCTCGCATCCATCGTGTTTTTTCTCTTCTATTTTCTATTGTCACGTGGACTTTTCTAAGTTCCTGAATTTATTGGTGTTTTTTTTTTCAATCTATGGTGCAAAGATTGGGCATATGATGGTTTACACTTGATCTCTGAACTTCAGGTAAGTTCACATGTGTGACAAGCTTACATGCTGATGCTTTGCATCTTTGCACCGATATGAGAAGTTCATATGGTCATTTCTTGGCCTCTGTTTTGCTTAAATTAGTAGCAAACAGATGAAGAAAAAGACTAAACAAGTGAAGGTTGGGGTGTAGAACCTTTGACTCATATAAATGTCTAGCAAAGATCATTTGAATGGTTAGGAAAATTAGTAGCGGAAAGGCTAAATGTTGTCTGGCTGATGTTTTGAACATTTAGAATAATTGTAAAGACCAACTGTTGCTGATTGTCTTGCATCTACAAATTTAAGGGACGGCCATTGAAACTGAAATTTTAACAAGATTCGACATCTTTCTAATATGTTGACATGGTTTTCTCAAATTTGTATCTAGAATTGTGCATTGGAACTCAAGATACCTTGTAGTAAGTAACTCAGTTTCATCTGCCATTGCTGTGTAGGAGGGAATTGTGGGTTTTAGTCTAGGAACTGTGGGTGCACCCCTAGAGTTCTTGTTTGGAATATGCACTAATTCCCTGTTAGAGCTGAATTCCTAACTAATGTCTTCATGGCTTGCCATATGGATATTGTAGACAAAGTGTTAATATTTTTTGTGCAGCAATTTATGCTAATGTCTAGATACGATAACCTTCTTTGTTGGACTGCATCTGAATTCCTAACTAATGTCTTCATGGCTTGCCATATGGATATTGTAGACAAAGTGTTAATATTTTCCGTGCAGCAATTTATGCTAATGTCTAGTTACGATAACCTTCTTTGTTGGACTGCATCTTCCCTCCTCTTCTCCTTGAATAAGTAGACTTAATGCCTGCTTAGCTTGGCCTTTCTCTTCACGTGAGGTACTTGATTTATCACATTTTGAGCAAGTTCATTGCTTTGTAGTTGCCTAGTTTGCATACACATTTGATTTATATGGACATCTGTGTGAAATTTTGGTAACTTGCAGGTGTCATTGGGCCCTTAAACCAGTAGGAAATCTTCATCAACAACCAGGGTTGAGCCAGCAGTGGAAGATCCACTGGTCATGACTGGGCCTGCAATCATAGCCACATTTACGATATGCGGTCAATGATCGGTTCAGCTTCAGATTGTCTAGCAAGTTCTCATCCACAACGAGAGGACTCGGAGCCGGTAGTACAAGACCTGAATATGCAAGCAGTGACATCCGTGATTTTACTCAATGATAGCTTTGTCTAGTATGAAATGAAGGGCAGTTACTTTCGCCAGCGGCAGAAGCTGAACCTGATGAGGAGGCATAATAAGCTGAAATCGAGTCCCAAGAAGAGAGGAACACAAAACAAATGTGTTTACGGCAACAAAATATCGAGGCTTGGTGTCATCTGCATGTTGAAATCTGGGTCAACTTCTACACATACACATCCCCAGTAGTTGGAGTAGCATGCGTGTTGTTTAGGAGACACTACTTGCGCTTGCTGAACGCATGCGATACCGGGTTTTAGCTCTTGCTTCAGAATTTTAGAGCAGGAACTGCTGCGGGTTAGTTTGTGAAGTATAAATGTGATACGCGGTCGGATTCGATGCTTCGATTAATCGTCGGTTGAGGTTTGGAGTGACCAAGCTGTCCTCAAGGACAGAAAGCGCTCTTGCTTGGTTTCGAAAAGCATCAGAAACGTACGATGGTTACATGATCCCCATAGTAAGATGATGTTTGAATGGCGGACTCATTCGGATACGCCATGTTGATGGGGCACCGGTAAATACCGAATCGGGTAACTCGTTCCGAGCCCCCTGGTTAGGACATATCGGCTTGATCGCCGGGGTGATGTCCGGGCATTCGTGCTCGGTCTCTTAAAAGGCCAAATTGCCATGATCCAACATTGATTTACGCGATTAAACACATAGATCGAGAAGGATCGGGAAGAAATCGTCTCGTTACCTTGCCTATGTCTCGCTTACTTGAGTTAAAAAGTTTGGATTTTCCTATTTTGCTATATCGGAAGAAAGAAAAAAAGAAAATTAATGGACCCAAGCTAATTTTAAATGCGTTAAAAAGTTTGGATTTTCCTATTTTGCTATATCGGAAGAAAGAAAAAAAAGAAAATTAAAGGACCCAAGCTAATTTTAAATGCGTTGTTACCTTTAGAATAAATGGTATAAATAGTGTTTGAATTTTGATTCAATTTTAAATTTATTTAATACGATTTTTGAATTTTAGCTTGATAAATAATCATATTAAATATTTTTATACAGTTTGGAGATTAAATTAAATATGTAAATGACTATCAGTAAGTTAATGGATCATGTATAATAATTCAAAAGTTTAATAAAATCAAGACTCATGTATTTTATTGAATAAGTTCTAAGGTTTAGGGGTCATTTTATACGTTTGGCTAAAATTTTAAAAATTATTTATATAATTATCCCTATTTTATTAGTTGCTAAACTTTTCGTATTTTCTAGAGTGCTTTTAGATCGAACTCCAGAGTATTTCTGCTCCATAGTCTCCATCTCGTTAACGATTTTCGGAAAGGTTCGCCTTCCCCTCCGCAGTTGCTCCGTCGGCGGTCTCCGTTTTCAGCATTTTCTCCTCGATCGCGCGAGAGGGAAAGCTCCAAAATCTCGATTTGCGTTTCCAAATCCGGGCGAATTCGCTTCCCAATCCGACGTCCCTCCTCCCGTCTCGCCACGATCTGACCGACCCCATCCCCAGTTCGATCGCTTCTCGTTCTCGGAGATTCCGTGTTGTTCTCGCGGTCGATTCGATCGGATTGGGTTCGCGGGCGGTTTTGGTCCGGGGGGTTTCCGAGTTCGGCGGAATGGCGGGGCAGAACCAAGGGGCGGCCATGGAGCAATTCGAGGCCTACTTCAGGAGAGCGGATTTGGACGGGGACGGCAGGATCAGCGGGGCTGAGGCCGTCGCCTTCTTCCAAGGATCCAACTTGCCGAAGCACGTCCTTGCTCAGGTCACTCCCCTGTGTCTTCGCTGTGTCGTGTGGTCAACTGGATTTTCTCCCCCATTGGGGTCGGTCCTTAGTTCTTGTTGCGATCACTTCGTTCGGGAGTCTTTGGTGAATGGTCCCCTTTTTCGTGATTTGTGTAAGTAGTTGGGTTAGGAGATGAATCCGAATGGTTGAGGTGAAACTCGGGTTTGCTATGTTGGACCTGGATTGTTTGGTCGTTTGATTAATGCGGCGAACTCTGGTGTGTTATCGCTGGAACTGTACTTGATTGATGATAGGGCAACCTAGCCGTGAGGGATTATGAGCTTGTTAAGTTTTGGGTGTTTCCTAGATTGTTGTACTGGAAGTACACTCAATTTCTGGAGAATTCATGATACACATTTGAAGTGATTCAGTCAGCGATCCATTTATTTTATGATCCACAGTGGAGAGCAAGGTTCCTTGTTTTGTTTACCCATTCTGCCTGAGTTGTTGCTGATTGTTTGATTGTTCCAATTCTTAATCGTTATTATTATTTGCTAGCATTTGTTTGTCCAGTAACTCACTGAGATTTGCATTGATGCTAAAGGATACTCATTGTGATGTTACCATTGCCACAGATATGGATGCATGCTGATCAGGCCCGTACTGGTTTCCTTGGTCGGGCTGAATTTTATAATGCTCTGAAGCTTGTCACAGTAGCACAGAGTAAAAGGGAATTAACTGCAGACATAGTTAAGGCTGCCTTATATGGCCCCGCTGCTGCTAAAATACCCCCTCCACAGATCAATCTTGCTGCCACACCTGCACCACATGTGAGCACTACAGGTGTTGCGGCAACTCCGCAGATGAGAGCGACAACTCAACCGGCATCTCAGAACGTTGGCTTCGGATTTCCTTCACAGCAACAACCTGTTAGACCGCCTCAACCTGGATTTACTTCACAGCAACAATCTGTTAGACCGCCTCAACCTATGCCTGCTTCTACTGCTTTCCGTGCGCCACAGGTCAATACAGGTTCACAATTTCCAATGGGCAGCAGCTTAATGGGTCCTGGTGTTCCAAACACAAACATATCAAGTGATTGGACTGCTGGAAGGAGTGGTGGAGTGTCAGTTGGATCCACAGATCCTAATTCTTCGGTTCTATCAGCTTTATCAAAAACACAAACTCCACGTTCTTTGTCTCCACAGACATTGGCCAGTGATTCTAAAGCAGTAGTTGTTTCGGGAAATGGATCTTCTTCAGATTCTTTTTTGGGAGGTGATTTATTTTCTGTAAAACCCTCTCCATCTGGACAAGAATCTTCTGCACTAACTAATTCCACCATCAGCACACCTCTCCCCTCTGCTATAACTTCTGCTTCTGGTGGCCAACCTTCTGGAAAGCCCAATGCGCTGGATGCTTTGCAGACTTCCTTCTCTAAGCTTTCTTCTAGCAGTCAGGTTCAGCGTCCTCCTATGCCTTCGAACCCACGAGAGCAGGCTCCATCAGTGGGTTCTTCCTCATTCTTATCACCTGGAATTTCAGTTGGGGTAGCTAATTCTTCTTCCAGCGATAATCAGCTTAATTGGCCAAAGATGAAGCCATCTGACGTTCAAAAATACACGAAGGTTTTTATGGAAGTAGACATGGACAGAGATGGGAAGATTACTGGTGAGCAGGCTCGCAACTTATTTCTGAGCTGGAGGCTACCGAGAGGTAAAAGTCTATTTCATGTATTGTGTTGGTTTATTTTGTTAGTCCTGCTTTGCTAGTTTTGGTGCCTGTGATACTGTTGTGATGGACTTTCCATTTGATGTTGTGCCACCTTACATCTGGTGAATTCATCAAAATGTATTTCATGTTCTATAACCAAAACAAGAGCCTGAAAGGCGTTGCTATCTGGAAGGGAACACCCACAGGGAATTTGAAGGATAAGTTTCTGTAGGAGGCAGAATCCATGGGTAGTTGACCTTCCTCTTGCAAAATCTCTAGAATGTCCAATCTTGCAGTTCTCCCTTTTTGTCCGAAGAATTGTTCACTCGCTGAAATAATAGAATCCCTTTGTCCGTGGTGGAACTATAGTGTCCATGCCATGATTCCATCATATCCCTTGGTCTTATGATAATTGGAGCATAATGTAATTGGAAGGGGGGGGGGGGGGGGAGGAAGGGTTTCAAAATAGTTGAGTCTGTTGATTGATCATTTGTTACTCCTTTTTTTTTTAAATTATTATTTTGAACCATTACAGCAAAAGATAAGTAAAAACTACTTCCCCTCTGCTCTCCTGTTTCATCATGCAATTATATTTGTATATGTTACCCCATCATGTTAGGCAGCATGATCACCCTCGTCTCTTACATCCTCATGTGATTTGGCATGATCACTAAAAGGCAGTATCTGTTGCTTAAGTGCAAGTATAAGATTAAGACTGTTGCTGTGTCACATTGTTATAATTTAGAAGCTTAAAGTTTTCACACTCTTGCTTTGTTTATGTTTGTAATATTTTAATTGCCATTTCTTGAGGAATGTCAGTCGCAGATGTTGTTATTCTTTTAGTTAAACACAGGCTAAACATCAAGTTAGAGAATATAATTTGGTAAACTATCATCAGCTTTGCATTCATAGAAATCTTTATGCATGCTTTTTGCACTGAGATCTTGTATAAGCTTTGTGAATTCTGATGCTTCTTTGTGGTTTCTGATTGTCTTGTATCATCTATATGATATGTGATCTCCTTGTGGTGACAGAGGTTTTAAAGCAGGTGTGGGACTTGTCTGATCAGGATGGCGACAGCATGCTCTCTTTGAGGGAGTTTTGCTTTGCCCTGTATTTGATGGAGCGACATAGGGAGGGTCGTCCTCTTCCCACAGCTCTTCCTAGTAATGTCTTGTACGATGAAACACTATTGTCAATGACAGGTTTACCAAATGTTGCTTATGGAAATGCTGCTTGGGGTGCCAGTTCGGGTATTGTCCATATTTTCCTTCTTTTTTCAGAGATGGTCCTTTCTTGGACAAGGCATGTGATGCTAAAGTGTTTGGTGGCTTCGATATTAGGTTTTAGGCCACAGCAAGGAATGCCAGGTGCTCGACCATTGGCTCCTGCAACTGGCTTGAGGCCAGGAATGCAGGTTCCTACCCCTAAGGCAGATGCTGGTAAGCAACCCAATCAGCAAGACTCGAGAGGACCAGCTTTAGGGGATCCATTTGGAAACATAGTTGGCAACATTGAACAAAATTCAGTTGGTTCAGCAACTCAAGAGGCAACAACTGGGGGAAAAAAGGCATAGACATTATTTCTTGTTGCACTTATCAATTTTTATTTCCTTTGCTGAATGTCTGTCATTTCTTTGGTGTTTTGACATGTGTATTCATTTTTTATTCTTAATTTTAAGTATGGGATGTTGCTGAAACATTGAAGGACAAAAAAGATGCTGTAGGACGTGTCAAAAAAACCTCGATTCTTTTATAGATGCTCTTTCAGATGGAAAGATGCTGTGTTGAATGTCTGTTCCTTTCCATATTTATCTAAATGTTCTGCTTTTCAAATGGCTCACGCAAAGTAGAGTGCGAGATAACTGTTTATTGTTGTGTTTGTCTCTTAATTATGGCTAACGTAAGAGTAGATGCATCGTATTTTAATTTGTCCATAGTGCTAATAAATTGTCTGGATAGAGCAAATTTGATCTTATAAACTACATTGCTCTGATAAACTTCTATGCTTGTGCTTATCCTTAGTTCACTTTTGGAAGAAAGTTTAGAAGGATTATGATGTGATATTGAAATATTATGTGATATCAAAATATTGATTATGGGGTGTTTTAAATCCTTCCTTCATTTAAATTCTTTTCAGATTTGAATTGATTTGGCCATTTGTTGTTCTTTAGAAGTAAAAGGGATACTCTTTTCCTGATGGCAGGCGGAAGAAAAGGAGAAAGTGATATTGGATTCAAAGGAGAAGATTGAGTTTTATCGCACCAAAATGCAAGACCTTGTGAGTATTTTCTGTGTATATTTTGCTAATGAGCTGCAGAAATTGACAGGCTTAATGTTTTGGAATCATGCAGAGGTTATTGCATTGTCCATTCTTTATTTGGCCCTGTTAGAAAATTTCCCTAGTATTGACTTTATTATTTTTAAATTATGCATAGTTTAGTTTATCAAGTAATATGTATGGCCCAGTGAACTTGAAGGCAGATGCCTGGAACACAGTGGTTTTTTTTTTTTCTCTCTTTACAGCTTTCTCTTTCTCAAAAATCATTTTACAGGCATCATAAGACAAATTGCTGCTGTAATATTACACGAGCCTATCTTAAGTTAAAAAAATAGAACACTCTTCAAATCTTATGGTATCATGTTGTTTGGTCATGCTTGTCCTGATTTCTTTGCCTATAATATGTAGGGTGCTGGCGAGATATGATATTTAATACAAATACTGTGGGAAAAGGCTTGCAGTCACAGAGTTTGTGGCAGCATTTCCGCTTTTTCCAGAGTACATTTGACACCAATTTGTGGTCATTAAATTGATATTTGATAAAGAACAGACACAAATTTATGATTATGAGGGAAAGGAGGATGTGCTTTTAGTCTCCATATCCTGTTCACGGCTTTGCTGTGGACGCAGATCCCTGTTTCTCTTGCGGCAGTTCTGTGTGATGTGTTGCCAACGTTAGCAAAACACTTTGCAATAGGCAATCTGGACACTTTATTTGAAAAGAACATCCCAATTCATCATCTAGTCAATTTTTTTGTAACAGAAGTTCACCAGTCAAGTTTTTGCTTGTTTTGGTTGGCAAAAAATGATTGCTTGCATATGCTGCAAAGGCCATAATGATTTTTAAGCATCCGAGCTCTATTATTTCATGGGCTTTCTTTATTTTGTCTTCCCTTTATTCCTATGCTTCCTCTTGTTGATATTTGCTCGTCATTCCTCAGGTTTTATATAAAAGCAGATGTGATAATAAACTGAATGAGATCACAGAAAGGGCATCTGCAGATACGCGTGAGGTACTTTCTCCACTCAGTTGTACATTACTTTCCTTTGTTATTCTTTTCTTTGAATCAATTTTATTCGTTCTACTTGAGTAACTTTTATAGGCCGAGTTACTTGGGAAAAAGTATGAAGAGAAGTACAAGCAAGTCGCAGAAATAGCATCTAAGCTAACCATTGAGGAGGCAACTTTTCGTGAACTTCAGGTAGTTTACTTACTACTGAGAATTCGGGAATGTGGTCGTGGTTGCATTCTGTCCTGTGAAACATCCAATGCATGATGATGATGCTGTTTTGCCCTTGGGTTCTTTTGCAAACCAATAGAGGTTTCATCATAAACATAAATCGGTGCTCCTTGAAGGCTATACTTTTCAAGTTTTCTTTTAAAAGTAAACTTACAAGCCCTCGCTAAAAGAAATGGGTTCAAGATCTTTACGTGTCGTATAATTCTTGTAAATAGATGCTCTAATTTTTACTCTAATCTGCCCACATGTCCTTTGCCATTCTGATAATATTTCTAATTCTATATATATATGGTCTGTAGATTCACTGTGATCGATATTACTTTTTGGTGCATGTAGTCAGAATTGCTTTCCCCCTTTTATGGTGATCTGTATTCATGACTACTTGTTTACATCTTTCACAGATTATAACTGTAGTTTCTGCTTCGTGCTTGAACAATTCTCTGGCAAATGGCATCAATACACAATTATCCCTTTGACTTTTCTTTAAATAAAATGCCCTTTTTTCTCTCTGATTGCTGAAAAATGTTATTTTCTGGTGTTTTATCACTTACGTTCTCTTTTTTGTGTTGGGTATACTTTAGCATGAATAAGTTCCCTTATACAAATTGGCAAACATGATTCCTCCACCCTCCTTGAAAATTTGCATCTTTCTATGATTGACCTAACATTTAGTGTTTGAAACCTGTTAAATATCATAGGACGAAAATATTTATTTTGCCTTATTTTCATGTGTCTGCTCCGTTGCACTTACAGGAAAGGAAAATGGAGTTGCATAAGGCCATTGTCACAGTGGAACAAGGTGGCAGTGCAGATGGCCTTCTTCAGGTACATGCTTATGTACTTGCAAGCTGTTTGCTTTTAGCTTTTTCTCTGTGGATAATCAGCAACTTTTCTACTAACGCATTAGCATTTCATATTAGGTTCGAGCTGATCGCATCCAATCAGATATTGATGAGCTTATGAAGGCTTTGACAGAACGTTGCAAGAAGCATGGTCTAGATCTAAAATCAACTGCACTATTTGAGCTTCCGAATGGTATTTTTTAAGCTTTGTGCTTCACTGTTCCCAATTTATCACATTGGAAAATTGGTTTTTCGATAGAGATTTATTTGTTTCTTCTGTTTAGTAAATCAGGATGAGACTGTAGTTAATCATCCCATTGGATGGTGTTCTATATCAAGGAGATTAAGTGGGTCCCTCCATGTATACTCAGTAAAAGAGAATCCACTCAGCAAGAGAGCTTTAAGTTGTTTACGTCAGAAACTAACTATAGGTTCTTGTTCTATGATGTTTCACTTAATTGGTTTACTTGTTTGGATTTCTTCCCCCTCTGATCTTGCCTTCTGTTGCTATTTTCATTCTATGGTTTAAGAATAATCTCTTTTGGTATTTAAGGTTGTTTAGAAAGTTCACACTTCCTTTTAAATTTGATGCTGAAGGAGCTGGTACCCTGGTAAAGCTAGCAGTTTCATCAATGAAATGCACTGCAAAGTATAGTATTGATACTTCAGGATGATGTTTAATTAAAGAATTATTCCAGTTAAGATTTAGCATTAACTACTTGCATTGGGATTGCAACGTCTATTACCTTTTTGCTTTCATGTTAGTTTGCCACCATAACAATCAAAGTTGGTCATTGTTCTATGTATATGAAGTTTTTAGCTTTCTCTGTGTCAATGCTAAGTCTGTGAGCACCTTGATATTTTCATGAGTGTTGAAAAACTGCCTTCCTTTCTCTGTTAAATGCATAACATGCTTCTTGGATGGGTATTTATTAACTGGACCAGTATTAAGAGGCTTATTATTTCATTTAATTGATGAAAATAAACAGTTTAAACAATATATATTTTAGACAATTTCATAGATACAGACAGTTTGGACATTCGCAATTCAAGTGGCTTTTAATGCGTTGTCCTTCTCATCTCACTTGCATGACAACCTTGAAGCAGGTATCATGGGACCCTGCTTTGTAATTAAATTGTTTATCTCTATACTAGCTGTATTTTTCTCTGAATTTTTTTTTATCATACTGAAATAATTGACCAAGAGTGTGTTATCACTATTTTATTTGCACTAATGTTTCAGGCTGGCAGCCTGGGATTCAGGAAGGAGCTGCTGTTTGGGATGAAGATTGGGACAAGTTTGAAGATGAAGGTGCAGTATTAGTTTGTGATTGTGACTTTGTTCTTTTAAACCTTCCAGCAGTTCTGCTTCTCCTTTATAGTCTGATTTTGGGCTCTTTTAATCACTGAAGAGTGGGCTTAAGTAGCATTTGGACTAAGCATTATAGTTTTCTCCTTCAGGCTTTGTCAATGACTTGAATCTGGACGGGAAGAATGTCTCTGTCTCCTCAGAAACAAAATCAGCATCTGTTGAGAGAGAGAATGCTTTTTCTGAGAATGGTTATGCCCATGATCGGAACTCTTTGGGTACCGTAGAAAATGCTTTTGAAAATGAATATCAGTACCCCCATAGTGAAGATGAATCAGCAAGAAGCCCTCATGAAAGTCCGGTTGGTGGAACTTCTGTAGGGAGTCCATCTCAAGGTTTTTCAGATGCACATTTTGAAAAGAGTCCTGAAATAGATGCTGAAACACACGGGTATGTTGTCTACTTTTTTCTTCACAATTCTGTTATTCCTTACCAACCTAATACTGAACCTTCTATTTGGCCCCATGGTGATCTGGGAATATCTTAAATTGCGGGATCAGAAGTTTTGATGAATCAGCCTGGGGAGCCTTTGACAATAATGATGATGTGGACTCAGTCTGGGGTTTTGGTACCAAGGTGAGATGGTGCTAACTGATGGATGCTTTTGTTTGGTTGTGCATAAAGTGTTTAGGCTTATGTCCATTGATATCTGTTGAATCAACCTGGTGAAAGATGGCTCTCTTATGAAAATTTATTTATTGGAACAAGCAAACACCTTGTCAGAACCTGATGTTTTTTCCTCCCTGTCTGTTGCACTTGACATCCCAATCACTATTCCATCTTTTGAACAGGTTCAAGGGAATCCTTTTAATACAATTTCAACTCTCTGTGAAATGACTAGACTACATAACAGGATAGGCCTTAACAATCTTATGATATCTAATGAGGGGAGGGGGGGATCTTGATCTCTGGTCCATAGCGCTATGGTTGTCCAACCTAGCTGACATCTGCAATGGATGTGTTTTCTCAAGGGTTATCTTGGCATGTCCTTTCTGGATTTCTCTAGCCTATGCAAAGTCATCGCACCCTTTTAGAAAGAGGATATAGCTTGTGTTTCTGATTGTAATTATAGGCTTCTGCTAGTATGTTCTGGTTACAGACATTTTGTGCGGGTTTTGTGGATGCATCCTGCTTGACTCAAAAGCAATTCTTCTCCCTTTTACCTAAAAAAAGAAAAATCTTCTCTCTTATAATTGTTTTTCTGTGTTAAGGAATTGCGGGACTCGAAACATGGAGATTATCCCTTTACATCTAGTGACTTTGGAGGAAACCCGATAAGAATGGACTCCCCACGAGCAGATAATGCTTTCCAAACCAGGAGCGGTTTCGCTTTTGATGATTCTGTCCCAGCCACGCCCTTATCTAGATTTGGCAACTCCTCACCCAGATACAGCGAAGCAGGGGATCACTACTTTGACAACTTCTCGAGGTTTGATTCCTTCAGAACCCATGACAGCGGATTTCATCCCCAACAGCCTGAGAGGCTTACTAGGTTCGACTCCATTAGTAGCACCAAGGACTTTGGCCACGGTCGTGGATTTTCTTCTTTCGATGATTCAGATCCATTTGGTTCTTCTGGTCCATTTAAGGTTTCTTCAGAGAGTCAGACTACGAAGAAAAGTTCAGATAACTGGAATGCCTTCTAGCCGGCCAATTCTCTCCAGTTGGCTACAAAATGTTCCTTGTCCTTTTTCCCCGGGCTTCGCCCTTTGTAGTTTGTTATGTAAGCCTTTTTTTATTTTTTTGCATGCTGTATAGCAGGAAAACATAGCTGGGTTTTTGCAATGTGATTCAAAGTGGCCTTGTATTCTCAAAGGGACGATGGATTCATTCTTGTAGGATGCTGAGACGAGAAGAGAGATTGCTTTTCTTTCATGTGTCTAATACTGATTATACGGACTCTTGTGATCTATATATATTCCAATTTGCGTTCCCTTGCTGCCCGATTTGCTGCGGTTTTGCTCGTTATGTCGAGCTTTGCTGCGTCATGTGGACACTGATTTGTCTTAGCTGGTGGACTGAGCATTTGAGGATCCTTCTTTGGGTAAATGTCAACGACCTTTATGGACTGAAGCAAAAGAAAGAAGTCCTTCACCAGTGGAAATGTACAAAAAACCTTGTTGTTTGACAGTATTGGCAGTTTTAGGACATCATTGTTGGTATCATTTCGACAAATAAGTTCAGTTTTTCTTGCTCTAGTTAATTTATCAATTGAATTTCTCATTTAGTGAATATTTGAAGTCAAAGAGAAAAAAAGCCAAAAAAAATCCAAAATTCAGTCAATTACAAAACATTTGTTTGAAATTTTTTTTTGACATAAATAGTACTCGCTATGACACATTTATCTTAAATTTTTTTTGGTGACCAAGAAAATTTCAAAAATTGTATATATCTTACACATCTATATCTATCAAGTGAATTTCTCATTTATTGAATATTTGAAGTCAAAGAGAAAAAAATAAACAAAAACTTAAATTATGTCAATTACAAAACATTTATTTGAACTTTTTTTAACATAAAAAATAAAATATCTTTCTTACCGTGACATATTTATTTTAAATTCTTTCATGTGACCTAAAAAATTTCAAAATTGTATCAATCTTACAACAATTCTTTTACTACAAACTTTTTAAAAATTTACTAAGTCTGTATAAAACCAAAAGTGCTAATTTTAATAACCATAACTACAATACATTTACGGTGGAACACACAGTTTTTGTTATAGTATTTCAACTTGATATTTTTTTAGTGGAGGGGTATCATATAAGCATGTGTTACGTAAGGTTGGTACTAGTAAAAAATAAACGCAAATTGGTTGAAAAAATTCTTCGAATTTGTTATATTATGTTCAAATTGGTATTATCAATTATATATATTTTTGTTCTAAATATAAAAATCCGAGCTTGATGGTGATCCATGGTATGCTGACATTATCAGTACCTGTAGATTTTCGCAAACGTTATTACTAATCAGAGATTCATGGTCAAGAAGTCCTTGTTCTGCATGCTAATCGATGCCCGTAGGTTCCGTGGATACTGCAGTGTGGTCCGGACGGCAATTCCCGACACGAAAAGGCACGTGAACACGGGCTCAAAGACGACGGGAACCTGAGCCAACCTCTGAGAATTGCTGTGAGTCCCTCGCTTTTTTGCAAATTCCATACACTGTCGGTCGGCGCAAGTTGAAACTTCGAGACCCGAGAGAAGAATGGAGGCAGAGGTAAGAAAATTCCAGCAGAAGTTCAAGAGAGTGCGGGATGAAATGGGTCGTTGGGGGGAGCTTCAAGTTCGTTTGTTGTCGCAGTTCAGAAACGCCTCTGCCATTATGGACAGATTACAGGTTTTTCCGTTGGGACTTTGTTCAGTGAATTCAATGTTTCTCGTTTCCCAGTCAAACAAACTAGTAATCTCGCTGTTAGGTGATTCGGGATGGGAAAAACTATGGTGCTCTGAAATCTGTTGGTGGGATTGGTGAAGCTGTTTGGACTAAGCAGATGGAGTCACTGGAAACCACTTTGCTTTCAATGAGGAAGACCATGTAAGTCCATGCAATACCTATGAGGTGTTTGGCAAAATTCCTGTACTGGTTTTTAAGCATTTTGAACTGATAAAATATACTTCAAGGTAGTTTGTCTAGTGCGTTGCCTAGACGTGGCATACATCGTGTGAAGAGACTTTTTGGCTGGTGGCATTTTGGTGTCCGTGATGGGCTTATAAATTTTGTGTTGAAAAGTGGAGCAGAGTAGTATGACTCAAACTGAATATTATATGGAGGTGTGAGATCCTTATGGTAACACCCAGAGGGCGTCACAAGTGCTACTCACCCCTCCGTATAAAAAAATGAGAGAATTCATGAAAATCTCTTAGCTTCTACCAAGTCATACAGATTTAGGACAAGAGATACTTTTAGTTGTAACTTTCATTTGGCTGTATGTCATTGGATTGGTCAAATTTTCAGGGAGGAGTTTCAGGGTGTTGTCACATCTCTTGAAAAGATCCATCGAGACGGCAAGCAACTTCTTAAAGGGGGATCTGGCCAGCCCAGTGTCAAGCATCTGCAGCAGCGAGTGGGAGTGAAACCATGTCTTCAAGATTGCTTAGATGGGCTTATGATTCTCTATGAGATGCACCGCTCAGAGTATGCAACTTATCTTTCTGGAAAGACAACTTTTTTAGTCGCTGATGCCTAGTTTGTGGAGTGGAGAGACTTTATTTTGGGAGAAATACTTGAGGTTTTGAATGAGCAGAGCAGTCATAGGTTGAATATATCCATCCTCTGCAGCCCAGGATTTTGTTCCAGCCTCCAGGGCCAGGGTGGTCGTATTTACATGAATAAAGCAAATTGCAAACCAGTCTTGCACTTGGGAAGACTGTTGTGTCACATATGGTGCTTTAGCTGGAATGAGTTTTAATATGAATCTAGCACATCATCAGTCATTTGAATAACCACAAGATTTTCCCCATCAAGATGATTTTGTTAGATTCTTGCCTCTGCTCATTTCTGAGGTTCTTTTAGTTCTTATAATTTTCTATGGCCTAGCATTTAGCTTTCTTCTCATGCTCCAATAACATAGCCTGTGGTCCTCCGCATCGAAGTTTGTGCAATTTGAAGTCAATATGTTTATTAACACATCTTCCTTTGTTTTGCCAGGTATTTTCTGAAATCCTCAGTCATATCAGCACTTTCAACTCTGGTCTTGAAACCAAGGTACTTGAAACTGTCTCTAATGGGTGAGGCTGCAGTGAGCATAGTGTCATCTCAAGTTTGTATAATTGGACTTTTACCTTGAAAATCTCGATAATTTGGCCATTCGTTCTGCTTTCATGATCTTCATCAGGGATATTGTGCATACTTGTTCATGTTCATGCATTGTTTCCGTGGAATATTTAGAATTTGCAATTACCATACAGATTCCTGATATGCACACTGTTAATAATTTGTTCTTGTTCTGGTTCACACTGCAGTGCGAGCGACCTGCATGCACTCCAGCAACTTTTGGTTGATCAGCCTAACATTCCCATAGAGGAAGGTATGTATTCATGTTGGGTGTATGAACGACAGTCTTGAACTGTGAGCTATTTATGCTGATCCTCCCTGTGATCTCCAACACTACAGAGCAATTAAACTGAAAAGCTGCTAATGACAGTGTTGAATCAAATCAGCATCGGCTGGCCACCATTTCTTAAATGATTGTGATTTCAATGTTCTTGAAGTTTCCACTGCTGTTTACATCTAATATTTGGAAACACAGTTCTCCCTTGACTGAGAAACTAGGTTTGTTGATTTTGTTATTGAGGCATATGAGCTGATGCTTGACGTGCACAACTTGAGGTGTGATTAACGAGAATGATAATGATAATGGTCATTCCAGCTTCTAAATCCTCGTGCTTCATTGAGCTTGAACTTCTGATTTAGTTAGCATTAGGATTTTCACTTGCCATTTTTGATTGGCTATTACGATTTTCAGTTGCCATTTCTTGTAGTTGGTCTATTTGTATGCTGTTATGTTGTCAACATGTCTAAACTTTCTGCTTATTAATATGAACTCAGGTGTCTGTTTTCTTTCTTCTCTTTTTTGCAGTACAATTCATCTATGACATAATATTTGCCGAAGAAATCTGCTGATTCCCAAATTGATGTGATCACAAGCTGTATATATCTATGGGTTCGAGCAGTTTCCTCCTGGAATGCTCTTCCAGATTCTGGGAAAAGGGGTTTTTCCTTCTTTTTTTGCCCGGATCTTCGAGAACTTCTGTTGAGGTTCTCCCTCGAACCCATTTGACTGTCTAGAGGAGTACTTGGCTTAGTTCTAATTTCTTGAAGCCTCCGACAAAAGCGAGCACATGGAGGATTTTGTTTCGGGGTTCAATTTTGTACCGATATGTCCATTTTGCGTTATATAAATTAAGTCACCAAGCCGACGGGGTTTCTTTAATACGCAACATGCAGATATCACGGGGCTTTGATTTTACTTACGCACAGTGACTCTCAGCACACGGCATACTGCATTCATTTTCGCGACGACATACCGCCATGGAACTTTACCTTGCTCTCTCCCTTCGCGACGGACGGACAGTAGCAGGCCATCATGATAATCTTCACTTCAGCACTAACGGTTGAATAACATGGGGAAAACACCGAGCTTGCTGTCGCTTGAAACGCCCAGATTTCAACGGGAAATGCATATTATGTCAGAGGCTCATCCCGTTTAGACGATGGGGGTCGTGCAGGGACCCAAGTGATCGCGGGTCATTAGATGGAGCTACTTCTTTTGGAGCGTCCAGTGAGAAACCTCATCTCTGGCCCATCTGTTCTAATCGCGAATGTCCTCTCTGCGTGCTGTAGCAATCTGGGGAGGATGGTCCCGACCCAAGTTACTCCCAAACATCACTCCCATCTCATTGCTTCCTGCGTGTCCCTAAGGCCGAGAGATACATGAGCCGGCTTCGTACCTGCCCGGGTTTCCACACGGTGGCCGCATCGGCTTCTGGATGGCTTCCGAACGAGAAAATATTCAGTGGTTGCCAAGCGCCACGTCAATCGCTGACGTGGTGTGCAAGATGGAATAAAAAATAAAAAAAAATTCTTCTCCTTCCTCCTTCCTCCATGGCAGATTCTCTCTCCTTTGCCACTGCTCTGACCAAGGATGATGGAGTCGCCAAAGCTCTGTCTCAGCTGCCCTACCAGCCGCTGTTTGCCACAGAATAAACTTGAGCTCTGCCGTCCGCCTCCGTGACGCCGGAGGAAACCAAATCTGCTTCGTCCACACCGATTCTCTCTCTCCTTTCTCCCTGACCGCCATTTCCGCACTTCTTCTTCTTCCTCAGCAAGTTCTTTTGGATTTTTGCTTTTGTGTCGCTGCTCGACGAAGCCACTATTGTTGTTCCTCCGTCGTCACCGCTCTGACCAAGGATGATGGAGTCGTTGAAGCTCCGCCTCGGCCGCCTTGCCAACTGCTGTCTAGGATTGAGCACTGGGTACCGCCCAATCTGGGAACCACCCGGACCAGACCGGACCGGCCAGGTTGGTCCGATTCTTTGAAGTTGTGGTCCGGTCCACGGTTCAATGAGGGCGGGACCGGACCTGACCATTAGGACCTTATTTCTCTTGGCCCAAGTAACTTGGGAGCCTAACTCTAGAGTTCAAAGTTTATGTTCTATCCCAAGCTTCGAAATTCTAGAGCCAAAGTGTCACGAACCGAGAAGTTAGTCGTCCCACGAGGTTTTCTGATACGAAGGAAAGCAACTATTCATGGAAAGTGACCCTCGGAAGATTCTTATTCAGGGAAGGAGATCACTATCGAATGAAGGAGATCCTGACGAGATATCACTGATTCCAAAAGATTCCAAGGGCGAGTGGTATGAGAATTTCTCGTGTATCTATTTTATGTAGGTTATACTAGCCGTTAGATCGAGGGGAGATCTACGGATGTCATCCTTCAAGTTTTTGTATATAGGGGGGTCTCCTCCCCCTCATTTATATCATCTCATATCTCACAAGTAATATAATTCCAGAGCTGCTATCTCTAGTTTCTCTTTCTAAGAGTGTTGTGAGTTTGTGTGATCAGATTGACTTAGGAGCGAAATTTCTAAGTGCCGCGCGGGTTGAACACGGAACGAGTTGTGAATCGATCGCCCCGTGTCAAAAGTCTATGTTCAAAGTATCATCACGTCTTAGCACTAGCTCCCGTGCCCACGATCGCCAAAGCTTTCTTCTCCGGCGACCTTCATATCTCGACTTTTATCTCGTGTGTTCATATTTCGTTTTTAGATTTTTAAGTGGTTAAAGGATTTAGTAATAGTGGGATTTCAGCTAGATGGAGTCTGATAGACTTGCTGATGCTTATTGCTTATGAAAGCAAGTTGACTTCAATAGGGCTAAAAGAGTCTTGAGTTTTTACCGGTGTAAGTAAATGATTTTCACTTTAGTTTATACTTATCTTTGAATTTTTTTTGGTTCCATTTGACTGCCCAATGACTGGATTGGAAAGATTGGTTCGGTCTGGTTTGCTCTTAAGATTAGTCGGTTCGGTCCTCGGTCCTGAAAATCGGGAACCGATCCCCTGTTTTAGGGTGGAACCGGACTATCCTGGACCATGCACACCCTTACCGCTGTCGGCCTCGGACTAACCCGAGCTACGCTGTCCACCCTTCGTGACGCTAGAGGAAATCAGATTTGCTTCATCCTTGGCAATGGAAGATACTAGATTTGCCATGGAAGAAGGATGAAGAAGAAAAAAAAATGTTTTATTCCACCTCAGCTGACACATGTCGATTTATAATTAGGTACAAGTGAAAAATGCATGCCATGTCAGTGATTGATGTGGCGCTTGGCAACTATTAAATATTTTCTCGAACCTTGCGAACAAGCTCGATGAACCACTGCATCCAAGAGGCGGGGGCCCTTCCTTTCGAGACCCGACCCACCCATTTGGATTAGGTCCCCGTGGCTTTTATGGGTCAGGGGGCGTGAACATGGTCCCGAGGTCGGTCGGTCGGTCCATTCTACTCCGTCTTCGTTAAACGACGACGTGGAAAAAGGAAGATGGAAGGCAATAACGACTGCCGGGTCGAGCAGCCACCCTCCGAGCCAGCCTGTCTCTATCTGTCTCTGTCTCCGGCGGCCCCCCTCTCCTTTGGTTGGTTTGCTCGCTCGCGAGGCTTGTAACGACGACTAGTGGCTCCCAGTCAACCTTCTCTCTCTCTCTCTCTCTCTCTCTCTCTCTCTCCATCCTGAGTCAAATCGGGATTACTCTTTCATTCTACAATTCTAGTTTTATTGCTTTCTTCAACCACTGTGAGGACCTCCTCCCTTCCCCCCTCTGTCTCCCTCCTGCGTCGTCTCAATAATTGCGAGTATCAGTCATCGCACCCATCACTTCAGCTCCTCCTCCTCGTCGTTGGCGGCGTCGGGGTGGTGGTCGTCTTCTTCGCCTCCCTTCTCTGTCTTCGACCGCGCGCCAGTCCGTCCGTCAGAGATGCAGCGATCTCCGCGCTTGCTTGCCATGGTTTTACCCTGAGGACTATGCGATGGCATCGTCGAGCTGAGAATAGGGTTTCCGAGCCGATCTCGGCGGAATTCGTAGCGAGGTAATCGCATTCCCGCTCTTCGGTCATCTCGAGTTGCGTAGTTCCTTCCCTTTTTCCCGCGGTTGCGATGGGATTGAGAAGTCGGTTTTTTTTTCCTCGTTTGTTTTTTCAATCATCTCCGTCGTACTGGAATTGGGAAGTGGGTCGTGTTTTCCGACACTTGTACTGGTCCACTAGACAAGCAATCTTGAGCCAGGTAGCGGCGATAGAAGTTGCGCCATTGATAATCGGCAATTACGGATGAGGGAAGTCAATTGATTGAGCTAGAAGGGACTAGAGGTTACGTAGTTCTTCACTCAACTGTATCTTCGTTCTTGCTTAGGCAACCAGTGATTCAGCCGTGATAGATGCCTAACCGTGGATAGGCTGAGCTGATTTCTGGCGGTTTGATTGCATTGGGTTTTCTCTTCCTTGGTTTGGTAGCTGGGTTTAACTTATTCCGTATTGGTTCCCTGAGCTGCAAATCTGCCCTTCTTTGGGGTTATTCGAATCAACCCCCACAATCGGATGTCATGAATGGAAATTCTTGCCATTATCCCATCTCTTTACCCTTTTATGCCTATCATGGAGAAATCCTGTGAAATCATTGTGAACACACTGTTCCCTAGAAAAGACCATTCATTGACGATCATTGCCCTGAAACATTTCGAACTAATGGATTTTGAGATCCTAAAATAAATGCAAAAGGTTTTCTGATTTCACCATAACGTGATGCTCCTAGCAAGCTTTTTAGATTGGTATTGTCTGATACCTAGACTTTATGAATCATGGCCTGACTTTACTGTATGAATAGGAGGTTTTTTTTCTTTTTTTTTGGGAGGGGGGAGGAGGGGAGGGGAATTTGGTTGATGGAGAAACAACCAATGAATGAAGATTGAGTCACCCCTCTTCCAGTTTTTTTCATATACATCATGATTGTGCATTCTACTACCATTTAAATAGGTTCGGGTCTGTAAAGTATGCTTGGAGTGTTAACTTTACTTAATTGGGTAGCAAGCGAGATTATACACAAAGACATATGTTAGTTTATATTAGCACACACAGTCTGAGTTGTGCGAGTATCTGAATCCTTGTTGTCGTCTGAGATATGTGATAGGCTCTATGGAATGATTGATGTGGCACTGAGGTGTGCGGATAATGTATATGGTGACTAGACTGTGGTATAAGAATGGTTTACCATGTATGATTCACTGTTGTATTGTTCATGGGTTGTATCTTTCTAGTGGGTTACTTGTTCAGTTGATGATCATTTACTCAGCTATAAGGCTGAGTTAGCATTCCCAGGCTCGTTTAGTTAGGGAGAATAAGGGGATCGTGATCCTGGTTAGAGTCACAATGGAAGCATAGTAGATATTATTTGTTTTGAATTGCGCACTAAGAATAATATACATGAGGTTATCTGGGGAATCTTTTCTATTCGAGGCTTAATTTACTAACAATCCAGGACGTTATCTTATGAAACCTAGAACTCTTCTGGATCAAAAGTCATGATCTGTTCACTCCGTAGTGCACACAGCTTGCTTCCAGGCCTGTTTCCTTGATTTTTGCCTCTTGTACTGCTTCAGGAACTTTTCTGCAACTAAGTCCACATCAATGTGTATGCAGGACTTAGGAAAGCTTAATGGGTGAAATAGTCCAATAACAGTGTTAAGCGGCTTGTTAAAATTGCTGTGGATATATTATTTGATGCATGCCGTTAGCTATATACTAGGCAGCTCATATTTTGCACCTCTCAAACCAGAAACTTACTGTTCCTCTCTGTTTTGCCTATGGAACATGACACTCTGGCTGCTGGAGCAGCCATATGGCGTTCGTCCACACATGAGTTTCCTCTTGGAGAATGTTGTTGCATGTAGGGGAAGAAAGGGTGGTATTGAATTAGTGACATTTTGTATGCACCAGGTGTGGTTATTGCACATATTTCTTTAACTGGATTTATTGCCTTACTTATTTTATGTGGTGACAATCTTGCTAGTCTTCTTCGTTGTAAAAGAAATTAAAATGCAGCCTTTCTCTGGTACCATTTTGCAGTCAGAGTTTTGGATCAGATGGCAGGAAGTTGGGATGGAAACCATGACACTGGCAGCCAGTCGGACGAAAGCCATCAGTTTGACAGACTGCATATTGAGCCTATCTATGATGCATTTGTATGCCCTTTGACCAAACAAGTCATGCGTGATCCTGTGACTTTAGAGAATGGACAAACTTTTGAACGTGAGGCCATCGAGAAGTGGTTTAAAGAATGCAGAGAGAGCGGAAGGAAGTTGGTTTGCCCACTGACACAAAAGGAATTGAGAAGCACAGAGCTTAAACCTAGTATAGCTTTGAGGAACACGATTGAGGAATGGATTGGTAGAAATGAAGCTGCTCAACTTGATATGGCACGAAGGTCATTAAATTTGGGTAGTTCGGAAAGTGACATTGTGCAGGCGCTAAAATATATTCAGCACATATGTCAAAAAAGCCGAATAAACAAGCATGTAGTGCGCAATGCAGCTCTCGTACCTATGATTGTTGAAATGTTGAAGAGCAGTAGTCGTCGTGTCCGGTGCAAGGCTCTTGATACCCTTCGAATTGCGGTGGAGGAAGATGAAGATGTTAAGGTGCTGAATCTTTTATATTACTGGTTGACTTCTAGGAATAGCAAGTACAATAAACGGCTTGTTGATTTGTTAACCTACTGTCATTGCCTGTCTGATATCTTGCAGGATATAATTGCCGAGGGGGACACTGTTCGCACAATAGTTAAATTTTTGTCTCATGAGCAATCTAAGGAGAGGGAAGAAGCTGTTTCTTTGCTGTATGAGCTCTCCAAATCTGAGGCCTTGTCTGAAAAGATTGGCTCAGTAAATGGGGCTATCCTCATTTTGGTTGGGATGTCTAGCAGCAAATCAGAAAATGTTTTGACTGTTGAGAAGGCTGAGAGGACGCTAGAGAATCTGGAGAGTTGTGAGAACAATGTGCGACAGATGGCTGAGAATGGTAGACTGCAGCCTCTCCTGACACAACTGCTTGAAGGTGCTTTTCTGGATTCTCGCATTAACATGAATGCCTTGTTTCTTTGTTGACTATGTCAGAAAAGATGATGCTTCTTGAAGAAGTCGTGAGCCAAATTGTTTTCTTGTGCTTTTAAGAATACACTTTTCCTCCCACTAGCAGAGATTGTTAAGAATTAGTTTTGTGTTCTGCCCGAACAAAAAGTCAATTGATGTTATGCTGTTTTAAGGCAGCTTGTACTCTCCATTTCAAGGCGCATGAAATGATGCCTAATGATTCTTATTCTATCCTGAGTTTGAGCTGAAATAAACTCCAGGTTTCTGAGAGATCAGAGACAACAAGGGGTTGAAGTTTGGAGATTAATAGAACAACATAACTTTCATGAGGTTCGGTCTAATTTTTCGATGAATTTAAGTAAAGAAATTCCCATGGAGGCATTGGCACTCAGTGTTCTCCTGTCTTAGATGTTTTCACAGAATATCTGATGCCTGCTTTTGGTGTCTTATGTGACTGTTATTGTGTTAAAGAGCTGACAGTCCTGCTCTTTACAGGAGTTTCTGTTTAAATTTGCCTCTTCAAGTTATTCTCACTATGGTTGTTAATTGTCTAGCATTGGCAACTATGATCCTCTTTTACCTTTTTGATGGAAGTATGTATATGCTGCTGCTTTGTAAATGCAGGGTCTCAAGAGACTAAACTTACCATGGCTAGTTTTCTTGGTGACCTGGCTCTTAACAATGATGTCAAGGTCCTTGTAGCTAGAAGGTTGGGCTTTGCATTGATCAATTTAATGAAAAGCGGCAGCATTCCATCCAGAGAAGCAGCTTTAAAAGCTTTAAACCAGATTTCCTGTGAAGCAAGTGCGAAAGTGTTGGTGGATGCTGGTATACTTCCTCCTCTTGTCAAAGATCTCTTCACCGCCCGTGAAAATCAACTATCAATGCGCTTGAAAGAGGTGTCTGCAACAATTCTTGCCCACATTGTCAACTCAGGCATTGATTTTGATAGCATACCTGTGGGACCAGACCATCGGACTTTAGTCTCAGAAGACATAATCCATAATCTGCTCCAGCTTATAAGCAACACCGGTCCAGCAATTGAGTGTAAGCTCCTTCAGGTTCTTGTTGGGCTCACCACTTCTCCTGCAACTGTTCTGAGTGTTGTAGTTGCCATCAAAAGCTCTGGTGCTATTATCAGTTTGGTTCAGTTTATTGAGGCTCCACAAAGAGATCTGCGTCTAGCTTCTGTTAAACTTCTGCAGAACCTTGCCCCGCATATGGACCAGGAGTTAGCAGATGCCCTTCGTGGCACAGTTGGCCAGCTTGGGAGCCTAATGAGAGTAGTCACAGAGAATATAGGCATAACTGAAGAGCAAGCAGCAGCTGCTGGACTTTTAGCTGAGCTCCCAGAAAGGGATTTGGGTCTCACACGGCAGATGCTAGATGATGGTGCCTTTGAGCAGATCATTTACAGAGTGCGAAGGATACGGCAGGGAGAGACTAGGGGCATCCGCTTTGTGACACCCTATCTAGAAGGGCTTGTTCGAATCCTAGCGAGGATCACGTTTATTCTGCCTGATGAAGCAGGTGCCATTCAACTCTGCCGCGAGCACAATGTTGCTGCACTGTTTATTGAATTGCTTCAGTCCAATGGACTTGACAATGTACAGGTGGTTTCTGCCATGGCCTTGGAGAACTTGTCTAGAGAATCCCGAAACTTAACAAGAATGCCAGAATTGCCCCCATCCGGATTTTGTTCTTCAATCTTTCCATGCTTTAGTAAACAACCTGTCATAACAGGATTGTGTCGGCTTCACCGAGGAACATGTTCGCTGAAAGAAACGTTTTGTCTTTATGAAGGACAAGCTATAGAGAAATTGGTGGCGCTTTTGGACCACACGAATGAGAAAGTGGTTGAGGCAGCATTGGCAGCGATATCCACGCTTTTAGAGGATGGGGTTGATATTGAGCAAGGGGTTGCCATCTTGTGTGAGGTGGAAGGAATTAAACCTATATTAAATGTTTTGATGGAGAAAAGATCGGATAGCCTCAGGACATGGGCCGTTTGGGCAGTTGAGAGGCTTTTAAGGACTGAGGACATAGCTTATGAAGTATCTGGCGATCCTAATGTGAGTACAGCACTAGTTGATGCTTTCCAACATGCTGATTACCGAACAAGGCAGATTGCTGAGAGGGCCTTGAAGCATGTCGACAAGATACCGAACTTCTCAGGAATTTTCCCCAACATGGCATAGGACTATTTGTATACTTCCCATGATCATCCAACCTTGTATGTAATTTTCTTTGCTGCCTTTCAATTTTGAGGTCCGGTGTATTGGTTGTGATCGTTACTATATGGCAGTGTTATACAGAATTCTTTGAGGGTTTTTAGATCTTTCCTTTCGTCTTTCATATCGCCTCTTCTGTCCATCTTCTGTTTTCTCACATGACCTGCATTTGTTGTATCAACATAATGTCAATGTTATATATGACTTGATTTTGGAAATTAATGAGAAGTAACCGGAGATATATCTGCATGATTGGGTTGCCTTCTTGCGCCATGTAAAAGTCTTTTGTTCTCGGACTCTTAAGCGTCAGATTGCTTTGCAAATGACGTCTGACCAAATAGTTCCAATCTTTGGCTCTCTAGGAAGATGGTCCACCCTTTCTAGCACCTCGAAGAAGTGTTTCGATTATGAAGTCTCTTGGACAAGTTTTGGCCGTGAATTTCCTGTTCTCATCTTTCTTGGGAATTGTATATCAACTACTCACACACAACATTGGTTATTTCTCCTTTGCATATATCCCATCCTCTCTCACCAGCACGACACTTTATGGTGTATTCGGTGAATGAAGCCTACGTTTCCTGGAAGTTCCGAAAGTATATGGTCATCCTGCATGTTGGCTTATCATCATATAGGTGGTGATAAGAAGCAGCATGCAAACCAAAGACAGGTTGTAGTGGCCTTTCGTGTTCCTTTTTCCGGCTGTCGTCAAGAGAAGAAGTTAATTTGGTCGCATCTGGAGAATGATATGCTTTCATCTATGCAGTGGTTTTTCTCTGTTTCCTCCTCTCAACGCCCGACAGCAATACGTTGTGCATGTGATTAATGCCTATGAATGTACATATCTGTCAATAGGCGCGATCCAACCTACTACAGAGACTGTTTCGATTCCAACATCCAGTGTATAGCCCTGGAGTCGAATCTAGTGGGGTTTCGATTTCAGAAATTGTCTAGAAGTATTTTGACGTGAAGTCAGAATTATCCACAAGTCAGCTGACCGAGGAAGT
The DNA here is from genome assembly GCA_030064385.1 of Melaleuca quinquenervia. NCBI lineage: Eukaryota > Viridiplantae > Streptophyta > Magnoliopsida > Myrtales > Myrtaceae > Melaleuca > Melaleuca quinquenervia. The sequence goes on along the minus strand of CM057723.1, from coordinate 19,565,729 downwards.
CACTATTTCTAAGAAACTTCATCACCAACACAACAATACACACTGGTCATGGCATAAGCACGGCACACGTACATCCTGTTTCTTCTTTGTATGTGTTGTAGGCATTGTGTGTTCTCGAGTTCTGATTGGTTTTAGTCAGCTGACAGTCTTGATGGATGAACTGTTCCTGCTCTCGACTCCTTTACTTACAATTGAGTGACACCGTTAGGCAACATCGCCGAATGTTTGTTATATCTTTCCGAAATTCAGAATTGAAAAAGGGCATTGCCAATGTCCTTGCTGAATTCAATTGATCCTCCCCTAGGGCTCCTTTTTGTCTTGAGAACAATTTGTGGCCATCCAACTTTAGTGTATGTAAATCCGACCAAAAATAAAAATAAAAATTCAGTGTGTGTAAAACCCACAATTGGCACTGTGGAGTTGTACCTAGAGATTTGCTCCTCACTTGGTGGCAACTGTTTGATATTTTTTTCCTCACCTGGTGGCAGCTGTTTGATATTTGCCTAGTGCATAGTTTTAGGTAACGTTATGGAATCAGCAACGAGTAGCATTATTGGAATAGATGATACTTGCAAACGTATGGATATCGTTCATTTCAGAGCCGAAGTACCGCTCTCTGCATCAAACAACACGTAAACCCTAACAAGAAAAGGACGAGAAGAAGAAGCTCAGTCGACAGCTGCGCGGGCAACTAGGTCTTACAAGTGCTGATGCTGAACCTCAGCTACGTGGCCTTGGCTTGTATGGCTCCTAGCCTCCCAAGTAAAAAAATCAAGTGTGCCAGAGAAAATTCCCATTCGATCTGAAGTATGACCAGAAAAGTCACAGGCTAAAGCATTCCAACATAGTTAAATTACTCGTATGAGGAATATGTCCATGACGGCTCCATGGACACTCTGTTCACTTGTTCGGAAATGGACCGGCATGGACACGTTCATTGTACATTCACTAAACAAGTTGCTGACTATTTCAACAAGTGCTGTAGGCTACTAATCCATGCAGTGCGTATCTATAAATAATCTTAAATGGCAATGGAAAACAACCTGGAGAATAGAACTATGTAGCTGGTAAGTCGGCATGATGACTCCTCTTTGTCCCTGCCCACGTTGAAACAACTATATGCGGCAACTCACTGATCAGAGCCTCAGGCACTTAGATTAGGAATACACCACATTAGTGTTCTATCAGATGGAGAAGCAATGGAGAGCATATATATATCTCGAAAGAAAGTGATAATTAAAGTACAAAATTAGTCTGATACTGGAGACATGAAATTTTACATCAAAAGTTACATGAGAGAGACATGCCTCCAGTACAATCAGTGTGAGAAACACAGCACAAAAGGAAAGAGTGATGAGAGACACACCAGGAGGCAGTCGCCCATGCAAAAATCATTTTCATCAAAGAATTAAATGCAGAACCCAATGTTGCATCTGCAATGCATTCTCGAAACCTCCCCACAATGATAAATAGAAATCAGAAACTATCTGGGTGAGTAGCAACTTCATTAGTGGGATTTCACAAATAAACCACGGCCAGAGACTTGGTCATGCAAGATGAAGCATCAAGTTCATGAGCCATCTGATTCCTTGATATGTGACGCCAGTTGGGGCCCTTTACGGACACATCACACGCTGTCATGAAATCCAACACCTGACCAAATATTTTGAACATTTCGACCCCAAAAATGGAGTTCCTATCAGCCACAAACGTGGCGTTCCAGTCCATTGGAGCATCGGGATGTACAGACACCTCACGCCAATCAAGATACATGAGATCTAACTCCCACAATTTTCTAACAGCCTTGTTTCTCCTGCCAATTTGACCATCTCCCTCACACCAAGACACTGAGAGCATAAAAAGCCGGCCATCACAAGAAACAAGTTTTGGGTAATACTCATGAACACGTGGAGGAAATGGGCTAGTCTGTATCCCAATCCAATATCCCCTTTCTATGTCATATCCTGCGAGCTTGTCACTCTCTGAATAGACATAAAAGATGCCATTACAAACAGTTCCAGAGCAAACAATCCCAAAATCAGTCGGCAGTTTCTGGATTTCTGTCCACTTATTAGACACAGAGTCATAGATTTCTCCAGAATCTAATGGCTCGTCCCATGAGCCAAGCCCTCCTACAGCAATAACCACGAACCTTCTAGTGCTCTTTGTGTTTGATTGATCAATCTTTTGCCTGACCAACTTCTGTGGCTTTCTAGCAGAAAAAAACGACAAATCATTCTCGTCAAAAGTGTTTCTATTTTGACGTCTTAGAGAAAGCCTGTGAGGATCCTCATAAACATCTGATCCACCACCCATTCTTGACCTATTAAAACGCCTCTCTTGCCGGATTTGATGGCCCTGAACTGCTGAAAAATCTGGATGAACCTCAGAAGCTCCTAAGATAGGCATTGACCTGGCACATTTCATAGAAGCAATTTTACGCCAAGATTTAGTCAATGGACTGAAAACAAAGGCTCCTTTGTGCGTCTTGAATGAGCTTCTATCCACTCTGCCGAAATTGGTCAAGCTAGAGCAACCCCCTACAATATATACATCTTCCAGGATATTGGCAACAGAAAACATGAACCTTCCTTTTAGGATATCAGCTTCTATCTTGTGCCATTGGTCCTGGTACACATCCAGCGCATGTATCTCGGCAGAGCAATAGCCATCTTTCACTGCACCAAACAAGAACAGCCATGGATTATGATGCGAGCCTTCTCGTCTCATCTGAAGGAAGCGTGAAGTAGAAGTCAAGTTTCTCCATTTCTTGCACACAAGGCATGCATTCATGAGGCTGGTTAGTGGCAGCCTCACCAAGCACATCTCTAAAATATCATCTGGAAGGAAAATGTGCATTCTGCTGTTATATGTTGGTTCTTCAAGTTCTAAATCCTTTCTGGTATTTCTCTTCCAAAATCTCTCTTTTACTCCATATGAGAAGCAGTCCACTCCAGTTTCTTCGGTACTGCATATGGTACCATATCCTCTGCCTTCTTCACTGGCACTCGACCTTCTCCTACTACTTGGGTCCCCATATTCGTCACCTGTGTCAGCACCGACCTTGCAACCACCACCTCTGCCATATAAAGTTAGACATCTCAACGAAACCCTTCTGACATTATCATCTTCATCTTCAATTTTGAGGCTCTTCTTCCTCAATCTGTGGCTGACACTCCTCATCAGACGTTTTGATACACTCAAGGCCTCAAAATCTTGATGCAAACAGTCTTCTTCTGCCATCTACTCAGCATGCTGATCTCCAGTCACTTTGCAGGTCGAAGCAATCATTGTCTCACTGTATCACATGACGATCTACTTGTGTTATAACATCCACCACCATCCAAAAGCAAAGCACAAAGAAATTAAGCTGAAAAGAAATACGTTGAACAATATATCGTAGCCACAATCATGGCGGAAGACTAGTCATATCAGCATTGAGGATGCAGCAAGCACAGACACTTCACACTGCATAAACAACTTTGAAAACTATACTCACTCAAAGCTCAGGTGATGAAGTGCCCTATGCTGGTACGAGATTACCTCAGGCGTTAAATGCAGAAATGACACCTACAGTTCAAACCCATCATCCTTTCATAGCTAATTGTCATTATTTTCCCAGCCACTACATGACCTCATTAATACTGCCGATGAAAAAAATCTAAACTTCAATACAAAGCAAGAAGAGGAAATGCAGGAACAAACTTTCCATAAACACCGCAAAGAACCAGATCCGCAGATCCATCCGGACAGAGCTGCGAATCAAACCCAACCCACATGGAGAATATAATAAAAAGTCACGGCCATAAGCAACGATTCGCTATAGACAAACGTCAACCCAAGAACAGGGGAACAAAGAGAGTCCGGATCACAATGACAGGAGGAAAAGACAACAACGAGCGGTTCCTCGGATTAGATCGAGCCCATCAGACTCTTCCAAACTCCAAATCACCTGAAAGAGACGCTGCTTGAGAAACCCAGACCGCGATATCCGTGTGGGAGCATCCGGGGATGATGGAAAAGCTTCAATCAGAGAAATGGGGAACGTGGGCTCATCTCAAAGACTCCTGCTTTTTGAGAGAGGCACAGCAGGTGGGTGTGTGGGGGAGTTCTTGAATGGGGAAAACGGTCGATCATCAGGACAGAGGGAGGAGAGACCGTCGATCCTTAACCTCAAGCTTTCCCAACCCAAACAAGAATTCGTGTGGGTCGGAGTTGGAATTGGTAAAGCGACGCAGCATCGCCGCTCTAAAGTGACCCCCCACCTCTCCCCTCCTTCCCATCCTGCCCCCCTCCCCCTCCCTTTACCTACCAATTTGTTCAATTCCCCGTGTCAGAAAAGAAAAACGAAAGAAGAAAACCTGTCTCCTCTCCATCACCATCTTGTTGGCAATAGTAAAAATTTAACATTTTTAGTTTCCCCATAAGAATGCAAGATATCACCCTCATACCATGTAAATTTTTAATACTTCATACTTAAGTATAGTGAAAACCGAGCGATTTTATTATCAAGACTTGTCCATACTAATTAGACGACATTATCAAAACTCTTTAGAGACGAGAAGTTAAAAATTCGATGCATCCCCGAGTGAGATGCAATATTTGAATACGCAATTCTCTCTCTCTCGCATTCCATCTGGTCCTGTCATGATGTCAGCCAAGGTGAAATTGCAAAATCCAAGTTGGTCATTCGACGAATTCAACTTGGTCTTTCAATTTCGGTGGAAAAGCAGAGAACTTTTCTTTCACCTTTTGCTTAAGAATTAACAAAGAGGCGGTGGAGGTGGAGGTGGAGGTGGGTGGGCATTTAGTACGTGCCTGCCCTGCTGCACGCGCGCGGTGAAGCGGCGGAAAAGCGGAATCACCGGGCGGCGACTCGCGACGAGTGCCGAAAATGAATTTCTTTTTTTTTGGGGGGTTAGTTTTAAGAAATGCCGAAAGAGTGGGGCCCACCGCCTGACTAGTCCGGAATGTGATTATTGTTATTATATTTATAAAAAAATATTATTCGGTCTGATGTAACATATTTTAGTTTTGCCGTCCAACCGCTGCAGAGTGGAGTGTTGTGGTGGTTGGCAATTAGCACCTTTTTCTTTCATTTGGTGGAAAAAGAAATGATTTTTTTTGCTTTATCAAAAAAAAAAGAAATCATTTCTTCTTTAACGGCCAGGGAAATAAAAGGACAACAAGTATAAAGACAGGCCGAAATTCCTATTAAGAATGTAATGAAAATTTCCAAACTTCTCACCTTGAGTGAATGGATGGATGGATGACATAAATCCGAACGATTTGTTTGTGCATTACTTTCTTCATGCATACGGGATAAACGTAAAAAGAAAAAACGAAAGTGTTCCGATAAACTCGAAAAAAAAAGTTGGGGATAGTAATTTTTGATGAACAGGATTGAATGGAAATGCGAACAAAAAAAATCTTTTCTTGCGCCTCGTATTAATGAGGAGGCAATGGATTAATAACGAATCAGAGAAATCTCACTGAGATTGGACCACGTGAGCCTCCCTCCCATGTGATCAAATGAGCGAGGGGAGCCCACGGAAGTAAAAGCCTTTTTGGGGCGCCACGTGGTCCTCAATCATTGGGTGATTTTTTTTTTGGGGGCTTTGGAGAGTGGTCCGACGTGGCGAGAAGATGACATGACCCCTCCTAGGCTCTCTCTCTTGAGATTCACGCGACTGACGCGAACGAACCAGCGAAGGACGCGCCGGGCAATTTGTCTGCCGCCGGGGCTGCTGACGCAGCGATTGTCGCCGGAGGACGTGGGGTTGCGTTTCTCCGTCGTACCGACTATTTTGTCCACCATCTGTTCGATTCTCGACGGTTGGTGGCGGGGTAATTTTTTAGAGAGATGAATTCGTCTATGATCACTCTTTTTCATGAAATGTCAAGTTCTTTCTATTAGTGATAATTTTGTCGATATAATGAAAATTTAGTTTGTTTCGAAAAAAATAAATGATTTAAAAAATGTATTTCTTAAAAAAGATTACCTGTGTTTTTTTTAAATATTTTAAAAAAATATTTATTATTGGTAATAATTTATATTTAAATATCCTGAATTGGTAAGAAGATTTTTATTTATGTATTTTTATAAATGATTATTTGTCAAATTATTTATTCAAACGCTTTTCAAGCGAACGCCGAACGATCAAGGAAGACTCTTTAGGGGACGACGTGAAGCCATGGGCCGTCTCCAGGCCCAACAAACAATTGAATTGGGCTTGCTTGGGCCTGTCGTGTTTTTGGGTACTCCGAGATTGAGAGGCGAAATTTCTAGAATCCCGAGAGCTGAACTGATCGACTTCGTTGATGGACCCCTTCATTGTGAGCTGACCGGAGACTCTGAGGAAGCGATCGGAGGAGGACGAGGAGGCGGCGGAGGAGAAGGACATGGCGGAGTGCTTCACCGCGGCGGCATGGATTCTGGCAATGCTCACCGTGTTCTCCGTCGCTCATTGCATTGACGACAAATGCGCCGCTTGCAATGCCGTCGCGGTACTTTCTGTTTCTGTGGCCCAATTCGATGGCGAGGATTTGCAGATCGTTTCCCAACTCCGTCTTGGTTCATGCTGTTGCATCGGCGGATCTCGCTTCTCACTGAGAACAAATAAACTTTTTCGTGTTTTTTGTTTAAGTTCTGCGAGTTCGAGTAGGTCGTCGATCTAACTTCGGTGATGGTTTTTGGCAGGGGGAGCTGGAAATCGGTCTTTCCAATGTGAGTGAGTGCATGTTGTTTTCTCTACGAATTCCACTAACTGCAGATGAGTCCGTGTTGATGGTTTCGTTTTCTTCCTCGTTTTGGTTCTGTCCAGGAAAAACCGAGGAATCATTTGGATATGAGGCATCGCTTGGATTCTAAAGGTCAACGTGAAGGAAAGCTCATTGATTACAGGTAATGCTTATCGTTCTTTTTCCTATTCTTTGTAGGACGAATGAGTTCGCTTAAAAAGCAATGCCCTTTCTGTTAATGTCGTTAGAGGGGATACATACCTGTATTTATACTTTGACTCGGTTTCCCAAGCTCATTATCTTTCTCTGTTAGAGAGTCCAGTCTTGCATTGTGTAGTTGTCAAATTAATATTGGATTTGGCTGATAATTATGTGCTACCTGTAATAATATCAAGCAGGGTCAGCGAGCTGAGAGTTGTGGAGCTTCTGGATGGACTATGTGAAAAGATGCAAGATTATACTCTTGAGAAGGTAATTCTCATATTTGCTTTCGATGTGTAAAGAGAAATTCGCTATGAGGCACCAACGCGGTGCCTCACTGGGCTCATTCTTGATGCAGCAATGCAAGGTGGCCAAACTATGTAAGCTTTTTATTCTCATTGTTACTAAAATTTAAGCAGCAGTTCCAAGTGGGAACATGTGATTTTTCGTACGCTATGGTATCTAGCAGTTTGAATAAGTAAGATCAGTTCTGCTTTAGCTGACTATTAGAAAGCTTTATATCCACTTAGTTGATCTATCCACATGTACGAGTTTTCTATATGCTTGTCTCAGGTCATCTGAACTGAAGTACTTCGTTGCTCATTTTTGCAGAAGGATTCTACCCAACTAGAATGGGTGAGAGTAGACGACTGGGATCAATTGAAAACCAGTATGTATTCTAAATTTGGTATTTAGTGCCTTTATTGTGCATTTTTTGTTGTTTGAGTGTAGCTCACAATTGATATAACAATTACTGAGAAAAATCTGTGTCAAATAGATGATTTATGTTGGTAGGGTACTTATTATCAAGAATTACCTCAGAGAGGGAAAGCATTCTAATGTATACAAATACCAGCAGTGGTTTGTCACCTTGTATTAGGACATGTACGTTTCAATTAAGTGCATCCTTGGAAGAAAGAGTTAAAAGGGAAACTAATGAATATCTATACGACAATATTTGATGATTGAGAATTTATCTGTGAAGATGAAGTTACCCTTCCAAAATTCCAAAAGATATATGCCGAAGCCTGATACCCTGCTTTGTTTAAACATTTTATTCCGTAAATTTACTTTATGTGGTTGTGAATATTATTCTTGTGCATGTTTGAACGAATTTCCTAGGACTAATTAATTGGTCCATGGCATGTACTACTGTGGACTAATTTCCTTCTTCTTGAATCAATCAACAGAATTATCAAATAAGGTTAATAAATCTCCAAGTAAAACAGGGTTATCAACTAATTGGTTACTGATAGTTCATCAATGAACGCCAATGGACAACTGATGGTATCAGCTTATATGCACATGACTATTACAGAAGCTTCTATAACACATAATATTACTCAGATTGGCAAGGATATATGGGGATTGACTGTTATATCAGCATGTATGGGTGTTATTTTATTAGTAAAACGCAAGTTTCTGATAAAGATGAAGGATGATGGTGACTTCTTGAATTGGCCTAGTTGTTTAGACTAGGATAATCCATCCCTATAAACTTGGGGGTCCTTTGGGTTCTTCTAATGTTGATTCAACTCATTTAGTGTCTTTCTTGAACCTTGATTGATTCAGTATTAGCAAGGCATGGTCCCTATGTTCCTCAAATTCTCACAAGGCTCTTGAATATCGTACATTAAGTTCTGAATTTGAAATGTTCTCTTTCTGTTTTGGTATTAGACAAACAGGAAGCTAGAGCACATTCCAAAGCTATATCAACTTATTGTGGAAGGTGAGTACATCAGGAGGTCCACCATGGGAAAAAAAATGCACTAAAGGGAAGGAAAGAAAAATAAGTTATAGGAATTCTTTTTCATACTGTGCATGTTGAGCTTCACTTTAATGGCCATCCCAAGTAAATCTTTTATTTGCAATAGAGAGTGCCTTTAAATTATCAATCCCCGAGCCTAATATCTTATAGGTAACATTGCAGGTTACTTGAGGAGACAGAAGATGAGGTGAGATTGTACATGCTACTTATTATCTATTTTTACACGTCCTCTATTTTCCATGGGTCATTTTGAATTCCTGTTAATGTATATTGCAGTTGGCGAAACTTATAAGAGAAGGTACAGTGGAGGTTGGAGGTGTAACCAAGGTTTTGTGTCAAGATTTGAGCAAGCACTGCAGCCAGACAAGGTAACCTTTTAGTAATGTCAGTCCAGGTGGGATCGTGTGGATTTTGCTGTGAGCAAAAACATGATATATGTGGACTAGCGCTTATAATCATCAAGAGAATAGCTGAAGATAATTTTTGACATCCTCAACTCTTAGGTTAATCTTTGTTTTTCCGGAACTCAAATCTTTCAGCATCCATTTTTGGATGAAAACACTTGCAAAGATTCATCTCTACTTTATATAAGAGAAAGAGGTTGTACTTTTTATTCTCAAAATTTGCCCATGAAGTTCCGTAAATTCTTCTTACTAAAAAATCTCTCTTTAAGTGATTTTTTAAGGAAAAATCATTTCTATTCTGGTGGTAGTTATCTAATCCCCTCGCTCCTTCCATCAACTAAATTTCTCTTTTCTAACTATTTTTGTGGAGAGCATTTAATTACATCAACTTTGCGCAAGCATGTGCGTACTTATGCACTAGTGAAATTGAATGTCTGAAGCCTTAAATAATTCTTTTTCTCGGACATGCAATTTGCTTATCGCCATATTTTCTTTTGATGTTTCATAGTTCTTTCTTATGCTAGGCAGCTAAATCCTTGTTTTACTCTGCAGTGTTTTTCATGACGGGGATGGCACTGCTGATGATGCTAAAGAAGAACTCTGATTCAACATGACAAACAAAGTCTTGTCTTTCAGAGCTATGAGAACAGGTTCTGTACAACTGAACAACATTTAGAAAGGAAAATGGGATCTTTACCAAATTAACAAAGCTGCTCCCAAAGTGGGATCACGAGAATTCTTTCACCTTTTTGTAACACAACTTTTGCTTTCAGTTTCTCGGATTGTGGTCGACGGCAATGTCTTTCCAACAGTACATGCTGGACTAACTAAGAATTCCTGTGGCTTACTGACATCAGTATACTACTGAAGAAACCCTCTTCGAGCTGTTCTCATCATCCACTGACAAAGCCGTGTCCCAGGCTTCCAAGGCAATGAAATCAGATTGTGTTCACTGCTATAATATGTCTGAGAAATGGATCAACTCCCAACGCTTGTTCAGTACATGATTCATTTTCGCTTGGCTGCTCTTGTAGCGATCGTTTGGGATTGCTCAGGGTCCAACTACAAAAGTGAGAAGACGTTGGTCCCGTGCCTGAGCAAGGATTAAACGCATATGACGTCACGTTGATGGGATCCATTTCCATGCTTGTTAAAAAAAGTTGGCATGAATTTTGTTAAAATTTAATCTGCAGCGTCTGACATGTAAATCAACAGCTAGGACGCTGATAATGTAGAAGTGTAACAATCTGTAAACTGGAGCAAGTGCCGGTTCGCTCCCCGAGATGACAAATTGCACGCGATAAGTCACTGTCGCACACCAGTGTAATCATGGTTATGCAAAACGATCTTCGTGGGTACCGTGCCCAACCCAGGCAACTGTAATCATAGTCAGCCAGGAGATGTCGCTGCTGCAAAGCTTACCGTGATTGCTGATAATAATTACCAAAAGTAAAAAGTGCATCAAATCCTCGTGCCTAACAAGGATCACGAAGGGATAGATTACCCAAAATCGAAGACCAGAAAAACAGAGCCACCTTGCTTTTCAACTTCCAGCTATTTACAATGCTCGAATGGCGAACATCCACCGTGGTTCAGGCAACCACATCAATGGGAGGGGAAAAGAAATCAAATCATTACAACATAAATAATCACATACGAGCAGCGACTCTCAAGATCCTGAAGAATTGAAGTGACTTGGAGGTATCATCTTCACTTGTTTCTGCACGGGCTCATGTCAGTCAATCTAACTGGTGCGAGTTGTGGGGCGTTGTCCGTGGCGAAAGCAGGGAGCATGACCCCTCAGTGGCTGCTGCAGATCTTCTCACTTTTGGCAAATTTCTGTTGCTCATGCATTACAATCCAGTGCACCCTTTAGCAAATTCAGACCTTCTGCTGATATGCTCCTTCGAACTCGAGATGGAGGAATCTCAATCCGTGGTGGAGGATCTTCGGAGAAACAAACGATGATGACAGTTAAATTGTCGCAACTATTACGCTTTAGTGCCTCCCTGACCAGCTCTCTTGAGCACCTTTCAGGATCATTGTGCACCATCAGTTCTTTCCTTGCTATCGTAACAGCACACTGGCTGCTCATCACATCCCACAGGCCATCACAGCCCATGATCAAGAACTCATCATCTTCGGTCAAGTGGGTCTCCTGCAACTCCGGCTCCGCACTGAGAGGACAAGCAGAACCTTTTGGGCCCTTCATGTGCCAATCTCCAAGAGCACGAGCCACAGACAACTGGCCATTAAGGTAGCCATCATAAACAACCCCTCCAAGTTTCTCAATCCTTAGCCTTTCAGAAGTGCAGTTGGGCTTGTGGTCCTTGGACAGCTCAATAGCTCTCCCTCTCTTGCCCAGAACAGCTCGACAATCCCCAGCATTAGCAACAAACATAGTTCTGTAAATAGAAAAATCATGAGATGGGCAGGTCAAAAGAACAGGTATTACAATGCAGCATCTATAAACGCAGTTGTTCACAAAAGAGAGATATATACTGAAAGTGAGCTCTAAATCGATCTTTCAAAAGGAGGCCTCTGATCACAATCAACTTTAAGAGCTAATGTACAAAGAAAACCAGACAAGTCTGTCAACAAGTTACCGTCCAAAAATCAGAGCAGTGAGAGCTGTGGTGCCAGAAGAGATATCCAATGAACTGGCATCAGCAAAATCATAATCTGCTTTCAGAAAGGCACTTTTAATAGCATTCTCCACACTGGCTGGAAAATGCAAATCCTCAACTATGAACCTTAAGATGTTATCCCGAACAAACAATGCCGCGTCCGTACCTCCATGACCATCAAATACCTGCATTAACATGCCAGTAAATGAGCTCTTGAAAGTGTCATAAAAGGCGACCGTTCCACCATAACAGAACCTCAAACTCAGCTGATAAATAATTGCATAGCGGCATATACAATTTTCAGGTTGTGACTAAGCTCTCTTCCCTCTGCTTGTGCAAGTTTAAAAAGTCCAGACAAGAAGCACAACAACCATACCACAACCGCATTACACCACGTATCCAGTGCTTAATTAAAGTCAAAAGCATGTAATTAAACCTATTCTAAAATGTCCATAACCAAAGTCATGCCAGAAAGTATAAATCCTAAATTTAGTTTTAATGGAAAATGGCCTAACTTGCTGCCTTCAGCCTATAAAAGAAGCTTGAGAGCAAAAGTTGCAAGGATAAGATTTTACAGATAACTCACCCCATAAAAAGCTCCAGAAGTGGAGCAGCCCACCATTGTCCCACAATGTTCAGCAAGATTATCTATGCAAATGTGCTCATCTTCCATGTATTGTTTAGGCCCTCTTTCAGCACAACTTCCAGAGCGGAACACAGGTACAAATTCTGATTTTTCATCAGGAGACTTACTCCCAAAAATGCCCACATCAGACTCCTTCAAAAGTGCCATAAGGTCAGTCAAAACATATTTCGAAACTTTATTGCAAATAAACTTCCTATCTCAAGCAGGATCTCTTGATATAAACTACAAAAGTAGGACAAAAAAATGACAAAGAAAATAAATGGCTTCATCAAATCTTTACATGATCTTGTCGTAGCTGTCTAACAACTTGATAAGTCAGATGAAATACCACTATTTAACTTACAAAGTCAGATGCAGCAAGCAACCTTGCAGAGCCCACAGAATGCCGCATTACCGAGAGGTGCCTCGGAGGTTTCCCATTTGCCAACTGTCTCACATTCTCCAAATTCTCATCTTCAGCTGCATCTTCCCTATTGCAACTGCCTTCTAATATCGTGAATGGGCGAGACAAATCTGCACCAGCAGCCATATTTCCTCCAAAATCATAGATCAAACTAACCCACTAAAATTTCTGAGCCCACAAGCCCTCACTTTACACTTCAACTTCAGATTCCCTTATGTACGTCACGCAAGTGCCCCAATGAATTCCAAAATCCAAAGGAATGAGCCCAAATACCTTCACTGTGAGGCCAAAGCCAACTAATGAGAGAACGTCCAGCAAGCAAACCCAGAAGCTTCCAACTTGTTTCTTCTCGCAAACTAACGACCCAAAAGCACGTAAAGTCTAAACCACTTCAAATCAGCCCCGAATTCCCCTACTCGTCATAAATCAGCGGCGCTCCAATTCAATCTTCCAACAGCAACGAATCAGCTCACCCCTCATAAAGTACCCACAGACGACCCAATTAAACCGCCTCTAAACTAATCCGAAGCACCCCCAAAATCGCCGCGCCGTCTATTCCGTTCCCGAATCGGAACAATCACAAAACATCCCGCCCCCCGCCGCCGCAACACTTCCCAGATCAAACCTCCAATCCACTTCAGCCAACGAAGTGATTGCGCACTAAATGGCCAAATCCGCCCGTGATTCGGATCGACACCGAGTAAACAAAAAAAAGAAACGGATCGCCGAGAACTCGAACTGAAGCACGAAGTCGAGAATTGCTCACGCAAAAACGAAGCCGGGAGAGTATCTGATCCTGATTAGGCGATCGGCGACGAATCCAATGGATCAGCGATCATCCACCAATCGAAGGAACACTCCGAAGAAAAAAAACCCTAAGACGTGAGACTTTTCGGAGAGAGAGAGAGAGAGAGAATCGTATGCCGGAGAGAGAATCGTATGCCAAATTTAGCAACAGAGAGAGAGAGAGAGAGAGAGAGAGAAGCGAAATGGCCTTGTCGAGATATGGTTGGCGACCGGCGATTCCAGGTAAAATCGCGTGGGGTCGCCTAGCTGTCAGCGGACGGTGGGGAACGGGGAAATTGAGCCCGGACACGTGGCGTGCCGCTGTTGGCGGATCTCCAGTCCAGAGCTGATGGCTTTTTCCAATCTATTCGACAATAACTAACAAAAATCCTAAATTACGAAGCATTTATTCCAAATCTTTTTTTCTTATAGTATTGAAAAATCATCAAATTCATACCCCTGTAATCAATTTACATTCCATTAAAGTCCTATCGGCATCGGCCTATAAAAATTGACATTATATTAGCTGAAAAATCAACTAACGGAATTTCATTAAATGATAAACATGTTGTATGAGTGTAAGTTTGGGAATTTTTTTATACATGACGAAATAATGTTTAACTACGGTATGACCCCATTTTCTAGGGGTGAGCAAGCGGAACCGCCCGCCCGAGAACCGCCCGGAACCGGCGGTTCCGGGCGGTTCTCGGACGGGCGGTCCGGTTCCCGGTTCCAAAAAAATTGGAACCGGGAATTTCGGTCCGGTTCCCGGTTCCGGGGGTGGAACCGCCCGCCCGGAACCGGAACCGGTACTATTCATCAAAAAGAAAAAAAAATTCCCTCACACTCTTTCACTCATATTCACAACCTCCGCTCACAACTCACACGCTCACAACTCAGACAGACTCACTCTCAGTCTCTCACTCGGCCCACACTCCACACTCCACAACGTTGTTCGGTGACCGAACTTCGGTCTATTGGATGTGCAAGTTTCTGGACGTCCAGGCCAGTGCTGGACGTCCAGCACACTGGGCACACGTCCAGGCCAGTGCTGGACGTCTGGACGTGTCCAGCACTTGGATGCTGGACGTCCAGAACGTCCAGCACTGGACGTCCAAGTGCTGGACGTTCTGTCCAAGTGCTGTCCAAGTGCTGGACGTCCAGAACGTCCAGCAGCACTTGGACGTCTTGGACGTCCAGTGCTGGACGTCCAGCAGCACTTGGACGTCCAGCAGAAACTGGACGTCCGTGGACGTCCAGAAACTGTACTAGACGTCCAGAAAATGCGACGTGTAATTTTTTTTTTCTATTTTAGAATATGTTTTTTTCGCGTTAATTGGAACCGGAACCGCCCGGGAACCGGACCGGACCGGATGAGAACCGGACCGGAACCGCCCAATCTTGTCCGGTCCGGTTCCGGTTCTCCATAATAGGGAACCGGTTCCATCGGTCCGGTTCCCGGTTCCTAGGGGAACCGGGAACCGCCCGGGAACCGATCACCCCTACCATTTTCTCTTTTGGCCTTCTCCCCCTTTTCTTTTTAAGGTTCCTTCTCGGCGCTACAACTTATTCCCAGCCGTCGGATCTCGCAGTGAGGATCCGTCCGTTCCTGGACTTGCCCCTTTGGGGACTTGAGAGGGTAGGTTGGTGGCCGAAGGCGCGGCTGCTTTTCCGGAGGGCGCGAGCGGTGGCGAATTGCAATTTGCGGCTTTCGGACAAGTGGGGCGGACGAAGCTCGGCTGATCTGACCCGCCCATTCGCGGGGCGGTCTCGCGTCTGGCCTCTGATCCAACGGCTGGTATCGACCGGGGGCTCGTACGCTATGGGAACGCACGAGCGGAGCTCCAAGTGAAGATCCGAATCTACTCCAAGCAATGCCCTTTTCTCTTTGGATCGATCAATTTCACTTTTACCCCGGATATCGACTTGAATTTTTCTTATTTCCCATCTTATTACCGCGTCAAGACCGGCCGTTTTTCCAACGGTAAAAAAAGAACGCGCCGTTTATCATTACGGTTCACGGGAAGGTGAAAAGCGTCGTCAAGAGAACTAGAATAAAGGCGCTGAAAATCGGTTATGATAGGAAAAAAAAAAAAAGTAAGGCAGGGCAGATTGATGATGCGGTCTTAAAAGCAAACAATTTCCGCGGACAGATTGTAACGCGACACGATTTTGTATTAAAATACGACACTCGTGCCTCGTCCTTGAACTTTCACACGTTTAGTTTACTGAAAATGATCAATTGAATGAACTTTTGCACGTCAAGAAAGATATCCATGCTTAAAGTTTGGAAGATTGAGTTTCTTATATGGAGAGAGGAAAAATTATTTTGTTGAAGAATAATTTTTCCAATAGTACCTTTTTTTAAATTTAAAATCTTCTCCAGAAGAAAAACAATCAACGGAGAGAGAGTTAACAACCGCCGATCGTAATCACTTCAAAGCATAAAACAACGGTATAAACGGTTGAAAGGCAATTCCTCGAGGGACACAACCTTTGACCAAAATAGAGCATTAATTGATAATAATAACAATTAATAAATGAACAAGTGAATGTACAGATAAAGCGACAATGAGCTTGTTATCACATCTAATAGATAGTTCTCAATGTTGCCCATAATAGTCCTCACAAAACAAAATCTAGAATAAAATTCACGATTTCGTACCTAGAAAGGAGTGGAATGATCAGACAAAAATGATACGTGAATGTCGGTTCAATTATAAACTTATTATATGCATGTTAATTCCGTTGTAAAATTTTTAATATTATTTATGTAATTAAACACTTTTGCGTGATGGAAATTGCTGATACTTTCAATTTGAGCTGCTCACATCCGTTTGCCATGTAGAACGGGTGGCGATGACCGGACGCCAAGTCAGCATTTTCCAGCGGCAATTGACTGGAAAGATTATATTGAAATTTTGTGCAATGGCTTTGGACTACATTGGCAATACGTAGGATTGAATTGAAATTCGTACGATATTTTAAGACCGATTCAATAACTATACCATAGAAAAAATGATCAGCTACTTACTCTGTGCATAATGTAAGGCGGGTGTCCTCGAACCATATGCTCGAACAATTCAGAGTGACCGAGAGGATGGAACCTTGATCTTAATACAATCAAAACGATTCACATCGAACAAAAAGTTCGCTAGTTCTTTTAAGCAGTGCGTTAGTGTGTCCCGAACTATGAACCATTAACATGGGCTTTGGGTTTGTCAAGAACAATTAAGCTCAACTTTACTCTGCTGAGAATGAATCAACAAAAGCGCCATGCATACGTGCACGAAGTCATACGACTTGATTTCTTCACATCCTTAATGAAGCCAGAGGCAATTGTTTCATCTATGAACATTGCAGACATGAGAGAGAGAGAGAGAGAGAGAGAGAGAGAGAGAGAGAGAGAGAGAGAGAGAGAGAGAGAGAGAGAGAGAGAGAGAGAGTTGCTGCTTTCAGATTCTTTGGCTCTTTATATGTAGCATCCTATGCTTCTGAAGGGAATACTTGTTCAACTGGTTTGAACATGTCCGGCGAATAGATCTTGTCATAGATGTCCCCCATGGATCAGACTAATGGAATGAATCAGCATTGAACTTCATAAGAAGGATGTGGTCACTGTGAATTACCTCTCGAGTACCAGACTTGTGACTATCAATTGCATATTACCAGGAAAATTTCTAGCACAGCGCGCAAAAGCATTATATCGAAGACGTCAACGTCATCTTCAAAGATTCATTATATCGATCTAGCAATGGAAATGTGGATGCCATAGCAGAGATGCTAAATTTCTCAGTTTGATCCATTCATCACAAGTAAGTTTGATAAAAACAGTAGCTTCACATAACACTCATCAGAACAAGAACCATTCTGATTTGATTATTCCAAATCTCAGATGCTGTCTTATCAAGATATTCTATTTTCTGCACAGCTTGCCCCTCTGAACAATCACCATAGTTTATGCACTCAGGTGGAAGTCGACTCTGAAAAAAATAGGAAAAAGAAAAACCTTGCCTTGCGTGATCCAACAGGAATTAGGCAAAGGAAATGCGACGAGCTAGTTCTCGTAGACTTTGCACTCCTCATCAGCAGGGTTCTTCTTGCAGAAATCTTCCAACGGGTCTCCAGTCGACCCCGGTATCTCTATGCCTGGCCACTTGATTGCTACTAAATGCGCCAAGTCGACAACCCTTTGGCTGAAAGATCGAGGAGATAAAACCCCATCATACATTCGAAACAAGAAATGGAAGAATTGACTGTAAATCTTTTAGCCGTTCTCTCTCGGCACTTCATAAATGAGGGAAGTGTTCTCACCTATAGCCCCATTCATTGTCGTACCAAGCAACCACCTTCACCATATCATCTCCCATGACCATGCTCAGGGAAGAGTCGATAGTTGAAGAGACATCGGAGCATCGGAAATCCACCGATACAAGAGGGTCATCACACACGGCCAATATGCCCTTCAGCGGCCCTTCGGCTGCCTCTCTGAAGGCTGCATTGACATCCTCAGCAGTAAGGCCCTTCTTCTCGACATTCACAACAAGGTCAACGACGGACACGTTTGGGGTTGGCACACGGAGGGCGATCCCATTGAGCTTGCCCTTGAGCTGGGGAAGCACGAGAGACACGGCCTTTGCAGCCCCAGTGCTTGTCGGGACGATATTGAGTGCTGCGGCTCTGGCTCTCCGCAAGTCACGGTGGGAAGCATCCAAGAGCCTCTGAACCACACGGGGGAAAAGAAACGGATATACTTAAGACTCGACCAAAACCTCAAGTGCCCCAGTAAGTTTGGACAGCGTGCACATCAAGACAAGATTTCTTAATACTTCGTTCAATTACCTGGTCACCTGTATAGGAGTGTGTGGTTGTCATTGTACCCTTCACGATGCCTACGAAAGTGATCATGAGAGTTTAGAAGCTAGTCAGAACCCAAACAGGTAAGTCACACATTAGGGTGAAAAATGGATGGTCAAAGATCGAGGATGAAGCCTTACCAAACTTTTCATCCATGACTTTCACAAAAGGAGCGAGGCAGTTAGTGGTGCAAGAAGCATTGCTGAAATTAGCCAGAAGCTCATGGGTTTAGTCCACTATGATCAACAGAATCTAAACTTTGTTCTTTCAAGAGCGATTCCTACCTGATTATGTTAGCAACTTCATGGGAATAATCTTTCTCGTTCACACCATAGACGTAGGTGGGTATATCAGCACCTTTTGCTGGTGCAGTGATGATAACTTTCTTGGCTCCAGCTTGGATATGTTTTCCAGCACCGGGGCCGTCCACGAAGACTCCAGTTCCCTGTAATTCATATTAACAAGCCATGTAGAGGACAAGCCCTGCTATAATTTGATCAATTCACATGGTTAGTTCATAATTGTTGGGGTTACCTCAATAACAATGTCAATGCCGAGCTCAGCCCAGGGAAGCTTGAGAGGGTCCCGGCTAGAGACTACCTTAATGGGTTTCCCATCGACGCTAATGGTCTCGTTATCTACGATTTTCACATCAGCTTTGAAAGTCCCCAGCATGGAATCATACTTCAGCAAATGTGAAGCCTGTCTTGCAAATGAGCTTACTCGTTAGATAAAAAAAAATGAGGCAATGGATATCACCAAAAAAATTACAGAAGCTCACTCATTGCGAAATCTTACATTTTTCACACCACCACTGTCATTGACAACAATGACATCAAGGGGCGAGTTTTTTCTTCCGTGCCAGCACCTAAGGAAGTTCCGACCAATACGTCCGAAACCATTGATTGCCACCTTCAGTTTAGCAACAGTCTCTCCCTTAGCTGGAGCTGGCACCGAAGTCTGTTTTGACCATTGATAGGGATTATGAGCAAGTCTAGAAAACTCGACCATTCCGCAAGCAGATATCATGTTAAGAGTCACATGATGCTGATAAAGGTTGAGCTATTTATACTAGGTTGCTTTGTGCTCTTCTCAATGACAGCGACTCGGTCTGTAAATATTTTAGCTGGTCTACTAAAAGTTTGTCCCTCCAATTCACAATCTTAGCTGCCTCTGTGAGTCAGACTTATGCAATTTTCTATTTCCTCACTTTTGATAACTGTTACCAACAGAGCATGCAGTAGTAGAGCTCTCCATATAAGACAAGTTCTTTTAGTCATAGAGAGTTACAAATAATATCATATACATCCCCCAAAATCGAATTCCTTGGTCGTTATTGCAGGTCTTAATCGCCAGTTACAAGTCTGACATCAAGAAGAGTCCTCCTCTTCCCCCGTTTAACCTCATATCACTATATTTCCTCAAGTTTCCTGCCAGTCCATCCGCTGACAGCCTTCAGACAACCTCCAAGAGCTTAGCAAGAAATGATTGTAAGGTCCAGATTCATTTGTTTCCCTCTATTAGTTCTATTGACAGCCTGCTTACTATTGGCTAAACCTGTACCATCAATCCTTGTGTTTTGGTCCAGTGTTCTGGTTAATTACAGGTATTCTTGCAGTCCGAGACTTCATTGGGAATGAAGCCAGATAAGATTATTTGTCAAGCAAAGAACACAAAGATGACTAGAAGGAGTACATCTAAATATGCAGGAAAATTTGCAAAATATGCAAATGATCATGCTATTTCCCATGAATGATGACCGATCAGATGATGTCCAGAAAGCATCTTTCATTAAAAAGGTTGCTGTGTTTCCATGAACTTCAATCAACCATCAAAATGGACAATCATCGGTTTGAACATGACTAACTCCAAACATTGAATGCGGAGAAAAAATAAGTCGTGATAGTTCAATTGATCAGCTGACCTTGGGAGTGAGCTGAGCAGCCACAGCATCAAAGAAGGATCCTTCCCCACCATTCTTCGCGTAAGTCACGCACGACCCAGCACGAAGGCCCGAGAATTCCGCCACCTCGAGCCTCTGAGCATAGGGATAAAAAGAACATTCCAAAGACGCAGGTGATCAGTACTCATGCTGCTGAAACATCAAAACACCTGCCGCACAACACTCGCACACGAGAAAAGAGAGAGAGAGAGAGAGAGAGAGAGAGAGAGAGAGAGAGAGACCTTGGAGAAGCATTGAGTGGGAAAGGAGTGAGAAGAGCTCTTGCTAGAGAACTTGGCATTGGTTGGGAGGGTTGAGGGAGCAAGAGCTGCGTGAGTGGCCATGGCTGACTGAAACTAAAGCTCCAGCGACGTGCTTCCCCAGCTCTTTTATACGCCGCTAGCTTTGAAAGTTTTGTATTTTTCTTCCTTTCTCATCGGTCACTGCATCTGTATCTGTGAGTTATGGTTGGAAGCCAATTAGAAGGAACGAGTGGTGAATATGGTGTCGTGGAGATATATAATGGGATAAGGTTTCTATTGGGGATCTCCGAGGTATAAATGTGAGCCACAAACTGACTTTAACCGCCCGTCCATCTCTCTCGCCTAAAGGCCACTCCTTCAGCGGCTCACAAATTTCTCTGTGAAAACACAAGCCAGATTTTTATTAAAAGAGCTTATGGGTTAACATGCACGAGGGCCTATCTCATATATGTCCCATTTCGTAAAAAAGAGAAGAAAAAAAATTTGGGGTCGTGTATATTTTTGGCTTGGAGATTGATGTGATGTTGATAGTGGAAATTGTTCAGAAAATAATATCCGCTTTGCCTTCCTGGGACAATCGACAGTCGTGAGCGTTACATCTCAAATCGGAGTATCGGCCTGTGACAGAAGTCTTGCCCAACAGGGCCAACACTCTAAAACTCTGTTTGATAGATTTCTCAATTCTCTCCTCCCATATCCTCCGTAGCTGGTTTAGTTCAATTAGAACCTCAGTGTGTCATCGCACAGCTAAGATGGTTCGTAGATAATTTGTTTCACCACAACTAAGTCTTGCTTTGCAATTCTATAGCAAGATCTCACACTGACCAACTGCCGATCTGGCATTACGTGCCATTGTTGGCGATCGGCTTTCGAGTTGACACCATGTCCACCGTACTAATCGTAACACCCTCCGATGGCACAAGTTATCGGAGATGCCATGGCGATAACTTTCAATCAATGACTAGATCTATACATACACAACGAGGAAAACTGCGATGATGTAGTACTCGAAGTTTGCCCAGGTAAAGGGTATTCTGTATAGTCATACCACAGACGATGCATTCCCTTAATCGAGATGATCATGTCAAAAGAAACTGAGTGCATTTGTCTTTAGAAATAAACAGAAGATTTTACAAGTTGAACCCTTATTCTTTATAAGGAGGCCACCAAGAAGGGAGAGCCGATTGTACCAAAACAGAGGATCACCATGATCGTAGGCCTGGGAGGTATGGCCCATCAAACAACAGCTTCAATTTCATCAGGGGAAGCAGCAATCTCCTCTGATGATTCTTCAGTTCGGAGTTGAGAAGATACATCGTCTATGGCTGAATTGAGCTGCGCAATCTTCTCGGCAAGCACCTTCCTTGTTTTCTGGAAATCATCAGATTTTAAGGTGAGTCCATATTTCGCAGATGGCCATGTTACTGGTTCACTCTTCACAGCATTTACATGAAGCAGGTCATAGCAGGCATATATTGGACTTCATATGTAAACAGGAGAGTAGTTGCTTATCAAATTAAATGCAGGTACAAAAACTGCTCTACTCACAACAATCCAGGATCAGAAGATCATTTTCATCATGGCACACTTGAGTACTATAAGATGTTGTATATTTGAAGACTATAATTTATGTGATAATTAAGTCAAGGAATGGTCACCTCCAAAGCCTTCTCTTCATCATAGATGAATTTTGGTAATTTCCTCATCAAATCCTTCCTGTCAGTTCCAGCCAGTGCCTTGCTGATCTACCAGGATAAGAAAAGGAATAACTCAATTCAGGAAAGAGGGTTTCCAGATCTACATCTGCAGGACTATCACGAGGTATAATGGAGCTGAAAAAGTATTCAGCTGAACCACCATACTTATGATAATCATTGACAATTACAGGAGCTGCTTGAGCTAAAATTATCAGAAACAATTTTGGGAAAGAATTATAGAACATCTAATGTTCACTAATTCAAACAAAATCTAACCAAATGAAGGTGAATTCCTACACCATGGGAAGGGTATTTCAGTTAATGTCAGTACCTGAGGTGCATATACACAACCAAGGGCACCAACTATTATTCCTCCTAAGACAAAGCCACCAACAAAGATACTTGCACCGCTCGGCCTTCCGCCATCTCTGCATTAAAAAAACAAACAAAAAACTAGCATTGGGTACATACAATCACATTTGGGGACTAAAGCCATTATGCACAACTTGATAGAATAATGAAAATTTTACAAAAGATTATAGACGCAGGAAAAAGGTTTAATATTATGAACACTAATTACTTTTTAGCTGACCAATCTAACATTTCAAGCAAAAAATGAGAAAATTCAATATTGAAATGAACATTATCGGAATATTTAGAATTGTGGAATATGTTCGCCTTCGCTGCAAAAATCTTCTGGATCCATCCTTGGCCAAATAGATTTTATAAAAAAAAAAATTCCATGCTGATCGTATATATGAGTTTAGTGTAACCAAACTATATCTGCATATCAACAGAAGGAAGCCAGGAATAGAGAAACTGCAGGAGAATATGTCCTGGCTCTCTCCTTCCCTGGCCCCTCTCCCCTCAATTTTTCCTTTCCCTATTTGTCACCCACAACATTTTACAAATTTGCCAGATAATGAGAATTATTCAACATGTCTTTCTTTTGGATATCCATTTCTGCAACATGGGGTCTATACAGGTCTGAGCAGGTAATACAGCCTTAATGCTAACAAAACAGGACAATGAAAGAAGAAAAATTGACTGCTGATCAAGCTTCCATTTAAAAATTGCATCCAAATTCAGCACCTCAACAAAAGACCACAACAAAGTCACAATACTTTGCAGTACCTATACTCAGCACAAACAGTGAGTTGCCTTGAGGAGCGGAGCTGTGACATTCCAGTTTGATTTGTAGCGAACAACATGTTTGTACGGCGTACACTCCCCAGGCATTGAACTGATGGCTTGACTGGACAACCTGGCAGTATGTTCCGGACTAAATGGCATAAGTTCGGTTCAACTACATAAAAAGTTGAGGCTCTAAGCACAACGAGCCTAAAAAAAATCCACTGCTGGTCAAACATGAGTGAAGAAAAAATGTTCTTCTAAAATCTACTAGTCAGATTATAGCAACATAAACCATAAAACGTAGAATGACGTCCTATCATATCCAAACCCAAGGAAAGGTGCTTTAGCTATAACTTGTGTATCGTCTCATTCAGAAAAGGGAGAAACAGGCCAATCTGTAAACAGAAGATGCACAAAATAGCTGCTCAGCAATCGGCAGATTCATTCCTACGTGACAGGATGAGCCTTCGGTTTGAGAATTACACCGTAAGTCATGCTATTGTGGTATCACAGACCCATCACTACTCTTCTTCATCGCAATTTTTTTGCACATGCATCGAAACTGAGCATCGCACCAACACATCACAAATGATATATCAATCGGACTAAAGACTTTCTCGCCTAAGACAACTAATCATCAGAACATGCGGCAGGCGACGACACCCATAAGAAGCCGCACAATGTGAGTACTTTGTGAGATAAAAGCAACACACAAGGCAAACGGCCACAGACACTCTTGAGTTTTCACTATGATCTGCAGTAAATTACAGGTCTCGAGCTCGCTAAACTCACTGTAGGCTACTTAACGCAACTTTAGGGAACCGGGCGCACTGGCATAAGAGCTAGCAACACTGATTTACACTAATTTGCTTTCTCTCCATCTCGCGGTGCGCCAGAAAACATTGTCCAACCATCTTTTGTAGGATCAAATGCGAACCAGAGCTTAACAATAAGCGAAAAACTGCAAGCGGATTCCGAGCTACGGAAGCACATCGAACGAAAGGACGAGATCAGACGGGATCGTTACCAGACGAGAGCTGCGCTCGGGGATTTCTCACTGGAACCAGAGAACTCGAGACTGCGCTCATCTTTGCGGCGTGAAGGCGTGAAAGCGGCAGAGTGACTGGCGATCGGAGGGGCAAAGCGTTGAGAGCTTGCGAGAGCGAGAATGGAAGGAGGGGATAACAAGAGGAAGGGGATGATTCGTTCCGGTGTTCGATTGTATCGATGCAGTTCACTTGGAGCAACACGGTGGAAGAAGATGAAGAGCGGTGCGATCACCTGCTTCGCGGTTAGTTGATTTAAGCATTGAGATTAGAAGTTTACGGCCGTCGATTCCATCCTTAAGCAAGATCCACGCAGATTGAGCCCTCGGGAGTGGCTCTTGATCGCGGCCCAAGTGATTTTCAGCCATTGGATTGGCCTACCGTTTGAGAAGAATCAGAGGTCCAAAAAAAAAATTACATAAAGGAGAAAGATGTGATAATTTTAGATAGAAGGGACAATGCGAACTGAACATCGTGTGATAAATCGTAAAATATCACATGCAAGCGCCCGCGCACATATAGATTATATTCAAAAACCAATTACAGACTAATTGATGTACAATATTCGTATACTCATTATACGGACAAACATTTCTGATGCCAAAATTGGACTGCAAACTTTTATTCAATATTTAATTTGATTATTGAACTTTATATTTGATTTATTCGTTCATTTATCTACTTGATTCAAATCAATTTAGTATTTATTTTAGTTAATATGACAATCCAACTCGCTCTAAAAATTCATGAAGAGATAGAGAGTTGGGGTTAGATCACTTGCACAGTGCAAGCTCCAATGACTCTCGCTTGATGGTACCAAAGTAGTGGCACCATCATCCAGTGGATCTAGATCCTTTATCGTGGCAAAGGATTCGCTTGTGACATAAGGGGGCTGTCCGATTAATATCGGACGGCCCTCATTTAAATAAAAAAAAAAGTTAACAAAATTTTTTTGAATTTTGTTTTCCTAGCTATCTGATTCAGATCGGACGGCTAGAACTTGATAAAAATGTCAGGTGATTCATTCGAGCATGAAGACGCGCTATCGTTGCTTGCCAAGTTGCCATCGACAGGATCAAGCAGGCCCTGACCGACATGAGCGGAGCGCGGCAAAGCCATCCCTGACTATCTCTCTTCCCATCTGTATTTTCTTCTCTCCTCGTGCTTTCTTTCATGGCATTTCTTCTTATTATTTGTTCCTTTGCTGACGTGGCACTTTGGCATTTGTTGGTTTTCACCAAATGAGTTACATGGTCATGTTAAGTAGGACTCCTACCAAATGAGAGAGAGAATCAGACGGATTCAAAAGAAAAAGGGGAGGGGGGAAGTCAGCGGGAAAGAAGGGAAGGGAAGGGAAGGGAAGGGAAAGAGAGAAAGGAGAGAAAGAGAAGGGGAGGGGAGGAGAGAGAGAAGATTGGCGCATGGAAAAGGGAGAGGGGAGAGAAATGAGGGGAGAGAAAAAGACCAAAACACCCTTAATCTTCTGGGGTCAAATTGTAAATATCTAGAAATTGAGGACCAAAACGTAATTTTAGAAAGTTCGGAATCGTTCGAAACGAAAATTCGTAATTTAATTCGGGACCAACGGGTCACTAAATAAACCTGAGAATTTGCAGAGAATTTGCATAATTGGGTATGAGTTGGATATGGGTCGAGTTGGGTATGAGTCATTATATTTGTGCTGCATAAATATGGGTTAAAACGAGTTAAATGGGTCAAATATGGGTCGATTCATATTTGACCCGATCCAAACCCGACCCGACCCGACCCACCCATTTGACACCCCCAAATAGGAGGACCATATTCAGTTCAAATTAAAAAGCGAATAGAGATCGATTTGAAATAAACCAAAGTTTGAACAAAAATTGGACATCAAATAAGATCAATTTCGAGTGTCCCTATCTTGGAAGGCATTTTGGATGTGCTCAAAGCTTTTCTAGTAAACCGCTTAAGCATATTAAAATTATAATTTCGATAGAACAACTTATGAAGGGATTATCACAGATGGCTTTGCTCGAACGCTGAGGGTCTCTTCTCCTCTACAAGTGGAAGCAGCAGCCATAATCAAAATCCTAAAGGTTCTCGATGGAAAAGTACGAAGACAGGATAATCTTGGAGTCGGATTGCGAAGATCTACTGAAAATGATAGGCGCAACAACAGATCAAGTCAGCTGGGATGCGTTTGGGCTTATAACCGAGGCCCAAACCTGGGTAAAGCAGTTTATGGGCTTGCGCTGAGCCCATTGTCCAATAAAGAAGAACAAAGAGCATATTGGGCAGTTAAGGCCCAGTAGATGAAAAGCCTTCATAATACATGGATTGTGAATCCTCATTTGTGTCTTTTGGTTATATTGTGTGCAGATGCCATGGATGTGTTGCACCAAACATCTTCTATTTTGAAGAATTTATATGATGTTTCTCTGACCAAAAAAAAAATAAAATAGAACGACTTATAAAGAAGTTTAGCAACTTTTATGCATTAATTTCGATACACTTTTTGGTATTTAGTAGTGGCTTATCTCTTAAATTCAACACGCTAAATTAGAAATGGTTAACTATACAAATAGACCATGAACTTTGTTTCATATATGATACGATTCATAAAATTTTTTACCAAATTTTAACTTAATGTACAATATTATATCTGAACTTTCAATTTGTTCAATATACGACACGGTTCATTAGTTTATATGAAAATATTTAATATTGTCTATCCATTAATTCAATTTCAGGAACTATATTAAACGTATTCATATGGTTCATATATTAATTTGAACATGTACAAAAAGTTCAATGATTATATTGAATAAATTACGTATCAAGTTAAAGTTCAAGTATGACATTGAACAAATTGAAAATTTAAGAACCACATTATACATGTGGTCCAAATTCATGGACCATTTGTGTTGTTTTCCCAATTAAAAAGCATCATGCCCTTTTCTTTCTTCATAAATACATTAAATTATAGCCGAGTATATACAACATATAAGTGAAATGAAGTGAATCATCCGCATTGTTTATTAACAAATTGATTTCGTAGATTATTATAACTTTATCCTATTCAGATTTTTATGTCTCACTTATATAAATGCTTAAATTATAGACCAAACTATCTAAAAATCAATCCTATTATAGTTGATACTTGCCCTTAAGAAAGAGGAGGGACAAAAGTGTAAATTCGCGGGGAAAGGATAGGAGGCGAACGCCATTTTCTGCGGTGGACGCAGCAAACCGCAAACCGCAAAAAGCCCAACGGCCATGGCTTCCGTCCGGTGCTTCCGCCAACCGACCGTCGACGATCACCTTGTCCGCCCGAAATCCGCCTCGAACCAGCCGCCGGCTGTCGCGAAGCGGCTCGCTCCTCCGACTCGAGCTTCTAGAAGGCTCGCGATCATGATCTCTTCGCTGCCGCTCACACTGACGCTCACTTCACTGCCACGGTCGTCGGAGGCCAGAGAGAGGCGGAACCGGAAGGCCATCCCGCTCGAGGAATATGCCACGAGCCGTATGTCTCCGAGTCCTCTGCTCTCTCTCGTTTGTCGTCCTCCCGTTGCATCTAGAGCGTGAATTTTGCTTGCGTTCTGTCGCGCGTGCCGGGAGATGTTGCATTTTTCCCTTATAGCAGTTGCATGTGTGTATTGAGCACGAATTCACACCCGAATTCGATATCAGATGGGGTATTTGAGAAATTGAAATACGCGCTTCATCAGTTCTTGGACCGTGTGAGCAAGCATAATGAAAGGCGCATTGCTCGTGCAGTTCAAAGCTGCCGTTGCCATGATAATGCAAGTGACGTGAGGAAGTAATTGAGTCAAAATGCTGTTGGGTACGGGTCTGACTAGCTCACACTTCAATCAACGGGATCTGTTATGTTACTTGTTGGAGCCTCTGTTTAGTAATTTGTGCTGATTCTAGTCCTATGTATAGTTGCACCAAGATAGTTCCTGCAGTTTCATTTGCCGGCTGAAGATTGGTAGGTTGGTAGTGTGGGATTGTGCTTCTGTGATTTGCCCTTTATGGTTGTAGCGTTTACGTTTTAGAAGCTGCAATTTGCTATGATAATGCAGGTGAAGTGAATATCATAGGCATTAAGGATTCGATTCAGTCGCATAATGTCCTTAGGGATGACTAGAGTATTCTTAACTAAAAACATCGGAGCTGGTAGTACTCACTAGTTTGAGTCTTGGTTTGCAAATCAAATGGATCTGTGGCTTTGTCATTTAATTCTGCTTAAGCTAAGATCTTGAAGTTCGGCTTGACTCTTTGTGCTACTTCTCTTTGTCATCATAACTGATGGAATGCAGGAGGAATGGTTCACTTTATTCACATAATTTCGTAGGGCCTTGCTTCTTTTCCCTTCACCCCTCTTTCCCATGTACTACCTCTATAACCCATTTAGTCAGTTTAAAGTATTTCCTAAAGATTGTTTTACTTCCCACCAGTAGATGCTGAAACTGAAAGTTAATTCCTATTCCCCATCCGGAGCAGAAAAGAATTGAATTCTAGCTGCCAGATTTGTGGGGGGAAAAGGTTCTCGTGTTTCATGAGAGAAGGTTGCATTTTAGCTTTCTACTTGTTTTGTTTTAGTAAGCAATTCCAATTCTTGAAACAGCTGATGGAGTGAAATATTATGATATCATCGAGGGAAAGGGTCCAGTAGCTGAAAAAGGATCGACAGTCCAGGTTTCTTGATGTCGGTTTTCTGTTTATATTTCCTTGAGCAATATATGAGCCAGTAATATTCTGTGTTGAATCCTTTTTTGCAGGTGCATTTTGACTGTCTTTATCGTGGTATTACAGCTGTATCAAGTCGAGAATCGAAGCTTTTAGCTGGAAATCGGATTATTGCTCAGGTCTTAGGCTTTGCAATTTCTTTTCTTGTTTCATATGGCTATTTCCGGTTCAGAGAAATTCTCCTCATTTTGGCATGTGTCCTATCTGGACCTATGCTTTGCTAATGTGCTAGCTTACATGGCATTATTAGCCATATGAATTCAAGGTAGGATCTCCTCCAGGAAAGGAACGCAGACGTGAATTTGTAGATAATCCAAATGGATTATTTTCAGCACAGGCTGCTCCCAAGCCGCCACCTGCTATGTACTCAATAACAGAAGGGATGAAAGTGGGTGGAAAGGTGATCATCTCGACTCCTTTAGGCAGTAAACTGTCGGTTGATGTGGCTAATTTGTCATTCAGTAACTGAATTTCTAACGCTTAATCTAGTGCCATTGTATTTTCCTTGTCCCATCTTCTCTCTGGTCTTTAATGGCCTTACTGCTCTTGAACATTTGTCCCTTTTCAGAGGACAGTTATCGTTCCTCCAGAGGCTGGCTATGGTCAGAAGGGAATGAACGAGATACCGGTAGTCTCTGTATTCTTGATTCTTTGGGAATTAACGTACTTTGTGTCTAGAAGCTGAACATACCATCAAATGCCTGGTTCCTAGAGCTTGCGTGAAATATTCTATGCCAGTTTTAAGATTTTTAACTCCATTCTTAAGTGAGGTTTTCTTTTAATTCGCATGCGGCGCCTCTAAGCAAGTCATTACATGTGGTTGAGAGTTAAACACTGACGCATTCCTGAGAGTACTCGTGCTTTCCTTTTCCAGCCTGGGGCCACCTTCGAGCTGAATATCGAGCTTCTGCAAATAGAACGGCCTGAAGGAAAGCAGACATAGCGTTGGGTGACGAGGGTCATGAGGTGATGGAATTGATGCAATTCTGAAATTTCGTCTCCTTTCTTGTAATGCAAGGCAGATAAGTCAGCTGAAGGATCATTATGTGCAGAGTGGTAAGTCGGATCGGATACGCGGCTCGACTCAAAACACTAGCCATATGTGCATGATGAGTGACAGAATCCTAGAAAAGATAGCTCACCGATTGATCCGCCCATCCTTGGTTTGAGATGTTGTTTTGGGGATGTAGGACTGCCTTCATCCGCTGCCGCATTAAAATCACAGGATGAGACGAACCGCGCTGTTTCATCAATGTCGTGAGACAGAACTCGTTTGTATGCATTATATGCATCTATGTGCGTGGATTTTGGTGTTCTAATATAACACGGAAGCGAACCGGATTTTCCAATTAAATCAACACGAACTCATAAGAGAAATAGACGAGAAATAATAAAGGACGTTAAAGATTTATGTAGAGTATCGACACTTATACCTAAAGGAAGAGTTAATGATATATAATTCATTATCAAATCGAAAATCGAAATTATAATAGCTCATACACTTAAATATTTCCCGTACTTAAATTGAGTTCAAGGTATCGTAAGTCTAATCTCGTGATCTTTTTTGGGGAATTTAATTGGAAAAACTCACGGAATGATAATCCGGCACTGTTTTTGTCTGCTCCACGTACAGCTGAATAAAGAAAGAAAAAAAACACATCATTCACTTTCTACTTTGCGCTTCTTACAGCGGCTCTGCTCTCTTAGTGCAGTTCGGCTCCACTATAAATCCATTCGATAGAAAAAAAAAATCTTTTTGCTATTTATGGAATAGATTTTTGTTCCAGAAATATGCTTGATAAAGAAATCAAAAACATAAATTTTGTGGTTTCTGTTCCATAATGATAAATTCTTAAATTGTTTCTATTACTGAATTGCATATTATATACACAATTGATGCAACCTCATGTATTTCCATTATTTTTAGTTTGAGATCGGATTACTTATGCATTGAAGGCTTGTCGATGATATTGGAGATTTTTAGACGATGGAGGATCTGATCGAATTTTTATTTTTATTTTTCCTAGTAGGGTTACTTTAGGTTGAAATTTATTTCTTGCGCAAGTATTACTTCCAACGAGGAGATCAACACGTCTAAAGTGAATTTGAAGCTACATAACAATAAAAATTGTGATGAAATCTGTCAGTTTTTTGCACTAAATAATAAGAATTGAAAAACGTATAGAAGTGAACATCTTGCAAACTCTAAAATGAAAAATCTATTTAAAATGAAACTGAAATAGAAACAAATTTTTTCATTATCAAACGGATTTCTGTTTCTGAAATATAAATTATTTATTATCATCAAACGTATTTTTTTCCTCGAAAATTCATTTGGAACATAAATAGAAACATTTATTTCTATTTCAGAAATTAATTTTTGGTCAGAAATTCTATCATGCGCACCTTATGAGACTGACGAAAACCAACAAAACCTGCTTCTTTTCACAGGGCGGCTACAAGTCGTCTTCTTCTTCTCCTTCTTCTTTTTTTTTTTTTTTTGCGAGTACAGCTAAGGAGAGATAACCAAAAAAAGGCAAACCCTTTTTATTTCCTCATGTGCGGCTTGAGGAAGCGCCCAGAGGAGTCCACCGTACGACTCGGTGAAAAACGTCCAAATCTTGGTCAACCGATCGAAGCTATATATTATTCTTTCCTTTTTAAATAGAAATAAATCCCCATCCAGGTTGGATTCCGTAACTAAATTCTAGACATAATCTAACGTTTAATTCTCCGAGTATGACAGTCTATGCCATTCTGTAACGATTCACATTGTCAATTATTTGTTGCGGCATTCAAGGATGGTCAGGAACATTAATAAGTACTGATCTACTCCGGCGATTGAAAGCGATGGGAATCCATTAACGGTGTATAAATACATAAAGAAAAACCCGGGTAAAATAAGACTTTGCGATCGAATCACGCTATCGCAAAAGGCATTGATGTTCTTAATAATATATATTCGAGATCGGTTCGCATGATACATAAAGATGCCATCACTGATTAGGTTGAATGATTCAAATGTGAAGTTTTTGTGCATCGGAGATAAATAAACATGCATTCTTGTATCTTATGTATCGGTCAAAAGAGTCTGCAATAGATGAATATACACTCCCACGTCTGATGGACTCTCAGTGCACATGCGGCCAGTAAATGTCTAGACGATGGGGTTGGCCGGCTTCGCTGTTCAACGACTGTCGACTCATAATAATTTCCTTCAAAGATCTCTTTATATTACAGAAGATGGGGTTGGCCGGCCTCCTGCTTCTTCTTGCCTTGCTTTCATTGCTACCGCTTCCTTCTGCTTCGAGTCATGAAGCTGGTAAGCATCAGTCTTGCAGTGCCTGGGTCATGCCACTTGCTTCTTGGTATCGCTCTTGCACTGTGCTTTAATCAAGTCTCCTCCGCCGCCAACGAAACGGACAGGCTCGCGCTGCTCGCATTTAAGGCCGGCCTTGGAGGAGGAGATCCTTTCGGCGCGCTCAACTCGTGGAACGATAGTGTTGGGCTTTGCCAGTGGTATGGCGTCACGTGCGGTCGGAAGCACCGGAGGGTCACGGTCCTAGACTTGCGATCGCAAGGACTCTTCGGATCAATCTCTCCTCATATTGGAAATCTCAGCCTTTTAAGGGAAATATGGTTGCAAAACAATAGTTTTAATGGAGAAATCCCTCCGCAACTCGGCTGGTTGCGCCGCCTGCGCATCCTAGGATTAACCAACAATTCGTTGGTCGGAGAAATTCCCAAAAACATATCAGGTTGCTCGGATCTGGTCACCCTCGGGCTCGGGCACAACAGACTAACCGGGGAAATTCCTGGAGAGCTCGGGTCATGGCCGAAGCTACGGGAGCTTTATTTGTATGCTAACAATCTAACCGGGATTATACCTCCCTCCATTGGGAACTTATCTTCCCTGGAGATCCTTTTTTTAGAGCAGAACAACTTGAGCGGGAGCATACCGCAAGTTGTAGGCCGCCTGACAAACTTGCAATTCATCAGCATCGGAGGAAACGGATTGTCGGGTATGATTCCATCTTCGTTACTCAATCTCTCATCACTAACTCTGTTTGATGCTGGATACAACCATATACAGGGGACTCTTCCTGCAGACATAGGCCTCAAACTCCCGGATCTTTATTTTTTTAGCGTTCTCAGGAACCAACTCGAGGGATCGATTCCTCCGTCGATATCAAATTGCACAAAGCTAGATAAGCTTCAACTGGGAGGTAATAGATTTTATGGGAAAGTACCTTCCATGGAAAACTTGCATGAGCTTAGTTGGCTGCAAATCTTTGGTAATCGGCTTGGCAGTGGAAAACCTGAAGACTTGAACTTCCTTTGCTCACTAACCAACAGCACCAGATTGACGTACGTGGGCATCGACATGAACGAGTTTGGGGGGGCGTTACCTAAATGCATAGGTAATCTATCCACCACTCTCATGTTTTTTGCTGTAAGTGAAAATCAAATATCTGGAGAGATTCCAGAAGAAATTGGGAATTTTGTCAACCTGGAATTATTGATTATGGATCTCAATCAGTTTTCAGGCGTCATCCCCTCAAATTTGGAAAATCTACAAAATTTATCGACATTGCACTTAAGTGATAACAACCTTGGAGGGACTATTCCATCTTCTTTAGGAAATCTAAGCAAGTTGATTAGACTAGCTCTCGATGGGAACATGTTTCATGGGCAAATTCCTTCGCATCTATCAAACTGCATGTCTCTTGATCTACTTGATCTGTCTAATAACAATCTTAGTGGTGCCATACCCCCACAATTTATGGGTCTCTCATCATTGGCAATCATTTTAAACCTGTCTCATAACCATCTCACGGGGTTTCTACCCCTAGAAGTTGGCAATTTGAGAAGTTTGACTGCCTTGGACATCTCAAACAATTTGTTGGTAGGTGAAATCCCAAGTAGATTAGGTGATTGCACTTCATTGACATCGTTGAGGATGGGTGGCAACTTCTTCCATGGGTCCATTCCTCAATCAATGAGATCGTTAAGAGGTATTGAAGAACTAGACCTTTCCCGCAACAATTTGTCGGGTCACATTCCAGAATTCTTAACGGTATTCCATTCCTTAAAATTTTTGAATTTATCCTACAATAAGTTTCAAGGCATGCTACCACTTGAAGGAGTCTTTACAAATACTACCGGTACTTCTATTATTGGGAACGATGAGTTATGCGGCGGACAACCAGAATTTCACCTCCCTAATTGCATCTCTAAAAGCACCAAGAGTAGAAATATCAATTCGGTGATATTGTCCACTTTTGTTGTTCTTGGAGTTCTTGGAATAATTCTTATTCTAGCTTTCATATATCATCGCTGGTTGAAGAAGACAGTAACGGAACCAAATTCAAGTTCAAGGAATAGTTCATGTCCAAGCATATCTTATGGAACACTCCTAAAAGCAACTAACGGTTTTGCTTCATCGAATTTGATCGGTGTTGGAAGCTTTGGTTCTGTTTACAAGGGTATAATCGAGGTTAGTGGGACTATTGTTGCTGCAAAGGTGCTTCATTTAGTCCGTCATGGTGCTCTAAAGAGCTTTATAGCTGAGTGTGAAGCATTAAAGAACATCAGACATCGAAATCTTTTAAAGATATTGACAGTTTGCTCTAGTACTGATTATCAAGGAAATGAATTTAAGGCCTTAGTCTACGAATTCATGGACAATGGAAGCTTGGAACGGTGGCTACACCCAAATGCAACATCATCTGATAGCAATGAACTTTCGAAAAACTTGAATTTCATTAGAAGAATAAATATCGCTATTGATGTTGCTTCTGCACTGGATTATCTTCATCATCAGTGCCACATCCCCATCATTCATTGTGATCTAAAGCCAAGCAATATTCTCTTAGATGTTGAGATGGTTGCACATGTTGGCGACTT
This sequence comes from Melaleuca quinquenervia, assembly GCA_030064385.1. Classification (NCBI taxonomy): domain Eukaryota; kingdom Viridiplantae; phylum Streptophyta; class Magnoliopsida; order Myrtales; family Myrtaceae; genus Melaleuca; species Melaleuca quinquenervia. Next base: position 19,530,573 of record CM057723.1, on the reverse strand, counting down.
TGGATTGGCAAAATTCATTTCTTTTGATTCTGCAGCTAATCGGATGAGCTCTGTGGGTTTTAGAGGAACAATTGGTTATGCTCCACCGGGTAATCTCTCTCTCTCTCTCCCTCTCTCTCTCTCTCTCTTGGTAGCAAATAATAATTCTTATAGTCTTACGCACATTAGATTCTGATTATCTATACTCTAAATTGATTACACTATGATCTCAATGTGTTGTAGAGTATGCAATGGGATGTGAGGTTTCAAGAGAAGGTGATGTCTATAGTTATGGCATTCTCTTGCTAGAAATGTTCACAGGATTAAGTCCCACCAATGATATGTTTAGAGACAATTTGACTCTTCATGCTTTTGTCGCAAAAGCTTTGCCTGAACAAGTGCTCGAAATCACGGATAGCGCTCTGCTTCGAGAAAGAGAGGGCCATTCAAGTCCCTGTAGTCCTCATCATGATATGTTTCAAGAGTGTTTGGTTAGAGTGTACAATATTGGAGTTGCTTGCTCAGACGAAGTGCGTGGAAGACGAATGAGCATCGGTGGAGTTACAAATCAGCTGCATCAGATTAGGGAGAAGCTCTTTGCATTGGGTTTACAAGATGAACTATTAACAGCTTCCACTTAGCTGTCAACCTTTACTGTTGTCGAGGCAAGTGGAAGCGAACAGGTAAGGTCTGTTGACTGAAGAGAGAATCAATCAATCATTCTTTTCTCCTTTAGAGGATAGTCGATGATTATCCATCATCCACATCTGTACCTATCTAAACTTGCTCGAGGCCCTGGGTGCACACACAATTTTCAGTGCTTTTGGTTTACTTAAAACTCTGATTTGGTGCCATATCATAAGGGAAAGCTTGGTTTCTGCAGATCGACCAGGAATGAGCTCGCTGTTGCTGTCTTCGATATGATCTGATGTCAAGAACTGATGTATGTTCCTAAAGCTATGTTCAGTCAAGTGCAAGCACTGCTGTTGCTCCGGTGGGTGAATAAGGATGCACAGCTCCTGGATTCAGCATTCCAGCGTGCAGTAATTCGAGGAAACGTGTTGACCCTTGGACGTGCGTAGCAGGAATTGTCCGAGAATGCTTTGGTAGAATAATGTAACACGTGTCCTGGAATTTTTCTAGGGGTGTAATTGCAAATTATTCAGCACTACGGTTTATGAAGTTTACTGCTGTCATTAATTTTATTTTCGCACCTGTTTTTTTAAAGCACCTAATCACGTATGAACATAACTTAATTACTATAGATATGTTGATAGCCAGTTTCATTTTGCGGGGATTTGTTAATCACGTGCATAACCAACTTTCAAAGATAGATATTACCGACTAATCAAGAAATAACTAGCCACCAATATGCTCAATCTCGGTTGTTTAAGTAGAAAGTGACAATTAAGCTCCGTTCATTTCGCGATAAATGTCAATTTTCTAGAAAATGGTTTCTAGGATGCTATTTCCCCCCTTGAAAATGAAAATATTTTTATGGTGTTCTTTTAAAAACTGAAAGTAAACAAGAATATTTTCCACCATTCGGTATTAAAAACATAATTTTTAATTTTTTAATTTTAATTAGTTTTTTTTTCCATTTTTTGTACTCTTTCTTTTTTCCTTTTCCTTCTTTCTTAGTTGATCGCTGGCCATCATTGTGGCTGGTTACTGATGGCCAAGGTAGAAGGAAAAATAAAAAAAAAGAAATTAAACATTTGATTTTTAAAAAAAGAAAATGAAAAAGTAAAGATAAAAAAGAGTGCACAAAGGGCATTGCTTGATCCGGGTGAAAGAAGAGAATGAAAAATGGTTTCCACGATTCAAAAAAACAATTAGTGATGGAAAGCTTTTTTCCTTAATTAATTTATTTTCTACGAAACAAATATTGAAAAATTTGGAAAATATTTTCCTAAAAATTATATTCTGTCAAACTGCTTTAATGTGAAGTTATTAAAAATGTATAATTCAAAAGCAATGAGAATTTTTTTTACCATGAAAAAAATTAGTGGCCATTGAAATGCAAAAACCTACTTTCCTTGGCGAAAAGTTACCATCCACGTTAGAACACACGTTTTGAAAAGTAATTTTTTCAAACAACTGCTTATATCTCGTATGAAGATATATGAGCGAAAAATAATTTCATCATCAACGAGAAGCTTTGGACATAGATTTTTGTTAAAAATGAATTTCTTTTTATTGACTAATTATTCCAAGCAGTGTAATCAATCATTTTTAGCAAAAAATTTTACAATTCATTTATTTTCTATGAAACAAATGGACCCCTAATATAATTACACACCTAAATTTCATATGAAAGTAATTCAATAGACCAAAAGTAATTTTTATCTTAAGAAAGTTTCTGTTCACATTGACATATAACTAGGAGCTGCATTGCAACTGATGTCAAAGTGTTGGGGGTGGGATAATGAAAAAATTGAGATACTGGGGGCCAAATTGCTAAAACCCAGAAAACAATGGGGCCATGATGTAATCATCCCCGTAAGACCCCCTAATGTCTCGACAGTCTCGCACTTCAGTCTTCCCAAATTCGCATGCCAGTTCGAGGGGCGATCGAGTGCTCGCGCTTGAAGATGGGTTTTAGGTTCGGCCTGCTGGCCCTTGCGGTGGCCCTGCTCTCGACTCCGGCGCTCTCCGATCTGGTGCTGACCAGGGTCGATCGACGCGTGAGTCTCTCTCTTCTTCGTTCTCCCTGCGAACTCTTGGCTGTTACTCTTTGATCCAGATCGTATCGAGCAAGGTATCGGTTTTTTGTGGTCTCTGAGATGTGATTGCCTTTGCTGTAAAGTTTGAGCTGGCTCCGATCCATTGGCATCGTTGATATCCGATTCGCAAATTGTGTATGGAGATGCGCTGTGAGGCCTCGTCGTCTGAATCAGATGCGACGAGGCGGATTCTGAGGATGTGTGGTTTTTGAGTTAGTTTGCGTTTTAGAGCAGTTGAAGTCATGCTGGATGATTCGTCTGTCTGGTCGTGGATTTTATTTGAGCGGTCGGGTCTAACCATCTTCTTGTCCTGAGGACTATGAGAGATTATGTCAAGTGAATGAACTCTCTGAAAGCTGAAGGATATTTGGCGGGTGGAAGCTCCAGTGAGTTTTGTCGGATATAGATATGGTGTCTGCAGAACCCGCCAAAGTGGCAATGTTGGGTTGTTGGTTAGTTCTCTTATTACACAATCTTTAGCTGGTTGATGATATTCCTATTCTCTTGCAGGTTGATTTGACATCTCACATTGTGCGGATTGCTTCAACTCTAAAGGTGCGGTGACTTCCAATTGTGTTGCCATTTTTATGTTTTTCTACATTTTTGCTCTTCTTTTTTCTAGATCTCATTAATAGAGAGTTGCTCTGACCTTCTCGCTATCCTGAAACTTCTTATCTTAAGCTATAGATTTTTAGGCAAATGACACCATGTTGAACTTGTTAGTAGCCCGATTGATCAATTTCTCTTACTTGAGCTTTTTTCACTGTCTAATGAAGGTCGAGAACACGGGAAAGGATTCAGTATCAGAGGTTCTGTTGGTCTTTCCTGAACGCCAGGCAAAAAACTTGGCATACTTGACAGCTGTATCTAGCACGGGGAAAGGGAAAGCAAAAGCTTCTGCCGTCAATCTTCCTGTTGAAAATGTCAAAAGTGAGGAAATGCCTCCGGCTTTGGTTGCTTACTCAGTGTCATTGCCTGAGGGTGGACTAGGGAAGGGGGAGAGCTTTACTTTTGATGTGTTGGCTGTGTTTACTCATTCACTGCAACCTTTTCCAGAAAAGATTACTCAGGCTGATACTCAGCTTCTTGCATTTGAAGAAAGTGCATACTTTCTCTCTCCTTATGTTGTCAAGGTCCAGTCTCTCACTGTTAAACTGCCTCATCCAAGAGTGGAATCTTACACAAAACTAGAAAACACAAAGATTCAAGGTTCAGAGATCAAATATGGTCCTTACGAGAATCTTGCTCCCTTTTCATACTCCCCTATAGTTGTTCATTTTGAGAGCAACCACCCTTTTGTTATCGCTAGAGAATTGGTGCGAGAAATAGAAGTTTCCCACTGGGGTAATGTGCAGGTTACTGAAAACTATAACCTCGTCCATGGAGGTTCTCAAATTAAGGGAGAATTCTCCAGGTATGATCATGCTTTTATGTGCTCCTTTAGGTTTAATTTTATTTTATTATGATAAGTTTGGTGTCTTTGCCTAATGTAAGCTACTTCCTTCATCAGGCTTGATTACCAGGCCAGACCACACATTAGAGGCGCATCTGCTTTCAGAAATCTCGTGGCAAAATTGCCTCCAAGAGCTCATTCTGTCTATTACAGGGATGCAATTGGCAACATTTCAACTTCTCATCTTTGGGGTGATTCTAGAAAGGTAGACAATCTGAACTTCCCAATATCTGCTTTCATAGCTTCTCGTGTAATATGAGATTTTCTCACATTTTCCATCGTGGGTACAGACAGAGCTGGAAATTGAACCTAGGTACCCGATGTTTGGTGGTTGGAGGACTGCGTTCACAATTGGCTACGGCTTGCCTCTTCAGGATTTTTTGTTCGAATCAGAAGGAAAACGCTTCCTCAATATCTCCTTTGGTTCTCCTATAAATGAAATCATTATTGACACCCTCATTGTGAAGGTAAGTTGTGTTTGCTTCCTCAATATCTCCTTTGGTTCTCCTATAAATGAGATCATTATTGACACCCTCATTGTGAAGGTAAGTTGTGTTTGATTTCATATTTTCTCAAATAGTCAACAAAAAATTCACACATGAAAATTGCAATAGAAGCAAGTTAGTTCATGGAAGTCCTTGAGTCTGCAACTTAAGACATTCCCAACTATTGAAAAGAAAACGACGGCAGCAAGAACTCGAAGTAAAACTGACTTGGAAAGGTGAAATTTGTGGTTGCTCTTAGCTCTGCACTTAATATGAGTAGTTGGGAACGGTGATAGAGGGTTGGACGTCCGGAAAGCCCACCGATACTAGTCATTGAGGAAGCTAGTTACATACTTAGCTTGCAATACAAAGTACAAACAAATTAATTGCAGAAGGTAGTTAGGGCAAATGGCAGGAATAAGTGGGACCTGGGATATATGGATCTTTTAGTGTCTGTAGTACTTAAATGGGAATTTCAGGAAACTCTCTCTCTCTCTCTCTCTCTCTCTCTCTCTCTCTCTCTCTCTGTGTCACCTTTCCTCTGAAGTCACAGTCTCGTAGGTCTGTTATGGACAAATACATTATGAAGATTCTAAGGATTACGTCTCTGCATTTTACACCTAATGACAAATATGAGATAATGTACAAACGCTTCCATTCATATTCTTATAAGTCCTTCAATGCTTGTGAAGTACAGGTTGTTTTGCCTGAAGGTTCTCGAAATATATCTGTTTCTGCGCCATTTCCTGTTAAGCAATGGCAAGAGGTATTACTTTCTAATTTGTCACCCTTTGTTTGATCTTAGTTCTGTAGTTTTCCTGTGTTTCCGATTCATATGATTCTCTCGTTGTGGATCCTTCCATGAAAAGATAGAGCATGTATTTTATGCAGACGAAATTTTCCCACTTGGATGTCATTGGCAGACCAGTAATGGCATTGGAAAAGAGTAAAGTCGTGCCAGAGCATGATCAGTATTTCCAGGTACACTGGCATCTTCCTGAGATAATGAATTGCCTGAAGCTGATATTTTTAAGATAACACCATCTCACGCACATGGCAGTCAGTATGCTAAGTAGTGTTGCATATGTATTTTTCAGGTCACTGTGTCAGCATGGCAGTCTATTTCCATCAATTTTAATTTAGATTTTGCCACTGGAACAGGCTTTTGAGTTATGAGATTGGTGTGGTGAGGAAGAGCAAAATCAATGCTAGTACAGTTGTAAATTTTTTTACTTCCGACGTGCGGATTGTCCAAATATGTGAAATAAGTCTCTCCTTCTCATGGACTATAAGGGAACTCAATACATTTTCTTCTTTCAGGAGAGGTCTCATCAAAATATTGGTGCAGTGAATAGTGAGAGTTGCAATGAATGAATTCCTTGTTGAACCTTCTTTGTTGAGCATCTAGACAAAATAGTAGAATTATTTGGAATGTCCATCTGACGAGATATTGTTCCAATTGCTTGCAGGTTTATTACAAGTTTAACAGTATTTCAATGCTCAGGGAGCCAATGATGTTGATTTCTGGATTTTTTCTCCTTTTTGTTTCTTGCATTGTATATATGCATGCTGACTTGTCAATCTCTAAGTCATCCGCGTCATATTTGGCAAAGCTTCAATGGGAAGAGGTAAGGAGTTTGCCTCTGGTTCATGCTTTTGTTTGCAATGCAAGAGAGTGCATGGAATGAGGACTCGAGTCTCTTTATTGCAGGTCCAAGCTGTTATTCAGCAAGTTGACAATATCATTAACCGATGTTTAATGGTGCATGACAAGCTGGATGCATCTCTGCGTGATCTTTCTAGAACAGGTGATGTTCAAGCTTGTAAGGCAGCACGCAAGCATGCAGATGGTCTGTTGAAAGAGCTTTCTAAGGAATTACGGCCCTTGCTGTCAATCTTGCAAACTTCTCCCCAGGCTGCTCAGATCTTGCCCAAGGTTAGATATGCCATTTCTTCTCATACCTTTTATGGCAAGAAAATTCAGGACTAATCTGCTACAGTTTCACCTTTTAAGTTATTGTGGCCTTTTGCTTTTAGCGGCAGAACGTTGGTATTCTGCTGCAGCTATTGAGTGAGTTTTCTTGTACATTTGGTTGATGGATCATAATATGTTGTAAAGGTTGTCTGCAAGCCCAATAACAACAAATTTTAGCAATAGAATGTTTTTACATAGATGGCACTAACTTATTGAGATTGCTTGAACTGGTTTGAGGAATGGTTGGGCCATCAAATTGATACTCTCTCATGGTTCGGAAAGGGTTCCCTATCATTGGACTCTTAAGTAGGTGTCCAGTTAGGGTGAGTGGAGCGGTTGAGAATATTAAGAGAAATATTGGATCTGGATCTTCTGTTCTGTTAAGTTTGTGTTAGAAATGGTTCAAGCAACTCTAGTTTCTTTCTTAATTACTCATATCTTTAACATATGATGAGAAAGCAGAGCTGTCCTGTATATGCACTGTTATAGTTTTACTCTACCAAACAAAGACTGTTTATCATGTTTCTTGCTGGGAAACTGTATGGTTGCATTAAGAAGAATGTATCCTGATTTTTTCTACGTAGGTGGAAGAACTGGTGGTCAAGGAGAGAGAGTTGCAAGATAAGCTGATGGTTAAGCACATGACTGTGGTAGAATGTTATGAAAAGAAGGTTGCAGGACGGGAAATTGAGAACCGGATAGCTTCGCAGCAGAACAAAATAACTGCACTGAGACAGGAGGTCGATGATCTTCTGGACTTCATCGATGAATTATGACGTCCAGGTCGCAATTACTGTCCATCACTCATCATTACGTCTTCTCCTCGACATCCATAGCAAGTAGGTCGGAGACTTACCTTTTTCTGTTCGCTTGGGCCTGATCGGCGGTATTTAAGAACAGTGGAGAAATTTTGTTGTGATCTAGGGAATTTTTAACTGAGAAAGTTTCTTTCCCTTAGAATGTCTTGTGTGTTTCTACTGCAAACTTTTCTTTTAGTTCTCCTTTAATTACTTGCTCTTTTCTAAAGTAGATCAGCCAAAATTACCAACTTTCCATCCTCTACTAATAATCCATTTTGCATCTTTTGCTTTCATGTTGGACACTGAATTGCGTCCATCAATAGTTATCGACTTATATCTATTTAAAAAATCGCCAATTTTCTTTCCAAATCACCCCCGCACATCTTTCTAAATTCCCCAACCTTCCAAAGCAAAACCTTGACTAGAAAATTCTAACCCAACCGCCCTGTGGGCTCTGGGTAGCCAGGAGCAGGCTGATGGCTCCATTCGGCCGCCACGACTGTGCCTGGCGGCGGTGGGTCAGGGTGGATGGAGGAGGCTGTAGTTACTGCGCGTATGGTGGGTCGGAAAGTGGGCTAGAGTTTATGTTGGGTGAATCGGGAGTTGGGTTGGAGTTAGGGCAAGTCGGTCATTTCGGCTATGCGATTCTATTTTGAGATGGAAGGCGGTGTATTCATAAAGTAGAAAAATGCACAACGGCTTGCTTATGTTCTATAGACAGCACGATATTTTATAAATGGGATTTTTTTTTGGGTGAGATATATGAGATAATAATAACAAGACTTTTGACTCAACTAAGAAAAGCATATTTTCTTTCATCTGAGATACTTAATAACACGGCTTTTGGATCACCTAAGAAAAGCATGACTTCTTACGTCTTAAGACTTTTAACACAATCTTTTGAACTTCTTCCCATGTGCTTTGCCTTCCTCTTCACAGATATGAAATTCGACGCGGGCATTGGAAGTTTATAATGGAAGAAATCACAAGGATGTTTGATGATCCGTCTCTTATGTCAAGCTCATAATTGCGACATGGACATGTCTTGATTGATTTAAAATTACATGGGATTTACTTGGGTGGATCGGTTAATTCGGGTTGCAATTCGATTTCTTGTTTGTTCCTTCCAAAAGATTTAATGTTTATTAACAAGTTATTATAATATAATTATCACATAATTACTTCAAGTCTACTTACTGCGGGTTAAACTTTTTGAGTACATTGTAGACATTTCAATGCTACTCTTTTTCATTCCAAAATGTTCCGAATACGAGAAAAACAATCACCTTATTCTTCCCATCCCATTCATTCCCATCAAACAAACCACGAGAATTGCAATGCTATTTTTTTTTTATCTTTGTTTCAAACACAGCGCAAAACTATTGATCGTGTGAGGGACATTATAAGAACAAAATCGATCGTGGTAGCATCTATACGGATCCTTGCATCACATTATCCTTCCAAGATGTAATGCATGCTCGCTTTTTCCACACAAGCATAGCTATCCAAAGATGACATAAAATATGAGTCTCGTTCCAATAAACTCCGAAGTAAAAAAAAAAACAAAAATTACACAATCTCGAGACTCAATATGCCGAATACGAAGACATCATTTCAATCAAGCTAGACCCATCAATCGAGTCAATCATCGTTGCTCTTAGACGTAGATTCAGATATTTGATGAAAATATTGAATCAACTTCATAGTGAATTCATTTTCTAAAAACTTGAGCAATTATTTAGTAATATGTGGCGCGACGGACGAGAAAAATATTTTGTCTGCTGGATACAGCACGCGACGGTGATGATACAAATGTAATCGCCGATCGCAGCCGCTCATATGTCATGAATCTCCGTCTTATCTTCACGGCGTCACCGGCCGGAACGCGACGTCGCATGCATTTCCCTCTCGTGCGGAACGCACCGTTGCGTTTTGCCTCCTTCTGCCCTCAAACGAGATGGGAGCGTACGGAGGGCCAGAAGCCCACGGCCGAACGGACACGTATCTCGCTTTCATTGGACCAAGCGAGACGCGATTTATCTCCGCCAGTATATAGTCTCTCGATGCAGACATGTAGCTCCCGAGCGTTGCGAGATAGGGATAGTACGGCGTCCCATTCTCCGGCTGCCGGCGACCGGCGACGAGCAGGTGGCCACCGACCGCCTTACGGTTAGGGTTTATCGTCTTCGGTCTCTTGCCCACAGATAGCCTCGCATTTCTTCGCAAATGGAGACGTCTCTCAGATACTGGGGCGATGCCAAGGCTCTCAGAATCCACGCCAAGGAGAAGATTCCTATCGATTCCAAGACCTTCTTGCAGGTGCAATCTCTTCCCACCTCTCTCTCTTTCGGTCTCTGCTCTGGTCCTGGGTTAGTGTTCAATTGGGTTTTGCCCGTGCTTCGACGTTCTCGCTTGAAGTGGTCTGTTGAGTGTCCGAGAGTCGCGCGAGATAGTCGAATGTCTGATTAGCGAAGTGTCAGGTCTTATGAATCCACGGGAAGGAATTGGTGCAGGATAGAGAAGAGAAAAGAGCGTGAAGATAGGCTGAGTTGAGGGGAAATGTGTCCGACCTGTCCGGGTTCTCTAATTGATTTTGGCTTGAGCGGCCGCTGATGCTGTTATGAGGACAAAGATGTTGGTTTTTGCATGAGAAGAAGCCTCAAAGTTCATGGTCAAGTGCTACTTAAAATGTTGCTGCGTTAAATGATCCAGCCTGACGTTCTCTTCCCTATTGTATGTCAGCTTCATGGAGAACTTGACACGAGACTGGGAGCTCCGAGTTATTGTAGTGCGATGATACGACACTTCTACCCCGATGTTAGTGATTTATTCTGATGAATTTATCCTTTTTATATTTCGAAATCTCTTATGGCACATTTGGATGCTTCTGATACTTTTGTTTGCTTCATCTGCACCATTGTCCTGTAGCTACGTGCCAGCCTTGGCGTAGGAGTGCAGTATGATAAAAATGGGAAGCTTCGCTATAATGTTCGTGCAAAGAAGGCATTTGGTGTGACTATTAATGGACTCTTGAGCTTTAATGTGAAAGGACGGTGTGATGTTGACAAAGAGTTTAAGCAGGTTCGTGATTATTTACATCTGCCGTGACTTTGGTGTAGTATGATTAGATATGGGGTAAGATGTCCCTAGTTGATTGATTGGTTATCCTCTCGATGTCTAAACACCTTAAGACGAATTTGGAGCTTAATGCACCAATGGTTTTCTATTATTTTATTGGGCTCTCCTGCTCCATCTGTTCTGCTCTGCAATTATATTGGTCGATGTGAGAATCTTACATGCTTATATGGATTCTTACTGCAACTCATGTTTATTACCATAACAGTGGAAGTCCAGTGGAGGTGCTGAATTTTCTTGGAACATTTTCAATTTTCAAAAGGACCAAGATGTTAGACTCAAACTGGGCTTTGAAATGTTTGACCAGGTATGAACCATGGAGTCATGTACCTTTTTTGGTGTTGTTTGGTTTTCCAACGTTGCTTACTTTTTGTGAACTTTCAGCATAATCTTAGATTATAGTTGGTGGATGGAAAAATCTTGGGTAAGATTGAGTATCTGCATTTCTTGACATCAATAAGAGTTTATACGATGGCTTCTTTAGATGTTTAAATGGAGCATGCCTTCCTGAGTACAAAGCTTGTGACTGGGTTCTTTTCAAATTAACGCTGAACTAAGTTTTATAGTTTCCCCCCTCTGGGTTGAAGAAGCGGTTGTAGCTTGATACTGCAAGTGCTATCAGGTTTTTGACAGAAATGCTGCTATGCATGTTTGATTGTCTAATTGATTGGTACTTTTGCTTTAAGAACTGAACCTCATAACCCAAATAGATGTCGCTTTAATGACATCTACTTTGTTTGGAAGTAGAGGGGTAAGGGACGAGCCTTGGATCTTGGATGTGGTGGGAAATTAGTGATTTGTATGGGATAGATAAGGTCTCTTTGAACTTAACAAAACTTAACGCAATAGTTGGGCATTTTCAATTCACCCTCTCCGCTCTAATTAACCATTATTGGTATATGTCCTTATATGAAAGTATGCGTGTGCATCTGTATTGCTACTAAGATAAGGTCACATAAGGAATGGCCCATCTTAACATGGAACCTAATGGTTCCAAAAAAATTCAAAATTGTGTTGACTCTTGCTTCAAAAACCTTTCCAGGTACCATATCTGCAGGTTAGGGAAAACAACTGGACTTTCAATGCAGATGCAAATGGTAGGTGGAATGTGAGGTACGACCTATGATTATGAAGGAGCAGAACTTGATCTATTCTTTTTTAAGATATGCGACACCAGAAGTCAAATCCTTTGGTTTTCTGTATTGCTGGATACCTGGTGAGCTACATTAGTCAACGAGTGGATGATCAGCTCTTTGATAAATGCGGTTTATCTACTGCATGTCTTGCTTATTAGGGTCTGGAGGCAGAGAGGTTTATGAATTTGAGTTGGATGTTGTGTTGAAGTTACATTGCTAAGCTAGGCTAAATTGAGATTGTGCAGATAGAAAATGGTCTGTTTCGTGCTCCGTGGCGTGTTAATCTGTTTCTAGGAGGGCCCGTCTTTAAAGAGTGCCCATTTGTTGTGGCATCATTTATTATACTTGAGCAGGACCTTGAATTGTTACTTGCTTACTCGAATGAAGATGCATTATGAGAAGTCTTGATTAATCTACCATTGGCTATCCCGTCGGTGAGGTGATGGAGGTCAGGCCAGTAAGGTATTGCTTGATTTAATTTTCCCCGTGTGGAAATCGGGGAAGACTTGAATCACTCCCGAGACATTCTGGTGCGGATGAAAAGGATGAGGCCAGGAGTATTCAGAGGCTTAGCTCTCGCGTTGAAATGATCTGAAGCTACGGAATTTCATATTCGAGACGTTTTTTTTTTCCCCTTCTTAAAAGTAGGTGAGTGTGTTGACTCAAACTCCATGAGTGATTTACAACGCAAGATGCCGGTTGAATCTATTAACCGTGGAGGGAGTGAGCGTTCCTGAGAAAGTAAGGACGAACTCATTTCGCATGCTGTCTGCTGCCCGCCATGAGAGCTCTTTTCGGGTCAGAAAGCTGGTTCTCAACGCCTACTTTGCTTCTCAACTATTAAGTATTGTGAGCTCTACGTGGGGCTGGCATGATTTGATAGCTGAGATGGAGTGAGTTCACACGCAACGAGTGCATGCGATAGGTAAGAATTGCTACATGTCATGAACAGCTCATGCATCATGCTGGACATGCCCACTTGCAAAGCATGCTGTCCCCGTGACTCACGTCCCTTTCGTGTGACTACTTTCTCTTAACAAACAGTAATAGCACAAAGTCGATGCCAAATAATTCTTGTTTTGCCTAAAAGTTATGAAGAAAATGCGGAAAACCTCAAAGATTAGTCTTTGGGTGGCTTCTTGAAATTATGTGAGTTGAACTCTAAAACTAGAAGAATTATAAAGTCTAGAAAATTTATGAGGGTATTTCACAGGACTCTAAGCGGTGGTCTGCCTCTGTGTCTCTGTCTCTGTCTGTCTCTCTCTTTAGGTCTTTTTTTGGAAAATTATACACTTCTTACTAGTTAAGGTGTTCGGCATTAAATGAAAGTCAAATTTTAACAAGTTAAAACTGAGAAAAAGAAAAAAGGTAAAGTTGGAAAGTTTGCTGAGTGATGCCAAACCTCCGCCCTCGGAACCGAAGAACATCAGGGGAGCCATCAATCATGGCAAGACATAATCCGCGACGTGGGGCATAATCATGGGATGTCTTAAGAAGGCGAGGACGCTTCTGTAAACGACGCAAGAAACGGAGGACAAAAATACGATCTTGTTCAAGTCCCACATGACCCGACCCGACCCGCGTCAACCGAATCCAACCCACTACAAAACTCAGCGGGGGGTTGGTTGTTAGTTGTTACCGACGTCTCGCTGCTCCTCCTAATCCTTTCAGACAACACAAACCGAACACCGTTCTCTCCCTCTCTCTCTCTCTCATGACTCGCCCCCGCTTCCTCGGCGCCGCCAACTCGTCGGCCGCAAGCACTGGCTCGCCGCCCCCGGACCCTGTTGCCGTCGACTCCGACTTCGTCGTCATCCTCGCAGCCCTCCTATGTGCCCTCATATGCGTCCTCGGCCTCATCGCCGTCGCCCGCTGCGCCTGGCTCCGCCGCCTCTCCTCTCCCTCCTCCTTCAGCGCCAGCGCCGGTGGCGCCCCTTCTCCTCCCCCGCCGCCCCCTCCGCCTTTCAAGGCCAACAAGGGCCTCAAGAAGAAGATCCTCCGCTCCCTCCCCAAGCTCACCTTCGCCCCCGATTCCGCCGCCCGATTCTCCGACTGCACCATCTGTCTCGCCGACTTCGCGGACGGGGACGAAATCCGAGTGCTGCCCCACTGCGGACACGCGTTCCACGTGGCCTGCATCGACCCGTGGCTCGGATCGCACTCCTCCTGCCCGTCCTGCCGCCGGATTCTGGTGGCCACTACCGCGGTGTGCGATAAGTGCGGCAATTTGCCGGCCGCGACCCCGAGCTCGAGTTCCATGTCCGGCACAGCTGAGGAGGAGTCGACAATGAAGCAAAGAGAAGATCATGACAGTAGGTTTTTGCCGTAACACGAATTCTCTCTCGGCGAAGGTCTTTTTCTTCCTCTTTTTTCTTGGGCGTCTGATTTAGATTGCTTAGCTTTAGTACGAGCATGCTGTTCATTGATCTCAGCATATCTTAGGTTAGTGTTACATAATTACAGTAATCATTGTGTCACGCCTCAAAAAGGGTTGAATCCCAAGCTTAATTTCAATGAAATTCACGATATTAGGTGTTCTCCCCCTGTTTCTCTTCTTTGATCCATGGACTGGCTGATGGGTGTCGCCATTGATGTCCTTCCCTTTCCTGCCTCAATGCATAAGCAACCAGCAATGGCGGCTGCTGCTGCTGTTGGGTTGGCTCCTCCTGTCTGCCCCAACTGTCCTCCTAGCATTGGGTCTTCAACGAGTATGGTGGGAGCCATGGATGGGTGGAGAGAGAGAGAGAGAGAGAGTTTTCATCTATTTTAGAGGTGGGCCGGTGGAATCAAGGAAAAACAGACCCAGGGGACCCATGCTTTTGCTTTTTTGGGGTCAAATTAGAATGGAGAGAGAGTCAGAGAGAGAGAGAGAGAGAGAGAGAGTCAGAGAGAGAGAGAGTCCATGTCCACCAAATGTTGAAGGAAAGAATCTCTCTCTGGGTGGAGAGAGAGAGAGAGAGAGAGAGAGAGAGAGAGAGAAGCTGTCCAGATTGAGCCGTTTCCGTTCCGCTGACCCCTCAAGTTCGTATTTTTACGGTTCCTTCTCTTTTCCCTGTAATTTGCTTTTGCTGTTTTGGACCGACTTTCAGCCGCCGCCGGTTTTGGGTGTCTCTATTCTCCCCCTAGATTCTGCCTATGGTTGTCTGGACATGAATTGAGATTAGGCTCGGATAAGGAAAAAAATTAAAATTTTGTTTGGATTACGAAAAAGTTCTCTTCATATGTTTGGTAAATGTGGGGATATAGTGTTGCTCTCCGACGTATGCTATCCACCGTGCCGGCGACTTCCCACGGTCCACGGCGACGAGAGCCGTGACCCCCTACACCGAGCTGCGACATAGCCGGTTCACATCAGCTAGAATCTAGAATGCGACCCCCATCGAGTTGGTCGCAGTCCTCGTCATATTGTGCGCTCAGAGGCTTGCTTTGGAGCATCAGTCAGGAAATTAAACTAAAAGACTATAAGTACTACGATTTTCAGTTCACTTACTTTTCCGGTGAATTGGGTCATCGGGTTTGCAAAGTGTGCTCTCGACGCGGACGTAGCCATTTAAAAAAATTAAATTTGAATTGATCTGCTCGTTCGCGAATCGAACTACTCGAATGCGATCATATCGAACTACTCGAATGCGATCATTTAATAATGTGATGGACGGACGACCGACTCGATCAGTCCACACTACCAAGTAGCAACCCGTTGACCTGACTGAGTGCATCGTGCAGGAAAAAACAAAAGAAAGAAAAAAGAAGTGCTTTCAACTTTCAGGTCAACCAACGTCTGTGCTTCGCTTCTGATCGGAGATTTCCATCTCCTCACG
This sequence comes from Melaleuca quinquenervia, assembly GCA_030064385.1. Taxonomy (NCBI): domain Eukaryota; kingdom Viridiplantae; phylum Streptophyta; class Magnoliopsida; order Myrtales; family Myrtaceae; genus Melaleuca; species Melaleuca quinquenervia. The sequence continues at coordinate 19,515,066 of CM057723.1, read as the reverse complement.
CTTTCTTCGGTGGCGAATTCAAAAAGGAATACCACCCATTTGATTTACGCAGCACTATGGCCGTCCAAACATGTCTTTTCTTTCTCTCCGTAAAGTGCTCCGGGAACGGCGGCTACGGAGCGGCGGTTGCCGCCCACCTGAAAACCCCTCGTGATTTGATGCCACAACCAAATAAAGAAACAAGGAAGAGAAGTGTTGATAAAAATCTATCTCGAACCCCTTATCGAAATCGTCATTGGGACATCCGATCCATAAATCTGATGAAGCCCTTCGCCTCTTTTCTTCCCGGTCTTCTGCCGGGACGGATTTTCCCTGCAGAAGGCGACAGAAGAGCTACACCACAGCGCCGTTCGTGCCAATAGCCGGAGGCAAGCAACCGCCGGCGGCAAGCAACCGCCGGCATCTTCACGGTCGGCGTCGGGTCCCTGTCACGTGCGTCGACATCGTTTCGGTCGGGGCTCGCGACCGAACCGATTGATGGCACCAGAAGGCGAGTGCGCTCCAGTGCACCAGAAACGTCACGGTGCGCACGGCCGCTGGTGGGGATGAAAGGTGACGGGTTAGGCTCAGGCAATCAACGCCCGAAGAAAATCTTTCCCTTCCTTGCTGAAAATTTCATCTTCTTCGCCAATATGTGGAACGAACGGGCAGAAATCCCACACAAGTCACTAACCGAAGCTTCAACCTCAGTGGAAACGACGCATTAGATTAATGAGATAATTATTCCCGAAGATATCATTAACAAGTGCTTGTCCCAAGAATATGCCTTGGTCGACACGGCCGTCTTCCTTTTCTTCCTTCTTTTGCCCTGATTGGGGCCTCCCCCCCTCCCCCACCAACATTCAGAGATGGTTCTCGGAACGTTGAAGCCCTGCGAGAGTCACGACATCAAGATCATTAGATTAGTGGTGGTGGTGGTGATGGTGGTGGTGGTGGTGGGGGGAAGACCATATTCCTCTCTCTTAGGAGCCATCCGATAATTAAATACCATGTCGTGACACTCGAAAGAGTATCGAGATGTTGACCCGTCTGGACTCTTGTGGGCATCTCGTGTAAGATGCGCTCTTTGCCTTTTTCGATTATGGGTGATTTTTTTTAAGTAGATTTTGGGGATAACGACGCGAATAGTCCATGGACTTTGGCAGAACGTGTTATGTGATCTTTGAATCTTGTCCCGATGTGCATTGTGATCGTTAAGTTTTTAGTTTGTTCAACGTGGTTTTCGAATTTTAGTAGTTCTTGGATTGTATGAAAATATTCAGTTTGTCTCTGAACTTGAATTTGATTTAATACAAGGATCACATTGAATAACTTAAAAATTTATGGATCGCATTTTAGATGTGACGTTGAACAAATTAAAAGTTCAGGGACTCCATGATATATTGGATCAATGTTTTGTGGAACATTTATGTCATTTTTCTTATATTTCATCAGCATTATTAAAAAAGCCAATGACACCATGAGTAGAAATTGATCGATTCCAAGGTAGTTTCCACTCTCTGGAATCATCAACTGCTCACTAAAGACTAGTTTTGAAAAAACTGGAATTGAGAACCGCCCATTGGTTCTATGGATCCACTCGCAAATCAAACCACATTTGGGGTATCGAGTGGGTCCATGGAATCAAATCCTCAATCATTATAGAATTGAACACCTTGGATCCTTGGGTATGTCAACAAGTATACTCCCATCTCGAAGGTCCTCTTTTAGACAGGAAACTAGATTGTTGGATTTGGGTGGTTCGGTTTGTTTCTAGGTAGTTCCTAATTCCTTTGCACACCCTAAACCATTAAGGAATGAGGCGGCATATCCCCATGGAAAATATGGCCATGTAGTTTGGATTTTTTGTGTAGCAAAACCGATGGGGATCGGGGGTTGGGGCTCGAACATGAGTTCAACCCAAGAAATGAGGACATATTTGCTACAAGTATTTGGGTATGCTGAATGCATTTTCAGGGCATGACTCATACTTTTCATTGACCAGAAGGCATAAGAGTTCCACTTAACGGGGATTTAGGGCTTGCCCTAGTGAGGGTTAGTCCCCTCATGATGCCAATGAGTTTTTATAGTTTGAGTTCGTATTTTATCAATATTTTGGGTTTGAGTTCATAAATAACTAGTGTGTGTATATATAGGGCATGCATGATAGGCCTTAGTTTATGTTCTAGAACTCATTATGGAACACAAATCTGTTTAGTAAAAAAAAATTCTTTTTTCTATTTTTGGAATATATTTCCATTTTAGAAATAAGTTTGGCCAAGAAATCATAAATAAAAAATTTGTGATTTTTGTTTCAAAATGAAAAGTCAAATAAATTGTTTCTCTTATTGAAATGTACACTATATAGACAATTGGTGCAACCTAAGGTGAATCATGTAAAGGGAAACGACATGGTTTACCTTGGTTTTAGTTATGAATGGCATGTCTCTTGAATGTATATCGAAGGAAGATGGTATTTTATGCCAATTGCATTGAAGTGGCCCATTCATTTTTCTTCTCAAAAAACAAGAAGAAGATAAAAGCAGGAATGATCATTGGCACCATTCTTAATAATTTCATGAGCAAAGAAGCAATACAACCAAGAAAATGTGAATATTCAAAATTAGAATGAATTTTATCGAGCATATGCAAGTGAAGGCAAGAAAGATAAAATCAAATTAATTTGCGCAATGCAATTGCATCACTGCCAATAATTAATAGTCCAACTATTAACACCAATTCGTTGTTAATTGAACTATACTTGGGGAAAAGAAAGGTAGCTAAAGATTAGCTAACAAAGGAAAAATGTGAGGGCCAAAACAAGAAAAGAAAGTATGCATGACAAAATTTCAATTTTTTGAGAGAGAGAGAGAGAGAGAGAGAGAGATGACGATGATGATATTTAACCTAGTGCTTGCATGTTCATAGAGCTTGCCATTGTTGGAGAAAATAATGAGCCTGACCTTAGCATCACATAGAATCGAAAAGCTCTCTTGCTTTCTTGAGCAAACTACTCCTCCGCTTTGAAAATGTCACTTGATGGCTCATCGAGTTGTCAATCCTCCTTATTACAATCTTCTATCTCCTCATCTCGACTTTGGTAATGTATTTATATTATTTTGTATTTGAGGATTTCTTATTTCAAATGGCATTTGGTTGCCTTCTTAGTCTCTTTCTTTTGTTAGATAAGATGTGATTTCTTATGCATGAGAGGCTTGTCATTTTCTCTAACTATTGATTAGACGATGGAAATTTTTAGACAATAGATGATCTAACCGAAAGAACTTTTTATGTTTCCTAGTGGGGCTGTTGTAGGTTGATATTTATTCCTTTTACGCAAATACCACTTTCAACGAGGAGATCAATGTGTCTAAAGTGAGTTTAGAGTTGCCCAACAATATAAAATGTGATGAAATTTCTCAAAAGTTTGCACTAAATAATAAGCATTTGAAATTTATAGGAATAAATATTTTACAAATTCTAAAATGAAAAATCTATTTTAAAATGAACCATAAACATAAACAACTATTTTTCTTTATCAAACGGATTTTTTTTTGGAATATAAATTATTTATTTTTATCAAGCGTATCTTTTCCTCAGAAACTCATTCTCGAATAGAAATTCGGAAATCGATTTCTGTCTAGAAATTGAATTATGCAGGCCTAGACCTCTTTCCCTTGTAATTAACATATGTGATAGAGAGGTATGAGGTGCTAATTAGAGTAAAATCCTCTATCGAATGTAGTTCTAATCTAAGGTCGATCAGTATAAATCTCACGTCTCGATTTCACTCTCTCGTTTGTCGCTCTTTCTTCGGATTCCTCATGTGCCGGATCCCGACATGCATGCGTGTTCGAGTATCGATCTTTTTACGCTTTAGATGGTGTCGGGCCTACTCTATTGAGTTGGCGGTGCTTGTTCACCGTGCGCAGTGCGCGCAGTGCGATTCGCGCACGCCAGGAACCGTTCATGCCAAGAGATCTTTCAAGTGCGCACGAGATGAAATTCGTCGATCGGCGGAGATTGAGGGGACATAGGCATGACACGTGTTTTGCCCACTGCAATTCCCTAATGGCTCCCGCGAAGCTTTGCTTGCGGTGGAAGAGAGGGGAAGCGAGCGGTGAATGGCATCAGTCAGGCGAAGCGACAGAGTCTGGCCCGGCCCACCCCGATATCTGAAATGGGCCGGAAAGGCCCAAGTCCAGGGCGGAGTGGGCTTGTTTTAGGTCCAACTTGTAGTGGAGGATTAGCTCAAATTAGGAATCTAATGTCCCATTTTCATTAGCTTGGGGCTCCAGGGTTTGGAGATATCTAAGTGAATCTTGATCCCATTTCTGGTGGAGAGAAATGGCACTGCAAATTCAATTCACTTTTTTTCGTTTGGGGAAACAAGGGAAGCAACATTTTCGGTTTATAACCATAGCTTTGACAATTTGATTGCGCGACTGCGTTCGAGATTTTGTCGACCGGTTTTTCTAAATTTCTAAAGAGTACGGTATACTGAAAAAGTTTCCTTTACCAAAGGAATCTTTGATTTTCCAAGGCAAAGAGAAGAGATGGAAATGAACGTTTATGTTCTCTGTTCTCTTGAAAACACTCGTACCTGAATATGATTGTATTGCTATCAAGGCAGCAACGGACCATGACATCTTTGAATTACTCTTTGTTTTGTCCGTCGCATAGTCGAAATGGTGTATCTCAGAAGAGTATTTTGGAGTGTCATCCAGTTCTTGAACAAATTAAATGAATGAGGAACTGGCTTAGAAGTATACTTCTTCATGCTGTGCTCTTAGATGATGGAACTTCACTTCTTTCTGAGCAAGATCACCGGGAGAAAAAAAAAGAAGCAAAATACTTGTTTCGAATTGGAAGGCATGGTGAGAACTTGAATACAAGAATTATCTGCAAAACTTTCCGAATACAAACTTGATCGACTTCTCGAAAATGTCAACCAGAGTAGGAATAAGAGCATACATCGGTCACTCATTCTTGGCAGCCGCAACCTGTCTTGCTCCGACGGAGAAGAACTCCGTGATGACTTCAAGGGGCATGCCTTTGGTCTCAGGGACCTTCAGGAAGACGAAGACCCATGAGATCACGCAGACAACCGCATAAATGCCAAAGATACCCGCCAGGCCAAAGGCAGAGAGCATCACGGGCAGAGTGTAGGTGACGATGATGTCGGATATCCAGTAAACGAGTGCGCATATCGCGATGCAAAGGCCACGGACCCTCGTGGGGAAGATCTCAGAGCAGAGGATGTTGGGAATAGGCCCATATGCCACCACGAAGCAGCAGAAGTAAATTACGACGCAAGCAGTCGAAATTATGGCATTAACGACTGTACTTATGGTCACCAGTTCAAAGATGACCAGAACCACCAGCGTCACGATGAGCACAGGAATTGTAGTGAGCAGCAGCATCCTGCAAAAATGTTCCAATGTCTCACAGATAAATCAAAACCAGGCCATGCTTATGTTTCTTTCAATAAAATTTTCGATTCCCGTAAATCTTGCCTTGAGCTGACAACCAGTCATCAACAGAAACTCCAAAAACCATACACATGAAAGCAAATATAGCTAGGCAAAAACTATGGCATATATTTTTCAAGATGATTGGCATAAAGTATACTGTATACACTCAACAAGGTTATGGTTCATGATACAATATAAACTGATAGGTAAACTAGCCCAAACAGGTGGTTAATTATCTAAAAGAATATATATGATTTCTAAAGAGTGGAAACAAAGCTTCCAGCTATTGAAGTGAAAATGGTACCGGACAGTAGTAGAACTAGAACATACCTTCTTCCAGATGTATCCATAAGCCTCATGCCAACGCCTATGCATGGAAGCATCAGCAAGGTCGTGAACGCGCTGATAAGGAACGAAGCAGAGTTTGAACTGAGGCCCATGCTCGAAAGAAGAACTTCGACTCCAGCATCTTCAAGAATTTGAGGTGTGTAATAAAGGACCCCATTTATGCCCGAGAACTGCATGTTTCATGACCAAATAGAGTGAGGACATTCCATGGAAAAGTGCATGGCGTGGCAATGTGGAAATTAACTATAGATGAATTGAAATGCCAAAGTAAAACCATGGAGTGATCTGCCACCTTGTATGAGTCGCAATTAAAGACTTTAGCGTTTGGAGTTCAAGAATTAACCAGTGAAAGGCATTGGGGCAAGAAATAACACGAGCATCATTTCATAGGGAAATTTATTACGTCTTCTCATTTCGGCTTGGAAAGTGCAAAAGTAAAGATACCTATGAGAAAAGCTTTTGGTACTTAGGTAGGTTTGGAATACTTTCCCCGTTCCTGCATTTCATTCTGTACTTTGTGTACCTCAAATGCAACTATCCCTGCCCAAAATCTAAAATAGACTGTGACAACTTATGCCAATTTTTTTTTCAAAGAAAGTCTCACATGCACAGAGTATTGTGATCTCCTGAGAGAGAGAATAATCAAATTATAAGCGAAATCCATGATGACTCAACATTGACATCACAAGGTTGTACTAAGATTTGCCAAGGGTAGAAGATTAAGGGCCATGAAGAAAATGTAACGACATGAGTACCTGCTGAAGTATTTGAATTCCAATTCCAACAATCAACGCATGTTTAACTCCTGGTTCAAAAAGAGCAGCCCAGATTGGCCCCTTTGAGGCTGTTTGAGAAGGATGAACCATGGCTGGCCCAACCGGGTGCTGATCCTGGAGCTCCTTTGAATAGAGAGCAGGCTGACTAACCAAGGCAGCAGCCTGAACATACTCACCATCGGGTGGAACATCGGCCCCGGGAATCGAAACAAGGGACCCACGTCTCGATCCCGGGACACCTTCCTCGTGCAAATAAATTCTCTTAAATCCCCCTTCCTTCTTCCCATCCTCGCCTTCTCTCTCTGACCATTTCCATGCCAACTGCCAACCCCCACCGATGCCTGTAGCTCCACCTTGCTCTCCAGCTCCTTGCATGAGGCTGCTGTGGCGTCTCATGCTCAGAGCGCTTCCACGGGCCATGTCCTTGTCCATGCTTGTTGCCTGCCTAGAGATTAATGGACTATGCAAGTTATCATCAGATTCTCCTCCTGCAGCCTCGGATGCATAACCCTCACCTTCCCTTTGCAGGCTCTCTTCATCCCACCTTTCCTCTTTACCATGAGGATCTGCAGTACTGAACATGCTACCAAAATTGGGAAAGAGCATGCTTCTCATGCTTCCGGTCTCTGGGAGCTTTTCATGGACGCTTCCAAAAAGAGTCACGAGTGGGTCCATGAGAGGCACATTTTGGTTTGCCATGCTTCCATGACGAGAGACTAAGGCAAGAGAACTCTGTCCAGTGACGGGCTTGGCGACCCAGGACAGCCCTTGCTCAGGTCCATACAGTGTGATCCTGTCTTTGTCATAATCTGGGTCGTAGCCATCTCCAAGTTCATCAGCTGGCCCTATTATATACTCTTCAATGGATGTTTCTCCCCCAATTCCAAGCCCTTCAACTAGCAAAGCCATCTCACCTGTGGACAGGATGATTTTAAGCAGGAGCAAGAAGAATCAGCATCTCTCTTTAGCTGGTTCACTAAACATGGAGAAGCTATAAAGCCCAAACTTGGTCACATAAGTCACTAAAGTTTACAGTACACAGCAATTGTTATCGAGGGTAATAATATTCATTCATTTGCTGCCTTGATGTTTCACAAATAAACAATGAAAGAAAAAATGCAACGTATAGATACAAGATGATGGATGATAATTCATACAATCTCTAGGACCATAGTTTTTCATGATGGAGTATCCTAAATGGCAAAGTTAATGCTTGTAAAATTAAAAGGAAAACTCAAGAGAATGTTGTAAGAGGACAAAAGTTGAGCAGAGAAATTAAAGAGCCCATTCTTTTCTAGTGGAAAGCCACGTGAATAGATAATATTCTTCATCATTTCAATCAGGTTAATTGCCTGACCCAGAAAAAAAAAATCAGGAAACGCCTCCAACATGTGCTCCAAATTTGGTAACACAATGCATTTCTCGTGTTTTTGGATACAATGCTGTTTTGAAACCATAAACTTTTCAGTGAATCAGAAGATAATGCAGAAAAAACTCTCAAACTAGAAACAGATTCAGGACCCACATACAAAGCAGTTAAAAATTAGGCAGCGGAAGCAGCCTAGGTTATAGTGAAGTTGCCATTAGACTTCAGATCCTTAGTCAACAGTCCACAAGAAACTTCAAAAGCAACAGATGCTTGACATTATGACATTTTCCAATCTACCTTCACCGGAAACTTCTGCAAGTGACATAAAGATGCACAACTTCTTTGCACAACCCAGCTATCTTCCACTAAAGGAATGCCCATCTCTTTTACTGTTTGGTACCAGAAATTACTAATTCTAAAGAAGCCAACTCACTTAAACAGACACCTAGCTTCTAACAATGAACAGCCTGATAGCACATAAAACCAGAGTAATGCCCTACTTTGTTGCTGATCCTCACGACATAGGCAGGCAAAAGAATCAACAATTAGTAACAAGATAATAGATTCATGCTTTCCAGTTTAGTTTACATAAAGCCAAAGTGAATTCCAAGCCTGGTGAACGACTATGCTAGAAGCAGATTAACTCTTTATAGACGGCCAAAACCTCTTTTGCTCTTCAAGAACTACTGTCAACTTGATGGAGCACTAGCAGGCATCTAAACATACGTTTTACATAAGGTGACATGGTAATTTTTTCTAAGAATTTTGTTAGGCCGTTGTCCAGCAAAAGATTAACTGAGGAAATGAACCGTAATATTCACTTTTTGTATTATAAATCTAAGTCTTCATCATATCAATTGATATTCTGCTCGAAGCCTTCCGTTGCCTGAAGTACGCTGGAGAAGCAATAGAACATGAAATGCAAAAGGTACACTTAGTACTGAGCAGGAAGAGGTCAAGGACATACCTGAGACATCCTCAATCCCACGCAGCCTCTGGAGAACGTGTTTTGCCTCAAGCATCTTCCCTTTGCTCACAAGCCATCTTGGCGACTCAGGCAAGTAAAAAACTGTGAGTACGAAATAAATAATCGAGGGAATAGATAGAACCCCTAGCATCAACCTCCAGCTTGGCGATGCCAACAATGACATCCCAAATATCATGCAATACGACAAAAACATTCCACCAGAACCAGTGAACTGCGGAAGGGTATTCAGCAGACCCCTTATCTCTGATGGGGCAGTCTCGGATATATAAATCGGAACAAGGGTAACTGCCAAACCGATCCCGAATCCATCTAATAGCCGAGCTATGCATAGGACATACACATTGGGTGACCATAGCATTACCAAACCACTAATAAAGTAAAGAACCGATGATACAATCAGCATTGGACGTCGACCGACCCAATCTGATATGGCTCCCGAGCAGGTCGTAATAACCGTGGCACCAATAAGTGACATTGCCACCACGAGACCTTCAACCGTTGTTCCCAAGTCGAGGTCTTCCTTTATGTAGATGATGGCCCCTTCAAGATACAATGGAATATGAATCAGCTCGCTCAATCACAAATCACAACATAAATGAAGAGGCAAAACACACGATCAAGTGCATTTTTCTGTAAAATTACCTGCAATGGTGGCATTATCCCATCCTTGCAAAAAGTTTCCTATTGAGGCAGCAATGGCCACCAAGACAGCTCCTTTCATCTTGATTACTTATGAACCGAATTCAAATATCTCCAATCAGGCTCTATTGCATCCCCCCATTCGAAAAAAAGGAGAAATGAGATGAGACGAATTACATCAGAACACAGATCTAACGACACTCATCAGTTCATCATATTCACGTATAAGATTGCATCTTCCTACTTATTCTTAGTGAACCACTAGTTTGTCAGTTCAACAAACAAGAAAATGCAGAGACTGCTGAAACCAATCAAGTGATAAACATCCTTTCATAGACGAAGGAAGAAACGAAGTAAAACCAATCAACCCAATCACAAAAGAAAGAGTATCTACCTCGGTATTGAGAGCCCAATAGTGAGTCCTTGGAAGACCCAGAAGGAGACTGAATCTAGATGCATATGCTAATACTAATACATGGCAAAGCAGAGGAAGAAAGGGTTCGGTCAGATTTGAAGAGAGCAATTAGTGACCGTTAAATGCACAGCTCCGTGCTCTCTGTCATCGTGCCTTGCATATTTATTCCATAAATGTATCTTCCGCACTCCCTCGGTACGTGATGGACTGGCTGGTTGGGGTGGAATCTTTTGGTAATGTAGTGAGAGATGAGAGAAGAGTTCCGAAATTGAGATTTGAGAGCGAGATTTAATAATTATTTGTTGCCAGATTGAGCAAACGAGAGGTGCTCGGAAGAAACCAAAAGATCCAAGCTTTGCCCGCCCAACCACCCTTCAACAGCGTCACCGCAATCCACACCCAATGACTCCGAGTCAAACTGAACCAGCTCGCCAACTCAGTTACCTTTCTTGAAATCAGCCTATTTATCCTTTTTCCAAGCCAAACGCGTAAAAAGGGTATGAATTCCCCAAGACCCAGAAGCAAAACAACGGCAAAATTCAAGACACATCAAAGAGGAAGGATTTTTTTAGCAAATATGCATATGGGCTGAAAACAGAATTGCTGCTGCTGAAGTCAATAAAAGATGGTGGTGGCAGGATGAACGAAAACTACAATAATGGTTTCAGCGATGCACGTTAGGGAGGGAAAGAAAGCGAAGGGAGGGGGGGTAGAGAGAGAGAGAGAGAGAGAGAGTGGAAGCCCAAGAACTTCCAAACAGTCCAATCAGTCAAGAACGAAATGTTAATGGCGTGGGTAGTCGAAACTTCTCATTGATTAATTGAGGCGAGTCCAGCAGTTTGTACTTTTTTAATAGGGACTGCCACCTCCACGACCACCCGCGCCCAAATCTACCAGGAAAAGAAAATCTTGAAATGACCCTTTTCCTCTCTGACCCCTTCTTTCTACTTCATTTCTGCAAGTTTCCAGTGGGAAGCGACCCTCCAGATCTGGTCAGTAATTGACGATCAAGCGTCAGCTCCGGCGTCTCCAGAGACAGTTGTGTCGCCAAGACACTTGGTCCCAAGGAGACAAGCAAGAGATCCACTAGAGGACAAGTCAAGTGGGAGGATACCAGAGTCCTCGGCACAATGCACCAATAAGAACCCGAGCGTGGCCTTCAGTCATTTGTCTTAGGGTTCATGTAGTGATAGATAGCCGATCTTCATTAATGGTTGCCCAAAATGTCAAAGTAGCAATTCTTATTCCACCTGTACCCGCATCATCAATCCTCTCCCTCAGCTTCTTTTCTCAAGAAAATCCATCATTTCTCTGGACTTTGACCGCATCCAAATGATAGATCATAGACAAAAACATCGCCTGTGCCTATTACTAACAAAATCTAGATACGATTGATGCTAATAACTCGTGACCCGTCTCTAAAGAAAATCAGAAGAGAAAAACCCGTTAAGATATTTAGAAAATGGATCGAATTACTTAATTAGTTCTGTGGTATACCTATTACTTTTCACTGGTTATAGACAACCCGATTGATGCTGTGGACCACAGAAAGAGAGACAGCAAGACGTTCCTCCATCTGCCTCTTCACGAGGCAATTTGGAATAGGCAACCACCCGCATTCCCAATACAGAGAAACTCCCATCTCCTTCGGGGGCTTCACCAAAATATGAATACTAGGAGGAAAAATGGGCGCTGCCATTCGAAAAGCTACCCGTCAAAGGTCCATTGCAGGAGAAGAAGGCAAGAGGGGAGATATTGAGACCAGATCTGAGGGCATAGAGCAAAGACCATTAGCTATCGAGGTTCAATTACATGTGAGGTGATGCTGTCCCCGATTTTTATTTCTTGGGACATTGCAGATTCAAGTGGGACTGCAGATCCAGCCAATGGGTGCCCCAGGAAGAACCATCCGACAATGAATCAGATGCAGTGTCTCTCTCGTGGCAGATGTGGTCGTGTTAATGAATGAAGTCCATGATGATTATATTCATCCGCCCGACTGATGTCTTTAAGCAGATGATATGAAATACCCAACTTAGGTATCTGATCAACTATTTCCAAGTGATCATCTCGGCGTTTATCTTTATCTCTATCGTAATTTTAGGACACGAGCGATGAGGTCCGATTATTTGCAGGTTGCTAGTGGAGCAACATCAAGCCTTATGTCTTATGGACTGATTAAGTTAGATCTATGGCCCGTGCTGTTTGTACGTAGTTATCACCATTTTAAAAAGAGCGATTTGCGATTTCCGAGTTAGAAATCTTGAATTTCCCTATCAACTCCGTACCAACCTCTAAATAATTTATTTTCCTCTATGTTCATAATTCAGCTATCTAATTCCGCAGCGAATCACGTGCCATGATCTCAATAAAGGATACGTTCCATGATCTCAATAAAGGATAAAAACAGAGCCACATAAAAGGCACGTGCAAGGACGCAGTTAGAGAGACAACTAGCAACTATAAAACAGTCGGTTTTATTACTCTACGCTGTCCAAATCAATGTTGCTCGTTACGACAAGGGGTCCGATTTTGTTAGGCAAAAGGAGAATGCCATTAAACAGCACGGTCCATACGCAAATTGACTAGGGCCAGTCTCCCTAGCAATGAGGTATACCACTAAACATCTGGGAGGCTAAGTGCAAGATCTAGACATGGTTCACACGTCCTATGTCGTGGGAGGAGTGCATCGACATTTAATAGGAAAAGGAGGTGACCCATCATTGCTAATGGATCACAAACATAATGCATTATCGAAATGCGTGGAAGACATCTCCATCTTCGCATTTACCTTGTTCAAAATCAAATGTCTACGGATGCGTAGGTGACGACTATCATGCAGACGTCGACCGGGAAGAGGGGAAAATGTGGCGCTTCTCTTTTCCTTGATTGACGGCCTTTTCATGTTAGGCTCGTGACGGTGTTGTTGTCGGAGCCTGAGATCTGAAGTTATGATGGTTGGTATGTGGTAAAGAAGTTTTGGTGAATAGCTTGATTGCATTATCGAGAGCATAATGCATTGAGCGACGGAGAATCAACTTTCGGAAGATATTACCCTCGTTCCGATAGTGTCTGACACGACACCATGAAGAAGTGGACTCATTGGGATGTGTGGTTCGTAAGGATTAGAGAGGTGGTGGGAAGCGTCGTCGTTAGTGATTGTTTATTACCATAAGAGTCTCGCTCCAGTAAATGAAGTATTCGATTCGAATCATAACTATCGAGTATTACAGATCTTGAAGGTCTAAGGGCCGACGAGCCGGCCTCCGCAGCTCCACCGCACTACCGAAACCCGCAGCCCTCTTTCTGATCAGGTTGTACAGGCCTCCTCCAGCAATTCCTTCAGCTATTGGTCTTGAAACTCAATGCCCCTCGTGGATGGAACACGAGTTGAGCGACATGGGAGTCATGAAGTACGAATAGCAACCCGAAAAAAAAAAAGAAGGATGATCGGATGAGAGGTCATGACCCTATCAAATGAGCCTTCCTCCTTGCCATCAAAACGATAGCCTGCCTTGGTCTATGGTTGCTCCCTCCACCACCAATGTACAGTAGTGCCGGCTGTTTCCACCGCCGTCGATCGGAGACGTGCGTTTTCAATAAACAGTCGCCCGGGCTTGGCTACTGTCCCACGAGAACAATTAACATGTCTTTTTCATTACTATTACTAATTATGAAACACCATTGAATAAAAATTAAGTTTTTTTAAATGATTTCATGAAAAATATTTTCCTTGGTCACGAGATTATTAACGAAACAAGCGCACCTTTAACTATTTTCAAATCTAAAAAAATCACTAAGAAAATGTATGAACGAGTTGGAGAAATGTCGAAATGCGCGAGGCGAAAAATGAGAAAGCCGACTTGACACCATGAACTGGATTGCAGCCCATGGGCCCAATTAAAGCCCAATATGAGCCGGCGAGCCTCTTGGGAGCGCCAGTGACGTGGCGACAGATGAAGGCGCAGGAGTTAAAAAAAACGACGACGAACCGTCGTCGTACCTTGGTTTTGCCTGATCAAACCTCGAGGGCGTCTGCGATTTAGCACCAGCAGTTAAATCGAATCGAGTGCATCGATCTTGAAGGAGAAGAAGGAGAAGAAGAAGAAGAAGATGGCGATGTTCATGAAAGGAGAGCCGCTGGTTACGAAGCTCGCAACGTTGGCCAAGTACGTGGTGCTTCCTGGTGCCATGGCGGCCGCCGTCATCTACTCGCCTCCCGACTACGCTTCCTCCTCCGGCAAGGATCGCAAATCCCCCAAATAGCCCCCCTTCTCTTCGCTGGTTTGCATTCTTGACTTCGTCTCGATTTCGCGTGCTTGATTCTGTCTTAATTCGAGCTCCGAGTTGAACCTTTGGCATCTTGTTGGTGATTTATGGATGTTTCAGTATGTCTGACTAGGAACCCCTTGATTGTTATCAATTCGTGGAATCCCAGATTTTGGAGGAACGAAGCCTGTCGCGTTTCACAGTGTCTTTTTCCTTTATTTATTATTTAAATCTTTTGACTTCTCCTCTGCGAGGGATTGGGTGTTGCGGAATACGCGTAGGTGCTTTCTGTTTTCTGACTAGAAGCAAATATGATGTGTGTTTGATCAAGATTTTGAGCATTCTATTAACTAATGAATGGAAGTGAGGGAGGACTATGAGACTGTAGATGCATAAAGTTGGGGGCTTTTTATTTGATTGAAGTCAATGATCTTTCTCTTAGTGTGGTTAGAGTTTAGTGTTGAGAGCTTTTCCTATGTTTCTCATGAAATACGCTATCTTCTTTCATCCCAGTGGAAGTATGTAATACAATTTAGAGGCTTGTGTAACCTGGCTTGGGTAATTGACATGGGGATTTTTTGGGGAATATCTCCGGTTTCGCACCTGCACATCCTTGTTGTTTGATGGAAGATATGAAAATGTTGAAACCTGGCACCATGTTTGCCTTTGGAGCACATTGTCTTTTTGGGTTGAAGCCTGCCACTTTATGTACGAATCTGGTTTCTAATCCATATGTTTGATATCCAAAGATCTCTTCAGCTTGACCATGCGTTGGTTGCAGCCAAATCTTGGGATGTAAATGCCTTGGATTATGTAGTTGTTGATTTATCCTTTATTTGAGCTCCTTTTTGGTTTTTGGAGCTGTCTCATGACAAATTTAGTTTTTTGTGCTCTTTTTATGCGGGTTTGCACCTGCTTGCTTCCCCAATTGATCCTTTTACCTTAAAAAAGGAATGTTAAACAGAGACATCTTCTCACCTCGATTTGTGAGGCAGCCTTCGGTATGAGGAGTCATTTGTCATGTAGACTTGCTTCTCATAAACGTAATCATGTAGCATTAATTCATATTATGTAGCCTTAACAGTGGGAAATTCATGCATTATGAGTATGTCACAGACAATGTTTCTTTCTTAGGTTGTCTAGCTTTTAGTTGCCTGGTTTTGTTTGCGATATGTTCTCATGTAAACATTGACAAATTACTCCCCTTGATGAGCTGATCTTGTTTGACTGGGTCCATGTCTGTCTGTTCTAACTTGCTCTTTTTGATGCAATATCATTGTCTGATGTATAATTTGCACCTAATGGGGATTGTAATCATTGTATATTGCTTACCTAAACTTTTCTGGGACATTGAAATTCATCGGAAGTGTTGTGCATTGTCACCTTTTTAAAAATGGTTTTACTTTCATTCTTTTGCGGGTAGATGAATTTCTGCAATGAAATGTGATATTTGATGCTCATTGTGTTGGTTCTTGTCCACATTACTATATCTTATAAAAGAGGCGCGCCTCTCTGCTACACAGCGCTGTTATGAGATTGTCCTTCGCTGTTTTATAATACTTCTTGCGCAATAACACCTGATAGGTTAGTCATTATATAATCCTGCTCTTTCCAATGGATGAAGGTAGATGGAATGGGCATCCCTTGGTTGATCTTTGGAAGATGGAGATATGCTGTGTTCCTAGCTGATGGCTCGGCATCTTTTCACTTCAGGCTGTCCGGGCCATGATGCACACTTTTGATATTCTGGCAGACTTTGCTTTACATTTCTGTGTAATATGGCACTTAATAATTCAGATGGCTTGCGGTCACCTTAAATTGCATCCCAAATTTCGTGTAGGTGTCCCATGTCTGAGTTCTGGATCTTTCCTGTTGCTTAGTGTTTTTGTTTCAACGTCGTCAATCAGCATATCTGAGCGGCAAATGCGAAGATAGCAAAGCACCTTTAATGTATTTGCCGTGATGTGCATGCTGCATAAGTTCTGGGATGGTCATTTATGAAAGCTAAACACACACTCTCTCTCTCTCTCTCTCTCTAATCTGAAAGACAGACTCCTTATTACGTGAGATATACATGATGCGTACACTTCTTTCCAACAATTTCACTTGAAAGTGAAACATGAACTGGCCCTACTATCCTGGCGATCTTAACACCGATTTGAAAATAAAGAAACAGCAGCTGTTCCTTCGCCACCTAAACTACTCCTCTCCTTGATTTTTCTAGGTTTTCACAATCTTGGCCTCTGCCAGTGATTTCTCGATCGAGGTCAGGGTGATTTGAAATTCATTGATAAGCGCCTCGGTTCATTCGAGTTGTGGATGAAAAACTTGAGGCAAATTGACGACACTACAAGAAGGTAGCCAACTAGTAGCTTGATTGGAACGAACTTACCGATTTGACCCATGAAAGGGTTGATTAAAGGTCTGAGTCACCCTGGGAGGAACTTTCCTCCTGATGAACTTAACCACATGGATGTCGTGGATTTACTATGTCTGTGGATTGGAGAAAGAAAGGAGCCATCGCTCGCGTCAAGAGCCAAGGTTCAGGTGGTAAGGTTTAACATGTTATTGATATACCACATTAGGCACCTTTCGTTTAGTCATTCTAGTCCTCAAATCTGAGTTAGTCATTAGTTCTTGGCCCTTTTGAGCTAGGCACGTTGCAATTTCTATACCACATGAAATCGATCGTGATATAAACTGAAGTTGGTTTTCACCAAAATCCCTAGCTTAGTAGAATCCTTTTACTTATTTATTTTTATTTCCATGGCTTTCGCAATCCATGAACTGATTTCTATTCAATGTAAGTAATATCTCTCAACTTCCAAGAACTTAAGTTTGTAGATGAGAAATAAGAATTCTTCCCCTTCTAGTGTCATTTTATTAACTAAAAAATTATCCAAATTTTTCTCCTTGCCAGACTCTTTTCTAGATCTTGTTCCTATACAATAAGCTAGGGAAAATTGCCAAAAAAATATTAAAACCTTTACCCACTTTATCATTTAAGTTATAAACTTTTTTTTTAAGTCGATTCAGTCCTAAACATTTTGTCATTTTGCCATTTAAATTCCTCTGATGAATTTTGGCCGGAAATGCATACGTGACGACGCCGAAGCTCGCAGGCGCGATGATGGGATGACGACGTGTCTGAAACAAGGTTTTTTTTTTCCCTTCTCTTTTCTATGGCTGACACTTGCCGGCCACTCAAGAGGCTACTAGTGGCTGGCGGCGGGGGTCGAGTGAGGCCACCCTTGCCCAAATCTGCCCCTTCCTTGCTTAGATTTGGGCTAGGCAGGGCCAGCCTCGTCCGACCCTCGCCCATCGCTGGTGACGGCTTTGCCACCCTCTGGAGTGGCCGGCACTTAGAGAAGGAAAAAAAAAAACCTTGTTTCAAACAAGTCATCGCCCCGTCAACATCGATGAGCTCCGGTGTCACCATATATGTATTCTTCAGCCAAAATTAGTTAGAAAGACTTAAATGACAAAGTGGTAAAATGTTTAGGATTGAATCGACTTTAAAAAAGGGTTTATGACTTGAATGGTAAAGTGGGTAAAAGTTTATGACTTTTTTGGCAATTTTCCCCAATTAGCTATATACAGGCATTATGCGTGTTAATTGGCAAGTTATGGTCGCCAAAAAACTCAACCGCTCTCCTTATTAACATCAAATTGAGGATGATTGATGGCCGATTAGACTATCATATTTGACTTCCAATAAATTGTATCAGACCTAAATTATTTTCTTTTAAATTCAAATTACTTAAAAAAACGCACAAAGTAAATAAAAAACAAATCAGGAAACGACAAAGAATTTGGTCAATTCAGAACAAATGGCTTATATTCTTGGATGTCTGTTGGATGACTAAGATTTGAACTTAAATTTCTTAATGGAGATCGATGATCGCGTAGAGAAAGTAAAGAAGCCTATATAAACCACAACCAGAAAGCTTTCAGAATCAAAGATAAACATTGGAAAAAGGAAACTTAATCTAATTCGAATTTGAAATTCAAACTTAAAAAGAACTTCAGTGATGGGTGAAGAGGTGGTAGAGAAGAAAAAACTAAGATGCATAGAACATTGTTGAGATAGAAAAAAGAGCAGATCAAGTGTTGGTTTTGTTAGTGACATTGAAGTAATTTAATGTGTTTTCCTGCTCAACTATCATGGTTGATCTTTAAAGTGAGAGTGAATAACGACGAAGTGTTTGTGGCGACTTGATCCCGGTTAAGGTTGAGTGATATGTATTTCTAAAAGTAATTCATTACCGTTAGTATATATTATAACATATTCACAGAAACACCTTACAGTAAATAATATATATTAATTCGTATAATTTGATTGAGAACTAGGGAAATCACTCGCCTTGAACAGACTAATCCTCATTCATTCTCCTCAAGCGAAGTCCCCATGGTCTCCTTCGTGAAAAAGCTGGTCACTGCCATCCCCACCACGCAAATCCCACCCAATATGATCAATGTAACTCTCATCCCCAATGCCTTCTCGTACCCATTTCGGTCTTCATCCTGTGAGGCCATCAAGAACCCCACGGCGCCGATTACTGCACCGACCTTTCCCGCAGCCCCGGCGATACCGTGGCATGTCGTCCTGAATCGTGCTGGGAAAAGCTCGGCCGGCAAAATGAAGGTGGTTGTGTTGGGCCCACAGTTGGCGAAGAAGAATGTCAGGCCATACAGGAACATGAATAGCATGTCGGAGTGGTCCTTCCAATACATGTCATAGGGCACTCCGATGGAGAAGTAAACGATGGCCATAAAGACAAACCCGGCGGCTTGGATGCCGAGCCGCCCGACGCGATCAATGAGGGAGACGGCGGCGATGTAGCCAGGGATTGTGGAGTAGGATGCCACAACGGCCTGAAGTCTCGCAACCTTGAAGGCGGCCTCCAAGGCGGTGACTGTCGCTTTGCCAGAGACTTCATCGGGCAGGTACTTGCGGTAGATCTTGGATTGGAAGAGGTTGCTGCTGTAGAAGACGATGTCGATGAGGAACCATGAGGCGGAGCAGGCAAGGAGGTTGCGGCCGTGGCAGAGGAAGAATTGCTTGGAGAAGAGAGGGTAGGACGACTGGCTCGGCTGTAGGGAATGGCCCTCGGCGATTTGGTGATGGGACATGTCCAGGACTCGCTCCATGTCCTGAGTTGCTTGGAGGATATTTTTCTCCACTAAAGCAGTGTATCTAATAAGACCCAGAAGTTGTTATTTAACGATTCACTCTATCTACAAGTTCAGACATGAGCTGCTAGAAAATTTATTTGACGATTAGGATAATGCACGATTCCGGAAACCCTTTGGACTACTTGAAGGATATTTTTAATGGTTTACCTAATAACACTCATAAGTTATATTTCGACAATTCATTACTCGTACAAGTTTAGATATAAAATGCTAGGAAGTTCTTTAATGATTAGGATAATGCATGATTCATGACTCGAGGGATCGTCAAATTATTAAGTCGATACTAGTAAATATTTCAAAACTAACATTGGTTGACGCAAGTTTAAATGTATCACCTTTTTTAACATGTTCAACACAAATTTAGAGTTTTGAAGTGACACGAATTTCTTTGCACGTCTGGGCCAACTCTGATTCTGTCTTTTCTTTATCCTATTCAGCAGCATCCGGCAATTAATCCTAAGAAATTCTGGGGACGGAATGACAAATACAATCGGGGCAACCAAAGTTAGTCACACTTGATGATAGCAGTAAATACAACAACAGACCGAACAGCTTTTTCTTAAGAAAATAAAGCAATCCCTTCATTAATCGATTTTAAGCAATCAATTAACAAAGCAAGACGCGTAATTACCTTGCGGTTTCAGGCATCATCATTCGCCAATAAAACGTTATCATGGCAGGAACAACACCCAGCATCAATATCAACCTCCAGGCGATATCAGCTTCCTTTGGTGTCGGATCTCCTGGCGACGAAGGGTAAATTCGGCCAAATATCTTGCATACTGCCATCGTCACAACCGAGCTCGCCAGAATCCCAAACCCTTGCATTGAGAAGACGGCTGCCATGAATGCGCCACGCATGCTCTTGTTAGCATACTCGGACATAATCGTCGCCGAGAGTGGGTAATCTCCTCCAATCCCTACCCCAATCAAGAACCTGAATAATTAAAGAGTGATGTTTGCGTGTTACGAACATTAAGAAAAATCAAACAGAGACTAATTGGACAATGTGACCCTCGGTGGGTCCAATGCTATGATCACCGGAAAAACCCTAGACTGGCCAGCACACAGCCTCGTGTAGTGCCCATGGAGAGTCCGCACCCGACCGAGGCAGCCATCATGAGAATCAAGGCAAGGCCATACAAGCGCCTCCTCCCTACAATATCTCCGAGCCTGCCAAAGATGAGCTGACCAATTGCGGCGCCGAGGAGGGCAATGGCCAGCATGGCTGATTCGACAGCCGGAGGGACTTGGTTGTTGTTGGATTTGTAGTATATGTGTCCAAGCAGTCTCATGATCGGTGTAATAGAGAAGAGGTGGTAGGCATCAGCGAACAAACCCATTCCTTTATCAAGAATTAGACACAGAAATTAAGAATTCTATTGACGGAAACAGAACGGTGCTTTTTCTGAAAGCAA
Organism: Melaleuca quinquenervia; assembly: GCA_030064385.1. NCBI lineage: Eukaryota > Viridiplantae > Streptophyta > Magnoliopsida > Myrtales > Myrtaceae > Melaleuca > Melaleuca quinquenervia. Next base: position 19,494,195 of record CM057723.1, on the reverse strand, counting down.
GATAATTGATTCTAGGATATGCAGAATAACTAGGTAAGACGGATTCATGAAATAGTATCGGTTAATTACCTGCCACGGTGACGGCCTTGAAGTGGTAGTACTGTGTCTTAGCGGTGTCGAGTCTATGGAAAAGTCTCAGGGACATGGTGAAGAACTTCAAAAGAAAATGAAATCGAAGAAGGAGAAGTTCTGGAGATTCCTCAACTTCACCTGAAGACCTTAAGAGCTTACGATAGTCTGAGCTTATCTATATAGTAGCTCAAGTCACGATTACAGCCACACGCAGAGGAGCTTAAAACAGAATCTGTTGCTCAATTAACTAACTAATAAACTGGTCAACTCTTTTAGCATTGACTACTGTATTTGTATCTGCTACCGTAGACAATACATCAAATCTATTATACATCAATACACCTTCATTCTTGTGACTAGCTTTTGTCTTAACTGGCTCCACAAGACACGATTTTCCTCCTCCATTGTCAGCTTCAGCTTTAGGTCTCTCTGCGTACTTCTCCGTTGAATTAGTCGAGTCAGTCTTCAAGGTCTCCTTCAATGAGCTAGTAGATGGACTGTGATTAATAGTCTTGACACATGGTCGCTCGTATATAATTTTTGCTTCTTCAAGAAACAGCCTTGAAATGCAACATCGAATGCTTTGTGTAATAGTTATGTTTGGTTTATAAAGAGGATGGAGGAGATAATAAATACTAATGGAAGTGATTATTCGTTGCGTATGCGTGGGAAGCAAGAGCGTGGTTTCCTTTGAAGATGATGTTTCGGGTGCAGTCAAAGCAAACGACAGAGTTGGCATTTATTTGCTTCCCCTTTGGCGAGACGAAAACCGTGTGGTTTGGTTGGACTGTCGACTCGTATTTAAAGCATATTCTCCCTTCAGACTTTGTTGCGATCAGTGAGATCCCATACGACTTTGTGTTTGAGAATTATACAATGTGTTATTTGTAGAAGCTAGCCAGGTCAGGTTCATTATCTTCCCCAATCACACAAACTCTTCCCGAACTTTTTAAACGAGAGTCTCACTCGGTTTGTTTTCAGCGTTGAATACGTAAGCTTTGAAAATGTTGAGACATGGTACCTGGTACCATGTTTACTTCAGAGCAGACTGGCTCGTCTTCATGGAAGCCCGCCGCTTTGTGAATGTAGAACTCCCGTAGAATTTGGTTTCTAATCTACTCGTCAGATATTGAACCTTTGTATTGACAATCTATGGGTTTGCTCCAGAGCGGATGGTTTTACTTTCATCCTTTTACGTGTTAATGAATATCTGTAATGACATGTTATACTGATATTTCCAATATATATTTGTTATTGCAGTAGCCATGCCTTAATGCCCATTGTATTGGTGCTCGTCCACATTGCTGTATCTTACAAACGACTTGCATCTTTCTACTACACAGCGCTGCTAGAAGATTGTCCTTGTCAAGAAATGGTCCGTTTAGCAGAAAAATCTGCAAGAATCCTACAAACTATTGGTCGTCACGCGGTGGAGGAAGCGTGTCATGTTCCCTTGGACATTTGCAGAAAATTCTTGTGGAATAGCCAAAGAGCAAATGGGTTAAACAAAAGCACGTGCAGGGCAAGTCTTAATGAAAGAAAAATCGCTTATAAGTGGCTGAGATGAGTGGTAAAGGAAGTGTCCGCATCGATGCATTAAAGAATATGGAGAAAGACCTCTAGGCTTGAGAAGCCCATACACACCATGTCAAGTGACCGCATCCTTATTATGTTGATCGGACGATCCCCATTAAATAATAAAGAGATTTGATATTTATTTATTTTTAATTAGGGCCGTCGGATCCCTGGTCCCCCCCAGGGCTAGTCCAACGAACAAGACCTCTCCTCCTTTTCCTTTGTATTACCCGCTAAACAATAAAAGTTCTTTGTTTCTTTGTGCTCCCGCTCTGTTATACCCATCTTTGTTGATTCTTTCCCCAATCATTTCTTACACACGTTGTCCCTTGTTCCCTTGGTCTCTTGGTACATTTCACACTCTATTCACACTCGCGTACACACATCAAACACGCGCTTCCACATATAGTAACAGTCCTTTGCTATTGTGAATTAACACTCGCACAATTAACAACTGAAGGGTTAGTCATTACGCAATACCACCTTCACTTTATGCAACATTTGTTCAAAAAGATGCCCAAGTAAATCATACCAACTTCTTTGCGGACAGACAACTTTCGGATTGTGACTGTTAGTGACGGGTTAGGAATTATTTCATACGACAGCAAGGCGAGGGACGACCTGTAAACAGAAGAAAAAAAAACAAAGGCAAATTAAAAATCAAACCAGTGTCAATCAGAATCGAATCGAACTCCCACCGATGCAGAAAATATTGTTTTTGTTTAGTGAAAGTTTGGGTGTAGAAAGAGCTTACTAATGTAGAGATTGGCATATCCAAGATGTTGAAGTAGTTTGTTATCATAAAAAGAAGTGATTTTTGGACATGAAATGCAGTGATTGTTGACATGAAGAGATGTGATGGTTTCGATAAAGTATCTATTTCCAATAAGTGTGTCGTTTCTTTGAATAAGACCAAATCACACATTATTAATAATAACAATAAAAGAGTGCGTCAACGGTTCATCTTCATATCAATCATGAATGCAACAGAACAAATTTCAGATCCTCAAATCACTAGAAACCAGCCGCCGCCGCCGTTGCTGCAGCCGTTTTCCCTTTCTTCCGTAGCCATGCCAAGGCGACCTCTGTTGGCCCCCTTTTTTCCAGATGCCATTGCTAAAGAGCTCAAGCCATGACCACCATTGCTCTACCTATTCAATCCAATCCTCAAAGTCGCTCTCGTGACTTTCTTGTTCCGGTTCAATCGTTGACTGCTTCACAGAGAATTGCCAGTGATACCGAGACCGAGAGATGCTGCCGAGTGTTGGCTTTTTACGCTTGCGAGAAGGATTGAGAATATGGTGGTTCTTCCTCATTCAATGTAGATAAAATTGAATAATAAAAAGGGAATAAATGAAGAGAAACAAAGGGAAAAAGACATGTCGTAAATGGAGAGTCCAATCACCTCATAGTCCACGTTGAACTTATATTTTATAATGAAAAATTACATCTGAATTTTCATAAGTCACATAGTACCTTTGGTTAGAATTTGTCATCAATAGCACTTAAATCATTATTATTTTCTGATTGAGCACTTAATTGAACCAGTGAAAATTGTTTACATTAAAATGAATACTATATGAAACTTTCGATACTTATAGTATCCTTATGACGTCATTTAATTATGAACTCATGGTACATCTTGTGTTGAAAAATCCTAACATGTAGTATAAATTATGCCTAATACAATACTCCCTTGTACTCAAATTAACATGTATCTAAATACGACTTTTAAAATGGAATTTGAGAGTATCACGAGTAGTTGATGATATTTTCTATTGTAGCAATAGAAAAGCATGAACTAGACAGGAAACTTGATAGCTGTGACGAGGCAAGAGCTGATTAACTATGACAAGCCATACAACAGCTGGTGTTGCGACGATCTTATTGACTGCACACACTCATTCATTAGCTCCAACGGTGGAATTCACAAGAAAGAGGATTGCCGTTTCATCACAAAGGAAGGTATCCCCGAGGTGACCTAAGTATGTTGGTGTTGGCGAATACTTTAGGAACCCTTATTTTTCATATCGGGCATTGCTCACATGAGTTTAGGGAAATCAAAGTATGAACCAACGACTAGTAAATCTTACACATGAAATGACGGCTGCCCTACTCGTCGATGAGTGGTTGGGGGTGCGAGGCTGGCACCCTCATAGTAAAAATAGGATATATATTTACATTTCCTATTTTAGTGTGGAAATAGGTATATACTTATGTTTCCTATTTTTAGTGTGGGATAAAACATGAATTAATTGGCTTAGGGTTTTAAACCTCTTGCTATGTATTCTGATTTATGAGAGATTCTTGTAACATTTTGGGCCGTCGCAAATATAGTGAAACTCTTTGTAAGACATAGTCCTAATTTGGGTGAACATGGATAAAACTTTGCGCTATCTTTTTTTTATGTGATCTTCTTGATTTGGTTTGTGATACACCATTTTTCCTTCAATTAGTATCAGAGCCTGGTTTGAGGAATTAGGATTTATCTAAGATGTCAAGAGGATCATGGATTGAGATAGAAAAATTCAATGGGATGCAGTTCTATCTGTGGAAGGTGAAGATGGAGGATCTTCTCCATGATCAAGACCTTTGGTCAACGATTGTCAAGGAAAGGCCGGTTATTGCTATAGCTAGTGTCGTGATCGGCAAGGAACCATAATAAACTCCTCAGTAGCCAGATCCAAAGGAGATTGAAGAATGGGATTGGACTGATCGAAAAGCAAAGGGCTTGATTCTGCTTTGTCTCGTAGACTCCATACTAGTGAATGTGATGGACAACCCTACTGTGAAGGATTTGTGGCAGAAGTTGGAATCATTGTACCAAAGTAAGTCCTTGGTTAATAAATTGTTACTAAGAAAAAAGCTCTATAATCTTAGGATGCATGAGGGCGACTTGTTTTCTGCACATATGTATCAATTTAACACATTGACAAGTTAATTTGTATCAATTGATGTTAAGTTCCAAGATTATGATAAGGCAATAACACTACTCTGTTCACTACTGGACTCATGGGTAACCTGGTTGTGGTTATCGGTGGTGGGGACAAGGAACTATCATATGAAAGTGTGTGTTTGGTCGGTAAAGAAGCGTCGACGGCCAGGGGCAGGCCAATAGAGAAGTTTCAAAATTGGAAAGGGTCTAGATCCAAATCTTGTGGGCGATCGAAGAGTAGGGAGAAAAGGGTACAGTGTTGGAAATGCGAAGAATGTGGTCATGTAAAGCGAGATTGTAAAAATAAACTTGTTAAGAAAGAAAGGAGCTATCTATGTGGTTGCTGCTTGTATGGCGCAGTCAGACAAGGATATTTGGTTCGTTGATACTAGTGTTTCATACCACACGACACATCATAGACACTGATTTTGTGAATATGAGGAATATAACGGTATATGTCATGCTCGAAGACGATACTGTAGTTCAAATTATCGGACGTGGCAAGATGAAGCCGAGGATGAGTAATTGCACGATAAAGACTCTACCAGATGTGATGCACATACCCTCAATAAGCAGAAACTTGTTCTCAGTTGGTATGATGGCTGATTTGTGGTTAACTTTAGTTGTAATAAGAATTTGTGCAAGATGACTTGGGGTTCTATTGTGGTTGTATGAGGAGTTTGTTACAAAACGTTGTACAAACTGCTCGGCGAAACAGTGACTGTTGATGGCGAATTCGTCTCTGAAAATGCCAAGGAAGATGGAAGTGATATGTCTATGTTGTGGCATCAAAGGCTAGGGCACGTCGATGAAAAGGAATTGTCTACCTTAGCTTCAAGTAAGATGGTAGAGGAAGTATCCGATTGCTCCATGGGTTTCGGATTCTGTGAACTTGTCTTCATGGAAAACATAATCAAGTTAATTTCTAACACATCGGTAAGAGAGCAACGAAGATTCTTGAGCTGATTCACAGCGACGTTTTCAAGCCTACTCCAACCCCATTTATTGAAGGATCCATGTACTATGTATCATTCATAGATGATTTCTCGAGATATAGTTTGATTTATTTTATTAAAAGTAAATCCTATGTATTTGATAAATTTCGAGCATTTAAGGTGTTGGTTGAAAACCAACTGTCTAGGAAAATCAAGGTCCTTCGTACAGATAATGAAGGTGAATTTTGTTCGAACAATTATGTGTTGATAATGACATTGTAAGGAAGATAACAACTCTATATATGCCTCAACAAAATGGAATAACCGAAAGATTTAATTGGTCCCTCATAGAAAAGGCACAATGCATGCTAAGTGGGGCAAGTTTTGAACATGAATTTTGAGCAAAAGCCGTAACTAAGATTTGTTATTTGAAGAACCGGTCACCGACCTCATCAATGAAGGATTGTACACCATATGAGGCAATGGTTGGGAAGAAGCTAAATTTGTCACATATTCGTGTGTTTGAGTGTGATGCATATGTTCATATTCCCAAGGAGAAAAGGGGTAAACTTGGCAATAAGTCTGAAAAGAATATATTCATCAAATACAACGAAGGGGTCAAGGGCTATAAGTTGTGGAATCCAAAATCAAATTTCATCGTTTATAGCGGGGATGTCATCTTTCGTAAATCACAATCCCATGTAGGCACGTAGGAAAGTGAAAAGTGGTAGTGTTTGAAGAAAGTTCTAAAGCTGAAACTATGCAAACAATTCCACAGGGTACACTGGTGGAGTCTGATTCTAATCTAGAGCAAGGAGACTTTGCTAATGAAGTGAAGGATATAGATTCAGATGAAGACTCGGACACTAATAATGTGCCGGCTCTTAGGATATCAACACGAGAAAGACGGGTACCACTTTGGTATTCGCTTAGTGCATTAAGTACATTTTATGTCTTAAGTTTTACCGGGGATAATCATAGTTATGTTAAAGAGGCTAGATCCATGGATAATGCAAATCAGTGGGAGTTTGTAATGATGGATGAGATGTAATCGCTTAGTCATAACAAGACATGGAGCTTGTGTAAATTGCCTAAGGATAGAAAGGCAATTGGGTGCAAATGGATGCAAATGGGTGTTTAAGCAAAAGGTGAAATTGAATGGCACCGTGGAGAAGTACAAAGCAAGGCTCGTGGCTAAAGGGTATTTCTCAGACCAAGGGAATTGATTATGATGAGATTTTTTATCCTGTGGCAAAATTGATATAGATATGATTTGTTCTATCTGTAACAGTTGCATATGACCTTGAGATATAACAGATGGATGTGAAGACAACTTTCCTTCATGGGGTTTCAATGAGGAAATTTATATGAAGCAATGAGTAGGTTTTGAAGCAAAAGGAAAGGAATATATAGTGTGCAAGTTGAAAAGGTCTTTATATGGGCTGAAGTAGTCACCAAGGATGTAGCAGCCGAAATTTGACACGTACATGCTCTAGCTTGATTATGTTTGTTCAAATTCTGATTATTGTGTTTATGTAAAGAGAATGGGCAAATAGCGTGAAGATGGTGAATTCCATAAAAAAAATTGCTGGCTAAAAAGTTCGAGATGAATGATTTGGGGCTTGCAAATATTATTTTGGGCATGCAAATTAGAAGAGATCATGGGAAATGAAAGCTATGGCTAGGGCAAGAGAAATACATCAATGAATTGTTGAAGAAATTCAACATGATGGATTGCAAGCATGTTGGTACCCATATACCTTTAGGGACCAGGCTATACGTGGATCAATGCCCTAAGACGGATGAGGAGGCTAAAGAGATGGCTCGAGTTCCATACGTGAGTGCAATGGGTAGCTTAATGTATGCTTGGTGTGCACAAGTCCAGATATAGCTCATGCAGTGGGAGTCTTGAGTAGATACATATCCAACCCAAGTAGAGAGCATTGGAATGCGATCAAAAGAAATTTTAGGTATTTTCGTGAAACTTCAAATTTCTCTTTATGTTATGAAGGTATGAGGAATGGAAACATCTTCGATATCAAAGCTTATGTAGATGTAAATTGGGGTATAGATATTGATAGTAGACGTTCCACTAGTGGATATGTTTTTACGTTATTTGGGGCTACGTTGAGTTGGATGAGTAGGAGGCAGAGTGTAGTCGCACTCTTTTCTACGGAGGCTAAATACATGGCTCTTACTCATGCTGGAAAAGAGGCCATATGGTTTCGACGATTGTGCTTGGAGCTCGGTTTTAAGCAAGGTATTGTGGAGGTGAGATATGACAATCAAAGGGCTATTTATTTAACTAAGAATCTAGAGTTTTACTCACATACAAAGCACATTGACATATAATATCATTTTATTCGAGAGAAGGTAGAAAAGAAAGGATATATATTTATGTTTTATATTTTAGTGTGGAAATAGGATATAAACTTATGTTTCCTATTTTTAGTGTGTGATAAAACATGAATTAATTGGCTTAGGGTTTTGAGCCTATTGCTATGTATTCTGTTTTATGAGAGATTATTGTAACCTTATGAACCGCCACAAATATAATGAAACTCTTTATCCCTAATTTGGGTGAACCTAGGGAAAACTTTGCGCCATCTTTTTCTTGTGCAATCTTCTTGATTCGGTTTGTGATACACCATTTTCCCTTCAGTGTATGTACTCGCAAAGGCAAAAGCTTGAAAATACATGCGGAGCAATAGTTTGGAATAATGGAAGAGATCAATTTATCTTCATCTTCATCCATGGGGTACAACAGCGGTAGTAACAACTAGGGGCGTCAAACGGGTGGGTCGGGTCGGGTTTGGGTCGGGTCAAATATGGGTCGACCCATATTTGACCCATTTAACCCGTTTTGACCCATATTCATGTAATGCAAATATGGTGACCCATACCCGACCCGACCCGTATTAATAAACACTTCCGTATTTAACCAAGTTCAGGAAATTTTGTTTGGGAATTTTTTTTAAAAAATGTGTTAAAATAATTTTATGAAATACGATTATTTGATACTTTTTCTAAAATTTTTAAATTTTTTTCAAAATTTTAATTATTTTTATTTTTTAAATATATTTTTTCATTTTTTTTCATTTTTCCTTTTCCAGTCTCCGGAGTCTGGTGAGCTCATCGCTCGCTTCTTGGCCAACAACCAACTTAGAAAGAGGAAAAAATGAGAAAAAAAAAAGAAAGAAAAAAAGAAGGAAAAAGATGGGAAAATAAAATAATCAATTTTTTGTTTTTTAAAAATAAAATAATTAGAATAACATAATTTTCATGGTCTAAAAATGAATTATTAATAATATTTAAAATTATTTGTTAATAATACTTAAAATTAATTAGGTAACCCGTTTATGACCCGTTTATGACCCATTTATGACCCATGAGGTTGGTAAGTGACCCATTTAAGACCCACTTAGCATTTTAAGCTGACCCATTTATGACCCATATTATCAAATATGGGTTAAAATATGGGTCTTTGACCCATTTTGCCACCTCTAGTAACAACCAACAGCCACCACGGCATGCTAGGGAACACAAAGAGAACCTCCTAAAGGCGCTTACGAAGCAACCCATCAACATGGCTATCAAAGCAACAGGTAGAGACTTCTAATTTTACGGTGGGATTAACATGTTGCTTTCATTTAGTCATTCTAGTCCTCAAATCCGGGGTAGTCATTAGTTCTTGGCCCTTTTGAGCTAGGCACTTTGCAATTGCTATACCACATGAAATTGATCGTGATTTAAACTGAAGTTGGTTGTCACCGAAATCCATGGCTTAGTAGAATCTTTATACTTATTTATTTTTATTTCCATGGCTTTTGCAATTCATGAACCGATTTCTATATAATGTAAGTAATATCTCTCAACTTCCAAGAATTTAAGTCTATCCATAAGAAATAAGAATTCTTCCTCTTCTAGTGTCATTTTATTAACGAAAAATCATCCAAATTTTTCGCCTTGTTGGACTCTTATCTGGATATGTTCCTATACAATTAGCCATATACAGGCATTATGTGTGTTATTGACAAGTTGTGGGACCGAAAAAGTCAACCGCTCTCATGATTAATGTCCAATTGAGGATGATTGATGGCCGACTAGAGTATCATATTTGACTTCCAACAAATTATATCAGACCTAAATTATTCTTTGTAAAATTCAAATTACTTAAAAAATGCACAAAGAAAATAAAAAACAAATCAGGAAATGACAATGAATTCGACCAATTCAGAACATATGGCTTATATTCTTGGATGTCTGTTGGATGACTAAAGATTTGAACTTAAATTTCTTAATGGAGATCGATGATCACGTAGAGAAAGTAAAGAAGCCTATAAGCCACGACCATAAAGCTTTCAGAATCAAAGACAAACATTGGAAAAAGGAAACTTAATCTAATTCGAATTTGAAATTCAAACTTAAAAAGAATTTCAGTGATGGGTGAACAAGTAGTAGAGAAGAAAAAACTAAGATGCGTAGAACAGTGTCGATATAGAAAAAAGAGCAAATCAAGTGTTGGATTTGGTAGTGACACTGAAGTAATTTTATGTGTTTTCTAGCTCAACTATCACAGTTGATCTTTAAAGTGAGTGTGAATAACGACGAAGCGTTTGTGGTGACTTGATCCCACTTAAGGTTGAGTGATATGTATTTCTAAAAGTAATTCATTACCATTAGTATATATAATAACATATTTACAGAAACACCTTACAGTACATAATACATATTAACTCGTATTATTTGATTGAGAACTAAGGAAATCACTCGCCTTGAACAGACTAATCCTCATTCATTCTCCTCAAGCGAAGTCCCCATGGTCTCCTTCGTGAACAAGCTGGTCACTGCCATCCCCACCACGCAAATTCCACCCAATATGAACAATGTAACTCTCATCCCATTTCGGTCTTCATCCTGTGAGGCCATCAAGAACCCCACGGCGCCGATTACTGCACCGACCTTTCCCGCAGCCCCGGCGATCCCGTGGCATGTCGTCCTGAATCGTGCTGGGAAAAGCTCGGCCGGCAAAATGAACGTGGTTGTGTTGGGCCCACAGTTGGCGAAGAAGAATGTCAGGGCATACAGGAACATGGATAGCATGCGGGTGTGGTCCTTCCCAAATACTCCAATGGAGAAGTAAACGATGGCCATAAAGACAAACCCGGCGGCTTGGATGCTGAGCCGCCCGACGCGATCAATCAGGGAGATAGCGACGATGTAGCCAGGGATTGCTGAGCAGGACGCCACAATGGCCTGAAGTCTTGCTACCTTGAAGGTGGCCTCCAAGGCGGTGATTGTCTCACCGTGCCGGTACTCGTGGTAGATCTTGGATTGGAAGTTGCTGTTGCTGTAGAAGACGATGTCAAGGAGGAACCATGAGGCGGAGCAGGCAAGGAGGTTGCGGCCGTGGCAGAGGAAGAATTGCTTGGAGAAGAGAGGGTAGGATGACTGGGTCGGCTGTAAGGGATCCAGAAGTTATATTTTAACAATTTACTCTATCTCATATTTTAACAATTTACTTTAAAAATATTTTAACAATTTAAGAATTTTTTCTCCACCAAAGCAGTGTATCTAAGATCCAGAAGTTATATTTTAACAATTTACTCTATCTCATACAGGTTTAAATACGAGCCACTAGAGAAGTTCTTTAATGATGAGGATAACGCACAATTCACAAAAACCATATGGTGCAGGTACTTTCTCAACAAATCACCAAATTATTAAGTTGATATTGACAAATAATTCAAAATTGACACGAATTAATCGAGTTCAATTGCATCATCTTTTTTAGCATGTTCAACACAAATTTAGAGTTTTGATGTGACACGAATTACTTGGCATGACAGGGCAAACTGTGGTTCTGTCTTTTCTTTATCCTATTCAACAGCACCCAGCAATTGATCCTAAGCATCTGGGGGGACAGTGTCTCCAGAAGGACAAACACAATCCCAGCAACCAAATATAGTCACGCTTGATCATAGCATTAAATACCATAAACCAAACAACCTTTTCTTCAGAAGATAAACCAATCCCTTAATCAATCGATTTAAGCAATCAATTAAGCAAAGCAAGACGCGTAATTACCTTGCGGTTTCAGGCATCATCATTCGCCAATAAAACGTTATCATGGCAGGAACAACACCCAGCATCAATATCAACCTCCAGGCGATATCAGCTTCCCTTGGTGTCGGATCTCCTGGCGACGAAGGGTAAATTCGGCCAAACATCTTGCACACTGCCATCGTCACAACCGAGCTCGCCAGAATCCCAAACCCTTGCATTGAGAAGACAGCTGCCATTAATGCGCCACGCATCCTCTTGTTAGCATACTCGGACATAATCGTCGCCGAGAGTGGGTAATCTCCACCAATCCCTATCCCAAGCAAGAACCTGAACAATCAAAGAGTGTTGTTCGCGTGTTATGAATATTAAGAAAAATCTAACAGAGACCTAATTAGAAAATGTGGCCCTCGGTGGGTTCTAATGCTATGATCACCGGAAAAACCCTAGACTCGCCAGCACACAGCCTCGTGTAGTGCCCATGGAGAGTCCGCACCCGACCGAGGTGGCCATCATGAGCATCAAGGCAAGGCCATACAAGCGCCTCCTCCCTACAAGATCTCCGAGCCTGCCAAAGATGAGCTGACCAATTGCGGCGCCAAGGAAAGAAACGGCCAGCATGAATGATTCAACGGCAGGCGGGAATTGGTAGCCGTTGGATTCATAGTATATGTGTCCGAGCAGTCTCGTGATCGGCGTGATCGAGAAGAGATGGTAGGCATCAGCGAATAACCCCATTCCTTAATCAAGGAAAAGACATAGAAATTGGGAATCATATTGACGGAAACAGAACGATACTTTTTTCTGAAAGCGAGATAATTGTTGTAAGATATGCAGAACAACAAACTAGAATGGATTTATGAAATAATACTGGTTAATTACCTGCCACGGAGATGGTCTTGAAGTGGTAGTACTGTGTCCTGGCAGTGTCGAGTCTATGGAAGAGTCTCAGCGACATGGCCACTCGTAACTAATTTTTACTTCTTCAAGAAACAGCCTTCCAATGCAAAATCTAATGCTTCTGTTGTGTAATAGTTATGGTTGGGTTATAAAGACGATGGAGGAGATGATACAAACTAACAAAAGTCATTGTTTGCTGCGTATGCATGGGAAGCAACAAGGTGGTTTCCTTTGAAGATGATGTTTTGGGTGCTGCAGTCGTAGCACATGACTTAGTTGGCACTTCTTTGCTTCCCCTTTGGCGAGACGAAAACCGTGTGATTTGGTTGGACTGTCGACTCGAATTTAAAGCATATTCTCCCTTCAGATTTTGTTGCGATCGGTGACTTACCATAGGACTTTATTAGTAGAAGCTACGAATTTCGTAAATGAGAGTCTCACGCGGTTTGTTTCCGGCGTTGAAAACAAAATATTTGAAAATGTTGAAAACATAGTACATAGGACTTTACAGTCATGTTTGCTTCGGAACAGACTGACTTGTCTTGGTGGAAGCCCGCCGCCATGTGAATATAGAACTCCCGTAGCGTTTGGTTTCTAATCTATACGTTAGATATCAAACCTTCATTGACAATCTACGGGTTTGCTTCAGAGCATAGGGTTTTACTTTTCATCATCATTGAAAATTAAATACTGATGAGTCGTTTAGGTTCACATTGCATAAAAACTTATGAATTAATTATTTAGTTTATAAGAAAAATTATTCTTAAACATTATATAACATATAGATTTAAGTATTCATTTTAGTATTTAGTGTTGAACGACAATTGCATAACCCAGATTGATCGTGCAGACCTAGCCCAAACCCTAAGATTTTCAGCTAGCACTCAAGAGAAGTGGACTGAATTTTCCAGTCCATAATTTGAGATGATTTGTGCAATCTGACTTTTTAATGACTTTATTGAAATTTTTATAATTTAGGGTCAATAGTGCAAATACCGGAAAATTGAGATCCTTAATTACAAAAGATCAACTATATATATTTTGTAATCAACTATATATATATATATATAGACACACACACACAATTATGCTTGAGAGTTTCGGGTTAGCAATCGTAATTTCATAACGCTCTAAAAAAATTAAGATCGATACGTGAGAAAACAAGAGTTTTTTCCCAACAGCCAAAAACTGACGCCACCGCCCGCACTACTGTGTCTCATAGACCACTATGCCTTGCACCACCATTTCTCCCTGGAAAAGGATTGATTGATGTGAAATGGTTTACGTTAGCCAATCCCAACCATTAATGTCCCGTCTAGTACAAGAGGAGGGGGGCCTTAATGGCTCAGATTGCCAGACCTGGGCTCTGCCCACGTCAGGCAACCTGGATCCTTTCCCCCTTGGCCAGACTTGTGGCCTAGGGCTCTATTGCCTTGGGACCCAAATAAGCTAACGTGGAATAATTCACGTTAGTTGATCTGGGCCATTAAATGCCATCCCTAGGGGGGCATTTAATGGTGGGGATTAGCTAACGTGAACTATTCCACGTTAGCTGATCCCCATGCATCGCCTAGCCACTCGCCTCCCTCATTCCACCGTCGCAACCACTATTCCACCACCTAGCCACTGCTTCATTGCCTCTGACACCTAATCATCACCTGCACCGTTGCGCCGACTGCCTCCCCCGGTTGCTCTACTGTGCCACCAATCTCCATTGTTGTGCCACTACTTCGCTTGCTCGCACCTGCCGTCACTAACATAGCTGATTCTCGTCACTTGCCACCACCAAATGCCCGCCAACACTACTACTACCATTCGATCTCGCAACCAACCTCTTGGCCATCGTCTGCGCATGTGGCCTACTGCCGCCAAACACCATCATCGTCCGATCTCAACTCGCAAAAAATTTAAGTCTGTGAATGTTATCCACATAAATTAGGTATAAATCATATGTTGAATTATTTTCCATATTATTTGAATTTATTACCTAATTTAAAATTTTATTCCATGTTTAGACAGCCATGATTACATAAAAGATATTATCCGTAAAAGTTTCCAAATGTGATCATTTAAATCAAAAATATTTCTTGATTTGACAACTTAGCACATATTGTCGAACCGATCTCTATCTTGAGTTACTATGGCACGTAAAATCTTCAGCTCCTCATATTACCCATAAGACGAGTTCGAAATTTTTACTTTTTATCAATAATACTTGTTTGCAAATTTTTTGCGTGGGAATAATCTTTATTTGATTAGTGGATGCTAATTGTTATGTTATGTTTAATTTATTTCCTAAAAGATAAAAATTGGAATATATTTTCCCTTCAAAGAAATAGGTAATAATTATTAGTACATTGCATGTTAGGAATAACATAGATTTTCTGCATGATTTTTAGATCAAAATTCTAAGATATGATAGATCAGATTTCCAATTCATCTAAATTTCATGATTAAATTAGGATAGAATCTTATTTCGATTCATAAAACCTCACTACAAAAAAATAGTCATTTTGCCACGACATTAGCTATGGAAAACTTGCCAAAATTCGTAGCTAAAATACTTTGTGACGAAATTAGTGACGAAAAAAAGATCCGCAGCTAAAACGGTGTCGCAAAATTCAACGACGAAAAATTTGACAATTTGTCGCCAATTAGAGACGAAAAAAACCAATGCAAATATTCGTCACAATTTGTGACGGACAATATCTGTCACTAAATCGGTCGCTAAAGTGTCGTCGCCACTTTCATTGCCATTTTGTGACGAAAAGTACGTTGGTCCCAAAATTCGTCGATAAAAATTCGTGGATAAATATGTTGCCAAAATAGTGACGATTTTAGCGATAGTAAAAAATCGGTGGCAAAACTTAGCAACGGATTTTTTTCATCACAAAATTCCTCGCAAAATTTTCGTCGCTAATTAGTTACAAATTTTTTCTCGGCACTAAATTCGTAACTAATTAGCTACGAATACTTTTCCATCGCAAAATTCATCACTAAATTTCATCGCAAAATTCATGACAAAATGCATCTCTAATTTTTATTCATGGCAAATTTCATAGCTAATTTGTCTCGATTTTTGTCTTTTTAGACTGAAATTTGCATCGAAATTCATCAATAATTTACCACAAATCTTTTTGAATTTTATTACAAAAATTAGTCCAAAACGAATTTATCAACAAATTTTTATTAGATTTAAGTGACAAAATCTGCAACGAATATTATTCAAAGACGATTTCAATATTAAATATAAATCTCATCAATATTTATTTTTAGAATTAATTATTAAGCACTTAATAACGTCAAAATATTATAATGATATAAAAATAAAATACATTCACCAACATTATCTACAAAAACCCTAACCATACATTCATAAACCCAAAGCCCTAAAAACCCAAACCCCTAAACCCTTATATTTGCGTTTTACAGAGTGAACAAAAGAAATTAGATTCATATGCAATATATCTAGCACAAAAATTCCATCCTCAATAGAGACAACTTAAAGAGAGTATTCTACTTGAAGTTCTTCATATGGTCCGCTAGTGTCACCCCAATATAGTATAAGCTCTGCTTGCAATTGCTCTATTTGGCTTCACATCCTTTGCATTTGAGATGCCATCGGATCACGATTGATCTAGAATTAAATGAGGAAGATAAGTATCACAAAATAGAAAAGGTGAATGATGATAATATGAATAAGGCATGTTAAGGTGGGCCACAAAGACATACCACTGCTTTGTTTTGAATGTTGCAAGCACAATTTGAATACTTAAAGAGTGTTCGATGTCTCCTCGGCATTTGTTTCAGCATGGCTCACACAGGCTACATATATAACCAATGAAATGTTGTCAAGATGATAATTAAAAAGGTTAGAATCATAAAAGAATGAAATCCTAGTCTAAACCAAATGTAACACTCAATTAGATTCGTGATGTTAAAAAAAATTCGTCCCTAATTAGCGACATACTTGCAATGCTAAGCGTCTTTCACATGAGAAATAGTTTTCAACCAATCAAATTTGCAAATCTAAAGAAGGTGAAAAAGATAAAAATGTGAGAATGAGCAGACCTAATATCCTTGTATTAAATCGCAACAGTAGAGGTAAGAGAAGCAGTGTGCTCGATAGCGAGCGAAGGGGTCAGCAAGCTTGATAGATCCAAACCAACAATCCTGATGTGAGCTGGTCAAGTGCCAACAGAAAATCAAAGATGCCAATGATGCTCCGTGTGTTGACAGCATAATCTCTAGTTTGAAGAAATGAAAGTAATCAACAAAACAGAGAATACTAGCAAAATGGGTGTATGAATAGATCACCATAGACTCAAAGCAACATGGAAGATGAAGGAATCTATGTTCACCAGACCTCAACCCTAAACTTCGTGACAGATAAACAAATGAAATGAAATCCAACTGGTGCTATAACTCAGAAATCCTTTGATTTGCTTGAGTTCTTGAAAATAAAAGGCACAATTAATAGGAAACCAATGACAATCTAATAACAAATGCCCTTTATCAACATGTTGTCAAGATTGTTATATATGAGAACTTATGAGAAAGTAACATGACTTTATAAATACAATGATCATATAAATTACATCCTAAAGATTGCACATGCAGATTTATTGACAACAGTGAAGCTTAAGTCCTGCAAATCTGTTACCTGAGTCAGCAGAAATTATGTGAATGAACATGAACTTTCGATGTCCTACTTACTTTTTTCTTTGCAAGCAAATGAGAATCAATGAGGATCTTCATCCTAGATAAAGTTTCAAACAATTTTCACAGATAGGTTTTTCATACTAAAATCAGCAAATCAAACCAGTGGGATCCACTCAAAGTTTAGCCAAACATCTCAAACAACTCCTCAAAGAGAGCAGAATAAGAACTTACCAACTTGCTAGCAGCTGAGGCACTCTCATTGGAGCTAGGAGTAGTGAATAGCAACAATTCCCAACCTGTAGTTCCATTAGCATGATCAAAACCAAGTTCTATCTTACATTGTGAAGAAGAAGGAGAGATTGGCAGCACGTTCAAAATTTCACTAATCGAGAATTTGAACTGGAAGACCAGCACCATCTTCCTGTGGGAAGCATATTCAATAGATCGCACATGATTATCCAAGAGAGCATCAGCTGGAGGAACAAACTTATTGGTTCATCCCCCAAGCGAATGATAGTGAACAAGCGAATATACAGAACAACTATCCTCAACAAAGAAGTTTACAAGCTCATAGTTCTCATATGCGAACAAGTCAGAAGGCACTAAAGCAGCGGGCCACGATTGAAACAAATAAAGCAGATACAGAAAAGGAAGCTTGGAGGGCAGGAGAATTTGACTCGATTGCATTCTTCAACATGATGATAACAAACAGGGAAAGAAAGGAATCGAACAAAGCGTTGGAATAGAACCACAAAAGAGGGGTAAAATGCTAACCTGAGCTTGTTGAGCGCAGACCACAAAATGGGGCTTCCGGAGCTGATAGCGAAGGCGTCGTCGGGAGTGAAGGGGTCAGCCAGCTCAGTTGGACCCAAGCCACGTCCTGGAGGCACAAAGACGTCGTGAAGAAGGACGCAGAGGGTGAGAGGGGGGGGGGGGGGGGGGGGGGGTGGTTTGCTCCACGAAAGATGGGGAAAAACGCTAACCTGAGTTGGGGACGGCTCTCCACATGACCGCGGATCGAGGGGCACGTGACCAGGGACCGGCGATCGGGAGGAGAGGGTCGAAAACCCTAAACCTGAGCCGACGAAAAATCAC
This sequence comes from Melaleuca quinquenervia, assembly GCA_030064385.1. Classification (NCBI taxonomy): domain Eukaryota; kingdom Viridiplantae; phylum Streptophyta; class Magnoliopsida; order Myrtales; family Myrtaceae; genus Melaleuca; species Melaleuca quinquenervia. Next base: position 19,475,958 of record CM057723.1, on the reverse strand, counting down.
CATGCCTTCCCAACCGCGAGAGCTCACTCACAAGTAGACTAAAAAAGGAAAAAGAAAAAAAAAAGAAGAAGAGCCAAAATCAGCGCCCTCGGCGACGAAGGAAAGCAGGGCCGAAGAGAGGGAGAGAGAGAACCTTGAGCTGAACGGCGGTGACGCTCCCGGTTATCTATGAGCCGACTCGAACCTCAAAATCGCCTTGTTCTCCAGCTTCAAACGCAGAGCTCCAGATTTGAGCGAATCGCTCTCCTGATCGATTCAACGAGAGGAAGGGCACGTGCTCGGGGAGCGGCGATCGGGAGGAGAGATTCGAAAACCTAACCTGAGTCCGACGAAAAATCGGAGCGGGAGGCGGCGGCGGGGTCGTGATCGGAGAGTCGTGCAGAGGGGAAGGAGAGAGGAGAGCGGGAGAGGAATTGAATGGAGAGAGAGGAGAGTGGCCTGGAGAAGGAAGGAGAGAGAAGAGAAGGAAAATTGAGCGAGAGGGAAAATTGAGCGAGAAGGAGGGAAGAAAAGGGAAAAGGGAAAATTGAGCGAGAGGGAGGGAAAAAAGAGGTGATCATATCCAGGAGGAGAAAGGGAAACTTGTGGTAATTGGACTTTAGGTAATAGGCTTCACATTAAGATAATTGGGCTTGAGACTCCATAAGGAAAAGACATTCAAACCATGCATGACAAAAAATTATAATACTAGAATATCGAGAATTGAATCGATGAATGTGTTCCTTTGAGTGAAATCATTATTCGTAGATTAATTTTTCAAACTTTCACGAGTTTATTTTGCTCAAAATATATAATTCAAAGTTAGGAAAATGAATTTCCTCATCGAAAAAGGAGATATTGTTTTCCTTTAACATGAGATTTTTCTCGAAATACATTCATAATAAAAGTTACTATATGGGAGGAAAAAAAATCACTTGAAATATACAAATCTCGACAAGACTCTACTGCAATAGTTTTTCATGTAAGATATCATGAGAATTGTCGAAGATAACATAATACAATACATGTTGACCCGTTGTTAGTTGAAAAGGAAAAATTAAAAAAAAAAGAAAGGAAAATGGAAATCACAGTGAATTCCCTTAAATGAGATTATTACATATCAATTAGCTAGTTTCAAATATAAAAGATCTTGTTCATGCCTATCACAACAAGGCAAATAAATGAGATCATTACATATCAATTAGCTAATTTCAAATTTAAACGGTAGAGCTTCCCGCTTTCTAAACCTCCTCAAAAGTTATATGTTTATTTATCTATTAATTTGCATTTGAATATAACAAAATGAGTCCTTTTTTCCAAATAAATAATTAAGAGATAAAAAATGAAAACAATTTTTATATGTTTCATATAAAATAAATGATTAAAAAATATTTTTCTTGAAGATGATAGTTTATATTATATGATATAACTAGCTAAGAAAAAAAATATTATCATTATTAATTTAATCCAATTTTTATGTACACTTCTATATCTTTTGTTTTTGTTTCGCCATCAACATCACCAACTTTATCTATCCTATCCCTAGATTCTATACGATAAACATAATTAATAATATCAAACATAATTAATAAAATCCATCATCATAGGGATGTACAAATAAAAATTACTATTCATATGTCCATCACTAAATGTTCCCGAACAATCATCAAAGCACTTATGCAGTAGACTAGGTATGTGCCTATACATAGCATTTCATGTTGCATGAATGTGCAAGTCTAGGTATTGCCTTGCATCGAATTTAAAAAGCAATTTATTTGCAGAACATGAGAAAATTTTAAAAAATATAATGAAAATATTGAAGGATTTATTCATAAGAAGCAAATAATTTGAGGGATTTCCAAGGAGAGTAACTTAACTAATTAAACTACATTGTTTTAGCAAAATAATAGTAATAATGTCATGAGATAATTGATTTTTTTTAGATGGAAAAGAATTTATGTCACTAAATTTTGAGACGGAAAAATTTTTCATCACAAAATCCATCACAAATTAGTGATGGATTTTTCCTTCCATCAATAATTTGCTATAGAAAAAATTCTTCGTCGCAAAATTTTGTGATAGGAAAAAGTTCGTAGCAAAATCCATCGCTAATTTGCCACAAATTCTTCGTTTCGTTGCAAACTTGTTTTCAATGAAAAATAACTCATCGCAAAATCCATTGCTAATTTGCTACGAATTTTTTTCCTTCCACCGCAAATTCTTGTAACAAAAAATAATTCGTCGCTACGTTATCGCTAATTTGCTACCGAACAAAATCCCGTCACAAAATTTTGTGATGGAAAATAATTCATCCCAAAATCCGTCGCTAATTTGCTATAGAATTTTCCTTTCGTCACTAATTTGCTACGAAAAAAATTTCCGTCGCAAAATTTTGGGACGGAAAACAATTCATCCCAAAATCTATCGCAAATTAGCTATGGTTTTCTCCTTCCGTTGCAAAATTTCGTGGCAAAATCCATCACTAGTTTGCCACTGAAAAATTTTCATCACAAAATCCATCACAAATTAGCGACGGAATTCTTATTTCGTCGCTAATTTGCTATAGATTTTTCATTTCGTTGCTATTTTGCAAATAATATTTTCTTTCTTCGCTAATTTGCAACGAATATTTTTTCAGTCTCTAATTAGTGACATATGTTGTGACGAAAATTTTTACACCCTTAATTACCGATGGAAAAGAAATATTCATCCCTAATTAGGGACGGAGAATATTTTGCCACAAATTTAGTCACTAATTAATGATGGAAATGAAAGTTGTCATTAATTAGCGATGGATTTTGTGACAACGCATTTTTCTGTCACTAATTGGCAATGAATTTTATTTCCGTCACAAATTAGCGACTAAATTTGTGACGAGATAATTTCCATTTCTAATTAGAGATATTTTTTTCGTGGCTAATTTTGTGGGAATTAGTGACAAATTGTGTTGCATAACTAATTTTTCGTAGCTAAATCCTTATTTTTTTTTTGTAGTGACTGCCATTCTAGGATAAAATTTGTTTCATGATCCAAGTAGATTACATTCCTAGGATAGGATGTTGAATAATTTTAAATTTTCATCAAAAAAATCTACCTAGAATAGGTTAGATAACATTTCAAATTTATAAATACAAAAAATAAAAAATAGGTTAGATAACGTATCAAGTTTCTCATGAAAAATACAATAACAAATACACTTACATCATGCGCATATCATTTAATCTGATCACATTGTTATGTCATAGTTGTGACATCTTGATTTTCGACTCCGTCTCATCTTTTGGGAAAATCTCGTTGAGCCAAGAATTTTGAGGATTTGAATTGGCAAGTATTTGGATGTAACTTGAGAGGAATTTGTGTAATTCATATGAATGAGGGACTATTATTTTATGGCCTTTATGCTTGGCTTGTTGGAGAAGATTGGGAGGGGAAATTGCTACTAGATAAGAGTTGATGATAAATGGGACATGTACTCAAGTGTCTTCAATATTTTTGGTTGATTTTGAGGGCCCTTATCCTCCTTCTTGGCAGAACACATACAACTTCTTCTTCTTCATTAGTTTCTTCTTCATTTTTCACCCCTTCCACCTTAATTACTCAACCTGAGATACGAAGCTCTCAACCAGCAGCTCAAGCAGTGATTTACAAGAATTTCTCAACCTCTTCCAAGCCTTCTTTGGAGTCACCGTAGACTCGGGTTTTAGTCATCTTCGCGCTACTATCACAGTGAGCTGATTTATTTGCTAAAAAGGTTAGTATACTTCTTAATTCTTTTTTAGGTTGTGATTACACTTAGGGGTTAGTTGACAGTCACTTAGCTTGGTTAGATTCATGTTCGGTTGGAGTGACAAAAGTGAATGTGGTTTGCTTGAGTTTAGTGGATTTCTCTTGAATATGTTTGCTGGACTCTCGTCGTTTGCCAATTTTGTGGATTGACATGTGTTAGGATTTTGAGGTCGACTCCTCTTAAGTTGTAACATATATTCTATTCAAGATTTTATAGATTTAAAAGAATGATATTTCAACCTCATTTGGAACATAACAAAATTATTGTTCTTGCTAGACTCGTGACCTTTCGGTTTCAGTGGATCTTCATCAGCTCTTAGGGTTCGTAATTCCAAAAGGTTCCTTCACAAAAGTTGTTTATCACATCCTTTTGTTGAACATAATTTTAGATCAAATGGACAGGTTTTGGATTTTGAACCAAGCTGGTTTTGAAAGACGTGATTTCTGAAAACAGACACAGTTTTTGTAGTGATTTGAGCGATTTATTGCTCTCAATTTATAAGGATTTGGGTCAAGGTATCTTCATAAAAAAATTCATTTAAGTTCCCTTAATGACATATTAAAATTTGAGAATTTTCCAAGCTCATTTGATGGAGTTTCTAGATTTAAAATTAGAGACGTTCGAGTGGCCCTATTTATGTTCATTGGAACTGGTATTGGCTTCATGACTCTTCTTGATCTAGTGCTTAAAAAGTGTCTATTTTATGATATGTGATTAAGTGATGACCATTGATGAGGTTGTGCAAGCTAAATGTGTGATAAACAAGTACAGGATTAAGTGCCACACGATAACAAGAATATCGTGGGAGCCACCTCTAGAACCCGGGACTGTTACTTTGCATGGTCAATAACTAAGTGCCACATGATAACATAACCTTTGTGGGGGCCACCTCTAGAACCTTGCACCGTTACTTTCTGGCCAAGGACTAAGTGCCACACGATAACGTAAATCTTCGTGGGGGCCATATCTAGAACCTCGAACCAAATATTGTATGAATCACCATTGGAACCTTGTATCATTGACATGTGTGGTCAAGGGCTAAGTGCTATGCAATAGTGTGATTGCTGGGCAAGGACTAAATGACATATGATAACGTAAATTTTCATGTGGGCCACCTCTAGAACCTTGTACCAAAGACCGTGTAAGCCACCTCTATAATCTTGAACTATTGTCATGTGTGGTCAAGGGCTAAGTTCTACATGATAATATGATTATGTGTAAGACATTGCTATACAACCTTGAATTTGTTTATGGAACGTTGGATTGAACTATTGATATAATGTGCCTTATAATCGGGACCTTTGTGAGTATTTGATGATTGATGTGCAATATTCCAACTATTACAGATGTTAATTGTATGCATATTTACATGAATTGTGAAACTAGTAGTCGCCAGACTCTGTGATCCACATCTGGTTTTTGAGTTCGACCATTTGAGACTTTATGGAGTATGACTGTCTAAGACTTTGTTGAGTCTGACTGTCTAAGACTTTGTTACATATGACTAACCGTCATCAGACTTTGTTAAGTCTAATCGTCTAAGACTTTGTTACATATGACTAACCGTCATCAGACTTTGTTAAGTCTAATCGTCTAAGACTTTGTTACATTTGACTTGAGATTGCTAACTCTAGGTGAATTTCTTCATAATCAAGGCTTATGGGGTAGACTCGTTGAATAGTTATAATTTTGTAAGTCCCTATATGATGTGCGTTGCATATGATAGGAGATTCCACATGTGACTACTTCGAAGCACACTTTTTGGAGGACATGGAAGCCATAACTATAGATCTCGGAGTTTAGTTAATTTTGTAACCTATTTTTTGTTTAGCCTCTTGTTTACATAAACCCGGGATTGTTTATAAAATATGTTTGATGTAAAATGAGTTGTCTTGCTTTTATATCTCATATTTAATGGTTGTCAGGAGATTGTTTAATTCGCTTCTGCATGTGCATAATCGATTAGGTCGGCGACGCATCCTAGGAACATCGCAATTTATTCGACCACTGTGAGATGTGCTCTCGAGGTTCAGGACATGACAATAGTATTATTGCTTGCATTGCCTTAGAAATCAATGTTTAAGTTTGTCTAACTTATTATGCATATCATGTAAATTGCATCATAAATTACGTAATCATATTACATATCATGTTTGTACATATCATATTGCATGTTATTTAATTAGCAAATGTGTTCCATGTAGCTTAACGTTCCATTTAATTACATTTGCATATCATATAGCTCGCATGTTAGGCTTGATAAGATGGCCTCATAAAGTATACAATTATTACAATTAGCTCAACATTTAAAATTGCATGATAAGTTTATATAATTGATACTTAATTCACATGTTAGTGGCATTAAATTCTCATTTCATCTAGGAATTGCATATTAGATTAAATCAATTAGGATTTTACGTCATATACTTCACATTTTATAAATTGCATGACATTTAATTATTGGGTGCTTATTCGTGCCGCATGTCATTAGAATTAAATCTTTTGAATAATTAAATTCTATGTTAGGATAGTTGAAATATTATAATAGTTAACATAATTCATTTAGCATAATTGCATAATGCACGCTTTACATTTTCGTTGCATTTCTTTCATTTGAATAAAGTGAAACACTAAAAAGATCATTATTTGCTAATGCATGTTAATGAAAACCCCATTACAATTGTTGGTTTTTTTCTAATATTATAAATGTTTGTGTTACTATCGAGATAAGTCCAGACTTCCCATCTACATAATTGATTTAATGCTTTTTTATTTGTATGTTAAATCATGTTTGTGCAAACACGTGATCACCTCACATATTAGATTATTATAACTAAAATTAATCCAAACTATTTGCCAAAGTATTTTCACGAAATAAAATGTACCAAAAGTACGTTAGATTAATTTAGCGTAACCAAATTTCTCATGCTAAACTCTCTAATTCATAAATATAAAGCATATTCTCAATATTTACATGAAATTTTAATCGATCCATCATAAATAAATTAGTGACGGCTCCTAATAAAAAAAATGTTTTGCATGCTAAGCTCCATTTGTCAAAGTTAATCCAAACTATCTACCAAAGTATTTTTCACGAAATAAAAGGTATCAGAAATATGTTAGATTAATTTAGCGTAACCAAATTTCTAATCCTAAACTCTCTAATTCATAAACATAAAGTATATTCTCAATATTTAGATGGATTTCTAATCGACCCATCCTAAATAAATTAGTGACGACTCCTAATCAAAAAAATTATTTTGCATGCTTAACTCCGTTTCTTTCACGAAAAATAACTTTTAGGAAAATATTTTTCAGATTTTCTTGTGTTCGTTTCACAAAAAATAACATGGTCAAGGAAAATATGTTTCACCAATGGAAAAAACATATTTAAAAGTGGGGGAAATATTTTTCGCTTTTTAGAATGTGTAAAACATTTTCCATCTTCTTTTTTCCCCTTTAAACATTTTTCATCTTCTTTCAAAAGTGACTCATAACCAGCAACTAGTCAATGTAAAACAAAAACAAATGAGAGAAAATAAAAATAAAAAAATTGATTTTTTTTAATTTTCCATAAGTTTCAAACGAACATCAGAAAATATTGTCATTTTTCAAAAAATGATTTCATGAAAAATATTTTCCAAAAATGCTACATTTTTCTGTGAAATGAACATAGCCTAAGAGTTTAAACCCTAAGTTGTGAATTGATATGTATTTGGAAGAGCCCGAGTTAGGTTTAGTCATAATAATCCATTGGTCAACTCCTAGGTGGTGTTCGGCCAAAAAAAAATCCTAGGTAGTGAACCGTCCAGAAAGGTCATGACAATCCATTTATGCATAAATGAATTTCTAGAATGGCATGTGATATTCCCAATATATATGTGTCATTGTAGTAGCCATGCCTTAATGGTTATTATATTAGTACTAGTCCTCATTGTTGTGTCTTATAAACAAATTGTGTCTCTCTACTACATGGCGCTACTATAAGATTGTCCTTGACACACCATTTTCAGTCAAATTTGGGATTTAGTATTGATAATTTCAGGTTTAAGTTAGTGGCCCGTGAATCTCGTGAATACCCAAGACTAAATTGTGAGGGCGGTCCCCAAACTTTTGATAATTTCGATAAAGTATCTATCTCCAATAACTGTGTTGTGTCTTTGAATAAGACCAAATCACACATTATTAATAATAACAATAAAAGAGTGTGTCAATGGTTCATCTTCATATCAATCATGAATGCAGCAGAACAAATTTCAGATCCTCAAATCACTAGAAACCAGCCGCCGCCGCCGTTGCTGCAGCCGATTTCCCTTTCTTCCGTAGCCATGCCAAGGCAACCTCTGTTGGCCCCCTTTTTTCCTGATGCCATTGCTAAAGAGCTCAAGCCATGAACACCATTGCTCTACCTGTTCAATCCAATCCTCAAAGTCGCTCTCGTGACTTTCTTGTTCCGGTTCAATCCTTGACTGCTTCACAGAGAATTGCCAGTGATACCGAGACTGAGAGATGCTGCCGAGTGTTGGCTTTTTACACTTGCGAGAAGGATTGAGAATATTGCGGTTCTTCCTCATTCAATGTAGATAAAATTGAATAATAAAAAGGGAATAAATGAAGAGAAACAAAGGGAAAAAGACATGTCGTAAATGGAGGGTCCAATCACCTCATAGTTCACGTTGAACTTATATTTTATAATGAAAAATTACATCTGAATTTTCATTTAATTAAAAAAGTCACATAGTACTTTTGGTCAGAATTTGTCATCAATATCACTTAAATGATTATTATTTTCTGATTGAGCACTTAATTGAACCAGTGAAAATTGTTTACATTAAAATGAATACTATATGAATCTTTCGATACTTATAGTATCCTTATGACGTGATTTAATTATGAACTCATGGTACATCTTGTGTTGAAAAATCCTAACATGTAGTATAAATTATGCCTAATACAATACTCCCTTGTACTCAAATTAACATGTATCCAAATACAACTTTTAAAATGGAATCTGAGAATATCACGAGTAGTTGATGATATTTTCTATTGTAGCAATAGAAAAGCATGAAGTAGACAGGAAACTTGATAGCTGTGACAAGGCAAGAGCTGATTAACTATGACAAGCCATACAACAGCTGGTGTTGCGACGATCTCATTGACTGAACACACTCATTCATCAGCTCCAACGATGGAATTCACAAGAAAGAGGATTTCCTTTTCATCACAAAGGAAGGTATCCTTGGGGTGACCTAAGTATGTTGGAGTTGGCGAATACTTTAGGAACCCTTATTTTTCATATCGGGCATTACTCAGATGAGTTTAGGGAAACCAAAATATGAATCAACGACTAGTAAACCCTACACATGAAATGACGGCTTCCTTACTCGTCGATGAGTGGTCGGGGGTGCGGGGCCAGCACCCTCGTAGCAAAAATAGGATATATATATTAACATTTCCTATTTTAGTGTGGAAATAGGATATGTACTTATGTTTCCTATTTTTAGTTTGGAATAAAATATGAATTAATTGGCTTAGGGTTTTAAGCCTCTTGCTATGTATTCTAATTTATGAGAGGTTCTTGTAACATTTTGGACAAACGCAAATATAGTGAAACTCTTTGTAAGACGAAGTCCTAATTTGGGTGAACCTAGGTAAAACTTTGCGCAATCCTTTTCTTATGTGATCTTCTTGATTTGGTTTGTGATACACAAATTTTCCTTCAATTAGTATGAGAGCCTAATTTGAGGAATTAGGATTTATCTAAGATCAAGAGTATCATGGATTGAGATAGAAAAATTCCATGGGACGCGGTTCGATCTGTGGAAGGTGAAGATGGAGGATCTTCTTTGTGATCAAGACCTTTGGTCAACAATTGTCAAGGAAAGGCCGGTTATTGCTATAGCTAGTGTCGTGATCAACAATGAACCATCATAAACTCCTCAGTAGCTAGATCCAAAGGAGATTAAGGAATGGGATTGGATTGATCGAAAAGCAAAGGGCTTGATTCGGCTTTGTCTCGTAGACTCCATATTGGTGAATGTGATGGACAACCCTATTGTGAAGGATTTATGGAAGAAGTTGGAATCATTGTACCAAAGTAAGTCCTTGGTTAATAAATTGTTCCTAAGAGAAAAGCTCTATAATCGTAGGATGCATGAGGACGACTTGTTTTCTACACATCTGTATCAATTTAACACATTGATAAGTTAACTTGTATCAATTGGTGTTAAGTTCCAAGATGATGATAAGGCAGTAACACTACTCTGTTCACTATTGGATTCATGGAATAACCTGATTGTGGTAATCGGTGGTGGGGACAAGGAACTATCATATGAAAGTGTGTTCAGTCGGTAAAGAAGCGCTAGTGGCCAGGGGCAGGCCAATAGAGAAGTTTCAAAATTGGAAAGGGTATAGATCCAAATCTTGTGGGCGATCGAAGAGTAGGGAGAAAAGGGTATAGTGTTGGAAATGCGAAGAATGTGGTCACATAAAGCGAGATCGTAAAAATAAACTTGTTAAGAAAGAAACTGAATCATCCACAGGAAATATGTGGCTGCTGCTTGTATGACACAGTCAGACAATGATATTTGGTTCGTTGATACTAGTGTTTCATACCACATGACACATGATAGACACTGATTTTGTCAATATGAGAAATATAACGGTGGAAATGTCATGCTTGAAGACGATACTGTAGTTCAGATTACCGGGCGTGGCAAAGTGAAGCTGAGGATGAGTAATTGCACAATAAAAACTCTACCTGATGTGATGCACATACCCTAAATAAGCAGAAACTTGTTCTCAGTTGGTATAATGGCTATTACGTGGGTTAACTTCAATTGTGATAAGAATTTGTGCAAGATGACTTGGGGTTCTATTGCGATTGCATAAGGAGTTCTTTAGGAAACGTTGTACAAACTGCTCTGCAAAACCGTGACTGTTGATGGCGGATTCGTCTTTGAAAATGCCAAGGAAGAAGGAAGTGATATGTCTATGTTGTGGCATCAAAGGCTAGGGTACATCAATGAAAAGGGATTATCTACCTTAGCTTCAAGTAAGAAGGTAGAGGGAGTACCCGATTGCTCCATGGGTTTCGGATTCAGTGAACTTGTCTTCATGGAAAACACAATCAAGTTAGTTTCTAACACATCGGTAAGAGAGCAACGGAGATTCTCGAGTTGATCCACAGCGACATTTTCAAGCCTACTCCAACCCCATTTATTGAAGGATCCATGTACCATGTACCATTCATAGACGATTTCTTGAGATATAGTTTGATTTATTTTATTAAAAGTAAATCATATGTATTTGATAAATTTCAAGAATTTAAGGTGTTGGTTGAAAACCAACTGTCTTGGAAAATCAAGGTCCTTCTATAGATAATGGAGGTGAATTTTGTTTGAACAATTATGTGTTGATAATGGCATTGTGAAGATGAAAACGACTCTATATACGCCTCAACAGATGGGATAGCCAAAAGATTAAATCAGTCCCTCATACAAAAGGCACAATGCATGCTAAGTGGGGCAAGTTTTGAACATGAATTTTGGGCAGAAGCCGTAACTACGATTTTGTTAATTGAAGAACCGGTCACTGATTTCATCAATGAAGAATCATACGCCATAGGAGGCAATGGTTGGGAAGAAGCTAAATTTGTCACATATTCGTGTGTTTGAGTGTGATGCATATGTTCATATTCCCAAGGAGAAAAGGGGTGAACTTGACAATAAGTCTGAAAAGAATATATTCATCAAATACAAGGAAGGGGTCAAGGGCTAAAAGCTGTGGAATCCAAAATCAAATTTCATCGTATATAGCAGGGATGTCATCTTTCGTGAATCACAATCCCATGTAGGCACGTAGGAAAGTGATGAGCCCAAGAAAGTGGTAGTGTTTGAAGAAAGTCCTAAAGCTGAAACTATGCAAACAATTCCACAAGGTACACTAGTGGAGTCTGATTCTAATCTAGAGCAAGGAGACTTTGCCAATGAAGTGAAGGATATAGATTCAGATGAAGACTCAGACACTAATAATGTGGTGGCTCTTAGGATATCAACATGGGAAAGGCGGGTACCACTTCGGCATTCACTTAGTGCATTAAGTACATTTTATATCTTAAGTATTACCAAGTAAAATCATAGTTCTGTGAAAGAGGCTAGATCCATGGATAATGCAAATCAGTGGGAGCTTGCAATGATGGATGAGATGTAATCACTTAGTCATAATGAGACGCAGAGCTTGTGTAAATTGCCTAAGGATAGAAAGGCAATTGGGTGCAAATGGATACAAATGGGTGTTTAAGCAAAAGGTGAAATTGAATGGCATCATGGAGAAGTACAAGGCAAGGCTCGTGGCTAAAGAGTATTTTTCAAACCAAGGGAATTGATTATAATGAGATTCTTTATCCCGTGGCAAAATTGATATAGATATGATTTGTTCTATCTGTAATAGCTGCATGATATAGATATGATTTGTTCTATCTGTAACAGCTACATATGACCTTGAGATATAACAGATGGATGTGAAGACAACTTTCCTTCATGGGGTTTCAATGAGGAAATTTATATGAAGCAATGAGTAGGTTTTGAAGCAAAAGGAATATATAGTGTGCAAGCTGAAAAGATCTTTTTATGGGCTAAAGTAGTCACCAAGGATATAGCAACCGAAATTTGACACGTACATGCTCTAGCTTGATTATGTCTGTTCAAATTCTGATCATTGTGTTTATGTAAAGAGAATGGGCAAATAGCGTGAAGATTGTAAATTCCATAAAAAAAAAAATTCTTGGCTAAAAAGTTCGAGATGAATGATTTAGGACTTGCAAATTTTATTTTGGGCATGCAAATTAGAAGAGATCATGGGAAACGAAAGCTATGGCTAAGGCAGGAGAAATACATCAAGGAATTGTTGAAGAAATTCAACATGATGGATTGCAAGCCTATTGGTACCCATATACCTTTAGGGACCAGGCTACACGCATATCAATGCCCTGAGACGAATGAGGAGGCTAAAGAGATGGCTTGAGTTCCATACGCGAATGCAATGGGTAGCTTAGTGTATGCTTGGTGTGCACAAGTTCAGATATAACTCATGCAGTAGGAGTCTTGAGTAGATATATGTCCAACCCAAGTAGAGATCATTGGAATGCGATCAAAAGAATTTTCAGGTATTTTTGTGAAACTTCAAATTTCTCTTTATGTTATGAAGGTACAAGGAATGGAAACATCTTCAATATCGAAGGTCATGTGGATGTAAATTGGGGTGGAGATATTGATAGTAGATGTTCCACTAGTGGATATGTTTTTACGTTATTTGGGATTGCGTTGAGTTGGATGAGTAGGAGGCAAAGCGTAGTCGCACTCTTTTCTATGGAGGCTAAATGCATGGCTCTTACTCATGCTGGAAAAGAGGTCATATGGTTGCAACGATTGTGCTTGGAGCTCGGTTTTAAGCTAGGTACTGTGGAGGTGAGATATGACAATCAAAGGGCTATTTATTTAACTAAGAATCCAGAGTTTCACTCACATACAAAGCACATTGACATACAATATTATTTTATTCGAGAGAAGGTAGAGAAGAAATTGATTCGACTTGTGAAGGTAGACATAGTGAAAATAGTTCAGACTTCCTTACTAAAGCTGTCACAGGTGCGAAGTTTGAATGGTGCTCTATTGCGATTAGACTGAAGATGAATGATGTTGGGAAGTCTCTCATTTGCGAGAAGTATTCACCAAGCGGGAGAATGTTGGAATTGACGAATACTTCGAGGACCATTGTTTCTCATATTAAGCATGTCCACATGAACTTAGGAAAACTAAAGTATGAACCAACAACTAGTAAACCCTACACACAAAAGGAAGGCTACCCCACTTGTCGATGAGTGGGCAAGGGTGCGGGGGCAGCACCCCCGTAGCAAAAATAGGATATATAGTTATGTTTTATATTCTAGTATGGACATAGGATATATACTTATGTTTCCTATTTTTAGTGTGGGATAAAACATGAATTAATTGGCTTAGGGTTTTGAGCCTATTGCTATGTATTTTGTTTTATGAAAGATTATTGTAACCTTTTGAACCGTCACAAATATAATGAAACTCTTTAGCCCTAATTTGGGTGAACCTAGGGAAAACTTTGCACCATCTTTTTCTTGTACAATCTTCTTGATTCGGTTTGTGATACACCATTTTCCCTTCAGTGTATGTACTCGCAAAGGAAAAACCTTGAAAATACATCTAAGTTCAGAGCAATAGTTTGGAATAATGGAAAAGATCAATTTATCTTCATCTCCATCCATAGGGTCGAACAGCGGTAGTAACAACCAATGGCCACCGTGGTATGCCAGGCAACAACAAAGAGAGCCTCCAAAAGGTGCTTACGAAGCAACCCATGAACATAGCTATCGAAGCAACAGGTAGAGACTTCTAATTTTACGGTGGGATAAACATGTTGCTTTCGTTGTTTAACAAATTAGACACCTTTATTAGTTCTTGGCCCTTTTGAGCTAGGCACTTTGCAATTGATATACCACATGAAATCGATCGTGATTTAAACTATAGTTGGTTTCCACCGAAATCCATGGCTTAGTAGAATCTTTATACTTATTTATTTTTATTTCCATGGCTTTCGCAATCCATGGACCGATTTCTATTCAATGTAAGTAATATCTCTCAACTTCCAATAACTTAAGTCTGTCAATGATAAATTAGAATTCTTCCCCTTCTAGTGTCATTTTATTAACTACTCTTATCTGAATCTGTTCCTATACTATTAGCTATATACAGGCATTATGCGTGTTATTGGCAAGTTATGGTCATCGAAAAACTCAACAGCTCTCATGATTAATGTCCAATTAAGGATGATCGATGGCCGACTAGAGAGTATCATATTTGACTTCCAATAAATTGTATCAGATCTAAATTATTTTTTGTAAAATTCAAATTACTTAAGAAACTCACAAAGTAGATAAAAAAAAAAACAAATCAGGAAATGACAAGGAATTTGATCAATTCAGAACATATGGCTTATATTCTCTGATGTATGTTGGATGACTAAGATTTGAACTTAAATTTCTTAATGGAGATCGATGATCGCGTACAGAAAGTAAAGAAGCCTATAAGCCATAACCAGAAAGCTTTCAGAATAAAAGATGAACATTGGAAAAAAGGAAATTTAATCTAATTCGAATTTGAAATTCAAACTTAAAAAGTATTTCAGTGATGGGTGAAGAGGTGGTAGAGAAGAAAAAACTAAGATGCGCAGAACAATGTCGATATAGAAAAAAGAGCAAATCAAGAGTTGGCTTTAGTAGTGACACTGAAGTAATTTTATGTGTTTTCCGGCTCAACTATCATGGTTGATCTTTAAAGTGAGAGTGAATAACGACGAAGTGTTTGTGGTGGCTTAATTTCAGTTAAGGTTGAGTGATATGTATTTCTAAAAGTAATTCATTACCATTGGTACATATAATAACATATTTACAGAAACACCTTACAGTACATAATACATATTAACTCGTAAAATTTGATTGAGAACTAGGGAAATCACTCGCCTTGAACAGACTAATCCTCATTCATTCTCCTCAAGCGAAGTCCCCATGGTCTCCTTCGTGAACAAGCTGGTCACTGCCATCCCCACCACGCAAATCCCAGCCAATATGATCAAATGTAACTCTCATCCCCAATGCCTTCTCGTACCCATTTCGGTCTTCATCCTGTGAGGCCATCAAGAACCCCACGGTGCCAATTACTGCACCTACCTTTCCCGCAGCCCCGGCGATCCCGTGGCATGTCGTCCTGAATCGTGCTGGGAAAAGCTCGGCCGGCAAAATGAACGTGGTTGTGTTGGGCCCACAGTTGGCGAAGAAGAATGTCAGGCCATACAGGAGCATGAATAGCATGTCGGTGTGGTACTTCCAATATATGTCGTAGGGCACTCCGATGGAGAAGTAGACGATGGCCATAAAGACGAACCCAACGGCTTGGATGCTGAGCCGCCCAACGCGATCAATGAGGAAGACAGCGGCAATGTAGCCAGGGATTGCTGAGCAGGACGCCACAATGGCCTGAAGTCTTGCAACCTAGAAGGCGGCCTCCAAGGCGGTGACTGTCGCTTTGCCGGAGACCTCATCGTGTACGTACTCTTGGTAGATCTTGGATTGGAAGAGGTTGTTGCTGTAGAAGACAATGTCGAGGAGGAACCATGAGGCGGAGCAGGCAAGGAGGTTGCGGCCATGGCAGAGGAAGAATTGCTTGGAGAAGAGAGGGTAGGATGACTGGCTCGGCTGTAAGGGATAGCCCTCGACAATTTGGTGATGGGACATGTCTAGGACTCCTTCCATGTCCTGAGTTGCTTGGAGGATATTTTTCTCCACTAAAGCAGTGTATCTAAGATCCACAAGTTGTATTTTAACGATTTACTCTATCTCATACAGGTTTAAATACGAGCCACTAGAGAAGTTCTTTAATGACTAGGATAATGCACAATTCACAAAACCCATTTAGTGCAGGTGCTTTCTCAACGAATCGCCAAATTATTAAGTTGATACTGGCAGATATTTCAAAACTAACACGTTAATCAAGTGCAAATGCATCATCTTTTTTAGCATGGTCAACACAAATTTAGAGTTTTGACGTGACACGAATTACTTGGCACGACGGGGAAAACTGTGGTTCTGTCTTTTCTTTATCCTGTTCAACAGCACCCAGCAATTGATCCTAAGCATCTGGGGACAGTGTCTCCAGAAGGACAAACACAATCCCAGCAACCAAATATAGTCACGCTTGATCATAGCAGTAAATACCATAAACCAAACAACCTTTTCTTCAGAAGATAAAACAATCCCTTAATCAATCGATTTAAGCAATCAATTAAGCAAAGCAAGACGCGTAATTACCTTGCTGTTTCAGGCATCATCATTCGCCAATAAAACGTTAACATGGCAGGAACAACACCCAGCATCAATATCAACCTCCACGCAATATCAGCTTCCTTCGGTGTCGGATCTCCTGGCAACGAAGGGTAAATTAGGCCAAATATCTTGCACACTGCCATCGTCACAACCGAGCTCGCCAGAATCCCAAACCCTTGCATTGAGAAGACGGCTGCAATTAATGCGCCACGCATTCTCTTGTTAGCATACTCGGACATAATCGTCGCCGAGAGTGGGTAATCTCCGCCAATCCCTACCCCAAGCAAGAACCTGAACAATCAAAGAGTGTTGTTCGCGTGTTATGAATATTAAGAAAAATCTAACAGAGACATAATTAGAAAATGTGACCCTCGGTGGGTTCTAATGCTATGATCACCGGAAAAACCCTAGACTCGCCAGCACACAGCCTCGTGTAGTGCCCATGGAGAGTCCGCACCCGACCGAGGCGGCCATCATGAGCATCAAGGCAAGGCCATACAAGCGCCTCCTCCCTACAAGATCTCCGAGCCTGCCAAAGATGAGCTGACCAATTGCGGCGCCAAGGAAAGAAACGGCCAGCATGGATGATTCAACGGCAGGCGGGAATTGGTAGTCATTGGATTCATAGTATATGTGTCCGAGCAGTCTCACGATCGGCGCGATCGAGAAGAGATGGTAGGCATCAGCGAATAACCCCATTCCTTTATCAATGATAAGACACAGAAATTGGGAATCATATTGATGGAAACAGAACGATACTTTTTTCTGAAAGCGAGATAATTGATTGTAAGATATGCAGAACAACTAACTAGAATGGTTTCATGAAATAATACTGGTTAATTACCTGCCACGGAGATGGCCTTGAAGTGGTAGTACTGTGTCCTGGCAGTGTCGAGTCTATGGAAGAGTCTCAGCGACATGGCCACTCGTAACTAATTTTTACTTCTTCAAGAAACAGCCTTCGAATGCAAAATCTAATGCTTCTGTTGTGTAATAGTTATGGTTGGGTTATAAAGACGATGGAGGAGATGATACAAACTAACGGAAGTCATCGTTTGTTGCGTATGCATGGGAACCAACAAGGTGGTTTCCTTTGAAGATGATGTTTTGGGTGCTGCAGTCGTAGCACATGACGGAGTTGGCACTTCTTTGCTTCCTATTTGGCGAGACGAAAACCGTGTGATTTGGTTGGACTGTCGACTCGAATTTAAACCATATTCTCCCTTCAGACTTTGTTGCGATCAGTGAGATCCCATACGACTTTGTGTTTGAGAATTATACAATGTGTTATTTGTAGAAGCTAGCCAGGTCAGGTTCATTATCTTCCCCAATCACACAAACCCTTCCGAACTTTTTAAACGAGAGTCTCACTCGGTTTGTTTTCAGCGTTGAAGACAAAATATTTGAAAATGTTGAAGACAATATCTGGTACTATGTTTGCTTCAGAATAGACTGGCTTGTCTTGGTGGAAGCCGGCCGCCTTGTGAATATAGTACTCCCGGAGCATTTGGTTTCTAATCTATACGTTAGATATCAAACCTTCATTGACAATCTATGGGTTTGCTTCAGAGCATAGGGTTTTACTTTCATCATCGTTGATAATTAAATACTAATGACTCGTTTAGGTTCACATTACGTAAAAATTTATGAATTAATTATTTAATTCATAAGAAAAATTATTCTTAAACATTATATAATATATAGATTTAAATATTCATTATAGTATTTAGCGTCTAACAACAATTGCATAACCTACCTTACCAAAAAAAAAAAAACAATTGCATAACCTAGATTGGTCGTGCAGACCTAGCCCAAACCCAAAGATTTTCGGCTAGCACTCAAGAGGAGTGGACTGAATTTTCCAATCCATAATTTGAGATGATTTGTGCAATTTGACTTTTTTATGACTTTATTGTAATTTTTAGAATTTAGGGTCAATAGTGCAAATGCCAGAAAATTGAGATCCTTAATTATGCACACGTGCGCACACGTGCGCGCAGACACACAAACACACACACGCGCGCTCTAAAAAAATAAAGATAAATACATGAGAAAACAAGAGTTTTTTTCCCAGCAGCCAAAAACTGACACCACCGCGCGCACTATTGTGTTTCATAGACCACTATGCCTTGCACCACCATTTCTCCCAGGAAAAGGATTGACTAACGTGAAATGGTTCACGTTAGCCAATCCCAGCCATTAATGTCCCCTCTAGTATAAGAGGAGGGGGGCATTAATGGCTCGAATCACCAGACCTGGGCTTTGCCTACGTCAGGCAATCCAGATTCTTTCTCCCTTGGCCAGACTTGTGGCCTAGGGCTCTATCGCCTAGAGACCTGGATCAGCTAACGTGGAATAGTTTATGTTAGTTGATTTGGGCTATTGTGACATCTTGAAATTCAAGGATCTCACGAGACGACACTTGACACACGAGAACAATCGAAATGGAAAGGATTGAGCTTGGATCAGATTGAGCTAGTCACAAATGGACAGTTGGAACAAACTAAAGGGAAAGAAATGGAAGAAATAACGGAAATCCCGAAGACCCCGTCGTGAATCCATCATCGCCTCAAGCTATGTCCATCCATCTGAGGCATTTGATTTTGAGGCAACGGTGAAGTTTTCTAAATTAATCTTTTGATTTAGAAAACAGTGAGACAGAGATTTCGACATTTGAACTTTGATTTCTAAATTCCTAGAAATTTATGTTTCTAATTGATTCTAACTTGACCTAATTTTGAGTCTCAACCTTAAGACCATCTAGTTGACCGTTTGACCTTTAGATGGAGACGAGTAGACACGACACCGAGCCTGATTGATAGACGGACGAGTCACTGCCGACGCCAACTAACCAGCGCCCTCGGCCAGCCAACATCGACCGGCCAAGCTGCCGGCCACGTTCACCCTCTCTCCCCTTCTTCCACTTGTCCTCTATATATATTTTTTTGAATTTAAAAAGGGGAAAGGAAACATCTTTTAGAAGATTTGTGACACTTGTCACACATGCAAAAATGATAATGATATTTTAATGGGAGAATCTTACTATATAGTAATTTAATCAAAGATTTTTCTAATCCTATTTCGTCCTTTTTCTTTGGTCCTTTTCCCTTGTCTTTTGTGTTTGATCTCTTCTAATTTCAAGACAAGCCATCATGAGGTATGATGATGCCATGGAGAGTACTTGACCGAACCGTTTCTCTTCTTCTTCTAATCTTCTTTCATCCTTTCCTCTTCGTCTTGTCCTCTTCATCCTCTTCTCTTGTTCTTTTGTATTTGATCTTTCATGGGGAGAATTCAAGGAAAGACATCATTGCATGGGAAACTTCTCCTTCAAGGCCAAACGCCCCTTCTTCCTTCCACCGATCTCTCCTCCCTCTCTTCTTCTTCTTCATTCGGTTTGTCCCTTTCTATTTGTTCAAGTTTTTGATCTAACCTAGAAAAAGAGAAAACATGACGACACTCATTGGGAAGCTAGAACATGGAACGCACGCCTTCTCTTCCACCAAAGCTCCTCCTCCTCTCCTATCACTTTTCCTTGGCTTGACTTGTTCTTTTGATCTCTTACTTGACTCAACCAAAACCTTCATGAATTACCTTGAGAATAAGTGAACCAAATGCCTCCTCCTTCTTGTCCTCTTCATCTTGTCTTCTTCTTGTTGTTCTTGATGATCATTACCTTGCCTTTTCTAAGAACCAATGAAGATAAGTCAAGAGCCATTATGAAGAAGAGCTTTCTTGGAGATTGAAGAAGCATGCAAGACCCCTCTCTCTTCTCTTCCCTCCTCTTCTCCTTGTTTTGTGCTGGCCCCTTCCTCCCTTTCCCTCTCACGCCGAGCCCTCTCTCTCCCTCTTCTCCTCTTATCTTCTTCTCTTGTTCATCATGACCTTCATCTTGAGAAGAAGGATGAAGACACTTGGCTTCCATGTATCCAAAAGGAGAAGAATTAGCCATCATTACCTATGGAAGAGACCTCTTCTTCCTCTCTTCAAGGTGATAGCTTCGATAGCTCCACCACCTCCTCTCTTGGCCAATGGTTGCTGCCGCCCACTTCCTCCAATCCATGGACATGCAAGAGTGGCCAAGACTTCTATTTGAACCCCCATTCTTCCTTTTATCTCCCACATTACTTCTCATTTGAGCTACCAAGATAGAGAGCTAAGAGAGTGAGAGATTGAGAATGAGAAGAAGTTGAGTCGCCGAGCCAAGACGCCGCCGTTCGCCGTTCGTCCAAGCCAAGTCGAGCCCCCACGGCCTTCATTCTTCTTCTTCTACTCCTTCTTTACTTGTTGTCTTTGATCGTGATTCGAAGGATCACCATTCATCGAGCCAAGATCAACGAACCACCGACACCTTCTTCAAGTTCGAATCGAAACAGGTTTAGGCAAGTGACCTCTTGTACATGGGCTAGGAGAGTCCTCGTCTCCTAGTATTTCTTTTCTTTGCTTTGAAACCAAAAGTGGGTCATGTTTTGACTAGATGGCATGCATTTGATGATGGTGTGATTTCATTCATCGTAGGGCCACTTAGTATTTGAAAAAGCTCTATGATTGCATTAGTTTTCAAACTAATAGGTTGCATGGATCAATATTTAGTTGAGTTGGAATGGAATAAGACGTGTTCACCAAAACCGGATATTAATCTCGCTAGTGATCCAAATGTGAATGTGATGTTTGTGATGATGATGGTTACTTTCCCTAAAGAGGTTGGGATGCTTCGGATGATGGTAGGTTGGATCACATGAGAGGTGTTGCCAATGCTAGCCGGACGGATTGCCGTGAGATGCACGACGACCTCGGAGTGAGGATGCCTAGGTAGTTAGACCCAGTGGCTCCCACGTGACAAGTCGGATTGAGTTGTCTCCGATAGCAAGACATCAAACATGTGGAGGGTTCCTCCTTGGAGTAGGGGATGCCTCAAGAGAAGGAGGGTCGGATTCTCTTGAAGAGATATTGCGCGATGCCTCTGGACGAGTAGCATGGACCGAGCACCAAAAGCCTTCGGAGTGAAGGAGGATGTGATAGATTGATCACGATTTTCATGCATTTGAAATATTTTTTCTCATGATAAAATATTTTTGCAGGTTTTGATGATAAGCTTGCATTCGTGTGCTATGGTGTTGCTTCATGAGTTGCGAACATTTGCATGAGCTGTGTGATCATCTTGGTTTGTGTGCTTGAGTATTGTTTGGCTAAGCTTATGCATACCCCGTGGATTACAATTTTTCCAGATTAAGCATGCCTCCAGTCCTACGTGCACTGAGGTACTACGGCAAGTTTGTGGATATGTACACCGAGGAGAGCAAATACATTCCCATTACCCAAACTCTAGGTTTCGTCATTTAATAACCACTTTAGTCTTCTATGGTGGAATCATCCATGGTTTCACCCAATATCATTTTCGTGCGGACTACCTCTGGACTGGGAATGCTTGGTGGGGACCGTTGTCTCTATTTACTTATAGTGACATATATGAGAGCGAGGATGAGTCTGCGGAGGACTAGGTGTGGCTACGGCCAAGTTCGAGGAGGGCCGCCATTTTGGCTTTTGGTGTTGTAGGATGAAGATGTTGGCGTTTGTTGTTATTTCGAGTGTTGAAATGTTGTTTTAAAACTCCTATGCCATTTTGCTATGATTTACATCCTACTAGGAGTTGTGTAGTGATGATTCTCAACTTTCTTTCCATGTAATCGGGGAAGAATGAAAGTAGCCATCCTTTGAAGTATTATTTCAATCTCTATGTGTATTAACTCCATCTTATGTTCTTATATATGGGTCGGGGATTGTTTTTAGCTTTTGAAAAACTAAACTAGAATTTTAACGGCTTTCGCAATACTCTAATTTGAAATTGATTTAAACGATTTCTTAAAGGACGTCAACGTGGATTGTTTACTTTACTAAAAGAAATAAAATGGGATTACATTTGTAAGAAACCACGAGGTCTCTTCTATTTGAGATGACTTTGGGTTTTTGGAATGATTGAGAGATCTCGACTCCACGTGACGTGACATTTACTCCGGATTATTTAAAAGACAAAAATTTAGGCCGTGGCGTCCCGTGAATGGTGAGTTCACGGGATGTTACAGCGCAACTTTGGTATCAGAGCTTGATCTTTCAAAAAGCTTTTATAAGAGATCGTTTATATGTTGATTTACGATAAACCCTAGGCTAAGGGACATTACAGCCTTTAAATGCCATCCCGAGGGGGCATTTAATGGTGGGGATCAGCTAAGGTGAACTAATCCCCACGTTAGCTGATCCCCATGCATCGCCTAGCCACTCGCCTCCCTCGTTCCACTACCGCAACCACTATTCCGCTGCCTAGCCACTGCTTCATTGCCTCTGGCACCTAATCATCACCTGCATCATTGCGCCGACTACCTCCCCCGGTTGCTCTACTGTGCCACCAATCTCCATTGTTATGCCCCTACTCCGCTTGCTCGCACCTGCCGTCGCTAACATAGCTGATTCTTGTCACCTGCCACCACCAAATGCCCGCCAACACTACTACCACCATTCGATCTCGCAACCAACCTCTTGGCCACCATTTGCGCATGTGACCTACTACCACCAATCACCATCATCGTATGATCTCGACCGGCAAAAAATTTAAGTCCGTGAATGTTATCCGCATAAATTAGGTAAAAATCATATGTTGAATTAATTTACATATTATTCGAATTTATTGCCTAATTTAAAATTTTATTCCATATTTAGACAACCATGATTACATAAAAAAATATTATCTGTAAAAGTTTCCAGATGCGATCTTTTAAATCAAGAATATTTCCTAATTTGACAACTTAGCACAGATTGTCAGACCGATCTCTATCCTGAGTTACTGTGGCACATAAAATCTTCAACACCTCATATTACCCATAAGACGAGTCATTGATTTTTCATAATCCAAGTTCGAAATTTTTACTTTTTGTCGACAATACTTGTTTGCAAATTTTTTTGCGTCGGAATAATCTTTATTTGATTTGTTGATGCTAATTGTTATGTTATGTTTGATTTATTTCCTAAAAGATAAAAATTCTAATATATTTTCCCTTCAAAGAATTAGGTAATTATTATTAGTACATTGCATGTTAGGAATAATATAGATTTTCTGCATGATTTTTAGATAAAATTCTAAGATATGATAGATCAGATCTCTAGTTTCTAAATTTCATGATTAAATTAGGATAGAATCTTATCTCGATTTGCAAATAAAATTCATAAAAACTGCCATTTTAGGATAAAATTTGTTTCATCATCCAAGTAGATTACATTCCTAGGATAGGATGTTGAATAATTTTGCATTTTCATAAAAAAAAATTCTACCTAGAATAGGTTAGATAACATTTCAAATTTATAAATATAAAAAAATAGGTTAGATAATGTATCAAGTTTCTCATGAAAAATACAATAACAAATACACATACATCATGCGCATATCATTTAATCAGATCGCATTGTTATGTCATAGTTGTGACATCCTGATTTTCAACCCCGTCTCATCTTTTGGGAAAATCTTGTTGAGCCAAGAATTTTAAGGATTTGAATTGGCGAGCATTTGGATGAAACTTGAGAGGAATTTGTGCAATTCATATGAATGAGGGACTACTATTTTATGGCCTTTATGCTTGGCTTGTTGGAGAAGATTGGGAGGAGAAATTGCTACTAGATAAGAGTTGGTGACAAATGGGACATGTACTCAAGTGTCTTGGATATTTTTGGTTGATTTTGAGGGCCCTTATCCTCCTTCTTGGCAGAACACGTACAACTTCTTCTTCTTCATCAGTTTCTTCTTCATTTTCCACCTCTTCCACCTCAATTACTCAAGCTAAGATACGGAGCTCTCAACCAGCAGCGATTTACAAGAATTTCTCAACCTCTTCCAAGCCTTCTTTGGAGTCTCCGTAGACTTGGGTTTTAGTCGCCTTCGCGCTACCGTCACAATGAGCTACTTTATTCGCTAAAAAGGTTAGTATACTTCCTAATTCTTTCTTAGGTTGTGATTACACTTGGGGGTTAGTTGACCGTCGCTTAGCTTGGTTAGATTCGTGTTTGGTTGGAGTGACAAAAGTGAATGTGGTTTGCTTGAGTTTAGTGGATTTCTCTTGAATCTATTTGCTGGACTCTCGTCATTTGCCAATTTTGTGGATTGAAATGTGTTAGGATTTTGAGGTCGACTCCTTCTTAAGAAATGTTTTAGACATCTTCAACTATAACATATATTCTACTCAAGATTTTATAAATTTAAAAGAATGATATTTCAACCTCATTTGGAACATAACAGAATTATTGTTCTTGCTGGACTAGTGACCTTTTGGTGTTCAGTGGATCTTTATCAGCTCTTAGGGTTCGTAATTCGAAAAGGTTCCTTCACAAAAGTTGTTTATCACATCTTTTTGTTGAACATAGTCAAATTTTAGATCAAATGGACAGGTTTTTGATTTCGAACCAAGCTGGTTTTAAAAGACGTGATTTCTGAAAACGAACATAGTTTTTGTAGTGATTTGAGTGATTTATTGCTCTCAATTTATAAGGATTTGGGTCAAGGTATCTTCATAAAAAAATTCATTTAAGTTCCCTTAATGACATATTAAATTTTGAGGATTTTCCAATCTCATTTGATGGAGTTTCTAGATTTAAACTTGGAGACGTGCGAGTGGCCCTATTTATGTTGATTGGAACTGGTATTGGCTTCGTGACTCTTCTTGATGTAGTGCTTGCTGAAAAGTGTATATGTTATGATATGTGATTAAGTGATGACCATTGATTAGGTTGTACAAGCTAAATGTGTGATAAACAAGTACAGGACTAAGTGTCACACGATAACAAGAATATCGTGGGAGCCACCTCTAGAACCCAGGACTGTTACTTTGCATGGTCAATGAGTAAGTGCCACATGATAACATAACCTTCATGGGGGCCACCTCTAGAACCTTGCACCGTAACTTTCTAGCTAAGGACTAAGTGCCACACGATAACGTAAACCTTCGTGGGGGCCACATCTTGAACCTTGAACAAAAGATTGTATGAGCCACCACTAGAACCCTGTATCATTGACATGTGTGGTCAAAGGCTAAGTGCTAAGCAATAGTGTGATTGCTGGGCAAGGGCTAAATGCCACATGATAACGTAAATTTTCGTGGGAGCCACCTCTAGAACCTTGTGCCAAAGACCGTGTAAGCCACCTCTATAATCTTGAACTATTGTCATGTACAGTCAAGGGCTAAGTTCTACATAGTAATATGATTATGTGTAAGACATTGCTATACAACTTTGAATTTGTTTATGGAACGTTGGATTGAACTATTGATATAATACGCCTTATAATCGGGACCTTTGTAAGTATTTGATGATTGATGTGCAATATTCCAACTATTAGATATATTGGTTGTATGCATATGTACATGAATTGTGGAACTAGTAGTCGCCAGACTTTGTGATCTACATCTGGTGTTTGAGTTCGACCATCTGAGACTTTATGAAGTCTGACTGTCTAAGACTTTGTTAAGTCTAACCATCATCAGATTTTGTTAAGTTTAATCGTCTAAGACTATGTTACATTTGACTTGAGATTGCTAGCTCTAGGTGAATTTCTTCATAATCAAGGCTTATGGGGTAGACTCATTGAACAATTATAATTTTGTAAGTCCCTAGATGATGTGCGTTGCATATGATAGGAGATTCCACATGTGATGACTTCGAAGCACGCTTTTTGGAGGACATGGAGGCCATAGCTGTAGATCTCGGAGTTTAGTTAGTTTTATAACCAATTTTTTGTTTAGCCTCTTGTTTACATAAACCTGGGATTGTTTATAAAATATGTTTGATGTAAAATGAGTTGTCTTGCTTTTCTATCTCATGTTTAATGGTTGTTAGGGGATTGTTTAATTCGCTTCCGCATGTGCATAATCGATTGGGTCAGCAACGCGTCCTAGGAACATCGTAATTTATTCGACCGCTGTGAGATGTGCACACTCTCAAGGTTCAGGACGTGACAATAGTATTATTGCATGTATTGCCTTAGAAATTAATGTTTAAGTTTGTCTAACTTATTATGCATATCATGTAAATTGCATCATATATTACGTAATCATATTACATATCATGTTTGTACATATCATATTGCATGTTATTTAATTAGCAAATGTGTTCCATGTAGCTTAACGTTCCATTTAATTACATTTACATATCATATAGCTCGCGTGTTAGGCTTGATAAGATGGTCTCATATAGTATACAATTATTAAAATTAGCTCAACATTTAAAATTGCATGATAGGTTTATATAATTGATACTTAATTCACATGGTAGTGGCATTAAATTCTCATTTCATCTAGGATTTGCATATTAGATTAAATCAATTAGGATTTTACGTCATATACTTTACATTTTATAAATTGCATTACATTTAATTATTGCGTGCTTATTCGTGCCGCATGTCATTAGAATTAGATCTTTTAAATAATTGCTTTCTATGTTAGGATAGTTGAAATATTATACTAGTTAACATAATTCATTTAGCATAATTGCATAATGCACACTTTACATTTTCGTTGCATTTCTTTCATTTGAATAAAGTGAAACAGTAAAAAGATCATTATTTGCTAATGCATGTTAATGAAAACCCCATGTCGCGACCTCCCCGAAGGTGCACCACCTAGGATTCGGCTAATGGATTGCTAAGATTAAACATAGCTCGAGCTCTCCCAAGCCCATACCAATTCGCGATTTAGATATCACTTTTTGACATGCAAAGCATTTTCAATTTGGAGTCGCCACTAATCTAATTTTAGTGGGTCGATTAGGAACCCATGTAAAGTATTGGGAGCTATGCTTTACTTCTACAAACTAGATATCTAAGGGATTGGGGACTTGGTTATGCTAGATTAATCTAACACCCTTTCGGTACCTTTTCACTTATTTCCAAAAATCGACAGGCAATTTGGATTAATTTTAAACCTATCCCTAACATGCAATGGTGACCACACGAATACTCAAACATTAATAAAAAGAAATTCAAGAAAGGAACGAAATGACAAAACAAATCAAAAGATCTAATATACCATATTTAATAAAATAAAATCTAATCTAATCAACTAAAATATCAAATCAAATCAAATCTAATAAAATCTAACTAAATTAAATCCAAATAAAATCAAATCAAATCTAATAAAATCTAACTAAATTAAATCCAAATAAAATCAAATCTAATCTAATCAAGTCAAATTCAAATAAAATCTAACCAAATCAAATCCAAATAAAATCTAACCAAATAAAATCTAATGCAATATATGAAATGCAATTTTTTTAGAATTTTTTATGAATTAATTAGCCTAATTATCCGTAGTTAAATATCATACAATCTAAATTAGGAAACAATATGTACTAATTCCTAATTTAAACTAAAATCTATTCAACCAAGAATAACATCCTAGAATGCAATCTAGCTAAAATTATCCTAACAAAAATATCTAATATGCAACCTAAATTAATTATGCAAATTAATCTAAACGTGAAAATTAAACTAAACATGCAATTATCTAAATGTGAAACTTTAAATCTAAATATGCAATTTATAACGTAAACATGCAATTAATCTGAACATGCAATTCTTAATATAAATGTGCAATTAATCTAACTATGTAAGTAATTTAAACATGCAAAGAAGGTAAAATAAAATCAAACCAAATCAATTCTAATAGCACCAAGATTCACCAACAAAGGTTCGCGCATAAAAATCGATAAATTGATCTTAAGGCTTAAAGGTCAAGATATCAATTTTATAGATTCCCGCTCAATTAATTATTCTATCTAAAGCCTTATAGATTGAATAAAAAATTGTGCGCGGTTGCAAATCGGAAAACAAATTCCAATTGATAATGCATATCACCCAAATCAAGCAAATTAAGCAACAACATGCTACTAATCAAATATTCAAATCAACTTGGGAAAAAGAATTTTTTTACCAAATCTTTGGGATCATCTCTCCAAATTTAAACCGATTGCATCAAACAAATGCGGCGGCTAGAGGTAACGCTCGGCATTGAAGTGGCCAATCACGCGGCTTGAGCGAGAAGCTGCGAGAAAACAACAAATTCTCGATGAACAAACAACAAAATCAGGGAAAAAACACAAGTAATTTATAAGTGCTTATCTTTTTTTCGAAACAAAAACTTGCTCGCTTGTGGCCATTGGCAGTAACGCTTGGAACCTCAGAGTGTGAACAACGGCCACGTGGGATAAGCGACGTCGAAGTGAAGAACCTCCAATCACAAGTTTAATTAGTAATGAGGCACGCGGCCGACGTGAAGTGATTTAGCTGAACAGAGAAAAAAGTTGCTGAATTTTTTCTTGCTCGTGGCTCTCCCCCGTTTTTCTCTCTCGGCGCTGAACTCCTTCTTTTTTCCTTCAATCCAAAGTCCTCCCAACCAAAAGTTCTCTCAATGTGGTCGTGTATTCAATGTGTGGCCCCCCTGATGCCCCTACGTCCTTCTCTATTTATAGGGGTAGAGTTTGCCCTAAAATTTTAGAAAACTGAAGAGATCGCGCGTATATGATATCTTTTGAAAGATTGGTGCACATCCATTAGGCTTCAGATTTCCTTGCGGATCAAATATCACTCTGATTCTATTTTTTATCCATTAAACATACTAACAAAATATCCATCAAGATTTGAATCTCACACCTTATAGAAACTCTTTTGATTGCATGTACGCCGGCACGTGGTAAAATTATGCTTAGACCATGCGATCTACACTTGATGCAAAAATTGAAACTATGCAAAATGCTCCTAAAACTATATGCAGTTTTATATATATATATATATATATATATATATATCAGGGATTAAAGTAAACCCCTATTTTCTATGCAATAAATGAGGCGCCAAAATTTAGGTGTCAACACCCCATTACAATTGTTGGTTATTTTTTTCTAACATCATAAATGTTTGTGTTACTATCGAGATAAGTCCACACTTCCCATCTACATAATTGATTTAATGCTTTTTTATTTGTATGTTAAATCATGTTTGTACAAACACGTGATTACCTCATATATTAGATTATTAGAACTAAAATTAATCCAAACCATTTGCCAAAGTATTTTCACGAAATAAAAGGTACCAAAAGTACGTTAGATTAATTTAGCGTAACCAAATTTCTGATCCTAAACTCTCTAATTCATAAATATAAAGTATATTCTCAATATTTACATGGAATTTTGATCGACCCATCACAAATAAATTAGTAACGACTCCTAATAAAAAAAATGTTTTGCATGCTAAGCTCCGTTTGTCAAAGTTAATCCAAACTGTCTGCTAAAGTATTTTTCACAAAATAAAAGGTACCAAAAATATGTTAGGTTAATTTAGCGTAACCAAATTTCTGATCCTAAACTCTCTAATTCATAAATATTAAGTATATTCTCAATATTTACATGAATTTCTAATCGACCCATCCTAAATAAATTAGTGACGACTCCTAATAAAAAAAAATATTTTGCATGCTAAGCTCCATTTGTTCCGCAAAAATAACTTTTAAGAAAATATTTTCCGGATTTTCCAGCGTTCATTTCACAAAAAATAAGATGGTTAAGGAAAATATTTTCTACCAATGGAAAAATATATTCAAAAGTGGAGAAAATATTTTTCGCTTTTTAGAAGGTGTAAAACATTTTCCATATTCTTTTTTCCCCTTTAAACATTTTTCATCTTCTTTCGAAAGTGACTCATAACCAGCAACTAGTCAATGTAAAACAAAAACAAATGAGAGAAAATAAAAAATGATTTTTTATAATATTCCATAAGTTTCAAACGAACACCCAAAAATATTGTCATTTTTCAGAAAAATGACTTCCTGGAAAATATTTTCCAAAAATGCTACATTTTCAGTGAAACGAACATAGCCTAATAGTTTAAACCCTAAGTTGTGAATTGATATGTGTTTGGAAGAGCCTGAGTTAGGTTTAGTCATGATAATCCATTGGTCAACTCCTAGGTGGTGTTTGGCCAAAAAAAAATTCCTAGGTGGTGTACTGTCCAGAAAGGTCATGACAATCCATTCATGCATAAATGAATTTCGAGAATGGCATGTGATATTCCCAATATATATTTGTCATTGTAGTAGCCATGCCTTAATGGTTATTATATTAGTACTAGTCCACATTGTTGTATCTTATAAACAAATTGTGTCTCTCTACTACATGGCGCTACTATAAGATTGTCCTTGTAACACACCATTTGCGGTCAAATTTGGGATTTAGTATTGATAATTTCTGGTTTAAGTTAGTGGCCCGTGAATCTCGTGAATACCCAGGACTAAATCATGAGGGCGGTCCCCAAACTTTTGATAATTGCAAAAAAGTCCTCCGACTTTGGATATTTGAAATTTGACTCCTAGAAATTTGAATTCTAAAAAGAGCTTTTTGGTCATTTTCCCTTCTCTCTCTTCTCTCTCCTCTCTCCTCCCTTTTCTCCACCAAGTTTGTTGGCTTGTTCTTCCCTATTCTTACAATTTATTCATCACTTTAATTTATTGGTTGTTACATTAAACCGAATCATGCATATTAAGAACATTAACCTAAGTAACAAATCGGTATAAGTTTGGAATAGCTTGAACTAAGTTGAACTTAATAATCCATTAGCCAAATGTATCATTAAATGAGATCGCAACAATTACTAGCTTTGATAAAGGAGTTATTATGAAAGCTAGGCCTATCAATTGTGGTATGGGCTTGGGATTTGCTCTTTCAAGCCCAATATTTTTTCCGCTCGACTTGGCCCGCCTATATGAGCCCTAGAAATCACCTGGGACTTGGCCCTTTCTGCTCCCGCATGGTCAATGCAAAGGAGTCAATCAAAATGGCTTCAAATTTGGTCTAAACTGCTAACTTCTTCATCTAGGGAGTATCTGATGGACATTTGCGGAGGGAGTTGGATCATGGGGTAGCAGCCGTTGGATACCGTTTTCGAAGGCCTGGATTATATCACAATGAAGAATTGACGGGAAATATCAGGGTGAATAGGAGCCAGGAAAGGCTGAGGGCCCACGCGGCAATAATGAGAAGGCTTCATATCTAAGCAGAACCAAGTGAAGAAAAGGAACGACAGCCGGCCTAATTAAGAGTCATCCAGGAACTCATCGAACATATTCAATGAGAAGTATATCACAAGAACAAAGAGCATTGTTTGTTGAGTTACTTATCAAGAGTGCCCAACTGGCAACTTTTTTTTGGCTCATGAGAAATTACTTTTCTCTTGCATCTTGTGTCATTTCATTAATTTATGGCAATGGAGTGCTTAGGTGAACTCAGTCCAATGCGTTGACTATAAATAAGTTTTACATACTTTTTTTTGAACTATAGCCACTATAATTCAGTGATTTCAATGATTAATGTCTAATGTCGCGACCTCCCCGAAGGTGCACCACCTAGGGTTCGGCTAATGGTTTGTTAAGTGTGACTTAACTTGAGTTCTCCCAAACTCGGACCAATTCACGACTTTGGTTTCACTTTCTTTAAACATGCAAGATATTCAATTTGGAGCCGCCACTAACCTATTTATGGTGGGTTGGTTAGAAACCCATGTAAGGCATCGGGAGTCATACCTTACTCCTACGAACCAGAGATCTAGGACTCGGGGACTTGGTTACGCTAAATTACTCTAACGCCCTTTCGGTACCTTTTCATTATTTTCAAAACTTCGCAAGCAATTTGGATTCATTTTAATTCTACTCCTAACATGCAATGGTGACCACACGTATACTCAAATAAAAATTCAAGAATGGAATGAAATAATAAAACAAATCAAATCAAATAAAATCTAACCAAAATAGAATCAAACAAAATAAAAACAAATCAAATCAAATCACATCTAATCAAATCTAATCTAAAAAAAATCTAATAACATCTAATCAAATAAAATATCAAAGAATCTAATAAAATCTAACAAAATAAAATAAGATATGCATGAAAATCAACAAATCTAATGCAATATATGAAATGCAACTTTTTTTGGAATTTTTATGAATTAATTAACCTAATTATCCATAGCTAAATATTACCTAATCTAAATTAGGAAACCAAATATATGTCAATTCCTAATTTAAACTAAATCTTATTCAACCAAAGATAATATCCTATAATGCAATCTAGCTAAAAAATATCCTAACAAAAATATCTAATTTGCAATCTAAACTAATTATGCCAATTTTACCTAATCATGCAATTAATCTAAACATGCGATTATTAAAATAAACGTGCAATTCTAAGTCTAACATGCAATTTCCAATTAAAACATGAAATTAATTTAAAGATGCAATTTTAAACCTAAACATGCCAATACCATAATTATGCAACTAACCTAAATATGCAATTAATCTAATATGCGTGCAATGCAACAAAATTAATTCGAACATGCAAAATTAACTAAACATGCATAAAAAGCAAATTAAACAGAAAACAAGAAATCAAGCACCCCAAAAGTTAAATTCTAAAAAAATGATTTTTTATTTTTATTATTTTTATTTTTATTATTTTTAAAAAAAACGAAAATCACAAAAAAAAATAAATGAAACCGGGTCGGGATCTGAACAGGGTCAGTTCGGACCCGCCTCACGTGCAAGGATGCTGGCCCGAGTTGAAATGCAGAAAACACCCGAGAGAATTTTCTTCTATTTGGTGGCGTGACCGCCAACCAAAGTCACAAACGAATGGAGCCACCACTTCCTTTGACGTCACAGCTTGGAAAGAGAACCTCACAAACCAAAAACACGTCAAACTATACCAACTAAACGTCCACATATCAAAGGGAACAATCGAACCAACTCAAATATCCGAGCTAAGCAACAAAAATTACGCGAAGCAGAATAAAAGCATGGCAAGTTCACTCGAGCAAATCAACGTAATGAGGGACAATCACTCATAAGGTCAAAGGGATGTGAAATCTAGACCTATTATGCAAGCAAGACGAACAAGAAAGGACTTAGAGATAAATATAATCACCATAGAGGCATGAAAACCAC
Organism: Melaleuca quinquenervia; assembly: GCA_030064385.1. Taxonomy (NCBI): domain Eukaryota; kingdom Viridiplantae; phylum Streptophyta; class Magnoliopsida; order Myrtales; family Myrtaceae; genus Melaleuca; species Melaleuca quinquenervia. The sequence continues at coordinate 19,442,264 of CM057723.1, read as the reverse complement.
ACAAACCGACCAACACCTCTTTTGATTTGAATACCACAATAAGCCTGAACACCGGAAAATCACGAGAAACGACAAAGAACAAATTTCCCTACATGATTCGAGAACGACGGAGAATGAGTGCGCTCAAGCGAACTCGAGGCAAATTGTTGCTCACGCGTAAAGTGTTCCCGACCACGATCCTCAGGAAACCATGGATGAAGAGATTGTGACCGAAACTCACCGATCAAAACAAACAAAAGAGACCGTAGATGGGTTCACCGGAGAAAACAATTCCACGGTCGGTTCGCCGAAGTCGGACGACAATCTCCCTCTTTGCGTCCCCTTTCCCTTTTTATTAAAACCGAGTAGCCCCCCTCGTCAGAAGAAGTCCCCCCTTTTTTGTGAGAAGAAGTCCTCCTTTTTTTCCTTCGTCCACTTCCCCCTAACCTTCTCTCTCTCTCTCTCTCTCTCTCTCTCTCTCTCTCTCTCTCTCTCCTCTTGCGTCCACTTCTCCTCCGAAAAAAATCTCCACTGTGTCCCCCTTTTTGCGAGAAGAAGTCCTCCTTTTGACCGCAGGAGTCCCTTGGCTCGTTATAGGAAGTAGAAATAATATTCGGTCCAAGACCGAATATTACATCCGAAATTTTATTTCCTCTTTCCCTTATTTCCTATTTTGAACCAAATATACTTCCCGATATTTCGCTCAATCTTTCTTTCTCGACTAAGGACAAAATATATCCGCCCAAGATTTCCTCGATATGCAAATAATAAAGATAAAAAATTAAATAAATAAAGAAAACAAAAGGCGCAAAAATTTAGGTGTCAACATCTAATAGAGAATGACCGATCACCAATTATCGTATTAAACTGGACTTTGAATTACAAGTGAATGGATTCTAATATGTCTGTAACCTCAAGAACTTTATAAAGTGGATTGCTAAAATAATGTGCAAACAGAAAATTGAAAACAAATAAGGAAATTGCAAGGGACTTCATTGAATCTAAGCAAAAGGTTTACAGGTTCCATTCATTTCGCGAAAAATATAGAATCTCTGGAAAATATTTTTTAAGAAGTTATTTTCTCAAAAAATGATAATATTTTCTTGTGTTTACTTGAAACTTAAAAATAGGCTGGAAAATATCCGTTGTTCGATAGAGAAAATATTTTCCAAACTTCCTTTGTTGCCGAAGCAACGACTATGGCGAGCTGAACCGCAGTTGAACGAGGCAGAGAACAGAGCTAGTCAGCTTCTTGTGGCGTCATTCTCATCGAGCCATGGAGGGGAGACGACGGCGTGGGCTGCAAAGCCACGACGACACAGGAGTTCGGGTGGTGTTGGAGGTAGCTAGTCACGACAAGCTGAGGCGGAGCTCAAGAGCAACGTCGATGGCAATTAGCAGATAGAAAGCGAAGCTCGGAGGTGGAGAAGTAAGGAAGCATCAACGTCCATTCGCCCACCAAAGAGGAAGAACTACGGAGAAGGAAAGAAAGGAGGCAGCATCGCGGTGAGCTAGGGCAAAGCTTCGAGCGGCAGACGCAGTGGCACAGAGGAGCAAACACGGCGTGGAGGAGTAGCAAGGTCGGGCCGACAAGGGACGAAGAACGGCCAGAAGGAAGAAGAAGAAGAAGAAGAAGAAGAAGACCTCATGTCCGCCGAAGGAAAAAGAGAGAAAGAGATAGATTGGACGAGGTGGGCAGTTGGTGGCCCCCTTCACACAGCCACAAAGAGAGAAAGAGAGGGTGAGAGTCAATGGTGGGGTCAGCAAGGGAGACGTGTGGGAGAAGTGAAAAAAAAAAAAAGAGGGGAAAAGAAAGAAATGCCAGTACATTGAAAAGGGAAAAAGGAGAGGGAGAGAGAGGAGTTCGGCTGGGAAGGGGAAAGAGAGGAGAGATGAGAGAAAATAGGGAGGTTGTTACAATCGCAACAAAACCTAAGGAGCAAATCTTAAGGACTGGAAAATGTTTTCCTATTTTCTTTGATTTTAGAAGAATATTTTTCATTGATTGAAAAGTTTTTTCCTTTGCAAGTTATTTTTCGCCTCCTAAATATCACAATTTTTGGAAAATATTTTTCTTTCTGTGAAACGAATGAAGCCTTAAATGTCATGTTTGGTTGATGATTGAAATTGAACATAAACTTCTTAATGGATAGCAAAGAAGTGCGTAGAGAAAGTGTAAAGTTCACCCGACATGGGTGGAAAGCTTTCATAGTCAGAGAAAAACATTGGAAGTGAGAAACCTAATCTAATTTGAATTTGAAATTCCAAGTTAGATAGATTAATCCCAAGATCAATCTATTATAAATGACATTTCCCTCTTCAAACTTCGATAGGCTCTTTCTAATTGTTTATGCCTCGACTCGTGGCATATTTCTTGCTCGTAGCTTTTTGTCTGAGCTGAGGAATATCGAGAGACGTACCTACTTTGATTTGTCCGCGTCTTATCGAGCCATTTCATCATGCATCATGATCTTCTCCCTCGAATATCTCAAAATGGCCTTGACTTACGGGCTGCTAATTCCTTAGTTACTATTATGATTTTTATCTCTCGGTCGGTCTATTCTCCCCGACTTCTTCCTGACTCAGAGCTTAACTCATGTGCATGATCGTGGCCAGATGTCATGTACTCCCTTCAACGCTATTTGTTGGAAACTCATGATCGATGAGTTCATCAAGCATTCCGTCGCTCACACTTGTGAATTGTACCTTTAGGGCCTTTATAATTCCTAAGATTATTTAGGCATTTCATCAATCAGTTCTGGGATGTACTGTTATGGCATTTATGGTTGGTTTCTAGTCATTTCATCAATGAACTCTGGATAATATTGTCATGACTTCATGATTGATGAGCTTATTTAGCATTCCGTGGATGAGCTTATGGACTCAGATTTTGGGCTTTGTGTCGACAATAAGACGATGCCAAATCAGTCAACATGATCGTTTATTTTTCCAATCATGAACCATGGAAAGCACTTCCGAACAAAAAACCAAGAACTATGGAAAGCACTTGGGTTGAACAGTCTCCTCGTTCTCCTCAAGCGATGTCCCCATGGTCTCCCTCGTGAACAGCATGGTCACCGCCATGCCCAGCAGGCAAATCCCACCCAATATGAGGAGCATGATTTCCATCCCCAACCTGCTGTTGTTCCCACTTTGGTCGTCATCCTTCGTGACCACGGAGAACACCACGGCACCAATCATTGCCCCCACCTTCCCTGCGGCCCCTGCAATCCCGTGGCACGTCGATCTAAATCGCGCCGGGAACAGCTCGGCCGGCAAGATGAACGTGGTCGTGTTAGGCCCACAATTGGCTAAGAAGAAGGTCAGGCCGAACTGGATTACGAAAAGGGTGCCCGTGCGGTGCCTCCAATATACGCATATCATGGAGAAGTAAACGACGGCCATGAGGACGAACCCGACCATTTGGATCCTGACTCGGCCCACACGGTCAATGAGGAAGACGGCCGCAAAGTAGCCAGGGATTGTGCAGCAGCAAGCCAGTATGGCCTGGAGCCTGGCGACCTCGAAGGCGGGGATCGCTTCACTGGTGTTATGGCGACTTTCAAAGATGTGGGACTGGCAGAGATTGCCAGAGTAAAAGACGATGTCGAGGAAGAACCACGCGGCGGAGCAGGCAAGGAGGTGGCGGCCGTGAAGGAGGAAGAACTGCTTGGAGAAGAGAGTGTATGATGGCGGGCTCGGCTGGAGGGGATGGTCCTCGGCGATCTGGCTTAAAGACATGTCTAAGACTTGTTCCATGTCTCGAGCAGCTTGGACCACATCTAGCTCCACCAAAGCTGTGTACCTAATTATACCATAAAAAAATATAATGTAAAGATTTATTCCGTCCACCCGAAGAGGTCTAGCAACGAGTCGCTATAGAAAGTTCAACGGAAAAAGTATCAAAAAAATTCCATACATATGTCAATTCAGTCTTAAATTATTCAACCGTATCATTGAATCTCAAATCTTTTGATATTTTGCCAATATAACCCATTCAGCTTATATTGACTAAGAATCGCTAATGTGGATTTTGATTATCCTGACGTGGCATGACCAAGGCTAACGTGAATGATTTTTTCTATTTTTATTCTCTCGTCATTCTCTTCTTTTTCTTTTTCTTTTCATTTCTTACTTTGCTTATCATCAATCCTTAATAATGGTTAGTGACGATTGGCTAGGGTCACCCTCGCCGACCTCAAGTGAGGTCACTTCGCCAGCCTTGTGGCAAGGCTCTCCCTCACCAAATCCGACAAGATCGGCGAGGCAGCCCCTCGCCAGATGCCCATGAGAGTGAACCTAGCTTGTGGTCACCTTTGGCCAATTGTTGGCCTTCTTCAAGGTCTAACCGCTAGCAGAGAATGAATTAAACAAAGCAAGAAAATAAAATAAAAGGAACTATATATGTAAAATTTAGAAATAAAAAATAAATAAAAATTGTTCATTTCATCGCCAGCTATTCCGTATAAAACAACCCGCATCCATGTCAATGATTTTCAGTTAAAATTGGTTGAATATACTACATTGTCAAAAAGTTTAAGATTAAATTGATACCAAAAGTTTAGACTAAATTGCTATATGTACAATAAGTTTATGATTTTTCTGGGACTTTTGCTTAAGTTCAACAATTATGATGATTGCCCACAATTCATGAAACCCATCTTGGGCAAGCGCTTCCTACAGGGACTGATCGATCATGGCACAATTTTCACACGTAGGAGCTACTACTGGCTAATTTTCCAATAACGACACTAATTTGAATATAACACCATTTGTAGCACGTTCGACAGAATTCACTACAAGAAAACAGCCGATTGCCGACGGTAAATTTGCAACGACAAAAAATCTGTCGCAAATTGCAACCAATTTTGCAACGATTTCATATATTTGTTGCCACTTTACCACGGGCAAAATTATTCCATTGCTAATTAGCCACCAAAGTATGGCCGTCGCTTCTTTGCAACAAATTTTGAGACAGACATCTCAAAAGTGTCGCCAATTAACGACGCTACTTAGGTCGTAACTAAGTTCGTCACTAATAAGCGACTAATAATATTGTTTATCGCCAATTATCCACGATTTTAGCAATGACTAATTTGTCAATCGCTATTTTGCAACGTATTATTAATTTGGTCACAAAGTAGCGACCACTTTTGCTACGGCCTGTACTTTTCGTGAAAAAATTGCAACACAGCACATTTGCCGTAGCAAATTTGTGATTATTACAAATAACGTCACTACTGTCATCACTAGTTTGCAACAATTTTAGTGCTTGTCCCTAATAAGCGACAATTTTTGCGACGACATATTTTGTCTGTCGCAAATTTGCGAATATAAAGCTGCCCTCGCATTTCAGTCGGTGTTATTTTGGACGAATAGCCCGAGACTCCATTTGCTCCTTCTTCTGTCCCCTCTAAAACCCTAACTGAGCTATGTCCTTCTTCTCTTTCGTAAGCTTTCTATTGTATAGATTTTGTGGTGTTGGGTGTCGTGTGGTGTTGGTGTATCATGCGTATGCACGGCTTGTTTTGTCGGAATCGTGTGAAGGACGGTGAGGTGGAGAGGCCGCCTCGACCCTAACCTCGCCCAGATCTAGCCAGATCTGGGCGAGGTGAGGTACCCAACGCCTCACATATCTACCTTCCTACGTATATCGACCTAGAGGGGCCCAAACACTACAAAAAAAATAGCAATTTAGGGACGGGCATTTGCTACGGTAAATTGCAGAAAAGTCATTGCAAAACTAAGTTTGCAACGACTTTAGCGACTACCAAATGTTCGGTCGTAATCCATGTTTTTTGTCGTTGCAAATTTACCGTCGGCAATCGGCTGTTTTTTTGTAGTGAAAATTTGCTGAAGTATACATGAAGAAGAAGTAAAGTTGCAGATTATTTTACATAATTGGCATATCTTTAATTTTTTGAGGAACAAATTGGTATTTTTTTGTGTTACGGAGAGATGAAAAATATGCACGTTGTTCATTTTGTGGGTAATATATATTTTAATATCCTTATGCCTATACAAAATAGAAATTTTTTTTAGCCATGGTCATATATATATTTTGTAAATATATTCTTGACGTGTCTATTGTATGGGTGATTGCATTATAGTGTGTACATTGCCGACTTGTTACAATTTATTAATATATTTATGTATTGTAGGTACGTACGTGTCTAGTTATAAGGGAAACAATTCAAGTGAATGTTGCACTTCTTGTGTACACGCCGACTTTAGAGTGAAATCCCCGCAATCATTTTGAGACCCAGGTAAGTATTATTGACATGTTGTTAGATGAAAGTGTTAACATACTAGGTTTTGGTAGATACCAAATATATTGGACAACTGAGAATTAGCGCGTGTTGTTTGCCTTGTATACAGAGACAATGAAAGGATCCCGGTATTGAATGTATAATAAAAACTTACCTAACGGTCAAGGCTTGACCGATGAGTTTCATGCTGGGGTTGATATGTTTTTAGAATTTGTCAGTAGTCAAGTTGAGTTCATGGATGGGAACAAGTTACGTTGCCCGTGCAAAAAGTGCAATAATTGTAAATTCCATTGGTTAATATCGTTGGCGAGCATATATGTATATTTGGGTTTACCCCAAATTATTATAATTGGACTTTTCATGGTGAACCATTTATGTCTGATGAAGCAAATGTAAGCTGCGAAGAAGGTACATATGATAACCACCTGAATCCATATCAACGGATGGTTATTGATGCAGCTGGTCATAATTTGGCTTGGGAATCCAATCATGCAAGCACTAGTCAAATTCCTCATGTTGATCATGTGTTCCCAAGTCATCCAGCACACATTGATGGTATGATAGGAACAGAAATTAATGAGCTGGTTAATAATCAGTTTCGACATGTTTTGAGAGCAGCAGATGAACCTTTATGGTCAGGATGTGACAACCATACGAAGTTATCTGTTACTGCAAGACTGCTGAATATCAAGTCGGAGCACAATGTGTCAGAGAATTGCTTCAACTCATTCGTTGATGTAATGCGAGAATCATTACCAAGGGATAACATACTGCCAACTGACTTTTATGATATGAAGAAATTAGTTCATAACTTAGGGCTTCCATACGAAATGATTGATGTATGTATCAACGGTTCTATGTTATATTGGAAAGATGATGAGCATGTGGATGTTTGCAAATTTTGCAACAACCCTAGGTTCAAGAATATCAAGAGGCATGGTCAGCGGCAAACTCATATACCATTGAAGCAAATGTTTTACTTGCCATTGATTCCCAGATTACAAAGGCTTTATGCGTCACAAGCCACTACTGAACACATGACTTGGCATTCAAACCATCAAACCGAAGAGGATCTAATGTGTCATCCTTCTGATGCACCGACATGGAAAAATTTCGACAGAACATACACTCATTTTGCGATGGAGCCCCGAAACATCAGGCTATGGTTATGTGCAAATGGATTTGCCCCATTTGATCAAACAGGAAGTAAAATTTTATGTTGGCCAGTTATTCTAACCCCGTACAACCTTCCACCAGGGATGTGCATGAAGACACCATACATGTTTTTGACTGTTATTGTGCCTGGGCCAAATAACCCAAAGAAGCTGATAGATGTATATTTGCAACCCTTGATTGAAGAGCTACAACGTTTGTGGAATGAAGGTGTCCCTACGTACGATGTTCATACTGACCAAACATTTCTACTAAAGGCTGTTCTGCTTTGGACGATAAATGACTTCCCAGCTTATGGAATGTTGTATGGGTGGAGCACAGCTGGTCTCTTAGGATGTCCAATTTGCATGGAAAGATCTAAGTCGTTCAGATTAAAACATGGTAGGAAGTGTAGTTATTTTGATTGTCACCGGCAATTTTTGCTCGTCAATCATTCTTTCAGAAGGAATAAGAAAGAGTTCGTAAAAAATAGAGTTAATCGAACACCTCATCCATTGAGGTTGACAGGGGATCAACTATGGGAACGCGTGCATTTCTTTCCAACTGTTGTAGAATATCCGAATGGGGCAACTTATGCGTATGGCAATTCGCATAAGTGGACTAAACGCAGTATATTCTGGGATCTCCCTTATTGGTCGACCCATAGTATTCATCATAATCTTGATGTCATGCACATAGAGAAGAATGTCTTCGAAAATGTGATAAATACGGTGATGGATGTTAAAGGAAAAACAAAAGACAACTTGAACTCACGAAAAGATATGCGAGATATTTGTGATCGGCCAACACTAGCTATGGATGCAACTAGCAAGGGACCAAAACCAAAAGCCATTTATACGTTGAACAAGGAGCAGAGACGTGTGCTTTGTAATTGGTTGAAAACAGTGCGCTTTCCTGATGGATATGCTTCGAATATCGGGAGATGTGTTGATTTGCATGAATATAAGTTGACGGGAATGAAGAGTCATGATTGTCATATATTTATCGAGCGATTACTTCCGATAGCGACAAAGGAATTTCTACCGCACTTTGTATGAGGTGCTCTTACAGATTTAAGTAATTTCTTGCATGACATTTGCTCGACAACGTTAAAGTCATCGCACATGGAGAAACTAGAGAGAGATATTCCAATTATTCTTTGCAACTTAGAAAGGATATTCCCTCCGTCATTTTTTGATTCAATGGAACATCTGTTAGTTCACTTGCCTTATGAGGTAAAAGTTGCAAGTCCAGTCCAATATCGATGGATGTATCCATTTGAGAGGTAAAAATTATATTTTGACGCATTTTTTTCCTGTTATAAGTGTAAAATGTTCCTACTTGAATTTATAATGGTATATTAGGTTCTTATATCATTTGAAGAAAAAAGTGAAGAGCAAGTCACACATCGAAGCTTTAATTTGTAAGGCATATATTGTGGAGGAAGTGTCAACATTTGCTTCATACTATTTTGAGCCACATGTGCATTGTAAGAGGCGGAGATCTTGACGGAACGATGAGGGCTCAATTAATCCCACTTGCAAGGCTTTCTCCATTTTCAACTATCTTGGTAGACCGAGCGGCGCATGTACTGTTCGTTATTTAACAGGCAAAGAATGGCATGCAGCGCATACATATATCCTGTTGAATTGTCCAGAAGTGGATCCATATTTCCAGTAAGTGTACATTTGCACGATGATTCACCGTGGTTCGTTGCATTTGTTTTGTAATAACTTGTTTCAAGTATGAACGGTTTTTTTAGGATATTCCAAAACTTACATGCCGGAATTCCGCCGAACGAGTTTGATTGTTTGTGCAACGAAAAATTTGCTGAATGGTTCAAAACATTTGTAAGTCAGCATTGCATTATCAACATTTTTTTTATTCATGTATACGCATTAGTTGAATGAGTATATATGGGTTTGTTGGAGTAGGTTGAGTGCAATATTCATCAAGATGAACATCAGGGATTTCTACGACATCTGTCATTTGGACCACAAACCAGTGTACGGTGTTGGCCAGCATATTTCATCAACGGGTACAATTTTCACAGTCAAGTGTATGGAATGGGAAAAACCACTATGAATAGTGGTGTTTGTGTGCAATCAGGCGATGATGGATGTTTGAATGAGGATTTCTATGGATTGTTGGATGAAATCCTAGAGATAGAATACACTAGACCACTCATGCGGGTCGTGTTATTTAAGTGCACTTGGTTCGACCCTATCAAAGGAATGAAGGTGCATCCGAAACTTAATTTGGTTGAAATTAATCAGAAGAAAAAGTATTTGAAATATGAACCATTTGTCTTGGCACAACAGGCAATTCAAGTTTATTATGCATCATATCCTAGCCTAAAACGGGACAAAGATGATTGGTTGGCTGTATGTAGAATGACAGCACGAACCAAAGTACATGTACACTGGAAGGATACAACATATCAGCAAGATGAAGTTCGAAACACGGGCGATACTGAGGAATATATTATTTCAAGTTTACGAGATCCATGTGGTGCCATGGTAGATGTTGATCCATCTGAAATTCATGGTTCAAATTTACAAATTGATGAAGAAGATGATGAAGTTGAGACAGAGGATGAAGAGGCTAAAGATATTTGGTCAGATGCTGACCATAATACTCCAGTCGAAGACGATTATAATGACGACGACGATGAACAAGACGAAGAGGATGATGATGATGACGAAGACGAAGGTGATGACCCAGTCGAAGATGATGATGATGATCAAGATGAAGATATATGAAGGTCCATAGGAATTGCAATATTGTGGTGTCCCTTACATTTATGGGTTGTTGCTGTTAATTGATACCATGTAGTTTGTTATTTAATTTACCATGTGTGATCAGTAATGAAACATGGTGGTGGTTGTTTTTGCCATTATATTTATAGTGTAATAAGAATTTCTTGTTTATCAGGTACAACATTAGGAATTAGAACTATAGATCCTAGCCAAGCCAGTACAAATTAGCGACGGTATATGCAAAAGTCGTTGCAGTGTGTGAAAACATTCTCACGCACTTCGCTAATTACCGACAAACAAAAGGGAATTGTCACTAATTTGCGACGAGCCAGTAAAAACATCGTCACACATTTGCATTCACAATAAAGTACGAATCGCAAAGGTGCAACGACAATAGAGAGTTGCAAGTTTTCGACGGAAACATTAAAGACATCATCGTAAATTAGCATCGGCAAGTTTAAGTAACCGTCGCAAATGTGCGACAGTTTGTTTGGAAGACCGTTGCACCAAATCTGCGACGGATTTTAGGCATAACAATTGCAAACTTGCGATAGTTGCTGTAGTAACCGTTGCACTTTTGTAACGCATATATATTCTACCGTCGTAATTTTGCAATTTTAGTGCTAAAGGTCGCCAATTTGCAATGGTAGTGTAGTGTACAGTGACAATATTGCAACTGATGTGTACTATCGCAAAATTGCGATGGACGTATTACGAATTAGTCGCACAGCTGCCACGGTAGTCAAAGAAATAGTCGGAACATTGCAACGGTAAGTTCAGTAAGCAATCACAATATTGCGACGGTTATTTATTATATTGTCGCAAACATCAACGAACTTTTGACTGTCGTAAAGTTGCGACTGTTTGTAAATACAGTCGTAACTTTGCAATGGATAATTGTTTTATAATCGTTATTTTGCGATGCTTGGAAACTATGTAGTCGCAAAACATCAATGACTTGGTTACAGTCACGAATTGCAACTGCGGGTGAAGACAGTTGAAAAATTGCGACTATTTAGTTACTATGTAGTTGCTAAACTGCGACGCATGGTTTTGGCGGTTGCAAATATTCGATGGTTGGTTTAGTTAATAGTCAAAAGATGCAACGTTAGGTTTGTGTACTGCGACAAAGGTGACACGGTTTGCAAGTTGCAAAATATTACAATTGGAAAAAGTTGTGTAATATGGCGGACCACTCCACTATTTTAGTTAATAACATCGGTTGTGTAACAGGAAATGTTCTGTTAGCATTCACAACACGATCTTTACAATTTTTGTAAAGGCTTTATTAATAGGACGGAATTATATAAGTAGAAATCCAATCGATCTTCAACCTTAATCACTAGGATCAGGGATTCCTTAAACCGATGAATCTCATGGAGGAACTAACTCGTAACGAAATATCTTAATTGGCAAGTGATTCTTTTGTGGTGATTATTAAAATTTTTACTGCATGACAATTTCGAACGTAACTATTTTTCAATTTGAATCAAGAGGTTACAAGTATGAAGACATGACAATTTGATGATGCATATGAATATTTACTGTAATTTGATGATGTTACCAAATATTGCCGCTCATAAATAAAGTATAAATTGTTATTATATGTTCAAAATACAAAAGTATAATACCCATTAATAAATATGGTTAAAAATGATCTTATTTGTACATTTTATGACTGACACACCATCATCACTTTAAAATTTTCTCAATAAGCTTAGTCTGAATAATGGATAAAATTATACGCAAAGTTGAACCATTCGTTTCACGGAAAAAAAAAACATAATATTTTTCAACCAATCTTTTGTTTCATAAAAAAACAAGATAGTCGAAGCATTTATGTTAGTGCAATGGGAAAATGTTTTCCGCTTGAGCATATGTGGCCAAGTAATGTAAAATAAAAAATTTCAAAAAAAGAACGGCAACTATTTATATTTTCCGTTAAACATGCAAAATTTAAGTAAAACATAATTACATTATTGGAGATCTCATAGTTTCAGTAAAATATTATGTGCGAAATCCAATTTCAAGAAAGTAATTTAAGTGATATTTCACACATTGACCCTTCGGTTTTACATGAAAAAAATGCTTTTTATGTAATAATTTTTATATAATTTTTTCCTTCTATTTGCGGAAGTTTAACATTGACTTCTACACTTATACAGGGGGACCACTCGACTTTTACACAAAGCGGGGACCACTAGTAGTTATTTTCACGCAGGGGGACCACTCGGAGATATTTGCTCTGCTAGGGTTTCGTCCGGCGAAACGTCCAGCCGCCGCTCTCGCCGGCCGACGGCCGCGCCGAACCGCCGCAACACCGCCGCTGGGCCGCTTCACCTCTGGTAAGTCTCTCAAAATCATTTCAAGGGCCATTGTGTCAAGGGGAGAACCCTTGTCCTGCACTGATGATCGAGGGGGAGAGGGTTAGGGTTAAGGTTAGGGTTCGGGTTCAGTCGAACCCCCTTCTTCTCGGCTAATTGAGCGCGTGCTCTCCACGGTCTCGTTGAGCGAGAGCTGCGATGAGTCTCGCGGAAAAATGACAGATCCGACGAGGAGGTAAGGGATTTTCGGTCAAACCCCCTTCTTCTGTGGGTATTTTGTTAAGAAGATGAAGTTTTTGCTTGTAATTGTTGATTGGGGTGGGGATTAGGGAGTCTTTCTACGTATATGGGGTTTTTTAGTCGTTGTTAACTATTGAGTGTTTGGTGATTGTCATGTTAGAGAAGCAGGTTGTACATGACAGAGGGCGACAGGGAGCGCTTGAGGCTGAATTTATTCTACTTCAAGTCTCTGTTCTGTAAGGTGAGTCTCAAGAGACGCTTGTTGCTGATCAGCGATTGAAATTCATGGCGATGCGTGTTGACATTGATGCTTTCATGACATGGAATGAATTGTGATTTTCCTATGGAAAATATTGTTAAGATGATTGCGATGCGTGTTGTTATTATATCGATTGGTTTGATTTGCTCGATCTTTCGTATCTTTTCAACCATGCAAGAATGGAACTACATCTTCATATTTAAGGCATCTTGATGCGCTTGGAGAGATAGTGGAGACCGCTTGTCAATCATGTACCTTTATTTACTATAATGTAAATTTAATGGGATAGACGTCATGAGTAGGCTGTTCATTGTCCATTTCATGATGGTTCAACTATGTTGGTGTAGCTGTGGTTGAAGCTGAGACTAATACGAAGGTTGTTCGTCCGCTGACGCTGCATTTGCTGAAATTTGGTTAAAAATGGTACGTTATTTCAGGTGTTTTGTTTTATTTTTGGCTGCAGCATGGTGAATTTAAATTGATTAATTTGCTGTATGTAAAAAAATAGCGTCCTCGTGGAGCAAGGCGGGGTGGTCGATGAGGCCGACGAGTTGCTGGAGTACGTTTGTTCACGACGCCCCCCCTTGAAGCTGAGACGGCCCCGACGAGTAGCACGTCCCCTGAACTGTCAGAACACCTTCAAGCAGCTGATGATGAGGTTGGACAACATGGACATGAAGCTGGACAACATGGACATGAAGCTGGACAGCATGGACAAGGAGGCGAATCACCCTCCGAAACTCAGCCCCCATATTCTGTCAGCCCCGAAGTCGACCATACACCTCAATCGGAAGGCCAAGTGTATCACCGGCGAACCGACGGGCCGCATGTAGGACAATCTTCATCAGTGGACCAAAGGACGAATGAGCGAGAAATTCCAGTGGTTGATTCAGAGGGGAGAAAGTTGATAAATCTAGAGGGTGATTTGTAAGTACCATATTTCTACTAGTGTACAAAATGTAATATTCGCTAATGCATTGAGCAGCATGTGAAATTGACAATTTATTTATAATGTTTCAGATTTGAAGAAACGTCGAATGTTATCAGAAAACTGAACAAAATAGTGAAAAACAGTTGGAGGGGGCCATATGCTACATATAGTAGCTTTCCAGACAGCGTGAAGGATTTGTGGTGGAGCGAGTTCCAGGTAAGTGGACGTATTGTTATATTGCATCCTAAGCTTATTAAATGGTTTTTTAAGTTAGTTGTATCTTTTGTTTGTGCAGCGACATTTTTTTTGGGCTGAAGAGCATGGGGAAGAAGTCGTGAGAATTTTCAGCAAGAAGGTTAGTGATCACATTAGGAATACCATGAATAGAGCGAAAACAAGACAAGAGCGGCCACTTTACATTTCAGAAGAAAACTGGACGGAAATTATGCGATTTTGGGAAAGTGAAGAGTATCGACGGTCGAGTGTCTGAAATAAGCAAAATCGAGTGGGGTGCTCAAGTATAGGTTCAGCCACATATGCAGGGGGTTGCATTACCATTGGGGAGCACAAAAGAAGAATGGTAAGTATGTTTAAAATGTCGGTACGTTAATTGGTCCAAAAATATGAAGGCTGTTTGATTTTCGCAGGCAAAGGAATTGGGGAGGGAGCCGTCCTTTTCTCAGACATTTGAACGCACCTTCCAGAGAAAAGACAAGAGCTATGTTAGTGACAAAGCAAAAGCTGTGAAGGTTAGTACATCACCCCTCAAGTAGGATTAGATGTTGTAGTATATTTTATAACCATTGTCTGTCAAAAAATGTAGGAAAAATTCGATGAATTGGTGCTAGCCAGTGCCGACAGCCAATGTGAGGGTGAGGGGAGTGATTCTTAATCAGGCGCCCTTATGGGTGGAGGGCTCGGGTGGTGTGAAGAGAGGCAAGATTTATGGCCTGGGATCATTGTCTAGACAATGTGCAAGAGGGGTTGTGGGCACGCCATCATCTAGTGGATCTCGTAGGAGGAATCAACATGAGTTGGCATTAACCGAAGAGGTGAGAAGGTTGAAGGAGAAAATTGCAGAAAAAGATGAAAGGTATATGTGTATGCAACGCGATATGCAACGGATCCTGGAACGTTTAAATATGCAATCGAGTGGGGACTATCATGTGTCCCCCATAGATACCATAAGATTCGAGCGTAATCATCATGGTTTGGCTGATGAAGAAGTTGCTGATGCATATGGGTTGGACACACCATAGGCAACACATAGGTAAAGTATTTGAAATATGGTATGCATTTGACATTTCCCAATGATGATTACTAATTTTGCCGTATTAATGATTTATGTTGACAAGTGCTAACATATTGAATAATAATGTAATGCGCTGATGTATCGACTAAAATTGGGGGTTGGTTTATAATTTTGCCAGATGTACGTGGGAAAGTCACATGGACTCGCACTTTTTTGGAGGTAATGTTTTTAATGAACATTTTGATTATTTTGTTGGCCTTGAAATCCGGAGTTCTAAAGAGTGAATTGTGTGCATGTGCAGAGTTATGATGAACGTCTGAAGAAGAAGAGGTTTGTTTTTTGGCTGGTCGTGGCTGCGGCTTGGTGATGATGCAGCAGGCTTTTGGGGTATAAGAGAAACTGAACAATGTTTATAGAAGTATATAGTTTGGTAGCTAATAGGTTGTAATTATAATATGTAATTTATACATTATGGTTTTATAGTTGGTGTTACGTTGTTTATTGTATGGCTTATGTGGTTAATATACAATGTAAGACACTGGTTTTCGTTTATGATATGGTAAGTTTGCAGTTGACCGAGTTATGGACAAATAAATTGTGCACAGGGGTTCGAAAATTGCTCTAGAACTGAATGGGTTGGTTAAGATGTTCTTGCAATATTAGCAACGGCAAACCTGTTTTTCATGTCGCTTATTTGCAACGACACATTTGTATGTCGATACAAATTTGCAACAAACATTATGTTTTGTTGCCGATTAGTGACGGTAAATGATGAACGATAAGTAAAGAGCAACGACAAAAACTGGGTGCGCTCATTAGTGACATCACGCAAAAGCAGTAGCAAATTTGCAATGCAAAAAGGCAATGGCATATCGTTGCTAACGAGCAACGACAGTATGCGGGTCGTCGGTAAATGGTGAACGGCAAACACACTATTCTACAATTAGTGGGTAGAATTTAGCAACAACTTTTTGCAACGAATAAAGCAAGCAATCGTGACTAATTTGCAACATTAGAAGTTCATCACAATTTAACGACTCTATTTGTAATGATCTCTTATTTGTAGCAACATTGCAACGAATATGTAGGTGTCGCTAATTAGTAACAACCTTCTTCCGTTGCAATGTTGCGATTATATCTATCGATGGTCCGTCGGTAACAATTGCGACGCGTTATTACGGACGAACATTAGGTAGTCGCTAAAGTCGTTGCAAAATCAGTTTTGCAACGACTTTTCCACAATTTACCGTAGCAAATGCCTGTCGCTAAATCGCTGTTTTCTTGTAGTGATTGTGAAGATTCTAAATAACCAAGAATTCGACGGTCGACACGAATTGTTTGGCACGACCGGCCAAACTTTGTTTTCGTGCTTTCCATCATTGGCCGAGTCTGTGGGGAGAATGTCTTGAGAATTTATGGGGACAATGTCCCTAGGAGGACCAACACAATCCCAACAACCAAACAACTCTCTATCAACAAGATTAAACGCTCAATTAAATAATCAATCCAAAAAACAAATTAAGCAAAGAAAGTTATGCGTATACCTCGCAGTTTCAGGCATCATCACCCGCCAGTAGTATGTTAATGCGGTGGGAACAGCACCCAGCATCAAGATCAATCTCCAGGCCATATCAATATCATCTGTCCTGCGATTGCTAAGGCCAAACATCCTGCACATAGCCATCGTGACAATCGAGCTCGCCAGGATGCCAAACCCTTGCATGGAGAAGACGGCGGCTATGAATGCGCCGCGCATCCTCTTGTTGGCAAACTCCGCCATGATCGTCGCCGAGAGCGGGTAATCTCCTCCAATCCCTACCCCAAGCAAGAACCTGAAAAGAATTTAGAGCGATCGTATTGGGAGTGCCCCAGGACAATTGGATAGAGATTAATTATGTACAGCATGACATGGCGGGGTCTAGCACTGCGATCACCTGAAGAACCCTAGACTCGCCAGGACACAAGCTCGTGTCTTGCCCATGGATAATCCGCATCCGATGGATCCGGCCATCATGAGCATTAAGGTGAAGCCATACACGCGCCTCCTGCCCATGCGATCACCGAGCCTGCCGAAGACGAGTTGACCGATCACAGTGCCGAAGAGGGCGACGGCCAGCATGGCTGCTTCAGCAGCAAGCTGGATTAGGTTGCCATGGGATTGGTAGTATACCTGTCCGAGCAGTCTCGTGATCGGCGGAATACAAAAGAGATCGTAGGCATCGGTGAATATCCCCATCCCTTTAACATGCATATTACCCAGAAATGCGGAGTTATACGAGTGAAATAGAACCATGCATTTCCATAAGCGAGATAATCGTCGACTTAAAGATGCACATAATAGCTAATTAATATGGATTCACAAAACAAAACGATCCATGTCGAGCACGGACAGAACTTTACCAGCCACAATGATGGCCTTGAAGTGGTAGTACTGCGTCCTCGCGGTGTCGAGCACGGACAGAACTTTCAGCGGCATGGTCGCTCGTCACTGGGTTCACTCCTTCAAGAGACAACCTCCGAACGCAGCAATCAAATGCTTTTGCTGCCTATAGTTATGGCCGGGTTATGAAGATGACGGAGGAGATAACACAAACTAATGAAGTGCGCATGAATGGGAAGCAACGAGGTGGTTTCCTTTGACGATGATGTTGCCGATACAGTCGAAGTGAATGGCTCGAGTCGTCATTTCCTTTTGCCTCTGACTTGGCGAGATCGAAATCGCGTCACATTATTGGACTATGATTTTGGGACGTACTTCATGACTTTTGGCCATTTGATTATCGCCTAATTCGTTAATGGTTGGAGCTGTGGCAAGAACAACGTCGTTATCTTCTCCAATCACACAAAAGTTCTTACGAAGCTTTTAAACAGGAGTTTCTGTCGGCGATTAGGTGAACTTTCCTTGCGTTGGTGCTTATGATGTTCGTTTCGAATTGGACGCGGATCATTTCGTCTGGGCTGAGGCAGCGACGACCTGCGTATTGACGTCCTCTTGGTTGGGTCCGCCTCTTTGGGGACCAGCTAATATTAGTAATAAAAAATAGTCAAAAAATTTTAACAAAGCAAAACGAAGAAAGTAAAGAGCTGCTGCCGTTGGTGAAGCGTAGGGGCGAGCACAATAGACCGCGGAACCCGAGAACCGTCCAGATTGGACCAGACTGGCCGGGTTGGTCCAATTTTTTGGAGTTTTGGTCCGGTTCACAGTTCCCAAATAAAAGTAGTTTCCAATTCTTGGTAGAGCGGGGACAGACCATAACCACTTCTCTGAGTTGTTTATTTGTTTAGGGCCAAAAGAGTAAAAAGATAAGTGATACGGCACATTCAATTCGAGTCTAATCTTGATGGGCCCAGTGAATATTTCTCTTCAACGTCTCACACTCAAGGCCCCAAGCTCTCCGCTCTCATTCTCGTTAATGCAAAGCGAATAACTCAAAGAGTCAAAGTTGAGCTCTTTCATGAGTTTCAGAGCGTGATTTTGAGTCTTTGCGTGTGATTTTTATTTCCCTATTTAGGAGGATATCGATTTGTGTTTGCCATGTTGGGACGAAATGATTATTTTTCTTTGAATTATGTCTTATCCAATTGGACCGTCTAGGAACTATACCAAATCGGTCCAGTCCTAGGATTAGTCAGTCCAATCCCCGTCCTAAAAATCGAGGACCGGTCCCATCGGTATGATTCCTGATTCAGGAGAGAAACCGGACCACCCTGAACCATGCATGCACACCCCTAGTGGAGCGAGAGCAAAGAAAGAGGAGAGAAAGACATAAGTGCACCCGGAGAGGAGCACGTGGAGAAGAAGGGAAGAGAGGAAAAAGGATTGTGGCTTTGCAATACCGATTCAACAGTTAAACGTTCTTGAAATTGGCTCAAATTTTTAGTATGTTGAGGCCAAGAGCTACAAGTTGATCGGTTTCGTTCGGAGAGAACCCTCTCCGAATCATCTCTCATTTTCTTCAATTTCGATTGGGGCGCTTGCTCCATTTGTATTAATCTACATTTATGGTGATGAAATACATTTATATTGTTAATGTTGAGCCTCCAATATATGACTATAAAAGAATTCTTTATGTGTCATATTATTTTTGGTGATTAGTAGAACTTTTTGGGCAGGCTGTGATTTTTTGCACATTGAACTCTTCATGTAAAATCTTAATACTATTGTTGCCTTTGTTTCTTTATTATTTCAACATTATGTTTATTTACTTGGAGGTTGTATTGCTGCTTGTTGCCGGGGCTAAGTCAATTTTGGTCAGTTAAGTTTTAGGGAAGATATAGATCTTGGATTGGGTTATCTTTTGGTGAATTGTTGCCTAGTTCTTCCTCACAAATTTGTATCAGAGTCGGCGTGAGTAGTTAAATTTAAAGGAGGAAAATAGTGGCATAATATTTAACTTAAAACCTAAATTACTCCATTTAAAAGCCTCAAATGGAAGATATGTTGTATGCAAAGCTTTGTATAATCCCATTGATAGTGATGAGGCTAAAGGAGACAAGGAAGACAAAAAAAAAAATGAGAGCAAATGAATTGAAAAACGGTGGGGTTTACTTGACAATAGATTAATGATAGTATTTTTCATCATTTTGCACAAGAGATGAAAGCACAACTTTTTGTAGAAGGAATTACAAGATCTCTGTGAGAGGAGAACCCCACAAAACGAAGCTTTCTTTTTTAATTAAAAGACTTGTAAGTTTGAAATACGATGAGCGAAGTAGAATGCCAAAACCCTTGAGTGGCTTTCAAGATGTTATAATCAATTGACAAATTTTGATATTGATCTTGGTGAGAAATTGCAATCATGTTAGTGGACACTTTGTGGAAAAAATTATAAGACTTCTATGAGGGTGAATCCCACAAACAAAAAGCGTTTTTAGTTGAAGGACTTGCAAATATAAGATGGAAAGAGGGAAGTAGCATGCCGGCACACTTGATTGAATTTCAACATGTTGTAAATTAATTGACAAATCTTGAAATTGACTTTGGTGAAAATTGCAATCGTATCTATTGTTTGGTACTCTTCTTAATAGCTAGGACACTATAGTTGTGGCATTTAACAATTTGCTTCTTTCAGTGTGCTTTCAATGAGTATAATTGAGGAAAGCCTTTCAATGAGAAATTAGGAGAAAAATGTTACAATTGTACTTCTAAAATAGAGGTTTTTGTCACGAAAAACGGGGTGAGAAGTTAATCAAGAAAGTTTCGAAGTAATGATATAAGAGGCAAATAAAGAGGAAGGTTGAAATCAAGACTAAGGAGGAGTATGAAGTGTTACAATTGTAGCAAGATGAATAGGTTACCATGAAAGTTACATCGGATGGAGATATTATGTTCATCCATCACAAAGTTTGTGTGACCTTACATACCAAGACTCTAACTAGTTTATTGATCTATGCAGCTTCATTTCATGTCACTTGGTATGACTACTTTACATCCCAGTTCAGCAGTGATTTTCGTTGTGTTATGATGGAAAACAATGGTTTTTCGAAGGTTATTCGCATGAGAGATGTTTATCTATAGAATAATGTTGATTGTGATTTGCTTCTAAAAAATGTGAGACAAGTTTAGACATTTGACTTCACTTGATCTCCATAAATGCCTTAGATATAATGATGATTAACGCGATGCCTCCTATGAGGGAAAATAAAAAAAAATTGACTGAAAATCCCCTAATAGTGGCTAAAGGTAAAAAGACATGCACTCTCTACACCATACAAATTAAGTTAATTAAAGAAAAGATAAATACAATGAAGGACTCCTCACTTGACCCATGATATATGAGACTTGGTCATCTTAAAAAGAAAAAGCTTGAAACTTTTTTGATTAAAAATCTTCTAACAGTTAAGGAGAGAATTTGAAGGATTAATGTACTCATTGTCTAACACGTAAGCGACATAGGTTATCATTTCATAGTTCCTATATAAACACGAAATCATATATATTTAATTTAGTTCACATATATGTTTGTTGTATGAATACTAGAACACTTGGTGGTGCAATATACTTTGTTACATTTATTCATGACCTCTCTCAATGGGTTGTTTTTGAAATCTGAAGGCCAGGCCGTGTTTGATGCTTTCAAATAATTTCATATTAACGTGGAACGAGAAACGAGAAGAAGCTGAATTGTGTTCGAGCTGACATTGGAGACTAAATCAAGAAGAAGCTAAATCGAGAAGAAGCAATGGCTATAGGTTTGGAGATCTAGGTGCAAAGAAAGTATTAGAAGATGAGATGTGATTTTCTTTTAGCATCAAATCATTGAAGACATTAACAAGTCGGGAGGTCAGAGAATGTAGCTCAACACTTGGTTAGTTTCAGCCGAAGTCCTCTTGCCAGAAATAATGAAAATGGTGAAGTCTCAAGGAAGATTGATTCTTAGCTAAAACAAAAAAAAACATAATTGAGTCGGAACAATCAATTGAGCGAGAATAGCCCATAAGCAAAAGGAGTCAGTTGAGTAAGAACAACTAATCCAACCTCAACTGAGAAGATCTACAAGCAATCGTAAATCTTCATGGAGTTATCAACTGCATGAGTATATGCTGCTCACTGATGCAAGAGAGCCGAAAGCTTATGAAGAAGTTAGGTCATATGATCAAAAGAATGAGTGGAATGAAGCCATCCAAGTGAAGCTCAAATCCTTGCATGAAAACCACCCATTTGAATTGGTGAAGTTTCCTCAAAGCAAAAGAACACTAAAAAACCAAGTATATACAAGTTAAAGACATATGAAAATAGTTTACAACCATAATATAAGGATAGGCTTTTTATGAAGGACTTTTGTTTAAAGAAAGGGATTGACTTTGAAAAGATTTTTTGAACAATTCTAAAAATGCCGTTTATTCAAGTTGTTCTTGGGTTGGCCGCCAGGTTGAATGTAAAAGTAAGCAATTTGATGTAAAAACAACTTTTCTTCATGGAGACTTAAAATAAAATATATATTTATATAAATAGAGTATCCAAAGAGTTTAACGCTAAAGGCATAGAGCATTTTGTAGGTAGGTTAAGAAAAATTTTGTATAGTCTCAAACAAGCACCAAGGCAGTGATATGTAATGCTTGAATCATTTATGGAAGAACATGGATATGGTAGCACTCTAATTCTTGTGTCTATGTGAAAGACTCTTAGATAATGATTTTTTTATCCTCCCTATGTGAACGACCTGTTGATAGATTGGCATGAGGCTAAGAAAGATAAGAGCTTAAAAATGAGTTTAAGTATAGCTTTTGTAATGAAGGATCTAAGACAAGTTGAGCAAATCCTTAGCATGAGAATTACTTATGATAGGTAGAACATGAAATGTTGGCCATCTCTGTCAGGACCCTATCCCTTCCCAGCTTTGGGCACGAGACAGCCCCTGATTACCTTCTTATTTGGCCATAAAATTGTGACATCCCAGGCGAGTCACTAACCTTCAGCGCAACCAGAAGCGCGTCTCTTCACCTTCCTCGTTTGGTTCCTCCTTTGGTCACATGCTTCGCACCTACAAGAAGGTCTGTGGTGGTGTGAGATATTTAGATATCTTCGTGAGTATAACCCTAAATCCAGACTATGAAAGCTATCGCCATAAGGTCCTTAATCCTTAGGTCAAACTCCCTTGGATCTACTATCAACACCTCACTCGGTCATCAATCGCAGTGCACGCATTGGCAACCACTCTGGGAACTACGGTTTCTAACATGGCCTCACAAGCCCGACTAGCTTACCGTCCAGTCTATATAGCTTTCTAGGACTACTAGCTTACCACTCAGTCCTCAAAGCTCCCCAGTACAACAATCTTGCCTCGTACCATTCTCACACAGCTACTAGCCCTCTTTTTATCCAAGAACGATCGGTCTACTCCTCTCATCGTACAGCCCATCTAACCAAGTCTATGTATGAGTCAATCGGTCCACAACTGAGACTTGGCACAAAGCCAGGATTGTTCGCCACACTAGGTTTAGCCACATTAACCCTCTTCATGATGTTCGTAAATAACCAACAATTAATAATAAATAAATTCAAATAAATAAAATGCACAATTAAGATAATTAAATAATTTACTATAATTTGAGATTAAACAATTAAATACGGAATAAATATACAAATAAATTGCTATGAAATATAATAATTAAATGCTAAATTGCAGAATTAACTAAATAAATAACATTTAATCTCACATAAACAATAAATTAAATAACATCCATCATTCACACATTGCACAAACAATTAAACAAAATCCATCATTCACAATTAAGTAAATAAATCCATATTAAAATGGATACGACCATCCAAGATTGATATAAGACCTAAACAAAGTATCTAAATACTCGATTTACTTCCTTCAAAGATTATGGCCCAACAGCCACCTAATTGGACCGTCCCAATACGCGTTCAATGGCCACCAACGATTCGTCCAATCGTCATCTCATTGGCATAGTGGCTAAAGCCATAATTGGCTCTACGACTAAATGAAGGTCTTCTGACCATCATCTCTGGGTACACCGTCACTTTCAAATGTAGTCCTGTACCAATGACCATATTAGTCATTCCGACGATTACCATGTGATCCATGCATTTCTCGTCGTCACCACCAATGGGTTGACCATACGATCACCACAACCTACACATCAACTAATTAGACTATCCATAACCAGTCTTAAACCCTAACTATCATTCACAGGCAATCTGGTATTAACAACTGCATCAATATTTAAATGACCACTCAGTGATCCAAGCAGTCTAATCGACACCTCATAGGGCTCAGTCGACCACCACAACTAAATCAAGGCCTATCGGCCACTTAGTCGATATAATCTATTGTCGCCTTAATTCTGATATGAACTTGGCCCTACTTGGCCCGATCCACCTATTCACCTAATCAACCTAGTCAGTCTACCTTAACCATTCTACTAAAGCAGTAAACCGGCCTAGACCGAGGATAGGATGTCCACTCACTTGTTTGTCCACGCATCCCAAGCAACGGCTCATGACGACGCGCTTTCTCGCACTTCCGATCACACTCGGGCTTGGTGGGGCTTTCCAATCTTCTATCCGACACCTTGGACGGGATGGGCTAGGTCTGAGACAGCTCGAGACAGCTTCGGCGAAGCTCCGACGAGCTCTGGCGAAGTGTCACGAACCTCGGTCCGCCCTGTTCTGTGGACAGGTGGCCAGTCCGTAGGATCAATCTGAACGTCGTAATTGTAGTGATTTGCGGAAGCGAGAGAACAACACAGATACACTACTCTTCTTAAAAATTTACACATAACCATCGGTGATCTAGTGAGAACTATTCAACTTACATAACCCTATTTTTCAATGCCACCCCTATGAACCTCAAAATACGATTGGCCCTCAACTATGCTTCCACCAAGATCGATCAGACAGAGGGGCCTCAACTCGCATCTATACAACCCAAAATACAACAAGCAGAAAAAGGGGGGGTATACAACAAAAGAGATTGAGGGAGGACTACCTCTGCTAATTAGTCTAAGTCAAGAGACCTACGGGTCGATTACACTACCGTTCAGTAGTCTCGTTCGTTCTGGAGTCGCATCGCGTCAAACTCTTGAAATTGGTGCGAACCCCACCGCCTCTATCTCTACCTGGGGCTCCTCCTCCAGTAGCTCCTCCTCCATGGGCTCCTCTCCCTTATCCTTCCCCAGTGGCTCATCCTCCGGATCCATAACCGACACCTGAAATGGTTGGTGGTGGTGGTATGAGATATAAGGATATCCCAGTGAATAGAACCTAACCCCAAACTAGGAACTTTACAACTCTAGCGTCCCTATGGCCTCTCACCTTATCCTACCGTGTCTCCTTCAACAGACTCCCTCCTAGAGTTGAGTATTCACAATTTCGCCCATACCCTTAAACACTCCTTCAACCTCCACCATCTAACTATGAGTCCAACGGTCCTTAGCCGGGACTTGGCACTAAGCCCAACACATCTATTAGACTAATATCATCCACCATTTCACAACCCATAAATTTCAATTAAATAATTACATTAATATAAAAAATAATGATAAACTATATTCAAACAAATAAAATTACGATTAAAGTAAACAATGCATGATGAATAAATAAATGTCGTAATAAATAAATTACGGGGTAACGTAAATGATTAAGGCCGTCAAAAACCGGCCTGAGACCCTAAGTGGGCCTATCACTCACCTAGATTAATAACTGTCGCTATTCAATCACACGACAACAGTAAAAATCCGGAACCTCTGTCGTTATATAACCAGCAAATCGGCTCGATTGCCAACCAACTAAATTAATCCATCCACACCACAATCGATATCAATCAACGTTGCCGCCAACTTAGTCGTCCTATCCAAGCTACTTCATCAATCAATTTACTAATCACTTAGACTAAACTACTAAGGCAATAGAATGTCTAGTAAGGGTTAAGGAACCACTCACCTTAAAATCAAGTCCGCGAAGCGAGGAGCGGCAATGAACTAAGACAGCTCGGATCTATGGTAGCGACAAGAGGCGACGGAACGGCCTCAATTCCACGTTCGAAACGAGAACAGACCCGGATCATCAATCGGGTTGGGTCGCCGGGTCGGGTTCTCGGGTCACGGGTAGTTTCGCCAGTTTAGGAGCACGATTCTCCCTCTTCGACCCGAATCGGAGCTAGAGAGTAGCTAGGTTTTGAAGAGGGCTCCGAGACAGTTTGATCGAGGGTCGAGACGTCGTCAACGGTGGCCGGAGCTGGGAGTAATCACCCCGCGACGCCAGGGGACGGCGAACTGGAAATCCGGAAAAAGGGCAGAATCTCAAGCTTCAATCCATGATCTTACGACTAAATCGAAGGAAACCAAGGCTTGATCTAGGTTAATGGGGTCTCTAGCAACCTATTAGTGGCCTTAATTTCAAATGGGTACCCCTGGGGTGGCCGTAATTCCAGATCTAGGTTTCTAGGGTTTTTTTAAGAGTGTGCAATCGGACCGGGTTTACCCGGTTCCCGGACCGGCCCACCCGAAAAATAGGGTTGGAACCGGTTCCTGTTGAAACCGGTCCGGGAACCGGTTCCCAAAATTCAGAACTGGTTTAAACCGGTCCAGGAACCGGTTCCAAGGGATTACCAGCCCGGAAACCGGTTCTAGACCAGTTTGAGAAATACTTTGTGCGGCCTTCCAACCCACTTTTTGCAAGCGTCCTTCTCCTCAGCCCACTTCGCTCCAGCCCTAGAATCTCAATAAGATTGGAAAAGATCAGGAAGAAGGGGAAAGAATGGGGAACGAAGAAGGATTGCAGAAGTTGCAGAACTGCAGATGTAGAAGCAAATCTTCCTTGACAGAGCCAGCGCGATCTCAGGGAAGCAATAGCACGATCTCACGCATGGAGCAAAGAGCAAATCCAAAGAAGCACCAAGAAGGAAACTTCCCTTTCGGTGCGCATAAAGTCATAAAAAGAGAAGATGGAGCAAATATGAAAGAGGGAGGAGGGAGTCTTCCTTTTTTTCAAAAGGTGAAGAGGAGATCGGTGAAAAACTGGAATCATTAAAATCGGGGAGAGGAGATCCATTGTCTGGTAAGCCCACGGCGCTACGCTCGAATTGTTCGTCATGCTCATATTGATATTGTTCATCTTTGTAATCAACAAATCATATCTTAAATTTAAATGCTTTCATGTCGCTTCTTTTTATGCTTTGATAAAGGTACTGGCTCTTTGATTTATTTTCGTATTTGTGTTGCCTACGTAAGTTGCATGACAAAGTTTTAAAATTGGACAACAATTGGATGTTTGGTTTAACCTGGGAAGGATCACATGGAATAGACAAAATGTCGAGGGTGCAAGCCGAAAGGAACAAGAATGTGTTCTGGTTAGTTTTGCCCTTCCTACACACGTGCATACACACCCCCTGTTTAGTCTTCTTTTTCAATTTTGGTACTTAAGAGATAGACTGCTAGAGATCATGAAGCCATACAACTTTTCCAATATACTGTAATACATGTCATAGTTTAGAGTGTACTTATTTCACGAGAATATTGATTGATGCCAAAGCATGTTGTATAAATCACCCAAATGGCCTCGCCACTCTTTGAGATTGCAAATCCTAAAATAAGTACATGGAAGTTCTGCAAAAAGAGTTAATTGCTTGTTCTGTAGAGCATTCTATAGAATGCATGCTAGTAGATGTTTTTTTAGACTCTGGAACATCAAATACCCTTCTCATGGTGTTTGATTTTGATTCTTTTTTATGCTGCTTTTGCAGGCTATCCAGAGACCTAAAGTTGCTGAGTTGTCAAAATTTGGTCGTTAGTGAGTTGTCATTACTGTCTGATATTGAATTGTTCTCGCACTTACTATTTTACCAGAAAAATTTTAGACTTGAATGATGATTGAGCTCTATTGTATCACTAGTGCTATCTTTACCATTCCATGATTGAATTGGAAGCATTTAATGAAACTATGTTTTAAGAATGGTGGAAAGTTGCAGAGAGAGTATGAATGCATGTGAAGTATGAGTAACGTAACTAAGATGGCCCAATATAGTTTTTTTTTGTCACGAATGACAAAATATAATTTACGAGGAGAAAATTGTTGATGAAACTTTAGTGATGACAAGTTTAGATGAAAATTCAGAGATCATGATATAGTGATTCAAGTGTTTAATGTTTGCTTACTAGAGAATGTGCTAGCTTTGGTAAAGATTTACAATATATATTTGTCACGTTTATCTGTTATCCTTATTAAGTTTTTGACAATAACGTTTGCATCTTCTTTGGTACTTTTTTGGCCAAGCATTTTGTTTTCCCGTTTCTTTGTCCTACGTTACTAGACCCAATCCCAATTTCGGTTGTTGGTGTTCAGAAAAATCAATGATCATACGATGTTTTCGACAGGAGTATCAGTCCAATAATCTGAAGTTCAAATTCTGCATTCAATCTATTCATCCACCAGAAGAAGACCGGTAGAACCCAGGGATAGACGTATTATCATGCTTATATACATTAGATCTACTTTTGTGAGTTAACGTAAGATCAAGTGTTTCGTCACAGTACACGTTGGCTTGGAGTGTTTCTCCATAGACTGCACATAGTCTGGAATTGGGTATGGTAGAACAGTTAAAAAGCTGCTCTTTTTCAAGTTAATTGATCTCTTTTTATTTTTTTGTTCATTCATGAGCCAACACGTATTAATCCTAGAATCTGACTGATGTTAAACGCATTTCCTCTATTCTTTGTGTAGATACGCGTTGAGGGGTTTGGGTTGTCAATTATTTGGGTGTCGGTTGTGATTTTGATTTGCGTTACACACCGTGTTTATCTGGGTTCTATGCGCTTCTTGCAGCATGTGAATGTCCCGGTTCATGTGCCTAAAAAGGACGAGATTTGCTGAAAACAAAAGCGATTAGTAAAAATCCTTTCATTTAGACTCAACAGCCTTGGCTTGACTGTAGCGACTAGTGTTACTTGCTGCTTCAAGTCTATTGAGCAGTCTTAACTCATCCATTGATCATTTCTCTTGGTCTTAGCTTAGAAAAAATGAAACAAAATGAACATCTTTTTTTTATCTTAGAGAAATATATATTTTAGATACTAAATACAACATGCATTTGTCTTTAGAAATGTATGACCAAAAAGTCTTGTGCCAACCTTTCTTTTCATTTCTCACATGCATTTGTTATGCTTGCAGCATCTTGAGGCGAGCTCTTAATTTGTTTTATGGCATGTGTGATGTCTCAAATGCAAAGGACATAGTTGAAGAATTACTACAGGTATTTTCTGTAGATAGTCATACATGCAGGTAATCATGGGTTCAATTTGTCTCAATTGTGTTGTGGAGGGCTCTCGTTATCTTACAAATATAATGAGATGATGTAACTTCTTTATGGTTGCATAAGCTCCTTGTGTCAAGCTAGTGTCTCCCGACCATAGTTAAGGTAAATAAAATATCCATGAATATGTGTTTGTTTTTTTAACTGTTATGATGAACATTATTTTTTTCTGATAATTAATTTTCGATTTTCAATTTTTAGTCAATGGATCAAGATAATAACATGTCAATGGAAGTGGATGGACATAATGAATCTGCAACCATGGGCACGACAAACAAGGTGACGGTACCTAAGTCTCATCCTTCTTTGGGTAAAAAGCGAGTTAATCAATCAGACATATGGGATAATTATTTGAGAATTATAGATGAGAAAACACATAAAACAGTTAGGGTGAAGTGCATTCATTGTGGGCATGATTATGCGTATAATGTTGATCATGGAACCTCTACCATGTGGAAGCACTTGAAAAAGTGCAAGAAGTATCCTCAGGCAGATAAAAAGCAAATGTTGTTTGCATCACGTGACAAAGATGTGGTTGGCGAGGTAAGGGGAAATCCTATAAGTGGTGGTAGTGTTTTAACAACATGGAAGTTTGATCAAGAACGTTGTAGGCACATGCTTGCTCGAATGATTATCCTTGATGAACAATCATTTTCTATGGTTGAGCGTGTTGGTTTTCGTGATTTTGTTACTAAATTGCAACCACTTTTCCAACATCTTTCTCGATTCACGGTGGCAAGAGATTGTATGAAGTTATATCTAAGTGAGAGGACTTGTTTGAAAGCTTGCTTTGGTAAGCTTAAATCTAGAATTGCACTCACAACGGATATGTGGAGTTCCATTCAAAACTTAAACTATATGTGTCTTACTGCACATTATATTGATGAAAATTGGCAGCTACATAAAAGAATAATCAATTTTGTGGTGATGCATAGTCACAAGGGTAGGGAGATTGGGAAAATGGTGGAGAAATGCCTTTATGATTGGGGAATAGAGAAAAAAAAAAGTATCCACAATAACAGTGGATAATGACAGTTCAAATGATGTGGCCGTTGATTATTTGAAAGAAAAATTTTCAGAAGAATGATTTTTGCTTTTGAATGGCAATGCTTTACATATGAGATGCACTGCCCATATACTTAACTTGATAGTAAGAGATGGATTGAATGAGATGCGCGATTCTATTGCACGCATCCGAAACGTTGTTAGGTATGTGAAGAGTTCTCCGGCGAGAGCCACGTCATTCAAAACTTACATTGAGAATGAGAGGATTGCATACAAGGGTTCGGTCTGTCTTGATGTTGCCACTAGATGGAATTCCACTTACATGATGTTAGACACCGCCATAAAGTTCAAGAAAGCTTTCAAAAGAATGGAAGAAGATGATTTATGTTTCTTAAAGGAAATTGATAATGATCCTCCTCAAGATGAAGATTGGGAAAATGCCATCATTCTTTCTAAATTTCTGAGACGGTTTTATGATGCAACCAAAAGGATGTCGGGTAGTACCTATGTCACTTCAAATGATTATTTTGAGGATATAGCTATGTTGTACAAGTATTTCAATGATGTTGCGTATTCTTTAGACCCAAAGCTTCAAGCTATGGGTTTAAAAATGAAAAAGAAGTTTGACAAGTATTATGGGAGTTTGGATAGAGTTAATATGATGGCATTGATTGCAGTTGTATTGGATCCTACAAAGAAGTTGAATTATGTAAAGTTTTGTTTTGAACAAATTTATGATGATGAAGTAAAAATTGATGAGATGCATGATAAAGTGAGGGTCACCTTGGAGAATTTGTACAAGTCTTATGAGCGATCTTTTGTTGGCTCTTCTAGTAAAGAAGAATTTGGTGGCTCAAGTGCAAGTAACAGTAGTAGTGCTTCCAATGCCGATATTGATGATAATAAATGTGAAATCCATGCTTGGCGCAAAAGCTTTCTTCATGCGAAGAAAAAAGTGTTGGATGAAAAAAAATATGAGCTTGACCGGTATCTCGAAGCTGAAAATGAAGATATACTTAATCTTGATATTTTGATGTGGTGGAAGAGTACAGGGTCAAAATATGAAATATTATCATTGATGGCTCGAGATATTTTGTCTATTCCCATGACTACCGTTGCTTCATAGTCGGCTTTTAGTACATCGGGACGTGTACTTGATGACTTTCGAAGTTCTTTGACTCCTAGAGTGGTGGAAGGTTTGATTTGTACTCAAGATTGGTTGAGAGCTGTTTGTGTGCCAATTAATGTTGAAGAGTGCATTGAGAATGCCGAAAAGTTTAAGACAGGTAAGTCATATATATTTCTTTCTATCTTTTAATTCAACCGCATAACTATCTATCAAGTGAATGACTTATTTAATCTCTCTTTGTTTTGTTTTTAGATTTGGATTGTCTTACCGAGGAAATTATCATTAGAAACTAAACTTCATTTTGCAGAAACTCCAATTTTGTGGTAAGTAAATAGCTTCATTTTGTGCATATTGTATACTGGTATGCTGTTCATTTTGTGCATACTGCACTAGTTTGTTGTTCATTGTCGATCATGTCATGAACCTTCAACTCACGACGAAACTGCTTTTGCTGTTGAACATACCTACGATGCTTATTTGATATTTCTAATTGTGTGGTTCAAGATGTGGTGTGGTTTTGGTTTAGGAGGAGCTTGGTGAGACGCAATTTTCTTTGGCATCGAAGACGGGATCAATTGTTTAGAGCTAGATCTAATTAGGATGCTTTCTTGAGGATTTTCTTGATTTGAAGTCTTATCTTATGATAGAGCAACGTCTTCTGCACCACATGACTTCCCATTCAGCGTGCCTAATTTTTTTCTAATAGTCATGATCTCCTGCACTTTGCTTAGCTTCTTCCTCACATCCTTGTGACTCTTGAGAACCGAAGTGTACTCCCCCCATAAAAACTTCTCTCTATACTGTGGATATCTTCATTTGATTATGTAGATGTATTAGATTCCCATTTGAGATCTCTTGTTGGAGAGGAAACTCCTTCATCTTGACATATTGTATTGGAGTATTGTGGCTCCACTTATATCTCTTCGGATTCTTAATGTATGAGTTAATTTCAAATTTACTAGTGCTTAATATAAAATAGGTTGCAAAACAGGTTTTAATATAAACAGGGTTAACCCTGTTCCCGGACCGGAAAAACAGGGTGGGTAGGGAATAGGGTCCAATATAAACAGGGTAGGGAACAGGGGCCAAAAAATGGGAACCGGTTATAATAGGGTCGGGTACAGAGTCCAGGTCTGGACCCTACCCACCCTGTTTTTGCTCACCCCTAGTTTTATTTGGGGCAAACCAAGTTCGATCTCCAAAATCGACGATTCAAGGCCGTTTTAATCCAATCAAAGGCCATAGATTTTTTCTAGGAGCTCCCAGGAGTCCAAAACATCAAAGAAACGAGTCCTAGATCTAGAAATCGAGAGAAATCGAGAGAGGGAGGGCTCGGCCACTTACCGTGAGAGAGGGGAAAGGCTGGCCGCAGGGCCTCCTTTCGGGGGCTTCTGGCGGCGACTCAGGCGCAGGAAGTGGTGACGGCTGGTCGGAGCTTCAAGAGGAAGTTCAGGGGAGCTCGTAGACGTCGAGTGAGAAAATTTTGGCCGAGTGACCGATGAGATTCGGCCGGTTGCAGGAACCTCGGGGGTCAACCCGACAACATGGGTAATCCAACGCTCGAGAGCTTTCGGGGTGTCACCGTCGGCCATCCAGTGGTCGAGCGGCTCCCAACAGGACTAGGGAAGGCCTGCCAACCTCCACCTATGGTTAGCCGGCCATAGGTTGGCCGACGGGACGTCTTTGCACGTGCCCGCAACATGCTCGGTTCTTTGCCAAAGAGAAAGAGAGAAAAAGCGAAGGGAGAAAGGGGAAGGGGTCGGGCCTTGCGTGGGCTGGGCCGGACTTGGGCCTGTCTCGCACGAGCTGGGCTGTCAGGCGTCCGGGCCAGATCCTCGGGTCGACCCGGTTGGAATTAAATAGTACTATTTTAATAATTAAATTAATAAATAATAAATAATTCTTGAAAAATCTCAAAAATTCAGAATAGCTTCCCAAGGGTAGAACCATGCATTATCCAACCACGGAGTTTTTTAATAAAATTTTAGGGAGTCCAAAAACAAATTTTGCTAATTTCCACGTTCTATCGGAAATTGTAAAACTCCCTAGGAAAGTTCCCGAGGCCCTAAGGCTAAGATCCGAACCTTCCTAATTATTTTATAATCCCTCAAGAAGGTCGGAACGCGGTTGTTACATAAAGCTTTGGCAACAGCTTCAGTGAGACTTCGGCGAGACCTTCAGTAGGTGGCCCTTGGCTAGAGGAGGCCGGCTGAGCAAGTGGCTAACGATCGCCAGTGATGAAATTGCTCCGTTCGAGCAAAAGATCGGCAAGCAAACCTGGTTTCCTTAACCGAGTCCACAACCGAGTCGAGCAAGGGACAGTCGGGTCAAAGCCCGATTCTCTCTCTTCCGGCCAAATTGACAACTGAGACCGGAGGGATCTAGAAGCTGGCTCCTCAGCAAGTCGATGGTACCAACGGCGTAGGCTGGGGTGGGCGGAGCAACGATGGGCGGCGGCAAGAAGGAGGTGGTTGCGGTTGGGGTTTCCTGGGAGAAGGGGCTTGGCTTCGGGGGCCATTTCTCCCAAACGAGGCGGTGTCAGCGGACAAGGACGATGCTATTATGCTCAGAGGACGTCTAGCTACCCATTGTTGGCGACTGCGGTGGCTGGGTCTTGCCGGAGCACCGACGGTGGCCAGAAACATTGGTTCCGTAGGAAAACAGGGCATATCGTGGGTCAGGGAGGAAATCGACTGCATCGGTGCATATCGACAACAACGGTTACCATGGGGAGGTAGACGGAAAACCTGGGGACGAGCTAGGGCTGGTGGCTCGGCCTGGGTGTTACCGGAGAGGGTGCAACAGCCTTGGGAAGCCGGCCACGGTGCAGGCGTGAACAAGGGTGACCCTGCTCGTGGAGGCATCTTCAAGCGACTACTGGCGGCGGCGGCGGCGACGGCGACGGAAATAGAGGCGGCGGTTGGTCAAATATGGGAGCTGGCGTGAAGGGGGAGCTGAGGGAGGAGACAATGTGCTTTTCGGTGGTCTAAGCCGCGAGAAGGAAGAAAGAGAAAAAGGCTATTCGGCCAAGGGGAGAGAGAGAGAGAGAGAGATGGGACGGGAGCATGGGCTGGTCACGAGCCGGTCGGCCCGCGGTCGAACCAGTCCGACCCACTGTTGGGCCGGTCCATGCGATGGCAGACCGGTCCGTTGACCGGTCAACAGTCAACATTGACCAAAAGTCATCATTTTGCAAAATCTTTCAAAAATGCCCTTAGGCCCAAAATTCACTCCTTTTTGGGCTAAAATGCAATTATGTAAAAATTGGGAGACCAAAACGCAATCTTCGAAAATCTAGAATCGCCCGAAGCGAGCTTTCGCAATTTAGCCTTGGGAATTCATGAGACCAACTGGCCGCTAACTAAACCCATAATTCCGAACAATTGGGCCTCTTAAGAGGGGTCGGGCGCGGGCTATTACAATCTCAATAGAAATATATTGATAATGTGCTAGAAAGATTGAACATGAGCACACATAAACCAATAAGTACTCCACTTGCTGGCCATTTTAAAAATCTAAGTAAAGAACATTGCGTTGTTGTTAAATGAATTTTTAGGTATCTCAAAGACGCTTATATATTCTCCTAGTGTTATGGAAACGAGAAACCTAAGTTGGATGGCTATTCATTTAAATTACCGGTAATGTTAACTCTCAAAAGTCCACACTAGGTCACGCAGAGACTTTCGCAGGGGGAGCAGTTTCATGGTAATCAACATTGTAGTGTTGCATCCTATACAACTAAAGCAAAATATAATGCCAGCAAAGAAGTAAGGGACTTTCGTCGATACCGAGATTTCGAAAAGAGTTGGGCTTGAAGTAAGAAATTTTTATTATGTATTATGATAGCATGAATGATATATATCTTATAAAAAACGGAGTTGTATTTCAAATTGAAGCATATTGATGTGAAATATCATTGGATCCAAGAAAAATTAGAAAAAAAAAAGCATTTCTTAATGTAGATACACCACATCAAAGACAGAACAAGCATGATCGAGCTTCCCACATGAGGCAAAGAGGGAGATAAATGTTGGCTAGGTCCGCCTCTGTGGGCCCAACTAACATTAGTAAAAAAATTGGATACGTGCACTTCGAAAGTCATAGTTAAAATTTACCACTTCTAAAATCCATTCTTTCCACCATGCAAATGATGTCTAAACACCCAAAACCTCACATAAGGTTAGAGTTAAAACTTAATACTTCTAAATTCCATTCTTATCATGATGTGAATCAACAAATATAAAGATCTTCATGTCTTTGAAAGTTGCTTCTTGAATAACTTATCAAATAATATATGACTGCACATGTTAAACTTATCGCTTCAAGAATCCTTAGCCCATCAAGTAGCTCTTGAAACCTTTCATATACACAATTTGTCTATTTCTCTTCCAACTTGAGCTCTTTATCATTAGTCCGCCTTGTCACTCCATTAACTTTGCAAATGGTGTTCATCATCCTCCAAACTAACCGCAGCTTCCTATTGTACTTAATTTTTTATAAGACACTCAACGTTAGCAAGTTTTAGGATAATTCTTTCCATCCAAGGATCCTGCTTTGAACTTCCACCAAAGTTTATCTTGTCTCATAAGTCCTATGAATACTCAGTGGCCAGTTAATTAGTGAAAGAATTACTTGTACCACATAACTGATCAAGGCAAACACGTTCATTTAATATTTTAGATGCATACTACTTTAACTACTAAACATACTTTATCATGTCACGCACGACACACGTCCATTCTCAATATGTCTTTCAATATAATTACGCAAACAGAAGCCCAACAATATTTCACATCCTTCCTTTCAAGAAAAGGGCACGAACTAAACATGGATATTATCTTTATTTATATTAGATATTAATTTTACAACTTTAACGCATTATTCAAGCAAAATACAAAATAAACAACACTATACCCATACTAACCCTCCCACCATCCAACTCGAGGGTTGACAACTTCCCCCCTCATCTTGTCCCCTCTATCACCATGCCCCCTATATCACATTAGGGTACCATCCTACAAATTAAAATATTGGAAATGAGGTGAAATCCAGTAAATGATGAAATGACTAGTGCGTCGTACACCTAGAGGGGGTGAATAGGTATTCGAGAAAACTCTTTGCGGAAATAAGAAATACGATACGTTCAGTTTGTGAATACACTTAAAAACAATAAGCACAAGCAGAGAGTTGAGGGAAAAGAATTAAACACGAAATTTATAGTGGTTCGGTTTTACTCAAGCCTACATCCACTCTTTCATGTCGACAGCCTATTGGCTAGAGCTCATTATAAATCAAAAGAGTTACAATCTCAAGATCAAATTTCTCAATGAAAAGTCTTTTGCTCTCACGAAGCTGGTAAGAATCTTTCTCTATTGAGCACCTAGTGCTCAATAAATGATAAGTGAAATAAATAGCTTCAGACTTTAGAAATAATTTCTTGTTTACATTACTTTGGAATACTAAAGATGTCTCCCTTATATATTCCTTCATGCATTCTTGACCATTATCACTTTCCAAAAAAGTTCTTTCAATCTACCCATTGGATATAATCAATCAGAAGATCTCGAGCTATTTGAAGAACGTGATAAGAGTTCGTCAATTCCGATTGCCCATACAAACAGGATCTTGATTTCCATAAGTGAATAATTGCTAAATTTACTCGCCTTCCAAAGGATCAATTATATCCAGAATAATCAATCCATTTATCCAACCAACAAGTTGTTTAATATCCATATAAATTAGGTCCACGAGAACATCATCTCATTCATATTATCTTCTTGGATCTAGTTGGGATTTATTGCATTTGACTACTTAAGTCTAATAGCCATCAAACGTGTTGCTTGAATCTAACGAAATTATGTCTGACTGTCTTCACCAGACTTTATATGAGTCCTACTTATGAAGACTTTACCTGAGTTTAACCCCCTCAGACTCTACTGTGTTTTGTCATATGAGTCTAACTCCTTTAAATTCTACAGAATTTTGTCATCTTCAAAATAATAATAGAGTTTCCTCTAATAATCTCCCTCTTTTTAATGATAACAAAATTATCCTGCAAATTTAAGATTTCATATCATGTAGCATAACACTTTAGCAATATAAGAACACTCAATTGATTCTATAAAAATCTAAAACCCTAAGTTTAAGTTAGGAAATAGATATAAGCAAACAAAGACGAGAAACTCTATCATACTTAGTCAAGAATACCTAAGTAGATAACTTCCACAGATTTTGAAATGAAACCTTTAATATCCCAACAAAATTTTAAAATCATTGAAGAAACAATGAAATTATCTAGTTTATAAATTGAGTAAATATTTAATTAATCCTAATGAGATACACTATTAATCTATTCTCTTGGATATCGGATCGGTCTAGTTAGTGATGTTGGACACGACTGAGGCATCATATACCTAAGACGGGCCTACAAAGGACGTGTTCATCTCTTCCTTACATTTGCACAAGTTCAAAAGGAAGGATCATCATGTTATCCCGAGATGATGCATCCATTGGTATCAATTCAGGTCACCTCTCGATATAACGACTAACACAACATATTCTATCAATTTAACCTATCAATCAGTTTAAATTTATCGATTCAGGGTCACATCACACATGCTCACATCTCTCTCTCTCTCTCTCTCTCTCTCTCTCTCTCTCTCTCTCAACTAAGTGTGTGATGCTAATTTATCGTACTATCAACTCGGTCGAGTTAAACACATTCGATTTGCATAATACACGCACCAACTTGTATTAAGGGTTTGGTTCCCAAAAAATTAACCAGAAAAAATAACTAATACCTTAAATGGTAAAATTCATTTTATGCAAGTATGATGTTAATAGTCTTGTCTAAAAATGCAGATTTATGGAACCTTTTTGTAGGATTACTTGCCATATTATGCCAATGCCTCTTTAATTTGGATTAACCTTCAATAATAAATGGGTATCTTTTGGCCATATTTGAACCTTCTAGAAAGAATAGGTTATATGTAAGCTTTTATTTATTTCATGAAAAATAAATTATTTGAAAAATATTTTCCTAAATATAATTATTTGTGTCATTTATAAAATTGAAATATTTTTCATTGAAGAAAATATTTATTCAAACATAAATTTTCGTCAATAATGAAATATTTTTATTAGATAATTATTTCGATCAATATAAATAATTGTGTATTCTATTATGATGTGAATTTTTTTATGGAAAAAACCACCAAAAACTCCAAACTTTGCCCATGTAACACATTTACCCAAAAAAAATTCTATTTTTTAAAGAAGCTTCGGCGAGCTCCATCAGCTGTCGAAGCTCGCTGGAGGGCAACAAAGCATACCAATCTTGGGTGTCTTGGCCCCAAAAGACGTCTTGAGAGGTAAGGGGGGCCCAAGACTAATATAGAGGGAAGACGCTAACCATCTGCCCGGTGTGGGACTTATGACATATGCCCTTCTTGGGACTTACGGGAGCATCAATCCCGTGAGTACACAACCCGGCTCTAATACCAATCTTGGGTGTCTTGGCCCCAAAAGACGTCTTGAGAGGTAAGGGGGGCCCAAGACTAATATAGAGGGGAGACGCTAACCATCTGCCCGGTGTGGGACTTACAACATCTGCAGAGGCTGAGAAGGCTACCTAGCTCCCGCGGCCCTCGCTCGTGGTCGACGAGGTTTGGACGTGGCCTGCCACACCCAAACTCCGCCCAAAATCCAGCCGGAGTAGAAGGTTTTCCCACGCACGCCACCTGTTCGACGAAATGCACAAGTCTCCTTACACATTTCATCGAACAGGTCGTACACGCGGGAAAACCTTCGACTACAGATTTTGGACTAAGTTTGGGCGGGGCAAGCCACCTATGGCCCTCGCCGGCCACAGGCGAAGGCCGTGGGGCCTGCGTAACCCTCCCCCGCAGCCGAGCGATGGCGGCCTCATCCAGATCTAGGCAAGGCAAATCTAGGCAAGTGCCGCCTCGCCTAGATCTACGCAGGGCAGATCGCCTAGATCTACCCCGCCCAAATCTGGGTGAGGCCGCCCTCACCAGCCACAGGGGAGGGCCACGGTAGCCTCCCCAGCCCCCGCTACCCTCACTCACGACCGACAAAGTTTATGGTTTTTGGTGTCAAAAAAAAAAGTTTTAAGTAAATGTGTCACAGTAGGCAAAGTTTTGGGTTTTTCATGTCACAAAAAAAAAGTTTGGAGTAAATATGCCACACGGGATAAAATTTTGGGTTTTTGGTGGTTTTTTCGCTTTTTTATTGGAAAATGAGATGTTTTTTTCTTTATTTTTTGGGTTAATACCACCAAAAACCCCAAATTTTGTCCACTATAATACGTTTACCCCAAACTTTTTTATAACACGAAAAAATCCCCAATTTTACCAAGTATGATACGTTTACCCCAAACTTTTTTGTAACACCAAAAACCCCAAATTTTTTCATTGTGACACACCCCAAACTCTTTTTTCTTTTTTTTTGTAAAAAATAGTACTAGTAAGACTACTGACAAGCTCCAGTGGGCGGCGGAGCTCACCGGCCGCAAGCAAGGGTGGCAAGGGCTGAGGAGGCCGCCCTTGCCCAGCCACAGGGGAGGGCCACCCAGCCCCCACGGCCCTTGCTCGCGGCCGGCGAGGGCCGGACATGGCCTACCCCACCTAGACTCGCCCCAAAATCCGGCCATAGTCGATGGTTTCCCCACAAGCGCCACCTGCTCGACGAAATGCACTAGTCTTCATCTACCTCGCAGCTCACGGGTGCATTTTGTTAAACAGGTGGCGCGCATGGGAAAACCATTGACTGCGAGTCCACATTCCTCCCCCGCCCCCACCCGATCGAGAGGGAGGGCCACTATGGCCTCTACAACTCCCGTCGGCCTCGCCTCCGACCAACGAGGTCTTCGCCGCCCTCCGGCGAGCTCCGGAGATCACAAATATTTGGAGTAAATATGTCATAATAGAAAAGTTTTTGGTAAATCTAAATTTTTGAGTTTTTTTGTATTATAAAGTAAAATTTGAGATTTTTTGTGGTATTAATCCTTATATTTAAGAAAATCCGTGTGGGGCCCGTCGACCTCGCCGAGTCACGGTGTTGCAACGGCGTCGACTCGGTCGCTCGCTCACTCTATACAGAAGCGACCACCCGTCCTTGATCCCTCCTCCTCTCGTCTCAAAGCAAAGAAGGAGAAGGAGAAGGAGAAGGAGAAGGAGAAGTGAAAGAAGTAGAAAATGCATTTGAGCGAAAACGAGGGAATAGAGGACAGAGTCTTCGTCGTCACCGGCGGGCTAGGCTTCGTCGGAGCTGCGCTCTGCAAGGAGCTGGCCCGGCGAGGCGCTCGCGAGGTCCGATCCTTTGACCTCCGGCTCGCCTCCCCCTGGTCGCGCGATCTCAGCGATCATGGAGTCCGCTGTATCCGTGGTAGGTTCATTCGCGCCTTTCTGGGAGATTCCACGAACGTTGGCTCAGCTAGTTCTGGGTTCGTTCGTGATCGCCCCAAAATTGAATCGCAGCTTGGTGTTCCTGGGAGCGATTCCTAACTAGATGTTTTGATGATCTGTTGAATATCTTATTAGCGTCCGAATTTCTGTCATCATGCTGATGTCCGAGTAGGCGATCGATTGTCTTTCTTTGGAGGTGATACGAAGTGCTGTTGGCAAATTTAAATGCGAGGAAAGGGCAGAAATTTTTGTGTAGGGGACCAGTGCAAGGCTCAATGGACTGGAGTCTGTCGTGTGTTATTAGATCAATATAGGGTTCTCATTCTTCGATGCTTTCTTAGGCTGAAATGCTGAGTTGCCTTAGCTTATAGTGAGAGATTGGAGTTAAACTATCTCAAAAGTGCAGAGAGATGGGAGTTTTTGCTGGATGTTGTGACTGAACCTCAATTGCCTCGAAGTATGAACTTTCTGCTTTGGTTGTCCTCAGAGATCGATCTTTTTTTAGATTTGGAAGCTGATTGGGGTCGAATTTTCTCATCTACAGGGGACGTTGCATGCAAAGCTGACGTCGAAAGATCTCTGCGTGGTGCAGACTGTGTTTTCCACCTTGCTTCATTTGGCATGTCTGGCAAAGAGATGTTGCAATTTGGTCGAGTCGATAAGGTGAACATAAATGGCACCTGCCATGTTCTGGAAGCCTGTGTTGAGTTGGGGATTGGAAGGCTCGTCTATGTTAGCACGTATAATGTTGTGTATGGGGGGAAGGAGATCGTGAATGGCAATGAAAGCTTGCCTTATTTCCCTCTAGACGAGCATGTAGATCCTTATGGTCGTAGTAAGTCAATTGCAGAACAATTGGTTTTGAAGAGCAATGGTCGTCCTCTGAAGTAAGTGATACTGCAATCCACATTGTGCAAAACCTCCTCGGTTTAATTGTATGTTGTGTGCGCTTTTTGCTACTTTTACTATGGATGTTAGTTCTTTCTACTTCCTTTGCTTGACCATTGCCAAAGCAACATAATTCACGTAAAACAACTAGTCAACTTATGTGCTAGTTATTGTTGGAGGTGATTTCATGGCCTCTTGGTTTAAGCTAAGTCTTGGCTTCTGGAGCACTTGCCAGATTAGTCCATTTTGTTTTGGCCAGCTGCTAGATTAGTCAATTGGCTGTATCTCTTTGCATGCAATCCCAACATAGGTGTTGGCTGCTTTTTAATGTCTTTCCACTACATGCGAAATTTCATCATAACAGTTTCCAATATGACTACTCTATGCAGGAAAAAGAAGGGGAAAAATCTCTACACATGTGCTCTCCGTCC
Source organism: Melaleuca quinquenervia (assembly GCA_030064385.1). NCBI lineage: Eukaryota > Viridiplantae > Streptophyta > Magnoliopsida > Myrtales > Myrtaceae > Melaleuca > Melaleuca quinquenervia. The sequence continues at coordinate 19,400,443 of CM057723.1, read as the reverse complement.
AGCTGCGATATATGGTCCAGGTGAAGATAGACACCTTCCTAGAATTGTGTCACTGGCAAAGTTGGGTCTCCTCCTGTTCAAAGTTGGTGAATCCAATGTGAAGACAGATTGGATATATGTCGATAATCTTGTCCTTGCTCTTGTATTAGCAAGCATGGGGCTTTTGGATGACATTCCTGGGACCAAAGGACAACCAGTAGCAGCTGGCCAACCATATTTTGTATCTGATGGTGAGTACCTCACATTAATCATCTTGATTGTTTTTAGTGTATCTTGTAAAGAAAATCAATTTGGCGGCTATTGTAAGAGATTTTTCTGATAAGGATTATTTTTTCAGCTGTAGTTATGGATTATGTGATGAGTTAGGATCTTTGGATAATTCTTATAATGCAAAGGAAGAAACTGACCTTATGTAATTGCAGGATATCCGGTTAACACTTTCGAATTCTTGCGACCTATTCTTAGAAGTCTAGATTATGATGTACCCAGGGCTTCCCTGTCTGTTCCCCATGCTCTTTCTTTGGGCAAGGTTATTGGGGCTGTCTATACCATACTGTATCCATGGTTGAATAGGCGGTGGCTTCCACAGCCTTTCATCCTTCCGGCAGAAGTATATAAGGTAAGCATCTCTGTTCTGAGCTCTTCTTCTGGTTGTGCTGGCCCAATGTGTCCTCAATCTTGCTGGGAATTGGGACTTGGGAGTGAAATGGTCTATAGCTGTTCAGTCTAAAATCTTCAGTTCTGTCAATCCTAGTCTCTTTCCAGAGGAGCATTTTCCAATACAGAGATTTTGATGTCGGAAATCGATTTTTTCCTCTTTTTCTATTTTAAGCAGTCTCAGAAGGCCAGAGGTTGGAATACTGACTGCCTTTAAAGTTAAATCTGTTGATTTCTAAATCTTGCAACAGAATTCGTTGTTCTTGATCTCCAATACATGAATAGTTCTCTTATGCCCCGCACTATAAAAGCCTACATTTGACATGATGGAGAACAGCCTTGTAAGGCCAGCGTATTATGCTAACATCAGCTATTACCTGTAGATACTCCTAGTTACGACTGCCAAAAATCTAAGTAAATGTCCAAAAAAGTTAACGCCCTCAAAAGGCTATGCCACATGATGGCCATCTTGCTAAAATTTTCGTCTAGATTACAAAATTAATGTCCTGGCGTTAAGTGTCACTCCCCCCGAAGTCCGTTTTGTACAGGATCAATGCTGTGATAAAGCAATCGAGTCATACTAAAAGATCAAAGCTACCTCTGACGCAGAAGATGGTTGGAAATGGTCGATTTCCAGCAAAGACCTTGGCTAGTATTTAGGATCCGTCATTCTGGGTTGGCAGTTTGGTTCTTTCGTTTGGTTTCCAAATCCGACTATTAAACAAAAAATCATTGGTATACTTTTAAGACATAATGTGAGATTAGTCAAACTTATGTTATGGGTAGAGTAGTTGCGGGCATTTTCTTTTTCTCCCTTTCATTTGCGGAGTAAAACGATTGGGTCTCTGCTTTTTGAAGTTGTCTACCATCCCGCACATTAATCCATTTTCACCTTCGATTTCTGGCATCTCTCTCAATCAACAGGTAGGCGTCACCCACTACTTCTCATTTCTTAAAGCTAGAGAAGAGCTTGGCTATGTCCCTATGGTGTCTCATCGTCAAGGCATGGCCTCGACGATCGAATACTTGCAACAGAAGAAGAGGAAGAACCTGGATGGCCCTACCATTTACACATGGCTATACTGCGTAATTGGAATGGCTTCACTATTTGCAGCCGCTTGCTTACCAGAGATGGGGCCCGTGAGATTCTTACGAACCCTCAGCCTATTCTTTTTCCGGTCAATGTGGATGGTCAGGTTGGTGCTTGCTGCAGCTGTGGCAGCGCACGTCGGCGAGGCAATATATGCTTGGAAGCTCGCCAAGAGGGTCGACCCTGCTAATGCAAGGGGATGGTTTTGGCAAACTTTTGCACTCGGGATCTTTTCATTGCGTTTTCTGCTGAAGAGAGCTAAGTAGGTCTTGAGCACTTGTACTCCGGCAACACAAACCGTCCGACGTTGTATACTATTCATTCTCACTAGAATTTTGCTGAACCCAAAATGTTAGCACGCGAGCAACGTTGTCCTAAGATATATACGGCATATTCTATAATTAACAGCGATTCAGTGATTAGGGCTGGCAAGCGGTGGGGGCAGCGACGCAGGCCCATGTCGGCCCAGCTGGCCCACGACCAAAAGGTATTACAGAATAGCCTGTACCTTTTCGTTGGGACCTTTTAATAAATGTATTGCTTGCCTGGCCCCTGTCCGAGCAGCATTGCTGCTCAAAGATTTTGCAGCTTTCACATTTCACCTGAACAATAGCTGCCTTTTTTGTGGGATTAACTCAGCTACAGCTTTGCTTTCAAGAACATGGATCGTTACTGGAAAGGCATAATGCACCACCCCAGCTAAAATGTAAACAAGCGGGTCTTCTGGCACAAAACACTTTTTCAATTTATCTTAAGAGCCACGAGGGATGCATAAACGATTCATGTTGATGAAGTACGTACTCTTGTACCATCCAAGGACGTGATGGCGGAGGATACAGACTAAAGCATAAAAAACATCTTCCTACCTAGAAGTTATTTCCTAGAGATAGAAGGATTGCGACAAGTTCCTAAAGGCATTAAATTACGGAAATACAGAGAGACTTCTTAGTAAATTCGGTTTCAAGGACTGGCGTCCTTATTAAACTAATCTCCTAAAGGGCTTCCAGCTACATGTCCCTAACTTACAACATCAGCATACACAATGGTCAGCAACTCATGCCACTACACTGGACACAGGATCAGTTCAAATTTAGTTTTACCTCCACGGCATGATGCTAGACATGCCTTGTGAGCTACTGTTGTTGCAGATGCCTGTACTCTGGTTCAGCGGACTCCCAGGCCCACCAGATGATTCGCTGAGGGTTCCATGGGATGGTGGGCTACTAGGCCCAACCGGCATTCCGCCAGAGGCAAATTTTCCTGGAACCAAAAAGGACTCAACTTGGTTTGCCGATTTCATTTCAGCACGACCTTCAGCCACAAAACTGCCAACAACAACCTGCATTATATTCGTAAGCTTAATGTCATCATAGATAATTGATTTCTTCTTTTCTTGCTAATAGGTTGATAACAGATGAGGACGCTGAGCATAAATGATCAGAGTCACGGCCTCACTCAATCTGACTCTGCATTTATTGTAAGAAACTAAACCATATGAGGATGACATCCATGCTCTCCTCTTTGGTTTCACATTTCAAGATCGCGTACTAATTGTCATCAACTAAAAAAGACAAAGCAAGACCCATAACTTGACTGCAGATTTATTTATATAAGTAAACAAGCTTAGAGAAAATCTTCAGTATTACTACAACTATTCTCTAGAAACCCCGCCTGCACTGGGGATTTGCCCAAAAACATTTTAAAAAATTCTATCAACAGCTTACACAAATATTAAGGAATTTCCCAGAATTTGGTAGAGAGAAGTCCTAAGTCCTCATGTAATGTCTGTTCGATTCCAGCTCTAATGGTAATTGCCTTAAGCCACCAGAACAAAGCCCCAAGGAGAGATATTACGTACAATCTCCCTGTGAGACTAAAAGAGGAACTGATCGAAAGAGTAGAAGCACACCTGAACAGGGGACGCTGCAGTTAGAAGACCCGCCACCCCACCACCTAAAACACGACCATCTGGGCCAGATAAAGACACACTCAAGCCTCCAGTTCTGCTGCGATGTCCACCACTATCTGATAGAAGAAATGATCCGGAAAGTGACAGTATTTCGAACCGCCCCTGAAAAAGTAAACTATAGGTCAATGAAAATACATCAATATACAAAAATAAACAAATTGTGACCTAAACAACTATAGGTCACAGTAACTTGCTGATGAGTGCTTTGCACCAAAGAAATAGAAACAGAACTCCATCCATCACGCATTTATTAAATAGTCTTGGGTGAAGCCAAACAAGGCACTTCTCAATGCCATTCTCAGTTTGCATCCTCATATTCAATAAGAGAAAGTGTGTCAGTAATATCAACATGTCCAAGTGCCTAAACATTACAGATGAGCTAAGTACTCGAAAATCAAAACCTGAGTTGGGCTTCTACATTAGGATCCGCAGAGACAATCTTCCTCCTATAACAGATGCTAACTAATTTCTACCCTTCTCATGTTAAGGCCTAGGAGCAGTCTCACAAACCTCATAAGTCACGGTACCACCAGATGTGGCAGGTTGGCGAAGCGTCACATTTGATATAGCTCCATTTGCAGACAGTACACAAACAGCCCTTGGACCATTCTGGGAAAATGACATTATTTTTGATGATACATCCTGACAAACCAAAGAGACAGTGGCTAAATCATCAGGAAAAGCTGAAGTCTCATCGATGTATCCAAAAAAATAGTAGAAATAGGAAGCACTGGGTGAAAGATAATCGAAACAACAATCATAGTCCAAATAGAAGCATACGTCTCGCAACAATGTTGTTATGCTGGATCAAAGCATGGTGAAATTACCATTATGAGCTTCGTTTTTTTTTTTACCTCTCCAATTGATATTAACGTTAGTAGTCTGATCCAAATATTCAGATGAATACTTCCCAATCATGAAGATAGCAGGTTACATTAACACGTTAAAGTCCAATTACTGTATTTTCAATAGCTTAACATGACAATTACAAAAATCAATTCAATAAACTTAGGCCACTTATTTTTCCCTGTATTTGCCTAAGTATGGAAAATCTCAGACGAAGGACAATATATCAGAGCTACATATTATTCATGGTTCAGAACGAAATATTTTTCTCTCCAAAGATACATTGAGCTAAACAATAGGATATAACATGTTTCAAACAGATTTGAGAAACAGAAACATGAACTATGTGTCCCATTTTCTCTTATTGTAACTTTCATTTTTACATATACTTTGAAATCCTGAACTTTACACTTTGGATTTAAGAAGCTACAGAAAACAGAGGGCGCAATGTCCAGATAACTTTTTGATACCCCAAAATGCGAATTGGATTTCAAAAACAGAGGGCGAAGTATAGACATTTAAACTAGAAGATGTGAAGACAAATTCATTAGAAAGTAGGGATGGTTTCTCTAATTTATTCTAAAGATTTCCATTTCTCTTGGTCTACAAAAAATACATCAAGTGCATAAAAAATGTGGTGAAATACCAATGTCTCTAAAGGCTCTCAAAGCCAAGAGCTCTATTTCCTTCTTTTTTTGGCTCTCGAAAGTCAAACCCACCCTATCCTAACTAAGACACTACAATTGAGTCCATGTGATGCATGGGACAACACAATATAGATAAAAATAAATAGATATTATTTCTCCAAAATACATATGAAATATATCAAGAATAAATCATTAAGTGTTGTTACTTCCAATTAAAGTCAATATTAGTTCTTTTATTCAATATCATATCACTTTAAAGAAATTTTGGGAGAAAAGAGAGCAATAAATGATGGATTTACTTGGATCACATGAGCAAATCCAACTTACCTATGTCCTTTCACACATAAAAGATATAGCTATACTGAATTGGTTGAATTTTGCTATACTTTATTAACAGAAGGACCAATTCAAACACAAAAGATACAGTTTAGGGACTGATTTAACCTTAAAAAGGACTAGATTGCACAAATTGAAAAAGTTAATGCACTAACAGTGCTTTTATCCCTTAATCAAATTATCATTTCCATGATGGCATCTACAATCAGTACTTCTTTTGAAGTAATATTTCATAAAAGGATGAAACAATCAATGCAATATTGAAAAGAACACTCAAAGAGTAAAAGGAGGAAGGACCTCTCCAGCTTTAACAGTGATTACATGTGGCGTAAATCCCATCCCACCAGATCCTGCACAGGTGGTAGTATTAGCTATTTTCTATCCATTATACAACCATGTCAATCAAAATCAAGAGGAAATTCACACAGTGATCGTCATGCGCTTTTGCTAATAAGAAATGATATAGCCACTAGCAAAACCAGTTACACAATAATTGTCCGTAAGGAAGAAAAGTCAATAGACAGGAAGATCAGTGAAGTCCACTCCCTGTCTCGTGCAAGAACTAGCGACAAACTTGTCAAAGTTAATTTCTCTTTTATTTGAATATTCTTCGCGAACAAAGGATCAAAGAGCATAATTCTTTCATTTTATTGATAGATCAGACAACTAATTGGTGCATTATTCCGTGAAGGCATTTCCAATACTCTTGTTTGAGCAGAGACGATCTTATCCCAGCTTCAAGTACCAGATGTCTGAAGGTCACCTGGCCAGAGACTAAGTATTACCTGCTATGTCATCACTTGCTACATTGCCAAGCCTAATGGCAATGGCAGCCAGAAGTGAGCGTCCACCAATCAAAACACCAAATAAGCTGGAGTTTCTCACAAATCAAAATAGGCAAAGAGGACAAGAAACACCATCTAACCCATTCTATGATGTGCAGTTAGGCAGCAGAAGCCAGGCCAAATTTGGAAGCCTTTTCTTCTTTTTCATTTTTCCTTTGGGCATATTCCCGGCCTATATTAGCCCACTCCTCTTGAGCCATTAGATACAGTAGGTGCCACAATGGTCCCACGTCATATAACGGTTCATGCTAAGTGGACTAGCCTAGGCCAAGAGCACCTAATAATGTTATAAAATTTTGGCCTTATACCTCACATTGCCAAAATCTGCACAAGATTACCTTCTTGCCCATTGAGGAGTCGATGAGAGATGATAAAGCATCCCATGTCCTAATAGTTCTATTATTCAAATAAGTACTGCCTATGGGTGGATCTCGTCAGAAGCCAACCAATCAAAGAAAATTTATAGTTTCGCAATCATTTTTAGTAAGCTGAGAGGTGAATTGAATTTTGAAAAAAAAGATGGAGAAGTGGAGAAAAAGGGAACACATACATTGTCTGTCAAAGAAAAAGATTTCTCCCGGAAATAAGAGAATAAACAAAAGCATAAGAACTGCGTCCAGGTTATCCAGGAAGGAAAACCAATTAAACTAATACAAAATCGGAGAGAAATCCAACCAAGTTGGCTTCTGGCAAAGAGCGCTAAGTACACAAAAAAGGGCACGATGGTAATTCAAAATAGAAGAATCTAAGCACGACCGGACATAACGCTACAGGCAAACTGAAACAGCAGAATAACTATGTCCGAAATAGCATAATAGAATATGCAGAGGAAAGAACAAGCCCCATCGCAGGGAGACGCAAAGACGAATAAAGAATTCCGACAAGCAAAACAAAATTCAGATAGGCGAAAGCAAAGTAACCAATCATAAGCACCAGCCGCTTTAACATTATAAAAGCCGAAAAACTCAAACTTGGGCGCAACTAGCATCCTCAGCACTCCACTCGGAACAAGCATTCCACTAATAGGAACCAAGCCCAACGAATCCGGATAAAGAAAAAGGCAGAGACCCACGCAGATTCATTCACATTGGAATGTCGGAGAAAGTTACCCGTAGCTTCAGCTCGCCGCTTCTTGTTGCTAGATCCAGGAGGCCTGCCCCTTCGCTTCGTCAAACTAGCCGACCCTGAATCTGCGGACTGAGGAGCAGCACAAGTCGGAGAACCACCGTGCGACGGCAGACGCGGTGGGGACCCGAATCCTCCGCTGGGAGGCGATACAGTCCCGTGACCTGCACTCCCAGAGTTGAGCGCCAACGCAATCGATCCTTCCGGTCCGTACTTTCTCGGCCTCCCTCTCTTCTTCTTCACCGGTTCTCCCACCACGTTCATGTTCAGCCCCTCCGCCGCAGCCGCAGCGCCACCGATCTCGCCATTGACGGCGGCCGGAGCGGGCGCCGCGGCTGGCTTGTAGGGAACCGCTCCGTCGCCGCCGAAGGCCAAGCGCAAGCTATCCATCACCGGCGGCGACGGAACATGTGGATTCTGGAGGCTCGCGCTGAAGGTCTCTCCCGACATTTCTCCTATCCAGCTCTTTATTTTTCCCACTAACACCCCATCAAACCTGCAGAAACGAACATGCACGAGATCGGCGAAGGGAGAACTCCCACAAAGGTAATTACTGACCCAGAAACCCTAATCATGGAGCACGAACCGCACAAAATGGAGGAACAAAACGAGTTAAACCCCCGCAAAATTCGAAGTAAAATTAGCAACTCCACTTCACGAGACAGTGTCTCGCAACCAGCCACCGAACATTAACCCAACTAATCGAGATCAAAGCGATTTCAGCCCCCAAAATTAAGCATAACCCAGCTCCCAATGTGAGCTAATTCTCGAATTTCCGCCACCAATTCATCGAAGAAAAGCCCTAATCACAGCAAACACGAGAGAGAGAGAGAGAGAGAGAGAGAGAGAGAGTAGAGAAAAAAAATCACGGACTGAAACAATTTTTCACTCGACGCCGAGTTAAAACGGAACGAAGATCATCCACAAAAACAGTATTTAAACCGACAGAAGTAACTCCCAAAATTGAAGATTCCGGAGCGGCGTAAAATTTTCCTTTCCTTTTTCCCCGAGAAAAAAGAAATCGCATTTATTCCGGGAAAATCGAACCAGATAAATACGTAGGAGGAAGGGAGTAAAAAGAGGAAAAAGAAGAAGAAGAACGCAAAAACTACCATGAGCTCACCATAAATCGATTTTGAAAAGTTGCAGGAACCCAGAAATTCGAGAGAGCAACGCAAAAGATTGGGATGAAGGAGACGAGGAGCGAGAATTTAAATTCCAGCCATCAACGAAGCGATCGATTTATTTCGGATATTTCTTTTTTTTTCTCGCTCTTTTTTTTTTTTACTTTTTCCGGTGCTTTTCCTTCTTTTTTTTCTTTTCTCGAAATAAAATTTGGTTTTTGCAGAAACGGCGGCGAAATAATTTCCCGTTCAAATCTAATGGGAAAAAAAAACATAGCAGGATTACTCATCTACTGCGAAATAATCTAATTTTCCGGAGGAATATAATCAAGGGCAAATACCATCAAAATTCCGAAATTATGCATATGTGTTATATTTACCTTAAATTTTTTTGTGACATCAAAAACTTTGAATTAGTACATGTCTGACACGTTTGCCTCAAAAAAAAATTATAACACGAAAAATCATGAATTTATCTCATTATGATATATTTACCCTATATTAAAAATCATGAACTTATTTATCTGAGTTTTTTTATCTAATTTGGTCGGTTAGGGCTGCCAACGAGGGCTTTGCGACCGTTGCCCTATGAGCTCCAATGGTCCTCATTGACCTCAACTTGCTAGTCGAAGCGGGTTTCAAAAAAAAAATAAAGCAAAGAAGGAGAAAAAATATATGATAAATGTGTTTCAAAAGAATTAAGATAAACATGTCACAGATAATATAATTGGAAGTTTTTTATGGTATTTTTCCTATAACTAATATAATACAAAGTTTCCCTTAAAATTTATTTGGAAAATAAATTTTAAAAAAAGGGTAGGGGGAGGTATAAAGGGAATTGCATAGCCTACGGCTCTGCGCCTACAACTAGACAATGAGGGAAATTAATTTGCACTCCTTTTTAAAGCCTTTTATTGTTGACCACCACCGAACACCACGGTGTCCTCTTGTACTCGCTCTACTTTTGCACCACGTGTCCAGATAAATCTGAAAAGTTTAAATTCACAAAATTGGGTTTTCTAGGAAGCAAGGGAATTCCTAAATTCAAATTATTAATTTAAATATTTATTCCAAAAATTAGGATTAATACCGTAAAAAAACTCTTAATTAAACAACGCTAACACCCGAGATTTTTCGCCACAGATCCGAAACGGCGACGGATCGCGAGGCCAAAACCCGTGTCTGCCGAAATCCACAGTATTTTTCTTTAAAATTACGGTATCTCGAGCAATTTAATTTTTCCCGAAAATTACATTTACCGGTTCCGGTTGATTAGTTCGTAATTTCTGAGGATTAAAAGGAAGAAGGAAAATCATTAGACGAGAGAAATCTGGCAGGAGGATTTATGGTTGTACTGGCAATTAGGTAAGGTGGTTGTCGATCCATAAAAGCGAATCGACTTCTACGGCCACTTTTTTTTTTTTTAATTTTCTTGTCCCCCTTTATCGTTTTGATTATTTTCTTTTCTTGCTTTTTTTGGATTTTCTCTTTTCTAATCGGACTCTGTTTATAATAAATTTAACAAATATTTTCATAAAAAAATTATTGTGCGTTACACTTGCATAACACAAATTACATGAATAGTCTGTGAACTTTGGATGTGATATTTGAATTTTATCTCAATGTACAATGTTGTTCCGGAACTTTAAAATTGTTCGGCGTGATTCTTGAATTTTTTGTATGTATTCAATTTAGTCCCTAAATTATATGAAAATATTTAATATTATACACGAATTTGAATGAAAGAAATGACTACATTGAATATCTTCACATAATTCATGGGCTAAGCTAATTTAAGGTCCCAAATGAATAAATTAAAAGTTTATGAATCACGTTACATATTAAATTAAAATAAATGAACCATTCATATTGTTATCCCATTCTGGCTCAATATCCCAAATGAACTTTCCTCTAAGCCAAGACTTATTATATGACCATTTAGTTATTTTTAGGTGTTGTAGTAGCAATATGTTTTTGATCATATATAGTGAGTATGCTAGCCGAACGAGGTATATCGCACTAGTTTGAATATCCGTCCCATCATTAAATATAAAAATGTGAATATATGTGACATTTATCTAGTAGTTTGATGGGTGATTTATATGATATCATGTTTTTTCTTTAAAGTACTAAGCTTTATTGAGTTTTAAATTTTCGAACCAATACCTTATTATACATTCATCTATCACCAGAAACTTCTGAATCAATATAGCTACGAGGCATTAACCTCGAAAACTTTCTATCTTATAAAAATTTTCAATTCGATGCCTAATGCATGGCAAGCAACCACAAAAGACGAATTAGACTTTAGAAATAACAATTTCGAGATGAAAAACTTCGTATGTATGATGTATTTTAATGGAACAACGGGGGTAATATTTAAATTATGAGTACTGGTCACGGTACGAAACTTAGTTCGGATGTAAATGGGTAATGGAGCGTGGATTCAAGATTTTTGTGGTAGATGAAAATTCGTTTAGTATAGAATATATAATGAGTACGGGTTCAATGGCATTCTTGCCTTGTTAATTCATCCAGAATAAAAATTATTAAGTGAATAAAATGAAAATTAGATATTGGGTTTGTCCCGATGTGAAGAGAACTAGTAAACTAACAAATATGAAGACTAAAAAGAGCAGGAATCTTATGGAACAGATGGCGTGAATAATGTGGAATCATTTTAATCAATAAGAAATGACAAAAGGAGCGGACAAAAATCCACCTCGATCTCCACTTTCTAGCCCTCCATAATTGATCTTTAATCATTATATAATTGAAAGATAAAAGCGAAAAAAAGAAGAAGCAGAAGAAAAGAAAGCAAAAACTTAATCCACAGTCCATCCCCTTATGCTGCGTTTGGTCGTTTGAATTTTTAAACGGGATAAGACTGGATAGGATAAGAAAAAAATCCATGAATTTCTTCAACCACGAATTTAAAAGTCAAATATCCTCATATCTCATCTAATCTACTATTTGGTGAACTATGGATTTAAAATCGAATATCTTCATATTTTATCAAATCTGTTATTTGGTGAACTACGGATTTATATCCATATATCTTAAAAATAATAACATTAAGTAAGTATAGATTTATAGGTTTAATATTTACAAAATCGTCCAAAATAATATATATTTTTCAAATTAATAGATTCTCATCAAATTTCATAATCGCGCATTGTTCTTTTCGTTCATTTGAAATAATCTTTTTGCAACCCCCTTCAACATCAAATGTTTTTAGAATAATCTTATTTTTAATAAATTTACTTTGAAACATAAATTTCTTTTTCTTTTTCTCTTTTACAAATTTTTCATTTGTATACATTTTGTTATAAATCCAATACCAAATCAAACAAATGCCCAATTAGAACAAAACATAAAGTTCAAAATTCATTCGCTTTTTTTTTCCAGCTATCGCGATGATGCAATAACAATTTATCACGTTAACGAACGATTTTTAAAAAATTCGTATGTATAAAGTACATAATAATTTGTTGCTTTCGTAAAATTTCGATGTGAATCGAAGAGCTATCAAGGAGAAGGCTTCAACGTCAATACTTTGTATAAGAGCTTATTCAATTGAGTTTAAAACTTTTTAAGGGTTTTCTTTTTTTTATGCTAAACTCAAAATATTTATTCAAAATGAAAAATCTAAAATTTGTTCAAAACTTATAGAATTAATACTTTATGAAATAATTCGTGGTCAACCACCTAATCATTTTTTATTTTGTGTTTCTTTTCAAAATTTTTAAATTTTACTTAAAAATGAAATTTTTAATTTTTATGAATTTTTATTTTATTTATTTTTTAATTCAAAAAATGGACTTTGGACCAGGTCAAGGAAACCTAGTCCGACTATCTGATCCGAACCCAATAGAGGAGTTAGAGTCATCTATTAGTAAATGATGGAGATAGAAAAAAAGCACATTGTTTTATGTTTCGGATAAAATATATCATATTCAGTCTTATTCCACCTTACCCCTCAAATTTCTGTATCCGGTTTATATCCCTTTTATATCCGACCTTATTATATCATAGACAATTACCAAATACGAAATAAGATAAAAATATATCATATTCTAGTTTTTATCCGGTCGACTAAATGCGGTCTTACAACTTTCATGCATTTGTAGACCGAGCTGATGATGTTAATACTAGACATATTAAGTATTTGGCTTCTCTATAATGTTTTAACTGGTGAAACCTATATTGATCGCAAAGATGAGGTTCTCTTGACTCTTGACTCTTAGCATTTGTGAATGAACCGCCTATTCTTAGCGAATTCGACTCTTCAACTTCAATGGATATTTGATGTTCGTCAGACCACGTGTCCAGATGAATCTGAAAAGTAAAATTCACAAAAAGGACAGCTAGGGTATTTCCAAATTATAATAATTTATCCTAAAAATTATGATTAATGCATCGGGAAATTCATAAATTACCCACGATAAAAGAAACATCGATAAGCCTAAATCCTTTGCCTCGCCATTGGAAATCTAAATTTATGTCGGACCACGACACCAAGACGGAGGGATTTGGATCCTCTACCCGCAGAACAGACCGACTCTGCCGGTTTGTGGGAGGGAAGGGGTGGGCCCCACTTTAAGAGGGCCCATGTAACATCCCGCTCCCGGACCGATTTTAAAGTCGAATTATAATAGACTAAATTTTGGGTTTACACAAATCTTCTCTTTGGTAAAGTATTGTGGAATTAAAGGATGTGTAAACAAATGATTTAAAAAAAAAAAAAAGTCAGCGCTGATGGTCCCCGGTTCACCAGCTAGATCGCCGGTTCGGATTCAAAGGAGGTCGAACCGACCGGTTCGCGCGTTGTGAACCGGTTCACCGAACTGCCCTACACTGGCCACTTGGAGCTTTAGTCGAGCACGTGGCGGACGGAGGTAAAGACTGCTCACCGGGGGCGCCATCAGACGCGTGTGGCCGTGGACCACGCGTCCTCTATCTTTGGTCGGGCTGTCTCCGGCGACAGGAGGAGGCGCGCGTGGCCGGCCACGTGTTTGAGGCCACTCATTCTCTCTCTCCGGTTGTTTGGTCCCTGTAGAACGTGGGCTAAGTAGGGTGTTTGGCGCTAAGAGAAAACGGGAAAGAGAAAAGAAACGAGTAGAAGATTAAGGCCGAAATCAATCAGGGAGTTGCAGGCCACCACTCGTAACCCTCGGTTGTCGACGATGCTGACCGGAGCGGCGCTGGTGACCCCCGAAAGTCTGCTCCGCGGCCAGCCACAGCCCCTGTCTTCCAGGTAGGGGATTTAAGTTTTGGCACGCCAAGGAAGCTCCAATTCGCGATCTAGGGCTTAAAGTCTTGTGTGGAAGTACTTAGGGAGTCTCTATGGCTATAATGGTGTTACAAATGGGGTCAATTGATGGCCGGGATGTGTAGATTTCGGCGAGGGCCGAGAAAACCCTAAATCGAACCCTAGACCGGCGCCGACGAGCCCCGTTACTCCGATGCCGACTTGGGGGTCTTCGTTAGAGTCATACCATGCTTACAAAGGGGAGAAGTAGCGTTTAACAGTTGGAAGGAAGGTAGACGCCGTAGAGAGGTGGATCCCGAACGCCGGATGGGGAACGGACGCCGGCGGCCGAGTGTTCGGGTGGCTTTATGCCCGTGCCACCACGCTCAACCGCCGGCGACGCCGTTAATAGACTTCTCACGGAGGCCCAGCTTCGTTCTGGCGGGTACAACTCCATGGGTCGGCCGGATTACAGCGGAATCGGCCTCCACCCGACGACGGCTTCCGATTGACCCGGTATGGCTTGATTCGGGTCAATTCTGACCTGATTGGCCGGACGGGTCAATTTTTACCCGAGTTAGCTTGATTCGGGTCAATTGTGACCCGATTGACCCGGACGGGTCGATTTTGACCCGATTAATCCGGGTGAATCGATTTTAAACCAAATCAAGGCGATTTGAGTCAAATTTGAATTTAATTGGTACCTAATTGAATGGAACTATGTCTAATTTAGTGATAATAGGTGCTGATTTAATTAAGTTGCCTTTGTGGGATTTTTAACAGTAACTAATTATGTGATTAAAGGTTATTGGGCTTAATTTGGTAATCGATCGATTGATTAGCGTCCAATTGGGGCGAAGTAATCACCCACCGATGTTGTTGGTGGTAAACTAGATTAAATGGGGAGCTAAGTAGTGGATTGATTTAAGGTGATAATGCAGTCGATTTGACGAGCTCGATGGAAGGTCAATCTAATTGTCTTAGTGGATCATGTATCCAGGTTCGCTTGCAGATACGGTTTCCGATCATAGACGTCAACTCGTTTCCACGCTTCCTCCTCAATTATCAGGTACCTTAGTTCAAGGTGAGTGAACCTTCTAAACCCTTATAGGGTACGTTTATTGCCTTAGTAGTATTGTTAGGCCAATTGAATGATTTAAGTCCATAAAATTAAGTGAATAGACTATTATGATTAGATGTTGGCTACTGGTTAACTGAAAGGAGGTGGAAGGAACGTGTGGCCAGAGGTCGAACTGAAATGTAAGGACTTTACGTTCTAGGTCACTGAGTTTAGAATAAGTCGAATAAAAATCAATAATACGAAATTGTGGAAAATTGAGGTACTAGATTAGACGTCAAAGTCCAATGAGTAACTATTGAGGTTGAATCCAACAATAGTCGAACTAGACGACGGAGTAGGTTTCAGACCGGCCTTGAACGGTCCTATTTGTTG
The DNA here is from genome assembly GCA_030064385.1 of Melaleuca quinquenervia. Taxonomy (NCBI): domain Eukaryota; kingdom Viridiplantae; phylum Streptophyta; class Magnoliopsida; order Myrtales; family Myrtaceae; genus Melaleuca; species Melaleuca quinquenervia. The sequence continues at coordinate 19,385,100 of CM057723.1, read as the reverse complement.
TTTGTCAATTGTGATATGTGATTGATTTAATTATTCGTTTAATTTGGTGGTCAGTGTATTACTCATGATCTAACATTTGACCAAGTTAGCAGTTTGACTAAATCTCATATCGTTCGAGACGGTAGTATGGTATGGTTGGGAATTTACCTAGCCGTCAATTTAATTATGCAATTTATTTAGTTACTTGCTAGTAAATTGTATCGATCAATTTTATTCACTCATTTACATCACTAAATCTGAACTTGTGTTCTAATCTACGAGACGAGTAGATCGTGAGCCAGCTGAGACGGTAGACTAGTAGACTTACGAACATAGAGAGAGGGTCAGGAGGAGGAAGTGAGAGGGTGGCAAGCGATTGGCAAAATTTATAGGCAAGAAAATGAGAACGAATTATGCCATAGATATAGTTGAAATGAAAAAGGACGATTAAGGACCCTCAGGCGGTCTTTGTATCAAATTAGGGATTAGGTAGTTTGCTCACTGAGATACCGAGTATCTCACCCCACCACCACAATCATTTCAGGAGGGACCATGTATCCAAGAGAGGAGTCACTGGGAATAAGAGACGGTGAAAGAAGATAAAGTCCACAAGTCGGCATCAGTCGCCTAATGACGAGAGAATGTCGTATATGGACCAAAGCTTGGAAGAGTGTGGTGTCCGAGTTTTTAACTTGAAATCAATTAGTATTTAGTTTTCCTTACTGGAAAGAATTTAGTTAATGTTTAATTACCTCGCTTCTATTGTAGAACCCTGATTTACCAAGGAAATTATTGAAGAGAATTATCGATGATTTGCGACGTGATTAAAGGTTGGGGCGTGACAGCCCACCCCTTTTTGCTTTTTTTTTTTGTTGAAAAATAAGCAGTTGTCCGATCATTGATCAAATGACTGCGGGGATCAGATCAGTCTGTCCTGGAAAGCTTCCAGGGCAGACGATCCATTTTCAAGACGGAGGGCTCTTTTCGTGTCGACCAAGATCACCAAACTCGTCCATAATATTTATCTTAAAATTATGATGCCTCGAGCGACTTAATTTCTAACAAAAACTGCATATGTATCAACTTCTCTAATTTTTATTGAGTGGGAATGATTTGCTTGATTAGTTTCTAATCTCTAAGGATTAGAAATAAATAAATAACATCATAGGGAATTTTGACGGGAGTATTTATGGTTGTTCGGCAGTTAGGTGCAGGGGTTGGTTGGTCCCATAAAAGCGATTCGACAATAGTAGAGACTCTCGGGAATTCCAGAGACAGCCTGCGCACTAATCTTTTACTGTCATTTATTTATTTATTTTTATCTCCTTGTCCCTTTCTCTCATTTTGATTTCTTTCTTCTTTTTTCGAATTCTGACGAGATTTTCCTCCATTCTAGTTTATCTTAAATATCATTTCTTTTGCAAAAAAAAAAGTTAGTGATTTGAAAAATAATTTCATTAAAATAATCACGTATGTCCCTTGAAATAATCACTTAATGAAAAATACTTTTTATGGTGGATGCACTTATTTATATCTTTTCCTAAATGGCGAATGCACTTTTTTTTCATTTATTTTGTAAATGATACAAGTGACTATCTTTAAGAAAAAAAAATGATTCATCTCCGTAAACGATGAAAATAATTTTTATTTATTTATTTTTATGAGCCATACGGGTGATCTTCTCAAATAAATATTTTCAAACTATTTACTTTTTGCAAACCCTTGTTTGACCATTATATAAGCTATATTTTGGCTCAAGATCAACAATGAACATTCTTTCAAGCCAAGACCTGTTATGTACCCATCCATTCCATTTTTAGGTCTTGTAAAATGTAAATATTTGTTTATATCAAGCTTCATCGAGTTAAAATTCTCAAATCAGTTCCTCCCGGCATTCGTCCAAAATTAAGATGTTTCGTCTCACAAAAACTCTTAAGCCGTTGTACCCTTATGACACATTTATTCCAAACGAACTTTTGTCTCGTGAAAAATCTCAAATCGATACCCCTAATTAAATCTACCTTTCGTCCTACATCCTGTTACATGTTAATACATGTGAAAGGGGGGAGTAGATTTGGATCAGCAGCAGCTGTTAGGAGACGAAAATTGGTTTGAGGCGAATGAGTTGTGAGGTAACTATTTGAGATTTTTGTATTAGATGAGAATTTTATTAGAAGAAATGTATCACGATTACTGATTCAGGATTTTCAATTATCTCTTTATCGGGTTTATGAGCTCTAGGGCCCATCTATACAGTAGACAAATTATTAGTGCATCCGGAAAGGATAAGCAGGACGATGATAAATAAGATGAAAGCATGAAGAAATTTATTAAGTGGGTGGCCGAAAAGTCAGCATGATTTTCCTACAACACTGGCGTGAGTTAATTTGGAATCTTTCTGATTAACAAGAAATGACAAAAGCAGCAGACGAAATTCCACCCTCAATCTCCACTTTCTAGCCCTCCATAATTGATCCCTCATCATTATTTATTGAAGATAAAAGCCCTAAAAAGCAAAAAAGTTAAATCCACAACCAGAGCGCGGCCAAACTATGTTTGGTGTTATTGATCTTTCGATTATAACACATCGCATCACTTGCATCTTGATTATGAAAATACGAGCGGGATGGTGAACTTTGTTAGACGGATAAGCGAAAAGGGTGCCTAGTCTAATCAATATAAATGATTAAATGGGTTGTCATGAGATCCCCGTCTCATCGAGATACTTTGAAGATTGAAGACGTAAAGGATAGGATGAGGAATTTAAGAGGTTGCTTGGACAGCAATGGCCACCCGCATGGCCGTCAATGTGCATATTACTGTTATTCACGAAATAGTGACTTTTTAATCTGAGAAGGCTCAAGAGATGTTTGATTTGCCCCTACTCGTTGCAAAGAATAGCATAGTCTTAAATTTTTATGAAGATGCTCCTGTATCGAGCCTAATTTCCTTACAAAGAGTTGAAATTGGTCGGGTCTTGATCGTGAGTCCGTGACCCGATAATCTACTCCCGTTCACTCTCAATATAACGTCCAATGTCTGCTGTCAGTTTCACTCGTGCCTGTGTCTGTCTTTTTTCTCTTTTTTCCTCTTTTCCTTCTTCAAGAAGACGACGAACGGTGAGGATGAAGAAAAGAACAAGGACAAGGAAGAACGGTGGCCCAGTGAGTCAATGACGGGCGGTAAGGAGCCTCCTTGTCCCTTGTGAAGAAGAAGATGAACAGTGTAAGATCCTCGCTGCTCTTCCGGTGAAGTAACTTAAACCCTAGACCTTCGCCAAAATTTTCCTTCTGTTTCTTCTTCCGCGCCTGAGCTGCTCGTCCTCCGCGCCGTCGATGCCGGCCGTGCCTCCTCCAAGCGGACTGCGGCCAAGGTCGACGTCTACCGCCCTCCTCCCTCTAGCTACGCCGTCTGCGGCGTCAAACTCCAACAACGAGTCATGGCTCCCTGCCGAGAGGAACGACTGGGAAGATGAGGAGGACAACGCTGCCCCCATGAAGCCCTCGCGTGCCCGACCCACTTCTCCAGATGGAGCTCGAGGAGCCTGGTGTGAAGTCGTCGGCGAAGTGGGTGCCGCGCAAGATCGAGTCGATGAAGTTAATACTGCACATGTTTAAGTACTTAGCTTATCAATAAATTAGAGGCGACAATATGGATCACAAACCCATGTACTAATTCAGATTTAGGAAGCCCAGATTGAATATGAGTCAGTTAAAATTTAAAAATGGGCCAATTTGGATTTGAAACATCAATTAGTAAGTTATATGGGTTTATATGAATTTGCAATGAACACTTATTCAACCCATTTAACAAACGCATATTGACCCATATAACTTATCAATTTTTTTGGGGGACAAGTTTAACTTATTAATTTGAACCACCAGTAGTTGATCACCGTCGTCATTGGTCTCTAGTTGGTGTTGGTTCTCACCATTGTCGGTTGCTGCATTTATGGTTGGCAAGGGTTGCCGGCCCTCGCTTGACTTCAAAAGAAAAGAAAAGAAACGGAAAGAAAGGAAAAAAAAAAAGGAATATAAAAAATAACAAACAATGTCATCTAGCATGAAAGCGTTTAGTAATATAACAAAATTTTTTAAAATCATAAGACAATAATTTTTTTTTCTAAATTTGGTTAAATATAAAAAAAATATTTTAGCTATACAAGTAAGATCGCATGGGGGTCGGGAAATTTGCATTGCAATAATTTGATCATAAACAGATTAAATGAATAGATTTGGATCGGGCCACTAACGATGTAACCCAATCCACTCATTTTATAGGTCTATTTAGAATGTCTAGGCACTCGTATATTCGTTTTTGACTTAATTATATGCAATATAAATTTAATGATCCATACTTTTAACATATGACCTAACCCACATTACAAAAATACATAGATATTTAAAAACATAAACTTTTAATGCTATGCATGTATTGCATAAAAAAGGTGAATTTTGTAGTAAAATTTTCAAGTTTAACAACAAAGTAGTTGATATCTCTTAAAATCAATAAGTCAATAAACATGAAGACGTAAACTCATATACTAATTTTCACTACTTTCTAAAGCTTGAACGATTATAAGATTTTTACGTTCGTTCTGAAAAAAATAAAGAAAGATCATAAGTAGAAGATGGAACTCGAAAATAATTTGCCCCACCCGAAACCCCCCAACTTGTAATTGAAGATAAGTGAAGAGAGGCTACAAATGAGTTGGGCTTTAGAACCATTAATAATTCACATTCTATTGGACTTGCTACTGCAACCCATTTAGCAAAATTCAGCTAATCCATGCACGACATAACTCAACATATAAATGAATCTCTAACCCATTTTACATAGATAGCCATGACATGACTAAACCTATGTCATTGAGGATAGGGCTTCACGGGACGGGACCAACAAAGCCATGACTAAGGGCCCCAAAACACATGGGCTACATTTGGTAGCCAGGATTGAAGTTAGGATATGATAAAATCTGTCATATATTGTATTATTTTCTACTCAATATAGAATAAAATTGGATGCAATTCGAATAAAAATATCTTATGGGAGGTGGATAATTTTTTTTTAAGAATGATATTAAAGCTATTCTTTTTTTTTTCAAATAACAAACTTCTTGAACTAAAAAAATTAAAATAATAGTTGAATATTAAATAATATTTGGATTCTGATATAAATTAAAAATTTCAAAAGAACAAAAAGATAACATAAACTTTTGTTTTTTTTTTCCTATTCTTAATTACATACTTAAATTTATTTATAATACTTATTACATATGGTAGGTACACTGCTATATATTTATTATTTGATAATAATTTTATTAAGGAATGATGGAAGCGAATACAAAAGAGATAAAGAAAGGAGCAAAAATGATTAAAAATAAGTAAATGAGAAACCAAAGTTTTAAATGAACAAATTCATAGTTAGGTGGATCTTTTCTAATCCATTATGTCTCCTTCTTCTCCTCATCTCAGGCTCATACTGAAGCTTTTAAGACTACTTTGTAGTTCTTTGGTCATGTCAAAAATTCATGAGAAAAAATTAGAGAGCCGAAGTTCCATCTCCTTCACGGCTCTCAGATTCATGTCAAAGGCCAATAAAAAGCAATAAAAATTCAAAACTTATCTTTTTTTTAGATCTATGGTCCATTTCATGAAAGCGACAAAAGAGTCAAAGTAGTTTATTTTTCGGAATCACCAAAGGTTAAAAAAAACCATCTCTTTTTGTTGGATTTTATGTTCACTGGCTGAATCTACTTTGTCGACCGTGGCCCCTTTATAGTTTTTTTTTTTCATTGTTGAGCCTGTGGCTCTGGAATGCCACGATGAGCTTTTATTTATTCAAGATGTAATAATGTTTTGATTGATGAAGGTTATCTCCATTTATACATTAGTGGTTTTCTTAAACAGTGAATATGAGGGATTGTTATCATGTCTGTTTGTGCATTTTCTTATGCATTTACATTGGGAATGCCATTCATACTAAATAATGGACGGCACAAGTAGGGAAAGTATTTGATTTCGTTATTGCGATTCACCAAATAATGAAATAGCGTATACCAAAATCCCAAATTCTTATATCATATCCCGACTAAAAATTCAGACGACGAAACGCAGTCCTAAATTAAGCCTTACACCACTAGACCAACCATTTAAGGAAGAAGATGAATACTAAATGTATTAAGGTTGATATGCTAAATTGGATTATAAAATGATGTGATGTAAATTTATTTATGTTCGAATGGATCGAATCCGCTTGGAATGACCAGATTCACCCGGTCATTTGATGTCATTAGCAAATGTCTAGTGGGCTGAACTCAACCGGCGCTCCCGTAGGCCCACGTGGCAACCCTTTCCATTGGATTACTGCTCAAATTACGAAATCACCCCCGGAGCTCCAAATCTCGGTTTTGAATTTCAAAACTTTGGTGCCGTTGCGATTGCTCGACGATGCCTCAAGAGCCTCTTTTACTTCAACGGTTCTTTATCGCCCTGCTATAACAGACTCCGCCTCCGATCCATCCCTCCATTTCCTCTTCAAGTACTCGTGAGAGAGAGAGAGAGAGAGAGAGAGAGAGAGAGAGAGAGAGAGAATGGAGAAACCGGCGGCTGTGGCGGTGTCGGCGATGGAGGCGTTCGAGAAGTTGGAGAAGGTAGGGGAAGGGACGTACGGGAAGGTTTACAGGGCCCGAGAGAAGGCCACGGGCAAGATTGTCGCCCTCAAGAAGACTCGCCTCCACGAGGACGAGGAGGGCGTCCCCCCCACCACCCTCCGCGAGATCTCCATCCTCCGCATGCTCTCGCGCGACCCTCACATCGTCAGGTCCGTTTTCGTCAGATCTTGCTCTTCTTCCGGTTGAATGGAACCAATTTGGTCTGGTGGAATCGATCTTCGCGTGTCTCGGATCTTCGATTTCTTTATTAATAGCCCCGATTACAAGACCCCTTCGTTGGTTTCCATGTTTATTGATCTGGTGTTCGATCCCGTTGTTGCCGTTCCTAGGGTTGTATCTTCTTGTGCTGTTTCTCGGGTTTTGTACAGAATCTGCGTTTTCATAGGGTTTTGACCTAGGGTTTGATGTGGCTTCGCTGTGCTTCCATTTGCGAGACTTTTAGCTAGTCCCGATTGCAGATATACCCCGTGCTTTCACAGTACTATTTACAACTTGATTCGTGGTCGGTCAGGGGGAGTCTTGGGCTCTTATCTGTTTCTGCTGGCTTATTTTGGGGTTTATGGTTAATCCACAGATTAATGGATGTCAAGCAAGGTCAGAACAAAGAAGGCAATACGGTACTTTACCTGGTGTTTGAGTATATGGACACTGATTTGAAGAAGTACATCCGCACTTTCCGCAGTTCTGGGGAGAGCATCCCTCTCAACATTGTCAAGGTTGGTGCTTGCGTTTGTTTCAAACTTAAGGGCCTGTGCGAAATTGGCTTTGGAACTAATCGCGAGTTCTGATTTCACTCGGATTTCAGATTTTGATGTACCAACTCTGCAAGGGGGTCGCTTTCTGCCATGGGCATGGTGTCTTGCATAGGTAGGTGAATCCTGTCATTTCCATCAAAACGATCGTGCTTTTTCAATCATAAAAGTAGTCATTTATCATTCCTGCAATGGATTCATTTTCTAGGGACCTTAAGCCTCACAATCTCCTCATGGACAAGAAGACGATGACTCTTAAGATAGCGGATCTTGGACTTGCCAGAGCATTCACCGTCCCAATCAAAAAATACACTCATGAGGCAAGTTGACAATCCCCTCTTCCTCTTTTATCTTGATTTTGAGTCACCTCTGCTTCAGCATTAGCTAATGCGAGTGCTTCTTGTTGTTACAGATACTGACTCTTTGGTATAGAGCTCCAGAAGTTCTTTTGGGGGCTACTCACTATTCAACCGCAGTTGATATGTGGTCTGTCGGCTGTATATTTGGTACTGACTCTCTTTGCTTACTGTGCTTCTCTGGGCATTTCAATGTGGTTCTCTGTTGAATAGCTTTATTGATTACTGAATGTTTATCGATGACATGAATTGCAGCTGAGTTAGTCACTAAGCAAGCACTCTTCCCTGGAGATTCTGAACTGCAGCAGCTCCTACACATTTTCAGGTTAGCAAGGATGTCCATCTCCAGTTGTGCCCTTTATAATTTGTTTAACGTGACTTCCCTTTTCTAGCCAAAAAAGAAAAAAAGAACATTGTTTCATGTCTGATGGGTACACACTTGTGGTTGTGCGCAGGCTGTTGGGTACTCCAAATGAAAAGGTGTGGCCAGGAGTTAGCAGTTTGATGAACTGGCATGAGTATCCACAGTGGAAACCTCAAAGCCTGTCCACTGCGGTTCCTACTATGGACAAGGATGGGTTGGATCTGCTTTCTGTAAGTTCACACTACTTATGAGTTTTTCAACTAGTGAAATAATTCATGGCAGTTCGCTGATAACTGAAACTCGATATCTTCTGCAGCAAATGCTGCATTATGAGCCCTCAAGGAGGATCTCTGCGAAGGCGGCCATGGAGCATCCTTACTTCGATGACGTCGACAAGACTTGCCTATGAGACTTCGCCAAGTGTAGATTAGGAATCGGGATTTGCATTCTCACCGAACTAAAAAGATGTGTACTGAAAACTAATTGCTTGCCTCAAGCATGACCTTTTTGGGCACCATACGTGCTTCTGTCAGTTAATATCTTTTCTAGGATGATTGTTGCCAATCTTAAGGAGCGCTTAGTGCATCCGTGTGCTAATCTTTATCTCAATCTGTGTCAATTGATGTTTCGAGCCTCTTATGACTGAATGACCCTTCTAAAGATACCGCGGGCTGCAAGTTTTTTTCACCAGCTTCAGCAGATGAAGTAAGGACCACCGTCCTTTGGCCAAAATAGTAGCGGTTAGTTCCTTCGGCCAGAATAGAAGCTGTTCTGCTCTGTTGCGCCTAGATGATCAGATAAAGAAGCCAAAATATTCGGCAATTTATCGAATAGGTGGCGTGCGTAAAGGGATAAGGGAAGTGCCTACTCCTTTCCAAATCCTTTCGGGAGTAATGCCCAATCCACCAGTCGAAACCTAGATAACAACAGTCTCAGACAGGAGATTTGTCTTGTTTAAACTCACCAAAGCTTATTTAGCCGTTTAAACGGCTAATTTTTTGGACCGTTATCCCTGTTGGTCGGACATTGGCCAGGGTGGATTGAGCATTTCTGCGCAGATATCCAGCCGCCCAGACCTATTAGTCCGGTTGCCCGAACCTTGTTACTTTTTTTCGCGAACATATGTACTTGTAATAATTACAGTATATAACAAATATATCCGAAGGTGATTTTCTAATCGTCAAGACTGAATTGGGGTCAGCCATCATTTTGCTACTATCGTGAATTGGGTAAAGCGATAAAAAACGGAGTGTGTATACTAGTCTTCATATTCAAGGGCTATGCGCGCGTAGCGATGATACGCTAATTGTTATAGTTTGGATGGCTAGATAGGGAGGCTAATTTACATATATTTTGGGAAAATTACCGGATAAAGTTATAAGCCTACAATAAGATGACCAATTTGGTCCTAAATTTTTTAATTTGCCGAATTTAATCCTTAACATTCTATTACTTTTCCAACAAGTCTTCCCGACCGATTTTGATCGATAATCATTGACATGGACGCCCACCATCCTATATGGCAAGCTGATACTATGTTGATGTGAATAATTTTTACATTTTTATCTTTCGACTTGGGGCTGATAAGGGGCATGAAGCCCTCAGCCACTGTGGGCCACTAAGCGAAGGCTTCCAAGCCCTCGCTCGTGGCTAACAAGGGCTTTGCAATCCTCAACCTCACTTAGTAGCTAGCAAGGGTCGGCTCATGCAGTCAAAGTTGGAAAAATATGTAGAAAGATAAAAGAAAAGATATGAAAACTAATAAAAATTACATTAGTGCTAACCATGTCATTTAGGAAGATCGGTGTTCACGTCATCGGTTTCTGATAAAAAAGATGGACGCAATGACTATATTGACAAATTTTCAAAAGATTTACGGCTATTGATCAAAATTGAAAATTTTAAACTGAATTAATTGCCATACAAGTAAGTTTACAATTTTTTTTGTACTGCACATTTGGTTTATGAATTTTCCTATCCATCAGCCTTATTAACATTTCTAACTCTTTGATTTTTCATGGACGTCCTTTTTCCATCTTTCTATGAGCATGTCGGACCAGCCACTTGAACCAATTGCTTCCCGTCCGATCCTGTCGATAGTCATATATAAATAAGATAAAATCATGAATTAACATCCCTAAAACGACCTAGTATCAAATTCTTTAATAAATCCAGATGTTCTGGAACGGGATATTTCTATTTTTCCATACAGGCTATGAGAAAAACATAAAAAAGAGAAAATTCTCAAATAGGTTTCTCATTAATCAACGATACAATTAATAGCCGTACAATGGGGGATTAAATTTAATAAATGTCTGAAGATTTCATATTTCTGTTGACTCTCTTATAACATTATTTATTCTTTTTTTCCACATGAGAAAAAGGAAAAATATTATTAAAATCCCTAAACTATATTGCATGCAACAAATTTATCCTAATTTTTTCGTGACACCAACAATCCTGAATTTGACTTGTCATGACATATTTATCTTAAATTTTTATGACATTAAAAATCCTAAACTTTATATTTGTGACATATTTATCTTATAATTTTTTTTTGAAAACTCACTTTGATCTACGAGCTAAGGTCTCTAGAGCTCGTTAGCTACTGGGCTCTCGCTAGATAAAGTAGATATCAAAAAATAATTTAAGATAAATGTGTTGTAACAGACTGGAATCTTGGTGCCAAGATTAATGGTGGCTAAAATAAAAGTGTTAAAAAAAAGAGAATAAATTCACTAAAGGCCGGTCTGATTACCGACTGGTCCAGGCCATGGAGACAGACCGGCTGGTTCACCGCCAACCAGTTCGCGAAGCTAGGCCACTCCCCTCTCTTGTTGGAATTTCATCAAACGTGTGGCAAGCGTGACAGAGGTAAGGAGAGTTTAAGCTCCGGGAAGAGATGGATCAGACTCGACCTAAAGAGTCTGAATGGATGGTCACTAGGGTTGAGACTAGTTCGGGAAAGGTAGCAGAGAAGCACTCAATCAGGTTGTGGGATTGCCATCCCAGACTGAGGAAGTAGATAGATCATGAATATTGGCAATGGTATGAGGGAGAAGTTGGTGGACCCTTAGTGTTTCATATGGATTACCATGAGGAGCCTGATGATCTGGCATTTTGTCCCAAACCTTGGCGAAGGGAGTAAGGAGCCGAAGGAGGGCAGTGTTGTAGACCCGTAGTTTAAGAAGTGTAGACTCCACAGGTTGTAAATAGGAGTGCTATCTCTTCTCTTTCCCCCACGAACCTGCTCTTGTATATTCTGTTGGTAGGAGTTTAAAATTTCATGTTCACTGGTTGTTTGTGTGCTGTTACCTTGGTCTGGTCTTGTAAATGTTTCGTGTGGTGCTACTTGTAAGGGCTAGTGACACTCGATCTGCTAGTTTGTTGTTTTAATAACATGTCTGTGAATACTATGTGTGTGATAAACAGGGGTGAATGTTTATTTGAGCTGTCATGATCACGTTGCTAGTAAAAGAGTTATATTAATTTAATTTTCTAGAATAAACTTAATTTTCTAAAAATTAAGTACTCTCAAGCGCGTGGCGAGCGTGACATGTGTTCTAATAATATAAGTTCTTGACATGAAAAGTTTAAGTAAATGTGTCACAAAAAAGCAAATACAAATACAAGTGCAACAAAAAATTATGATAAATGTGTTAGAAATGATAAAATTTGAAAATTTTGATGGTATTTTTAAAATTTAACCAGGAAAACCTCGCCCTATCGAAAAAATCGCCGCGGCGGGGCGTCCGATCGGCGATCGGCAAGGACTTTCCGGTAATTCCGCAGCACAAGGTGAGCCCAGGTGTCGAGTTTTGCCGAGTCAATCGGCGTTGTCCGTGAAACTCTGAAAATCGCTTAGCTCGGCTCAGGTCAGTCTCTCCCTCCCTCTCTCTCTCTCTTCCTCTCTCTCACCATGGCGACCGAAATCTCTCTACGCCTCGCCAGAAATTAGACTGCGATCGAGCTCGCGTTCATCTCTACTTCGCTCTTCCCCGCTATTCAAACCCTCGACCCTCCGTGCCAGGTTCCGTCTCGGTCTCATTCCGGATTTGCTGAGTAAATCCTCCCACGACGCCCTTCAGTTTTTGCCTCACGCCCTCCTCTCTCGACGCAAGGTGCTCTGAGTTCTTACAGCTTCGCCGGCGAGGGCGTTCAGGTTCCGGCAGCGGCTTCTTTTCTTTATGACTTTTTCACTTGTTAATTGCGTGAATATTGTGGAAGCTGTAGGTAGACACAGTTGGCTAGGTGAAGGAATTGCCCAGTGTGCGAAGATCCTTACTTTTTGACAAATGCCTTGTTCCTCGTTTTACAGGCACATTTCGGGCTTTTGTTTTGTTTTGGCTGGAGGGGTGAGGGGGGTTTGAAACACTGTTTGGTTCTCTTTGAAGAAACTTGAGAGAGTACATGAATGATTGTTATGAGTATGAGGTTTTATTTCCCTGATAATGACAAGCCTTGGGCACGTGGTTTGGTTTTCGGTTATTGCTGTGCGCATTATGGGTTTGACCGTTGAGTAGACGGGTTAGATGGTGATAGTTGGACGTACATCAAATATTTATGTATGATTCCTCAGGAGTGCTAATGGTTAGATTCATCTCGATTTTTGTGCGGAGTGGACTCCGATTAGGCTTCAGCGTTATTTTCTCAGCTTGTTTTTTAATTAAACCTTTAAAGCATACTCTAGAATATGTCTTGAATGGAAAGTAAGGTATGACCCTTTGCAAAAGGTATAATTTGCATTTTGCTTAGGAAAGGTAAAGGAGGAATTTGATTTGGTTTGATTTAATTGATATCTGTGGAGTTTTTTTTTTTTTTTTGCTGTTCTTCTTGCAAGATGACTTATTTTTACCTCTTCCTTGTGATAGATGTGAAGTGTCTTTGACATTTAAGTTTCCTACTGTGCACATAAACCAGAATTTGTATTTTGTTCTCTGTTCATTAGCTTAGTTTGTGGCATTATAACACGCATTACATTATAGACCGTAGATTATAATAAAAAAGGAGATGGACGTCACTGTGAAGCCAGCAGAGATTCTGCCAGATGAGTCTGCTGCCAACCCTGTCGATGTCAGCATAGAACAACAAGATTCATCCCTTCTGAGTGAGGATAAAGAGGATAAAAACCATAGCACGAATGGGCAATTGAATGCTCCGGAGACTGACAAAGACAAGACTCTTACATTACCAAGTGATATCCCCATGAAAGAAAGTCAGGAAATGTCTGAGAAGGCTGCTGATGAAGTTGCTACTGCTAATTGTGCTAAGGAAATCATCGGTGCTCTAGATGAAAACCAGGAAAATAAGCATGAGGGCAGAACAAGTGACGAAGATCGGAATCTGTCTGAAATTCCCCAAAAACTTCACCAGGAGGAATTAGCAACTCCAAAAGCTGAGGAAGTGGCTACTCCAAAAGCTGAGGCTGAGACCATGAGAAATTCTAACAATTGGTTGATTGATCCCAAGGTATTTCAGGTCAAACCAGAAAGAGCTATTAAACCTACCTGTTTTTAGTCTAAACAGAAAGAGCCAGTTTTATTTACATCATTAAAATTACAGATGGGGATCACAGATGAGTCTGGGACTGTGGAGGAGCAATCGGCATTTATGAAGGAACTGGAAAGGTTTCACAAGGACAGGGCCTTGGAATTTAAACCACCTAAGTTTTATGGAGAGCCTCTGAATTGTCTGAAGTTAGTGCATTTGCTTTTCTTGTTGAAGCGAGTTCATAAGTTTGCTTTTTCCTAATAGCTGTATCCTTTTTCTCGGAGTAGGTTATGGAGAGCCGTCATTAAACTTGGTGGCTATGACGTGGTGTGTAAGTTTTCCTATAATTTGGAGTTTCTGTTTTATGTTGATACATTCTTGTAATTTCTCTTGCTTCGAGCTCTGTATTTTGCTTACCTATGTCTTTGGATGCTTTGAGTGTGAACAATAATATGTGGCAGAAGAAGCATGGACAGGAAGATCAAAATTCTAGTGTAATGGCTCTTGCATGATTTAGTTAAAAATAGAAATAGATGTGGATGTGCCGTCAATCCTTTTGCTAGTGGGACTAAATCTTGATTCTGACTAGACCAGCTTTCAAAGTGAAATGACACACAAAGTGCTTCAGATAGCTATATCTTTTGTATGGCTTGATACACTAAATTTCTTGAAGTAAATTTAACGGTTTCGTCATAGCTAGGTCTACAGAGTTCAAGTATTATGCCCATTCAATCATTGTTTTGTTGCTGAAAAGCTGGAGATGTAAATGGCATGGAAAGTAATGTGGCTTAGAATGCTATTAATTCTGTCAATTCAGAATGACAGAATCTATTTGGAGATTGGGGATATAAGCTTTGAATAAAAAAGGGTATTTTATTGGGGCCCATACCAGTGTCACAAACTTTTTTGTTTTCACACTAGAGTACCAACTGTTAGCATTTTTTCTTGTGGCAGTTGTGATTTGGCCATGAGAATCACATACTTATAGATTGTTTCTTCTTTTTGCTTGCAAATGTTATCAGAATGTAGTATAATTATGTATCATATAGCATCTTTGATCATTTAGTTCTTTGATGGCTTTCTTCTGCTTTGATAAAGCAATGCCAGGATCAATTACTGCTCAGAAGTTTTCAGTATTAGTTGTCTGGCATCAATTGACGTACCTGCTGTCATGGCATGGGTTTTTGTAGGTGACTGGATCCAAGTTGTGGCGTATAGTAGGAGAGTCCTTCCATCCCCCAAAGTAAGAGTACCATCTAATCCATTAATTTACAGTTTCTCAGGAGATCTCATTTAGTTGATATAATCAGTTCGAGTCAGGTTCTATGCATATAAGACTGTTACTAGTAGCATAAATGCCAACCGTGCCTTTGCCATTTGATTTTAGTTATATATCTTGCTCACGCTTTCACGTTTAAACTTGTACTTTGCATGGTAAGGCACATTGTTTGTCACACACTCATGTCCAATTTAATGCTATCTCTCTCTCTCTCAGGACCTGCACGACAGTCTCTTGGACATTTCGAATTTTCTATGAGAAGGTAGTGCTCTAATCAGTTTTTGGTACTCATTTCCTTTGCAAGATGGTTTACAAAAGGAAATTAAATGACATGCTTTCGCTCCTGCAATAATTGAGTTATTAGTGGAAACTTGCTATGGTGAGCTGTCATTTATCCATCAGAATCAGTAACTTCTTTCTATGGACTCACATGGATGAAAAGCTATCTTTTCTTTTGAGGTGTTAGTGTGCTTGTCATGAAAAGCTAGTTATCATGGTAAAAGCTAGTCATCATGATAAAATGGATATTTTTCAGTGTTCTTTAAATAGAAATCACTCACTTTGGCTCATGTAAGCTTAACACTACATTAGATTAATTTTATGCCACAGTGAGTTCGAGCCAGCTCCTGTTTCTAAATGTTTGTAGCAGTTCTGTATCTTTCACGTGTCTAATTGATGCCAACTTACGTGATTAATATATTTTAAGGGACACATTAATTTGTATCCTTGTACGTCCTTAAGAGTGCTGTTTCTGTTGAACATCATAGGACAGTAGACACTAT
Source organism: Melaleuca quinquenervia (assembly GCA_030064385.1). Taxonomy (NCBI): domain Eukaryota; kingdom Viridiplantae; phylum Streptophyta; class Magnoliopsida; order Myrtales; family Myrtaceae; genus Melaleuca; species Melaleuca quinquenervia. The sequence continues at coordinate 19,369,425 of CM057723.1, read as the reverse complement.
TAATTATCCAGTCACTATATTCTATTATCCCTCCATCCCTCTTTTGATATTCTAAAAAATAGCTAATAGTTTTATACTGCCATGTTTGACGTTATTGGTTGTTGAAAAGTTTGTGAGCACCTAGGTGTTTTCACCCTTTATGAATGAGCTTTCATAATATCTTTATTCTGCATGATTGCAAGTCTCCACCTTCTTATGTTATTTCAATAGTACAGGCTCTTTTGGAATATGAAAGGCATAAAACACAAACTGGTGCACTCCAATTACCAGCTGCACCCATCCTGCAACCTACAAGCATTGAAAAAGAGGTATATATTTTATGGTTGATTTATGTTCCTCCATCACACTTTATTCTTTTGTGATTTGGACTTATTTGTTTGGTGTGCATTTTCTTCTTTCACTTGCTTGGATGGTAGTTGACGTGGAATAGTGATAGATTTGAGAAAATCTTTATGTTGTTTGAGAAGGCCATATTGCTGATAGAAAGGTCCTAAGTTGTAGAGTTTTAGTTGGGTGCATTTTCTCAATAGGGAGATGCTTGTGTCTTCTCAAGTTCAAATTAAATGGAAGATATCGATTCTTAATTCTTAACAAAATCCAAGTCTGTTGAGTCAAGTCTTCTGAATCTTTAGCTGAAAGGTTCACAAGTGTCCTCGATTCATTCTTGTCCCATTTATTGTAAATGCCACCTGGTTAGTTTAGATTGACAGGTTATCAGCCTAACCAGCTGGTGCCTGTGTGAGACTGGTCTCAGTGACTCTAGATCAAAAGGTTCAACCTGCTCAGACTTGAGCCCAATTCAGAGACAGAGAGGTCGAACTGTCTGGTCAGTATAATAATGATTAGGTGGAGAGAGTTTTCTTCACGTGTAGTTGGCAAGGTTTAACTTCTTAATTGCATACTTGCTGACAATGTAATAGTATAGAGATTCTTATATTGGGCCAAATTGCAGAATCTTTACTGTCAGAAAGTTAGTTAAACCTTTAGAAAGTGGAATAATTTCATTTTGTTGCTGTTAGTAAAGTAAAACTCTTTGTGTTGCGTGACGTTCTAAGACAATGATTTTATGTGATTGGGGACTTATAATAGCTCACTTGATCTTGAGTTGGGGAAAACTTTGATTAGGGCTCTATCGATTTTTTGCTTTTAAAGCAGAAGGTATTGGTAAAATGAGTGCTGATTGGAACAAGACCTATTAGCTGGAATCTGTTCTTGATAGTGATCATCTTCTTTTTCTCCTCATTCTGAAATTTCACACACAGGCAAACCAAGCTGCAGGATCAAATCGCGCACGTAGGGGTGCTGCATCGCGTGCTATGAAGGGTTGGCAATCTCAGCGCTATCTTGAATATGGCGATGTTAGTGAGCCTCTTGCCATAGCTTACAGCAATTATTTCCTGCTATGTGTTTCTTTCTTTGAAGAATCTAGCCCAGAAAGATACTTATCTGCTGTTAATCTTCATTAATGTCCTCTTATAGGACAAAAACTTTTCCTCGACAGCGAAGCGTGAAAGGAATCTCAAAAGCATAGGTATTCTTTCCTTAATATGTTTCCTTTTCAAGCATGATCATGCAAGTGTCATTATTATGATATACATCACATATTGGGCAAGAGATGTCTCCCTGAAGATCTTTCCTTTTGAATAAATATGTGATGCCAGCATATGTTCATTTTATATCTATCATCTGTGGAGACAGGTTTACCTAGAGAGAAGACGGCAACTAATTTGGAGCATGGGGAGAGAGCTGTTCATCACGAGGCGGATAAGCAGTTCCGTTTAATTTTTCTTGCCTTTTACTTTGTTCCCTTATAACAATCCTCCTGTGCACCATGTGCAATATTAGTTTGATGAGGTCTGGTTAGACTCTTTGACCTCAAATGGAGCCTTTAATGCTGATAAGTTCCTTAGGAGATAGAGGAGGAATGGAACTAATTTAGCTAAAGACCTCTCCTGGTATGTCTGGTTTCTAAAAGCTTTTAATGAACTACTTTTGCAAGGATTATGACAAGCGTTGTTGATGTTGGACCTCCTGCTGATTGGGTGAAGATCAGTGTTCGGGAAGCTGTATGTTTTTCCTTTCTCAGTGGCTTGTGCTAACTCCAGACTTATGGTTCAGCTGATACTGGTTCAATATATATTGAATGCCTCTCTTCTGTTCGCAGAAAGATTGCTTCGAAGTATATGCTCTGGTCCCTGGCCTTTTGCGTGAAGAAGTAAGAACTCCAGGAACTCTTGTCCAATTAACCTTGTAGTTCGCCAGATCATTCTTTATGCTTGCACTGGAACTAACTTGAGTTTATTCAGCAATGTCATATGAAATGGTTACTCTGGCTAAGTGATAGTCACAATTACTGACGCAAGGGCACATAGAAGTAGCTGTTCTTTGCTGTCTATTGTGTTACATCATGTTTTCATTTCTTGCTCCTGTTTATGGTGATACATGAGAAGTCATGGGATCTCATTAATATTGTGTTACGCCTCTGAATGGGACTTCTATTTCGTTTTGAACACTCACATTTGCAATTCTCTGATTGAACTATTGTATTAGACGAGGCTTTAAGCAGATGTGTGTTTTTATTGTTGACCTTCTCATTTTGTCTACCCAGGTGCGAGTCCAGTCAGATCCAGCAGGACGTCTAGTTATAACAGGTCAACCAGAACAGCTCGAGAATCCTTGGGGCATCACTCCCTTTAAGAAGGTGTCTTTCTTGGATTCTTAGAGTTGAGAATAAATCAGATGATGAATGGTCTTCAAGTTCTCAGTTTTCATTCTTAAAAGATATATTAATGGCAAGGGTGTTTTTGTTTGGTTCTTTACCTTAATTATGGTGATCTAGCTCCTTCGACCAATGGATTCCAACTATCTGAGGCACCAATATGTCAGTGCGAAATTACAAATTTTAAAATGGATGCATGCTGACAGGCAGTAAAATATCTACATTTTCTGTGGGATACAAAAGAACAATATTCATGCCATAAAATTGTGTTGGACTACCTTAGAGGACTTATATTTCGGAAACTAATGAAATGGTCATTTTCAGGTTGTGAGCTTACCGTCAAGAATCGATCCGCTGCAGACATCAGCTGTTGTTAGCCTTCATGGCAGACTCTTTGTACGTGTTCCTTTCGAACAAGGATCAGCTTTGACTTAATGTATGATATTTAAGCTCTGTCATTTCTTATTGCTTGAAGGCTGTCTCAGAGGAGATTGAGCATAAATGTCAGTTTTGCAATCTCATTGACTCAGAGCCTTCGGAAGGGAAGAAAAATGATGATCCTATTAATGATCTGAAAATGTACCACGTGTTGCGTGCAAGCTATGTCTGTTTTAATCTCACGTCCTGCAACTAGTAAGATGCCATGAGCTAATCGAGGGTTCCTGGACTTTTTATGCACCACCTCTAGGGGCTTCCAAGTCGTTGGGATATCCACATCTGATGTTTTGACTGATTTCTGTGATGATTAGGGACTTGTTAATGAGTAATCTCGGGACATTTGTTAGGCATATTTAATAAGAAAGTATCCGAATTTCAAACTAATGTTTTTTGTGCGCTGAGAATTTTATTACGTCTATATTCGGTTGCTTGACAAATGCCTCGGCGGCATTTTTTTAACAAAATCCATAATGTAGCCTACTGCGCGATGTGGTGAAAAAAGTGCATATGGGGCTCCTAAATTTTTCTTACTTTTTTTTTTTGTAAATTCGGGTCTTCAAAATCATAATGTGGGCAATCAGGTTTTTGAGTTCAATCAAGTTCCTCCGTGGCCAAATCCAGGAAATTGAAGCTGACTTGTGGATCGGTCTGGGCAAATGAGTCGAGTGTTCAGACAATGAATGCCAGCTTGGACTATTGGTCCAATAGTATGGCTGACGATGTACTGATTATTCACATTCCCGGCCCGGCAAGTCTCGTCGATCACTGATGAACGTGGTCGGAAGCACTCGGGAAAAATTAGCTCATCGTGCAAGTACAGAGATCCGAAGCAGCAAGTCACGAATTAAATATAGCAGAACGCCGCATCGTTCTGCAACTTTCTCCAAAAGGCCAAAGGGATAGCTGACATGTATGTTTCCGTATACTTGTCGTCAGAACCCACATTTGAAGGCAATGAGACCTCCCTTGAGGGTTACAATCATCCTCACGACGGCGGTCGATGCATTTTGTCGGGAGACGAATCGCTTCGGACATCTCCTTATTGCAAAGTAGTACAAAAAGAAGCTTCCTTCGGGCATGTTCGACCCATTTGCCTTCAGCGCTTCGAGTGGAAGCCTTCCCAATCCACGTGCACCCCAGTAATCAATGGCCACTACATCTCGAAATCTCTTTGGGCGTGATCCCAAATCCGAACGGGGGTGCCCACCATCTGTTTCTCATTTTTCGTTTCTGGTGGCACTAATCAGGGTCGCCGATCGTGGTTTTAGCTGGCTTCTGGGCCTCCACATGGTCCCCTCTTTTGGTTTATGTCCACGATGAATACCCTGCAGATCTAGATGGAACTGGACCAAGTGCAACTAACGCATGGTCGTGATGGAATGGAGTACCCACGAAGGAGAAAATTAAAAATTCACCTGGAAGACGACAAATCGTTGGGACTCCTTGACGAACTGAGTTAATTTTAATAATGACACTTGATGGGATCCGTCGTGCTATTAACTACGAACTCTTGATTGAGAAGAGCAGCAACTGAAGTAGTTTTTTGCAAGGAAGGGGGATGGAGGCCCCTTACGCTGAGGACCCTTCCGCTAAAAACGTAGCCCTTCTATATGCGCAAAAATCCATTCGAAGGTCGGCCATGTGACAAGACCTGGCGTGTCCGCTTCGTGGTATGATCACTTCGTATACGAAGTGATGAAACAGATTATCATCTGATGAAATGCTTGGCATCACTCTGAGATTTAACATATTATCAGTTCTTCCTCATTTCGGGTACCGGAGATGGTCATCGGCTAACGACAGATCTTGAATCGAGAAACTTGATCGATGGTTTGGTTTGGCTATCCTTCTTAAGCTTGAGCCTTCAAAGATTTGGTTTGCCTTTGATATGATTTGAATTCACGAACGTCACATCCTTTATTGCCAGGTTTGCTTATTATCTGTATGTTGTGCCCCGACGCACCTACAATTTCCTTCATCTTAAAACAGAAATGGAGAAAGGGATGAAGCCTGAAACTGGAGCTTCAATTTTAAGCCAATGGCCGCAATGTTTCTTAGCTTTGATGCGGATTCAAAGATGTCAATAGCGAAGATCTTTGCCTTTTCTGGTGGGATCAGAACAGAGCAATTTCATTGGCATGGCGACACATGACATTCGAAAGTAGTCAATTTGGAGGTCCCATTCCATGTGTCCAAACAAACGAACAAAAGGAAAACGATAGATCTGCTTGTTAGAAAAGACTTGAGAATGCCATCACCTGGTCCCCAAGTAAGATATGATCACTCGCAGCAAATCAAAAGATGATCCCCCCCGCCCAGCTACAAACAAGTACAAGACAGACTTAAATATCAATAACAACAGAGAAGAAGACAGCGTTCTGCAATTAGGACACGGACCACAGGTCGACTATCTAGGTGGGCACAGCCTGAGCACGGGGTCAAACGGAGAAGCGATTCTAGTGCGGGTATTTAAGGCAGGAGGGTACGGATCCATTTCCACGCTTCAACAGATATTAAAAACAATCCCAAAGTCCTTTTCTATAACTGAAAAAGCAGCTACCCCCTGCTCTTGGTTGCATGCAGTTGTTTCCATATTCGAACACTTGGGCCATGTTCTCTCCATCTAAGATCCAACTTTTGTGACGTCTTTGCTGGATCTGTTATACTTCATGTGACTCTTTACAAGCTGCCCAGCTGAAATGGCGGACATTAGGGAGAGCTCTCCTGCAAGAACTGCACCAGCGACAATGGTGGCCAGGCGCCTCGCATTAGCTCCCGGTGACTCTTTACTTGCACCCTTGACACTAAGCAAATTCAGGCAGGCAGACTGTGAAGCTAGCTGAGTTCCACCTCCAACCGTACCCACCTAATGAAGAGAAATTCAGCGTAAGGGAAGATCCACAAATCATGGAATGAGACCATAAGACTCTGATTGCGTCACTTATTTTCCATATTTACCCTTTTTGATTTGGTATAATTTCAGTCTCCAACAAACATATTAACACTGCAGTAAAACCTGCATTATTTTCTCTTGAAGTTTTAGCATTTTGACACTGATAGTGCTCCTTTCCAGCATTAGCAACTACCCCAACATTTTCTCATTCCAGTCCATTTTCCAATTGACAATGACCTCATTCTTTTTAGTCATGGGGAAAAACAAGATCTAAAATAGTTTGAAAGGAAAAGGAGAAGTTATTTACCTCGATTGAAGGCATGGTAACAGAAATATGAAGATCCTTTCCTTCATTGACAGCTTCCATCATGGTAATACAATGAGAACTCTCCACATTCTGTGCTGGATCCTGGCCAGTTGCAATAAATATAGCAGACACGATGTTGCTCGCATGGGCATTAAATCCACCAAGAGAACCAGCAACAGCAGATCCTGTAAGATTCTTCAGCATGTTGAGCTCAACTAGTGAATGTACACTGGTTTTCAAAACCTTCTTCACGACCTCTTCCTTAATAATTGCCTCACAAACAACTGATTTTCCCCGCCCTTCAATCCAATTCACAGCAGCAGGCTTTTTATCGGAACAAAAGTTTCCTGATGCAGAATAACGAAGTTAATGGCAATGAACAAAACCAGTCTTCCAGTGATACTTAGACATCAGTAGTTAACATTTCCTAGAACAACCGACCTTTCCTCAGGAAAAGAATTAGGAAAAAGCTAAAGTGGTTATCGAATGAATATATGACTGGCTTCATGCATACAACCACTAGGAAATCTGAAAGGGATAATGATCGTGGGTAATGAATAACAGATCCATAATGCTGTCAATACAATTCAAGAAGTTAAAGTAACATTACTAACATATACCCCCACCTTTCCATAAATCAAGAAGTAAACAATAACTCCATAATCCTTGCAAGGACCCCAGTCTCCGATATTTATTGCAAAAAAGTATTTTCCTTCAGTCTAAAAATTGAGATGAACTCGTTTAGATGATCATCAAGAAATCTTGAATTTGGCCGCACGAAGACATCAGGAAAGAGAATTTTGAGAGAAAAGTAAAAACAGTGTTCTAAAGATCATCAACTAGGTAAATACCATAACGATCAATTTATCGTTTAGTAAAGAAGACTGAAAAATATGTTCAATCATTTGCATTTCATGGCCTCATGAATCAAAATCATAACATTGCATGGTAATTAGACAGATGTTTTGGATGTCGTAAGCTTTTTACCAGCTGCATAAAGGAAGCTGACATCTCTGGATCAGCCGGAAACACACACACACACACACACACATACACACACACACATATAACCATCCCATCCAAGTTACTATTTTCTGACAGTCAAATACACGGACGGGATTCAAATAACCGACATAGTAAAAATCAAGCGAAACTTTACCAGAAATGCCAATTATATCCATGTCCGGGAAATCGCTTTGAAGGAAATCAAGCACATTTTGAACCCCTTTTGACACCATGTTCATCCCCATAGCATCACCTGTACTGCAGGTGAATCTCATGTAAAGATTCTTTCCAGCAATTGAGCATTTTATACCCTGGAGCCTGGCGAATCTACTGGACCTGCAGAACAAATAAAAAAGGTATCATCATTGAAAACAGGTAATCCTGAGAAAAGGTGACCACCCTTTTTCCTGGAAGAGCAATTTCAGGGGAGAAAAGGTTAAAAGCCTTTTTCCAGGTAAATGGTAGCTCATATTGTTTTAAAGACCCTTCCTTTCCACCTACTCTGTGGTTATCAAACTACCCAAACGCTTGCCACAAAGTTCCTGGCACAATTTGGATTTACATCAGTTGACATTTTGAATGTACAGATATTATTGGACATTCAAATTCTCTGTCCTCATCATTCTAAAGGTGTATAATCTTGACATTTTGAATATATAGATATTATTGGACATTCCAACTCTCTGTCCTCATCATTCGAAAGGTGAACAATCATCATCAATTATGTCTATCAACATCAGAAAATCACAACATAGGAACAGGTCAGACTCAATAATAATTGGAGAATACACACAGAAAATCAAGGAAAAGAGTGACAGACACAATATCCACATAATTCCAAGCAACAAAAATAAAGCGCAAGACAAAACCTAAAACCAAAGAGAAAAAAAATAAAATAAAAATAACAGAGAGTCGAAGTAAAACAAAAAATTCCACGAAACAACTGACCTGTTGAATACCATAGCCAAGGTCTCAAAATTGACCGGATCCTCCAAGAAGAACTTCAACTCCGACGCTCTCTTCGCGGAATCGAACCGAACAACCGGCGCTCTCGTCATGCCATCCCTCAACAAGACGCTCGTGGCCCCCCCAGAGACGTAGATTGCCTTACACCCCCTATTCGCGCTCGCCACCAAGCAACCCTCGGTGGTCGCCATCGGCACAGAGTACTCCAATCCGTCGAGCAACAACGGACCAGCAATTCCCACCGGAATCTGCACGTACCCAACCGGCATTTCGCAGCATTGCCCCAGAATCGACTCGTAGTCGAACCCTTCGAGAGGCAAGCCCTTCAATGACCTCCCGGTCATCCTCTGCAGCGCCTCGCGCCGAATGGAAGCGGCTCTTTTACAGTCCCCGAGCATAGACTCGAGCGAGTACGATGGGATTTTACCGTCCGTTACCGACTTCACGACCTCTTCGTCCTCGACGGACGACAAGGTCGAGTCGATGGGTTCGGGCTCGGCTAGCTTCGAAGGAGGACAAGCAATGGCGGCGCAACGAGGGCCGTCATCCTCCGGGAGAAAGTCCTCGCCGGCGACCTCGTCGTCGAGGATGTCCCACGCGTCGTGAGAGGCGCGGGAGATGAAGGACTGGACGAAGCCGATGCCGAAGAAGCCGAGGAGGTAGATGAAGGAGGCGATGAGGGAGACTATGGCGGCGATCTCGGGAAGGGTGACGACGTGGAGCGGGACGGAGCTGCGGATCTTGTCGCGCCACCGGTGGAGGAGGTAGTAGGCGACGGAGAAGAAGAGCGTGAAGAAGACGGCGTTCGTGAGGTACAGCGGCAGCGGGAGCGCGTCCGACGCCTTCGGAGACGAAGGCTCGCGATGATCGACGGCCGACGCCGGCGACCGGAGGTCCTTCCGGTCGAGGAGGCGTCGGCGGCGGCGAGGGGGATCGCCACCCTGCGAGGGCCGCGGTTGCCGCCGGCGTACGTCCATCGTTATCACCGGCGGCGAGGTCGGGTGGCGAAGGGGGGGAGGGGATCGGCCTCCTAAATAACCTTCCGATAACTAGCGTGTAGAGAGAGAAAGTGAAACAATGAATATGAGCTGGAGCTAGCGACAGACATGGAAGTTCTATGAAGCATTTTCATTTTCATTTTCATTTTCATTTTTATTTTCCCTAATGACGGGAAATTGGAGACGACGACACGTGCGACGCACCGTCGGATCGGATTGTCTCCCCCCGCGTTCCCTCGCTTTCACGCGAGGAGCGGAGATACGCACGTGCCGCGGCGGTGTGCGCAATTCCGCTCTTGCCCCTCCGCTTCGACTAATTCAACGAATCTCGCCAGGAGAGGAGTTAGAAGTGAGAAGCGATGTAAGAGAATAATCGCATTTTTGTCGTTAATTCCGCGGGATTGGGGAAGCATAATCCTAGAATTTCGATTCGATTAATCTTTGTCTCCGTCGATTCTATTCGTTTGAAATTCTTAACACTTCGATGCGCTTTTTGAGCGATTATGAATCGAAACCTCGTATGACTTTCTCAACCCATCTCGAAATAAACATCAATTTTTAAAGATTTCTAATTATGGAAGGTCCTTTTCGCCCATGACAAGATGCAAATTGTCAAACTCGTTATGCTTGTTTATGAGAGATCTATATCAATCGGACCATGAAAAACTTCGGGTTAAAAAACGAGCGAATCCGCTTGAACGCCTCTCTCTTATCTACCCTAATTTTCAACTGACGCTATCAGATTATAACGGGCTTTTACAATCGCATGATTGGATGTCAGTTTTAATTATTAACACACTTCAAAATTTTCTTTCCTTTTGTAATCGACACATTTTAATCGAAAAGACGTCGCACGCGACCAGAATCTATAGATAAGACGTCATGGTTACGAGATCGCCACGGCAGCGACTTTCCATGAATTTAATATGCTACTATGGTACGAGATTGAGTGCTCTTTACCCGGTCCAAACAACGAACATAATCGGTGGATATGCATTGTTTTTTTTTTCTTTTCATGCTTTATAATTGATTTATGGAAACCGAAAAGAATTCCCTCGATCTGATCCGGAAAAAAAATTATTTAACAAGATCAGAAAACGGAGACGTATCAATATCCTGAGCCCGTTCAGAACCTAACGTCACTGTACTTCTTACTTCCCCAACACCTGGACGGCTAAGGAGGATCCCTTACTTTGCTGACATCAGCAAAGTAGAGGAATGAATGGTGAGGATGGAGTTTCCTCCTTTTTTTATGGACGGTAGATGAGGGGTAGAGTTGTCTGTGCTCTAAGAGCGGGGAAGGATCTTACCTCGTGATTAAGGAAAAGAGTAAAGGCGCGCTCCTCTGCGTGCTTGAATTTTTACCTGCTTCCCCTTTCCTTTTCTTTTTTTTTTTAATTATAAAAAAGATAGATTTCTGGCGTCTTTCCCATTCAGGTCCCGCTCGAGTTGCGTGGAAGATTTTGCTTGCTTAGATTATTTTTACTAATAATTCATTTAATTAATTAATTATCTTTTGAAAAAAGATTATATATTCCCCACCATGTTTTGTCTCCGCGTGATTGACGTCTGATTAAGTAAATGGCCTCTATTTATTCCGTTGATCCCCCGATTATTATTATTATTATTATTATTATTATTATTATTATTATCTACCAATTATTATGGAAATAGATCCCTTGCTGCGAGACAGGAGTGACTTGAGAAAGAATAATCGTCCGATTTGAATTAGACGGTTATTCTTAAAAAAAAAAAAGTAGAACACAAAAACCTCCCTCATTTAATGGGTACCGTCCGATCTGAAATCGAATGGCCGTCGCCCTCAAATCACGGATCCCCAAGTCAGCGGATCTGGATCCAATTATCGTCAATTGGAATGCATGTGGGCCCCACCCGTCTTTTTTTTTTATTATTTTGTTTTTAACGCAAGCCTACCCCGGACCTTCACACGACGTGATTCCAGACAAGAACCAACGAGACAACTCCGGCATATTCTCTGTCCTTCTGCCCGAGAAAACCATTAACTACGTCAAAGTACGTGGATCTCGCGACACCTAATCATGTTCTAATTTTGGCAATTAAGAGGTCGTGCATTAAGCGAGTGCCGCTGGAGAAGGGAAAAACGAGAAGCGCCACGAGATCAATACCATCAAGAACACAATTTATCGGCAAACATTCCTCTTCGATGTGGAAAGATCGGCGAGGGGCAAAGTGGGCAATTTCGCCGTCGGCGTCAAGATTCAATCCATTGTCCAGCTTCAGGAGGGAAGTGGGGGCAAAACAAAGAAGAGAAGGGCAAAATGGTAATGTCACGTTAAAGGGCTCGCCAATTATTTCCTTCCTGCCCCCCAGCAAAAGAACAAGTGGTCAATTTGGCACCGTTTAATGTTGGGACGGCATTGGTTCGCTGTGTCTAGGCATACCTAATTTTATTTTAATACCGATTTTTTAAAACAAAAAAGGCAATTATAGTATGATGCCAAAATGGTCATGTTATAATTTTAAGGTAAATTTGCAATTACTTTCTCGCTCTTTTCAAAGCGCGTCTGATCTCGACGAGATGTAAATTATAAGTCGCGTGATGTTACGACGAGTTAATCGCCCCGCGGGTGTCGCTCAAGAGAAAAGTAACAATTTGGATTTTTTTTTTCCTGCTTATGTAATATTTCATTTTTTGCCTCCACTTGGCAATCTGCCATGAAAAGGAGCAGGGAGAGAGTCAACTATGCCCCCGGGGAGGGGGACCACGTAAGGCCACATGCGACGTTGCAGGTAGCAACCGCACGTGACGTCGTGGTTGGTGAGCTGGAAGAATCATGCAAATGATAGCACAGGCTATTCCTCTTGACTTCAATTTAATTTGTGACGTGATCCCTATATTTCCTGAAGAAATCTTGATTTTTTATTTACTATGTTATCCTCTCTCTCTTGTATAGATTGTATATAAAGATATTACAAGAGCCGTAAATTAGGGATAATTGAGGATGCTTAAGATAAGCGAAGAAATTACGGAGACAATATCAACGATATTTTAAATTAGATACAAGAGATAAGATTGTTGACAATATGTGAAGCTTGGACCGTAAAAGACGAACTCGTGTTGATGACAGTTCATTGGTGAAGATGTACACGATTTGATCACACGTGTTGTTGTAACGGATGTCGAGTAATTGGCGGCCCATCGATTCACAAACATAGTGATAATCTATTTGAATATGTTTAGTGCAAATATGAAAAACTAGATTCTGAGTTAGGGCAATGGTAGAGATATTGTCGCACCACAAGGCAGGAGCACGTGGAAGTGAGATATGTAATTCTCGGAGAAGAGAGAGGAGAAATTGAATTTCAATAGTTGTTTGAGCAAGACAACAATACTCAGGCTTCGTTGAAGAACGTGCAACAGTGGGTTGTTTCTTTGCACTCCAGGAAACATGGTTGGCTCCGAGAAATAAATAATAGCCACTAGTAGAGCGACGATCATCGGGACTTCCAACCTAATCAGCATCACAATAGGCATGTAAAGAATTAAGACCATGCTGAATTTGCATGCCATAAGAGATTGTGCCTTTCAGATAGCGAATGATATGCTTTACAACACACCAATGGTGTTTTTCAAGCACTTTGAGAAATTGATAAGCCTGATTAACAGCATAGCTAACATTAGGATGACTGAGAGTAGCATATCAAAATGCTCCAACAATACTCCTATATAGAGTAGGATTTGAGATAGGGTCACTGCTTGAATGACCAAGTTTATTCGAGGTAGTCGGGCTGGAAACAGGCTTGCAGTCCAGCATATTGGTGCGATATAAGAGGTTATGAATATGATTTGCCTGATTAAGGAAGATATGATGGGGGCTTCGTTGAACAAGCTGAATGCTCAAAAAATAAGTCAAAGGGCCTAAGTCCTTCATTTTGAATGAGTGACCAAGTTCCTGAATGATAGCAAACATAAGGTGGAATAATTTCTTGTTAAAATAACGTCGTCAACATATGATAAGATATAGATAACGGTAAGGTCATGACTGTAAATGAAGAGGGACGAATCTAAGATAGTGGTTGAAAAACCAATGTTTTCGAGTCAAGCTGTGAATTTGTCAAACCAAGCGCAAGGTGCTTGCCGTAGACTATAGATGGATTTGTGTATTAAGCAAACAAAAGAGGAGCAGTAGGATCAACATAGCCTTTTGGTTGAGCCATATAAATAGTCTCTTCTAGATCACCATGTAAAAATGCACTTTCGATATCAAGTTGTTGAATTGCCCATCCATAAGTGACTGCCAACGTGAGAATGACCCAAATAGTAGTATGCTTTACAACATAACTAAAAGTGTTAACAAAGTCAATGCCAGGTTGTTGGTGAAATCCTTTCGCTATGAGGCGAGCTTTGTAGCTACTGATGGTGTTGTATGGGTTTTATTTTATCCAATAAACCCATTTGTAGCTAATGACGTTCATGGTTAGATTAAATGGCACAATGGACCAAGTGTGTTGTTCTTGTATGGAATTAAATTCCTCACCCATAACTTTTCTCTATTTGGGTGATTTGGAAACTTGAGTGTATCACATTGGCTCCAAGGGAAGAGAAGAAGATAAAGCAATAGGATAACGGGAAGTAAAGGTTTTTGGTTTGAAAATACCATCTTGAGAACGTGTGATCATGGAATGAGTGTAGGCGGGAGTTGGCAGGGGAGGGGGTGGTATGGTGGTAGGTGGTATAGAGAAGGTAATGGAGGAGATTGGGGTACATCTATAGTTAACGAAGCAAAGGCAACATCGTCGACGGGGCTAATGGTGGGCTCAACCCATGCGGTATCTGTGGGGGCGGATGTTGATGGTAGCCAGATATAGGTAGGACCAAGAAAGGGTAAGGTGTTAGGAGATTTTGGAGAATTAGAGTTTGTGATAAATGAGTAAACAAACTCATCAAATTTGACGTGACGAGATATGTAAACTTGGTGATTTTACATGTTATAGCAGCGATACCCTTTATGAGAGGTATTGTAGCCTAGAAAATAACACGAAGAAGAGTGAAACTCCAATTTGTTAGAACAATAGGGACGAAACCAGGGATAACAAAGGCATCCAAAGGCTCGTAAATGAGAATAATCGGGAATTTGTTGAAACGATTGTTGATATGGGAAAATTTGAGAAATGATAGGCATGCGGTTGATGAGATATACAGCTGTATTGAAGGCTTCAAACCAAAAGCAAGAGGGCGTACCGGCTTAAGTTAGAAGGGTGAGACTAGTCTCAACCACGTGACGATGTTTTCGCTCAACGACACCATTTTGTTCAGGTGTATGTGGGTAGGAAAATTGATAACGAATGAAAATAAGATTAAAGTGCATCACTAATGAATTCGCCACCACCATCGGAGCGGAAAAACTTAATTGGATGATTAAATTGATTTTCAACTTGCGATTTGAAAGCCATAAAAATTTCGTAAAAATCAAATTTACGGCGCATAAAAAATATCCAACTGTAACGAGAGAAATCATCAACAAACTGTACATAATAAGAGAATCTTGAAATAGAAGACACTGGGGCAGGTCCCAATACATCACAATGAATTAGTTCAAGCGGAAATTGAGTGTGCATGTGAGACAACGAAAAGGGTAACTTGCAACTTTTGCCCAACCAACAAGAAGAACAGAGAGAGTGGTCACACTTATTTAATATTTAAAGCTGTTTAAATAAGTTGCCGCCATTATGGAATGATTTCAAGAATTATCTCAAGTATAAGAGAAAGTGTTATCTCTTGAGAACTTGATTGTTCGTTTGAGGATAGAGGAAGACAATAAAAATGTTGAAAAGAAAATTGGCAAAAATCTGGAGGTTTCAAAAGCCAATGTGATTGAGGAAGTATCGAAAATCAACAAGAAGATGATGAAGTATGAAGACAGATCCACCAATGCTTGAAGAAGAAATTTATTGGCAAATGCTACAATTGTGGAAATCTTGGACATCGTGCTAAAAATTATTGAGTCAATAAAAGGCAGAAAACTCAAGTAAATGTAGTGGATCAAATTTTCAATGGCGTTGATGATATCAATCTCACAGCTGTTATATCATAATGGAACATAGTAGGAACCCCAAAGAGTGGTGGGTTGATACTTGAGCAACTCGTCATATTTGTGCTTATATGTCAATGTTCTCATCATACGCGCCTATGGCAGGTGATGAAAAACTTTATATGGGTAATTCATAGACATCTAAGGTTGAGGGCATTGGAAAGGTTACTTTGAAGATGACCTCGGGAAAAATCGTGACATTAATGGATGTCCTACACGTACTAGATATTCACAAGAATTTAGTGTCTGGATTTCTCTTTAGCAAGAATAGTTTCAAGTTGGTTTTTGTGGCTTGTACTCTCCAAGAATGAGATGTACGTAGGAAATGGTTATCTTAGTGGTAGACTTTTCAAGCTGAATGTGATGACAATTGTACCTACTACTATGCTTATGTTCTTGAGTCTTCTAATATTTGGCATACTAGACTATGATATGTTAATTATAAGTCAATAAAGGAATTGATGAAAATGGGATTGTGTCAAAGTTTGAATGTTCAAGTGAGAAATGCGAAGTATGTGTTGAATCTAAGTTTTCTAATCCTTCGTTTTGTTCTGTAAACAAAAGAATTACATAATCTTTACATTTAATACATGCGAATATGTGTGACTTGAAAACAATACCGTTAAAAGATGGTAAGAAGTATTTTATCACATTCATAGATGATTACTTGAGATATTGTTAGATTTAGAACTTATAAGACTGAAGTTGAAAATCAATTGCAAAAGAAAATTAAAATGATAAGAAGTGATAGAAGAGGTGAATATGAACTTTTAGAGGAAATTTGCTCTGAGTCTGGTATCATTCACCAGGTTGCCTTTTCCTATGTGCCACAAGCAAATGGAGTGACGGAAAGGAACGATTTTTAAAGGAAATAACGAATGCATTGTTAATTAGGTTTGGTTTACCACAAAATTTGTTAGGGGAAGTTGTCCTGATGGCAAATTTTATCTTGAATAGAGTATCTCACAAAAAAATAAAACAATCTCCCTATGAGAAATAAAAAGACAGAATACCTAATTTGAAATATCTCAAAGTGTGGGGTACTGTTTAGTTAAGGTCGCAATTCCTAAGCTAATGAACTTTGGAATTCATACTTTATTCTAACTGGGCATTTATTTGATTTGGTATCGGACCTATAAAACATGGAAACAAATGAAAAACTTGTAAGAGTGAAAAAGAATTCATATTTCAAAGTGAATCTATTGAAATTGAGGGTATTCTAAAAACGTTTGATGTTGAAGGAGGTAACAAAAAAATTATTTTAAAGGAACGGAAAAAAATAATGCGTAATCATGAAATTCGATGATAATTTGTTAATCTAAAAAAATATTGTTTTGAATGATTTTGTGAATATTAAACATGCAAATTTGTACTTGCCTAATATTATTATTTTCAAAATATCTGAATTTAAATCTGTAGTTCAACAATCGACATATTTAGTAAGATATCCATGGATGGGATATGAAGGATTTTTTATTTTATCATATCCAATCCTATTCCGTTTAGAAATCCGAACGATCAAACGCAGGCTAAAGTGTTTCTCAAACCTCAAGTATTCCTGAAAGGCCTCACAAGCTTAAATCAAAGAGACTGGGTGTTTACCTTACACGCTCACATTCCTTGATGGCGTCCCAAGCTGTATCTTGATTTAGTCTCCGAAGTCCGTACAAAATTAGGTCGAAACCCACTTTTACTATAAATGCCTTGCACGTTCAGATGTTCTCCTGAAGTGCGATGGACGTATTAATTCCTTCGGAATTCTCATTGGCCAAGTTGAACGCCGGTACTTGATATGGTCAGACGGTCGAAGTACTCTCTTCTTGCCTAGCCAAGACAAGGTTGGACACATCACCGGATGGCCGATCCTACACCTCAGAGACCTGTGAGCATCGATTCAAACGCACGATGGCTGCCAATCCTCACAGCTTCATTCCAGAACGTCGCTTCCTTAACTATGGAAAGTGGGTCTAAACTTGGACCCACATTCAACAGTCTTCAATTGTGTTATGACCATTGAGATTTTCTTTATTTTCTTTATGATGCCAGTTGAGGTCAGTTTGCAATTTACTTGTGGAAACGAACTTTGTGGTGAATATTTAGAGAAGATTAACGTGGCAGTTCATCTATATATAGTACGGCAATGCTAGCTTTGCTTTCATTTTTCCTATGTATAGTTGATATTTGATCATCTGAAAACTTGTTCAGAATTGGAGTAATATAATAGAAAACTTAAATAAGTGAAATGACCTTTTCAAAAATAGTACGAAAGCTGAATGATAGGATAAGCCAGTTGTTTTAATAATGTCTGGTTTGTGCATTGTCGTTGTTAACTTGAAAGTTGGCCAACTTTTTGTTTCTCTTTTTCTTTGTTTTTGTAATCTTGTTATATTTTGTCACTTGCTTCTAGTTTTAGGGAGACTGATGAAGAGGATTGGCTGAGCTCGGCAAAACTGCAGAGGCTAAGCTGGTGTTACAGGCCACTGGAGGAAACTTTGGTCGATTCCATTGATAGCTACCGGAAAGCCGGCTTGTCGAACGGCAAATAATTCAGGTTATAATGATTTTATATACTCATCAACCTAAAATCACTTTCTTTTCGTATCTCCATCATGCATGACGCAGTAGCAGTTGTTGGTTGTTTCGGCAGAGGACACTAGTGTGCAGTTTGCTGCTTATTTGGAGTCCCTGGCATGGTGGAGATAGTTTCTTTTGGAAGATACCATTTACTGATGAAATTGCTTGGTTATTGTAATGAGGATTCAGCATTAGCATTATGCATTGTATTGGTTGCTGCTTGTCTTGAGTAGAGCCATACTTTCTTAAAGACGTTTAATCAAGCCCTGCTAAAAAATCAATCCCAAATTAAGATAATCTGTTCTGTCTGATGATCTCTGTAATATTGTCCCCTTCTTTTTTGTGTATGCGGCTGTCTTTTAATCACCTTTCTACATGACACTTGCAAATTTTGGACAAGTTACAAAGAATTGAGTTCGTCCCACCTGAATAAAGGGAAGGCAAACTTGGGGTGGTGCATCATCAACAATCAAGCTTAGACATATATCAAGGGCCCAGGGGCAAAATCCCTGTACATGGTCGTATGACCTGGGCATTAGTGATGACCTTACGGCACCTCGGACCGTTCATCTCTCCTGAGGAGATTGAAGGCGTTACATCTACTCAGATGGCATTCATGTAATTATGTTCTTGGACTTGAAACTATGCACGTAATGGATATTCTAATAATCGGACCCTTTTTTTTTGTGTCTTATGGCGACCTATTAATGGAGCAAAAACATCAAGCTACAGCGGATGAACTCAACTCTGACTAATCTTCTGGAGTTAGAGATTCCTCTGAGGATTCATCTGAAAGTCCCCCATACAAACAACCTCCTGCATACCATACGGTGAGAGGAGGACCAGAATTCCAATGATCCCATATTGATGATATGGGATCATTAACCTCTGAACCGATAGGTGAACCCCAAGAACAACAGTTTTCTCGTATATGCTCCTTCTTCCAAGCTCATTTTCACTTTGGATGATCTCTCTTATCATAAGTGGCAGATCGGTTACAGCAGCTCTACATTTGGCTAACGATTAAAGCTTTGACAGTGAAAAGCGAGCATGAAATTCTCTCAGAGTTGGCATCCCGATCAAATGGAAGCATGAGGGACTGGTGGGGGTCTATATTTAAACAAGATAAGATTTTTGATCAACAAGATTTTATCCAAACATCTGGCCACACCGCCAGATCCATCTGAGCTGAGTTCATTAGTGTGTGCAGATCTGGGATAATGTACGATGATGATAATTTCTCAAAAAATGACTTGATTGGGTTCGGAGCCACTAGTGAGTATGGTGGAGGATCTGATGGAGGACTTGGGTAACCTGGAAACGGTTTCTTTCCTTCTTCGCTTAGGTCCTTATTTTTGCTTTCTGGAATTTTATTACGGAGATCAACTATGTCCGTCCTGCACACGCTGACATCTTCTTCTTCTTTAGGGAGGAAGATAGATGTTGTCTTCAGAGGAGAATTGGGCTGTGGTTGTCTCCAAGATGGATCGCATGTAATCAAGTAAATAAGAACGGAAGAATTCGTTGATGTTTAGAATTAGAGAGAAAATAATGACAAAGTGTTTATGGTGGCTTAACTCCTATTAGGTTCTATTATATGTATTCATATACAATTACAGAAAAACCCTATGATACATATATGTTACCCATTAATACCCCCCTCAATACGAAATAAGTATAACGTTTGAAAGATTAAATCTCAATAAGGCACGATGCGGACTGGGTAGTCCCTTGATGAAGATGTCTGCTAGCCGAACTATTGTTAGCACATAACGAACATGTAAATCGCCAAAAGCAACCTGCTCTTGATCAAGGTGAAAATTTAATTCAATGTGTGTGGTACGGTTATGAAACACGGGATCGGGACCAAGATAGGTGGTAGAGATATGGTCACAATAAACCGCGAAAGGATTTAAAGGTGGCCTCCGAGCTCGTGGAGTAAGTGATGAATCAAAAATAATCTTAGCAGCACATGAGCGACAGCACGAGACTCAGCCTCTATATTAGAACAAGCTACCATGGTTTGCTTCTTGGCACTCCATGAAACAAGAATCACACCTGAAAAAACACAAAAAGCCAGGGTGGACAGTCGACTACCAGAGCACAAAGTCAAAGTCTAGTTTGTATCCACATAAGCAGTCAGTGAAGTAGGAGAAGACTGCTCATCTATAGGAGGAGGTGCCAGCTTTAGGTAATCTGAGTTGGTGCATAAATTACCTAACCAAGTTCATGGCAAAACTAATAAAAAGCTGCTTCTAAAGCAATGGAACCATGTGTGTTGAGCTTGTTTTAAATCTTAGATGGCTTTATGGACACGGCATGCATGATTCAGTAACTCGGGATGAGAGAAATTGAGAGGTTGGCGCATTTGAACTTCCGCACAAAGGATGTCATGTAGAAAGATATTCTTAACGTCAAGTTGACATATGGCCCATCCTGATGAAATTAAAATAGGGAGAATGGCCCAATTGAGGGGTTCAATGATTGAGCTCAAGGTCTCGCCATAATCTAGTCTGGCCTCCTACTTAAATATCGAGCTTTGAATCATTCAATAGTTCCATCAGATTTTTGCTTGATCTTAAAATCCATTAAACCAATTAAATTCTTAAAAGGACCATGTAGTACTAGATCTCGTGTGTGATAGGTGATGGAGGCATTCAATTCATCTCCCATGGCTGTTTCCTGATCTGATTTAAGAATGGTTTTAGAGTGGTAAGCTGATTTCTCTTCGTGAAAAGAGAGAGAGAGATTTTAGAAATTCGAGTTTAGAAATTCTAGATTTAGCACAAAGTCCGAATAAGATGGGTGGTCCAAAATAGGGGTTGTGAGATTGAAAGATTTTGTGGAAAAGGAAAACTGCAAACAAGGTTCAGAAGAAACCGACTCAGAATTAGAATTGCAAGCATGACTCAAAACTTGTTTATTAGGATGGCTAAAGAGGAACATGCCAGCGAGAAAGTGAAGCAGAAGAAGTCACAATATGATGCAAGTGAGATGACACACCAATTAGTTGGAAATCGGATAAAGAACATGATCAGAAGAGACAGTTTGGAGGAGAGAACCTTCTCGGTTTATTAGTCCTTCAAAGAAAAGGATGTACCATTAAAACTAATGGCATAAGAATTTCTGTGGCAATTGAGTAACTAAAAGGAGATCAGAGATCTCACCAATCGGGAGAGCTGAGAAGGAGTTGGACAGATCAGTGACGGTACGGTGAAGGCATTGGATGAATCGTTGTTAACATTGTAGTGCCGTGTGCTTAGCCCCATTACAGTCCCGATTAGTAAGATGAGGTTTAGATCTGAGAATGCCTCCTTGGATAATTGCATAAGCATAGGTCTAGGACCACCACAGGACCAATAGAGGAGGTGGAGAAGCAATTGACATAGGGGATTGATAATGACTGAGAACTGAATCGGTCATAGGAGGATTGCTAACTCGTTCGCTACGTAGCACTCATCTATATTGTCCCCAACTAGATCTTTGGCCCCTAGAATTAAGTTCGCCCCGAGGCCCTCGAAACATGATGATTATAATATAAAAATGAGGCATTCGATTTTCGGAGAAATCGTTCTTCTTAGATGACGAGGTGCGACTGCATATCATCGAAGGAAAGAATTGTAGAGGCATTCGTGATCATGGAGACGAAGGGATTGTACTTAGAAGAATTTCCATTGAGAGCTTGAATCACCAAGTCCTTGCTACAGATGAAGCAATTGATTGTGGACTTCAAATACCGAAGATAATCAAACATAAATCAGTCGGGTCTTTTTTAGAACATTTCCATAATCAAGTTTTAGTCCCATTTCCATGGCCACACGACGATCAATCGTCTTAGAGAAAACCAAATCTCCTAGATGTCTGATCAATGATAAGCTTAGTTGAGCGCCTAGAATGCTATCCACATAGCCCACAGCATATCGTTTCCTATTAGAATAAGTTTGAACTAAGATTTATATAGAAGATAGTTGTCTGCATCAAGCTTGATGGAGACGAGACTTATGATGATTGCTTACATGGTGTAATTTGAGGTGATGGGAAATTGGGATTAAATGAACGAGAAGATTATAGGTCAGGAGATGGTAGAAAAGAAGAAAATTTTGAATATGTATCCGACATTGTTGAGATAGCAAATGAAGCAAAGGAAATGTTGAGTTGGGCCAGAGATGTTGAAGAATTTGACGTGTTTTCCTGCTCGATTACCATATTGATGTTTTGAGTCAAAGAGAATATAACTATAGAGCGTTCATGGTAGCTCAATCCCAATTAATTGCATTCAGGGTACAAATACAAAACTATTCCATAAAGACCTCCCAAGACATATAAATTACACATTAATACAATTCATCGACCATAATACCTAGTCACGAGACGCGAGCGACCGGTCACGGGGTGTCCAAGGCAAGCCGACACGGTCATTCCTAGCAGCTAAACCATAGACATCCCTCGTTCTAGGGTCCTTCCTTTTGGCTCCCGTGCTTGGTAGGCTAGGCTCCATGTCGATCTTTCTAAAACTCACAGGCGATAGCAAAAGAGGAGAGGAAACATCGGCTGTCCATTTCCCGTAATTACTTCCGTTCGCTCACCCTTTATGTCTCATTCCCAATTCCCAACCCGTGGCCCCTAAAAGAAGCTCAAATCAATGCATCTCGTCTAATCACAAACAAAGGAGGGTTGGCAAGAAGAACACGAAAGAGGGGGGAAGAGAACAAGTAATGACGGGCCCCCCCGCCCCCCACCACAAGAGTTTCCTTAATCGGATTGCAATTCCAAGCGCGTGGTGGTGGGCCTCCGACGGGGCCCCGCCGGACCTCCCAATTCCACCGCCACTTGACCCGGCAATGACCCGAAACTTCGTCCCGAATCAAAGTTTGATCGAACAAGCTTTCGGTTCCTCCTCGAGCTATTGAACTTTCCTGGCCATCGCCTCGGCTTGTTCCTAGCAATTGCCACGAGCCTTCTTCTAATCGGGTTTTCCGTACTTAGCGAGCGAAGAGAATAAGGTTAATTAGCAGACACGTATAATGATTGCGTGCCATTGTAATGTCCATGTCGGCGAGCCCGCATCATGCTGTTTCTTGGAGTGTCCCTTTCGGTGAGGTTGGCAATGCGTGGATGACTCCAATGTCAAATTGGCCTTATCCAATCCCAAGGCCTATAATTGGTCCATGCATCTTATGGAGGAAAGGATGATCGGGAGAGTTCTTTGGTCAAATGGACGGCAATGGCCTTGTTCGATCGAGATCTTCGAATTGAATTGGAGGAAAAAAAAAAGGGTTTTCTTCTTGAGACGTGATCCGGGACTTTTCTTTTTTGTATTTCGATGGTGCGTCGTAACATCGAAAGGGTATTTCGAGTTGGTTTATCCGTTGACCGAAGAACCCTCTTATTTTTTCTTTCTTTCTTTTGTCTTGAGTTTGTGTTCTCCATGAAGATTACGTCTTCATTTGCAAAGAAGGGTTCTCTATGGCTTATGGCTGTGGTTTCTGTTTTCATATTGAGCAATCACACCATGCTTTTCAATCTGGACCACCGGGCGATAGACTTTGGGAAGATGAGTCCTTTTCCTTCTTCTTTTTTCCACTCTCTTTTATTCTTGTAAGTAAGACCAATGTCCAATGTTTCGCGTAAGAATTTATTTTTGTCGTATTGTCTTGAGATTCGAGATCCAAACTGTTGGCAATTTCTTACTCTTTCGAATGAGGTAGATGTTTAGCTCAATTTAGTCCCCTAGAGTCAATCGGGTCTCCAATCAAGGCGCCAACCTGCACCCCAAATAAGCAGTTAAGGCGTCCGGATTGGTGACCTCGGATTGGCCATTATGAAAGAGACCTTAGAATTAGGAAAAGAAAAAAAACGCTAGCTATGTTTTCTTTTTTCGGGATAAGGATATCAAGAGTGTCACAAGTTGTGTACGGCGCTCACTTTAGTGTCAAAACTTTCTGCCGAATCAGTTAAGTGCCAATTCCGGCAAAAGTGTCATGTTAGCATTTTAAATAATAAAAAAAAATCCATGTTTCAAGGACGCAAACTTTGGATCCCTTGGAGCTCGGTGATAAAATCGAGCAATTGAAACCCTTCCACAACCACCAATGAAAAAGTTAAGGCATTTCCGCATATTCCTGGGTCTTCTCACTGCCTTGTTGTGCCGTTCGATCGCCTAGATCTAGCCGGGAAATCGCTTGGGTCGTGTGTGAGCTCGGATTTGCAAGCAGAGAAGCAAAATGCAAAATCAATGAGATCTAGGGATACCCACGCAAAATTGAGGACATCGCTATATTTTTTGAAATCTCTAGAACGCATCTAAGCCCTTAGACATGATCCCGGTTGAGGTTTATGGCCATATCTCGAGATTTTGCAATTTCTAGCCATGACCACCAGTTGAAAAAATCATTGCCATTGGTCTTGGCTATCGACACTTCGCTGTTTGGGAGAATTTCGCTCCATCGTCCAACTGCTCCTCCGAGATCCGGAACTTCGGCCAGCCGCCTTTGTTGAGCCACCCATGGTAGCTCTGCGGCTACCACTAGACCCAAAATGCTTGTGAGTGAGTATTGATCAAAGCCCAATTGGTCTTTGCATTTGATATTTCATAGTTTGTTCGAATTTGACTTCAACCTGATCGCCGCACACCTAACCCAAAACCTTTTTTTATATAAACTTTTGGAATTTCAATCTTTTATTATTATTTGGCACTTTGGCGAGCCACGTGTGTTGCCACGCAGATTTCCAACAAGTTACACTAGAGTTGGCACTAAATTGATTATTTTTTTTGAAAAAGTAGTACTAAAGTGATCCGGAATGAAAGTTTTTACACTAAAATGAGTATTGTACATAGGTTATGGCACTCCTAGTGTTCATTTCCGCTCTTTTTTCTATGTGAATGCAGCATGCAATAGCTTAAGAGAGTAACTTATATAGCTCTTCCGAAAAGAGAATGAATCCAATGTAATAAGAATTTTTGCAACACATTAATTCTTATCAAAGGGGAAAGCTAATCGAGTGTTCTCAATTGGATGTGATCCAGAGACGAAGCAATAAATTTAATCCCACGGATGTTGGATCGTTGCATAATCAGTGTGTTCAATCACCAAAGATGATTTCTTACTCAAATGGCTCCATCAAATCCAATCGGAACACACCTAAGATTCCCCCCACCATGAAGATTTCATTGGAAGGGAGAGGGACAACAATCATTCCCATCAAAAGGTCAACGGGTGAAGAATCCAACGTTCGCATTGTGGACCACTACTGTTGTCGGGTCCCCTCGCGACGCTGCTCCCACAGCCGCCAGAGAGTCTCAGAAATAACAATTTGGTGCATTCCGATTTCCTTGGGACTGCTTCGATTGGATCCTTCCTGTATGTTTTTATGCGACCTCAAAATCGTCTAATTGCTCTTCTTATTCGAAGGTGTTACTCAACTTTTTAAACGAATGTCGTGAGTAATCCTTCAATCCATGTTTTCTCTTGTCAATCCATTTGTGTCGACACGGACCGTCGAACTTTCGACGTGGATCACGCAATGCACATGCCATACTATAGTTCGCTCTTAATTATAATATGACTCAAAATAGGCACCACATTAGGCAACATACAAAGGTTGGAGGGGACGCTCGCGATGTCGCCATGTATGCCCCACCGGACCTATCGGCCGATATGGTCGCTCACTTGGTGGTTCGAGTGCATACAAGTCGTAAATCGTGCATTGCCGTGGTGGTCAGGATTTGTGAGCTTTTTATTTGGAAGGGCTTGAAGATGAAAAAGAAGAGGGATCTGCACAATCGATGGTACTTTGTAATAAGTAGAGGGACGTTTGAATAATTAAAAGAAAACATAGAGAGAGGATTTCTATTTTCATGGAAAAGTGTAGGGATCACTACTGGTATCGACTCCCTTTGTTAGACCCCCCTACTCAATTTAAAGAAATTTACAATTTAAGAAAAGGATTTGATTACCAGTTTCGACAATGATTTTGAGAATAATGTTAATAATTACTGGAAAAAGAGAACACGAATTGCATGTGGATAGAAATTAGTGCAAAAATATGGATCAACTAAGAATAAAATGATATGTAAAGGATGTGATCCATCTTCTCATACGATTCAAAGCTATCATAAAGACACAAAAGCCAGAATGATTCCTACAATAGTCGAAGTTCCAACGGTTATTTCGAATTCAAATATTTTCTGCAAAGTCTTGAATTTAAATTTGGAAGGCAAAGAGATTCATTGATTACTTGCCAGTTAACTTAATTACCACAAATCATAACATCTATAGTCATGGGTAAGGAAACTTTTTTCCTTTTATAAAACTTTGGATTGAACCGGCAATCAAATTTGGTTAAGGAAAAAGTACAAAAGACATTGGACAGATTGACTTAACGTGGTAGACACGTCTCGTTTCTTTAAATATCCATCCGTACTCGGAAATTAAGACATCGATCTGTAAATCAGTAGGAGAATGGACGAGTTCCTTCTCTCAACTAGAAAAGGAACTCTTCTCTTTGGGGGTCAAGAATTTCATAAGCGAATTTGGCGCAAGACGGTCGGGAAGGAACGTTCCTCCGCCGCGTCGAGATCGTGCGTTGGACGAGGACGGCACCGCGCGTTGCTTCCTGCGAGATCAGAAGAACCATCGATTCGGGATAACTTTGTGGGGGTGATCCCGCGTTTTCGTTCTTGAGTTTTTTTTGGTGTTCAGTGGAGTATGTTACAGGGGAAAAGACAGGGGAGAGGGGGAAACAGAGAGGAAGAAGACGAAAACGAGGGTGTTTCGGTTGGTTTTGCGGTTTCTCGGTTCTCGTCACTCGCCCGTCATTGTCCTTGTCCTTTCGCTGCGACAGGTTTTCTCTCCTTTCGTTCGTGCGTGTGCTCTTTTCCCACGTAAATCGTGCCAATTTCTCAGACATTCCCCTCTCCGCCATCCGTCTTCTTCCTCCACTTACCATAACCACCACCCCCATCAATAAAAAGCAACATCTCTCTCTCTCTCTCTCTCTCTCTCTCTTCTTACGCCATCCATGATCGCTTAACGTTCTACTGGAGTTCCTCTCTCTGCTCTCGGTATCATTGCTTCACAGGGTCCCGTTTATTTTTAACTCTTCCTCTTTCTTCTATTCTGATCGCTGCCTTCTTTTTTCTCGACATAAATCTCTCTGCCGTGCGATTTATGCCTCGTTGCTTCTTGATCCCTTCTATTTCAACCTTTGCCAGCAATACCCTTTTGTCCGTTCCTTCAGATTCACTCTGTTTTTCTCAGTATATGACAACAATATTCTGCAATCTGCATTCTCGTGGTCATATCGACACTTAATTTTGTCAAAGTTATCATCTTTCTCGTTGTGTCTTTGTCGGGTGGTTGTTGGTTTCTCTTCTTCTTTTTTCCTCTTTTTTTCCTTGAAATTCATGGATTATCACCAGAGTTCGAGTTCTGGAATTCAATTCGCGAATCCTGCTTTTGGAGACACCACGTACACCAAGGTGTTTGTTGGGGGTTTGGCTTGGGAGACGCAGAGCGAGACACTTAGGCGACACTTCGAGCAGTTTGGTCCGATTCTCGAGGCGGTCGTGATAACTGATAAAACCACAGGACGATCAAAAGGATACGGTTTTGTGAGTACTTTGTTCTTCACTCATTTGTTCCTTTTCCTTCTATGTTGGCAGGGGACGATTCAATGCTTATGCATTGATATCGAAGATACTTAATCAGACTCTGTCTTTTCTGCAATTATCCCTTTGACAGTTTTTGGAATTTGAGCACGAAAAGAATTGTTGCCGTAGTTTAACCATGGAATCTAGCATATTCTAATAGGATTGTTACCTATTTTTGGTGGAATAAGCGGTTAATCCGAAAGTTGAATGATGACGATAATCATACGTTTCTCTGACTAGTTAGCTTTTCAGAAGTCTGAGCTGCTCCATGTGAGCATTGAGTTTTTGTTGCACTAGGTTGCCGTCCAGTGATCTTGTCTTTGTGCTTCTTCTTCTTCTTTTTTCCCTTCGAGTGTTTTTGGGGGGTTTGTATTTTCCTTCTACTTTGCCGGTAATTTTATGTGCACATCTTCATGTGGAGAGCGTAGGTAACTTTCCAGGAGGCTGAGGCTGCTAGTAGAGCTTGTGCAGATCCCACTCCAACAATTGACGGCAGGCGTGCAAATTGCAATTTGGCTTCACGTGGACGAGCCCGCCCGCCTCCTTCTTTTGGTAAAACGTCTCCCTAGGCTTCCTGGTCTGCAATATTGCTTTATGTAATATCTGATGTATGAGTTTTTTCACTGGTTTTCTTTTGGCAAGTCTATTTCCGTTAATGTAATGAAAATCTGGAAGTACAATAAGTAGCAAATTTTTACTTTAAGCCAGAAGTACTAGGGAAGGTTTGTTTTTCCTCAAGGTGACTTCCTTTGCTTGATTTGTATGAATTACTGTTTTTATTCATTGAAAACTTTGTACCTCGTTCACTGTCCTCGAGATGTTTTGAAATGCATCAAATGGACATCATCACTAATTTATCAGAAAAAGTGGAATCATGAATTATATATTTTAAGTATGACTGAGATTCTAGTTTTCATATTCATGTGAAAACATTTGACTAAAGCGTTTATTGCTTTGTAATTTTGAGAAGGCATAGCTGCTCTATTTTCTGTGTTGGCTTCCTGTAGATTGTAATATGATTTTAACACAATGTCTATGTTAGTCCATCAATGTGTCAATTGTATGTAGTGCTATTTGTGTCTGTTTCTTGTAGGAAACCAGAGATCAGCAGCATTGTATGGAGGAGGCATGCAACCCTACCAGGGAGCTTATATGGGGAATTTTGGCTACGAGCAGCCCGTTTACTACAACTACCAACACGGATATACTTATCCTGCTTATAGGTATATTATTTTCACAGATTATTCATGTGTTTGAACTTTAAATTTCACTCAGAGTTCCATCTGAGCGCTGCACTTGAACTGTCAAGCGACTTTAGAAGGTCAAAATAGGCATCAATAGCATCCTGTTCTTTCCGGTGCTATTGTGAAGGCTGAATGATCGTGTTGATCAGAGGTGATATGTTTCCTTTTTTCTCTCTAATACCCTTCTTCTTCCACGAGATTGTTGATCTTCAATTCATGCCTGTTTTCATTTAGTTTGTGTGTGATTGAAAGTTAAGTTGGTTTTGTCAGATAGACATAGAATATTTTAGTATATTTGATGAAAGACCAAAAGTCTGATCTCTCACTCTATTTGGGTATAGGCACTTACGTTGTAATACCCTTTTTACCATCTACTCCGGCACTTCTTGCATCTATCTGCCGCTGAAAGAAATGTTGGCGTGGCTCTTTCTGTTGGAAAGCACCTGCATTAAATTCTAGGATCTTTTAGTTTCATCTGGAATGATCTTTTAATTCCCTAGACCTTGAACCAGTTGTCAGGGCATAAAGTTTAATGCTGATGAAGTTTGCTCCTATCCGTGTTTTGCAAGGTTGGATATTTATATTCTTGATTTCAGTCTCCTTGGCTCTTAACCTAAACAGAATAGGCTTTCTGCATTAGCAGTCCACAAGAATAATTGTTTATACATGTAGCGTATGATTGTCTTGGCAATTGAGTGATGAAACCTTTCACACTGCAGTGAAGCGACATCATTTTAGGTTGGACTTTAGTAAACGTGCCTAGGGTACTTACCTTGATGTGTAATATTCTTTCCCAAAATCTGCAATGATGTTTGGCTTTGCTTTTCTCACTAGAACTATCTTGCTCCAAGATTTTTCTAGTTTTAACAACATTTCGCCTTCTGTTGTACCATGCAGATATCCAGCAAATGGCCCTGAGTATGTCTACACACAGGTACCAGACCCAAAACCATTCCTTACAGAGGTTGTAAATGGCAGTTTTACTTTGATTAGGTTTGACAAAAGGGAGAGGGCACTCTGCGTTTATTGTTTGACTGACCCAACGTTATCCACGTGCATAATTCATTCTAGTAGGGCATCTATAGTCCATTCATGGGTCAGCAATACCTCCAGTTGTATGGAGTTCAAGCGGGTATTTATCCCTACAGCCAGATGGGTCAGAGCATTTCCAGCAGCCGTGGGTTCATTACTGTCCCTCAGTACTCAACACCAAGCCATCAGATCATGCAGCTCGGTGGCCCCGGTGCTGATGCTATGACAACCTCACAAATACCCACAATACACCCATCATATCATACAGGTAAAGGCTCATAATTTGGATTTTAGTAAACATGTATGCATTTATTGTTGTATATACAGGCCTTGTGAAAATGCAGGATAAGACAGTAGTGTAAAGTAACATTTTGCATGGTTTGGTTTGTTTCCATCGAATTAGATTATTGCATGGACCTCTAAAACTCTACCTGAAGAATTGATTGATTGAAGTTTTTCTTTGAAACAATCAGAAGAGATAGAGTTTTTGCCTGCTTATCATTTACTCGCTTTCTTTGACAGGCGTAGTTACAGCTCTTGCGGCACGACCACAAATAATTATTCGTGGTGCACCTCCTAATTCAATGCAGAGTAGCAGTTCCGACGGTACATCTGGGTGAGGAAGAAAAGATCAGGGTGCGCTTTCCCTTTCCCCGAGTTGAGACTCAAATAGGATGTTCTACATATGCCTGACTTTCACTACAATGTCTGTCTAATGCTAGGTTGTTGTCAATCCACAGGTTTTCTTCAGCGTGAGGCAACTAAGAGTAGTCAAGCTGCTACCTCAGTGGAGGGCTTCTGCCTTTTGCCTTCCAAAGTCTATAGTTTCAACAAAAGCATCGCATTTGCCTATAAGGCTAATGTAAGCTGGATTTCTGACTAGGATTCGCTCAGACCATTGGTGCTTCTCTGTGGCCACCTATTAGATCTTCCGTGATTTGGTGCGAATTGGTTGATTGCTTCTGGAGGGAAACCTTATTGACATCTATCTGTCCGAAAAGCGAACCCATTTTTGTGCATCCTGCTCTGCTTTGCATTGATTCTTTCTCCCGTTTTTCACAACCTGCAGGTCATTACACATAGTCCTCATCGGGGAGTCAAATCTCTGAACTGCTCCTGAATTCGCAGCAGCATGGGAGACTGTTGTGGCTCTTTCTCGTTTTTGCAGACCCAAACTCTTTGCTCGTGCTGCATATGCGTCGCGAGTATTGACATTCATTTTGGTGGGTAGTCCGTGGTCACTGGAAGTGGTTTTCTGGTGGCAGCCATGGAATGTAC
The DNA here is from genome assembly GCA_030064385.1 of Melaleuca quinquenervia. Lineage (NCBI taxonomy): Eukaryota > Viridiplantae > Streptophyta > Magnoliopsida > Myrtales > Myrtaceae > Melaleuca > Melaleuca quinquenervia. The sequence goes on along the minus strand of CM057723.1, from coordinate 19,338,245 downwards.
ATGTTGGAATCAAGATATGGTTCTTCCTAGGACAGTCACGGAGTCTGTTGTGTGCATGGTACCTTGTACATACACGCTTCTGAGTAGCGTGCATATTAGAACTAGGAGGCCCAATTGGAGATATGAACTTCGTAATCAGATGAACCTGAGAAACATAAGATGCACAATTTCTTTCTTTTCTCAGGGTTAACAACGTCGCAAATATTCGAGCTGTCAAGTCTTTAATTTTAAATTCGACATAATGGGTGATCTCGTTTAATGAATTGCCATGTCATGCGATGTTGCTATCGTGATTAGCTTACTTAATAAAAGTCAAACCCGACATGACTTCGCTTGCTAAGCAAAATTATATCGTCTCCATTTCGAAATGATGTCATTTTGATAGATCACATTGGATGATAATGTAATTAATGAACGATTATTTATCACTGTTAGTGTCCAATTTGGCGTTTCTTATCTAATGGCTAGCCTTGACCGACATTTAAAAGTTGAGTCACTTGATTGAATCATAAAGAAGTTGGTCTCTCGACTGTAGAGAAGGCAAAAAGAATAATGTATTTATGGCTGTCACTATCCCTTTTATCCATTGTATCATAGGGAAAAAAAATACACATTTTGCACCTTTTTTTTTGTCGATGTGTTACTCAAACTTATAATATATGTCCTTAAATCCTTGAACTTTTAGTAATCTTTTGCATTGATATCCCTCTGGCTCCGATTTTAGCCATTCCAATTCGATCAATTGGTTAGTCTGGCCAAAGGTCTGATGATGCAGTATCACATAGAATGACACACTGCCAAAAGTTGCTTATTCATATTTCAGAGTATCTTGCCACGGATTAATTTTCCATGGCGCCATGGATTTTTTATTTTCCTATAGAAAAATGGATTTTGTTAGTGAGTATTCAAACACTGCTCTCATGTAAAAATTTGAGAAGTTCATAATCAAGCAAGCTTAATGCATGCATTCGATGAGCAAGTGATGCCATTGGAACGATCTAAAATATCAGGCATACCTGTTTTATCACCGAAAATGTATACAAACAAGTATGTGGGCTTCTCGCCCTTGAGTAGGCTTTATATTTGGAAGCACATGACAAATAAAATTTGGAGACAAAATAAGCAAAATTTAAAATTTTCTTTCCATTTTTCATTCATGGAAAGTTCTAAATCTCACTTTTTCCACGTTCGATTCCATTCCCCTCCTTTTCCTGCCTTTCCAAACAGAGCCCCACGGGCCCATGAGCAGGCCGGGCCTTATAACTGTGGACACTTGTTCAAGCCTGCCCGAAGCTGTCTTTGGGCCCTTGATGCGCGAGCCGGGCCTGGGAAAGCCCATTAACTACCAGGCCCACAATCTCCGCTATGCTTATTAAATCCTAGGGGTGCGAAACAATCTAGAAAGCTCGAAAATTTGGACCAGCCTGGAACTAACCGGCTCAAATATTTAGGCTTGATGAAGACCGAGCATGTCTTTAGGTAGGCAATTAAATTTTCATTCAAAGGCGTTTCTTGTTTCTGGGCCTAAGATGCTTGGGCCCAAATTGGCCCGATATTATATTGACCCCGTAAAATATAGTATCTAAAATAAGAGAAGAATAAGCAAAAGTTAAAGGTAAGTGGTCTATTATTTATAAATCTCGGAAAAGTCATAGAGTTGTGTTTAATCATTAAAATTTATATGGACCATAAAAAGTTATGCCACATTAAGGTGAGATGTGTGAATTTTATTTCTTTTGATGAAATTTAAGAATATTAAATAAGGTCATGTTGGTTAATCGATGATTGCATGTTAGAGTTTTATGATTGACAATGTATAAAATTTGTCAAAATGATAAAATAATCCAGAATATTGGCTCAAATCAATCTAGTTAAATTTGGTCGTATGCTTTATTTTCTTTTATTTGAGCCAATGCTTACATACCGTGCCAATCAAAACAAGGTTTGTCTATTCAAACTAGGCCTAAACATTCCTCGAGGTCAAACCTGCTTGGCTCTTTTGTACCAAAAGTTATATATTGGCTCAAAAGTTATATATGTATCTATACATATATATATGTATACATGTGTGTGTATATACATACATGTATACATATATATATATATACATATATTAGTTTATATTAAGCCTAACTATAGAGTAGGGTGAGTTGATTTAACTTTAAAAAAATTGCGGAATATCATGTTAAACATAGATAGATGCATGAACAAATTGATAATATCAAATATAATTGCTTCTGTTAAACAAATATTGACAAGATTGAGTAGATAGAAGACATTGCTTGCAAAAATGTAGTGATTTGGCTTATATCAAGTCAACGTCAACCCCCCATAAAAATAGCCACAAGAAGGTTGGAATCTCTGAGTAATTTCAAGAGATATTATAAATAGTATTGGGTGTTGCTTCTACTTGAAGTTGGTAGATGATATTATCAATACACAAGCACCTCTAACAATACTACAATATAATTTCTTCCTAGATCATATGTGGAAGCAACCTCACAGAGAATATAATCATAAATACACTGTTTCTACCAACAAAAATAGGGTCAAGATGAACCTAAAGTCTATTACCCTCCTCCTCCAGTCTATCATCTTTGTTGTCTACCCATTTTATGATAAAACTGCTCTAACTTAGCTCCAATCCTTCCACCATGAATGCCACAAGCTAGGAACTAGCTATTAGACATCAATTTGGATTCAACTCGAATTGAAAAGAGGTCCAAGTCCTCTTCTCCAGTTAATAGAAGCACATCACACATATTCCATGTTGACTGATGGAGGCAACTATTCTTGCCAGGGTCCAATGACTCAATCACACTACGCTTGAATATTAAAGGACTTCATTGTCTAACAGTTTAAGCTTTTATAGTAGGTAATTGTGATTTGACAAAAATTTTCAGCTCTTTCTTTGTTATTTTCTTTTCACAAAACCCTTGCCAAGTCTAGTTGGATGAAAAGAAATGGTGCTCATGTATCGGTTGTTCCTTTCCAGTGGGCCCAACATAGTATTTGATGTACTAGGTGTGGAGTAAAGCACAAACTGAAAGAGCATGCAATGTATCCCATAAATAACAATACAAGACCTTTACAATGCACAAGATAAGAACGTCTTTTTTACTCTTCATTACGAAGATACCAATGCATATACACGTTACTCCTGCGGCTATATGCATTCCCTCCATCTGAATGAGTGCGACTTCTCTAACCTAAAATTTCAGCTTTGCTTAATCTAAGCTTTTTTTTTTGTCTTATATCAATTCTTGGAATATCTGTATCTTGCAAGTCCATTAATATGTTTGAGTTATTCTGCCCTTGTCTACCAAATTTTTCGGTACATATCATTTAAAATAATGTAAAAGAAGTCCGTAAAATGAGACATATAATGAGTTCTTCATCCACGTATTAGAAAGGTTAAAAGTTAATGTGCACAAATTTAAGGGAAATAACATGAAACCTTGCAAGCTCGGCAAACCTTTAACTACTAAGCATAACCATATCAAAATTTCGCCTTTTTTTTTCAACCTCTGTACATCTATTTTTCATTTGCTCATATGCTTAACTTGTGATTTTTCTAGAGAAAAATTGCAGTCTTATTCATTGTTTTTGGTCAAGTCACTCTTTTGCCTCCATACAGGCTAAAACAAAATAAAAATACACAAAGCGAATGGAGAGAACAAGAAACAAATGTACTGATCACTAGACGACGACGACGACAGCACCTGGGAATACGAGGGTAGTAAAGAAACCATAAAGCACTGGAGGACCGAGAAGATAAAGAGTATTGAAGGGTCCAGATAGAAATATTTTGACCATTAAAGAAACCATAAAGCACTGGAGGACCCAGAAGATATTGGGTGGGCCGGCCTCTTCACGTTACCATGGGGCTTGACCATTTAAGCAGTTGACGCGTGCCGGGGAGGCCCAATAACATCACTATGATCTAAGAAACTTGAGGAAGAACCTCACCGATGCTCATCATCCTACTCTTGATGATATCATAGCAGTGGGGGCTGAGATCAAATAGCTCCCAGTGATCCTCTTTCCACCAGCGGAAGGAGACTCCTGGGTTACGTTTCATCATCTCCTCATAATACTCTTGCAGAACACCGTCCCTCGTTCTTCTGCTACTGCTGTTAGGATAGAACGCGAGAGCAAATTCTTCTGGCATCTCACCGAATCGGAGACGCTCGAGGAGGGTGAGCCCACGGATGACAACCAGCAATGATTGCCAGTCCAAGTGCCTGCATCCGATAATCTCGAGACTCTGAAGGCAGGGCATTGCCTCGCCATTCATCAACACAAATCTCAAATTTTCCAGATTGGCGAGGGTTAATTTCTTCAGCTTTGGGAACCCTTTATCTCCAAAAACCAATGTTTCCCCATCAAAGGCATTACCCAGATCAAGTCCCACGAGATTGGGCAAATTCTGGAGAGCAATCAGGGGGCTCGATTTCAATTTGCTCCCTCCCAAACGCACGCAGGCCAGATTGTTCAGCAGAGGAAGCCAATGAGGCAGCTTCTTTAGACATCCATGGATATAGAGAGCCCCAAGGAGCGGGGGTGGTGTAGATAGCAAATCCAAATCCAGAACTTCAGACTCACTTTTGGCAACCGCCTCTAGCGATCGAAGGTCGGTCATCTTCTCGAGCGAGTGGCATAGTTCCTTTGCATCATCCTTCTTCAGGTCCGTTACGCCCAGCCTCCTCAGTTGACGTAACTCTCTCAGCTCTTGCATCGTATTCTTGTGCCGACCACCTCCAGCTTTTACATAGGCGAGTTTCTGCAGTGACGCCAGCGCTCCAATGCCCTGGGGAGCTGAAAATCCCTTCATAACAGGAAAGCTTATAGGAATATCACGGCACGCCAACAGGTACTGTAGTTTCTTGAGCTTGGTTATTTCCACAGGCAGCTCAGAGATCAACGTGTGTTTAAGATCTAGAGTTTCCAGATTTTTGAGTTTACCAATTGACCTAGGAATGATACTCACTTGGGTCCTTCTCAAGCTTAAATACTTCAAGTGGAACAGAACTGGGATTTGTTGGGGGAACTTGTGAAGGGATGAACCTCCCAGATCCAACACCCTTAGCAGCTGACAACCACTTGGGAAGAATTGCTCCTCTGAGCTTGACAATTTCCCTGACTCAAAAATGAGCAGAGAGCGTAGGCTGGGGAGACTTAGCTGCTTCGGTGCCTCGTTGCAGGTGGGCAGGACTGACAAACGCCGGACTCTTTCGTGCAATTCTGCATTATGCTCAGGTGCGAAGGAAACAAAGTTTTCATTTCTTAACTTAGAAAGGATACACTCACGCATAAGGTCATGGACCCTACAACTTAGTAGCCTTCCATCTAAGGTGGTTTCTGTAATCTGCACCAAACTTCTCTTTGTAAGCTCCTTTAGGTATCTTTGAGCAACCTCCTCCTGTGTCATCCGTTCTCTTTCCTCAACAAATCCTTCTGCAATCCACAGACGGATGAGTCTCATACACTCAATCGCATGATCATCTGGAAATACTCCCAGATACAAAAAGCAGCTTTTCAAGTTATAAGGCAAATCATTATAGCTCAAGTTGAGAATTTTCCTGAAATTTTGCATCTTGTCATTGCTTTTTAGTTCTGCAGCAAGGCTATGGGAAATCATCTCCCATTCTCGGGCATCTTTTGCATAGAGAAGACCACCAATTGCCACAATGGCTAGTGGCAAACCGTTGCATTTTTTCAAAATCTGTTGAGAAAGGTGCTCTAGGTGAGGAGGACAGGAGTCCCCACGAAAGGCTTTCTTGCAAAACAAGAGCCATGATTCTTCTGATGATAAAGCCTTAAGGGAATAAACTTTTGATTCGTTGGATGAGCCAGTAGCAACATCAGCTGAGCGGGTCGTGATTATCATTCGGCTACAGAAACTGCTATCAGGCATTGCATTTTTTAAATTGTCTAGTGCTTCTGATTTCCATACATCATCTAGAACGATGATGTATCTCTTTTGCCGTAGAAAGTCTTTCACCATGCGCTTGAGACTCGTGCTTTTCATGAATTCTAACCCTTGAGGGACCTGTTGCTGAATCTCTTCATGAAGTTGTGCAATCATGTCCCTCAAAATATCCTCAATCTCGTAGGACTGTGAGACACTGATCCACGCATGGCTTTGGAAGTAAGCTTTTACTCGACGGTCCTTGTAGACTGTTCCTGCCAGAGTAGTCTTCCCAGCACCTCCCATCCCTAAGATTGATACGACTTCAAGTCCGGGTTCTCCATTCACAAGCCACTTAATAAGCTCTTCTCTCGGCTCGTCGATCCCCACCAGTTCACCTTCTTCGACTAGAAAAGCATCCTCTCTGAAATCGTGCCGTGAGTTGCTTCTGGTGGACGCACTCGCACTTTGCTCTGTGCAATATGACTTGAAATGGTATCGCCGATGCCCTTCGCCGATGGTGACAACTCTCGACTTGATATCAACTATCTTGGTGGAGATACGATGGCGAGCTTTCAAGTTCTGTATGGATGACTTGATCTTGTGAAAATACCTCATGAATCCGTGTCCGTGATCTTTCCCCAAGTCGAGCATGAATTCATCTAGAATATCCTCCATATCATACGCAACCTCTGTGACCTGTTTCACCCATAACTTCAACTCTCGGTCATCTTCCTGCAACGATTCGGCAGTTTCTAGGAAGGCCTTCATGCGATCAAATTCCTCTCGGATGAGTTCAATCTCTCCACGTATCCCTTTCAATAATTTCACCTCTTTCTCGATCAACACAGCAAGCTTCTTAACCAAAATGGACACTGCAGATTCTGCCATTTCTCTTGCTCACTGATCTCACGAGATCAAAAGCTAGCCGAGAAGAAAAGAGGGTATGTCAGTTCTGTTTAGCACCGTCTGAAACTAAAAGAGAGGGTCCTCTGAAATTCTGAATGGACACGCAAATGGGCTTGAGCTCAGCTCCTCGGCGAAGTCTTCCTATGACTGCTCCACTCTGATGGTACGACGATGATCAAGGCCATCTGTCGTTGGGCCGTAGTGGTTCTTGAGATAATATTGGTGCTCAAGCAGAGCTAGGTTGGCCATATGTCGCGGGCCCACCCGGGGTCCTCCCTTTAGGAATTTTTCGAAGCTGTTCGTTGTTCTCTTTTCTTCTCCGTTGCTTCTCTGTAGGTTTTGCGTATTTAATCACAAGGGGAACGTTAAGGGTTCTTACCTCGGAAAGTTTCGTTATTATTTTGCCTTTCTACCGTAAAGATGATACATTGGAGTGAAGCTTTTACAAATCTAAGTCACGTGGAATAATTTGTTTGATCCCATACGAGGACAACAAATTTTACACCAAGAACTCATCTTTGGTCCGTTGACGGCTTGTTCAATTACATAGGGAACGTTTGGAGTATCGACCCCGGAAGTTTCCTGAATTTGGATTCTGCTACAGAGATGATGCTCTGGAATGGAGTCCTCACGAATATATATCACGTCACATGATTTGCTTAATTTTCACGCAGAACCCCTCTTTGGTCAGTTAATGGTTTGTTCAATCAAATGGAGAATACTTATATTCCCTACGTCTTTACAGGACCAAATCATGTCCACTAATTCACTTGTTGATTCCATACGAGGCGACAAATTTTTGCCGACAACTCCTAGGGGCAAACTTAAACTAAATGCAAGGGAAAGCCAGAGTCTTTCTGAAGAAGGAAGGAAGGGGAAAAATAGAGAGAGAGAGAGAGAGAGAGAGAGAGAGAGAGAGAGAGAGAGAGAGAGAGAGAGAGAGAGAGAGAGAAAATAAAAATCTCATTGATTATTCCTGCCGACAACAACATTTGGAAATCATGGTCGTCGCAATTCGTTGCTGGTGACTGGTCGTGTCAAAATCTAGTCAACGGAGGAAAGTGCAAGACAAAACAAAAATGAGAACTATGCTTAGGGAAAAAAATACCAAAAATCCTAAACTTTACCCCGTGTGATACATTTACCTCAAACTTTTTTTTGTGATATGAAAAACTATGAACTTGACCCACCGTGACACATTTACCCTAAACTTTTTTTCGTGACGCTAAAAATCCCAAACTTTTCTATTGTGACACATTTACCCCAAACTTTTTTTTTCTTTTTTTATTGTAAAAAAAATAGTACCGGTGAGCTCCGGCGGTCGGTGGAGCTCGCCCATCAGAAGGCGGCGAAGCCCTCGTTGGCCGTGGGCGAGGGTCGCCCAGCCCCCGCGGCCGGTGAGGGCCGGGCTAGAGCCACCTTGTCCAGATCTCGGCTGGGCAGGGCAACCCTTGCCCAGATCTGCCTTGCCTAGATGGGCAAGGTTGCCCTCGCCCGACCGCGGGGGAGGGCCGCCCAGCCCCTACAACCCTCGCCCGTGGCCGGCGAGGGCCGGACGTGACCTGCCCCGCCCATACTCGCCCCAAAATCTAGCCGCAATCAATGGTTTCCCCACGCATGCCACCTGCTCGACAAATCGCGCATTTCATCGAACAGGTGGTGCACGTGGGGAAACCATCGATTACACTTAGATTTTAGGGCGAGTCTGGGTGGGGCAGGTCACGTTTGGCCCTCATCGGCTGCAAGCGAGGGTCGTGGGGGCTGGGTGGCCCTCCCCCGCGGCCAGGCGAGGCAGATTTGGGTGAGGGCTGCCTTGCCCCGCCCAAATCTGGGCGAGGTGGCCCTCGCCGGCTACAAGCGAGGGTCGCGAGGGTTGGGCGAGGGCTGCTTCGCCCAGATCTACCTTGCCCAGCCGCGGGGTAGGGCCGTAATGGCCTCCCCGGCCCCCGCCGTCCTTGCCCATGGCCAGCGAGGGCTTCGTCGCCCTTCGGCGAGCTCCGCGGGCCACCGAAGCTTGTCGGTAGTCTCGCCATTACTATTTTTTTACAAAAAAAAAGAAAAAGAAAAAAAGTTTGAGGTAAATGTGTCACAATGGAAAAGTTTGGTATTTTTGGTGTCATGAAAAAAAGTTTGGGGTAAATGTGTTACGGTGGATAAAGTTCGGGGTTTTTCGTGTCATAAAAAAAGTTTAGGGTAAATGTGTCATATGGGATAAAGTTTGAGGTTTTTGGTGGTTTTTTTCTTAAATAATTTTTAAACTAATAGAAGTACGGACGAAAAATCTCACTAACGTAAATTTTAGAACATATGGCCGGGGTATTAACCTCTTCGCAAATTGGAAGTTATTCTCATCATCGTAGTTAACTTTTTATTTTGAACAAAAATAGAGAACCGCCAAAACAAGGAGAACGTGTACTCGCAAGAAAATTATATTTCGATGTGAGAGGCCTCATGCATCCAAGGGAAAAGAATCTGTATTTTCCAAGAAAGAATCGACATGTTTTTCTTAGTGGGTTAACTATAATTTAGGCTTCTATGTTTGGCTTTTTGTGCCATTAAATTCTCCAACATAGTAAAATTGTAAGTTTCCCTTTTTGTGTCGTTGAATTCTCCAATTCACCGAAATTGCTGAATCAAGTCCTACCATTATAGGTCATTGACCATTCCGTCAAATTGCTTAAGTGGCACGGTGATCGACCCTCGAACACTTTACTACCCTACTCCGCTTAAATTCCTTCAAATCAACGTAATCACAATTTGTGAAGGTACATATCAAGGTGAATTTAAAGTTAGAAAATGGATAAAATACAAGTTCTGATTAAAGGTGGCAAAATGGGTCAAAGACCCATATTTTAACTCATATTTGATAATATGAGTCATAAATGTGTTAGCTTAAAATATTAGATGAATTTTAAATGGGTCACTTAATAACCTAATGGGTTTTAAATGGATTGTAAATTGGTCATAAATGGGTTATATAATTAAAATTAAGTGTTATTAACAAATCCTTTAAATATTATTAACAAGTCATTTTTAAACTATAAAAATTCTGATATTGTAATTTTTCTAATTTTTTTTAAAAATAGATTATTTATCTCTTTTTTCCTTTTTTTTTTCTCAATTTTCCCTCTTTCTAAGTTGGGAGAGGGACAAGCCCACTAGACTCTAGCAACCGGAAGAGAAAAAAGCAAATATATATATATATATATATATATACATATATTTAAATAAAAATAATTAAAATTTTTGAAATTTTTAAAAAAAATTAGAAAAATTATTAAATAAATTGTATTACATAAAATTATTTTAACAATATATATTTTAAAAAATCATGAAGTAAATTTTCTCGAACTTAGTTAAATATAAGAAGTGTTTGAACAATATGGGTTAAGTCGAGTATGAGTCGTTAAAATTGCATAGTATGAAAATTGGTTAAAACAGATTAAATGGGTCAATATGGGTCGGACCATTTTTTATCCGACCCAAATCTGACCCGATGCGACCTACTCATTTGACGCCCCTAGTTCTGATCATTTGGCTCAATTCCATCTAACTAGTTAGATTGTCCACTTTGAAGAAGAATTTGAACCGATTCATGTGCCGGTTCTGCTCTTTGGTGGGAGGGTTGCTACGTACCACGTTTCTCCTCCAAAGTAATTAAAATTAGCTGTTGAATATCTTATTTTGACCCGATATGATTATGACAATCAATATACCCAAGTGACCAATTTGAGAGAGTTCACGTATATCCCTGCGCTACTCATAATCATTTTTTTCCCGGGTCAAAAAGGCATTCTAGTTTAATAGGAGGACTAAAATACCATCCCGCTGAGGTATTATCACACGAGCCTGATGCCTGCACTCTCAATCTATTTGCACCACTAACACGTGTTCGTTACAACATGTAATTGTAATTTTAAATTTGAAGACATAGGTAATTTCTCATCAAAATCACATACCATGTTAATTATATTATTCCATTCACTGATACATGTTATCAATATGCCAAACTTTTGTAGGAATGTTAAATTTGCCATGTCGTCCACTATCATCTGTGCTTATTGTATAAACTTTATTTGAGAATCTCAGACAGTCGACCAATATTAGTGGCTTAATAACTCTTTTGGTCCTTTTTTTCGAATTTTTTTCTTGATATTTGGAGAGAATAAAGGTCGTCAATAGAAAAGGTAGAGAATTTACTTCTACTGCTTTTATGAAAACAAGGTTTGCCTTCAATTGAGAATGTAAATTAAGTGGCAGAAGAATTGGATTTGGATGCCTTTCTTTTGTGGAGAATCAGTGCCTCCGCGCTAATCATGGATGGTTGATGAATGAAGTAAAGAAATTGCAGTCTCTTTCACTTGGAGTTAAAGCTGATAAAGAATTTGTCCTGCTTATCATGTGGTTGAATTCATTTGCAGAATCTAGGGCAAAACAAATGACCGACCAGATGCTCTCAAAGGGTTTCTGACTTGTGATGGTTATCCGTAATTGACACCATTTAGTCTTGTTAAACATTATATAGTGCAAAAGGGGAAAGTGCTTTCGAATAAATGGTTGAATTGCCGATCGAGCAATTCAAAAATTTAAGTGAATTTTCTCTTATAATCTCATGACTATTTATCGACATTGGACATAGACAAGGCACAAGAGGTTCAATCGTGAAGTACATATATTATACTCAAATGATTGCAAAATTGTGGAGAGGGGGCAAATTTGGCTACTAGCGATGCCATCTTGAGGTTGTAGTTTATAAAATTCTCAAGATGCATTTGAATAATTTGCAATAGGCAAGGGTGTCAGAAGTTGATTTTGTTGTTCTATCCCTACAACCGTCTATGCTTATGTAAAAGAAAATAGTACATCCCAAACAAGGGAGCGCAAATAGAATTTGCCAGGCTCTCTTTTTAATGAAAGAAAGTTTATTGTATACATCTATTCAATTTTGTAGAAGAACATGCATTCCTACCGAAATATTACAAAAAGAAGTAAAAGAATAAGAAATCCATATCTGATTGCCACAATCTATTGCAAAATATGATCGTTCATATAATATTTAAATATTGAACTATACTTTTGTTGAACGATATAAGCTCATGGTATCAGAATAGGAGACTCGAGTTCACATCTTTTCAAGTATGTTATTTGCCCTAATCATATATTTTCGAGTTTAGTCTTAGGACATGGTCTAGCTTATATGTGAGGGAGGATTTTAGAATGCTCGAATATTAAATGACTTCATTATCTAACAGTTTAAGTTTTTACATAACTGTGATCCGACAAAATTTTTCAGTTCTTTTTTTTTTTTGTTATTTTCTTTTCACAAAACCCTTGCCAAGTCTAGTTGGATGAAAATGCAATGGTGCTCACGTATCGGTCGTTCCTTTCCAGTGGGCCCAACATAGTATTTGATGTACTAGGTGTGGAGTAAAGCACGAACTGAAAGAGCATGCAATGTATCCCATAAATAACAACACAAGACCTTTACAATGCGCAAGATAAGAACGTCTTTTTTACTCTTCATTACAAAGATACCAATGCATATACACCTTACTCCTGTGGCTATATGCATTCCCTCCATTTGAATGAGTGTGACTTCTCTAGCTTTGCTTAATCTAAGTTTTTTCTTTGTCTTATATCAATTCTTGGAATATCTGTATATTGCAGGTCCATTCATATGTATGAGTCTTTCCGCCCTTGTCTACCAAATCTTTCGGTACATATCATTTAAAATAATGTAAAAGAAGTTCGTAAAATGGGGCATATAATGAGTTCATCCACGTATTAGAAAGGTAAAAAGTTAATGTGAAAAAATTTAAGGGAATTAACATGAAACCTTGCAAGCTCGGCAAACCTTTGATTAATAAGCAGAACCATATCAAAATTTTGCTTTTTTTTTTCAACCTATGTACATCTATTTTTCATTTGCTCATATGCTTAACATGTGATTTTTCAAGAGAAAAATTGCAATCTTATTCATTGTTTTTGGTCAAGTCACTCTTTTGCCTCCATAACAACGAGAGAGAAAAGGGGCAACAGGAGGGAGACGGTGAGTGGGAGAGAGGAGGAGACAACGACTGACATGTGGGCCCGCGTGCAACACGTGTCGCACGATCAATGGACTCCGGCACAGCTGACGTGGTCCCGCTTGGGTACCTAATATTTTCTGGAGGTGGAGTGGGGCCCGATCCCCAAACTGCGAGGGAGCTAAATCCAAAACGATGAAAAAAATCAGGGGAATTTCTAAATCAAAGCGGACAACATTATGAATTAGAATCTAAAAATGTCCAAATTAATTTTTGAAAAGGATTTAACTTCGCCTGTGTCTGGAACGGCAGAGTTCATAGCACATGCTCCCTCCTTTTCCATTTCACCCGCTCCCAAGTCTTCACGTGGCTTTCACGAACACGCGACCGATACTTGTTCACGCGAAGAGCAAGATCGAGGAGGGAGAAAAAAAAAGGATGAACATATTATGATACTTATTCGTACGAGAATATGCTGCATTGAACATTTCCAGATCATTCTAATATTAGGTTGAATATGTGCTAAAAGTTTAAGAATCAACTGCACATTGGATTGTAGATTAAAAAAGTTTAGGAACCATTAAAGATCAGGAACAATTTTGTGTCATTATCTCAAAAAAAAAAAAGTTCTTCGAGTTTTACCCTTCCCCGGCCTACAAAACCTCAGCCGTCCATTTAAGATTTTAAAATCTACTTGTTTAATTAGTTGCCAAACCGTTTAAGGAAGGGACTTGCTATGCTATAGGAGAAAAATGGCAAGAAAAATATCAAATTCTAGTACACGAGAAATGTGCTCTTGGAGCACTTATTAGTTGACCAAGCAAAGAAATTTCACATTTGTTAGTGTAGTGACGGCTCTCCTTTGCCTGTAATCTTTACATTTGCGCTTCCTCCGATCGTCAATTTGAGCCATTCTCTGCTCTCTTTTTTCACTTAAGCGGGAAAAGAAGACTTGCTTTCATACCTTTTTGTAGCATTTACGCAAATTAAAATTTATGTAAGAAGACAAGATTTCCTAATATAATCAAGAGTAACATATAATATCAATTTCGTACATAATATTTTCATGTCTTTCTAACATTCAATAACAATTTCAACTTTAGACGAGAAAAATGTCAAGGAATAACTTTTTTCTTTGAATAGTTATAATAATTGGTCATTGCATTTTTTTTCCCGATATGTAGTTCGTAGGAATAACTTCGTGTTAAGAATTTTCTTATTGAAGTGACAATTGGCCACTTTTGAGAGGACTACTTCATATTCATAGCAACTTTTCGTGTATATGCAAGACTAATCAAGTGGAACTTCTAATACTCGTGTTGCAAATACTGTTGTGCATGAAGTGTTGTAAAAGTATTGATAATCGATAATCGAAATGGAAAATGTTGATTAGTTGGTTTTTGGTTTCGTTTGAGTATTATTTATTGGCTTATTCTGTGATATTTGGGTTTGTTGACTTGGTCAAAGGTGGCTAATAAAAAAACAGAAATAAAAAGAGGCGTTCTGCCCTTAAAAAGGGGGAAGATGGCACGACGAGAGAGAGGAAAGAAAGAGAAAAGAAGAAAAGAAGAAAGAAAGAAAAGCGAAGGGATATACGGTCATAGGAGCCTCCCAAAGCCGAATTTGCTTTGACTCGCAAATGCCCAATAAGCAGTACCCTTTATTTGTCTTATCAAAAAAGTTTTCAAAATGATGGCTCAAAATTGATTTTTTTTTTATATAGTGTGAGTCACAAGTTATTATACCAAGAAAGTTTGAAGATTTGATAGCTTATGGTGTTATGAAACTGTAAGATTCTATAAAACTCAATTTGAGTATACGGTTTGCCTTAAATGAAATTTGGAAGTTGGACACGCATGATAAACATGCGCCAACCATAACTTTGGGCTAAATATCATCGATTTTTTGGCTCTATTTTGGGCTGACCAATTTATTGGTCTTCTAACATTTTTTTTTTATTTTGACTGTAATTTTGATTGAAACTAAGTTTAGTCAAGGAAGTTACAACACAATCAGACATTCCGCTCAAGCCTCGTGTTGCCAATAATTTTAAATATCCACTTGGCTGAATTGTTTTGTCAACGATTAAGCTTTGTTTAGTTAATTCGTAATTGAGGGAGCGCTTTACTTTATTTTGATGTTATTCGTTGCTTATTTGCTAGGATAGCAGTTTGATGGATTGAGTAATGTTTGTTATTTATTAATATTCCCAAGTGAGTGGTGCTATCTTTTCTTTAAATTTGTAAATTCATATTTTGAAAGTAATATGTATTATATACGGTATGAATTTAAAGAGATGGCATCATTGTTGTATAAAAAATTGGATCGAACATTTATTATGTCTTGATATATATGAATGATGCAATAATTCTTTGGTGGAAATACATCTACATATTTGATGAATGAAGTTGATAAATATTTAATATGTTAAGTTTGCCAAACCTTTTCTAGAAAAGTTATTGAGTTTGAGTATGGTTTATGAAATGTTACACACCCACATATAAGCGCGCACATATAAGCTTGTGAAACGATTTATAACGTACATTTGATTCAATTCAGTTTGTACACCTGATTTATGAGACAAGTCTTAAAATGATTTGAGAAACGTCTTAAAAAACCATCCTAGTATTTGAAGCTTAAAGAGCTCATTTGGCGGAATGACAGCTTGTTTTGCATTTGAATACATGGAATGCACGTGTTTCGTGGACAGTGCCATGGATATTGAATTTAAACTAATTGATGCTACAACCGTAAAGTTGCAGGATGAATGGGCAGAGTGCACTCTTTTGTTATACAATTGAACTGTTGTGTGAGATAAAAGTCACTTGTGATCTATAGGTCGGCGAAGTAGATCTAATCTTTGTAATTATAACTTGTGAATTTGTGAGTAACGGGTTAAAGAGCTTCCTGGAACTTGTGGGATGGTCAATTTCAGTTGTGGTATTGAAATTATGATGCAAAGTGAATGGTTTATGTTTAAGAATTGGAGATTTGTGAAATTTAATGGAAACTAGATAAATTCTTATGCAAGTGATTTGGGAAGTTAAGCATCCAATTGTAAATGAAGGTTTCCTCCATACTTTGATAAAGTTTGCGATTAAAAGATAATTTCTTGTTTGGAAATCTCATATTCTAGAGAGAATTAGGTAAATTGCTTTGGGAGACCATTGAGATTGAAACTTGAAGAAATGGATCCTCATTTTAGTACTATTATTGGAAGTACATAGTTATTATTTCTATATAATGAGGTTAATGAGATTATGCACATTGTTATGGGTGTATGAAGAGTTAATTATCTCATGGTGATGCTAGGTGGGCAAATTTCGAAATACTGTTTATCAATAATCGCTTCTCAAGGTGTTAGGTTCAATTTTAAAATTTGGTAAGAATTCGTACAATTTGGTCATCCTAGGACATAATTGAAAGAACTCTCAGAACTTAGGGTCAATTGTGCAAATACTATATATTTGAGGTCCTTGAGATGACCAAGTTTCCATTGCATTTGTCTAATGCAACGGACAGAATATTCCTCGGATGCATGTGACTCCAAAAATCCACCAAGCGTTATTTTTGGTAGGACTCTGCAGTCACTGAGTGGTGCAATGAGTCTTCCCCAACAACTGACCACGGCTTCTTCTTACCCTGGAATTGCAGCAACTATGTTGCGAGTTCTATCATCTGTGCTTACTGTACGTACTTTGGTTTATTTGAGAATATTGATATTAGGATGTGAATAGAGAAGGTACAAAATTTACTTCTATTGCTATTACGAAAGGATGTTTTGCCTTCAATCGAGAATGTAAATTAAGTTGCAGAAGAATTGGGTTTGGCTACGTTCTTTTTGGGAGAATCAGTGCCTTTGTGGTGATGATGGATGGTTAATGGATGAACTAGAGAAATTGCTCTCTTTCACTTGTGATGATTATTCCTAATTGACAACATGTAGTGTCCCTAAACATCACATAGTGTAAAAGAGGGAAATTGCTACCCGATAGATGATTAAATTGCTGACCGAAAAATGTCAAGATTTAAGTTATTGGAGAATGATGTCACGTTTATCTTATGTTCTTGTAAGCTAGCAGTTGATGGAGAAACTATGTGACTGTATATTGACATTGGACAAAGACAAAGAACGAGAGGTTAGATCGTGAAGTGCATAAATTCTACTCAAATGATTGCAAAATTGTAGCGAGGGGGGAAATTTTGATAGTAGAGATGAAATCTTGAGGTCTTAATTTATTAAATTCTCGAGATGCATATGAATTATTAAGTAAATGGTTTTGGAAGTCGATTTCGTTGTTCTATCCCTGCGCTGTCTATACTTCTAAACAAGGGTGAGGAAGTAATATTTGCCTGGCTCTCTTTTTCATAAAAGAAAGCTAATTGTGTTCCTCTATTCAATTTTGTAGAAGAGCATACATTCATACTGAGATATTGCCAAAAATAAAAAAGACGCAGAAGAAGAAAGAAATCACCGCAATCTATCGCGAAATACAATCTTTCCTACGACATTTAGATATTAAATTATACTTTTATCAACAACTTAAGCTCGTGATTTTAGAGCAGGAGCTCTAGATTTAAATTTTTTCAGATCCATTATTTGTCTCCTTTATTATATGTTTGAGCACTTTGCCTTATGACGCGGTTCAATTTATGTGCGACAAAGAATGTTAGAATGCTTGAGTATTAAATGACAACTTTAACATCCAACAACTTTAGTTTTGAAAGCAGTTAAATATAATTCGACAAAATCTTTCAATCTCGTATATTTTTTATATTTATGTCCTTTTCACGAAACTCATGTCAAATCTAGTTGGACGCAATGCAGTGATGCTCAAGCATCAACTGTTCCTTTGCAGGGGGCTCAACATAGCCTTTCATGTATTTTGGGCGTAATTAGGCATGAATTGAAGGAACATGCATTGGATCCCATCAATAACAACATAAGACTTTTGCGATACGGAAAATTAAAGCGTCTTTTTTACTCTTCATGATATAAATGCAGTTCACTTTTGTGGCTATCTGCATTCCCTCCATTCGAATAATTGCGCATTTTCTTATCCGGAATTTCAGTTTCGCCTAGTCTAAAGATTTTCGTGACGTGTCTTATACCAATTCTTCACACATTTGTGTTTTGCAGGTCCATTAATATGTTTTGTAGATTCATCCCGTGCTTGAATACCAAACTTTTGGATACATATCGTTGGAAATAATGAAAATTTAATATGTAAAGTGGGGCGTATAACGGGTTCACCGTTCATCTAAGTACTAGAAAGATTAAAAAGTAGCATGTATGAATTTAGGGGAAATAATACGAAACCTTGCAAGTTCGGCGAACCTTTGACTATTAAGCGGAACCACATCGAATTTTAATTTTTTTTTTTACCTCTGTCCATCTATTTTTCATTTGTACATGCTTAACGCGTAATTTCTCAAGAGAAACATTTGTAATTCTTTTTCACTGTTTTTGGTCAAATCACTATTTTGCCTCTAGATTTGGCTAAAACAAAATCAAAGTACACACAACAAATGCAGAAAACAAGTAACAAATGTACTGATCACTGGACAACATAACAACAACAGTAGGAAGAGAGCACCCGGGGATCTGAGGGCAGTGAATTCGAAGATAAGAATATCGAAAGGTCCAGACAAAAATATTGATAATGAAAGAAATCATGAAAGCAGCGTAGGATATTCTTGCTCGTGACCATAGAGAGTCCTTTAGTGACCCGAGAAGATGTTGGGAAGGCCTGACCCCTCCATCTTCTCACCATGGGACAGGATCATTTTAGCAGTCGAGATGCGTTACCGAGGCCCAATAGCACCATTACGATTTAGGAAACTTGAGGAAGAACCTCACCGCTGCCGCTCATCACCCTACCCTTGATGACGTCATAGGAATGGCGGCTGAGCTCATGCCACTCCCAGTCATCGCCTTTCTGCCAGCCGAAGTAGACTAGTGGGTTGCGTTGCATCACCTCCTCGTAGTACTCCTGCAGGACGCCCTCCCTCATTCTCCTGCTGTCCGGATAGAACGCGAGTGCAAATTCTTCTGGCATCTGGAAGAATCCGAGACGCTCGAGGAGGGTGAGGCCGCGGATGACAACCAGTAATGATTTCCAGTCCAAGTGCCTGCATTCGAAAATATTGAGACTCTGAAGGCAAGGCATTGCCTCGCCATCCATCGACATAAATCTCAGATTTTCCATATCGATGAGCCAAAATTCCTTGAGCTTTGGGAATCCTCCATCTCCAAAGACCAATTTTTCCCCATCAAAGGCATTTACCATTCGAAGATCAATGAGATTGGGCAAATTCTGGAGAGCAATTAGGGGGCTCGATTTCAATCTGCTCCATCTCAAATGCACTCTGGCCAGATTGTTCAGCAGAGGAAGCCAATGAGGCAGTTTCTTTAGACATCCAATGATATATAGACGCTGAAGGAGCGGGGGAGGTGTCGCTAGAAAATCCAAATCAATGACTTCAGACTCGCTTTCTGTAGCCACCTCTAGCGATCGAAGGTTGGTCAGCTCCTCGAGGGAGTGGCATAGTTCCTTCGCATCATCTTCCTTCAGGTCCATTACTCCCAACCTCCTTAGTTGACATAACTCTCTCAGCTCTTGCATCGTATTCTTGTTCCGACCACCTCCAGCTTTTACACAGTATAATTTCTGCAGTGATGTTAGCGCTCCAATGCCCTGGGGAGCCAAAAATCCCTTTCTACCAAAAAAGGTTGGATGAATAGTGGATTCTGGATCACGATACACCAACAGATGCCGTAGTTTCTTGAGCTTAGTTATCTCCACAGGCAGCTCAGATACCAACGTACGTTTAAGATCTAGAGTCTCCAGACTTTGGAGTTTACCAATTGACCGAGGAATACTACACACCTTGGTCCCTCTTAAGCTAAGGTACTTCAGGTGGAACAAAACTAGCATTTGTTGGGGGAACTCGTGAACGGATGAACCTCCCAGATCCAACACCCTCAGCAGCTGACAGCCACTTGGGAGGAATTGCTCATCTGAGCTTGACAATTTTCCTGACTCAAAAATGAGTAGGGAGCGTAGGCTGGGGAGACTTGGCTGCTTCAGTGCCTCGTTGCAGGGGTATTGGACTGACAGACGCCGGACACTTTGGTGCAATTATGCTTTCTACTCAAATGCAAAGGAAACAAAGTTTTCATTTCTTAACTTAGAAAGGATAAGTTCATGCATTACGTCATGTACCCTGCAACTTGTTAGCCTTCCCTCTGGAGTGGTTTCTGCAATTTGCACCAAACTTCTGTTTATAAGCTCTTTCAGATATCTTTGAGCAACCTCCTCCCCTGTCATCCCTTTTCTTTTCTCCACAAATCCTTCTGCAATCCACAGACGGATGAGTCTCATACACTCAACATACACTCAATCACATGATCCTCTGGAAATACTCCCAAATACAAAAAGCAGCTTTTCAAGTTATAAGACAAATCATTGTAGCTCAAGCTGAAAATTTTCTTGAAATTTTGCGTCGTATTGTTGCTTTCTAGTTCTACAGCAAGGCTGCGAGAAATGATCTCCCATTCTTGGACATCTTTTGCATAGAGAAGACCGCCAATTGTCACTATGGCTAGTGGCAAACCCCCACATTTTTTCAAAATCCGTCGACAAAAGTCTTCTAGGTGAGGAGGACAGTGGTTCCCCCGGAAGGCTTTCTTGCAGAATAAGGACCATGATTCTTCTGGAGACAGGGGCTCAAGGTTATAAACCTTTGATTGGTGGGATGAGCCAGTAGCAATGTCAGCTGAGCGACTGGTGACTATTATTCGGCTGCAGACATTGCTATTAGGCATTGCATTTTTTATATCGTCTAGTGCTTCTGATTTCCATACATCATCTAGAACAATGACATACCTTTTTTGCTGCAGAAAGTGTTTCACTATCTGCTTGAGACTCGTACTTTTCATGACTTCTATTCCTTGAGGGATCGGTTGCTGAATTTCTCTATGAAGTTGTGCAATCATGTCCCTCAAAATATCCTCAATCTTGTAAGACTGAGAGACACTGATCCACGCATGGCTTTGGAAGGAGGCTCTTACTCAGCGATCGTTGTAGGCTCTTCCTGCCAAAGTAGTCTTCCCAACACCTCCCATCCCTGAGATTGATATAACCTCAAGTTTGGGTTCTCCATCCACAAGCCACTTAATAAGCTCTTCTCTCGGGTTATCGGTCCCTACAAGTTCAACTTCCTCTACTAGAAAAGCATCCTCCCTGACATTGTGCCACGAGGTGCTTCTGGTGGACGCGCTCGCACTTTCATTTGTGCGATATACCTTTAAATCGTATTGCCAATGCCTTTTGCCGATACTCTCGACTCTCGACTTGACATCGGCTATCTTGGAGGCGATATGATGGCGGGCTCTCAAGTTCTGTATGGATGACTTGATCTTGTGAAAGCACCTCGTGAATCCATGTCCGTGATCTCTCGCCAAGTAGAGCATGAATTCATCTAGAATGTCCTCCGTATCGTATGCAACTTCTGTGACCTGTTTCACCCATACCTTCAACTCTCGGTCATCTTCCTGCGATGACTCAGCAGTTTCTAGGAAGGCCTTCATGCTATCAAATTCTCTCAGGAGGAACTCAATTTCTCCACGTACCCCTTTCAATAGCTTCACCTCTTTCTCGACCAACATAGCAAGCTTCTCAACCAAAAAGGAGACCGTGGATTCTGCCATTTCTCTTGCTCACGGATCTCACGAGATCGAAACTGAGGCAAGAAGGAAATAGGGTGTATTAGTTTTGTTTAGCACCGTCCGAAACCAAGAGAAAGGGTCCTTTGAATGAACATGCAAATGGGCTTGTGCTCAGCTACTCGACGAAGTCTTCCTATGAAGTATCACTCCGATGTTAAGAAGATGATCAAAGCCAGAAGTCGCTGGGCCCCAGTGCTTTTTTAGAAAATATTAGGTGCCTTGCTTGAGCAGAGCCAATTTGGCCATACCTAAAGTGCATTCGCCGATGATTAAAGCCAGGTCTCCTTGGGCTCCAGTGCCTTTCTAGAAAATATTAGGTTCCTTGCTTGAGCAGAGCAAATTTGGTCATACCTAAAGTGCATTGGAAGATTGTTACGGGCGCACGCAAGGGGTCCGCCCTTCCGGAACTTTTCGAAGTCTTGATTCATTCTCTTTTCTACTCCGTTGCTCTCTCTAGGTTTGCGTGTTTAATCACGAGGGGAACCGTAAGGGTACTTACCTCTGGAAGTTTCGTCATTTTTGCGTTCTGCCGTAAAGATGATTTACTGAAGTGAAGTCTTTACAAATCTGAATCATGTGAGATGATTTGTTTGATCCCATACAAGGACAACAAATTTTACACCCAAGTACTCATCTTTGGTCCATCGACGACGTGTTTAATCTGGTAGGGAACATTTGGAGTTTCAACCTCGGAAGCTTCGTGACTTTGGCTTCTGCTTCAGAGATGATGCTCTGAAATGGAGTCCTCACGATACTACATCACGTCACATGATTTGCTTAATTTTCACGCAGAACTCCTCTTTGCTCAGTTAATGGCTTGTTCATTGAGGTGGGGAATACTAATATTGTCTATGTCTTTACAGGACCAAATCATGTCCACTAATTCACTTGTTGATTCCACACGAGGCAACAAATATTCGCCCAAAACTCCGGGGGGGGCAACCTTGAAACTAAATACAAGGGAAAGCCAGAGTCTTTCTGAAGAAGGAAGGAAGGGGAAAATTAGTGACGAGAGAGAGAGAGAGAGAGAGAGAGAGAGAGAGAGAGAGAGAGAGAAGAAAAATCACGTTGATTATTCTTGCCGACAACAACATTTGGAAATCGTGGCCATGGCTATTCGCTGCTGGTGACTGGTCATGTCAAAATCCAGTCAACGGAGGAAAGTGCAAGGCAAAACAAAAATGAGAACTATGCTTTAAATAATTTTTATACTAATAGAAGTGCAGACGAAAAATCTCACTAAGGTAAATTTTAGAACATATCGGGGTATTAACCTATCACATATTGGTTTTTTATTTTGAACAAAAATGGGGAGAACCGCCAAAACAAGGAGAACGGGTACTCGCAATAAAATTATATTTTGATATGAGGGGCCTCATGCATCCCAAGGGAAAAGCATATGCATTTTCCGAGAAAGAATCGACATATTTTTCTTAATGGGTTAACTATGATTTAAGCTTCCATGTTTGGCTTTTCGTGTCATCCCAAGGAAAAGAATATGTCTTTTCCGAGAAAGAATCGACATATTTTTCTTAGTGGGTTAACTATGATTTAAGCTTCTGTGTTTGGCTTTTCGTGTCATTAAATTCTCCAACTTAGTGAAATTGTAAGTTTCCCTTTTTGTGTCGTTAAATTCTCCGATTTACCTAAATTGTTGAATCGAGTCCTACCGCTATAGGCCATTGATCATTCCGTCAAATTGCTTAAGTGGCACGGGATCGACCCTCGAACCCTTTGCTACCCTACTCCGCTTTGGTTCCCCCGAATCAACGTAAATCACAGTTTGTGAAGGTACATAGCAAGGTAAATTTAAGTTACAAAAATGGATAAAATACAAGTTCTGACCATCTAACTAGTTGGATTGTCCAGCTTGAAGAAGAGGTTGAACCGGTTCATGTGCCGGATCTGCTGTATTGTGGGAGGCTTGATAGGTACCGCATTTCTCCTCCAAAGTAATTAAAATTAGCTGTTGAATGTTTTATTTTGACCCGATATGATTACGACAATCAATATACCCAAGTCGACCAATTTAAGTCACCCCACGACCTTGAGAAATTTGAGAGAGTTCACGTATATCCCTGCGCTACTCTAGTGTTTTTTTTTTTTTTGTCTTGGTCAAAAAGGCATTCTAGTCTAATGGGACTAAAATACCCATCCCGCAGAGCTATTATCGCATGAGCCTAGTGCCTGCACTCTCAATCTATTTGCACCGCTAACACTTGTTCGTTACAACATGTAATTTTAGATTTGAAGACATAGGTAATTTCTCATCAAAATCACATGCCATGTTAATTATATTATTCCATTCACTGATACATGTTATCAATATCCCAAACTTTTGTAAGAATGTTAAACTTGCCATGTTTCCACTTGCTTTTATGAATATCTGACGCAACGCAGAAGCGTTCAAGAAAGCTTGACTAGAATCCTCTACAAATTGTAAAAGGAGAAATAACTCTAATATATTATCCCTCCATTTATACAGGGTAAGAAAGGCAAGTTATCTTAATAACTATCCGATGTGGGATAAGAACTAGTCTAATAACTTTCACTTTATTTCTTCCACATTAATATCTTTCCATTTTGGCACACTATCAAGACTAAATTTGCAACACTCCAGGACTAAATGGGTTGAATTTGAAGTCTAGAACTTCGAGAAACAAGATATGAAATGGGTATTTTGAACGATTTTCCAACCTGTTATGCATCCATAGTTTCTTCAGCGTCCGAATTCTTATAATCTTTAAAATATTTTTGCAATTAGGAAGCAAAGAGGGATTCACCTATTAAGAAAAGCAGAAAGAAAACAAATACACTGAGCGTGAAAATTAGAGTGCTAATGTTAATCGTTATGTTTTAGGACAAGATTTATGGCCATTCCAAATAGGTGTTTTTGAGCATAGAAGCACCTTTGATAACAATACAGAATTTTCATTTTCGGAACAAAATTTCTTTCATAGGCTATCTTATATCTATTCCTGTTACCAACTGATTGCCCGCTTATCAACAACTAGTGACGGTTGTTGGAAACTAACTTCTGATCTTTTGTTTCCTTGTCCTTCCAAGCATGTTGGCAATCATGACTCCATCCAACTATTTACCTTTCTGTGGTTCTTTCAAACATTCATGATTTTATGAGATTTATTCACCTTCTATTAGGTTGATTCAAGCTTTATCGAATCCCATGTTTAAGGCTTGTTCTCCTTCCATCGGGTCCATCCATTTCATAGAAACCTCAGTGCCCAACACCTTGTCCACTCTTTATAGAGGTACAATACTCCTTATACCAATTTATATACTTGGAGCATCACCTGCATATTGACTTGTCACCTAGTGTACTCAACCTATAACCACATAAGTAGCATTCAATTATTTTACTATCTTCAAAACAACTTAGGGGATTTTTCCTAATAGTTTACTTATCCGTGTTTCCACACAAATTTTCTCTTAAATCTTAATTAAGAATTTATTCTCAATCATACTTTTTGGCCATGTTTGATCATATTTTCTAAAAAATTTTCTTATTGGTTCTTCATTTTTATCAGTATTAAACTGATTCTTATTAGTTTTGGTGGAGCTTTGGTTGGTTTGATCAAGAGTGGTGGTTGCTGAGAGGCCATGAATGGTGTTACGATGGGTACATTTTGTTCGGCATTTAGGTAAAGTCATTGGGAAGGGGTTTGGTGAAATACGAATATTGTTTAATACAATATAATTGAAAAGTGTTTTGAAATGCAATTTTGAGAAAATATGGTTTGGTAAACATATATTTAGAAAGTTTTTTCTTGCAATCAATTTTAAGTTCTTTCATGTCATAGTTGGGGTCAGAGGAGGGGAGGCAGCAAAGGGGGGAGTCACTAGAAGGGGGCGGGGGAGGCAGTGAAGGGGGAGAGTTGCCAAAGGTGAAGAAATAGCAATCCAAAAATACTATTTCTTAATACACCTACAAGTCTGTATTTTCTTAAAGGCCTTTAGAAACTTTTTGGAGATGCAATTGCATCTTCCCAAAACCCTCCAAAAAATAAACAAAACACCATTTGAATTTGGGCAAGCAACTTTAAAGCATCAAAACCCATTTCAAATGCTGAACCAAACGCACTTTATGTCTCCTACGAAAGTGGTTGTTTTGAAAGTTTTTATGTGCTTTCTAGGATGGAAGAAAGTCTATCTCGATAAAAGCCTCGGCTTTTCTTTCTTTTTCTTTCTTTTTTTATTATCTATTCTACTTCATTGCTTATTTTTTTCGAACTTTTATCCTATTTCTTTATAGAGCGCAAGAGTCAAACTCTACACTTAAAATTAGATAGTCTCGTCATATCAAATTTCCTTATTACTGAACAGAGCATTGAAGCTGAACCTCGCACCTAAAGACACGATTTAGACGAATGTGGATGAAATCTACGAATTCTCGTACGGCTTTTTCTTCCTTAATGAAAAATAAAAAAAAAAGGGAACATTGTTTTATTGATTGTGACGCATTCATGGCCAAAAAAAGCAGTGTTAGCTATGTATTACTTTTGTTTGTGTATATATTATATATTATATATTTGTTATATAGGTAAATTCATTAATTATGATTATCAATGGCCAAAATTCACTAATAATGATTTACATTAATCAATCGCGGACCGGAATCCGGTTCGATTGTAGAGAACCCTCTTCTTAAGCATCCCTCCTCATCCATAAACCTCTCTTCTCAAACCTCTCTCCCTTCGTTATGGAGACGACAGCAGCCCCATCGCCCGCCAAAGACCCTCCTCGTCCCTCCCCGGATCCCGTACCTGAACCTCCGTCCACCTCCGCCACCGCCACCGCCACTGCCCCTGCCCCTCCTCCCGTCAAACCCGAACCACCGCCATCCGCCGAGCCTCCCAAACCAACCGCCGCCGCCGTCGCCGCTCCTCCGCCTACTCCGTCAGAGCCACCCGTCACTGACGCCGACGTCATCTACATCCCTAGCTATTCCAGTAAGCCTCTGAAACACTAGAAATGGTCTTACTCTTTTTCCCCTTGAAGTAATCTGCCAGCGCGACGATTGAGAATGCGCAATGTGAATTGCTAGGGTGGTTCTCATGGAACGACGTGCACGAGTGCGAGCTTCGCTTCCTCCCCGAGTTCTTCGATGGGAAATCGCCGTCGAAGAACCCTAGGGTGTACATGTACTACCGGAACTCTATGGTCAAGCTCTACAGGCGAAATCCTTCGAGGAAAATTACGTTCACCGATGTGAGGAAGACGTTGGTCGGCGACGTCGGGTCGATTCGCAGGGTTTTTGATTTTTTGGAGACGTGGGGGCTGGTCAATTACTCAGGGTCTGCGTCGAGCAAGCCATTGAAATGGGATGATAAGGATACCAGTAAGACTGCTGGCGGGGGCAGTGGCGGCGGTGGAGGTAATGCGGCTGACTCCGCTGGGTTGAATAGGGAGGCATCAAAAAGATTGTGCAATAGCTGCAAGTCTGTGTGCACTATTGCTTGCTTTGCTTGTGAAAAGGTGATATTTTACTTCATTTTGTTTTCCATAGCAGATTTTTTTTTTCCAGCCCAAGATGTTGTTTTACTTCTTGTGCTTGTTAGTCGGTTTCTGCAGATCCTTGATGTCTCAAAGATGTGATTGTTATGAGAGCAAATCTCGCCCATTCATCATAAATCTTTTCTGTTTTTGCATGTTATGATGTTTTTTAGGAGTTGAGATAAAATGAACGTGATTATGACCAAGTTATGATAAGGGATCGGTTCCCAGTGGACCATGGAGGCCCTGTTTTATATGCAATCGCTTGAAAACACTGATTTCATTCTTTGCTTTTCTAGCATGCATATGAAATATCATTCAATTAGTGCTAATACGAGAAATTTTATTGATTCGGCATAATTAAGACGTCAGTGTGCTACAGTTTTTCTCCTTTGGAAAGTAAAGAGTTATTTAATTGTTGCTCAAAGGTTTACTGTCATGCACGTCGAGCACTACCTGGCTTCATGGTAAACAAGGATATCGGATGAACCAAACTGCACCTCCCCTCATTAAGTTTTCAAATACCTCCAAGATGATTACTCAACAAATAGTAGAGCTTTCGGCATATATTCTCTACGTTTGGTTTCAGAGTTTTTTATGTTGTAGGGGTATATCTACTTCATTTGCAGTCGGCTTTGTCTCTATAATATGGATTATATGTCCATCCATAGGAGAAAATGATTGAGTAGTGGGAAGATTATTGATGCTGACTATTACACTTTCACCTGCCTTTTACGTGCAGTATGATTTGACTCTCTGTGCAAGGTGCTACGTTAGAGGCAATTATAGGGTTGGTGTTAGTTCTTCTGATTTTAGGCGTGTTGAGATCAATGAAGACATGAAGGCAGATTGGACGGAGAAAGAAACTTTACATCTCCTTGAAGCCTTAATGCATTATGGTGATGACTGGAAGAGGGTTTCCCACCATGTTGGCGGTAGAAGTGAGAAAGAATGTGTCAGTAAATTTATTAAACTTCCTTTTGCTGAGGAATTTGTTAGTGATCCTTACTCTGGAGACATTGATGGGAAGTATGATACTGCAAAGGACAATAATGATGTTGAATTTGGAATTGAAAGCTCTACAATGTCTGCACCTAGTAAAAGAATGCGTCTCACACCTCTGGCTGATGCAAGTAATCCAATTATGGCACAGGTACAGAATTCTGTTTTTTTTTTTCTTAATGTGAAAAGTTCTTTTTCCAATCTCATGTGTTTGTGTATTTGGAGTTTAGAAGACCACATAATTAGGATAGACAAAAGCCCAATAATTAGGAAAGTTCGTAAGATGTATGTCCATGGCAAAAGTTGCATATTGTTTTTCATTTTGATAAGACTGTGTGTGATGCATATCGGATGATGTTAAACTTCCTAGGATAGAAATTAGGACACTAATTTGCTTGTTTGTTTGACTGCTGTAAAGGTCATGGAGCTACACTTTGTATCTTTGGCTTTTTCCACCATTTTTGCATAAAAGACCGTGCTTCTTGAAAACCATAATCTTTATCGGTAGATTTTGGCAATATCATTGGCAAGATTTTTATTGCTATCTGCTATCTTTGTAGTGAATGAATTAACTTCTTCCTTACTTATCAAATTAAGAGAATCTTTTACATAATTGAATTGAATTTTCTAAGTCAATGCTTATTTATTAGTATATGAAACAGGCATCTCATTAGGTGTTGAATATTTCATTTTTACCACTTGATTGAGTTTATCAAAGTGGCTCTTAATTTTCAGCACCTAATGAGGTTATCAAATATGTGCTTATATCGCTTACTAAGATGTTGAATTTTTAGGGTTATTGCTGTCCTAATTTCGTTTTTGATGATCATATCATCTCTGCAGGCTGCTTTTTTGTCAGCTTTGGCTGGTGATGAAGTTGCAGAAGCTACTGCTCAAGCTGCTGTGACAACCCTCTCAGACATGGAGTATGGAGTAGGCAGAGGTAATTTTGGATCTTTTGTTGGTGATGCATCAAGACGTATTCATAACTTCCCAATGATAAACCTTAAATATTAAGCAAGGAATACAAGTCAAGTAGCATTTAGCTGTCTTTATGATGATCCATAGGCAGCAGGAGTCGATTTCAATTCCACAGTATTCAGCTAAAGAACCAGGACTATTTTCTCAATCTTGTCCTTTTATAATGCCATTTTAAATATGAAAAATTGCTTCGTTAGTTCTTGTTGTATAAGATAAATAAAAGACTATTATTAGCTGAAATTTTCATGTCATCAATTTATTTCGGCGATGGAAAGCTCTTGAGGCTGTGGCAGTTTGAATGTGCAGCCTACCTGCTTGAAGTCCAAGACCACTGCTTCTTTGTGAAGCAAATGGAGGCAGTGGTAAGCCTACACTCATTTGCAAGAAAAAGCTAAGTCAAAGATATATATTAACTTGAGAAGCTATCTAGCATATAATACAATAGACTTAGGCTTTGGCGGCAACGGGAACCGAAGCAATCTATAGCCGGTCTTGGAGTCCTACAAATATATGTTGTTTTTTTGTGTATACATTCGTTTGGGGGAAAACGTGTCTTTAAGAAGTAGCTAGATCATAAGTTCTACAATTAAGCTCAAGTTTCTGGGGAGGGAGGGAGAGAGAGAGACTTATGGTATCAAAGGAATTCTACTATTTCTGTATAAACTATATAGCTTGTTGTATATGGGAATTTTCACGCTATTTAGATAGTTTGTTGTATTTTGGAAAATATCTGTGACACACCTTCTGCACTTTGTGAAGGGCGAAATACATCTTTGAGCGTAGTGCTTGCATGCCTCAGACACCTTTGTTTTCTGCATATCTACTTGTAATCCTTGAGATTGTCCTGACACTTCTTAGGCTATGGTGACTTCATTCTGTCATTTTGATAAGTGAAATATCCTCCATTGTACCGGTTGCAGACCTTTTAGTTTAGATATCTAGTGTGCAATTTTTGAGAAATTATGAATTATGAAATGACATATATTGAGTTCGAGAAGCATGTCTGGTCTTGTCTATGCTTCTTGTTGCAAATTTTATTTCTGACCATGCATATGCACAGAACTTATCTTTATATATGTGCAAATATTATTTTGCTCTCATCATTGGTTGACTTGGTCGTGGGAAAGTCCAACTTTTATTAACCCAATGACTTCATTTATGACCATATTTCAGGAGCTGAAGTTTCTGCCAATGGAGAGACAACCCTAAATGCATTAGAAGGAGCTCTCATGGATGCAAATTCAGTGCTTGAGAAGGAAGAGCTCGATCTGGAGAGAGCTGTATCAGACATTGTGGAGGTGCAGGTGTGTATATTGTTTTTCTTCATAAAATGTCTAGAGACAAGGATGCTAGTATGTTTTTTTATGAAGTTTTGGTCCATTTGAAGCAAACTGGAATATATCCAAATGTGTAAAGGATCTACCATGTTCTCATGTTGATAAAATCTGTCAATTTTTTGTGGCGGTTAGATGGCAACCTCGCAACTGCCTATTGAGATAACCTGCTTGGTTTGTCAGATAAAATGGTGGGAAAGGAATTGTCGCAGGGACTTGCTTATGTCTTCCTGTTTTGGCCTTTGGTCATCTTTTGTCTTGTCTCGCATAATAATTATGGCGTCATCTGCTGGTGCAAATAAAAAAAAATTAGCTCTAGTCTTGTTCCTTTAAAGTACGGTGTTTTCAAACCGGGCATCTGCTACTTCTGTTCATTCTGTTGAACGTTTTCCCATTCCTTGATCCGCATCCTTGCAGCAGGTGCCAGTCATCTTTGTTTGCTTGCTTTAAACTGTCCCACCATCACCTTTATTGTAGAGTACATAATGAAAATTTTGATTGAGGTTGGTGTTGATTCATTGACGTATGCTCTTTCATACACTGATGTCATGGTTCACAGATGAAGGAAATTCATGAAAAGATAGTTCGCTTTGAGGAGTTGGATCTCCTGATGGAGAAAGAGAGGCAACAGTTGGAGCAAATGAAGAGTACCCTCTTTGTCGACCAGCTTGCTCTGTTATTACATAAAAATGCTGCATCTAAAACTGGAGAGGGGGCAAGGGAGATTCTTAGAACTGGTGGATAATGAACTTCATCCTATGACTGGCTTTTGTAATGTTATGAAGCACTCTAATTGAAAAGGCGATTCTTGCTGCTTCATGAATGCCGTTTGATCCTCTGCAAATACACCTTTTCAATTCGTAATTGCTGCATATTTTTTGTTCAATAACTGTTTGACAAAATACACGAGCATTTGCAGCTTATGTACGCGCTCTGAGAGAGAGAGAGAGAGAGAGAGAGAGAGAGAGAGAGAGAGAGAGGTTTGATTATGCCATTAGCGAATCCTTTTTTTTTTAAATGGTTAGGGGTGTGGAACAATTGGATGGCGTTACAACTCCAAATCAACTCTCCGAGCACAAACTCTTCCCGCATTCATCTTCTTTCAGCTTCAAATAAATCTGAAGGAATCAACCGCCTGTAGTTCACGCGTTAGATAAGGAATCAGTTTGTGAATCTAAGACTAGGTGCGAGATATAGTCAGGATTATAAAGTACTTCTGGGGTCAAATGAATATACCTGTTCTATCTTTGATCTGTATGCTTCGGACTTCTCTTCCGCAAACTACAAGAGCACAAAGCATATAGTTTAGCGCCTCGGTTCGAGTATTCGACCCACGTGGGATATCATACAGGCATACCTGTCCAGTTACTGTATAAAGCCTGTTGTACCAACCATTGAATGCCATCCCGATTGCTGAATATATATGTCTCTGACTCTCCCCGGGATTTCGAAGTGAATACTCAATGTAATAGAATCCTGGTCAAACCATTATTTCAGGCAGACGTACTACAGATTAATTCAGATTAAGGCAATCACCCGAAGTCTAGGAGTGATGGCCCTTATTCGAATGCAGATGGACTCTTGTTTTTGTGGGAGAAAGGGGCGTTCTGTTTAGCTAGAGAAGATAATGGTTGAGAGACTACCATTGGCATCTCGGCAATCGATGAGCTTAGCTGCCACACCAGGAGGCCTCTGCCAGCTTCTGTCCAAACCGTTTACCTACAACAGCTAGCAGACATTCAGAAGTGTTTTTAAGCGGAAAAACAAGTAGTGAACGAATGAGCTTGCAGCAATTGGAAGAAGATGCTTACCAGATTCTCTGCAAAAGCATCGACTTTGCCAAAAGACCCCATTCTTGTGAAGTCCGGGCCTATACCAGTGATAGCCACGCTGACTAAAGCGAAACAATATGGAATTTGACTAACCATCAAGATTCTAAGTAGTAAAAGAGATGAGCCAAAATATGATGAGAGATCCAATCTACTGTGAAGCAGGGTAAAATATTACTGTTTGAGGCAGAATCTTCTTTGGGATAGAAAGCAGTAACGGATTTGAATCCATTAGGCTCACCAGTACCCACCAGCCAATCTGAATATGTACAGAATTTAGCAATTGAAACTATCATCATTGCCATAAAAAAACATTCATCTCATGCATTAGAAAGAGTCCGAGCAGAAAAGCAAAGCGAGCAATGCCGAAATAAGATAACAACAATTCCAACTCTCCTACGCATTGCGTCCTGAAACTAGGAAGATGCCTTTATTAGGGTCCGTTTTAGCAAAATTAATACTGTATCATTCATGTCCCAGTTCGTGCATCGAAAATTATAATTTGATTGGTTTGCTTCTGTTGCATCCATTTCATTTTCTTCAGGAAGATCTTCAACTTTCAGGATACTAATGCACCAAACAATCAATAGATGTAATGAACTATGAATGATCAGAAATTAGATGAGAAATTCTGCGAATCTTTTGTTGTTATCTTTTGCTGCGACCAAAGCCATGAGAAAGTATGCAATCTGGTGTTCAAATTAATGGGTCACCTTGAGGAATCGATATCTTGAACTTGTTCACATCATCCACATAAACTTGCAAATCCTCTCGTTCACCTGAAAGTCCCAGTTGGGTCCAGATAAGAACCTCAAATCTAAACACATATCCTAAACATTTGCCAAGGCAAAAGGAAGAACGCAGCACCAGTCTCAGCCAATGCATCTGAAGCAAGACCCTGAAGCGAAAGTGCAGCAAAACCCAGCTGCAACACAATCTCTCTCCTCTTAGATCCACACTGCTCTGGCATGTGCAAACTGGAACTAGCCCAAAAGACAACAACAATTCAAGGAAAGAAAAAAAGAAACTATTTATAGGGTAATGTTGAATAAAAATTAAAAATGCCTGCCAAAGCAGTAGGAAGTCCAGAAACTACGGTGCTTGAAGTTGCCTATTGTCTAAGCAACACTGCAAACAATATCTTCTTCCTGCTTCATAGCCTGGAGAGAACCCAATACAGAGAGCTTCAATCGCGGTATACACGATTTCTATATTCATCTAGATAAATAAAAGCAAGCCGAGATGATGAAATTGGATGGAGTTGAGTGGTGCCCATGACCTTTCTTGTTGGATGAAGAGCGAAGTCGAACGGACAGAGAGTGGAGCGAGGAACAAGAAGCAATGGACGCCATGAATTTGCTTCCCCTTCAGATTGCATTCTTCTTCTCTCTTTTATGTTCCCACTTGGCTACGAGTCCAGAGTCTCCTACTTCCGTGTTGTAATACGGCGTCGTCACTGTCTTCTTTTCTCTGTACGATCATAATTTAGAATAGAGGTATGTTGACAAATTGCGAGCATTAATGACGATGTTTGCATTCATCACGAAAAATCCCTCTCGGAATTTTTCTGCTTAAGCACATTGCAAAAAATCTCCTTTTCCCTTTTTGTTTCTAATACCTTAGCTTACCACACAAATTAAGGGTGATTGGTTTTCTAGACAGTCCGATTTCCCCTCAAAATTAAGAACCGAACCAATGGGACTGATCCCTAGATTTTAGGAACGGATCGACGGTCCGATTGGGTTCCCAGGCGATCTAATGGGATTAGGAAGCAAGATGAAGGTCGTATCCACTAGACTTATTTAGAGCAGCAGAATCTCGATTCTCAATTGACTAAGGAGTAAAGCCCGAAAGAGAAACAATAAATATACCGAGATGGAGAAAACTCAAAGAAAAAGAAACTTGGCTGATTCTAATTTCGGTCCAAGTTATCTAGTCCGATCCTTTCCTCCCATCATCCTAGGAATCAGGAACCGGTTTCTTTTTTAGAAACCGTGGACCGGACCAAAACTTCAAAGAATCAAAACAACCCGGCCGGTCCGATCCGGTCCGGTCCAAGCGGTTTCAAGGTTAAGCAATCCATTGTGCTCAACCCTAACACAAATGACAACTATATAAATTATTATTATTAATGTGTCTTTGATGATCAGTCCCGTAAAAATGAATCAAGTTGTTTTGGGTTAAGGTTTCCGCATTTGCTAAAAGTGTGGATAACTTCGGCAAAATAGAAAAGTGGATGTATAAAAGTTGGGTCAGATGTAAGGCGGAAACTATGAAACCATTGCAGAAATCCTCCCCACTCCTCGCTAAACCAGAATAAGGAGGGGAATATGTATCTCTGGTTTTGAAAACAAATTATGAATAGTAAAAATCATTGGTATTGAAACAGAAGTTTAGATGCTCTTACCCAAAACACTCGTGATGTTAGAAACACTGAGGCAGGGAGGAAGAGAAATGACAGAGCTACCCCGGCTGGCGACGCTAACGGGCCTATACGTTTCACCAACTATAATCGTATCTGCTAGGATGAGTGTGATCGACCCAAGTTGTCAAAAGCTTGAACTTCGCTAGACTCGCATGCTAAGTACTCGAAGCTACCTTGCTCT
The DNA here is from genome assembly GCA_030064385.1 of Melaleuca quinquenervia. Taxonomy (NCBI): domain Eukaryota; kingdom Viridiplantae; phylum Streptophyta; class Magnoliopsida; order Myrtales; family Myrtaceae; genus Melaleuca; species Melaleuca quinquenervia. The sequence goes on along the minus strand of CM057723.1, from coordinate 19,303,405 downwards.
AGCTCCATAAGCTTGGAAGTTATGCAATTCGAAGTGCTTTATGTTTATCTTTATCCCTGCTAACATATTTTTTAAAATAATAACAAAAGCTTGATTATAGGCTCATTAAGGACGCAAACTGAGTATAGAGAAGCTCATTCTTGACTCGACAAGATACTCAAAGAGTACCGTGAACTCGAGCTCAACTCGAAATTAGTGAAGTCAATCTCAAATAGCCATCGAGACAAAAATCCATGCTACCCGTGAGTAACTTTGACTCGATTTCACCTTTAGCACAAGCTGGTTGAGATGCATTCACCATTTCAAATGGATCGAATGCACTGAATCAAACGAATAGGTAGATGCTTTCGTCTACATCTGAGTTAGATACCCTTCTGCTTATTAGATGCATTGAGATGCAAATCATCAGTATGTTGGAAGGATCCAATGATGTCGCATTGAGATGCCCATAACACACTTCCAAAATCAATACAATTTTTTTGGGGAACAGATTATTGGGAAACAAAACACGGCACTGCCTGCCTAGACGTTAAGAAACCACGAAGGGGGTAAAAGAAGAAAAGAACAGTACTGGCTTTATAAATTAGAAGATAAACAAAACTTCAACCTCTCAACTTCTAAGACTAATCTTATCCTCGCATGCGCGTAAAGTAGCACGAGAAGGAGAACATCTCCCTTTTATTGTTTCTCCTCACACAGTATCTGCCCAGCAAGTCGATAATAGGTCAATAAGAATGAGTGGGGGGCGCGTGCGAAGTTCACCAGCTTCTTCTAATAGTGTGGTCGTGCTCAGAGGGGATTGATGCCGTTGGAGGAAGGCGTGGACAGGACAGAGAGTACTTCGGTTACAGATGCCATGGAACTCAAAGCTGCTTTAAGAACTTCCTGTGAACACCCCGGTTTCACAATGGTGCGGACCTGGAAAAGAGATGCCGTACATCAAATCAACTGGAAAAGGCACGTTGCTCTAACAACATGAGTATGAAATTGCTACATAAATTGCCCGCACCACTAAAGCATACATAACCATTGGAACCTAAAAAGAATGGAACAGCATGCTAGACAACAAAACAACTAAAACAGACATAACCATGCCAAATTCTGTAACAAGTAGAATCAGTACTCGTGAGTCCAGCCAAAGAACAATGACTCTCTGGCCTTGAGAATGATTTGCCCTTTTACCACATCATATCCCTGTGCTTATTTAAAGGTTATTATTAACATCTGTCGCATCAATCCCATCCACTCCAGAGTGCAAATGGCAAACCAAACACAAGAATGAGAATGATTCACCCTGTTCCCATCTCAGTATTTTCTCGCATGCATAAATAAATTGAAATGTCATTCCGAGAACTGCCTTAAAATTTTGCATTCCCATGCTAATTTGGCCTGTGTTTCATTTACTAAGATGCCCATAAAGACTGATTTCATCATTTCCTCACCCATAAACATCACAAACTCACTCATTTGATAGCTGACTCCAATTAAAGGTATCAAAATCCCATGCAAAGATAGAGATTAAGGTACAAAGTCAAACAACAAGAGTATGCAGGAGGAACGGAGGATACAGTTGAAAGATGAGCACCTTGTCAAGATATTCCTGAAGCATCTTGATGCGGCCCATGTAGTCCTGGTCTTCCACACACAAAGTTACAGGCTTAGCATCAGCACCAGGACCATCAAATTGAAGAGGTCCTGGATTTCTGTAGAGATCATCCATCAAGAATCTGACTGCATTCTGTTGCAGCAGCCTACACAGCCAGAACAGAATCATACCATCACCAATATGTTGCAGACACTACTTTCATGCACAAGGTAGATTTGTCATATGACCAGGATACATATTGTTCGTAAAGAGATAGAAAGGTCATTCCAGGAAATCATACTCCATGAACTTACTGATATGCTTTGCCTTTCAAATCTACATTGGCTGGATGGATGGCAGGTTTACCAATAATTGAGGAATTGGGATTTTGGGCCCAGCGCTTCACAGTCATCATTGCCTGAAGTCAACAAGCAATTGAAGAAGTCAACTATACAAACTTCTCTCTAGAAATCCATATTGACAAGCTCAATATTGGGAGAGCCAATGTGCAATTTCAGAGAACAGAAAAAGCCATACTGTTATGGGAGCAGCACCACAGCGCCACTTATTTACGGGATTCTTCAGATTAGTTACAGTGGCCAAGTATCCATTCAAACCAGCAGCCAATATATGGTAGCAAATGTGCCCCAAAACCTGAATTGAAACAAATCTTAGTCATGGAGAAGGCATTACCAAATGCAGTGATTCAACAGTTAGTAAGGAACATACGTAGGCATAATCACAGTCGAACTTTGACGGTAAGGATCCCCTAGCTTGATAGCCAAAAAAGTGGCATATAGCGTTGAACTTTTTCCCCTTGTATGTTCCTTCTTTCTGTAAGCACCAACAACAATGACTGAACAATTCAACACTCAACAGGAGGCCACTTAAATAGACAGTTTAACAGAACTCTCAAATTAAGAACAGGAAAAAGGAGAAACATTAAAACCAAGGACTTAATGCAGGTTCAGATTCAAGTATCTTCTGTGTTGGCTGAAGAGATAAAAAGAAACAATGCTCATAAAATAGGTCAGAGTTTGACATTCTCTAAGGGTGCTGAATATTGAATCGACGCGAAGAACCTCAGCGAAACATGCAGCAGCAACTATAAGAACCAGCAGCAGAATAGTTTTCCAGGATGATCATACTCTTGACAAAATATTTAAACCACATAATTTATATCAAACCACATTTTTCTCAACCAAGAGGGATGATCTTCCCCAACTAAGCTAAATACAGGGAGAACATGGATAGTATCATCATTACTTGAAGTAGTCAGTAACAGCGTATAAATTTATGTTTACCAAAAGATAGGGAAACGACTATGAAGTTTGGAATAGGAACAAGTATTTATATCGTAGAATGAACATGCCAAATCATATCAAGGTAACTGAGGTATACCAGCCGCTTGCTCATTTCTGCCTCCACGAGATGAGCTAAAAGTTTCTCTGTCTCAATCTAGATAAATGGAGAAAAGGTTCCTCCCATTAGTCTCAAATGAAAACGCTTCAACCTTCATATAAAATTTAACTCAGTGACCTATCCAGTACCTGGGATAACTGTGCGGAGTCATCTGATTCAGGATGAAGGAGTAGCTGGCAAAATGACAGATCAAGACTTTTAGAATGGTGTCGTTGTCTTTGAAGCTGATAAAAAAGCATGAATCTGAAAAACATAATTCCAACCTGCTTCTTGATAAAGGGTGGTAAAAATTCAAAAAGTGCTGACGCCCAAGGAGAAAGTTGAGAGGAAATTTTGTCCACAGAAACACCTTGCCTGAGCAATCCATGAATTTCCTGCAAAGAACAGACAACTAGTGCTTCCTCACAATAGCAAATGGGAAAGAGAAAAAGCACTCCCCATTGCACACAACAATTGAAAAATGAAAAAAAAAAATGTAAACACTCATTTCATTTTTCTGGTGTAAGTGTAAAGAGTGATAAATTACCTTCAAAAGAGAATAGACTTCAGGAATACTTTCAATAAGCCCTTCTGGGATTAGGATAACACCATGGTACTTATCTATTAAGACATAATCCGAGTCAGTAGGTGAATTCAGAAACAGAAGTGCATTTCTAGAGATGTCTGAGAAACCTTGTTCTGCCCTAGCTTGAACAGCATCACACAACTGCTTTGTCAGGTCAAATAGAGTAAGCTTTGATGCAGCAACTTCTTCCCCAAGAATTACCTACATATGAAGGGATAGATAGGCAAACACAGAGATTCATGACATTATTCATCAGTAACAATGCTTAGTGATTACTGACTTAGGAAAGCCAAAAATAGCTACCATATTAGGGTGAGACTGTAAAGTGCATTCCAGGGCGACATGTGATGCCTTTCGTCCCATGAGCCGAATGAAATAATAGTACTGACAACAGAAGGAAAAGAGAAAAAGTTAAATGGAAAGAGCAAGATGTTTACAAAAACAATTGCAATTTTTTAAGACAGGACTATGGCCAGAATAAATATGTAACAACAAAGTGCAATGACAACTAACTAGAGATGCTTATGGGCTGATGATGTGCTACAACAGACATGCCATTGCATCTCTTTGATATAACAATAATAAATTCCAGCAAAACATACTTTAAGCTTGACAACATTTGAATTTCAATGTAGCTCATCAGCTGCAAATCTGAATGCTGCAAATGTTACCTTCTCTGCAGAAAGAGCATCCGTGCAGACATTGCTGATGAGCTGGGAATTTACCTGGATACAACAAAAAGAGAAGCAATTCTCAGAATGCATCTTAAGCCAGGAAACCATTCTTCTTGTGGCACTATCCAGATGCATTTTCAAGGGCATCTATACTCTCATGATTTGCTCCCAAGGAGAATTTAAATTAGCAAACTGTACACTTCCTTTCATGCTGTGCCAAGTACATCACTTGTCTTCGCAAGATTGCAGAATTCAAGCTAATTTATCTAGGGACCAAGTACAGATTTACAATATTAAGATAGCTCAAGTTAAAAGCAGGAAATCCTCATATTCTTATATCACCAAACTCATTAAAACTTTCTGTAAATTGAAAACGGATGGGGATCATAAATCAATATATCATATTCCACAAAATCTTGTTGCAAATCACTTCAAAATTAGTAGGAACCAATGAATATTGAAGTGTTGTTTCTTCCATCTAACTGATAATTCCATAAACTTCAAAACCTTTAAGACAATGAACAAATGAACTCAAATGTATATCGGTAACATCAAAATTTACGGAATCTATTTAGGCTTTAAAAAGTACTTTTTCTCACTGCTTCTCTCCCTCCAAAAATTAAAATTGAGTATAGTGCATCAAGCTTAATAAAACAATGAAAATAATACGAATCTTCATGTCAATATTTGCTAATATTAAAGTGTTTCAGGTGCTCTGTGTAAAACAAAAGCCATATAGTGAGAGCCACAAAACTTTAAAATAGTTAGAAGTACAGCCACTTCAAACAGACCCAATCACACAATCAAGATGGCCCATTTAGTACCTTGCAAATAGTATCAAAACCAACATCAGTCTCCACGAATGGATTCTTGAGATCTCCATTTAAGGTAACCGGAACACCAACAACCTACATCATCCAAACTAATTATTAGTTGGCATATGCCTTAATAAACTTAAGATTAGATGGACGATACTGAACTATTAACACTAACAATCACATGTTGAGAGATGCACCCATGCTCAAAACACACAGGCAGTACAAGCACACAACACGTGTGACATGTCTGCACATATCCATACTTGTGTGTGACTGTGCAGGCACATGCATCCCTGCAGGCATGAGAGAGAGAGAGAGAGAGAGAGAGAGAGAGAGAGAGAGAGAGAGAGAGAGAGAAGTTCCACAAAATTTAATATAATCAGAGTACCTTTGTTGAGCATTTGGCTTCAGCAAATGTTTCCGCAAGCTGAGCTGCATCGGTGTTTGATGTGACCCCTTCAAAAGCATTAAACATCTATGATTAGACCCCAAGTTTTCAGTGGTCACAAATCAATCACACGAGGGACCATGAGGTCAGTTACCTCCAATAATAACAAGACCATCCAATTTCAAGTTCTTGCATGTTGTCAGTGCAGCGTTGACTTGTTCAGTTGTTCTAATTTGGTCCTTTGTACGGCCCAACAAATCATAACCACCTAGACACACATAGCAACATTAGAAACACTGAACACTTTAATATCCATCAGATGATGTCCTCTAGAATGTACCTTGATTCTTGTAGGTTGAAAGAATTTCATCAGTGATTTCTAGAGTCTTCTGGGCAAATAAACCTTCAGAGCCACCTGTTGACAGATACAACATAACAAAGGCCTTGTAACTGATTTCAACAGATCAAACAAGCAATAGTTGCACTCCTTGCTGGCTAGGAGTTAATGAAATCAGATTACTGCTTCATAAAGCAAAGATCAGACAATATACCACATAAGCATTACAAAAAACTTTAATAAAATTGAAAGAAATCTCAGAGGGCATTCAGTATGGTATCCAACCATATATCTACATAGTCAATCTAGATCATTAAGAGCTGAAAATGTCTGGCATGTTATTCCCTAAATAGTTCATATGCATGACTATTATTAAAATATAGTTCAATTTATTTGTGACAGCTAAATATAGATATTAGATCCTCAAATGATGAGAGCAAGTTATTTTTATTTTCTATGAAGACTTCCAAGTTCCAAGAATGTTAAATTTTCTATTCTTCTTATCGTCGATGGCGTCAACTTTTCTCTATCCTTAGCAGAAGAGGAATAATTTAATTAATTTTGACAAACCCTCAAGAGCATATCGGTGAAATATCATATTACGAATTACGATATCATTAAATTAGATTGAACTCCCAACTCCTTCCAAAGAAAAATAAGAATTTTAGATCCTTCAACCATCCCTGATCTCATTATTTTGACCAGAGCATCCCTTTTACATACTATAAAGAGGATTCCCATCTTCTAAGGCAAGCGTTATAACAAAACCTACATACAATTAAGCAAAGTCATACTTTAGGTTAAAAGGCCAAACACAGTAATTTTTTCTTGCTATTCTGGCATTAGATGGAAGCAAAAAATTGAGTCCTCAAATTTCATGGACTCAATTTCAACACTATTTGAACATGCATGTGGATTAGCTAGTCCATAGAAGCTTGCATGCAAAATGCAACTTACCCAAAAAACCAAGTAGGACACTACTGGGGTTGTGGATTTTGAGAGCACTGTAGAGACCCCATATGACATTATGTCCTCCAGGAGACTGTCTCCCGCAGAAGACTACTCCAACCCTATCAAAGTTTGAGACATGTGCCAATCAAGTTAAAGGAAGACAAACAGATTGCAGCACCAATATAGTCCACTGTTCTGAAGGGAAATAATGCGCAGTCAAATATATCTATAATGTTTGCGAAGGAAGCAAACCTATACAAAATCAGTAAATGCTAGAAAATCAGTAATCCAGTTGTTAGGTTGAATCAATGTATAGCTACAGTAAGGAATGATCAGGTGGACAGCACAAAAGGACTGAAAGAGATTAATACAAAGCAAGAACGTAAACAAGGGGTTCAAACTGGTAAGTGGAATGCCATAGGATAAACCAATGTTTTTAAATGTCATAACAATTCTTCATCATTTTATTACAAGACCTAAACTATATGCATATATGAAATGAAACAAAAAAATATTAAGGGTTATCATTCGAGGCACAGAACAGTAAACAGACACATTTCCAAGAAATCACGATGCTTGCATTTTATGCAACAAAAAGACATCGATGTGAATTGACTAGATACCTCATAGCAGGATGCTCCGTGATAATCTGAGCATCAGGAACCTTGGCATTTGCCCGAAGGAAATGAGCCAAAGGCTGACCGTAGGTGTGTGGAAAGGTTCGACCGATGGTGTGAGCACCAGCTGCGTCTGCGGCAGTGGTGGCATCACCAAATTCTACACGAACAGTAGTCCCCTACGCAACAGCCTTGTGTCAAAATACAAACTTACTATAATTTCAAAATTTAATAACAGAACAAGACCAGTGTTTGACTGAGTCCATACGCTGTCAAGAGTAACAAAAACTTGCTTTTGCAATTAGATGCCGAGACAATACATTCACCGAAAGTCCTATCAGCCAATTGGAAACTAGATGTTTGCACCGTCAGTACATTCTCTTCAGGAAGCAGGCAGTACGCACTAAAGCTAAAACGCATGGCCGAAGCCAAAATACGTTGGAGAAAAACAGTAGACACTTCTCAACCACGACGATCAACTACTGCAGTATTCACCAACAGAACTCCAACAGACGACATTAAAACGTTGGCGAAAGATTGCAACAAAAAGATACGAACGAGGAAACTCGATCCAACCATCACCATTCCGGAAAGGAAAAAAAAAAAAAAAAGCTCGGCTCAGTCCGCTCAAGATCAGATCCACGTAAACCGAGACGCACGACCGCCACTCCGATCCACCGCCATCGGGTTAAAGGAAAAACAAAAGATTGCAACCGGGCGGAGCGCTACTCAGAAGCGACGGAACTCAATCCAAACTCCGATCCGGCCGGAAGCGGCGATTGCTCTCGGCTCCGACAACCAAAACAAGGAGCCGAGCAGAGGAACCGTCACGAAACGCGAGAACGAGAGGGGGAGGGAGGAGGAGGAGGGAGGAGAGGGAGACCACCTGGAGGCAAGGAGGGAGCTCGGGCTGGTAGAGGGATCGGTGCTTCTGGAGATCGGAGAGCTCTCTGGGAATGCCGTAGTCCGAATCCATTCCCGGTTCGGCGGAGCTTCAGCGAGCGAGCGAGCGAGAGAGAGAGAGAGAGTAGTTGAGAGAAGTGAAGTGAAGCAGAAGGAGGAGTGCTTGGAGCTTACGGCCTTTATGTTATGGTTAGGGCGGGGGGGTTGGGAGAGAGAAATAGGACACCTTGAGCTTCGGCTTCGGGCGTTACGACCAACGAGCAGGAGAAGCACGCCGATACTTTCCTCTCCCCCCTCCTCCTCTTCCTTTCCTTTTTTTTTTTTTTCTTTCTTTCCTTTGCTTTTTACCGGGAAAAGGCTATTAATTAGAGAGAGGGAGAGAGAGAGAATCGGAAGATTTTTTTTTTTTTGGTAACCCAGGAACCCCCGCACGGCCGGCAGCCGGAGGAGTAAACCTGGAGGGCTGCGTAAGCGGGAGGACCCACCACCCCCGACAACCCACTTAAGACATGGCTTGCACTTAAGCACGACGACGCCGTGGATCGAACTCGGGACCTCTCAAAGAATCGGAAGATTTTGAGAGGTGCAAGATGAAAAGAGTAGAAGTCACCGTATTATACGTACCGCGTTGACCACGAGATATTATTTTCAACGACGTCTAAAATCTAAAGCAATGGAAATTGTCGGACATATTTATCCTCCATCAAGATTTTGTTAAATAAGTACGGTTAAAGATCTCCATATGAAAAATATCGGCACGATACTCGCTTGAATTATAATGACATTATTATAGGTTATAATTGTTGTAAAAATTATTTAGTATTAAGTTTTAATTTTTTTTCTGAAATAGAAAAAGGAAAAGAAAAAGGATCCGATTATAACTCGAGTTTCAGATTTCAACCACGATGTAGTCCGTACGACTACCTAACCTAACTTCCCTTCTCTGTCCAGTCTTTTCCTCTCCGGGGACTGTGGACCGAGGAGCCCTGTTTTTCTTTTTTCGTGAATTTGTTTTTATCTTCCCGATTAACATTGCTTTCTCGGGGAAATTCAGAAAAATTGGAGAAACAAAACTCCTGATTTTCTATATTCATGGAAATAATTCCAGATGATCGCGCGTGCCGGTATTTGTTCGTCTTGGAAGTTCCTAAAAACTCGATGAGTAATTTCAATATTTCTAAAACTTACGCAGATAAAATTAGGTGAGTGATGGGAAAATCCGGATTTATGTTGCATTTTCATCGAATTCCCCTGATCTTCTAAATTCAAGTATTGTTCTTATTTGGATCCCGTGTGATAATTCTTCACTTTTCTTGACGTTTTGACTGGTTAGGAAACCCGATGACATTATAGACGTTGGTATCGGCGTGTCTCTTTAGGTAATCTGAATATCGAGATTTTCTTTATTCCGTTGCCATATCCTGCCATTTGCTCCTGCCTTTTTCTCTGATTCTCTTTCCTTTTTAACCATCCCCACATCAGCAACTTGTTAGGAAAAGTTTGGGAATTTTCGAACTATCGAATAACCAAAAAGTTCAAACCGACCAAGTTAAATAGATGCGGGTCGCTACACACAGCTAGGAACGATAAATGTCGATGACTCACTTGAAGAGTCAGTAACGCATTAATTGGTCGACGGCTTTATCGGAGAGAAAAGGAAGAGTGGATAGACGGTGGATAGTTTTCCTGTGAAGGAGTTGATCAAACTTTGACGCCGGCAATAAGTTTCGCGAATCAATGGATATCGACCGGTTTGTTGTCGTGACGGGGACAGTGCAACTTTTGGGAAGAAAGCAAATGGAAGGAGGATATTCCTGGGGAAATGGTTGGGTGGGTGGCTTGGATAGTCGGATGAGAGGTCATCCCCACCACACCAACCACCAGTGGGTCTGTCCGAGTCAAACTCAGCACCTAACGCTCCGCCACCGGTCGACCACCAACGGCTCTTCCTCAACCGAACCGGAAGTCGTCCTGCCCCCCCTCCTTAATCCCATCGCTAAGACTGAGATTAGCGCCGTAATTAAGTCCGAAAGCCCGCGTCTCGCCGCATTTCAGACTCTATACCTACGGTTGCTACCTACGCCTAAGTTCAGCATGATTTGGTCCCGTTCGTTATCATCCCAGAGTCCGTCTTTCCTCTTTATCTAAACACAGGATCAAATATCTCCGCTCTGAAATAGGAACACCTCTACATCATCAAGCCGCGTTTTGATCAGGACGACAACGAGGAATAAGGAGACCAAAAAGAAAAACTCCCTCCAACTTCTTTATATCAAATCACTTATCCGATAAATCATTTCACATATAATCGTACAACGGGCGTTTCCAAATATGCGATTAAAAAAACACCAAAAAAAATTAGGACATCAGGACTAGAAAAGTAATCAAACAAGCAAAAAGAAAACCCAGATCCACGAGGCAGACTGCATCAGAAACTCTAGGGCAACCGCGACGTTCGTCGAACGTCGCCAAACCCCGTGGTGGCCGTCTCGATCACGGCCGTCACTCGGGACGTTGCAATATAATCTGGCGAGTCTGATGGAGAGAGCAATGGCCAACCAGAAAATAAAATAAGGCCATTGTTATATATCGTTGTAGCAACAAAATATGATCTTCCCACCCGCAGAAGCCTCGAATCTAAGTTCCGAGGGCCTCGAACAGCCATCCATACGACAAGCAAGTGCAAAAGGATAACATTAGAAAGGCGCTGAACCAAAATATGAAGGACTTAGCAAAGGTCATTGCTAAAATCATACAGGCTGATCATGGGGTGTGGTTCTGGGGAATGACATATTAGCTCGGATCTAATCGAAAAAGTCCTCATCTCCTAGCAATTATTCCAATATCTTACAGCATTTTAAACCACCGAACGAGAAACAAAGACCAAGGCCGAAAATCGGGGCAACAAAAATCCTGTCTTCATCTTCGTCCTCGACGCTTTGTATTTCCTGCTCTTGTCAAAGGTTTGTACCCCACAGGAACCAAACATCTCACTTCTTGCTCCTCTTGGAGCCAGAGGTTTCGGATTTCCCTCTCTTGCGCTTTCCTGCAACACTGCTTCCAGTGCCAGCAGGAGCGACGTGGGCAGGGTAAATAGGCATGTGATGCATAGGAACCAAAACAGGGAACCCAGCGGCAGGGGTTCTGCAACACAATTTAAAATTGATATCAACCGACATGCAAAAAGACGACTGCAGTAGAGGATTATATGCTAACTTTTTTTCCATAGATTTCTCTTCAATTTTCATTCAATAAAGGCTGGAGAGGAAAATTGTAGTGCTGATGGTCACCATCAGTAGATAACACCAGAAGAGCAGAATATATATAATTAACTAAGACTCAGCAATCGCACAAAAAGAAAGACCCAAAAACTAGAAGCTGCTGATGACAAACTCCAAGATACAATGGCCTCCAACATAAATCTTGCTCTTTCTTCTTCTTTTTTAAGAATTTTGCTTTCCACAGAGATCGACCCCGTGACCTAATACTAGCTGCCCCTAATCCCCACTAAACCCCCATTAGATTTTGCTGGCTAACAATCAAATTACTGCGGATAAAAATGATGCCAATAAGTCATTAACAATCACACTTGTATATCATCTACATCAGAAGAAAGACATTGGCACTAAATACTCCGCACACATGATTGTTCACGTCGACAGTGAACAAACTCATCAAATAACATTTCCAATAAATTACAGCCAGACCCCATATTTTTATGCTCACGGATTAAGAACCATGATACCAAAAAAACAAAAAATAAAATAAATGAATAATTCAAAGGAAGTTGGTAAAAGACTTGGACATAAGGAAGGTATAAAAGTTGGACAATAAGGCAGGCAAGAAAAGTTAGAAGACTTCAATGAGCATCAGCTGAGTGGCACATATGTAGTAAAGCACTGCTAGCAACTTTCAGCTTACTGTTTAAAACAGTTCATTCACTTTGCAACACAGGGCAATAAGGATGCACAGTAAGATATCATCAATATTTATCTCAGCTGGATTCAAGTAAATCGAAACATATTAGAACATATCAAGCAGGAAAATGGTGATCGAGATTGAAAAGCTTAGTTACTAATTTCACGGTTCAAGATGCATACCCGAGAGCACGGCAGACTCCTGCTTGGCCACATTAGCACCACATGCACTGTTCTGCAAACTAAAACGCAGAGCTTGGTTTTCAGCCATAACGCACTGAAGTAATCTCCCAAGTCTCCTACATTCCCCCTCCAGATATTTGCTCTTCACCTCCAGATCTTTCATGTACATTTTCTTCCTCTCTCTTGACCTAACAGCAGCATCCCTGTTTCTCAGCTGCCTGAAATATATCAAACGACCTTTTGTTGGGACGGCTTCAATAAAATTGTACATGTTGAGTCGGCAAATGAACAAATTAGCAATTTCCGTCCCTACATATTTATCCCTACAGAAAATTCTCAGCCAGTTCTATTCTAATTCGAAAGCATATAAAAGCATTTAAGATAGACAATCACTCAACTATAAAGGAGGCTACCATATGCCTAAATCAAGCAAAAGAAATTATAAAGCACTCCACCTAGGCAAGGTCTCAATGTCCACAATTCCGTGAGCAAACATCCCTATTTAGACAAGTTGTTCGATACCACTAACATATAATACAATATTTCACGAAATTCCAGAAAGTCGAATTCTATGGCAAACTCTCTCGCGCATACTTCCATGTGCACGAGGTAATACCCATAAATCCTACAATTCAACAGGCTTCTTCTCCAGAAAGACGAATTAACAATGACGCCGCCAGAATTCAACATAAAGGTATTAATTGAATAATTCGGCAGTACCGATCAACGCACCTCCTGAGCTTCTTAGAAGTAGGATCACCGGCTTCATCGCCATCATTAGCCTGATCAACCTTCGAAGCCTCGACTCCGCCATCATCCGACGAGCCCGGCTCCTCCTTGTCGCCGGACACGTCAACTATCTCACCGCACCCATCCCCAGGAGAGTCAACGAGCACGTCGGAGATGAACCTGTCACAGAACTCCTGGCTTGATTCAGCCCTGATTCCGCCACCAGCCCCGTCGCCCTCGTCGTCCTTCATCAGGATGCCCTCGATCTCGTCGATCCACGAAAGCCCCGAGTCCGGAGACGACGTGTTCGCCGAAGAGCAAGCCCCGAGCACATCGCCGGCCTCCAAAGGGAGCTCACCGAAGAAACAATCCAGATCGATGTGAGACATCACGTCGTCTTCCATATGCAGCTCCAGATTCTCCATTAAACACCCAAAAAAGAAAAAAGAAGAAGAAAAAATCTACGAAACAAGAAATCGGGAAAACAGAAGATGAAGTCGATGGATGTTCTACTGGAGCATCGGATTCAGATCAGACTTTGGGGGATTTAGGGTTTAATTCAGCGAATTTCGATTGATCATCGCCGAAGACGATGGAAGAAGAGAGACCGATGAAGAAAAGAGGGAGGAGGAGGGGGAGGTTTTAAGCCGGCTGGCTGTTGTGGTGTGGAAATCCCGAAAACCGCGATGCCATCATCAGGCCAATGGAATCCCGACACGTGGAAAGTCAGGGGCTCGGCTCCCGCCACGTCAGGAATCTCCCCCTCCGCTTCGCGTGACAAAAGAAAGCGAGAGGAAATTTCCGCGCTGCTTCGGAGAATCCCAACTGCAGTATTTGTTTATGGACTGTAGGGTGTGCAATTTCCTTCGGCACTAAGCTTGGAGAGCTCACGCTTTCTAGATGCCGTCATTCGCAAAAAATTAATAATTTAAATGCTTTTAAATTTTTCGTGAAAATATTTAAATACATATTATTATCAATGATGAAAATTTTTCTATTGATTAATTATTGCAAATGAAGCATGTATTCATTTTTAAAAGGGCAATTTTTAAGTTTTCTATTTTAGTAAAATAAATCAAACTTTATTATATAATCAAAATAACCAGTCCACTTGTATGTGTAGGAATACGTATATGCCACGCAAGCATGTGATGTGATGGATGTGTGAAGGCCCATATACTAATAAACTAGAGCTCCCTGTGATGGTAACGCGCCTTTTAAGCTTGTGTATGTTCAACAGGTAAAGCATTTCCTAATGTCATATATTAATGAGTCGCAAAAGTTCTTAAATCGGATGTATCGCAATCTTTGATTTGATGTGAATGAGTCAGGCGTGCCTAGGGGGCATGACCTAAATAGGCCTAGAAAAAAGGGGGAAAAATCTATATTGAAATTGCTTAATTGGATCTAGGGTGATTCGAGTTTTGTCCCGCATTTTTAATTTTTTTCTGTAATATTATTCCATTCTCAAATTTTAAAACCTTTACATGGATGCACTTAGAATTCTCATTAGAAGAAACAAAAACCACGCATCTAAACCTAAACACTCGCATAATTTTTTATGGCTCATCTTGAAGTTTGATGGTTAATTTCGTGTTTCAATTACGTTATAAGGTTTATCGAAGACAATAAGTGACTCCCCTTTAAATTTTCAATTCCTCATTCCAATTTCACCTATGGTGTTTGCTTTTTCCAAGACATTTTCCCAGCCGCTCAATCTTGCGTAATCCACGGGGGCCCCACAACTCTGGACGGCTGAGATTAACTTTGGTCATGTTTGTTTTTCCAAATTTTTACATTTTTTAAAAAGAGGAAGCAACTAGTCAACAAGAGAGAAGACAAAACCCCCCAGATCGATCGAGAGACAATTGCAATGGCGTCTTTCGCTTCCGCGATCGCATTCGGCGGGCCAGCGAGAGGCGCGATCCCGTCGCCATCGTCGCGCTCTCTGAGATCCGGCCCCTCCTTCTGCCCTAGCGTCGTCTGGCTCCCCGCCGCGAGGGGCGCCCGCAGCAGAAAGGCCGCCGCGGCCCTCGCGGTGAGGGCGATGGCGCCGGCGAAGTACAAGGGCACGCACATGAGGGAGAAGCGCCTGGCGCAGATGATAGAGGACAAGGTGAGGGAGGCAAGGGAGGTCTGCGAAGGGGACGCGAGGTCGGACGAGTGCAAGGTGGCGTGGGACGAGGTGGAGGAGGTGAGCCAGGCGAAGGCCGATCTCAGGCTCAGGCTGGAGAAGCGGGACCCTCTCGAGTCGTTTTGCGAGCAGAATCCCGAGACCGACGAGTGCCGAATCGAAGATTGAACCGCCGCCTCTGCTCCGATGATCGCCTTCCGGCCCTTTCCTGTTCTGAGCCAGTGAAAGTCACGACTTGAAGATGTGCATGCTTGTGTTTGTGACCGCGACGTGTCTCTTTTGCTTGTATGCATCCTGGGGAATAACCTCCGAGGGCTCTTGTGTACAGACGTGTTAATGTATCTGAGAACATTGCCTAATGAAAACAGCAACTTTCGAACATTGTTCCTCTTCCTCATTAAATGGTGATCCAACATTTTCTCCGTCAAAAACCTAACGGACACCGCCGGCGGGCAGCGATGCCGGTTAATCCCAAAGAAGATAGATCCGAGAAGATAAATCCAACACGAAAATGTATAGCACTAGCTGATCAAAATTATCCATTTGGTAGCAGATGCAACTACGACAGTAACGATACAAGTTAATAACTTTCATGCCAACGATCTTAACTGAATTGCGCTAAAGCGGTTTCACAAGGTAATGAACTGCCGAAACAAAAAGTTAGAGGGAGACCAAAAACAGAAACAACAAAGAGCCCCGACAATCATCTTTCTACTCTCTTCTACCTGGTCTTCAATCTTCATCGGCAGCCATATCTTCGCCTACATCGACAGCAAAATTGTACTCCTGGTCGCAGCCCAGGTACGAGTCGCACATGAAGTACAGGCTGTACGTCTTCTTTCCGGGTTCTGAAGGAGCGGTGAATTCCAGCTTAACCTTGGACTTCCTTTGAAGAGACACCCTCTTGATAGCAAGCAATTGGTTGGTCTTTGTGTCCCCGACGACGAGCCACCACCCTTCTTCCTTGGCTTTGGGATACCTAGGGGCGTCGACCGGGCCCACCTCAGTCCTCCCCTCCATATCCCTTTCGAGCATCACTTGCAGCGTTATGTCGTCCCCGGCGCTAACACTGTCGTTATTGAGTACCTCGTAGGTGAGGTCAATGTTGGGGAAACGGTTGCAAAACCTCGCAATGTCCAGCAGTTGAGAGTCCGACATCTGCAGCAGCTCTTGCCTCTCCCTGTCCTCCATTTCCAGCAGATCAAACACAGTCTCTATGCTCCTCCCGGGGTTCTCCTGGCATTTCTTAGCCAGATCCTTGGTGAAATGCGGGAGCTGTAGAAGCATCGAATCACGCTCCCACATGCCTTGCGTCACCATCTGGCTTACTTCCATCGCAAGAAGCGCAAGGCTCAGCCACCCACTACTTGATATAACATCCACCATCGCCTGAAGCAACCTGCTAGCAGAAAGGAGGACCTCCTGTTGATCCGAGGCCAAATTACCGCCCAAGGGCTGCCTCGAGAAGTGGGCCTGAAGCAAAGCGTTTGCCTTCACATGTGGGTCCGTGGCTTTGGGGTTATCAAACGAGAACCTCTGGTGGTTAATTAGCCTCCGAACAGCATCCTCCTCTCCCGGTCGAATAGGAAGTTGTGCATATTCTGAAGCAGACGACAGAATCTCCAGAAGACCCTTCATCTTTGTTTTAGAAGTCAATAAAGTACTGAACCGCTCTATAGTAGTGTAACTGATATAGTAGTATGATGCGATCATCCCAAGATTTAAAGGAGAAAGGTCCATGTCATCCTCAACAAGGACACATTTACTAGATTCCAGGTCATTCAAAGTATTCTCCACGAGCTCAGAGAGGTGATCAGACAGATGCCTGTGGCTCACTCCCTGGAGATTGTAGTAATTTGGGTTTTGTGTCAACCTCCTGTACATGAAAGTCCAAGTCAGGTAATCCACGGCATCCTGCTTGTTCTCAATAATTCCAGCAACAACTTCTGCATTCAGATTATCATGCAGGAAGTGCTGCAAATGGCTCTCCACAGGGAAAGCCTCGTACAAGAATTTCTTGTAGTACTCCTTACGAGGTGCGTGGCAAAGGATAACACATTTTCCAGAATTATCTATCAAAGGCCGGCTAGCACGACCCATCATCTGCAAAAGATCTGTAACAGGGTAATCTGTGTGCGCATTCTCCCGCCCATCGTAGTACTGTGTTCCCATGACAACTACCAAGAATGCGGATAAGGGCACTCCCCAACACATGGAACTGCTCATGACACAGACCTGAATACAGCCAGCTTCAAAGAGCTGCGTGACCACCTGTTGGTCAAGACTAGACAATCCCTCATGCAAATAGCCAACCCCATGTCGCAAGGTGGTCCTCAATGTTTCTTCGCTGACGTTGTCAATGAAAGTCTCCACTTCTTCGAAGGGACGTAGGAGAAATGCAGGATTCTCCCCACCATCTGCACTCGAATAAGTCATCAAGTCCACTGCAGTAAGTCGGACATGCTTTCTCGTAGGAACAAACACAAGAGCAGGCTTCCCATTCTTAGCATGCTGTACAATTGCTGTGTATGTCGGTTTCGTCATTGCTTGCATCCTTGCCTCAAAATTAGCAATGTCCACTCCTTGTATGTGAATCTCCAAGGGAGCAGGGCGGACATTGGGTGGGAAGTTGAAAAGACCGTGGGAAGTGGCACCAATCCATTCACCAAGATCCTTTGCATTTGCAAGCGAAGTAGACAGAGCCACAATTCGAATCTTGTTGCCCTCCTGACATGCTATATATCTCATCCTGGAGACAACCACCTCCAATATTGGACCACCTTGACCCCCAATCAAGTGGAGTTCGTCAATTATAAAAAGACTAACCTGTTGAACATGCTTCCGCTGCTTCCATCTACGAGATAAGGCATCCCACTTCTCTGGAGTGCTGATGATAATCTGGCCCTTCTCAAGCAATTTCAAGTCTGTTGCAGTTTCCCCAGTTAGTTCAACCACCTTCATCCCTAGTCCTTCCCTCCCAAACTTCCTGTTCCAATCTCGGAAGCGTTCCTTGGCCAGAGCTTCCATAGGCGCAATATAAACAACACGCATGGTACTATCAGGTCCTTTCTGGTGATTTCTTAGGATGGCAAACTCTGCACATATGGTCTTTCCACTCCCAGTCGGGGCAGCAACGAGGACATTGTCATCTGTGTTGTAAAGCACGGTGAAGACCTGAGTTTGAACAGGATTGAAATTTTTGAAGTCCTTATACAAGGCTTCATAAGACGGGTTTCTTAAAGCAGTCACAGGCAGTGGCTGCAAGTCCAGTAGCTCTGTTGGTGGAGGATACTTTTCCGGTAAAATAAGATGCCTGAAGGAAACAGGCAAAACAGTTTGTGACCCAAGCCACCTATCTGAGACAACCCGAATGAAGTACTGAGGAGGCAATGGTTCATAGATTGGAACCGTGAAATTCAGAGTGTGGTCTTCATCAATGTACTGTTTCTTCAGCAAAAAGTATTCATGATGAAGAATGTATTCACCATCGTTATCCTCCACAATCACCCAAAATGGTTCCACATACCCATGAACTTTGTCCTCCCACTGAAAGTCTGGTGTAATTGTGAGCTCAACCCTCAAGACAGATCGAGTAATTGGCAGCACATGTGCCGCAAGGTTCAGTTTTGGGAATTGATGAATGAACTTATGCAACATTCTTCCCTGCTTTGGTGCACGAATTAGCTCTCCTAACTCCTGGGAAGAGAGGTCATAGTACCTTTCCCAAGCTAAATCCTTTTTCTCCAACTTTGAGAGAATCTCATTAGGAATCCCAGCAAATTGACGAAGTGGTGTTTGGACACTCCACATCCTCCTGTTGACCATTTTGCAGAGGTTCATAGCCTTCTCAGCCAACTGTGCCCATCCTCTTTTCAGGACGATCTCAAAAAGAGCTCGCAAAAGCCGCCCAGCACTCTATTTCAAAAAAAAACAAAAAGAAGAACAAGAACAAGAACAAATAAGTTTGTTAAGATTCAAATGACACTAAAGTGAGCAAGATACAGGTCAAGATGACGGAAATTAGAGGAAAATGTACCTGAGTTATGAAAACCATGTCTGAAGTCAACGAGAGCCCTTCAAGCTTCAGCTGAGAAATATAGGCTTGAAGCAAGACATTAATCTTGGCACTAGGCTCCTCCAGACTTTCTTTTACAGGTATGGGAACTCGATCCAAAAGCTTCGCTAGCTCCATCTTCTCATCCTGTCTCACCGTCACATATTTAAATTCTTCACTCAGAGAAAACAACCGGCATAGCTCAATATCCCCCATTGTCGGCTTCAAGTGTTCATTATACGTGGATATTGTCCCATGTGTTATGTAATAGTAACTAGCTATGCGACCCAAGTCAGTAACCTGGAAATATCCACTTTTCCTATCATACTTAACCAAATTATTCTTATCCAGGATGCTAGCAGCAGTATGAATCTGCAAAAAAAAAAACAGAAAATACAATAAATATAAGTGAAATGAGAGACTAAATGCTCATGTTCACCACACGTCCTAAAGAACATAAATTAACAGCATATATAAGTTACTATGAACGGAGAGAGAAAAGATTTTAAAAACCAGTAAGCTTGACAATCAGAAACCACTCGGTTGAAACACATTCTAACAACTCAATTCGTAATCTTTGCACAGACAAATAGAAGCAGATACACCACCCTGATTCATTATAGAGCAAAACAGGAGAAACATTCCCAACTATCCATCACTTTAGACCCATTGACCTCGCTTGAGGATACAAATACCCTCATTATACGTACCACAATATGGAAGCAGAAAGAATCAGATTTCTTGCAAACCCATGATTTTGCATGATTAATGGCATTCTAAAATTTATAACCAGTTACATATCATATTGCTGGAGTGTCATTAAATTCATATTATTGAGTAATCACAGTTATTAAATTCAGCTTCAATTCCTCAAGGCACATATTCTACACTAAAAAAGCTTTTCGTTACTGAAGAAAAGTTAAGACAGATAAAACTGGAGAGATTGCTCCATCGCTCCATCTTCCTCTTCACATGATAGTCAATTCTCCGTTAGGGATGCCTTCTATTCACAAGTATTTCATCAAATAGACTTTTTGTCTAGCAGAATAAAGAGTCAAAGAAGAACAAGAAAACAACCAGATCAAACCATTGTTTGTCCTAAAGACATCTGAAAACACATTCTATGTTAATATAAACTACTGCAAAACCAACACAAAAAGAACAAGCATAATTAAACTGAATGATAGAAGAACTCAGACAAGATAAAATGGAAAAAAATCTAGAACTTAAAAGTTTTTTAAACAATGAAATAAGAAGTGGAAAAGACATCACTTATACTACATTTGAGAATGTATCAACATCAGATTATCTCAAACATTAAAATCATGATGATACTTACCAAATCAGCCCTTCTCTCCTCCAGCGTAATATCACTAGTGAGAACATCTGGTGCTAGCCCATATAGTGTAGGATTCCGCAGCATACGCACATACAAGTATGTGTAGCCAATCCAGTTGCATGCTTCTCTAGCATTCTGAACAGTCCCAAGAACAATTTCGGCATTCAACTGATCAGCCAATTTGGAGACAAACTGACTTTCTATAGGTAGCTGCTGATTCATCAAAGAGAGATAGTATTGTAATTCACTATGGCCAGTGATGATTATTCCTTCACCACAGGTATCATACTGAGGTCGTCCTGCTCGACCCAGCATCTGCATAACATCCAGCGGACTCAATTCGGTCCATGCTCCCTTTTCTGGATTGTATATCTGTGTTCCCTTGATGATCACAGTGTGTGCAGGTAAGTTAACACCCCACGCAAGAGTTGCTGTTGAAACTAAAACCTGCACGTGACCATCAGCAAAGAGATCCTCAACAAGTTGCCTATCTGCCCTCGCCATGCCAGCATTATGTATGGCAAATCCATAAGGTAACAGGTCCTTAAGATCATTGCTCTTGACAATGTCAGTGTGACTTTGAAGAATTTCACGGCTCACACCGTCCTCTTTCAAGAATCTACCAAGAGTATCATTAGCCAGTGCAGAATCTCTTATAGCTCGAGCAGTTTTGGCCGTTTCCTTCCTAGAGTGGACGAAAATAAGAACCTGATGCTTTCCTGCCGCAGCTACCACCTTTTCATAGCACACATCATTCATCAACTGAAACCTCTGCAGTGGCTTTCTGACTGTTATTCCAATATACTGCTGCGAAAGAGGGACAGGTCTGTAACTATTATCAAAATAAAAAAGTCCCTTATTAACATCTACGTGCAAGAACAATGCAACATCCTCGTAATTGGGTAATGTAGCTGACAATCCCACCAATCGAATGTGCTCTTTTGTGGTTTCAATTTGTCTAACAGTTCTAGCAACAATGCTCTCAAGTACGGGTCCTCTATTATCGTGGAGGAGATGAATCTCATCAATGATCAGAAGCTTCACAAGCTGAGTGTAGGTACGATCTCCCGATTTTCGGGTAATGATATCCCACTTCTCAGGGGTTGTGACAATAATCTGAGTCTCCTCGATTTGCTGACGAGTTAATGACTGGTCACCACTCAACTCCCTCACCTTGATATCATACTCTTGCAAACGGTTAGACAGATTCCCAACAACTTCAGCAACAAGTGCTTTCATAGGTGCCACATAAACAATCTTATAGTTGCTGTGGTTAAATGATCCATCCGAATTCCTGTTCAAAGCGATTTGCTGGAGTATGGTCAGCACAGCCACATTAGTTTTCCCAGCTCCAGTAGGAGCACACAAGAGGATGTTCTCTGCGCTGAAAAGAGCAGTCTCATAGACTTTGCTCTGAACACGGTTCAGCTGTTGCATCCCTTTGAAAGCAGGTTGTGCCCAATCAGGCAAAGCAGATATTTTAACAAGCTTCTCATTGGGATCTGGTTTGGATTTCAAAACTGGCACATGAACTTCCTCATATCCTTTGCTGAGATGCTTGAAGGATCCAATAGGCAGATCCGTCCTTCTATTTGCCATTAAAAGGCCACCTTGCTCAAACGCGAGGCTGTCAAGATCGAGTAATTGACGTTGTCCCTTCAACCAACTACCTTCCGCATCCCTATCAATCACACCTCTCCGGACTGTATCTTCATCTCCAGCACTCTCATCTTTCAAACGGCGAGCCTCTTCCCTAATACTCTTCTCTAAGTTCTTTTGCCTCTCTTTTGCAGTAGCTCTCGTGGCATGCAACTGTTCCACTATAGCAGCCAACTCCGGTCCCAAACCCATCATTTCTTCTTCAATCTTCTTCCGGTCATCTTGGTCTTCAGCCCTAGCCAAACGAGTGCACCAGACGATCTTCAACCTATTCCGCAATAAAAACTTAATGAGGCTGAACTTATCAAACTGTAGATGCAACAATAGCTTAGTCTCAACCTCCCTAGCATCCCCTTCGGCAAGTATCTTCAGCACCTCCTCTGCAAGCTTCTGACACTGCTGAGGATCAATCTGCTGTTCATAAGCCTGAGATATCTTCCTTTGAAGCCAATAAGCATCAATATCCTGGACGTTCAAGCTCATGCCTTCACTAGCTTCGCGCATATCATCATCATCTATCCCGGCACCCATCTGCATAGCTGCAGAACTGGTCGGTTCTGCAACATCTTCGTCCTCCTCTTCATCCTCCTGGACCATATCGAGATCACTCTCCTCATCGTCATCTTCATTCTCTTCAAACTCAACTGCAACCCCCACATCATCATCAAGTGCGTCATCCCCATTAGCCACAGCAGACCCACCCGCATCACTCGCGTCTTGGAAATCAGTAATAAGCCTCCCAATTGAAACGAGCTGATCAAAAACAGGGTTTGGAATAGGGTTCAACAACTTCTCAATCTCCTTCTTCTTATCAGGATTTTTTATCGAGTCATTCTTCAACACAGCCAAAATTTCATCAGCTGCGCCACTAACTATATTCAACGGCTGCCCACCCAACTGCTGTTGAATAACACTAAGCATCGCCTCGTACGCAGCCCTAGTCTCCTTTGTCTTAGGCTGGTAAACCCCTTCCTCCGTAGAGGTCAACACGCTCTCCTCTCGAAGTCGGCGCCTCTTGGCCTGCCTAGGGGCTGGTTCCGAGAGCGCGTCCCGCTCCTTCTTCTTCTTCTTCGCCTTCTGTAGCTTCTCGTCGAGCTCCGGGGGCCTTCCTCGGTAGGCCCGGTCGCCGAAGCTCCTAGGATCGATCTTCCCCCACAGTGACTCGGGCTCCCCGGTGGGCTCATGGGTGTCACGGGGCCGCGTATCGGTCGTCAAGACCAGACTCGAGTTGGCCCTGTACTCGTACTGCTTAAAGCGAGCGTGCGCCTCGGCACCTCCTCCCAGATGCGCCATGGCTCAAGCAGGCTCGGAAAAAACCAGGCCTCAAAAACCCTAGTTCCACGGAAACAGAGGAGCTTTCAGGTTCTCAGTAAAACGACCCAACAAATGAACTTCCCCAAATCAAAATGAACTCCCCGCTCCTAGGGATCAACCAAACGCGATTCCAATACGGAAACGCAAAGAGGCAAACACGAAGCACACGCGACGCTATGAAGATTGGAGAATTAAGTACTTACAGAGATGAAAATGTTGACTTGAGCTGCAAGCGGACGAGAGCTCTTCTTGCGACAAATCCCTCCGTCGAGGGATCCGGAAATCGACACGAAAGAAGTGATTTCTCAAGCGGAGAGGCTGAATTTATGCCCGGACGCCAGGCAAATGATAACGAAGCACCGCCATTGTTCCACTCCACTGAACCTGAAGGAACGAAGCCTTGAGAAGAGGGGCCTGAAGGCGGTCCTTTTTCCGTTGCTCCGGCCCAATTGTCTTCGTGGACCGGTCTGTTCCCGAGCCGTAGGTTCGAGCTTCATCAGATCGATCTGCTATTTTTTTTATCCATTTTTAACGTTTCATTCGTTTTACAGAAAATAAATTTAATAATGACTTTTTTTATATTCGGTCCACAGAAATTACCCAATATAAAATATCATTAGAAGTGATAAAAATATTTTCCTTACATTTTTGGGTAGCCAAAGCCTCACTCGATCAGCGGTCACCCGCGTTTGATGAGCCGGGCGAGCTTGAGCTCTCTGATTCGGCAATGCCAAGGCTAGATGAAAAAATTCGAATTTTTTTATAAAAATTTATAAGAACATTTTACGTTAGTATCGACTACGTCACGATGATCGATATTCAAGTCAATAATTTTCGGATTTAGTCTCCTGGGCCTAATCTCAATGGGCTTGGCGTGGATCCAGCTTAGATGGGCTTAGATCGGCTTAGATCGGGCCGAAATAGACCCGAGACTAGGTGTGGATGACTCGATTTTACTCCCTAAGAGCCTGGGAAAAAGCGCTGGGATTTCCCTGCCAAAGCGCAGGATTCTCGATTCATGCACCTATCCTGCTCATGTTTGAAAGCATCGTGCTCTTCTGCACCACAGAAAGCATCAACGACATCCTTCCAGTTCTCTTCTCGCGCGACATCGAAGCGAAACGTCGAATCGCTGACGAACCTCCATGGCCGTGCTCCGATTCTCGGTTTCACCTTCTTCTCTATCTTCCTCCTTCGCCCTCGCACCGCCTCTACACGGAACGCCCGCCCATCTAGCTCCTCCGAGATGGCGACGGAGGCGGCTCCCCGAGTCCGCTTCCCTCTGTAAAGCGTCGTGGCAAGAGGTAAATTGCCTAATCTCGTGACCATTTCTTAGGGGGCGAAAACGGCGTCGATCGCTCACTTTGCTTGTCCGTCGGCGATGCGATGTTGAAGCTCGCCGGCGTTTTGGTGTTCTCGGCGATTCCGTTTACGGCGGTGAAGGCGATCGCGAACAGTCCGTTGGGAGAGGCGCTGCAGAGACGGATGGAGGAGAGGAAGAAGTTCGCGGTTGAGAATTCGTCGAGGTTCCGGGCGCTAGCTGAGAAGGCGAGAAAAGAGAGGTAATCCACCACGGTAAGCCGGTGATTTCCCCAGTTCTCAGTTCTTATTCGTGGAAGCTCGCCATCTAGATGCTGAGATCATTATCCTAGATTTTGTTAGGATTTGATTAATTATGGATACGTTGGAACTGTCTATGGGAATTTTCTGTCGGATAATATCCTTTCATGGTTGCATTTATCTGCATCTGGTTTTGGACTCGTACGAATAATGGAAAGTGAACCACTTAGCTTCAAGCGCGTAAATAAGTATCCTTCCATGGAAATGGAGAGCCTGAGTAGTAGAGAAAACATATTGCAACACGTGCTTAGCAATTCAGGGCTAGAAAACTTGGATCCATGACTCTACCATTCGATTTATCTTTTATGTTTGGGAGCTGGCAGCTCGGCTTATTATAGAACAATTTGAGAGCAAGTGCTTCATTTTTTCATGGAAAATGGAAAATACACCGAGGAAATTGTTAGAGCAAGGGGAGCCACAGAACTCCAGCGGTGATGCATACTGGAATGATGTACTTATCAGTGAAAAATATGCAGTTAATGCTTTTCCATGCTGCAATGTAATCCCTTCTGCTGTGCTCCTCCCACGACAAGAGCATAACTTGGCACGGTGCAAAATTTGAAATTGTACATTTCTTAAAGACTTGCTTCTATGGGATTAAGCTTTTTTGTAGTTGATAATTGATACTTGTGAGATAAAGCTTGTAGTCATCCAGCTTTTCTATGTAAGCAATTGGAGGAATATCAGTAATAGCACGGGATTATTGGATTGTTGATCATTCTTTTAGATGTTTCATATAGGGAATTTTTATTCGGCCTTTTCCTGTACAACTCACATAATTGCTTTATTCGGCCTTTTCTTGTGCAACTCATACGATTGCCTATCGGAGATACCATTTTACTTGCTTCAAGCTGGCAGTTGTTCTTGTTGGAAGCTTGAGCTTCATCACTTCCTTATTTATTCTTTCCATTTCCAAATTTCGGCTAGTTAAAAAGAACTTCGTTAAAGAAGGCAATCAGAGTAAGTGAAAGCAAGCCTGCAACTATGTGATTAATGAGCAGGCTATGCCAAATTACATCTTCAAAAGAGTTTTCAACCTTCCTTATGTTCTTAATTACATTTTAACATGCCAATCTTCCTCTATGACTGTAAGATTTACGATATAGTTCAGAAAGATCACTTGCCATATTTGGTGCTTGCATTGGTTATTCTTGTGTACATCTTTTAAGATGGTTTATTTATCCTGGACAAGACATAATGGATTTGGGTCATTTCATAGCTTCCCTTTACCACTTGCCTCTCTAGAATTTGTCAATGAGGTGCATTTACAGAAACATTGGGCCACGGTGGTGATGCTCCATTCATTACTTTTGTGCAATAAACCTTCTCAGTCTGCAGCAACTTTTCTGCCTGGCTTGCCTTTTTCTATTTTGTTCGCTGAGTTAGAGTGGATGGAGATGAGTCATACCATGAGTTCTGACTTTTAAAACTCTTCCCTGGACTTGCTTAATTGTCAAAGTGGATAGATTATATTTTATAAGTTTCTGTCTGTGCATACTAACTCTGGAAAGTTTTCTTTATGCTATTTGACAGTTCATGGTATGGAGAAGACCGTCCTCAGTGGCTTGGGCCAATCCCATATAATTACCCTGCATATCTTACTGGCGAATATCCTGGCGATTATGGTTTTGACATCGCAGGTTTTGCCAGGGATCCCACTGCTTTTGAGAAGTATTTCAAGTATGTTACATGATATTTCTGCGTATTTATTCTCTGATGCCTGTTCATTGGTATTTCTCATGTCTGTTGGGTGATACTTCTAGTAACTCTAGATTTCACATTTGAAAAGCAACCTTTCCGTTTCCTTCTCTGGACTGTAGAAAACATGGGCCATCATCCCGTGAGTAGCGTTTATGGTATCTTGCCCAAGGTCAATCAACTGTCTCAAATGTACGAATTGATTCTTAATTAGCTTCTTTGCTACCCATGAATACAAGGTCCATATTTCAGATATAGCATGCTATCATGTCAATCCTCATGCCCAAATGATATAGATGGTTTTAAGGTTTCGTTTGGATTTGCTGTTCCTTCAGTGATGTTATCTTGTGTGCAGCTTTGAAATATTGCATGCGCGCTGGGCTATGCTTGCAGCACTTGGTGCTCTTGTTCCTGAAGTATTAGACATAGTGGGAGCTTTTCACTTTGTAGAACCTGTCTGGTGGCGAGTTGGCTACTCAAAGCTGAAGGTCTGCATCTTCTCTCAGCATCTTGATTCCATCTAAAATCTATGCTTATTTTTCTCTGCTAAATTCATGAATTGCTTGGTAGAAACTTAATGAACAATGTAGTGTCTTATTCTAATGGCCTACTGATTCTGGATAGAACTAAACTGATCATTCTATTGGTTAAGATGAACAAGTATATTAAATGCACCCCCCCTCCTTTTTTTTCTTTTCTTTTCTTTTTCTCCCCTCTTCCTTTTCTTCCTTCTCTCTGAGTTAAACAAAGTCTGAGCTGATTTCTGTCTTCTTTGTTTGGAATTCTGCAATCCCCAGCCGCTAGTCTATTGTGGACTAAACTTGGGAATGGTATAATTGATGACAGGCTAGTTACATGTTTAGGCTCTTGTGTGTAAATCTTTATGTGCTGGCATTGACAGAAAATGGTGATGTAATGTGTCCGCAAAAGTAATTCCTTGTCAGATCATTTTCTGACTCTCTTTAGGGTAGCTATTGCTAAGTAACTGCTACTCCACTTTTGCTAATTCAAGAATCTTCCCTGCTTTTGCTTGCATGACCTCAGACTTATTTTCTGACTCCCTAGAAGCAGACCATGATATACCTCAAAATAGACACTTAAGTGCTGAATCCTGTTCACTTATTTAGTAAGCTTAGTAATTTTGGACATGTCTAGTGCTATAACGTCCATGGACGATGCTTTAGTTTGTCATGATGTCTGGATCTAATTTATTGATCATCATCATCATTGAGTTATAGTGTTTTTTTAGCAAATAAGTGGAATGCAATTATTTTCCAATGTGCTTCTCTTAATTTTGCTTTGCCAAGATGTACTTGCTGCATTTGACAGATATTGTCTCCCTTGCATTTTCATGATACCAGGGCGATACACTGGACTACTTGGGAATACCTGGACTCCATTTAGCTGGAAGCCAGGGGGTGATTGTGATAGCTATATGCCAGGCCCTTTTAATGGTAAGAACCATATCTGCTATTTAGCCCTCTCTTTTTTCCCGCAAGATGTTCCTTTACGCTAGTATGTTTCTTCTTGACTTGCAATTGTCATGGGTTGTTATTCTTGATACTGTCATTTGGTGTAACAAGCCCCCAGTTAGGTAATCGAAAAGTCAAAATCACTTTGAGAAGGTATTTATGTGATGGATACTCCATGTAGAGTGATGACGTGGTGTAACAAACCAATCACCATTTCCCATGTGCTATGAATCTATCCTACTTGGCACCTTGTATCTATGTGTCTCTCGTTTTATTGATTGATTGCACCACGCGTGGCTACCACATGGGTGATAAATAAATGATCGGTTATACCTTTTGTAGTGAAAATGTTTCCTCGCTCAACTGAGGAAGTTTTTCGGTGCATCCTTGTCCAGTGTAAAGCAAATTTTTTGCTTTTTTTTTAGGGGGGGGTGGTGTTGTTTTTGCGTGCAGGGGGTGAGTGACATGTAACTTGATAATAAGCATTCATTGCCAATCCTGGCTTACAATCTAACAACTTATGCTGTATTTGCAGGGCTTTATAGCAATTTCTAACTATTGGACATCAACCATTTTTCACATTTATCATTGTGTACAATCATTTCAAACAATTAGAGATATTCTAATAGAACAGTTTTATGGGGTACAATTTGTAGTTTATTAATCGAACTTGGCTCATCTTGTTGTACTGAAAGACTTATCAAATTATGTTAGTAATTCTAAGCTTTAACATTTGGAATGCTCCTACCGCTTGTCTCAATAGGTTGGACCAGAATATGCAAGGTACTGTGGCATTGAAGCTCTGGAGCCTCTAGGAATTTACTTGCCAGGCGATATTAATTATCCTGGGGGAGCCCTCTTTGACCCCTTGAACTTGTCCGAGGACCCCACGACTTTTGAGGAGCTGAAGGTAAAAGAAATAAAGAACGGGCGCTTGGCTATGGTTGCCTGGTTAGGTTTTTACATCCAAGCGGCTTTGACAGGTAAAGGCCCCGTACAGAACCTACTCGAGCATATTTCGGATCCTTTGCACAATAATCTTTTCTCGGTGCTTAAATGGATGTAAAGCATTAGTCCAAACATGTACATATCTTGAGATGATATGTTTGTCATTATCTACTGCTTCGTGTATAGAAATGGCTGGTTGAGGTGTTCGAGTGGACTTATATGCTAGGGAATAGAAGTTTGTTCTCTCTTTGTGGCTAGTGTGAGCATTGGATTATCAAAGCTGCTGATGGAGGAGATGGCGATGTTCTCCTCGAGAGATCGCATTACATTCTGCCTAGGTAGAGCATTCTGACAATCGCAAGTTTCTCTCTCGACCCACGCAAATCCAGACATCTTCTTTATTTGCGGTCGCATACTAGAGTAGTCCGAGGTTGTTGCAGGCATCATTGAAGCGAGTACATCGTCCAACTTCTTCATCCGGAGTCCACTGAATACAGGTCACATGCCACCCATGTAAAACCGCAGTATTTCTCGAATGTCTAGTGGCAATACAACAGTCTAAGCTTCTGCGTCCCACGACATATGGCATCCATAACCGACCATGTCGATCCGGTCGCGCGGACTCAACACGCCCCGCGAGCATCACTTTCGTAACCCTGGGGCAGAACCTTCAGATACTGTTTTGACCGTCGAGCGCGGCATAGGCCAGCTCTTGGTACTGTCCATGGATTCCGTCATTCCCTCGTTGTACAGTCCATCGGGAGGCTCCTACTGGTGGGGAGGAAGGAGCATCGTGACAGGATGAAGTAGAGAGAATCCGCAAATATCGTCAGTGCATGGGCCCGGAGTGTGAACTCGCACTCTCCCCATCTCCACAGCCTTCCCCAACCTTCGTCTTTCGGGTGGGCCACTTTGAGGTCCATCAACCTAATCATCAATTTCAACTTCTTCGTACCCAACCAAACAACCATCCGATTTCCCTCTTCTTCTTTTCCCATTTCGACATCTTCCGCGACCGCGCCCTTTACGTCGTTCCCAAGGATGCCGATGTTTCGGCTCGAGCAACCGTCCTCATCACCCGATAGCTATTCGAATCAATAATTTCGACACATCAGGCACGAGTTTAGCTCTTGTCTCCTACCTCATCTCGCCCTCACTCCCAATGCCCGAAAGGATAAGACGATCCTGCATACACGTTGCAGCCCATCACCCCAGGCCTCTCTAGGCCCCTCTCTCCACTCACTAACTCGGGTACATTCCAGTGGTGGAGCAGGAACGGGGTACTTCTCACTTTTGTCTGTCCCCCAAATAAATTCGAAACAAAATGCCTTAATTTGTCTCTGCGTGCGCTGAATGCCGGTTGGGGATAAGAACGAAAGCCAAAGGAAATGTGGAAGCTTCGCCCTTCGATCCAAAACATTGAATTTGCTGGCGCTGCTAGAGAGAAAGACGGGGAGAAGAAACATATTGCTCTCCCCCTGTGATGAGACCACCTCTTTTGTCTTTTTATCCTTTCACCCCAAAAGTCCATGTAATAACGTCCAGACGGAAGCATTTGAGGCCGGCGCCACGAATAAAAAGGGTCGAAAATCAGTTTGGTCAGAGTTGGTATTTGACGGAGGGTTTACAGCTACGATTGACTTTGACATCTCCCTCGTACACACGGCGGGCCGCGCCTCTCCCGTAAGGAAAGAGCGACAATTTGTCTAAAGCCCCCATTAAAGAGGAGACCGGTGCTTAAAAAGGAACACCATCCCTCTACTTTCCATTTTCCATTTGTTTTCAGTCAAGTCTCTCCTACGTCGAACTCCACTAATATGGCCATTAGAGAGCGCCATAAGTATGATGCGGATTAAATATGTGGATGCATGCACTTGGACGCCGGGGGAAAGATCGAGCCGATGTAAACGGCGCGGATCGACAAAATTTAGCTAAGGCGGAACTCGGGTAGTAAAAAAAGAACTATCCGGTCGCACCACGTCGCCGCCCCCATAGCCTTATCAGTTGAATTTCATCGGATGTGGTGTCGGAACGACGAAACTTGCGAGCATAAATGACTGGTGCCGCAACTGATACTCCGAAACACAAATGCGAATAGGTATTTTATGCGACCGACCATGAGTTTTTTCCCTTTGGGAAACGTAAGATGTCTCGTGAAATTCCCCCCTCATTATTATGTCGGTGCCAAAGAAGAAAAAAAGATCGCACATGGTAATCGGACAGGAGAAAGTAAGGGGCAAGAACTAAGGAGTCAAAAGTTCGTTTCCACTACGCATCATCGTCTCTCCACGTGGCAAAATCCAATCCCGAATTGCTCTTGACTTCAAACCTTTTTGGTAGGCGCGTTCATGGCATGAACCTTCATCGAATTCCAAAATTTCAAATCAAATTTCCCTCGCTCTACAAGATCTAATTCCATTTCCCAAAAACAACCAAAGCCGTACCGCCCTCTTCTTCATTAGGAATTCTTATTGCGTTTCGTATCATCCTCGCTCTCGCGCTCGCTCGCCCTCTTTCTAAGTCCGCGGAGAAGAAAGCGGTCCGTAAAGAAAATTCGTTAATCCAAACGGCATCACCTACCAAACTCGACCCGCCCCCCGCCCACCACGGAAAATCAGCGAGGCGAAATCCCATTCAAGCCTGAAAACGGAGCCCTAGTCTTTCCCGAGCAGCGACCGTGCGGAGTGGCGTCCCACGTTTGAATAAAGATAAGACGAAGAAAGCGACCGTGGAGGCATCAGAAATGAGAAACCCCCTCGTGGCTCGGTCAAGACGTCGCGTCGAACGTGACACCGATGATGACGCGCCCGTCGATGGACGACGTCGACGCTGACGTACCCGCCGAAGATTGACTCGGGCAACCCCAGTCTTCTTTTCAGCGCACGCGGAGTTCTCGTGGCGGACGACTTTGTTACCGCATGAACCCCCCCGGCAATTCGTCGGCGAGCAGAAGCTTCGGGAAATCGTGACGCTCGACCCGGATGCACGCGACCGTGTTCCCTGTCCGATCGACGTTCTGGCCACCGCGGCGGCTAGGAGTCGCCGCGACGAGGGGTAATTCCGGAATTCCAGTACCTAAGCGAGCACATTAAATCCCTTAAGGCCGCCGTTCCAAAATGCTTAAAATTAAACGAAAAGAAAATTTGTAGAGCTTTCAGCTTTATCAAGCCGACTTTTGACCGAGGGAGTTGCCGCCTTCGGACAAAAAGCCATTCCCCAAACAGAGTCCCGAATTTTCAAACGATGCCGAACGAGCTTGGCTCGGGCACTCGTCCCGAGGCGACCGTCGTCGAGGGACGGAGGAGATTTCATCACTGACTTTGGAGACCGCCGGTCCAATCATCGCCGCGCGTCGAATGCGTCGCCATCTCGCCGCACCTGTCGAAGGAGGGAGGAAGATGGGGACAGCATGAGGACGGGATCAGTTCTCTGGACAACGTTGTTCCGCGCCCCCGTACAAAGAGATAGAGGCGAGTTTGGTAATTATCATTATCTCAAAAATAAATTTTTTTGAATGAACTTTTTTTTAAACAACTCTCAGATAAATTTTTTAAAAGAACAACAAGCGTTTGGTAAAATACGTTTGGTAGTTGTATAAAATTTATATCCCCAAAATAGAAAAATAAAAGAAATGGGGCGACCGGCGGGCAAGATAAGAACAAAATAAAAAAGATTTGCTCATTTTTTAGTATTGTTTATTTCATTTCTCGTCCCAAATTCATCCCAAATTCATCTCCATCCATTTTTTCCATCTCGGGAATAGAATAAGAATGA
The DNA here is from genome assembly GCA_030064385.1 of Melaleuca quinquenervia. NCBI lineage: Eukaryota > Viridiplantae > Streptophyta > Magnoliopsida > Myrtales > Myrtaceae > Melaleuca > Melaleuca quinquenervia. The sequence goes on along the minus strand of CM057723.1, from coordinate 19,270,304 downwards.
GGATTTACCAAACAGGCCTCTTGCTCTAAATTCATCCGGGAACGAGAAACTGATGATAAGGAGGATGGTTCCTAAAAAGAAAAGTTGGCTGTCCGGTGTAAACCCAGAACCCGGCCCGAAGTTTCGCCCATCTAGTTGGACCCGCATTAAAAAAAAAAAAAGGCCCCGACGAAAAAGAAAAACAAAAAGAGAGAGAGAGAAGGACGTGCACATTAATACTGTGTGCCGTGCAACATTCGGTCGGAGGAAAAGCAAAAACCTGACGCTTTGACTTCCCCGACTTCCGTCGTACGACCGCAAGCCAAGGCCCGCGCCCACCTCTCCCTCCTCCACAACCGACGCGCGTGAAGAGCGCGTCGCTCTCGATCCGACAAGCCGTACCATATTTAGGCGCACCGCCACGACGACTGAGAACGATATTTTAACGACGATAAAAGAAAAAAAAGGCGGAGGGGAGAAAAATAAAACAAAAATTCGCGACGAGCGATCTGGACCGTCCACGTGCCATGGATTGCGATTTACGCTCCCATCATGAACCTTAGCTTCTCCACGGAGCTTGATTGTAATCATCGACCGGCGATGATGATGAAGAACGGCGGAGCCCACGTGGACGTACGTACGATCCGCTTCCCTGCACCCGTTTACTACGATAACAAAACCCCTTTTGGGGACCAGTTGGCGCTCTGCTGGCCTTCGATTTCCGAGACCAGGAACCCGCACGAGCTCGTACGGCGTACGACACGTGGCGTGGCCATAGCTGGTCATCCGGGAGAGATTCTGAGATGACATCGGCCCCCATTTTGTTTACCAGAAAACTAATAATTTAAAAAATACTCTTTATTAAAGTGATCGTTTTTGTATAAGGTAAAATGATCATTTATCTTTCGTAAAGTAAATAATCATCGATAATTTTTAGATCTAAATAATTTCGTGTGGACGATTAAAATATCCTCCATTCATTTGTTTATGCAAGAGATGCATGCGATCAATTATTTTTCGATTTTTTTTAAACTATTTAGCTTCACGAGAAAAACGTTACCTTCAATATCGACATAGTCATGTGAGATCTACCCAATTTGATGACACGTGTGAAGTGGGCTCATGCTAGCCTAATAACAGCGAAATGCCTCATTTTCTAAAGAATTAAATTTTCCAACTTTATTGACCAAAAAAAATTTCTAAGTCCAAAAATCCGAGTTTGATTTCAGACCGTAATGTTGGCGTGCTTCAACTATAATCAATAAAAAAAATTCCCCTTGAATTGAACACATTTATGTAAAACGCGGATTATGCAAAATTAGCCTAAAACTATTTCTTTTCTTTTGGTGGGGGCGGACTGTTTCATTGAGCATCCTTATACTAAAATCTTGGGAATATTCCCTTTTTTTACTTTTTTTTTCTCCCTCCCCCTTTTCTCTTTTTTTCTTTTTTGGGTGGGAGGATATGTGCTTTATGCCCACCACATCGTTGAACACGACAATAACGGAAACGTGTCGGATTTAGAGAAAAGCCACGTGGGCCCCAATTCTCGTTCCATGCTAAACAGCTACGAGGACCGTCCGGCTTAGACCGAGGAAACTAGCACGTCGCACGCGGTCTTAAAAAATCTTTATGTCGTTTCACAGAACAAAACCCGCAATATACGTACATAATGTGTATCGAAATCTTTTTTTTGTGTATTTCATTATTTTCTATAGATAATATATATCCAAGTAAGAAATTACGAGTGCTCTTTCTTTATATGCTATTGTATAGATAATATATAATATAATATAATTTTAATCTTATGATATAGCGGATCGTTATATATTTGTTATGCGACTTTTAGTCTTGCCTCTCTTCATTTTGCTGGTCGTTACTTTATTGCCCTCGGAATATTTTGAAAATGTATATCGGTTGCTCATCTAAATTAGTCCCAAAAACACATCGGACACTATTTTTCGGCTTTTTATGTTAATAATTTCATCCGTTTCATCGAAATCTATGCCGGTGGTCATTTTTATATGCTATTCCCCTTCCTTCGATTTGCCGGGTGAGGAGAAGTTAGGGTCGAGTACAATGGACCATCCAACCAAGAACTATCCCTACTAGACTTGATCAACCAGTTTGGTTCAATTTTTCAAAGTTTTGGTCTGGTCTTGATTCCTAAAAATGGAACCGATTTTCGTGCAGTTTGATTCCTAATTCTAAGCAGGACAGAATCGGATTGGCCCACCTTGACCAAATTTAAAACCAACCCTAGTTTCCCTCTCTCTCTCTCCCCCTAGTTTCCACTTTTGCATTTTAGGTCCAGGCTTAACTCCATGGAGTTTTGTTTGTTCTTGCCATCTTCCTCCTAGAATTCCTACGACTTTCCGTGTCTTGCTTCTCTGTCAAATGAGGCCAATGTTTTTTTTGTCATTCATGCCATGTGAATAGGGTTCTAGGCAAACGGATGCATCTTTCTTGGTCCATAATCTATAATCCGCAGAGAAGAGGATGAGGAATGGGGTAGGTGATGGTGGAATTGGCGAATTTAATTTGTTCCCCGAAAGCTAATATGCTTGTTCATGCATTCACTATGGATTGGTACTGTGAACCACATAGCCTTCGCTCAACCAAATGCATTTCTTTTTTTCCCCACTCGAGCAATCGAAAGAGAGGAGGAGTCTTGCCACTGAGGAGCTAAAAAGAACGTGATGGTGCGTCGCCATTGGCTGGGTCGTCACCTTAAGTTCCGGAAGACGAAGAGCAGGTGGAGGAGACATAGTTGAAGAAGAGCTGACGGCGACTCAAGAACGGCTTAACAGTAATGGTTCACGAGAGAGGCAACCATGAATTCAAAGTTACGAATAACATCGCGTTTTGCATTTTTTCTCTTCACTTGAAGAGAAATAAGCACCATGTTTAATTTTTTGCAATTTGATTAGGTAATTTTTGTTTGAATTTTTGTCGAATTCATACCGATTGTCTAGGATTAGTCAGTTTGATTCTTGATTTTCGGGGTAACTGAATCGCTCAAAGGACCGATTACCCGTAGAAGATGCGGATGTTCATTGATTTTTCTCTCTCCCAAGGTCGATGAGGAAAAACAAAAAGCAATGGAGTGCTTGACGACAAAAAGTTAATTGCCGGCCTACAAAAGATGAAAATAAATAAAAAATCAAGACCGGGGAGGTCGCTACGTCACTATCTCCAATATTATTTAAAACCAATTTACCCAATTCACCAAATAAAAAAAAATGACGATTTACCTTTTCGGAATCCATAATTATGATCGACTTAACGCGCGTGCATTTCGATTCACTTCGCATGTTTTTTTAGCGTCATCTCTATATAAAATTAAGTTACGATATCAATAATAGCAAAAAATAATTTGTGAAACAAAAGCCTGCGAAATAGATTAAAAAAGGACGAGCGGAGTCAAACTCTTGATCAACAGAGTATTGATGGTCGGATTGTTTTCTTTGAGAAATTTATATCGCACGGATTGCTTTTTTTCTTTTTGTAACTCATTATACATTTTTTTCTTCGATGTCGTAGCATATGTTTTTCCTAATTGATTTTTTAAAAATATAATTCAATGAAAACGATAGAAAAATATTTTGAGATACTTATTGACCATATTTGTTAATGATTATTTTGATCATTGATGCGGTCGATACAAAAAAAAAATCGAGATAGTTATTGTACCGAATAATAGTGTTGGTTGATAACTTTTTTTCATTGCCGACAATTTCATGGTATTAATGTCAGATCTTTTTGTACCGTCTAGACACAGGACGTGGTGTATTATTTGATCATTAAAAAAACATTGTTAAAATGTCAAACTCCCAAAATAAAGGTTATAGATAAAATAAAATAAGGGGGACAGGGCACGTACTATGTAAATCGGACCAGATGCATAGAATTCGAGGATCGTACACGAAAACAGCTGGTTCCCTCTCACTTGTCCGAACAATAAGATCATAGCACGTACCAAAAGGCTACTTTCGTCATTTCGCGCTTATTCCGTCCATTAATTTTTGCGGAAATTCTTTCGACCGGGGAAAAAGGCCTTGCTCGCTTTGGACCGGATTGGACCGGACCGGTAGGAACCATTGATCGCGTGAGGCTCATATATGACGTCCGGGCGGTCGGTAGCCACGATGGGCTCGGTCCGTGTGGACCGCGGGTTAATTGCTCGTCTGGACGAGACTTGCTCAGGTGAGAAAGTATATGATAAGAGGTTTCGACCTTAGGGCAAACGTCGAGCCTCGTGTGGAGGCCATTCGCGTTTTTGCATTTTCCAGTGCTATATTTCAAAATAAGATTCAAAATTTGAGGGGGGACAACAAAGGCGGGCCAAAAAAGACAATGGAAATCTTAGATCCCTCGTGATGCGATTATTTATTCATTTGTTGTGAACTCGATAGCATGCTTTAAATTGATTATCTAAAGATATTTTGCTTATATTTCGATGGATCACCTATAATTTCGATCAGATTTTTCACTTTCCTTTACAAACAACGGAGGTGCTGTTCTCTTTTCCTACCACAGTATGAATGGAAAACTTTCCCGAAAAGATAATAACAGTACTCGAAAGGTGGCAAAAAAAGGGAGATGAAAATTTCAGATGCTCTTGCGATTATTCGTTTGCTGTGAACTTGATAGAATTACTTTTTTTTTTTCCAGAATTTCGAAAAAGCACACTTTAGATTTTTCTCTTCACATGCTTTTGCCGACTTGATTATGGTATGTCAGGGAATTAATCATCCGCTGTGCCTGTTGCGATCCGAATTCATTTTTATTTGAAGCGTCGTCGCATATAAGTATATCACATTTTTTTCACGCACCGATTGCTTTATATAAGGGTTATGACGAAAATGAATTAGGGTTGCAAAGGGTATACCGGGGAATCGGTTGAATTTATTTATTTCTACTTTTTAATGAAAATTTAGATATCTTGCAATAACACGTCGTCTTTCATAACTTATTAGGTTTTAAAATACACTCGACATTAAAAAAATTAGCACTGAAGTCAACTCACAACGAGAGAGGAATGATGTTGGAAAAGCCATGAGTACCTACTTATGTGTCATTTATTCTTCTAAAACGAGTTTGATAGACCGATTTAGTGGACGGGAATCGGTCGTCCGGGCAGCACTTCGATATTCAAGTGATCTCGAGACTCAATTGGACCTTTTTCTTTCCCTTCAATTATTGATCAGCAACCAAAATCTTAAATAAAATGCGACACTTAATTTCGTCTTTCATTTTTAATGTTTTAGAGTCACCTTTCTTTCTTTTCTGCCGTCGGTCATCCATAAATATTTTCCTCCTATTTCGACGCTGATCGTGGATTTACAAATTTCCTAAAAGTTTTTGATCGACTATCTCCATCTTCTTTTTTTTTTTGTATTCTTTTATACTTTTAAATATAATATCGTCAATACTCGGCCGATGTAGGGGGCGAGAGGAGAGTGCTAGTTATAGAGCGTATACGACCGATCGTCGAGCGATGGCGCGTGCAAATCGGATTAAGAGCGGCAAGTAGAATCCGGCTCATGTGGGGGAGAAGAGAAGAGGCGCACCCGAAAGGGACCGCATTGGCTTCATACGCACGTGGGAAACCCGCCAGGCTCCGACGGTCAACGGTAGTTACGGCCCCCCCCCCCCCCCCCCCCCCCCCCCCGGTTTGACTTTTGAGGACGGACGGTTTACTGTTGATCATCGACCTTGGGACTTCGGGGGGTTGCAGATATGACGTCGTGCCGACGTCATCTCCCGCGGGAATCTGAACTTCCCCGCCTCGCTCCGGCGCCGAGAAAGTGCGAAAAAAACCGCGACTTTGCCCCATTGGGAATTTGCTAATCTTCTTCTCCCGCGAGTAAGAGGTCATTTGGCTTATTTGCATGATCCATTTTTTCGCTTTTGAGATTTCACGGAAAATGAATTTCACGAAAATATTTTTCGAATTTTTTGGCGTTAGTTTCATAGATAAAAATAGTTAAGGAAAATATTTTTCAATCATTTTTTCCCTTCTGCCTTTTAATTTCCAAACCCTTTATTTTATTTATTTTTCCATCTTTATTTCCAAGGTAAACACGGTGGCTTGCTCGATAAAATTGAGAAAAATAAGGAGACACTCGTAAGTGCGACGATTGCAGACGCAAAAATTTAAAAAGGATAAATATAATGGATAGCAGCTCAAATAATATGTATATATATATATGTGCAATTGGGCAGACCATATAAATAAATGTTCCTTCAACGCAGAATAATAAGACAAATCTTACCAATTTTGAAATTGTGGATAATGTGGGCACGTCCTACGTATAATTCAGACAACCGAAAATAATATAATTTTCACTAGATATTTATCGTCGAATGGAAATAAGTAACCCCCCTTTGCTAAATTCCTTGTAGATGTTGACCTAATAAATATTTTAAAGCAGATTCCAGTTTCCATCAATAGGCATGCTAATCTCATTGAAGTCTTTTGATTTTTAACACTCCATGGAGATTTCGAATAAGCTCGATAATCGGAAAAAAAAGAGTATTAAATTGCTTCCAAACGAAGAAACATGTTCCCACTCCAAGATTGCATCGTCATGAATCTTCCTACAAGAATTCCACCTCTCTCAAGCACAATATCAACCAACTGTTTTCTCTTCAAAATTTGAAATCTCTACTTTTAGGACACCGATTTTTCTTTTTGTTAGTATTATTATGAATTGCCCACTATTGTAAAAGCGGCTATCGAGACGCCTATGCTTACCGTATTTTCATACTCATAATAATAATAAAATACTCCTTAACAACTCAGGCTCAATCCGAGCTCGTGGTCTTGAAATATCAAAACACGCCCGATCATCGAAAATTCCACATGTACTTCTTCTCTCTTTTTTTTTTCCAAACACGAGCAATAAAAAAAGGAGTCGGAATAACCCTCAATGGACTCGGCCTAACCCGAACCCGCGACGTCGATTGAGGACTCGGCCGGCGGAATTCCTTATTAGCCGCTACGAATCCCTTGTCGCTTTCATGAGACGATGGAAGGAAGTCCCCATTTGCTCAAAACACCAATCTTTAAAAAATAAACGTGATTAGACCGTCGAAACATTTTTAAGTTTAGCCGCAGCATAGAAAGGACATCAGCACCAATTACTAAATTACCAAAAGCCCCCCCGCCGGTCCGCGCAAAAGTCGTAGGCACGCAAAACCTAATGCATTCAATTTTATTTAGGATTACGAAACGCATTAAAACTTTATAGTTAATCCGAGCCGTGGGCCCCACCCCGCGCCTACGTGGGCCAATGAGACGGCGCGCCCGGTACGCCGGTACACGCCCGGCTTGTACGGTACATCTGTGGGGGCTCAAATTTTTACGTCAGGGGTAATCGTCAAAGATCCTCTCTTTCTTCTTTTCTTATTTTTTTTTATTCTTACTTTTCTTACTCTCTGTCATTTTCACTTAAATTAATACTATAAAAAAAACATCCTTAATTTTACCTATTATTCTTATTCTGAACTTGACCACATGAATAAATTTAGGATTTTTGGTGATAATATTTAGGTATGATTTGGACTCTTTTTTTTTTTTTTTCCCTTTTTGTGGTTCTTGCCATTTTCGTCTTTTATACGTTCAAGAAAGGCAAATCGATAATTACTGCCTGGAGGGTAAAAAAGGAAAAAAAACGAGAAAAAGAGATGAGAAGAAAGGAACTGGGCACTCCGGGAGAGGGGGGCGCTCTTTGCCAGTGAGAAGGCTCTTGGATTCTTCGTTCGTCCTCGGTCGGCATATGCTCAGACCCCCGGTTGTTGCGTCAATTTACGGTTCCTGCCACCCGTTCACACAGTACACACACACCGAAAGGAGGAGTTTGTTAGGAGGAAGGTAGAGACACAAGAAAAAGTGGAAGAGAAGGGGAGGAAGGGGAAGGGGAAGGGGAAGGGGAAAAAGGAGAAGAAGGCAGAAAGAAAGTTGCTGCTTCTGCTGCTGTTGCTGCGGATGGTGGTGGGTCGTCCTTCAAAGTCGCGATTTTTTTAGGCTCACGAAATTTGGGTCGTCTGTCAGTCGAGTATTGGGAAGTTTTTGTGGATTTCGTCTTCTGGGCTCTGATCCATTTTTCTGGTTTCGTTCGTCTACTTTTTGTTCCTTTTTTCCCCTTTGAGAAGCAAGAGGCTTGACGGGTATGCTCCGAATTAGAGTTTTGGGCGGATTTTTTTAGATCTGACTTCAACCAACGAGGTGTGTTGTGCTGAGCAAGATGTGGAACTGGTCGTCTCCGTGATTGCTTGAAGGTTTGTATTGAATTTTCATTTGATTTCCACTGTTCATCTGCTTCCAGGAATGTTCAAGACACGGCCTTTGTGTGGAAAGGCTGAATCTGTGCTCAGTGTTTGCGTATGCCTGAAACAAAGCCGCTCAAATCCGATTGAATTTGGTTTAGTACAACGGTGGACTTGAAAGTTCTGACTTCTCCTATATTGGGTCTGTTTTGAAGATCAGATTTAGTGTTTCTCTCTCTTCTTTGTGATATGAATCTCCATGTATGGAGAGAGGTATACCGTGATTAAAAATCAATTATGTAAATTTTCTTCTTGGGTCCAGGTCGGTGGGATTAAAAAAGGTCCAGTTTTTTCGAGCTATGGAGGAGGTGGGAGCTCAGGTAGCAGCTCCTATATACGTCCATAGTGCTCTTTCTAGCAGATACTGTGAAGGTCCTCCTATGGCAAAGAAGCGTGATTATCTTTATCATCAATATCAGCCTGAGCAAATGCAAAACCAGATTCCGCGGTTTCAAGATCTTAGAGACAATTGGAACCCCAGCTCCTGGAATTGGGACAACGTTAGGTTTGTGGCTAAGCCGCTGGAATCAGAGATCTTACGGCCTGGCACGGCAACAGCTGAGCATAAGAAGAAAGAGAGGGCTAATGGGTTGGAAAATAATGGTGCCAGAGATGAAGATGATGAGAATTTGAGGTTGAATCTGTGTGGTGGTTTGAAATACGTGGAGGAGCCAGCGTCGAGGCCCCCAAAAAGGGTGCGGTCTGGGTCGCCGGGTGGTAACTACCCAACGTGTCAGGTGGACGACTGTGGTGAAGATCTTTCGAATGCCAAGGACTATCACCGGCGCCATAAGGTTTGTGAGCTCCATAGCAAGTCTGCAAAAGCCCTGGTGGGGAAGCAAATGCAGAGGTTTTGCCAGCAGTGTAGCAGGTGGAACATTTGATTGATCCCTCTATTATGCATTTCTAGTTTCTGCAAGATATGTATTGATGAAATAGCTCCAGCATTTTTCCTGGGTGTTTGATTTTATGGCGGTGATGGCGATCATAAATAAGTAAGGCTTCAGTGAAAATGGAAACTTTGCTGCTTGAGCATGTAGTTGTGAAGCCTAATGATAAAATAGTTCATAATTTATTCTTGTGGTATTACATGTACTATTTATTTCTGGCGCTTTTGCTCTATTTGGTGTTGGAAGTTGGGTTGATGTACTCGCATTTCCCCTGATGTGGTGTAATGCAACTAATGCGAAAAATATTTCCTAAACAGGTTCCACCCCCTGTCTGAATTTGATGAGGGAAAGCGAAGTTGTAGACGCAGGCTTGCTGGTCACAATCGTCGGAGAAGGAAAACACAATCAGAGGACGTTAATTCGAGGCCTTTAGTCGATGGAAATCGAGAGAGCACCGCTCATGGGAATTTAGATATTGTCAACTTATTAGCTTCTTTAGCTCGCTTCCAAGGTAATTTGGCTTTTTAGCAGCTTATATCAGTCAAACCTTTGTTTCTCATTTTAATGTGAAATTGCTTATGCTATAGGGAAAACTGACGAGGGAAGTGTCAGTAATATGTTGGTTCCTGACAAAGAACATATCGTGAAGATTCTTAGCAAGATGAATTCCTTGACTTTGCCAAGGGACCTTGCTGCTAGGCTTTCCACTTTCAAGAACTTAAATGGGGCAGTGATGGGGCAAACATCTTCAAAGCATCAGGATGGGTCAAACTGTGATATGTCCTCACCGTCTACTATGGACTTGCTTCAAGTGCTTTCAGCCACTCTTGCTTCATCTGCACCAAATGCACTTTCGGCTCTTTGTCAAGGAAGCAGCCAGAGTAGCGATTCTGATAGAACTAAGTTGAAAAGCCCTGACCTGTCCACTGGTGCCGTCCTGCAGAGGGGTACTGTGGACTTAGCTTCAGTTGGAGGAGAGAGGAGCAGTTCCAGCTACCAATCTCCAGTCGAAGATTCAGATTGCCAAATTCAAGAAACGCGGCCTAATCTACCGTTGCAGCTGTTTAGCTCGTCACCTGAGGATGACAGTCCACCGAAATTAGCAACTTCTAGGAAGTACTACTCTTCTGACAGCAGTAATCCTACCGAAGAACGATCTCCATTGTCTTCTCCTCCGATGGTGCAGAAGCTGTTTCCCATGCGGACCTTGAAAGAAGTTATTGAATCTGAGAAGATTTCAGCCAGCAGGGAGATAAATGGAAGTGTGGAGCTTACTCAGAATGGTGTTCATACCGTGCCTCTTGAGCTCTTTAGGGATTCTGATAAACGACCTGACTGTGGCCTGTATCAAAGTTCTCCATATCAGACTGGTTATACATCTTCATCTGGGTCTGATCATTCGCCTTCTAGCTTAACTTTGGATTCTCAGGTAGCTTAGTTGCATCGATCATTTCTCTTAACAGTGGCCTGCAAACATCAAACTGATTTTTTTGTGGTTTCTTTTGTTTTTTAAGCAGGACCGGACAGGCCGGATAATGTTTAAGCTATTTGACAAGAACCCGAGCCATTTCCCTGGGACATTGCGGTCACAGGTACTGTGTTTGCAGCTCACTTTATGTTGATATTCTTTGTTCACTTGACACACCGCAATTGTAGAGTCTTTGGCTCTTAGCCAATGGGAAATCTATCGTCTGATGGCCAAATTTCCTTTTTCAGATCTTCAATTGGCTTTCTAACAGTCCATTGGAGATGGAGAGCTACATAAGACCTGGTTGTGTGGTCCTTTCTGTCTATCTGTCAATGTCATCTACTGCTTGGGAGCAAGTGAGTGAATTCTGTTTATGGTGATTTCCACATTTTATGTAGCTATTGTCTAACTGTGTAATAATTTGCAGCTTGAAGGAAATCTGCTCCATCACCTTCAGAGTTTGGTTCAAAATTCAGATACCGACTTTTGGAGAAGTGGAAGATTTTTAGTGCATACAGGCAAAAAGTTAGCATCGCATAAAGAGGGTGAGTAAAGGAAGAGCACAATCTTATTGCTTTTGTTCTTACCCTTTGCTTCAATATCTATTTGAGTTTAGGAATTTGGAAAAAGAGTTGCTAGATGTGTGTCCCATCTCTCAAAATTGCTAAGCACTGTTTAAGGCTAAGGCGAGTAAGTGAATTAGATCTATTTTTAATGTCAACAAAGCCCAAGAAAATGAAAGTTAGACGATAATTGACAGAACAAGAAGACCCCTTGTTTCAAAGCAACAGAGATAATGAGCAAGAGAGATGGTTATTTTGTGTAAGTGGGCCTTTTCGGTACAACTGCCTTCTATTTTCAGAATTCCTAATTGTTGTTTGTAACTTTCAGGAAAGCTTCACCTATTTAGATCATGGAAAACTTGTTCTCCAGAATTGGTGTCAGTATCTCCATTGGCCATCGTGGTTGGGCAAGAGACTTCACTTTTATTACGGGGAAGGAATCTTGATAATCCTGGGACGAAGTAAGTTGGATCTGTTTTACCACAGAGCTTCTCCTATATAACTTTTTCCGACATTGTGCCAGATATTTATGTCCAACTCGTGCAGGATTCATGTGACCTACAAGGGTGGATATATATCGAAAGAAGTCACTCGAGTAAGCAGTCAGGGATCCCTTGATGAAGCAACTGTCGGGGCTTTCAAAATTGATGCTGGGCTGCCGAATGCCTTTAGTCGCTGTTTCATTGAGGTGCCACTTTTTCCATTAAATTTATGCCCCTTATTTGGGGCTTATTTTGATTTTTTAGCCTGAGGGAATGTTGTTTGGTGGGTGGGTGTTTCTGCACTCCCACATGTTATCGTCTTTATTGGCTCATTTTGTTGGTTTCCGATGTTCACAGTGTCTTTCACATTGATTTCACCAACAGGTTGAAAATGGTTTCAAAGGCAACAGTTTTCCTGTGATAGTTGCCGATGCTAAAATATGCAAGGAATTGAGATTGCTTGAGTCTGAACTGGAGGAAGAGCCAGGATCGAGGGATGTCAGTCCAGATGAGGGAAAGCAAGATTTAGGCTGTCGGGGCAGCTCGAGAGCTGAAATCTTGCATTTCTTGAACGAACTTGGATGGCTATTTCAAAGGAATACCAACTCTTCAATGCTTAGGGATCCTGACTATCCTCTCCGCCGCTACAAATATTTGTTCACTTTCGCAGTCGAAAGGGACTGTTGTGCCCTGGTCAAGACACTCCTTGATATATTGGTACCAAGCTACATAAAAGGGGATGGTCAATTAAGCGAGCCCATGGAGGCTTTGTCGGAAATTCAACTCTTGAATCGGGCAGTCAGAAGAAAGTGCAGGAAAATGGTTGAGCTGCTCTTGCAGTACTATATAAGTAGCAGCAAGGACTCTAGCAAAACATACATTTTCACTCCAAATATGGTGGGACCTGGTGGTATTACGCCTTTACATGTGGCTGCTTGTACATCGGGCTCAGTTGATATAGTTGATGCCCTGACAAATGATCCACAAGAGGTATTAAAATTTGACTCAAACATATTTTTAAGGCATGCAAATTGTATTACAACATAGCCATGCAGGGTAACGCCAGTCTATAACCTACATTTCCTTTTCAAGACATCATGCGGTATTTTATTCTTACTTGATGCTGAATACTTCGGGATTAATTGCTTATTTGAATTTGTTCAATTTTTTGTAGTGTAGTCTATGAAGTAGACACATGTTATGTATAGACGCATGCAATCATGTGATTGCTAGATCTTTGCATCGGTCCTAACTTTATATATTATTTTTCTCTATTTCTAGATTGGATTAAACGCCTGGAACTTCCTTCTGGATGCAAACGGGCAGTCACCGTATTCCTATGCTTTGATGAGGAATAATCACTCCTACAATGAGCTTGTGTCCTGTAAACTTGCTGACAGGAGGAACAGTCAGATTTCTGTGATAATTGAAAGTGAAATGGAGGAATCGCAGCCTGCCCAAGAGTCTGGCCAGCGTGCCCAGTCTCAGTTGAGTGCGGGCTCATGCACAAGATGTGCGGTCGCAGCAGCAAAATATGGTAGGAGATTTCGGGCCTCGCACGGGCTTCTTCATCAGCCCTATATCCATTCGATGCTCGTTGTTGCTGCCGTCTGTGTCTGTGTTTGTCTCTTCTACAGAGGTGCCCCTAAGGTTGGTTGTACTTCTCCCTTCAATTGGAAAAATCTGGAGTTCGGTGCTATTTAGGGAGTACATCTACTAACTTCTGAGAGGAAGCAAAACGAAGCTAATGTAAATATGAAGGCAGACTACAGTGCATTTGTATCTGGGGAGGAACTGCTTCGAGTGATTATGTAAGTGGAAGGTTTCAAATGCCCATCAAGAAATTAAGCAGGGTTCGGCATATCTGAATTTGCATACCCCCTCTTTTGAATAAGCTGCGATGCGAGAAGTACCGAGTTTTCTCTGAGCTACTGGTTCAAGAGAAGACATGGACATGGGAACCTCTAAAAATCTCGGTTTATCGTGGCATGAAAGTCATTACATGTCGCGAGCCAGAGAAGATGCACTTTACCATGGCAAGAAACTAATGCTGAAATTGAGGGCGAATGTCTGCAAAACGGGGATGAGCTAGAAAATTCTTTATCATAGAGGGAGTACTAATGTGGTAAGTTATATGTTTGTTGTTATTATTCTGTTCTCTTTTGGTCATTTATTTCTGATTACTTTTGACTCGGGGGTGCTAATAGGGCAATACTGACTTTGGAGAAGTAACTGCCTTTGTTTCTTAACTGTAAAGTTGATCACGACTCCTTAGGGTTGTTGAGATTATTGTATTATTTTATTAGTTGAATATATTTGTTCGGGTATATTTTGCAATGTGTTATTTCCTCTCTGTCTGTTTGGTCATCGCCGAATCTCGATGGCTTCCGACTTCATTTAGGTGCTTGGTTTGGATCATCGGTGCTTCTGTATCTTTTGCTTATTCATTTGCAGTTGAGAACAAGGCATGAATGGTCGTCGTTGAACTTTGGACAGCATGCCTCTCTGCATTCTTTACCTCACTGGACTATCCATTGTCATTCTTAATTTTAGTTGGAAAATGGCCCGTGTCCAAGCATCATCCCTGAGCCGACAAACTTTGGAGCCGTGTCCTTTAATTGTGTGAAAATATTTTGACAGTGTGTAAAGATTCAATGTGATCAGGGCTGCGTGGAATACAGAGATTCCTGGTTATCCTTATTCATTTTGTAGATCGGTCGCGCACTAATACGGTGCAAATAATCAAATCGCGAGGCTTGGGTGTTGTGGATTCTAATTGACACGTTTGGGTGTTAAGGACCTTGTTCCTTAAATAGTTCCAGAGAAGCTAGGTTGTCCATGCGATATGATGCTTAAGCTCCGAATTCACGGCGAACTATCTTTAATGGTGTCCTGCATGCTGACATGATGCTTTTGTGATTCGATCTCGAGTTGGTTCTTGCACGCTTCTGTTTCCAAAAGTAGACACGAGGATAATAAACCAATGATTTACGAACTTGATTTAGAAAATAACGTGACGCGGGATCATATGTTGGGTATCGAATACGATCCACTCGCTGGAAAGGTGTACTTGCCACATTATTCTTCAAATCGTCGACCACGACCGGTGAGGAGTCTCCTACTACTATTTCTAAGAATCTATCAGATCAATTTACCCGGATCCGAGATGTGGTGGATATGTGCCTTCACTGGCATCTTCCGAGAGTACGATTTAATATGACAAAAGGGACGATTAAAACGCGGAGGCAAGTAGACAAATAAACCCTGGTCCCTCAGATGAAACAAAGCATCGAGTTGGTGGCCTCTGCTTGTGATTCGCAGCATTATTGTGGAGGATAGCGAATTAGATCAGCTATACATTGTACGTACATACCTACGTACATACATAAATGGGCAAAGCTTGAATGAGGTTGAGCCAAGTGGCATGCTCACGTATGAGCTTTATCAAGTGATTTACTTTTGATGGTCATCTTATCAAATCGAATGTTTATTCCTAGCTTATCTTTAATCCTAGCAAATCCAGTGAAATTTCAATTGATGTAAAATAAATAATTGAATTATTTGTATTTTCATGATGAATTCAAAAGTAATTGTTTATGCCCATAAGATTTGAAAGAGTTTAGGGACATTGGGATACTCATCATGAGTTGATTCATATTCGAAAGACAAATACTACTAAAAGATCGGTACAAAATATCCATCGCCATAGACAAAAAAAATATGGCATGCTTTACTAGTAAATGGTATGATAGATTTAACCATTATAGAAGGTAAAAAAGCATGCATTTAGAGGATATGGTATATGATTATGTATGTCTCAACAAGAAGTACATGAATATAACAAGAGGTGACTGGTAGCTACGATTGAAAAGTTGTATGAATACTTACTATGACAATCCGGCGTAAAAGTTACATAATTGATAGCCCATATTAGACGGACCACGAAAAAAATAATATATGATATGATGGGTCATATTTGACGATTAAATTATAGAGGATTATAAAAAATTTACGTCATACTTACAAATAATTTAAACTAAACAAAAATAAACTTTAGCACAACTCAAAACCATCTCCATATGATGTCTATAAACCATCTTTGTTTTTGTTTTTGTCTTTCTTTTGTGGTGATAATACTAATTGTAGCTTTCTTTTATTAATTTGACTGGTAGTTACATTTCACATTTTAATTAGCAATTGTTATTCCTTTGTCAACATGTCCACTCATCACCGAGCGCTGGAAGTTTTGCACTCCATTCATGAAATAAAAGCGAAAATAAGTTATTCCACTAATATGTTCTATTTAATTTCTGATAATTCTGATTCGAGCTTTTACTTTTCCGCAAGCTACTATTTATTTTTCATTCTATTCATTAGTAATTCTAATTTCGTTGTTAGCAATGCTACGTTTGGGAGATTGGGAAAATGGTGGTGATGAAAAGTTGAGTCGAAAGCTATGAATATTTTTAATTTTTTGCGAGATGAAAACAAGGAGGGAAAATTTAAATTTATACGTATATTTGTCTGATTTCGTTCGCCTAAGGGGCTCCCAAACAGAGCCCTACCATGCGATATCTATAGAATGATACTCTACATATATTTAAATTTTATGTTGTAATTTTTTTTCTTAATATTATAAGCTCACCATAAAGTTATTACTATCAAATAAGTTCCCTGATTCTTCATTCTTGATTTAGAGATACTCTACTATAGGCTTGGACAAGAACTGTTTGGTATTGTTCAATTAACTAAAAATAATGTAAATCATGAAGAAAGGATAACCGGGAAGAGAGATTATGATAATTTCAAGAGGCCATACGTTAACCTCCTGCATAAGTCTACTTCAACGCACAGCTCTGCATATTTTACAGTAGATTCTCACATTTAAACTTGCAAAGATGCTAGCACTAACGTAAGTCCAAATCAAGCGGCAAACATAACGTGAAATATATTCAGTACACACGGTCAACCCTAGAAGTCCGATGTTGAATCCAGTCCAGTAATGAAGGATCAGACGCAGGAACACGAATCTCCCAGACAGGTTAGACAGCTTGACGCCCAATCCTGGCTCGTCTCGGCAAGGGATTGTTTTTCTAGCCCTTGGAGTTCGGGCTCTTCAATGTTATCTTCACCTGTCGAGATCGGGTAAATACTGGCGAGTTGCTGAGCCACTTCACTCATTGGCAGCCTGTCCTCACCGCGATGGGCCAAGCACTGCACTGCAATCTCGGCAACCCTTTGTACATTCTCTACTTCATCTTCGCCGGCGTCCTTGAAGAGGATTTCAGAGAGCGTCTCATCCTTCACGTGAGAGGTGAAAAGACTGAGAATATTGGTCGACTGTCCGGACTTGGTACCAGAAATCTTCTCTCCTGTGAGCAACTCCACAAGAATGACTCCAAAGCTGTATACATCACTCCGAGTTGTTAGCATACCGGTGATTAG
Organism: Melaleuca quinquenervia; assembly: GCA_030064385.1. Taxonomy (NCBI): domain Eukaryota; kingdom Viridiplantae; phylum Streptophyta; class Magnoliopsida; order Myrtales; family Myrtaceae; genus Melaleuca; species Melaleuca quinquenervia. The sequence goes on along the minus strand of CM057723.1, from coordinate 19,253,143 downwards.
AGATTCCGGATCAATGTAGCCCAGTGAGTCTTGTTTTTTAGCGGCTAAGACATGTTTGTACTCTGGTTTTATGAGTACCGAAGTTCCAAAGTCAGATACTTTTGCCGTTTGGTCCTGATCCAGAAGTATGTTCGCCGACTTGATGTTGCCATGAATGATTGGGGATTTCTTGCTGGAGTGCATAAGATCAAGTGCATGCGCAACTTCGGCGGCTATCCTGAAGCGGTCTTCCCATGATTCTAAGACGGCGGATGCATTCGAATGGATGTGTTGGAAGAGGGTCCCATCCGGGACGTATTCATAAACCAGCAATGGTATTTCAGTCTCCAAGCACACGCCCTTGAGCTTCACCACATTTTTGCATCTTATTGTCATCAGAGTTTCAAGCCCACCCTGGAAATCCTCACTTATTTGAGACTTGCGCACATTTTTAAGCTTCTTGACCACCACCTTGGCGTTGTTCCTTTCTATTATCCCTCTATGGACGGAACTGAAACTGCTATCGCTGAGCTTTCTGCTGTCATCATAGTTGTCGGTTGCTTGTGCCAGCTCTGCCCTAGTAAAGATTGGAATGCCGGAGTGTTTCAAGTACTCTCCTCCATTTCGTCTGAAGTTCAACTTTCTGATTTTCAAATCCCAGGTGACCGAGACTGAAGCAGTAACAGTTATGCCGAAGATGGACACAGCCATTACTGCCAAAGAATATATATAATACTAGATCAATGATTCAAGCATATAATCCTTATAGGATTCACACAATTCGTCAAAGGAAATTGATTCCAAACACACAAACTATTTAAATTTTTTTCTACATAATATCCATCTATCACTATCAATTTGGAATGTCAGTCAATATGTCAACATATAATTATCTAATTAAACGGTGACGGGAATGGTTTTTCGTAATAGATGGGTTACACGTTATGGATGGTGTAACAATACCTATCAAAGTCCTCGTTAAGAAATTTGACTTGTTTCGGTATCAACTGAATAAGTAAACGAAATGATCAATTCTTGGCAAAGTCTTCTAGGGCTCCTCCAAATGTCTTTCTTGATTATAACGAAGGCCCTTTGTGATGAAACAGAAGAGATTGCGAAAGCCATTATTACTTCAGCAACTCACAAGATAAACAGGAAATTCCCGAATTTAACACCATTTTTCTGTCATCGATCAGATTGGGAGTCACTAAGCTCTTCTCTTGCTACTCCTTTGGCCAATGTTTTCAAAGTTTAGATTAACGAAGTTTAACCGCCCTTCCTCCTTCAACAATCTCCTTGCTCTGCCACTGCTTCAATTCCTTGCTCCTTTTTCCTTTCTCCTTTTTCTAGTTCAAATTCGTGCTCACTTTCGCTAGGAATTTTAGGAGCTTTTTCCTCTAGAAATCTGCAGGTCTAGTTGTTCTATTTGGCTCAAGAGTTGTAATGTTTGGTTAGAGGAGGACTTTTCGATCTAGATCTGCAGGGTATCCTCCCACGAACGTAGTTTCAAAGTATGAGCCTCAGATAAACGGTAGAAGAAGGCGAGGAGGGAGGTCAAGCCAAGATAAAGATGTAATCAGCGTTAGCCAGGGACTCAGTAGGAACTCGTGGTAGCATGTGGCTAACTGCTTGCGTTTACCAGGGATTACACAGGCTAAGTACGCTACAATAATCCTTAAAACGAAGACGTCGAACCTACCGCAAAATCAATGGTAAATTAATCGAACATGAACCATGTACTGAGTAATGATGAATAGATATATTTGGGGAATTTACCTCCAAGAGCTATACTCAAAGAAGAAACTTGGCAACCGCGACTGCCCTTGAGCTTCTTTCCACCGGGGCAGTAGCATGTGAAGTTCCCGAGAGTATTCCTGCACTTCCCGAGGCATCCGTATTTCTTAGGATCCTTGCACTCGTTGATGTCTGCACCATGCAGAAGGCACATCGAATCGTCATCACGGTTAAGTGGCAAAGACAAATTGAACGAGCCGGTGCATGGATTTTCAGTAGGGCAATGCCATCCCATTCAGGTTCCTATTATAGTGTCGTGACATGTGTCCGCTCTGTCTTAAGACGTCTCTTCGTTCTCTACTCTCAGTCTAGCACAAGGGAAACGTCCTACTAAAATTTCTGACGGTCTGATGCAAGGAAAACGGGAGATTGATTTGGCCGCTTTCGAAAATTCTTCACTTTCCTTCGTTTCTTTGGGATTTTTCTAGCACCACCACAGGCCGAAGATCAAAACTTTCGCAAGATCTAACAAAGATCCAAACAAAATCAAGACAAACAAGAAAAGAACCGAATTTTTAGGGCAATATTCCAATCAATGTTAAACAACGTGAAAGACTTTTGTAATATTTTTTTAAAGCTTTTTTTTTTTTTCATTTTCTTATCTTCCTCCCCATTTGGGCCCGTGGCCGGCGATGGCCATGTTTGCTTACTGGGCGCGATTCTCACCTATGGCTGGTCATTGGGGCTAGTCTTGGTGATGCCTGATGACCGGTCACGGGGGAAAAGGAAAAAGATTAAGGGGAAAAATTTAAAAATAAAAGAGAAGAAAGAAAAGGAGAGGAATAAAAAAAAAACGAAAAGAAGAAAAGACATCAAAAGATTGCAAAACCGTCAACAATAGTGTCGCTGGCTAATACTACACAAGATGGCCGATATCCATATCAGCGATATTCGATCAAAATTAATTAGAATGACTGTATTGATAAATTGTCAAAAAAAGAAGTTTAGGACAAAATTGACCAAATAAAAAAATTAAGAGTATTATCGTATAATAGAACTGAATTGGTGCAAATTTCAGAGATTTATTAAGGGTATGCTTAGTAAAATTGTTACTTTTCCTTTGTTCCAAGGAATATAAAAAGTACAGAAATCTGTTTATATATATCAGTTGATTTTTAATTCACTGGAATAGAAAAGTGGCTAGAGAACATATCTATAACATAAATCAAAGTAAAAAAAAAAATAGTTATTCTCGAGCACAATTTTTTTCCTTATCCTTTGTTTTCTCCTTCTTCCTTTTTTTCCCCTCTCTAATCGATCATTGGGCCATGGTGAAGATGGCCAACTAGCTAGGACGGGGGTTGGCAAGGTCGATCTTGTTGACCTCGGGCGAGCCTTGTCGACTTTTAGTGAGGCTTGATCTCGCTAGATCTAAGCGATGTTGTTGAGGTCAGCCTCGTCTAGCCATTGATGAGTTTAGCCTTGCCTAGCAATTGGGGAGGTTGACCTCACCTAGCCATTGAGGTTAAGCCTTGCCTGACCTCGACTTTGCTAGGGGTCATCAAGGTTGACCTTGTCGGCCAAAGGAGGAAGAAAAAAAGAAAATAAAAAACATAAAAAAAGAAAATATAGCATAAATTAATTTTGTATTAAACGCACTCTTATTTTTTTTATATTTCAAGAATATCAGTTAATAAATGAGATTTTTTTGCAGATATATTTATTTAGGGGATTGAAATCGAAAAAATCATTAAATTATTTTTAGGAATAGAAATGTTATTAAACGCGTCCTTAGCCATTAGAGGTAGAAAGGAGGAAATTTTTAATGTGTTTATGGACCTTTCTAAAATAGTTTAGGAAAACCCATCAAGCCGGTTAGGAGGAAAGTAATCCAACCAACAAAACAAAATTCAGACAAAATATGAGACCGGACAAGCAGGTCTCTAGGTTTTCGACTTCGAAATCTGTGTCGGGCAAAATAGACCGTTACTTCTTTTTCTTTTTCAATAAGAGTAACGGGACTAATTATGTGCTCATTTCAGATTTCTCTCGAGTAATCGGTTATCCACGCGATATATACTCGAGCGCGCCACGATGCACGAGGGGTCATATTTGGAAAATCACCTGTACAGCCTCGGTCGCGATTATAGGGATTCCCCTCGTACCCATTCTTGCAAACGCATTTGTAACCCGGTCCACTCCCGACGTCCAGACATTTCGTGTTGTTACCGCATGCATAGTTCGGCTGGTTTATGGCCCCGGGGCAAGCCACGTCCGGCTCGACCGTCCAGTCCAGACGAAGGTCCGCGCCCTTGCCCACGTCGCCGAAGCTCGGGAGCGTCCAGTTGGAGCTGTTGAACGACCTCTTGTCCGCCACGAAGGCCACCCCGCAGTGGTTGCGCGGCGAGGCCGACACGTCTGTGTCGACCAAGGAGACGTTGATTCTCAGCGTCTTGAACCCCCTCGGGATGGATGCTTGGCAGCAACCTTGACCGGAGCAAGTGGTCTCGTTGGCGAAGCTGGCGTTGTCGCTGCAGTAGGAGACGCACCCGCTCCCGAACTTCCCTTCGTTGTTGTCCACGGTTGCTAAGACGCCGCAGCCAAGGACGGTGAGGTTATTCTGGGCGTCCGAAAAGCTGAACCGAGGATTTGAAGGTAGATTGAGAGGAACGCTTTTGTTTGCTACGGTGCCGCTCTGGTCGTCGCACGCGTATACTTCGGGGAGGTTGACGACCATGGTTGAGTCCCCGACCGAGATTTCGCGTATCGAAAGGTTCCCCACCAGTAATTGAATACCCCTCCCTTCATTGTTGGTGCAATTGAGCACAAAATCCCTGGACCTCGCACAATCGAGATCGAGCCCGAAAGGATAAGGTACGCGCAAGTCCCCACACTGGTGTTGGCAGTCTGCGAGCGCCGCGGGAGCGCCGCCTTGTCGCAACCACCAGGCCACAGCCACCGCCAGAAGCCAATGCGCTACCTTCATTTCCAAAGTGACTCTCTAAAGCTCCCTTCCCCACAAATTCTTGTGCTTCTGTGTCTTCGTTCGTTAAAAGTGGGGAAGTCCAGTGTGACACGTTCACACCAACCAGCCCAATATATACACACATCGGCAATTGAAGTACATTACAATAATGTAGCTGTCCCAAAAAAAAAAAAATCAAAGTACAATAATGGCGGGCGGGAGGGAAAACTGTGTCCACAGAACAAATTTGGAGGGGCCCGATTTCACATATCAAGAAATGGACGACAGACTTTGAAAAGCAAAGGATGATGTGCAAAGAATATGTGAACGAAGGGTAACGTGCCCTTAGTCCGTGTCGAATTGAGAAGGACGGTCACTTTGTATGAAAAGATACGACGTGTATCCAAAAAGGCTGCTAATCAAGCTCTGCTCTTATCTTGTATCTGAAAAGATTCGAGCCTATGTAATAACCAAGAACTTCAAAATGTATAAAGGAATTCTACTAGAACTTTTTTGTTCTTTTTTAAAAAACTAAGTGATATGATGAGTTTCGATTGAACGTTAACAAGTGAGGTCGATTCTTTAGATGCCTGGCTTGTTAGGAGCCAATAAGAAATTGTCGCGTCATTTACTGTAAATATTTGAGTACTGTTAGCAAAATGGTGGCTGTCATGTTTTGGAACGATGGTCACGTATCGGCCACAAGTTGTGCTATAGGGAGGATGGCCGGTGGCTTGCAAGGTTAATCGAACCCGCGGCGACACCAAGATGACCTTACTATTCTAAACTCATAGAAAAAGGAAAGTAGCAAAAAAAAAAAAAATTGGTATGGCTTATTTTTGGGGTCACCAGGGGTTATAAGATCACAAATAAATAAATCGAAATCTTTCCAAGGCCAAGAAATTGACAGGAGCTTTGAATCATATTCATTGTGCAGTTTCTCAGGATGCGAGAATTTTGAGTTTAATCGGAAGATTGATACTAGAGAAGATAATGAAGTTGATCTATCAGATTGGAGATCTGAACAAACGTTTCATACTTCTACGTATCCAAGTTGTGATCATTTCCTTTATTTCTCGATTTTTCCTTGTTTCCATTATGGACAGAACTCAGTGGGATTTTCCATCAAGAAATATACCATCAAGTGAGTTTAATTTTTTTGTCTTGTACTTATGCTTAGCACGTGATTGGTCGATAAGGAGATAGAACCTCATTGATCAATAGGGAGGTGGCATCACCACGGTCAGAGATTGAGGAGAGATTTATGGATACGATTAGCATTGTATTCATATAAATAGGGATTTTCTCCCCCTCATTTATATTCATCCCATAAATAATATACTTTAGAGCTTCTCTATCTAAATGAGTTGTTCTCTCTACAGTTCTTGTGAGCGGATAACTTTGTAAGAAATTCGAATGCTTGATTGATGACCCATGACTCCGTGACATGAGCGTGACAGTCTCCATTATTTTTAAAGAATAATCGAGAGCTTCCACCGCATATTTTAATTCATGAATTTGACAATTGAAATCAAATTGCGGAGATAATTACCATATAAATCTTAACTTATTGAATGGATATAAATTCAGTCTCAAACTCATTAATTTTGAGAAATTAGTCTTAAATATTTGCCTGATATTTCAATGTATTCTATCTGACCAATTGTTGTCGGAAATTGTTGACTTGACGTCCAATCACCGTCATATGTGGCGCATTGACGTGGACAATTTTACTTGAACTAATGTCTCATGTCAAAAGCCATGTTAGCAATTTTCAACGAAATTTCGCATAAAGATCTATTTTTGAATTGGAAAAAATGAGATAATTTATGATTGAATCGACATATTTACGGTAGATTTAGGATTAAATGAGTAATCTTTCATAAAGTTTTTAACAATGGCCGAAAGTAGTCCTCTTGTTATGAATGCAAATGTCAATTACCAATCAAAGATAAAAGATCATAGTCTACATAAAGAGCACTTTAACAAAGTTTATAGCTAAGTTTTCTTCCCTATACTTCACATCTATTCATCTTCGTAATCTTTTTTTTTTCTGCATGACAAATTGAAACGCAAGAGAATCCTTGATTTCCCATCTTGTTTTTCTTTTTCTTTCTTTTTGGTTTAGAAATTACATGATTGGCTCAAATTGACATAGAATCTTGAAGTAATTCGAACCTAATAAGATGTGGTTACTATATCAAACTTTAATAAAACATGCTCCTTGTTTGAATTCTTTTATGGATAAAAGAATGGGAAGGAGGACAAGTGCAAATACCCTTCATATAGTTTACCTTAAGTCTCCGAAAGTAGTAATATTTGGTTTGATTCATAAATATCATGCACTAATAATCTATTCTCTATTTTCTTAAACTTATAACCACCAATAATCTCGAAGTATTAGATCCGCGTGTTGGATTTGAGCAAGTAAGGTGTTTTCTTGAAGATCTTGTTGAGACGATCTCCCAGGTATTGTCTATTTTTTACTTTGATCTTGGAATTAGCCTAGATCTAAGTTTGAAGATTTGGTGGACAAAACCTTTGATTCAAAAGCCTAGAAATTCTAGCCAATTTTAGAGGGTGAGACCACTTGGGATTTGTTCTACTCGTCGATACGAGCGTATTGAGGGGTCACTCGCATTAATCGAAGATCAGACGAGGGAGATACATCCACTGGAATTTTTTCTGTTGTGTGTGCTTTTTTGCGCGATTTTTGGACGAATTTTCTCGAATTTTTTTGCGATTTTCCTAGCGAGTTTTCAGCAATGAGGGCTACATATCTTAAGGTTTTTGGGTGCTCCGGACTCAATTTTGGGATTTGTTTTGACAAATTCCAATCTTGTAGAGAGGTTTGACCAAGGTTAGGGGCACTATTTGACGTTGTGAATTTCAAAGATTACAATGTGCACTCTTTCTAAATTTTTGCTCTGACTAAGATGGCAAAACATAGTTCTTATGATATTATAAAACTGTAATCATTCGATATTACTAAGTTTCATGGTAAGAAATTATATGTTCAATTTGGCATGAAAGAACGTGAAATTTTCTATACTATGTTGAGTGATTTTACATCGACCACTGAAGATGTGGATAGATATCAATGGAACAAAGATGAAGATCTCTCTGAATCCTCGTTTTGCGATGACTTATAGTAAGTATAAGACGACAAAAGAGGTATAGGATCACTTAAATGCTCAGTTTAAAAAATAAGAGGGGTTATCTAAGACTCTCCTAACGGAGAAATTCTTTGACTTTAAATTCAATATGAATACAAGTATTACCTCTCAGTTGATTGAACTTGAGAACATGAGGAACAAGTTGAAAGAGGATAACTCTGATATGTCTAATAATCTCTTTGTTGGTCTTGTGTTGAGTAAACTACCTGCTGAATGGAGTTCTTTCAAGACTGAAATGCATAGACAGAAAGAACATATGAGACTGGATGAATTAAACAGGTATATTTACATTGAGGATCAAAATATTAATATAAAGAGCTTGGAACAAGTTAGCCAACAAAAGTCATTTGCTAACTTTGTTTCGATTTCTAATAACCTTCATAAAAAATTCAAGTTACCAAAAGGTGAATCATATTCACAGTTAGAGGTTAAAAAGACTATCTTCAAAAGAAAGAAGAAGGGCCAGTGCCATAATTGTGGAAAGTGGGGTCACTGGATAGCAGAGTGTAAGCTACTAAAGAAGCCAAAAAATGACACACCACAAAGTGAGGCTAATTTACTAATTAGTCAATCTAAGTCTCAAGCTTTCATTGAAATGATGAAGCGCGGAAAGGCTAGCGTATCTTTTGAGCGGTGGTTGGATAGTGGCACTACTTGTCATGCTACCAATGACAAGATCTACTCACTAATGTCACAGAAGAGAAAGACATTGTGGAAAATTGCAATGGTGGTGAAGTAGAGATGACTCATGCTGGAATTGCAAATTTAGTGCTCTCTTCAGATAAATTACTAACTCTGAAACATGTTAAAGTAATATATTTACTTCAAAAGAATTTAATATATATGAATTTACTTGATAAAATTGGTATGTCCTTTTCAACTATAAATGGTAGGATACCTTTATCCGTTAACTCATGTTATTTCGGTTGTGCATTCATGGTTAATGGTATGTATATGTTGAGTTTAGATACTGATAGCATAAATCATATAAGTTCTACTTTGATAGATGCAAAGTTATTGCATAATAAACTTGTACATGTGAACTACAAGAAAATGCAATATCTAGCTAAAACTCAAAATATTCAACTGGACACTTCTATTCGATTTACAAATGTGAAGTGTGTGCACATGCTAAAATTACTAGAAAACCTTTTAAGTCGGTTTTTAGAAGCACACAACTTTTTGAGCTTATACATTTCGATATTTGTGATTTTAGAAATTACGTTACTAGAGGTGGTCGGAAGTATTTAATAACATTCATAGACGATTTTTCTAGATATTGTTATGTTTATTTGTTGAAATCGAAAGATGAGACTTTTGATAAGTTTAAGATTTTCAAGTTTAGAGTATCAAAACAACTCAACTTGAAAATTAAGAGATTTATGAGTGATAGAGGAGGAGAATATATAATGACAGTGTTCAAGGAATTTTGTGTTTCAGAGGGCATAATACTTGAAACCATTACTCACTCACCTCAATCAAATGGTGTTGCCGAGCGTAAGAATAGAACTTTAACTGAAATGTTAAATATCATGTTACTTACAGCTGACATGCTTTCCTCTTGTTGGAGAGAAATAATTTTAACTGCTAATAACATCTTGAACAAATTACCACATTTTAAGTTGTTTATGACATCTTATGAGATATGACATAAGCATCCTTGTAAATATGATACTCCTAAAACTTGGGGTTTTTATTGCTTATGTAAGGATACGAGATCCTAAAAGATCTAAAGTGAGACTTAGAACTATTACTTGTGTATATCTATGTAATGCAGAAAATAGTGCTGCGAATATATTTTTAGATTTATCTACCAACACAGTAATATAATCTAGAGATGTAGAATTCTTTGAGAATAAGTTTCTTAAAGATCATGATTTAAATATTTTTGGATCTATAGATATTATTTCATAATCACATGTAGAATCTTTTGATCATAGTCCCACACAACTGGATATTTAACTGGTTTCACTTAGAGTATCCACCAAAGATAAAATTCTCAAAAGTTTTGGTGAATAATTTGTTACTTATCATATAGATGATGATCCATTCTTTTATCAAAAAGTAATGAGATCTAGAGAATCCTTACTTTGGACAGAAGCTATAGATGATGAAATGAGTTCTCTGTTGGAGAACCACACTTTGTAGCTAGTCAATTTGCCAAAAATGGCTAAGACTATATCCTGTAAGTGGATATTGAAGAAGAAACTAAATAATGATGGATCAATAGCTAGGTATAAAGCATATTTAGTAGCTAAAGGCTATAAATAACAAAATGGAGTATATTATTTTGATGTCTATTCGCATGTGTGTCATTTATCAACTATAAGAATTTTTCTTGTTTTGACATCTATTGAACACTTTGTAGTGTATCAAATGGATGTAAAAACAGTTTTTCTAAACATCGAGTTAAATGAGGAGATATACTTGGAATAACCGGAATCGTATGTCATGAAAAGTATCGAGGACAAAGTTTGTAAATTAAGCAAATTTTTGTGTGGTCTTAAATAAGCACCTAAGATGTTGCATATTAAATTTGACGAAGTGGTAAAGAGTTATGACTTTTAGTCAAGTTATTCAGATAAATGTCTTTATTATCGTTTTATGTCAATTAAGATAGTTATTATTTGCTTGTATGTTGATGACATGTTAGTTCTTGGTTTTGATCATTCTGTAGTGAGTGATGTAAAAACTTCTTTAGTTAAAAAATTTGACATGAAAGATCTTGGTATTGTTAATATCATTCTTGGTATGAAAGTAAGTTTGGAAAGGCAAGTCATCTTTTTTAGCCGGACTCATTATATTGAGCAGCTACTTTCTATCTGAAGATACAATAATTGCAAACTGAATGAGACACCATATGATTATAACAAAAGACCAAGTCCTAATAAAGAGACTAGAGTGGATCAGTTAAAATACTCGAAACTGATTGGTTGTCTCATGTATGTTATGAGTTGCACTAGACCAAACATAGCCTTTACAGTAGGCATGCTGAGTCGTTTTGCTAGTAATCTTGGTAAATATCATTGGGATGCCCTTAGTAGGCCGAGGAGATATCTGAATATTACTAAAGATTATGTTTTATATTACTCTGGTTTTCCTCCAACTATGGATGAATATTCTGATGGCACATGGAAAAAGTAAGTCCACTAGTAGATATGTATTCACTTTGGGTAGAGCTGCTGTTACTTGGAAATCCAAAAGACAGACTTGTATTGCATTATCGTCTATGGGATCCGAACTTTTTGCTTTAGCCAAAGCCGGTGAAGAAGCAAAGTGGATAAAAGATTTGATTATGGATATTCCTTTGACTCGACTGAAAATTAATTCTTTAAGCCTGTTATCAAATCGTCAAAAATACTCTCTTTAATTCAAAGAGAAGACACGTGAGATTGAGACATGTGTTGTTGAATTATCTAAGAGAACAAGGAGTTATCATATTGATCGACGTAAGATAACATGTCCGATGCTCTCACAAAATATCTGCCTAACAATCGATTATTCAAAATAGTGGGAGAAATGTGGTTAAAGACTATATAGATAAGTCTTCATTTCTATTTACTTTACTTTCTTGTTATGCGTCTTGAATTATCGAATATTTCTTTTGTTGGCCACAATTGATAAGCACAATTTATATATTTTGTCGATGTTCATGATTGCTGACTAATTTGAAAAAGATGAGTTGTCTCATTTCAAAATTGATGATGATGACTTTAACCTGATTCAAAGGTTCTATTCGGGAAATTTGTGTCATTCCAAATCTGATGATATAATCCAACTCGATTGAACTATCCTTTTGGTTAAACGATCTCATTTCAAAATTTGATGATAGATCAATTGACTTTGAGGAATCGGTAATTGTGACATTTCAAATTGAGACATAGAATTAGTTGTTTGTATAAAAAGTCTCTTGTCTTGTTCTTAATTGAAACTTGATTTTACATGATTAGGTTATTGTAAGCAACTTGACTATTGATCTTGTTCTTTGAAACTCGATAATAGTTATTCTCTTACAAATAAACTTAAGTTTATTGCTCTTTGCAAATCAAACTATTTAGACTTTATTCATAATATTAATATATTATGATGCCTTAAGACATCAATATTTATTCTTCTCAGCCTGATGTTATGATGTTAATTTCCTTAATAGAATTTCACAATTTTTGTAGATTATTCAAAAGATTGAATTCATAATAATATGAAATTCATATTTGATATTCTACAAAGGATGGCAGAGATGTAGGAGAAACTTAATGCGTGGGAATTTGACGAAGATGACCTACTTGATGAATAAATGTGTCATTTAGAGTGTGAGGGGACTTGATAGTTCACCTACTATTGCCAATTTCGATGAAGTCCACTTACTTGAGACTTACATTTTGTTATATTTATTAGTGAACATTCTTATGCTTATTTCTCGTATTTGTAAGGCTTGGACTATTTTGAGTGACCTATTTATACTTGACTTTTATGCATATGTTGTTGTGAACTAATTCTGATATATATTTTAGATGTTGAAATTTTGATGATTTAGACAGAATCTGAAACTCAAGATATTTATTTCGATATGTTGATCTTAGAATAGATTCATGATAATGATGATTCATATTTGTTTGAACATTACTTTGACAACCTTATTGGATTGTGCTGTATGGTGAACATATGAGGAGAATATTGGATATATAGTAAATATATCATTCAAATATTATGTTCACATACATGTCTAATAGGTAAACCTTATCAAGTAAGAAAGCTTATCCAATAGCTTTATATTGAATATAATGTTTCATATACTGCAGGTAATACTGTTGAGTGTTCAAAACTTGACGTATCTTGTTGTAATACTTCAAACAATAAAATACTTTTTACTTTCTCAAACCTATAACCTCAAACATTTCTTGACCTCGAGAAGTCTTAATCCTGTCCCTTGCGTAGGTTTGACTATGCCCTCATATGTGATTATCTTGATTATACTCTTGCTATGCCTTGGTGAGCCGACAACGATGAGCTTGCCCAAGTTAGAAGTAGCTCCAACGAAACACCACGTTCTATGTGTGGGATTCTTATGTTACTTCTTTGAGGTAGTTATTGATACTTGTCGCCTTTTTCTACCATTTTACTTAACCTATCGGATAATATTTTCATAGTAATGCTATTGTGATGCATAATTGCAAGATGAGAAATGCTATACCAGAAAAAAAGGAAAATTTTAATTATAGCTTATACGACTAGTGGGAACAAAATTTTACTCAACCGGGGTCATATGCCATTGACTAGAAAGAGTGCATAGTTATGATTTTCAAATCAGGGATGGACGAGGCTGCTTATGCGAAATTTCTTTTATATTGATGGTGCATGATCTGTTTTCCAAAAAAAGACAAATTGAAGGAGGGCCTCTTTCTTGATATCATTTTGAATCTCTAAATCATTAGTAAATACTACGTGTAGTGATTAAGATTGCTTGTAAGAGAAAATCCATTTTAGGCTGTGGATATTAGTTATGAAATTGTTTCACATTCCACTGTATTAGACGGGCCATCACAAACCTAAAAGACCTGGAACAAAGTTCAGAACAAGATATCGGCTCTTTCTTCTCTTGAGTATAAAGAATTCAACTAATCGACTCAAACAAACATGACGTGTACACGAATGAATTGTCTGTATTTATATCGAGTAAAGCTTCATATATAGAGAGGCTGACGATCTTATTCTGGACGTGAGGCGTCAGCGATGGAATACGTCGAATCCAAATTAACGTCGGGTCACCTGATTAATAATTCAAGACTATAAAGCAAAATGATTTGCCCAAAGACGAAAGTTGTCAACAAATTATTGTTTTTCTGTTCATCCGAGTCCTCTTTCGGGGCGGTCATTTTCTATATTATCCATTGCGCCCCCCCACCATCGAGACCGAGCAAAACTCAAAAACGTGTCTCACGACAGAAGTCGAGCATGGAAATAAGTTCGGCGGATCTCAAACGTTCGTTTACGTGCGGCTCCACGTGGGACGAACGCCATCTGACGGATGAAATTCACCGGGATACCGCCCGCTCGGTTCATGCGAGTGTGGCCCCGGATGCGCACCGAAGCCTACCTGGGCCCAACCCACGGTGGCCGGATGGAATCTCGTACGGGGAAGACCCGGCGACGGCGACACGACAAGGACAAGAGAGAGAAGAAGTTAAACAAAAGAGAGATCGTGAGATTCTCCGTGGAATTATCTTTTTCACTCCGGGAACTATTGGGTCTTTTAAGACAAGTCGTCATCAGGGTTGCCAAAATTACGCAATATACCCTATCCCAAAGTTTTAGATATATATCTTGCATCGAGTACTCATTTAATTATTTTGACACTATAATATCTCGGATCGGATTTGGTCGACTCTAAAAAAGAGTATTGATTTTAATCTCTATAAAAATCAAGATAATTAGATAGATATATTAGAATCATCGAAAGACCATAATTTTGTGACAATCTCGAGAATTTTCTACCGATATGCATAAGTACTTGGTTAAATGAGATGACCCTCAAAAAAGCATTTGTAATAGCAGTTCCATACCATGGGGAAATAATTGAAAAAGGGGCTTGCTTTGTGGTTCTTAAAGTATAGTTAAATACGTCATTAATTAATAGAAAGATTGATAGTCTAGTCATAGTAGAGAGCAAAACATTACTTCCTTGTTATTATTATATTATAGGATCCAAAGGGAGATCTCTACTAACCCTTAATCACCAAACACGATTCTTCACCGGCAAAATTTTTCCATATACTTAGTGGGGGTGAGCAAGTTGGACCGACCAAATTGGGAACCGCCTGGACTGGTTTGGATTGGCGTATTTAGTTCGGTTCTCGGAAGTTTCTGTTTGATCTCTGATTTCCAAAAGTGGAACCGATGTCTGCATGGTCCAGTTCTCGGTTCTTAAGAGGGCCGGACCGAACCGGATCGATTAAATTTGTATAATGTCTTTACACTTTATTAAAAAATTAAGATATAAAAAAAGCGGAAAGAACTCAATTTTAAATTTTGAAATTTTAATCCTTACATAACTTTACCAAAGAAATAAAAAAGTAAAGAAACTCAACTTTTTTTTTAAAGAATTTTCATGGTTCTATTGGACCGCCTAGACGTTGAGTTGCTCCGCCGGTAATTCGAGATCATAAAACAAAATGACTCGACTAAGATAGAAAGTTAACACCGAATCATTTCCATCATAGGGTCCTTTCGAGCCGTCTTTGTTTTATACCAAATGCGAAGTCCATTACACTTCTCTATCATGACCAAACTGAAGTAACAAGTGTCACGCATCGAGAAATAAACATAGAAAAGTAACTTGGATTAAGACGTGGAACGACCTGATTTATGCGGGCCCCATATGAGACTGGCCTCATCTAACGGTTGAAAATCAACGGGATCTCGTGTGCCCGGTACATGCGAGCGTGGCCTGGATCCGCACTAAAACCGGCCGGCCCCAACGCCTGGTGACCAACGGGGAAAGGCGTAGTGATGGCGACATGAGGCTCGCCTCGCGCTAGGAGACTTCCAAGTCGTCGCGAAGTCTTTCCACAGAGCGAGACAAAATGGCCGACAGAAGAGACGCCGTGGGGTTCTCCGGCGGCTCCATGCGGCGGGATGACCCTTCGTCAACGACGAAACGTGCATTTACCCAAATTGAGGACGTCAGGCGATGCACCTGCTCGATGGCCGTCGAGCAGCAGAGGTTCCCCATGCACACCAGAAAAAGAAAAAAGATTATCAACTTTTAGTTATTATCGAGAAGTGATAGACCTATCCAAGATGAATAACTTAGCTTTCCAGCACAACGTGTTTGCCACCAACCCGGCTAGCTAGTACATCGGCCTTACCATAATAGAAGTTGGTCAGCGCCCTCTAAGTTGACCACCCTTAGAGGGGGGTAGGCAAACATGGAACCGATCAAGAACCCGACCATTTTACTGACTGATCCATTCATAGTCCATTCTTACTTGATCCAATTAGAAGTTCAAACAGTGTAAGCGAAGCTAGGAAAGGGGCTGCTGCATTGCAACACGGCTAAAATATTTCACGAATTGCCTATACTTGATTCTTACTCTTCATCCTTTTATTCTCTTCTCCATATCAATATCATAGTCCTTGCGAATAGATTTTATCGGGATTTGGAAATTCTCACCGTTCGCAGAATATTTCGTGTCAGCTCACGTCACTAGCTACTTTCGATGCTGCTGTATGACTTCTCCCCAAAAGCTTATCTATGGGGAAAAGGAAAAGCAAATGACTGTGCAACAGTAATTGCTCGCTCGAACGCATTAAGTAGACCAAAAACCTTAATCATGGTCTCGCATGTTCGCCATGGTGGTGGCTCCCTTCCTTCATCGTTCTCATTCTGCTGCCTTCACACTGTTGGGAAAAAAGTGGGAAATAATGGAGAAGCGAACTTCTTTTTCCCTCTTTGCCTGATCATGGGCAAAAGAAAATAAAAAAATATAAAAGATAGAGATAACAAAGTTTTACATGAAAAACCCTTAAAAAACGACAGGAAAAAAATCATGAAAATCTTCCACTCTATTAGCAGGATTACAATAATATGTCTTCATCAAGATTAGTGGATCACCGTACCGTATAGTGGTATACAAACAAATATAAGAGAAAAATCGCCCTCTCACTTTCACACAAAGGTGGATATCAATCTCCCTCTCGGAGGAATTCTTTCGTATTGTCATGTTCTCGTATCTTCAATGCATCGCTTCATCCTTTACTTATAGAGGGCCATGAAATGACTCTTCCATACTCTAAAGTCTTCACCATAAATGAGGTGGTTGTTAATTAACTTTGTTGAGCCACGAGAATTCTCTTTCTTATGTGAGGTTGTTGCAATGGGATTACGAGGGTCATCAAAGCATTAATTTTCCCAACTAATTAATGAGAACCCCAACAACTCTCCCCCTTTGACTTAATTAGAGGGGACAATTACCACACCGGCACCTTTGCAACACTCATCGAACTTCTTCGACGGAATAACCTTGGTCATCATGTCTGACCCAGTTCTGATTGGTGCGAACCTTGTCAAGCTATATATGTTTCTCTTTTATGACATCTTGAATTCAATGATATCGAATATCAACATGTTTTGATCGAGATTGATAGGCCGAATCATTCGACAAGTGTGTGGTGAACACCATATTCTTCTGCTCGTCTAAAGAACCCTATTCATGGCCTCGCATGTCCGCCATGGTGGTGGCTCCCTTCCTTCATCATTCTGACTCTGCTGCCTTCACACACTTTGAGAGAGAGAGAGAGAGAGAGAGAGAGAGAGAGAGAGAGAGAGAGAGTGGGGGGGGGGGGGGGGGGGGGAGGGAGGGAGGGGAATTTGTCTCCATGGATGATGGACAAAAGTAAAAGGCCCCGCAATCCACAGTGTGCCAGGGTCATGTCCACCCAGTAGCAGCAGTAGCGAGACTGAACTATATATTTCTACCATTCATTTGAGGAAAAAGGGACCTGTCGGATCCAATTTTTTTACTGTAGATGTGGCTGTAGTTCTTACTATTAAATTTTGAGAATTTTCAAATCTTTGCCGTGATTAAAATTTGGTGTGCATCTTTATGTCGTCAAACCTTGATGTTGTCTATCAAGTTTCAGTAAAATTTGTGTAATTTTAGTTTCGCTTAAAGTGAAATCATCTATTTTCTTATGTTCATATGATATTTATTATCCAGAGCCATAAAAGAATTTGTAACTTTGGATAGATAGTTATTTGTGCAATTTTTGTATAACAGTTCCTCAATGTTTGCCGGTCCTCCTAAACTAACCTACGGGATTTTGCGGACGTTCTCTCGGTGTCATCACAAGATGATGAAGTACCATGATCACGGCACCCAAAAAAAGATAAACATGTTTTTGGCAATACCGTGGACATGCGTTCCTCTGTTTTTGTCGATGAGCACTCGCCAAGTAATTTATATAAAGTTTAAGTTGTCTGAATCTTAGAGAACTGAAAATGCTGAATTAAGGTAATTAGGTGCATGTCTATACTTTAAAAAGATTAATGATTATGTCCGCAGAAAATTATATTTTTCACCTTGGGAATTACTTATTTTCTAAAAGAAGTCGCTTTTTACAGCTTTTATTACGGATACGATGACATTCGAGTGTTTAGAAAAAAAAGTAACCCTTTTCTATGAATAATAGAAAATTTCGTATCCCCACCGTGTAGACTCGACATGCACCCATAACCAGATTTACAGCCACATGAAGATGCATTAAGATCATCCAAAGAAAATTAAACTTGCGATGCTTTCGAGATTTTTCTAATTAAAAGTACATATATATCATCTTTTCATAAATTAAGTTCATGATTATTTGGTGGGACAATTGTCAAAAAAGTCATAAACCTTTTGTAATTTTGCCGATTCAGTCCTAATTTTTTTTTTTGGTTAATTCAGGCCTAAAGCTTTTGAAATCTTGTCAATTTAGTCATAAATCTTGAAATTTCCAAGATCGAATTAGCAAGATTTCAAAAGATTTAGGATTGAATTGCAAAAAAAAAAGGTTTAAGATTGAATCGGCTAAATTACAAAATATTTATGATGGAATTGACAAAGTATAATTGCGTCCTAAAACTTCCATAAATCACAATCAAGTTCTAAAACTCATTGCGAACGTGCAATCTAGTCCTAAAACTTATTTTGAAAGTGCAATCAAGTCCTAAAAATTTTAAAAAGTGCAATAAAAGAAACGAATAAATTGAACATGTACAAAAAATCCAATGATCAAATTGAATAAATTAATAGTTGGGGGACTCATAGACCGCGCTAATTAAACAAATTCAAAGTCCAGAGACCATATTGCACATCGGATCAAAGTTCACGAATTATTTATATAATTATCCTTTCGAAGATGCTAGAAAAAAAAACATGCAGAAGAACGTGGTAGGGTTCTTTGCGAGTTGCCCGGAGGATGGCATTTCTCGATGACGAAATGTGTCTTACGCGAAGTGGGGGACGTCCCCACTTCACGGGGGAGAGACAACTGAAAGATGCCTTTGCTTGGTTTGGTCCGAGCGACGATCATTGGTTAGATTGCAGAATTTCTGTTGCCATGGAGGATCGTTTGGGATCTAAATCAGTAAACTATTTGGTACGCTGTGAAGTAATTAAGAGAAGTCACCAGAGGAGATCCTTCTTAGGCATGAATAGAAAAATGAATGTACTTTAGCTATGATTGAAATGATCTCATTTCAAAACTGACTATTGATTTGCTATAATAATCCCGAAAAACTTGACATGTAGTTCAAAATACATCGTTAGCTTTTTTACAAGGAATTTACACTATTGAATTAATATAAATGTCATGAATACATGCAATTCGTATGTTCATGTGTATCTGATAAAGTTCCATCCATGTTATGGCCGACGATATTATTTTGAGTGTGTGACGCCATGACAAAATCTATCTATCCACAGTAAATGTTCAATCGGTTAGCCAATAAATTCAAGGACGTATAATGAAACGATTGGATTAAGGGAAAATTCATCACCAAATTATTTCGATCATAGAGTTACTCTGTGAAATAAACATTTTGATATTAGATACGAAGTCCATTACGGCCCCCTCTCTTGACTTAACTACATGTGTTACATAACAAGAGCTAAATATACAGAAGTACCTTGGATTGATGCTTGGGGGAAAGACCTCGACCTTTTAGCGATGGCTTCGGACTCGGCTGGCCTGGCCCTGGACCCAAGGAAGAAGAAGATCAAGTCGTCTCGAAGTCCTTCCAGGAACAGGACAAAATGCCAGAGAAAAAAGGACGAGGGGACGTTGTGAGGTTTCTCTGTGATCCATCCGTAGGGATGACCTATTCTGAATGACGAAATGTGGATTACGCGAATTGAGGACGTCACTTTGGAGACTTCAAGATGACGAAACATGTACCAAGCTAGCAGCCATGGAGGACCAGTACGGGACTTCCACGAAGTGTTTCTCAGTCTTCTTAGGGACTAAAGAGCCAAATCCATATTACATAGCAAGTCTATACTAATGCTTATTAATTTCTAGCTATCTCGTGTTGATTTATATGGTTGTTAACATAGCATTGTCTACACCATTCCATAGCCAAATTCACCTTTTTGTGAACTCGAATCTAACGTCAACATATCAAAACTTTTACTAAGAGAACCATGAACCTAAGGATGACAACATTTGTAAGTTTATGCTACATATATCTAATATGTATATTATAAATTAAAATAATCATTTTTTTCAATTATCTTACAGAGAGAATTTGTAGCATTTTGTTCTTAATTTTTTTAATTAATACAAAACTACGATGTTTCACTTCCATTCAAGGAAAAAGCGCTCCTTTTCTATCTTACTGTATGTTGAAAGGAAAAGGGTCCACCAGCTGCACACAAATTGGCTCATGTCATTGAAGAATCCGAGATATTGGAAAAGAGGGGATGCAAAACATAAAAATGACACCACTAAAGGTCCATAAACTAAGCCTCAGATCATCAATCTCATGCCATCGTGCGAAGTTGCAAGTCCAAAGTTGGGTTATAGACACAAAAGAAAAAAAGAAGAAGAAACTTTTACTGATGTCGTAAATGGTAATCAAAGTTCTCCCGGTGGGGTGTTATACATACGGAGGGGCGCATTTCTCAATGACGAAAACGTGCATTACGCGAACTGAGGACGTTAGGCGGAAGAGATGATTGAAAGATACACTCGTCCGGTTTGGTCCGAGCGACAGACCATTCTCGACAGTCATCGAGCTCCATGAGGATTTCTGTTTACATTGAAAAAAAAAAACAAACTTTTGATTATCATTCACATGTGATAAAGTTAGTCGATGAGAGAAGAGTTAGTCATTTATGTTCATAATTATCGATAATTTGAAGAAAAACGGTGACTCGATTTGGTTTGAGCGAGACCATTCTCTATAGCCACGGAGGACCGGTAGGTTCCTGGCGTTTTGCAAAGTGTGTTTCTCAGCCCTCCTAAACTTGACCTACGAGATTTTCTCGATGATCTCTCAGTCTCACGTCTTAGTATTTTCACTTCAATGAGTTCTTGTCGGGTAAGATCGCTGTTAATCAAATTCTCCTAATTCTATTGATTTTAAGTTTAAATCTTGGAAAACTAAAATGTTGGATACATATATATGAGCAAGCATATCAGAGTTGGAAGACGTGTTATTTTCTCAGTATTGAATCGGTTTGTCTTTCCCATTCTCACTCCCATTTAACATCAAAACTGAAATTAATTAGATCTAATGAACTGTGAGTAAAGAGAAAGGTTGTATGAATACTTACTATGACAAACCGGTGAAAAAGTTACATAATTGATAGCCCATATTAGACTAACCATGAAAAAATAATATATGATATGATGGGTCATATTGGACGATTAAATTATAGAGTATTATATAAAATTTACGTCATACTTGCAAATAATTTAAACTCAACAAAAATAAATTTTAGCACAACTGAAAACCATCTCTCTATGATGTCTATAAAAGGAAAAAATATTTTTAATATATTATACAATTTTCCCTATTTCATTAATAAATATGACTAAATGCATAATTAATGATGACTCTTGTGATTGAATGTATAGTTAGAGATAACTGCAGTCAGACAAAATTCAATTGCACTTTTTTTTTTGGGTACAAGTATAGATGGCAAACTTGTCCATCAAGAAATTGACGGCACATATTCTGGAACTAAATGAATATTATAAGTCATGAAAAATAAATATTGTTAAATAACAAAGAAAGACATTGTCATTGATTTCGGGAAAAATTTGTAAAAGAGTAATTTGTACCAAGATATTGCTTTGGCCAAAATGATGAAATAAATAACTAAGACTTCATGTTGTTAATTTTCATTGCAGGTGTTGCTTTACCAAAAAACATTAGATATATAGGGTACTGTATCTGTACTCAATTGAAAAAAAGTAAGACAATCTCGATAGATTTCGTAAAACGATCAATATTATATCGCTAAAATTTTAGTGTATCCAATAATCAATTTAGATTATCGATAAATGGGAGATAGATGCATAAAGTTGGGAATGAATAATTGTGGTTGCGCCATGTGGGACTGTATGCTCGCAAATGGAGATGACATGGCAACATCTATCGATAATGATGCGCCATGTGAATTCTAAGGCTATGTTGGATGCTGATGCAAAAGATATATACATATTAATTGCTATTTTTCCTAACTGTATACCTAATGCGATTTTTTTTTAAATTGCCGATTATGTTCATAGGGCAAGGTTTTGATATGTGCTTTTAATTTCAAAACTGACTTCAAGTGAAATTGATTCCACCTCGACTGTTGAAGATATTAGCATGCACCAATTCTTTTGGCGACCAATTACAAACTCTAGTAGTTTAGTTATCGCGTTGATGTTTGCTTTTGAGCTCACAAATTTTTCTTCAAAAGATTAATAATTTGGTGAGTTTGTTGTTATTCCTTTTCAAGCTACACTTTCATGTTTTCCTTTAAATTGCAAGAGGAAAAACTTCAATATTTTTCAATGGAAGGGAGGGCCCTTCTTTATTTTAGTGATTTTTATTTTTTGTGCAAGTTCACAAAATTTAACGAAGTTCTATTCCTTCTCTTCTTATGTCCTCACCTTTCATGATTACATGCAGACTAAAATAGTTTTTCCCATTAGCATGACAGAAATTTTTTTTAGCCCATTCAATTATATTTCTGTAAGTTATAAGAAGTCAGTATTAAAGGACAAAATTGGTTGAAACTTATAATTATTAGATGAGGAACCTTATTTTTGTGTAAGTATTTTCAACTAAGTATCTCTTGGTGTCAAATTAATGACCATCTAACTGAAATGGGAGAAAATTGTCTGAAAATTGTCTTAAATCTATTGTACAATGATTATTTAGTCTTAAACAATTTAATTATGCTAATTAAATAATTTAAGTGTGTCAATTTAGTCATAAGCATTTTAATGATTTTTTTTATTTTAGTCCTAGACATTTAAATGTGTCGCGACCTCCCCGAAGGTGCACCACCTAAGGGTTCGGCTAATGGTTTACTAAGCCTAACTTAGCTCGAGCTCTCCCAAGCCCATACCAATTCGCGATTTAAGTTTCTCTTTTTAACATGCAAAAGATTTTCAATTTGGAGCCGCCACTAACCTATTTATGGTGGGTTGGTTAGAAACCCATGTAAGGTATCGGGAGTCACGCCTTACCCCTACGAACCAGAGATCTAGGACTCGGGGACTTGGTTACGCTAAATTGCTCTAACGCCCTTTCGGTACCTTTTCATTATTTTCAAAAACTTCGCAGGCAGTTTGGATTCATTTTAATTCTATTCCTAACATGCAATGGTGACCACTCATAAAATCAACATAAATAAAAATCCAAGAAAGGAAAGCAATAATAAAACAAATGAAATCATCTAAACAAAATCAAATAAAATCAAACCAAAATCAAATCACATCTAATTAAATCAAACACAGAATCAAATCAAATCAAATCAAATCAAATCTAATCTAATCTAATAGAATCTAATCTAACAAAGTCAAAATAAAAATCTAACAAAATCAAATAAAATCTAATCTAATCTAGTATCAAATAAAATCTAATCTAGCAAAATTAAATAAAAATCTAACAAAATCAAATGAAATCTAACAAAATCAAATAAAATCTAAGTAAAATCTAATAGAATAAAATAAGATATGCATGAAAATTAACAAATCTAATGCAATATTTGAAATGCAATTTTTTTGGAATTTTCATGATTTAGTTAGCCTAATTATCCATAGTTAAATATTATCTAATCCAAATTAGGACACCAAATATGCCAATTCCTAATTTAGACTAAATCTTATCCAACCAAAGATAGTGTCCTATAATGCAATCTAACTAAAAATATCCTACCAAAAATACCTAATATGCAATTTAAACTAATTATGCCAATTTTACCTAATCATGCAATTAATCTAAACGTGCGATTATTTAAATAAACGTGCAATTCTAAATCTAAAAATGCAATTTCCAATTTAAACATGAAATTAACCTAAAGATGCAATTTTAAACCTAAACATGCCATTAATCTAATTATGCAACTAACCTAATATGCAATTAATCTATTATGCATGCAATGCAACAAAATTAATTAAAATATGCAAAATTAGCTAAACATGCATAAAAAGCAAACTAAACAGAAAATAAACAACTAAGCACCCAAAAGTTAAATTCTAAAAAAAATGATTTTTTTTATTTTTTTTATTTAAAAAAACGAAAATCACAAAATAAATAAATAATAAAAAAAATAAAACCGGGTCGGGAACCGAACCGGGTCGGTTCGGTCCCGACCCGTTCAGGACGAGTCGGATCGGGCTGCGCCCGATCCGCTCGCTGGATCCAGCGAAAAAGTTGGGCTGGGCGCCCAAAGGGCCCAGTCCAACTTCCTTTTTCTTCCACCTGCAGCCCACATGCGAATGCCACAAGAACCAGCCCAAACAGAAGTTAGCCCAAAACAAGTAAGGCCCGTCCCTGCGCAAAAGTCATCCAGCCCGTAGAGAGAAAAAAAAAGTCAGCCCATCCCGCGCTAAAACAGAAATCTCAGCCCAAGACCAATTTTATTCTAATTTCAATCCATCCCGCACGTGGAGTCATCTTCTTCTTCTTTTTTTACGCGCAAAAAAGGTCAGCCCTTCTTCCTCTTTTCGTGGACCTGCAACAGAAGACTTCACAAGCAATCCTTGGGCTTGCGGTAAAACACGGCGAGCAACAAATATTCGCAGGGGAGCAGGCTCAAATCAACACAAGATCAACAGGAATTATGCGACTAAAACATTCAGCATTATCACAGGAGGTAGAATGCATCACGGGCACTTAAAAAAACAAAACAAAACAAATCAAAGACACCTCATCCCGGTTTCAAAAAAAAAAAAAAAAACAGCCAGACCAAATCATAAAAAGCTCATAGGAAAGAAAATAACATCCAGCTCCCTACACGGCTCAAGGACCACGATAAAAGAGTGCGCTCGAGTAAACTCAAACCAAACCCTTTGTCATCCGTGAAGGTCACTTGGCTATGATCCTCGGGAGGACTACTAAAAATATGACCGTGACCAAGACCCACCTGTGGAGACGGACGAAAAAAAACCAGAGCGCGTTCCCGAAGCTGGAATTTGAAGTGATAATGCGCCCCCACGTCCCACGCCTTCTCTGTCTGCTTTTCTTTTCTTTTAAGCCCCCCTGCGTGTGCTTGTTTTTCTCTTTCTTTTTTTCTTCGCCCACTCTTCCCCTCTCTCTTTTCTCTCTCGCTTTTTCTCTCTCTCCTGTGTGTGCCCAATTTTTCCGAAAAAAACGTCCTCCCTCACCTTCTTGTGTCCCTTTCTCTTTTAAAGGATTATCAAAGTCAATATTCGGTCCAAGACCGAATATTGCTTTTGATATCTTATTTCATATTCTTCCTTTTTCCAAATATTTCCCACGAATTTGAGTCCAAGAATTATGTTTCCTCTTTTGTTCTTTCCTCTTTTAACCAAATGCAATATATGACCAAAATTATGCAAAATACCCTAATTAATTAAATGCAGAAATAAAAGAAAACAAAATTCCTATTTTAAATGAAATCAAAATTTAGGTGTCAACAAAATGATTTGTTAATTTAATCATTCTGACCAATTCTGACCGAGAATAGCTCATATAGTAATCTAGTCGTTGCTAACTACCTTGTACAACACAATCAATGTGGCTGTTGATAATATTTTTTAATTTTTTCTTTTCTTCCTTTCCTTTTTCTTTTTTATATTTCCCCTGATTCCCTTCATCGGACCTTGTTGGGGTTTCGTTGATGGCTAGTGACCTCCACTAACCTTTGGCAATAGTCATCCTTGCTAGCCTCAAGCGAGGAATGCCCGCGATTGGGATGCCAAGGCCAACCCTTACTTGGGTGTGTGCATGAGGGCTGCCTTGGCTTGATCTGGCAAAGGGAAAAAAGGGAGAAAAAAAAAAGAAGAGAAGAAAACTAAAAAAATAACAACACAAAAATTGACATATTAGCATGTGCTATGTTATGTAAGATGACCGATATTGAATAGATTGCCATGTTAGTGATTTTCGGTCTAAATTGGTCGGAAGGACTAAATTGATAAATCATCAAAAGTTTTAAAACTAAATTGACACAATAAAAAAATTTAGGACTAAATTGGCAAGTTATCAAGAATTTTGTGATCAAATTAGCCACAATACAATAAGTTTATGATTTTTTGAGTACAATTGATTGCCCTTTTTGGTTTTTTCCCCTAATTATTTCTATATAGCCCCTCTTTTGAGAAACTTCAATGCAAATTTCATCAACAGTTGTTGCCTCCAAAATCAATTGTCAAATTAATCAGCATATACGGTCACAATTTAATTGCTTCTCTTCAATGTCTCCTCTTCCTCCATATACGGTCACAATTTTTGTCTTTCTTTGTGGTGATAATACTAATTTTAGCTTTCTTTTATTAATTTGACTATGGTAGTTATATTTCATAATTTAATTAGCAATTGTTATTTCTTTGCCAACATGTCCACTCATCACTGAGCACTGGAAGTTTAGCACTCCGTTCATGAATTAAAAGCGAAAATAAGTTATTCCACTAATACGTTCTCTTTAATTTTTGCTAATTCTGATTCGAGTTTTTACTTTTCCACAAGCTACTCTTTATTTTTCGTTCCATTCATTAGTAATTCTAATTTTGTTGTTAGTAATGCTACGTTTGGGAGATTGGGAAAATGGCGGCAATGAAAAGTTGAGTCGAAAACCTTGAATATTTTAAATTTTTTGCGAGACGAAAAAAAGGAGGGAAAATTTAAATTTATACGTATATTTGTCTGATTTCATTCGCCTAAGGGGTTACCAAATAGAGCCCTACCATGCGATATCTGTAGAATGAAGAAACTTCCAATTTTCGTAAAAAAGAACAGAGAGAGTGTCCAAATTTCGGACGGAGGGTCGCCCGATCAAATTTTATGTTGTAATTTATTTTCTTAATATTATAAGCCCACCATAAAGTTATTACTATCAAATAAGTTCCCTGATTCTTCATTCTTGATCTAGAGATACTCTACTATAGGCTTGGACAAGAACTGTTTGGTATTGTTCAATTAACTAAAAATAATGTAAATCATGAAGAAAGGATAACCGGGAAGAGAGATTATGATAATTTCAAGAGGCCATACGTTAACCTCCTGCATAAGTCTACTTCAACGCACAGCTCTGCATATTTTACAGTAGATTCTCACATTTAAATTTGCAAAGATGCTAGCACTAACGTAAGTCCATATCAAGCGGCAAACATAACGTGAAATATATTCAGTACACACGGTCAACCCTAGAAGTCCGATGTTGAATCCAGTCCAGTAATGAAGGATCAGACGCAGGAACACGAATCTCCCAGACAGGTTAGACAGCTTGACGCCCAATCCTGGCTCGTCTCGGCAAGGGATTGTTTTTCTAGCCCTTGGAGTTCGGGCTCTTCAATGTTATCTTCATCTGTCGAGATCGGGTAAATACTGGCGAGTTGCTGAGCCACTTCACTCATTGGCAGCCTGTCCTCACCGCGATGGGCCAAGCACTGCACTGCAATCTCGGCAACCCTTTGTACATTCTCTACTTCATCTTCGACGGCGTCCTTGAAGAGGATTTCAGAGAGCGTCTCATCCTTCACGTGAGAGGTGAAAAGACTGAGAATATTGGTCGACTGTCCGGACTTGGTACCAGAAATCTTCTCTCCTGTGAGCAACTCCACAAGAATGACTCCAAAGCTGTATACATCACTCCGAGTTGTTAGCATACCGGTGATTAGTGATTCCGGATCAATGTAGCCCAGTGAGTCTTGTTTTTTAGCGGCTAAGACATGTTTGTACTCTGGTTTTATGAGTACCGAAGTTCCAAAGTCAGATACTTTTGCCGTTTGGTCCTGATCCAGAAGTATGTTCGCCGACTTGATGTTGCCATGAATGATTGGGGATTTCATGCTGGAGTGCATAAGATCAAGTGCATGCGCAACTTCGGCGGCTATCCTGAAGCGGTCTTCCCATGATTCTAAGACGGTCGACTCATTCGAATGGATGTGTTGGAAGAGGGTGCCATTCGGGACGTATTCATAAACCAGCAATGGTATTTCAGTCTCCAAGCACACGCCCTTGAGCTTCACCACATTTTTGCATCTTATTGTCATCAGAGTTTTAAGCTCACGCTGGAAATCCTCACTTATTTGAGACTTGGGCACATTTTTAAGCTTCTTGACCACCACCTTGGCGTTGTCCCTTACTATTATCCCTCTATGGACGGAACTGAAACTGCTATCGCTGAGCTTTCTGCTATCATCATAGTTGTTGGTTGCTTGTGCCAGCTCTGCCCTAGTAAAGATTGGAACGCCGGATTGTATCAAGTACTCTCCTCCATTTCGTCTGAAGTTCAACTTTCTGATTTTCAAATCCCAGGTGACCGAGACTGAAGCAGTAACAGTTACGCCGAAGACTGACACAGCCATTACTGCCAAAGAATATATATGCTACTAGATCAATGATTCAAGTATACAATCTTTATATGCTTAAAAAGAAATTGATTCCAAACACACAAACTATTTAATTTTTTTTCTACATAATGTCCATCTATCACTATCAATTCCGAAGGTCAGTCAATATTTCCACATACGATTATCTAATTGAACGGTGACGGGAATGGTTTTTCGTAACAGATGGGTTACGCATTATGGATGGTGTAACAATACCTATCAAAGTCCTCATTAAGAAATTTGACTCGTGTCATTATAAACTGAATAAGTAAACGAAATGATCAATTCTTGGCAAAGTCTGCTAGGACTCCTCCAAATGTCTTTCTTGATTATAAAGAAGGCGCTTTGTGATGAAACAGGAGAGTGCGAAAGCCATTATTACTTCAGCAACTCACAAGAGAAACAGGAAATTACCGAATTTAATACCATTTATTTGTCATCGATCAGACTCTTAGTCACTAAGCTCTTCCCGTGCTACTCCTTTGGCCAATGTTTTCAAAGTTTAGATTAACGAAGTTCAACCGCCCTTCCTCCTTCAACAATCTCCTTGCTCTGCCACTGCTTCAATTCCTTTTTCCTTTTTCTAGTTCAAATTTGTGCTTTTTCGCTAGGAATTTTAGGAGCTTTTTCCTCTCGAAATCTGCAGGTTTAGTTGTTCTATTTGGCTCAAGAGTTGTAATGTTTGGTTAGAGGAGGAATTTTCCATCTAGATCTGCAGGGGATCCTCCCATGAATGTAGTTTCAAAGTATGAGCCTCAGATAAACGGTAGAAAAAGGCGAGGAGGGAGGTCAAAGAAAGGCAAGAGAAAGATGTAATCGGCATCAGCCAGGGACTGAGTAGGAACTCGTGGTAGCGTGTGGCTAACTGCTTGCGTTTACCAGGGATTACACAGGCTAAGTACGCTATAATAATCCATCAAACGAAGACGTCGAACCTACTGCAAAATCAACAGTAAATTGATTTGTGGAATTACCTCCAAGAGCTATGCTCAAAGGAGAAACTTGGCAACGTTGTCTGCGATTGAACCTCTTTCCAGTGGGGCAGTAGCATCTGTAGCTCCCGGGCAAATTCTTGCACTTTCCGCGGCATGGGTATCTCTTGGGGTCCTTGCACTCGTTGATGTCTGCATCATGCAGAAGGCACATTGAATCGTCATCATGATCAATGGCAAAGACAAATTGAACGAGCCGGTGCATGGATTTTCAGTAGGGTAATGCCATCCCATTCGTGTTTGTATTATAGTATCGTGACATGTGTCCGCTCCGTCTCAAGATGTCTATTCGTTCTCTACTCTCAGTCTAGCACAAGGGAAAACGTCATAATAAAATTTCTGACGGTCTGATGCAAGCCACGGTTTTCATCAGAGGAAAATGGGAGATTGATTTGGCCGGTTTCGAAAATTTTCCACTTTCCTTCGTTTCTTTGGGATTCCTAACACCACCCTTCAGGCCGAAGATCAAAACTTTCGCAAGATCTAACAAAGACCCAAACACAATCAAGACAAACAAGAAAAGAACCGAATTTTAAGGGCAACCGAAGAGCTATGGAAGCCTCGGAAGCGATAATAGAGGATAGGCAGGACCCTACAGTGAGGTGAGTTGGAAAAGAGGCGACGGCGACGGCAGCCTTGGGCGGCTTCTTCAACGAGGAAGATCTCAACCTCAAAATGCCCAAAATGATGGTGCTGGTGGCGCCGCCGTCGAATTGGTGGTGCGTAAAGCTGTGTGGGCTGCCTGCCGACCGGCTGAAGGTGGAGGACATGGGTACATGGTGTGGCGAACATTGTCCAAAAAAATTATAGACCTATTTTACAACAGCTAATTAATTGAAAACTTTTTAATCTTGCCAACTTCATCTTGAACTTTTGAGGCAATAATCCAATCAGCTTGACTGTCATACGACGTAAAAGACTTTTGTAATATTTTTCTAGGACAAATTATGATTTTTTTCTTTTTTTCTTTTTCTTATCTCCCCCACCTTTTTTGGCCTGTGGCCGGTGACGGACATACTTACCAGGTGCGATTCTCACCTATGGCTGGTCATTAGGGCTAGTCTCGGTGATGCCTGAGGACTGATCACCGACGAAATGGAAAAGATTAAGGGGAAAAAATATAAAAATAAAAGAAAAGGAAGAAAAGGAGAGAAAAAAGTAAATGAAAAAAAAGAGAAAAATTAAAAGCATTGCAAAACCGTCAACATTAGTGTCGCTAGTCATGCTATACAAGATGATCGGAATCCATGTTAGTGACATCCAATCAAAATTAATTGGAATGACTATGTTGATAAATTGTAAAAAAAAGAAGAAGACCAAATCCAAAAATTTAAGATTGAATTGGTTATCATATAACATAATTGATTAGGTGCAAATTTACCGGATTTATTAGGCTCTATTTAGCAATGTTTTTATTTATTTATTTTTCTATTCTTTTATTCTTGGAAATAGAAAAAGAACAGAAACCTGTTTGTATACATTAGTTGGTTTTAATTCATCATAATAAAAAAGTGGCTAGAGAACATATCTATAACATAAATGAAAGTGAAAAAAAACTAGTAGTTATTCTTGAGAATAGTTTTTTGAAACAATTTTTTCCTTATTCTTTGTTTTTTCCTTCTTTCATTTTTCATCTTTTTTTCTCTAACCGATTATTAGGCCTTGGTGAAGATGGTCGACTAGTTAGGATTGGGGTTGGCAAGGTCGATCTTACCTATCTCGGGCAAGTCTTGTCGACCCTCAGTGAGGCTTGATCTCGCTAGATTTGAGTGATGTTGTTGAGGTCGGCCTTGCCTAACCATTGATGAGTTCACCTCGCCCAGCCATCGATGAGGATGGCCTCACCCAACCATTGAGGTTGAGCATCGCCATGGCTAGGTGAGGTTGAAACTTGCCAAGCCTTGACACTGCCAAGGGGTTAGCGAGGTTGACCTTGTTGACCAAAAGGGGAAGAAAATAAGAAAAAAGAAAAATAAAGAAAATTTAAAAATAGAAATATAACAAAAATTAATTTGTATTAAATGCATTTATATTCTTTTTCTATTTCAAGAATAGCAGTTAATAAACCAATTTTTTTTAACAAAATTACTTAGGGGATTGAAATTGAAAGAATCGTCTTTGAAAATGAATTATTTTTTGGTACAAAGACATTATTAGACGCACCCCTCAATGGTCAGAAGAGGAGAGGAAGAGAGAGGGAAATTTTTAATGTTTATGGACCTTTCTAAAATAGTGGAAAGCCCATCAAGCGTCACGAAAAGTACTCCAACCAACAAAACAAAAAAAATTCAGAAAAAAAAAATATGAGACCGGACAAGCCGGTCTCCAGGTTTGCAACTTCGAAATCTGTGGCTGGCAAAAAGACCGTTATTTCTTTATTTTTAATGTAAAAATAACGGGACTAATATGTGCTCAGTTTTTCTCGAGTAATCAGTTATATTAAGTGATCTATTTTTAAACGGGTCATGATTTTTTATTATAATGATAAAAAAGGCATCTTCCAAAGCAAGGATCGGACGGTTCTCGATTAAAGCAGATCCGGTGACCTATGTCGCGTAAGGTGATTCGGATCGGCGACTCGATTGCGATAATGCACGTGAGTCATATATGGAAAATTACCTGTACACCCTTGCCTGAGATTATAGGGATTCCCCTCGTACCCTTCATTGCAAACGCATTTGTAACCCGGTCCACTCCCGACGTTCAGACATTTTGTGTGGTTACCGCAGGCATAGCTCTTCCCGTCCTGTCCGGCCCTGTCGCAAGCCACGTCCGGCTCGACCGTCCAGTCCAGACGAAGGTCCGCGGCCTTGCCCATGTCGCCTAAGCTCGGGAGCGTCCAGTTGGAGCTGTTGAACGACCTCTTGTCCGCCACGAAGGCCACCCCGCAGCCGTTGGGCCGCGAGGCCGAAGCGTTTGCGTTTGCGTCGGCAAGGGCGATGCTGATTATCAGCTTCTTTAGCCCCCTCGGGATGGATGCTTGGCAGCAACCTTGACCGGAGCAAGTGGTCGGCTTGGCGGAGCTGGCGTTGTCGCCGCAGTAGGAGATGCACCCGGTCCCGAACGTCCCTTCTGCGTCGGCCACGGTGGCCATGACGTCGCAGCCGAGGACGGTGAGGTTGTTCTGGGCGTCCGATAAGCTGAACCGAGGATTTGGAGCTAGATCGATGGTCTGACTACCGCTTTCGTTTGCCACGGTGCCGCTCTGGTCGTAGCACGCGTATACTTCGGGGAGGCTGACGACCATGGTTGAGTCCCCGACCGAGATTTCGCGTATCCAAAGGCTCCCCACCAGTAATTGAATTCCCTTCCCTCCGGTGTTGGTGCAATTGAGCACAAAATCACTGGACCTCGCACAGTTGGGATCGAGCCCGAAAGGATAAGGTACGACCACGTCCCCACACCGGTGCTGGCAGTCTCCGGGCACGGCAGGAGCGCCGCCTTGTCGCAACCACCAGGCCACGGCCACCGCCAGAAGCCAATGCGCTACCTTCATTCCCGAAGTGACTCTCTAAAGCTCTCTTTCCCCACAAACTTTTGTGCTTCTGTGCCTTCGTTTGTTAAGAGTGGGGGAGTCGAGTGTGAGACATTCACACGGCAACCAGCCCATTATATACACATCGGCACATTGAAGTGAATTACAATAATGTAGCTGTAAATAAAAAAGAAACCCAGCAATAATGGAGGGCGGGAGGGGAAGTTGTGTCCATCGAACAAATTTGGAGGGACCCGATTTCATACAACGAGAAATGGACGAGTGGAATTTGAAAAGAAAAGGACGATGTGCAAAGAAATTATAAACAAAGGGTAACGTGCCCTTAGTCCATGTCGAATTGAAAAGGATGGTCACTTTGTATGAAAACGCGAATACATGAATTGTGATGTTAAGGTCTGCTAATCAAACTCCGCTCTTGTCTTATATCTGAGAAGATACGAGCCTACATAGGTACCGGGAACTTCAAAATGTATAAAGAAATTCTACTAAAACTTAATAAAAAAACTAAGTGAAATGTATAAAGAAATTTTACTAAAACTTCAAAAAAAAAAACTAAGTGACATGATGAGTTTCAATTGAACGTTCAAACAAGCGAGATCGATTCTTTAGATGTCTGGCTTGTTAGAAGCCAATAAGAAATTGGCACGTCATTTGCTAGAAATATTTTAGTAGCAAAATGGCGGCCGATATGTTTTAAAATGACGGTCACGTACCATCCACAAGTTCCGTCATAGGAGAGTAGCCGGGCGGCTTGCAAAGGTTAATCGGACTCGAGGCGACCCCAAGATGGCCCTAGAATTGTGATGAAATTTGAATAGGTGATCGGAGTTATGTTCAAGATGGCTTTACAATTCTGAACTCGTATAAAATGGTAACCACTTGCAACACGGGTCTCTACTATACACAATTCAGAGTACGCAGCGCTGCCTTGGCCTCAAAGTTTCGTTTCCTTCGACCACAAGTTCAGAATGCATATGTATAGTTAGAGGCCCATTGTCTTATAAGGCATTCCTGACCTCCCTCTATAGGCCATGTGAGACAAGAGACGTGCTCCTCCCTACGCACATCCGGGGGATCGAGGTGTGGACGCACTGTCATCCCTCCTCCCTGCGCGCCGCCGCCTGGGCCGTCACACTCTCCACTTGTTAGGAGCACAGCGTCCTCGCTATGGCCCCACATGCAGTTGAGAGTCGGCTCTGATACCACTTGTAAAGAAAAATTTGGTACGGTTAAGTTTTTGTGGCCATCAAGGGGTACAACTTATAAGATCACAAATAAATAAATCAAAATCTTTACAAGGCCGAGAAATTAAGTGGAGCTTTAGGTTTTGTTTGTTTTATGGAAAGTAATTTTTAGGAAAATATTTTCCGACGTTCGTTTCATAAAAAATAAGATACCAATAGATGAAAGACCTTCAAAAGTGAGGAAAATATTTTTTGCTTTTTAAAAAGTGAAAAATATTTTACATCTTTTTTTAAAAGTAGCTTGTGATCAGCGGCCAGTCAATTTAGAAAAAAATGAGAGAAAATAAAAAATAAAATTTTTAAACAAAATTTCTTAAGTTTCAAATGAACACCCCAAAGTTTTGTCATTTTCTAGGAAAATGACTTAAAAAATATTTTTCAAAAATATTATATTTTCTATAAAATGAATGGAGCCTCAAATCGTTTTCTATTGTACAACTTCTTAGGATGTGAGAGTTTGAGTTCAATCGGAAGATTGATATAAAGAAAATAATGAAGTTGATCTACGAGATTGGAGAGCTGAACAAACGTTTCATACTTCTAAGTATCCGAGTTGTGATCATTTCCTTTAATTTCGATTTTCCCTTGTTTCCATTGTGGCCAACTGTTTTCAAAAGAAGAAATTTAATATAAAGAACCCGGTGGGATTTTCCATCAAGAAATATGCCATCGAGTGAGTTTAATCTTTTTTGGTCTAGTACCTTTTGCTTAGCACGTGATTGGCCGATAAGAAGATATAATCTCGTTGGTCGATGGGGAGGTGGCATCACCATTATTAGAGAGAGGAGAGATTTACGGATACGGTTAACCTTGTGTTAATATAAATAGGGATGTTCTCCCATTCATTTGTATTCACCTCATAACTAATATACTTCAGAGCTTCTCTATTTAAAGGAGTTTCTCTCTCTAGAGTTTTTGTGAGCGGCTAACTTGGTAAAAAATTCGAATACTTGATCGATGACCCATGCCACCATGACACAAGCGTGACGGCCTCCATTACTTCAAAGAATACCCGAGACCTTCCACCGCATATTTCAATTCATGAATTTGACAATTGGGGTCAAATTGCGGAGATAATTACCATATTAAGGGTCCGTTCGTTTGGCGAAAAATAAAACACTTCCGGAAAAATATTTTTTAGGAAGTCATTTTCCTGGAAAATGACAACATTTTCTGGTGTTTGTTTCAAACTTCAAAATGTTTCGAAAAATATTTTGACAAATTTTTTTGGAAAATTTTCTGGTGACTAGAGGCGGCGATCAGCCGACGGCGGCGGGCGGCATGCCTTAACTTATTGCATGAATACTAATTAAGTCTCAAACTCATTAATTTTGATAAATTAGTCTTACATATTTGCATGATATTTCAATGTATTAAATCTGATTGGTTGTTGTCGGAAATTGCTAACTTGACGTTCAATCATCGTCCTATATGGCACTAAGGGTGAACATGGGTCGGGTTGGTCCAGTCCAACACCTAACTTAAGGACCAATCTGTATAGTGTCGGTTCTCAATTTTTAGGATCGAAGACTGACCTTGTTGAGCATTGACTGAGGACCGAACGGACCTTATGGATTTGGTATGGCTCCAAGATTAATCCATGACCGCTAAATTATTTTATGTAATTATTTATTACATTCTTTGATGTGAGCGAGGCCGATGGCGAGTACTAAGGCGGGCGGTGAGCGAGGGCAACAGAGAGGCGAGCGACTGCGAGGTTCTTCCTTATGTCAAATTAGGGCTCTACAAGACAAAAGGAGGAAGAGTCGAAGACTACTCTGTAGCTCTGATCTTGGCTTTGCAAGAAAAAGAAAGAAGAGAGGCTTCTTAGTAAGTTGCTTCTGAGCTTGATAGATTCATATATATATATTATGTATGATATATGTTGGGTTGGTCCGGGTTGGACCAACCCAAAATCTCGAGATCAATGACCAACCCTCAAAGTACTAGGTCATAGAATTTAGGATCATGAACCGATTCAGTTGTCTTAAAAACCAGACCAAAACCGGCCGGGTTGGGCTGGCCCAATGTTAGTCCAGGATCAACCTTGGACCATTGCTCACCCCTATGTGGCACACTGACGTGGACAATTTTACTCAAAATGATGTTCTATGTCAGAAGCCATGTTAGCAATTTTTAACGGAATTTCGCATAAAGATCTATCTTTGTATTGACAAAAATGAGATTATTTATGATTGAATTGACATCTTTACAGTGGGTTCAGAATTGAATTAAACAGTGGCCGAGAGTAGTCCTCTTGTTACGAATGCAAATGTCAATTACCAATCACATATAAAGGATCAAACTCTACATAAAGAGGACTTTAACAAAAATTATAGCGAAGTTTTCTTCCCTATACTTCACATATGTTCTTTAGTGGCCAGGTTCACCATGGCCTCCGGACATAATAACTTGAATTTTGTGGTTGAGGTGTTCTTGATGGATTTGTATTACGGAGTACAGTGTGGGAGAGAAAATGTGTTTGACATTGCCCTAAGTACAACATACGAGGTCTTGTTGATGAGTTCTTTAGAGCAACAGTTATGTATGCTTTATGGAAAAGAGTTTGATTCATAAATTTTAATCATACCTATCACAGTAAAGAACCGTGTCATAACTTACCCATACATAGTCATTTTCTATTTGATTACTTTAGTAAGAGTCATAAGGAGGACCTCTTTCTTAATATGCGAAGGATTATATCATTTTGAATCTCTAAATCATTAGTAAATACTACGTGTAGTGATTAAGATTGCTCATAAGAGAAAATCCACTTTAGGCTGTGGATATTAGTTATTATGAAATTGTTTTACATTCCATTGTATTAGACTGGCCATCACAAACCTGAAAGACATGGAACATAGTTCAAAACAAGATATGGGCTCTTTTTCCTCTGAATATAAAGAATTCAACCAGTCGGCTCAAACAAACGAGACGTATACGAGCGCGTATTTTGTCTGTATTTATATCGAGTAAAGCTTCGTATATAGAGAGGCTGACGATCTTATCTGGACGTGAGGCGTCAGCACGTGAGACGTCAGCGATATGTCGAGTCGAAATTTAACGTCGGGTCACCTGATTAATAATTCAAGATTCTAAAGCAAAATGATTTGCCCAAAGACGAAAGTTGTCAAAAAATTATTGTTGTTCTGATCGTCTTGAGTCCTCTTTCGGGGCGGTCATTTTCTATATTATCCATTGCGGCCCCCCACCATCGAGACCGAGCAAAACTCAAAAACGTGTCTCACGACAGACGTCGAGCATGGAATAAGTTCGGCGGATCTCGAACGTTCGTTTACGTGCGGCTCCACGTGGGACGAACGCCATCTGACGGATGAAATTCACCGGGATGCCGCCCGCTCGGTTCATGCAAGTGTGGCCCCGGATCCGCACCGAAGCCTACCTGGGCCCAACCCACGGTGACCGGATGGGGTGTCGTACGGGGGCGACGGCGACATGGGAAGGACACGACAAAGCGCGCGAGAGTGAGAAAAACTTAAACTCATTTAATTATATATTTTGACACTATAATATTTTGGATCGGATTTGGTTGACTTTGATTTTAATCTCTATAAAAATCAAGATAATTATATAGATATATTAGAATCATTGAAAAATCACAATTTTGCGACAATCTCGAGAATTTTCTGATGATATGTACAAGTACTTGGTTAAATGAGATGACCATCGAAAGAGCATTTGTAATAGCAGTTCCAAACCATGGAGAAATAATTGAATAAGGGGCTTGCTTTGTGGTTCTTAAAGTACAGTTAAATACGTCATTAATTAATAGAAAGATCGATAGTCTAGTCATAGTAGGGAGCAAAGCATTACTTCCTTGTTATTATTATATTATAGGATCCAAAGGGTGATCTCTCCTAACCCTTAATCACCAAACTCGATTCTTCACCGGCAAATTTTTTCCATAAACTTAGTGGGGGTGAGCAAGTTGAACTGACTAAATTGGGAATCGTCCGGACTGGTCCGGATTGGCGTATTTAGTTCGGTTCTCAAAAGTGTCTGTTTGATCTCCGATTCCCAAAAATGGAACTGATATCTGCGCGGTCCAGTTCTCGGTTCCTAAAAGGGCCGGACCGGACCGGACCGGATCGATTATTAAAAAAATAAAGATATAAAAAAGCAAAAATAACTCAATTTAAAATTTTGAAATTTTAATCCTTACATAACTTTACTAAAGAAATAAAAAAGTAAAGAAATTCAACTCTTTTTTCAAAGAATTTTCACGGTTTTATTGGACCGCCTAGACGTTGAGTCGCTCTGTCGGTAATTTGAGGTCATAAAACAAAATGACTCCACTAAGATAGAAAGTTAACACCGAATCATTTCCATCATAGGGTCCTTTCGAGCCGCCTTTGTTTTATACCAGATGCGAAGTCCATTACACTTCTCTATCATGACCAAACTGAAGTAACAAGTGTCACGATTCGAGAAATAAACATAGAAAAGTAACTTGGATTAATGCATGGAACGACCTTCACGTTTTTAATCATGCTGGCTTCGGACCCAGTGGGCCCGGCCCAAGACCCAAGGACGAAGAGAGAAATTGGTAGCATGCTCGCACGTAAATGAGCCTAGCCGATCATCGACAATGATTTATGCGGGCCCCATATGAGACTGGCCTCATCTAACGGTTGAAAATCAACGGGATCTCGTGTGCCCGGTACATGCGAGCTTGGCCTGGATCCGCACTAAAACCGGCCGGCCCCAACGCCTGGTGACAAACGGGGAAAGGCGTGGTGACGGCGACACGAGGCTCGTGAGGCTCGCCTCGCGCAAGGAGACTTCCAAGTCGTCGCGAAGTCTTTCCACAGAGCGAGACAGAATGGCTGACAGAAGAGACGCCGTGGGGTTCTCCGGCGGCTCCATGCGGAGGGATGACCCTCCGTCAATGACGAAACGTGCATTACCCAAATTGAGGACGTCTGGCGATGCACCCGCTCGATGGCCGTCGAGCAGCAGAGGTTCCCCGTGCACACCAGAAAAAGAAAAAAGATAGATCAATTGTTAGTTATTATCGAGAAGTGATAGACCTATCCAAGATGAACAACTTAGCTTCCAGCACAACGTGTTTGCCACCAACCCGGCTGGCTAGTACATCGGCCTTACCCGCGCCCTCTAAGTTGACCACCCTTAGAAGGGGGGGGGGTAGGCAAACAGGAAACTGATCAAGAACCCGATCATTTGACTGACTAATCCATTCATAGTCCATTCTTACTTGATCCAATTAGAAGTTCGAACCGCGTAAGCGAAGCTAGGAAAGGGGCTGCTGCATTGCAACACGGCTAAAATATTTCAAGAATTGCCTATAGTTGATCCATACTCTTCATCCTTTTGTTCTCTTTTCCATATCAATATGATAGTCCTTGTGAATAGATTTTATCGGGATTTGGAAATTCTCACCGTTCGCATAATATTTTGTGTCAGCTCATGTCACTAGCTACTTTTGATGCTGCTGTCATGACTTCTCCCCAAAAGCTTATCTATGGGGAAAAGGAAAA
Organism: Melaleuca quinquenervia; assembly: GCA_030064385.1. Classification (NCBI taxonomy): domain Eukaryota; kingdom Viridiplantae; phylum Streptophyta; class Magnoliopsida; order Myrtales; family Myrtaceae; genus Melaleuca; species Melaleuca quinquenervia. The sequence goes on along the minus strand of CM057723.1, from coordinate 19,213,482 downwards.
GTGAATGACTGTGCAACAGTAATTGCTTGCTCGAATGCGCTGGGTAGACCAAAAACCTTATTCATGGTCTCGCATGTTCGCCATGGTGGTGGCTCCCTTCCTTCATCATTCTCATTCTGCTGCCTTCACACTGTTGGGGAAAAAGTGAGAAATAATGCGGAAGCGAACTTCTTTTTCCTTCTTTGCTTGATCAATATGGGCAAAAGAAAATAAAGATATGTAGAATATGAGATAACAAAGTTTTACATGGAAAACTCCTTAAAAAATTAAAGGAAAAAAGCATGAAGATCTTCCACTATATTAGCAAGATTACAATAATATGTCTTCATCAAGATTGGTGGATCTTCGTATCGTATGATGGTATACAAATAAATATAAGAGAAAAATCGCTTTCTCACTTTCACACAAAGGTGGATATCTTCTTTCGTATTGTCATGTTCTCGTATCTTCAATGCATTGCTTCATCCTTCGATTGTAGAGGGCCATGAAATGACTCTTCCATGCTCTAAAGTCTTCACCATAAATGAGGTGGTTGTTAATTAACTTTGCTTAGCCACGAGAATTCTCTTTCTTATGTGAGGTTGTTGCAATGGGATTATGAGGGTCATCAAAGCATTAGTTCTCCCAACTAATTAAGGAGAACCCCAACAACTCTCCCCCTTCGACTTAATTAGAGGGGACAATTACCACATCGGCACCTTTGCAACACTCATCGAACTTCTTCGATGGAATAACCTTGATCATCATGTCAAACTAGTTCTAATTGGTGTGAACCTTATCAAGCTATAGACGTTTCTTTTTTTTATGATATCTTGAATCCAATGATATCGAATATCGACATGTTTTGATCGAAATTGATAGGCGGAATTATTCGACAAGTGTGTGGCGAACACCATATTCTTCAGCTCGTCTGAAGAACCCTATTCATGGCCTCGCATGTCCGCCACGGTGGTGGCGCCCTTCCTTTATCATTCTGACTCTACTGCCTTCACACACTCTGAGAGAGAGAGAGAGAGAGAGAGAGAGAGAGAGAGAGAGAGAGAGACCCTCGGGAGGGGGGGGGGGGGGGGGGGAGGTGGAAGAGGGAGGGAGGGAAATTTGTCTCCATGGATGATGGACAAAAGTAAAAGGTCCCGCAATCCACAGTGTGCCAGGGTCATGTCCACCCAGTAGCTGCAGTAGCGAGACTGAATTATATATTTCTACCATTCATTTGAGGAAAAAGGGACCTGTCGGATCCAATTTTTGTACTGTAGATGTGGCTGTAGTTCTTACGATTAAATTTTGAGAATTTTCAAATCTTCGCCGTCGATTAAAATTTGGTGTGCATCTTTATGTCATCAAACCTTGATGTTGTCTATCAAGTTTCAGTAAAATTTGTGTAATTTTAGTTTCGCTTAAAGTGAAATCATCTATTTTCTTATGTTCATATGATATTTACTATCCAGAGCCATAAAAGAATCTGTCTCATCTCATAAAAAAAATTAAAAAACAACTTTGGATAGATAGTTATTTGTGCAATTTTTGTATAACAGTTCCTCAATGTTTGCCAGTCCTCCTAAACTAACCTACGGGATTTTGGGTGTCATCACAAGATGATGAAGTACCATGATCACGGCACCCAAAAAAAGATAACATGTTTTTGGCAATACCGTGGACATGCGTTCCTCTGTTTATGTCAATGAGCACTTGCCAAGTAATTTCTATAAAGTTTAACTTGTCAGAAATCTTAGAGAACTGAAAATGACTGAATTAAGGTAATTATGTGCATGTCTATACTTTCAAAAGATTAATGATTATGTCTGCAGAAAATTATATTTTTCACCTTGGGGATTACTTGTTTTCTAAAAGAAGTCGCTTTTTACAGCTTGAATTACGGATATGATGACATTCGAGTGTTTAGAAAAAGTAACCCTTTTCTATGAATAATAGAAAATTTCATATCCCCACCGTGTAGACTCGACATGCACCCATAACCAGATTTACAGCCACATGAAGATGCATTAAAATCATCAAAAGAAAATTAAACTTGCAATGATTTCGAGATTTTTCTACTCAAAAGTACATATACCATCTTTTCATAAAAAAGTCATAAACTTTTTACAACTTTACCGATTCAGTTTTAAAGTTTTTTTTAATCAATTTAGTCTTAAGCCTTTTGAAATCTTGTCTATTCAGTCCTAAACCTTGAAATTTCCAAGATTGAATTGGCAAAAAAAAAAAAGTTAGGTCTGAATCGGCAAAGTTGCAAAATATTTAGGACGGAAATGGCAAAGTGCAATCATGTCCTAAAACTTCCAAAAATCACAATCAAGTCCTAAAACTTGTTGTGAAAGTGTAACAAAATCCTACAACTTTAAATAAAGTGTAATCTAGTCCTAAATTTTTTGAAAAGTGCAATAAAAGAAATGAACAAATCGAACATGTACAAAAAAAAAATCAATGATCAAATTGAATAAATTAATAGTTGGGCGACTCATAGACCGCGTTGAACAAATTCAAATTCCAGAGACCATATTGCACATTGGATCAAAGTTCACGAATTATTCATATAATTATCCTTTCTAACAACAAGAGAAGATGCCAGAAAAAAAAGCATACAGAAGAACGTGGTAGGGTTCCTTGCGAGTTGCCCGGAGGATGGCATTTCTCGATGACGAAATGTGTATTACGCGAGGTGGGGACGTCACGGGGGAGAGACAACAGAAAGATGCCTTTGCTTGGTTTGGTCCGAGCGACGATCATTGGTTAGATTGTAGAATTTCTGTTGCCATGGAGGATCGACTGGGATCTAAATCTGTAAACTATTTTGTGCGCTCTCTCTCTCCCCATCCTTTTACTACTTTAGTTTTGATTGAAATGATATCGTTTCAAAATTGATTATTTAATTTGCTATAATAATCTCGAAAAACTTGACACGGAGTCCAAAATACGTAATTATATTTTTTTTAAATAAACTGTACAAGGTATTTAAACTATTGAATTAATATAAATGTCACTGATGCATGCAATCCATCTGTTCATTTGTATTTGATAAAAGCTCCATCCATGACATGGCCGACGATATCATTTTGAGAGTGAGACGTCATGATAAAATCTGTCTATCTGCAGTAAATGTTCATTCGGTTAGTTAGTAAATTTAAGGTCGTATAATGGAATGATTTGATTAAGGGGAAATTCATCACCAAATTATTTCGATCATAGAGTTATTATGTGAAATGAACATTTTGATGTTAGATGCGAAGTCCATTACGCCCCCCTTTCTTGACTTAACTACATGCGTTACACAACGAGAGCTAAATAAACGAAAGTACCTTGGTTGATGCTTGGGGGAAAGACCTCAACTTTTTTTGGCACTGGCTTCGGACTCGGCTGGCCTGGCCCTGGACCCAAGGAAGAAGAAGATCAAGTCGTCTCGAAGTCCTTCCAGGAACAGGACATATAATGCCAGAGAAAAAAGGACGCCAGAGGAGACGTTGTGAGGTTTCTCTGTGATCCATCCGTAGGGATAACCTATTCTGAATGACGAAATGTGGATTACGCGAATTGAGGACGTCACTTGGGAGACTTCAAGATCACGAAACGTGTACTAAGCTAGCAGCCATGGAGGACCAGTACATGACTTACACGAAGTGTTTCTCGGTCTTCTTAGGGACTAAAGAGCCAAGTCCATGTTACATAGCAAGTCTATACTAATGCTTATTACTTTCAAGCTATCTCGTGTTGATTTATATGGTTGTTAACATAGCATTGTCTACACCACTCCATAGTCAAAATCACCTTTTTGTGAACTCGAATCTAACGTCAACATATCAAAACTTTTACTAAGAGAACCATGAAACTAAGGATGACAATGTTTTGTAAGTTTAGGCTACATATTTCTAATATGTATCTTATAAATTAAAATAATCATTTTTTTTCAATTATCTTAGAGAGAGAATTTGTAGTATTTTGTTCTTAATATTTTTTAATTAGTACTAAACTATGATGTTTCACTTCCATGCAACGAAAGAGCGCTCCTTTTCTTTCTTTCTGTATTTTGAAGGGAAAAGGGTCCACCAGCGCCACACAAATGGGCTCATGTCATTGAAGAATCCGAGACATTGGGAAAGAAGGGATGCAAAACACAAAATGGCACCAGCAAAGGTCCATAAACTAAGCCTCAGTGCATCGGCCCATGAGATCATCAATCTCATGTCATCAAGCGAAATCGCAAGTCCAAAGTTGGGTTATAGACACAAAAGAAAAACAAGAAAGAAACTTTTACTTATGTCGTAAATGGTAATCAAAGTTCTTCCGGTGTGTTCTCTGGGATCCGTCCGGAGGGACGCCTTTCTCAATGACGAAACGTGCATCACGCGAGTTGAGGACGTCGGGCGGGAGAGATGATTGAAAGATGCACTTGCTCGATTTGGTCCGAGCGACGGACCATTCTCGACAGCCATCGAGCTCCATGAGGGTTTCTGTTTACATGAAAAAATAACAAAATTTTAATTATCATCGACATGTGATAAAGTTGGTGTGAGAAGAGTTGATCATTTATGAACATAATTATTGATAATCTGAAGAAAAATGATGACTTGATTTGGCCCGAGCGACTCGACCATACTTTATAGACACGGAGGACTAGTAGGTTACAGGCGTTCCGCAAAGTGTGTTTCTTAGCCCTCTTAGACTTGACCTAGGGGATTTTGTCAATGATCTGTCGGTGTCACATCTTAGTATTTTCACTTCAATAATTTCTTGTCACGTAAGATCACTATTAATCAAATTCTCCTAATTCTAATGATTTAAAGTTTGGATCCTGAAAAACTAAAATGTTGGATACATATTTATGAGTAATCATGTCAGAGCTGGAAGATGTGTTATTTTCTCAGTATTGAATCAGTTTGTCTTTCCCATGCTCACTCCCATTTAACATCAAAACTGAAATTGGATCTAATGAACTGTGAGTAAAGAGAAAGTAAATTAAGTTAAATGTTATTTTTTGTTGCCATCATATCAAATTAAGATAAAGTTACAGAAAATCAAAAATGAGTAAAATCCGGCATATTATTGTCTTCTCGGCCCACAATTTTTACCTTCTACTTGCCATAAAAAGTGAATTGGGATTAGATTAAGAAAAAGAAGACTATGAATAGATTTATCGGATAATGACACAAGTAATCTATGAATTGTGGTTCGATGTGCAATGTGATCTATAAAATTTTAATTTGTTCATTGTAGTTCTAGAACTTTAACTCAAAGTGTAATGTAGTTCATGAACTTTTATTTTGTTTAATATGACCAATATACATTTGATACATGTTCAAATTAGCCATTGCAATATATGAATCCTCCCCTTAATCTACATTTAGGGATAACAATGAATATCTTCATATAATTTAGGGACTAATTTGAATATTTAATAGCCACATTGTACTTTGCGTTAAAATTCAGGGATAACATTGAACAAATTGAAAGTTCAATTGGAATAAAGTTTAGAAACCATTTGTGTCATTTTTTGTAGAAATTTTTTCTCACCTATTATTACAATACGTAAGGAATTAAAGAAAGAAAAAGAACAGAGATAAAGAGGAAGAGAGATTACGATAATGTCATAATGGCCATATAGCAGCCTCCTTCAAGTCTACTTCAACGCACCGCCTTTACATACATTATATTAGATTGTGACACTTTGTACAAATGCTTGCAAAAATATCTAGTCCAAAGCAAATGGCAAACATAGTATGTATTCAGATTACACATTCAACCCTAGAAATCCTCGTGGACAATTTATAGACGTGTTACTATAGTAACAAAGGCATCTGATGCCCGAACATGCTAAATCCATTCCCAGATCAGAAAAGAGAGCCTGACGTCCCATGTTCGCCCGTCCACTTTGCTAAATCCATTCCCATGTTTGCTAAATCCTCGCAAGTAACTGAAGTCGCATGGGAGTAGAGGTTTTCTTCGTCCACTTTGCATTCGGTTGCTTCATTGTTTTCATCAACCGTCGAGCTGTAGAGCTCATGGTTAATCCTCACGAGTTGCTCAGCCACTTCCCTCATTGCTGGCCTCTTCGCGCTGCTTTGATCCAAGCACTTCACTGCAATCTCAGCAACCATTCCTACCTTCTCCATCTCATCTTTACTAGCGGCCTCGAAGTTTATAACATCAGAGAGTCTCTTATCCGTCCCGGAAGAGATGAAATAATGGATAATATTGATTGACTCTCCGGATATAGGAACAAAACTTGTCGGCTTCTTTCCTGTGAGCAACTCCACGAGGACAGCTCCAAAGCTGTATACATCACTCTTAATTGTTAACATACTGGTGGTTAAATATTCCGGATCGATGTAGCCCAATGTGCCTTGAATTTCAGTGGCTCCTCTGCAATTATGCTCTGGCGATACGAGCACCGAAGTTCCAAAATCAGACACTTTTACTGAATAATTTCGATCCAGAAGTATGTTCGCCGACTTGAAGTAACCGTGAATGATTGGGGGTTCCGCACATAAGTGCATATACTCGAGCGCAAGAGCAGCTTCGGCAGCTATTCTGAGCCGGTTTTTCCACGATCTTAAGAAGGTCGACGCATTCTGATGGATGTGCTGGAAGAGGTTACCATTCGAAATGTATTCATAAACCAGCAAGGGTATTTTAGTCTCCAAACATATGCCATGGAGCTTCACCACATTTTTGTGGTTCATCTGCATCACAGTTTCAAGTTCTTGATGGAAATCCCCCTGTACCAGAGACTTGTGCACATCTTTAGGCTTCTTGACCGCCACGTCAGTGTCCCCCGCTACTCTTCCTCTATAGACGGAACCGAAACCGCCCTCGCCGAGCTTGTTGCTGTCATCGTAGTTGTTTGTTGCTTTTGCCAGCTCTGCCTCCGTAAAGATCTTGACTCTCTGGCGTTTCAAGAGCTCTCCTCCATTTCGCCTGAAGTTTTTCTGTTTCATTCTCCGTTTCCTTCTCCTCCTCCATGTGTGAACAAGGAGTAAAGCAACAGAAGTGATGCCGAAGAAGGACAGAACAATCACTGCCGAAGAAAATATGTTTTTAGATAAATGATTCAAGCGTGTAATCCTAATGCGGTCCACATAGATCATAAATGAAATTAATTTCAAACGGACTACCCATTTAATCTTCTATTGCATAGTCCGCATCCATCATCATTTATTCGGAAGGTTGATCTATATTTCAACATATAAGTTGCAAACATAGATATCATTCTAAACAATATTTAGGTAAATTTGCATGTAAGTAATGTGCATACCGTATGACTCGCCAATCAAAAGCACGACTAAAGGAAATTTTTTCTAGATAGAGATGAAAGAAAATATGCCATTTTCATCTACAAATTAATTATCTCTTTCAAACTAGTTTTAAAGGACTTTCCAAGCTTTCATCTTCTATACAAACAAGACTTTTAAGGAAGTGATTGTTCTTATGGTATCATCATCATCATTATTATTTCATATCTTGAGAGCATACATTGCAAATCAAACAAAAGAAATAAATTTCCTTACAAACTATGCACGGAACATATTAGTCTGGCGGCGCAACCCAAATGCTAGCCCCACCCAGCCTCGCTTTTGGTTGTTAGGTATGCATCCATTCTATTTTACAGTTATTATCATCCAAAATTTTAATTTAAATATATATGTTTCAGTTCAATAATTTTGAAATGCAAGATGGACAGTAAAATATATGTTTATAGCTTGGAAAAAGCTAATACATCCATAGCGAAATCTCAATTAAAATATGAATTATCATATTGTTCTCTGTAAAGTGTAATCTGAAACTACACAAACAGTGTCCCAAGATCTGCTGCTTGTCCCATAGCTTCCTTCTGTTTGCTCCAAAAAATGCTGTTTGTCTGTTTCTACTAGTTTTACTTTCTTTCTCTATTTTCTATTTCTCTGCTTTAGTAGATAATTAATGGAATAATTTTTGAATTCATGGGAGGATGCCTAAAGTGAACATTTTTTTTACCCAATTCGAAACTTAAATATGACCTACAATTCCGAATAATATTTAGGCACCGTTTATTTAGTGAAAAATGAATAATTTTGAAAAATATTTTTAAAATTTATCGTTTCTATCGTTTATAAAAATGGATAAACAAAAAAAAAATACTTTTAACATTAACCTAAAACATGTAAGACATCTGCCCGAGAGGGGCTCGACCACTTTGTGATTTGTTCTTCAAATCACGTTTAACGGTCATTTATGTACCTTTGGTCATAAAACAGAAAATTCTAGATGGAGGTTGGACCTTCTGGCCTTTAAGCCAAAAGGTGTTGGGGTGTTTCTTAAGTAAAATAAAAAAGAAGTGAGGTGTGTGCAGTGAATATTCGATCAAAAGAAAGAAAGAGGGAGGCCGTGGGTCTCACGGTGAATACCATTTTTGGCAATAGAAGAGAATGATCAATTCTTGGCAAAGTCTTCTAGGACTCCTCCAAATGTCTTTCTTGATTATAACGAAGGCCCTTTGTGATGAAACAGAAGAGAATGCGAAAGCCATTATTAATTCAGTAACTCACAAGAGAAACAGGAAATTCCCGAATTTAACACCATTTTTCTGTCATCGATCAGATTGGGAGTCACTAAGCTCTTCTCTTGCTACTCCTTTGGCCAATGTTTTCAAAGTTTAGATTAACGAAGCTTAGCCGTCCTTCCTCCTTCAACAATCTCCTTGCTCTGCCACTGCTTCAAGTCCTTGCTCCTGTTTCCTTTCTCCTTTTTCTAGTTCAAATTCGTGCTCACTTTCGCTAGGAATTTTAGGAGCTTTTTCCTCTAGAAATCTGCAGGTTTAGTTGTTCTATTTGGCTCAAGAGTTGTAATGTTTGGTTAGAGGAGGACTTTTCGATCTAGATCTGCAGGGTATCCTCCCACAAATGTAGTTTCCAAGTATGAGCCTCAGATAAACGGTAGAAGAAGGCCAGGAGGGAGGTCAAGCCAAGATAAAGATGTAATCAGCGTTAGCCGGGGACTCAGTAGGAACTCGTGGTAGCATGTGGCTAACTGCTTGTGTTTACCAGGGATTACACAGGCTAAGTACGCTACAATAATCCATCAAACGAAGACGTCGAACCTACCGCAAAATCAACAGTAAATTGATTTGTAGAATTACCTCCAAGAGCTATGCTCAAAGGAGAAACTTGGCAACGGTTTCTGCGATTGAACCTCTTCCCAAGGGGGCAGTAGCATCTGTAGCTCCCGGGCAAATTCTTGCACTTTCCGCGGCATGGGTATCTCTTGGGGTCCTTGCACTCGTTGATGTCTGCATTATGCAGAAGGCACATTGAATCGTCATCATGATCAACGGCAAAGACAAATTGAACGAGCCGGTGCATGGATTTTCAGTAGGGCAATGCCATCCCATTCAGGTTCCTATTATAGTGCCGTGATATGTGTCCGCTCTGTCTTAAGATGTCTCTTCGTTCTCTACTCTCAGTCTAGCACAAGGGAAACGTCCTACTAAAATTTCTGACGGTCTGATGCAAGGAAAACGGGAGATTGATTTGGCCGCTTTCGAAAATTCTTCACTTTCCTTCGTTTCTTTGGGATTTTTCTAGCACCACCACAGGCCGAAGATCAAAACTTTCGCAAGATCTAACAAAGACCCAAACAAAATCAAGACAAACAAGAAAAGAACCGAATTTTAAGGGCAATATTCCAATCAATGTCGAGTGTCATACAACGTGAAAGACTTTTGTAATATTTTTTAAAGTTTTTTCTTTTCTTTTTTTCTTTTCTTATCATCCTCCCCCATTTTGGCCTGTGGCCGGCAACGGTCATGTTTGCTTACCGGGTGCGATTCTCACCTATGGCTGGTCATTGGGGCTAGTCTCGGTGATGCCTGATGACCAGTCACGGGGGAAAAGGAAAAAGATTAAGGGGAAAATTTTAAAAATAAAGAGAAGAAAGAAAAGGAGAGGAATAAAGAAAACGAAAAGAAGAAAAGAAATCAAAAGATTGCAAAACCGTCAACAATAGTGTCGCTGGCTAATCTACACAAGATGGTCGATATCCATATCAGCGATATTCGATCAAAATTAATTGGAATGACCGTATTGATAAATGGTCAAAAAAAGAAGTTTATGACTAAATTGACAAAATAAAAAAACTTAAGAGTATTATTGTATAATAGAACTGAATTGGTGCAAATTTAAGAGATTTATTAAGGGTATGCTTAGTAAGATTTTTACTTTTCTATTCTTTTGTTCCAAGGAATATAAAAAGTACAGAAATTTGTTTATATATATCAGTTGATTTTTAATTCACTGGAATAGAAAAGTGGCTAGAGAACATATCTATAACATAAATCAAAGTAAAAAAAAATTAGTTATTCTCGAGCACAATTTTTTTTCCTTATCCTCAGTTTTCTCCTTCTTCCTTTTTCTTTTCCTCTCTAATCAATCATTGGGCCATGGTGAAGATGGCCAACTAGCTAGGATAGGGGCAAGGTCGATCTTGTTGACCTCGGGCAAGCCTTGTCTTCCCTTAGTGAGGCTTGATCTCGCTAGATCTAAGCGATGTTGTTGAGGTTAGCCTCGTCTAGCCATTGATGAGTTCAGCCTTGCCTAGCAATTGGGGAGGTTGACCTCACCTAGCCATTGAGGTTAAGCCTTGCTTGACCTCGACTTTGCTAGGGGTCAGCAAGGTTGACCTCGTCGGCCAAAGGAGGAAGAAAAAAAGAAATAAGGAAAAAAAAGAAAATAAAAAACGTAAAAAATAGAAAATATAGCAAAAATTAGTTTTGTATTAAACGCACTCCTATTCTTTTTATATTTCAAGAATATCAGTTAATAAATGAGATTTTTTTGCAAATATATTTATTTAGGGAATTGAAATCGAAAGAATCATTAAATTATTTTTAGGAATAGAAATGTTATTAAACACGTCCTTAGCCATTAGAGGAAGAAAGGAGGAAATTTTTAATGTGTTTATGGACCTTTCTAAAATAGTTTGAAAACCCATCAAGCCGGTTAGGAGGAAAGTACTCCAACCAACAAAACAAAATTCAGACAAAATATGAGACCGGACAAGCAGGTCTCCAGGTTTTCGACTTGGAAATCTGTGTCGGGCAAAATAGACTGTTACTTCTTTTTCTTTTTCAATAAGAGCAACGGGACTAATATGTGCTCGTTTCAGATTTCTCTCGAGTAATCGGTTATCCACGCGATATACTCGAGCGCGCGACGATGCACGAGGGGTCATATATGGAAAATCACCTGTACAGCCTTGGACGCGATTATAGGGATTCCCCTCGTACCCTTCATTGCAAACGCATTTGTAAAAATAACGGGACTAATATGTGCTCAGTTTTTCTCGAGTAATCAGTTATATTAAGTGATCTGTTTTTAAACACGTCATGATTTTTTATTATAATGATAAAAAAAGCATCTTCCAAAGCAAGGATCGGACGGTTCTCGATTAAAGTAGATCCGGTGACCTATGTCGCGTAAGGTGATTCGGATCCGCGACTCGATAATGATAATGCACGTGAGTCATATATGGAAAATTACCTGTACACCCTTGCCTGAGATTATAGGGATTCCCCTCGTACCCTTCATTGCAAACGCATTTGTAACCCGGTCCACTCCCGACGTTCAGACATTTCGTGTGGTTACCGCAGGCATAGGTCTTCCCGTCCTGTCCGGCCCTGTCGCAAGCCACGTCTGGCTCGACCGTCCAGTCCAGACGAAGGTCCGCGCCCTTGCCCACGTCGCCGAAGCTCGGGAGCGTCCAGTTGGAGCTGTTGAACAACCTCTTGTCCGCCACGAAGGCCACCCCGCAGCCGTTGGGCCGCGAGGCCGAAGCGTTTGCGTTTGCGTCGGCAAGGGCGATGCTGATTTTCAGCTTCTTTAGCCCCCTCGGGATGGATGCTTGGCAGCAACCTTGACCGGAGCAAGTGGTCAGCTTGGCGGAGCTGGGGTTGTTGCCGCAGTAGGAGATGCACCCGGTCCCGAACGTCCCTTCTGCGTCGGCCACGGTGGCCATGACGTCGCAGCCGAGGACGGTGAGGTTGTTCTGGGCGGACAAGCTGAACCGAGGATTTGGAGCTAGATCGATGGTCTGACTACCGCTTTCGTTTGCTACGGTGCCGCTCTGGTCGTAGCACTCGTATACTTCGGGGAGGCTGACGACCATGGTTGAGTCCCCAACCGAGATTTCGCGTATCCAAAGGCTCCCCACCAGTAATTGAATTCCCTTCCCTTCGGTGTTGGTGCAACTGAGCACAAAATCACTGGACCTCGCACAGTTGGGATCGAGCCCGAAAGGATAAGGTACGACCACGTCCCCACACCGGTGCTGGCAGTCTCGGGGCACGGCAGGAGCGCCGCCTTGTCGCAACCACCAGGCCACAGCCACCGCCAGAAGCCAATGCGCTACCTTCATTTCCAAAGTGACTCTCTAAAGCTCCCTTCCCCACAAATTCTTGTGCTTCTGTGTCTTCGTTCGTTAAAAGTGGGGGAAGTCCAGTGTGAGACGTTCACACAAAAACCGGCCCAATATATACACATTGGCAATTGAAGTACAGTACAATAATGTAGCTGTCCCAAAAAAAAAAAAAAGGCACAATAATGGAGGGCGGGAGGGCAAATTGTGTCAATAGAACACATTTGGAGGGGCCCGATTTCATATATCAAGAAATGGACGACAGAATTTGAAAAGAAAGGACCGATATGCAAAGATTTATAAACAAAGTGTAATGTGCCCATGGTCCATGTAGAAGTGAAAAGGATGGTCGCTTTTTATGAAAACGAATACATGATTGTGCTGTTGAGGGCTGCTAATCAAACGTCGCTCTTATCTTGTATCTGAGAAGATACCGGCCTATGTAGTAATCCGAAACTTCAAATGTATACAGAAATTCTACTAAAACTTATTTTATCTTTTAGAAAACTAAGTGATATGATGAGTTTCAATTGAACGTTCAGACAAGTAAGGTCGGTTCTTTTGATGTCTGGCTTGTTAGAAGCCAATAAGAAATTGCCACGTCATTTGCTATGAATATTTTAGAGCGCTGTTAGCAAAATGGTGGCCTTTATGTTTTAAATCGACGGTCATTTATCAATTTCCGCTATAGGGGAATGGCCGGGTGGCTTGCAAGGTTAATCGAACTCGATGCGACACCAAGATGGCCCTAGAACTGTGATGAGATTTGAATAGGCTATAGTGGAGTTATGTTTAAGATGGCCTTGCAATTCCAAACTCATACAAAAAGGAAAGTAGCGAAGAAACAGTTCATTTTTGTGATAAAATGAAAACTTTACAATGCCAAGAAATTAAATGGAGCTTTGAACCATATTCACTGTACAGTTTCTCAGGATGTGAGAGTTTCAGTTCAATCGGAAGATTGATACTAGAGAAAATAATGAAGTTGATCTATGAGATTGGAGAGCTGAACAAACGTTTCATACTTCTACGTATCCAAGTTTCATATTTGAAGTTGTGATTATTTACAAACTGTTCAAGAGCTAGTGCTGCTTTCCTGATGAGGCTATGACAGGCCCAAACCAGTTGTTGGGCTGAAAGGGTTTTGTGAGTCCCATTATGAAGGAGTTCCTCAAGTGAGGGGGCAAGATTAGGTAGGGAAGACCGTGATGTTCTTGCATCGATGGTGCTCGGGGCTTGACTTGGACGAGTTGCTCCTATCGACATGGGTGGTTTGTACGAAATGAGTGGGGTTCCTCTGGAACTCTACAATGCTTGGGGACTTAAAAGCTTAGTTTAATGGAAATGGTGGGAAAATTCATAGCTTTTCATAATCAAACTAGGCTAGACATGACATGATCCGGTACAAAGTTGTTATTCATCGTATTGTTCCTTATAACAACTATAGGAAGATGGCTGGCCTAGAGGCCTCGACCCTCCCAGGCGTCACACGGACCTTTGTGGCCGAGGAATCTGTAGGTTCGTGACATAGCATCCTTGTTGTTTTTGGCTTCTCGAGCCACATTGGTCACATGTTTGAAATTGCCCAAGTGTTTCTTGACCTTAAGAAGTCTTGGTCTGTCTCTTGCGTAGGTCCAACTTTGCCCTCACATATGATTATCTCGATTGTACTCTCATTATAGCTGCGAGTCGATAGTGATGAGCTTGCCCAAAGTAGGAGTAGCTCCAATGAAACATCACGTTCCATGTGTGAAATTTTTATGGCAGTTCTCTGAGTTAGTTACCGATACCAATTGCCTTTTTATACCATGTCACTTAACCTGTTGGATAACATTTTCATAGTAACGCTATTGTGATGTACAGTAAGAATTTATTTACCCAAGTATTGATGTGGTGAAGATACATAATTGTAAGATGAGTAATGCTATACTGGAAAAAAAGGTAGAGTAATCATAGCATATACGACTAGTGTGAGCAAAATTTTACCCAACTGGTTCATACGCCATGGACTTGAAAGAATGCATAGTTATATCAAATCAGGAATTGACGAGGCTGCTTATGCGAAATTTCTTTTATATGAATGGTGCATGATCTGTTTTTCTATAAAGATATATTGAATTATACTTGCTAGATGTTGTGGTATGTAATTGCTAAATAATCAAGTGAAGGTACACTTTCTCTTAGGTCTCATGCTTTCGGTAATTAATGGTGACGTATTTTGATGATAACAAAACCAAGTCGATTATATCAAGAAGGTCAAACACCTTCAGAAGGTCGAGAATTCTCAGAAGGTCTGTAACGGCAGAAGATCGAGTAATCTCAAAAGATTCTTGACTGAGATTTGATCTTGATTAGTCAGTGCTTCACATCAATGGTTACGTTGGAAGACATTGATCTGATTGAGAATCAAATCTTATTTGGTTCTATTTATAGAATCTTTCGGTTATGCTCTTACTAGATCTATATTTGGATAGCAATATCTTATTCCCAACGGCCATCTTGGATGGACATTTTTGGAAGGCTTCAACGGTCTTTAAGATGTCACATAGAATATAATAGGGTGCAAAGCCTTGAACAAGAGCAAGGTCTTTTTGGAAAGAGAAAAAGAGGATTGAAATAGTCTGATCAATTGTTGAAATCTGTATTTTGCATCAAAAGAGTGTGAAAGCTAAGGAAGCATATTGCTTGTACTATGACTCTTTTGATAACTAGTGAAAGAACAGCCAATTGGCTGTCACTCCAGAAAGTGGACATAGGCTTGGACTAAGCCGAACTACTATAATTTCTGTGTTTGATATTCTTTCTCGTTCTACTCTTATTTATTTCATGCTTCACCCTATACAATATAGAACATTTTGTTACGCACTTAGCTTTTCAATTGGTATTAGAGCCAAGTTGCTTGTTATTGAAGTGTTGTTGCTTCTGAGCAGAACGATCAATGGCTAGTGCTATATGATTAATGGAAGGACAAAGTTATTTTCATCCCCCTCTCTTTGATGGAAAAGACTATAGCATATGGAAGAACAAGATGAAAGCTTTCCTTAGAGCAAAAGATCCACAGGAGTGGGAGTTGGTGGAAAATGGAGTTTCTCCAAAATCTTTCACATCTACTTCAGATAAGGAGAAAGATTCTAAATTCACTTAGACTCCAGCAGAACTGAAGAAGAGACATGATATTGATGCAAAAGCCATTTATTCTTTATATTGTGCTTTATCTCCTTCTGAATATAATCGTATTTCTTCTTGTGATTCAGCGAAAGAAATATGGGATACCTTGAATGTTACCTATGAGGGTACGAATCGAGTTAAGGAAACCAGGACTAACATTCTGCTTGGCCAGTATGAGTCTTTTAAAATGAAGGAGGGAGAAACTATCATTGACATGTTCAGGAGATTTATTGAGATCATTAATGGTCTGGCTTATCAAGGTCATCCGGTTGAAGGTTCAATGAAAGTCAACAAATTACTTCATGGCTTAACTTCTGATTGGACTCATATCAGAACCTCTATTAGAGAAACTCAACAGATTCAACCTCTTTCCTTAGACGAACTTGTTGGAACTCTACAAGTTTATGAAGTAGAAAAACTTGTTGAAGCTAAAGACATCAAATGTAAGAAAACTTTAGCCTTGAAATCTCATGCATATTCTGATGATGCATGTTCAGAAGATTATCTTAATGATGAAGAAATAGCGCTTTTGGTTAAGAGGTTTAAGAAATTTTATAGAAATGGATGAAGCAGTCCAAACCAATAGAGGTCCCGGAGACAAAGGCCTAACTACAACCAATGGAGCTTTTAGAGAAGAAGGCCTAACTACAATAAATAGAACTTCCTGAGACAAAGGTCTGAAGATGAAGAGCAATTTGCAGAAGTCACTTGCTTCAACTGCAAGAAGAAGGGACATATTAAACCTGATTGTCATCTTCTTAAGAAGGGAAGAAACGAGAAAAACAAGAAAGCTCTTAAAGCTGAGACTTGGAGTGACACATAATGTGAATCAAGTGATGATGATCAATCTAATATTTGTCTTATGGAAAATTCTGATCAAGATTCTAATTCTGACACCGATTGTGAGGATAATTAGGTAAGTAACCTTAGAGTTCCTATTAAGATTGCTAAATACATTGATGAACTTTGTTCTGATCTAGAGGATTCTCTTAAAGAAGTTTATGAGTTGAAAAAGGAGAATTCAAGACTTAAACGACAGGGAGCCATTTTGAAGGAAAATGTTGAGTTATTGCAAAAGGACTCTTTCTCTCTTAAAAGAAAAAACGATTCTCTTGCGAGAGAAAATATTTGTTTAAAAACTAATATTTCGAGTATTTCAAAAAGACTTTCTGATGGATTAGAAAAGCTGAAAAAAATTCTTTCTATTCAAATACCGCATTTCAAAAATGAAGGTTTAGGTATGTCTTCTACTACGGTTTCTCTTATTAATTTTCCTAAAGTGAAAGAGAGGCTAAAGCAGAGACATTCTAAAAGGTCTTATGAAAATCATTTTAGAATTTTTTTTTATAAAACCTGTCAGAAGAGATTCTCCTTCTTGTTCTATTTGCAATAACTTAGATCATCTAGAGGGAGAATGTGCTAGATCAAAATCTTCTACTTATGGTCTCTGTGGTTTTTCTACTAACTTTACTGGACCCAAGAAGGTTTGGGTACCAAAAAAGACAATTACTGGACCCAAGAAAGTCTGGGTATCAAAGAAAGCTTGAGTATTTTGTTCTTTGCAGGTACCTTTGAAGAACATGATGAAATGGTACTTGGATAGTGGATGTTCAAGGCATATGACCGAAAATTCAGAATGTTTCATAGAATTGGTTGATACAAATGGTGGAAAAGTCTTTTTTGGAGGAAATAGCAAGGGCAAAATTATTGGTCTTGGAACAGTCAAGACAGGGAATCTCACTATCAATAGTGTTTCCTTGGTGAAAGGTCTGAATTACAATTTACTTAGTATCAGTCAACTCTGTGATGCTGGTTATAGGATTAATTTCCATGAAGATATCTGTTCTGGAATTAGCAAGGACAATTCACAATCCTTTACTGGATGGAGACACGGTAATATTTATCTTCTAGACATTCAACAGAACTTTTCGCAGTGTTTAATTTCTTTACAAGATGAGGCAAATCTATGGCATAGAAAGCTTGGTCATGCTCATTTGAAGCAGCTTGCTAAGCTTTCTTCCAAAAAGCTTGTGAGGGGTCTTCCTTTCATCTCTTATAAAAAATTAGATCCTTGCACTCCTTGCATTCTGGGTAAGTAGGTAAAAAGTTCTTTCAAACCTGTAAATCAGGTTTCTACAACTCGTGTTTTGCAGTTACTTCATCTAGATTTGTTCAGACCAACTCGTACTCGAAATCTTGGTGGAAAGAGTTACTGTTTGGTTATAGTAGATGATTATTCTCGTTTTATCTGGGTTTATTTTCTAGCAAGTAAGTCAAAAACCTTCTCTTACTTCTCTCGTTTTGCTAAAAAGGTTCAGAATGAGAAAGGTTATTTAATTTCTTCCATTTGGTTTGATCATGGTGGTGAGTTTGATAATCAGGAGTTCTCTGCCTTTTGTGATGAATTTGGGATTCGACATCTGTTCTTCTCCATATACACCTCAACAGAATAGTGTAGTTGAAAGAAAGAATAGGGCTTTATAAGAAATGGCCAGAACCTTGCTAATTGAAAGCAATATCTCCTCTCAGTTTTGGGCAGAAGCTGTGTCTACTGCTTGCTATATTATTAATAGAGTTTATCTCAAACCTATTTTGGAGAAGACATCGTATGAGGTATATAAAGGTAAGATACCTGATGTTTCCTATTTCCATGTATTTGGGTGCAAGTGTTTTCTGCTAAAAAATTCAAGTGACCGCATAGGTAAGTTTGACGCTAGATCCGAAGGGTACTCTTCTACTAGCAAAGTTTTTCGTATTTACAATAAAAGTTCTCAAGTCGTTGAGGAATCTATTCATGTGAGATTTCAAGATAATGGCTATTTTGAATCTGATGTTTCAAGTACAGAAGGAGAGAGCCATTTGGAAATTTCACTCAGTCCGATTCATCTTCTACAGATCGATCTTCTCCACCTTCTGAATCATCACTGTCTGGATCTTCTGACCCTTTTTTATCTTTTGACTCGGATATTTTCCTGAATGATGCTTCTAATGTTCCTTGTGTTTTAAAAGATTGGAAACATAAATCCAGTCATCCTATTGATCTTATTATTGGAGATCTTGATGAAGGTATAAGAACTTGATCTCATAAAATTGTCTTGCTAGAAGAACGGATGGAATCTAGTGCCATAGCTCTTGTGTCAGTATTTGAACCAAAGAAGGTAGATGATGCCCTTACGAATGATACCTAGATTGAAGCTATGCAAGGCAAACTAAGACAGTTCGCAATCAATGATGTGTGGGAGCTAGTTCCTAAGCCTCAAGGTAAGGCAATCATTAGTACAAAATGGGTTTTCAGGAATAAGGTCAATAAAGAAAGAGTAGCAGTTCGCAACAAAGCCTGACTTGTGGCCAAAGGTTATACTCAAGAAGAGGGCATTAACTACGACGAAACATATGC
This sequence comes from Melaleuca quinquenervia, assembly GCA_030064385.1. Classification (NCBI taxonomy): domain Eukaryota; kingdom Viridiplantae; phylum Streptophyta; class Magnoliopsida; order Myrtales; family Myrtaceae; genus Melaleuca; species Melaleuca quinquenervia. The sequence goes on along the minus strand of CM057723.1, from coordinate 19,194,521 downwards.
TCCTGTCGCAAGGTTAGAAGTTATACAACTTTTACTTGCATTTGCCTGTTATAACAATTTTAGAGTTTTTGAAATGAATGTCAAAAGTGCGTTTCTCAATGGTTTTATCCAAGAGGAGGTGTATGTTGCACAACCACCGAGTTTCGAAGATCCTACAAAGCCTAACCATGTTTTTCGTTTGAAGAAGGCCCTTTATGGCTTAAAACAAGCACCTCGTGCCTGATATGAAAGATTAAGCTTATTTTTACCGAATAATGATTTTGTTAAAGGCAAGGTTGATACTACTTTGTTCATTAAGAAGAATGGTCAAGATTTCCTCTTGGTTCATATCTATGTAGATGATATATTATTTGGATATTCTAATGAAACCCTGTGCCAGAATTTTGCCAAAGATATGCAGAATGAATTTAAAATGAGTATGATGGGAAAACTGACCTTCTTCCTTGGACTTCAAGTGAAACAAACAACTCTTGGTACCTTTATTTATTAAGAGAAATATGCCAAGGACGTTGTTAAGAAGTTCAGTATGGAAAATTGCAAAAGGGTGGATACTCCTATGTCTACTACTTCCAAGCTGGACAAAGATACAGAAGGAAGACCCATTGATCAGAAACTTTATAGAAGTATGATAGGGTCACTTCTATATCTTACTGCCTCTCTTCCTGACATTCTGTTCAATGTTGTGCAAGGTTTCAATCTGATCCTAATGAGTCTCATCTCATTACTGTAAAATGTATAATTAAATATGTTGCCTCCGCATCGAAGTTCGGCCTTTGGTATCCCAAAGAAGGTAATTTTCCTCTTCTTGGATATTCTGATGCTGATATGGCTGGATGTAGACTTAATAGGAAAAGCACAACTGGTAATTGTCAGTTGCTTGGGAACATGTTGGTATCCTGGCTCCCTAGAAAGCAGCATATTGTGGCTATGTCTACTGCATAATTTGAATATGTGGCTCTTGCTAGTTGTTGTTCTCAAATACTACCGATGAGACAACAATTACAAGACTTTGGGATTAGAAAGTATTGCGTTGAAATTCGTTGTGACAGTACAAGTGCTATTGACTTGACAAAAAAAATCCCATTTTACATTCTTGAGCCAAGCACATTGAAATTCGACATCATTTAATTCGTGATCATGTTTAGAAGAAAGATGTTTTTATCTCCTTCATTAATTCGAGGAATCAGCTCGCTGATATTTTTACCAAGCCCTTGGACAAGCGCTCATTTGAATTTATCCGAGATCGTCTAAATATTCTATCCATCTAAAAGGAGAAACTTTTCCAATGGGGATCGTCTCAATATTATCTATCGGGTATATCTCCCGCCTCTTACAAGTAGTTATTTTATTTCAAATGAAAAGGTACGTTTCTCTTTTTACGTTGACTTCCTTATATATGTTGTTTTGCTTATCACCTTGATTCCTTGCCTTTTTACTTGACCTCTTTTCAAATTTTTTTCACGGTCTTTTATAAAAAGTTAAGTTTTGGTTCTTTCCCAAAACAAAACCGTTTCCTCCTCTTTTTCGTCTTCTTCGATCCTTCTCTTGCCTTTTCAAACCCTAGCATTCTTTCCTTTCTTTTCTTTTGCTTCTCCTTCGTGTCTCTTGCTAGTGTCAATGTCTGGTGCTCGCAAATCATCCCGGCTTGCCAACAAGCAGTTTGGATCATCTTCTAGGCCTACCCATTTTGATTTAACTACCGATTCACCCATGGAGGAAGTGGACGAAGGGACCGTGGGAGTTCCACTTCGAAGCAGGAGCACGAAGGCTATCTATACAGCCTATACACAAATGGTGAGTTCCAATGAGCCTCTGTCTTCGTTTGTTCGATATTTGCAAGGAGAAGGCTACTCCTCTCTTGAGGACTTTTTGACGGTTGTCGAAGAGAGTGGCATTACTAGGTCTCGTCACTCTGTATCCTCTCCTTCACTAGTGGCATCTCCTCCAAGGACTCCTAAGTGGGTGATCTTCCTGATGATGATGAGAAGCTTTATTTTAATTTTATTCCTCGAAAAAAACTGGCTGTTGATGCTTCTGGGTCTACCTCCAATTTGTTTCGCTCCAGTTTACATCATCAAGTCTACACTAAATTGTTTGAACGAGGGGTTATGAATCCTCACACTGTTGACTTTGCAATTCTAGACTCGATTAAAATCAAACTTAGAGGGCTAATGAAAAGTTTAAAGTTTGATTTTTTCTGCACTGAGGAGGTCTCAGCTTATAAAAAGTTAACTGCCTATTTCTAGTCCAACCTCTCTTTTCCCACTCCTGACTCTTTAGCCTTTTTGGTGAATGATAGCGAATATACTTTGTCTGCCCCTGTTCTGGCTGACATTATAAAAGTCACCAATGCGGATTTTGTGCTGAATGAAGTCTCAGATGATGCCATTATGCGGTTCTTTACCAATAATTTGTCCACTCAAGGGAAGCTTGTTTATTCCCGAATGACTGCATTTCATATTTTACTTCATAAGCTGATCATCAACATCTTGCGTCCCAAGTATGCCTCCAAGATAGATATATCCAAATCAAAGGCTCGACTGATGTATGTGATTGTTCAACATCGGCCACTCAGTCTCCCTCACATTATTATGCTTCAGATGTACCGGGCTTTTATGAAGAATCTTGGCTTTCTTCCTTATGGCAGCCTGATTACTTAGATCTTCTATCATCTTCTCATTTTCATTCCCACCATATTAACTGAGACTGTGTTACCTCACACTGTTATTGGCCATACTATGATTGCTCGCATGCGTATCCCTGATCTTATGATACTTCCCACATTCTCTGGTTCTCCCAAACTGGCTGCATCTTCTTCTAAGCGCAAAGGGAAAAAGCTGGTTGTTCATCTCTCCAAAAAGAAGAAGACTGCATCTCCTATCCTTCGTGATGAGTCAAGTGCTTCCACTTATGAGGATGAAAATCTACAACAAGAAACTGACACTTCTCCTGCTCCTTCTATTGAGCCTTCTAGTGGACATTCTCTTCCCACTGGTGGTATTTTACAAGAGAATTTGGGGATTTCTCCTGCTGATTTGGGGGTTTCTATTGCCTCTAAAGTTGCTACTGGAACATAGACTATTCCCAAAGGTACGGCTACACAATTTGGGAAAACTATAATCAAGATTGTTCCTCATCATAAGGACCCTGGACAAGTGTCTATTAGCTCATCCGTCTGAGGGTGATCGTGTGGCTGCAATCTCCAATATTCCACTAGGTGGTTCTGTCTCTGTTCCTCCCTCTGTTGCATCACCGCCTCCAAGTTTCAAGCCAGGGGGAGCTTCTACCTCTGCTCTTCCGACTGAGGGAGACTCTGCCTCTTTACCGCGGGTCAAGCCAGGGGGAGATATTGCTGATCCATCATCTACTAACACTTCATCAGGCTCTTATGATGATCTTTAGGCAACCATTGTGCATCTCGAAGAACAACAGGCTTTCATGAGTGGTCATATCACTACCTCGGATAAAAAGATTGATGATTTAACTACCATTGTTCATGAACTTCTTGGGGATGTTCAAAATATCTTGAAGGTAGTCCAGACAATGGATATCACTCTTGTTCGTGTTCCACCCAAGCCTTAATTTCTTTTTGATTGCTGACAAAAAGGGGGAGAGATTGCTGCAGATTTTTATTGTTTTGGATGTTACTTTAGACTTTGACTGCTGTCCTTAAATTTGTTTTGATGTTTTGATTTTATGTGTGGATCTTTTGTACATGTTTTGGATTTCTTGATATTGATGCTTTACTCTGCAAGTACTGTGCTTTCTTCAGAACGGGTTAAATCTGCAGGATGGTTTTGTCATCATCAAAAAGGGGAAGATTGTTGACGTATTTTGATGATAACAAAACCAAGTCGATTATATCAAGAAGGTCAAACACCTTCAGAAGGTTAAGAATTCCCAGAATGTCTGTAACGCCAGAAGATCGAGTAATCTCAAAAGATTCTTGACTGAGATTTGATCTTGGTCAGTCAGTGCTACACATCAATGGTTACGTTGGAAGACATTGATTTGATTGAGAATCAAATCTTATTTGGTTCTATTTATAGAATCTTTCGATTATGCTCTTACTCGATCTATATTTGGATAGCAATAACTTATTCCCAACGGCCATCTTGGATGGACATTTTTGGAAGGCTTCAACGGTCTTCAAGATGTCACATAGAATATAATAGGGTGCAAAGCCTTGAACAAGAGCAAGGTCTTTTTGGAAAGAGAAAAAGATGATTGAAATATTCTGATCAATTGTGAGATCTGTATTTTGCATCAAAAGAGTGTGGAAGCTAAGGAAGCAGATTGCTTGTACTGTGACTCTTTTGATAACTAATGAAAGAACAACCAATTGGCTGTCACTCCAGAAAGTGGACGTAGGCTTGGACTAAGCCGAACCACTATAATTTCTGTGTTTGATCTTCTTTCTCGTTCTACTCTTATTTATTTCGTGCTTCACTCTATACAATATAGAATGTTTTGTTACGCACTTAGCTTTTCAATTAATCGACCACAGGAATGCAGGATGCCACATTAATTTGTGATGTATTTTCTGAAAAATATGTTGTTGACACGTTCTTTAGTGGCTAAGTTTACCATGGTCTCCAAACATAATGACTTGAATTTTGTAGTTGCGGTGGTCTTGATGAATTTGTATTGCGAGTACACTGTGGGAGAGAAAACGTATTTGACATTACCCTAAGTACAACATACAAAATATTGTTAATGAGTTCTTAAGAGCAACGGTTATGTATACTTCAGGAAAAAGGATTTGATTCATAAATATTGATTACATCTATTACAATAAAGATCTGTATCTAAACTTATCAATACATGTCATTTTCTATTTGATTACTTAGTAATTTGTCATAAGGGGGACCTCTTCTTAATATGTGAAGGTTTATATCATTTTATTGCCTGTTGCTGCGATTTGAATCTCTATACCATTAGTAAATACAATGTGTAGTGATTAAGATCGCTTATAAGAGAAGACCCATTTTAGGCTGTGGATAGAACAACGATTTCGTTTTAGTTTTGACTGAATTTATTATAGATTCAACTCTATCAGATTGGCCATCACAAACCCAAAAGACTTCGAACATAGTTCAAAACAAGATATCGGCTCTTTTTTTCCCCTCAATATAAAGAATTCAACTAGTCGACTCAAGCAAACATAATGTATACGTGCACAGTTCGTTTGTATTTATATCGAGCAAAGCTTCATTTATAGAGAGGCTGGCAATGCCATTATGAACATAGAAATAAGTTCGGCGGATCCCCAACGTTCGTTTATGTGGGATCCGCGGGAAACGAACACCATCTAACGGTTGAGATTCACTGAGATCCCGCGCACTCGGTTCACGCGAGTGTGGCCCCGGACGCGCACTGAAACCGACCTGGGCCCAACGCTCGGTGACCGAAAGGTGTCTTCGAATGGGAAAGACCTGGCGACGGTGACATGAGGTCTCATCGATGCAAGGACACGATAAAAAGAGAAAAAAAAGTTGAACAAAAGAGAGATCGTGAGACTCTCGGTGGAATTATCTTTTTCACTCCGGGAACTATTATTCTTTTAAGGCTTCATTCATTTAAATGGAAAATAACTTTCAAAAAATATTTTTTGAATTTTTAGGCTTTCCCAGCATTCGTTTGACGGAAAATAAAATAATACATGAAAATATTTTCCACCAATAAAAAACATATCTTTAAAAGTGAAAAAATATTTTCCGTTTTTTTAAAGTGGTAAATATTTTTTTATCTTCTTTATTTACCTTTAAATATCGTGACCTCTAACACTATGTCTCAACCTTGTCTGAGGCCGGCGAGCCTGCGGCCTTTGACAAACAAATACCATAAAATAATATTATCTTTCATGAAAATGATTTCCCTTGGAAGTGCTATATTTTCCTTGAAATGAAAGTAGGCTAAGAGAAACTCATTTCACTAGGGGTGTCAAAACTACACTATATACTATTTCCAAAGTTTTTTGATATTTTTTGAATAGAGTACTCATTTAATTATTTTAATATTATCATATTTCGGATCGGATTGGGTCGACTCAAAAGAAATATGAGTATTGATTTTAATCTCTATAAAAAACACATGTAAATACGACCCGATCTGACCCGAATGTTTAGGTTATATTCCTCTAATGTTTTCGGATCAAGTTGGGTCAAGTGTACATTTAGAATATTTATGTTTGGGTATCATAGAGCCTCACCCACTTACACCCCTATAGTTCTCACATCTCGTATTAGCAAGATAATTACATTGTTTAGGGTCATACAATGTATTAGAATCATCGGAAAATCATAATCTTGCGGTAATCTCCAGAATTTTCTAATGATATGCATGAGTACTTGGTTAAATGAGACGAGTCTCGAAAAGCGCATTTGGAATGGCAGTTCCAAACCAAGAGGAAAAAGAAATTGAAAAAGGGGCTTGGTTGGTGGTTCTTAAAGTATTAGTTAAATCCGTCATCAATTAATGGAAAGATTGATAGTCTAGTCATAGAAGAATGCAAAAACATTACTTTTTATTATATTAGAGGATCCAAAAGAGGATATTTCTTAACCGTTAACCACCTAATTTTATGGGGAAATGTTACATGTTATTCAATTCTATCAATGAGATAACTATGCTCTCTAGGGGAAAAAAACAACTTACCAAACGCGATTCTTTACCGGAAACTTTTCTTCATGCACCCAGGACCACCAAACTAGATCCATTATAGCTGTTGATTTGCGCAGAGTGCAAAAGTGAGAGCCCCACATGATCAATGTAAGAGATTCTTTTTTTTTACAACATACATCCAATGGTCATGGTTAGTTTTAGTTGGAAATTTTTTTTATAGTACAAAGTACTTGGACCGTTCGACTTAAACAAATGTCACGAGCACAATTCGCCTGTTCACATGCATCTAGCAAAGCTTCTCCACAGTACGGCGGGTGAGACTTATTCTGAACCGTGAGACTGTTGTGACGCAATTTATCACAAACGAACTAAACGTTTGATCTCTTCGCTGATAATTTGAGATCGTAAAACAAAGATGATTTAACTAAGATATAAAGTTATCACCGAATCGTTTCAATCGTAGGGCCCTATCGAGCTGTCTTCTTTTAATAGTAGATGCGAAGTCCATTCCACTTGTCTATCATGACCAAACTGAAGTAACATGTCTTCCGCATCAAAAAACTAAACATAGAAAAGTAACTTGGATTAATACGTGGAGAGGCCTTCACTTTTTTAATCATGCTGTCTTCGCACCCAGGAGGCCCGGCCCAAGACCCAAGGAAGAAGAGAGAAACTAATAACGTATTCCGCACGTAAATGAGCCTAGTCGATCACCGACATTGATTTATGTGGGCCTCATATGAGACTGGCCTCATCTAACAGTTGAAATTGAATGGGATCTTGTGCGCCCGGTTCATGCGAGTGTGGCTTGGATCCGCACTCAAAACCGGCCGGCCCCAATGCCTGGTGACCGACGGGGAAGACGTGGTGACGGCGACATGAGGCTCTCCTCGCGCAAGAAGACTTCCAAGTCGTCTCGAAGTCTTTCCGAAGAGCAAGGCAAAAATGCCCGACAGAAGATTCCTTGTGGTTTTCCGTGGGGGCTCCATGCGGAGGGATGACCCTCTCTCACTGATGAAACGTGCATTACCCAAATTGAGGACGCCAGGTGATGTGCCCGCTCGATGCCGTCGAGCAGCAGAGGTTTCACCGTTCACAAAAAAAAGAAAAAAGAAAAGAAAAAGATGATCGATTTTTAGTCATTATTGAGATGTGATGGACTTAGCCGACGAGAGAAGAGCTTGGTCATTTATGAATAGTATTATCGATAATTTGAAGAGAATCGATAGTTTGCCAATGAAGTCATCGATGAGAATCTTGAAGTCTATCAACGAAGTCGTCATTGGCATCGACAGCAACCGATCACCAAGAGAGTAGCTACTGCTTATTTATTTCGAAACTGTTTTAGGATGATTGTCACTTCTTGTAACCACCTGAAAGTTATTTCTTTTTCACTGTTCACAAACCTATGTGTTTTACCTTCTTTTGTAATATACAATTTTAATCTCTGTCGGTTACTATTGATTGTAGGCTTTAAATAGCCACATTGTACTCTTTGGAGAGCTCCTACACAACACACAAAAGCCCGCGTGAAGTAAAATGAGATACTAGTATTACTATAGTATCTTATGAATCACGCGCATCATACTTTCTATATCTCCTCCGTTTACAAGGTGAACAATCAACACAACCTGTTCGCCACTAACCCGCCTGGCTTGGCTAGTGCATTGGCCTTACCGTAATAGAGGCGATCGCCATGTTGTTGAGGACACGTCCGAGGAGTAGGTCAGCGCCCTTTAAGTTGACCACCTTACCCGTTGATGGACTGAAGAGGGGCAGGAGAACGGGAACTGACCGAGAACCTGACCACTTCACTGATTGACCCCTTCATAGTCCATCCATTAGGGTCGAGGATGGATGGAATCGATTAGAAGTGCAAATTTTGCAAGCGAAGCTAGGAAAGGGGCCATAGTGCAACTCAGCTAAAAAATTTGCTTATACTTGATCTTTGCTCTTCATCCTTTTGTTCTCATCTCCCTATCATTACGATAGCCCATGCGAATAGAGTTCATCACGGTTCTCATGGTTGGTCATCCAGTTACTTAAAAGAAGTTTGAATAGTTGAAATGAATAGAGCATCTTGTGTGGAGGACAGCTATTCTTCGTCGGCTCATGTCATTATATTTGATGCCGCTGTCACGACTTACGTGCTAATATCAAGCTATGGGGAAAAAAGGAAGAGCATATGACTTTGCAATAGTGATCGCTCGAACGCACTGGGCAGACCAGAAACCCTAGTGATGGCCTCACATGTCCACCGTGGTGGTCTGGTGTGATGCCGGAACGCGATAGAAAATTGGCTAAACAGGAATAAGTATCAAAGTAATCTAAGCCTTCTCGTTACTTATGTCTTTGACTACTAATATGGCTTTATACTTAATCAATAGAGTCATCCGCGTTCATTTTTTTTTAAAGATCCATTTGGACCTTAAAGGTTTATAACTAGGAGGAAGATATATTAGCTCTCAAGTATGATTATGCAAAATAGAATCAACTTCACTTTTTATTAATTCTTTCCATAGAGGTCCTTTACAACTTCTGCATAGTTTAGTGGTTCCTATTTATTTGTTAGAAAATCATTTCCAAAAGATTTTTCCATCATTGCTCATTCTCTACATCTCGGTTCCAATCCATGATCAGAGTCATGACGACGTTCATGATCCGAATTATTCATAATTTCATTCGTTCGTTGAGAAAAACTTGTTCCATCATTGGATTTACAAGGAAATACATTTTTGAAAAATGATGCATTTCTAGATTCCATTTGTAATAGACTGAGTCTTGGAATTTTCATATTTAAAAAAAATTTAAAAATTAATTAAGGAATCACGGAAGGCCGGTCTGATCACCGACCGGTTCGGGTCAGGATGACAGACCGGCCGGTTCATCTTGTTAAACTGGTTCACGCGGGCTCGTCTCTCTCTCTCACGGGATTTTCGTCGAACACGTGGTAGGCGCTGTGCGCCGCGTGTCTCCACGAGCTGAACGACGGCTGGGGCCGCGATCGCTGAACCCCAACGCGTCCAAGGAGGTTGACGGTTGGCTTGTGACGCGGCAGAGGTCCTTGCATGGCGAAGGCCGCGTGTCCTCGTCGGCAAAATCGTGTCTCTCTCTCTCTCTCTGTGCATGCTGGCTTCGGACGGAAGTTTCGAAGAGGACACGGGGGGAAGAGAGAGCTGGGAAAGAGAGAGAAGTTGGCCGAAAATAAATAGGAATCTGCAGTCTTCAAACCGAGGTTACCGAAGTTGGACGGTGTTGTGCGGCGCGGCACCAGCAGTGCTCGGTTGTGGGCTCGACGACCAGCCGGTGGCTGGGTTTCGGGGGAAAAACTCCGGGCGTGAAATCGGCAGGAAAAATCAGGACCTCTTACTGACGTAGCTATTGATCGAAGGCTCCAACTAACGTCGCCTCACTTGTCTCAAGCACCTGGTACGACTACTCGAGGTAAGTTGACTTGCCCTTAATTAAATGTAGTACTTATGTTTGGTATATATTCTGACAAGAATGATTTTGATGCTGAGTTGTGGTAATTAGAATTAATTTATTTTCTATAAGAGAATTATTGGCTTAAGGCCCTACAGGTAAGGTTGGGATTAAGCCATTTCCAGGTAAGTAAATTATTGACTTTACTGAGTGGTAATTTTGGTCAATTTAGAGTATTCATCTAACCTTTATTGCAGAGTACCAATTCAGAAATTTAGAGGCCATACGGCCATCAGAAGAGGGTAATCGAAAGGGAGCAGAGCCTTATAGATACCCTCCTAAGACCTACCTAGGACCACTTAAGGACTCCATACGCACAATACCAAGGACTAAATTAGGAATTAGTTAATGAGATACTATACATCTCACTACTAAATAACCCCCTTTCAGGGACAGATCATGGATCCCAAAACCGACCGATCTCCAGAGGTGGAGGAGGGGAGTCTAAGTCCCACGACGGGACGTCGCACACTAGAGGAAGAGACCAAGAGGAAGGTGGAGCGGCTCATGGAGGAGGCTACCCGCGAATTTGACGAGAAGCTTCGGGAGGACATGGATCGGACTCGACCTAAAGAGTCGGAGTGGATGGTCACTAGGGTGGAGACAAGTTCGGGTAGAGTAGCCGAAAAGCACTCAATTAGGCTGTGGGACAGGCATCCTAAGCTTAGAAAATGGATAGGGCATGAGTATTGGCAACGTTACGAGGGGGAGGCTGGAGGACCCTTGGTGTTTTATATGGACTACCACGAGGAACCTGATGATTTGGCTTTTGATCACAACCTGGGAGAAGGGAGCAGTGAATCGCAGGAGGGGAGCGTAGTCGATCCTTAGTGTTGGAAGCGTAGACTTCACCTGTTGTAAATAGAGATGTTATCTGTGTTTGTGTTTCCTCTTGAATCTGCTGTAAGTGTGTGCTTGACAGGAGCGGTTGCTGTTTTATGTCATCTTAGTCTATGTTGTTTTATCTAGTATGAGTTTGTACCTATTATCTGGTTGCTATCTGTACTGGTAGACTCTTTCAGTGTGGCTGTTGTTAAATAAATAAAATGCCTGTGAATATTGTGACAATTACCAGGGGGAAAGTCATATTCTTTAAGTCATGCTGACAACACCAGGGCAATATTACATTGTCAGTAATATCACACCACTGATAAGATCACTGGAATTAGTCTATCGCCGATAAGACAGGTGTGACACCATTATAGTATTCTTGTCTATATCTTGGATTTCAAAATCATGCACAAGAAATCGATACGCATTATTGTAATATTCATAGGTTATAAAAATACATTTCATTGTTTTAAAACCTATCTTTATCTCCTTTGGTGTTGGAACAATTACTTTTGCAAGATACCTCCACACTCGTGAGTGTTTGTAGATTGTTTCCTACATTTCCATAGCTTATAAGGGATTCTATCTTCTTTCTTTCAAAATACCTTATTCAAAAGGTAATTGCTTGACAAAAGAGCTTCTCCCCACATATTTTAAGGCAAACCTGAACTTAGTAAGATTGTATTCATCATTTTTTTCAATGTGCGATTTTTACTTTGCGCAACACCATTTGATTGAAGAGTGTAAGTTGCAGTTAGTTCATGTATAATTCCATGTTGTCAACAGAATGCACCAATTGGTACTTTATACTTACCATCTTTATCACTTCTCAATCTTTTAATTTCCTTATTAAGTTGATTTTCAACTTCATATTATATAGTACAAATTCATTTAAGGCTTTACCTTTGCTTTTAAGCAAATATACATAACGGTATTTAGTGCTATCCACGACAAAGCTAATAAAATAATTATTATCACCTTTCGTTTGTACTAATTTCAAAGTGCAACTTCACTATGAAGTAAATACACATAGCAGTCCGTCTTCGACGATGACTTGTCAAGCGGTCGCCCGATGTTGATGTGGAGCCCACGTTCGCACCTCTTGTGGAAATAGTATTGGGTATTATTTTGTTCATGCATTTTGTATGGGTTGTGAATCTTTGAGACCTACCTTGAAATTGACCAAATGATAGGACATTCTAATGCTTTCGGTTAAAAAATCGATGATTGTGGGTTCAATTTGTTACCCTAGGAGCTTAAGCTTTAAGTGGGTGGTCATGTTGGTGGGTTATTGTATTAGCTTCCCTCTATATAAGCGGCTAACCATGGTTGAGTTCTGGGATTATTTTGAAAATTTCGAGAATCATTGATAACAAAAATAGAAATCAAGAATGTGCGGGGTGTGCTGGCGCTAGATGATCAATTATATCTTTTACAAAGCAGAAAATGTAAAATGCGATTGCTCTTTATGATTCGAAATTTCGTGACGGTCAAAAAGGAGAAAAAAGAGCAGACAAATGAAACTTTGTGCAACAGCGGCAATGCGCACACGTTTGTAGTGGTTCTCTCGATATTACATTGGTAAATGAAATACTCGCAAAAATCTAGACAAATCAGTGTATAAAACAAAAGGGACGAGTCAAGAAACAGTGGAAATTAGAGAAGTCAGAGTGGACGATAACGTGGCCATCATGTGAGAAGTCAGATCCTTGAATCGCTTTGCCTATAGGCAGCATAAAAAGTAGACCGTTCATGTCGAAAATCCGAAAGTCCCACACTAGATTTAACTTAATAAAGTGTAGAAATCTATGGTTAGATTACTCAATTCAGATATCAAGTGACCGACGTATGGTAATAGTAAGTCAAATTAGATTCTTTGGTATGGAGGCAAGGGACTTTGGATTTCCATCGAAAATATTCAGAAAAAGATTTCATTAACTGAGTTCCTCAAGAGTACTTAATAACCAATTATGAAACTTGTATATTCAAAGAACTGATCTTTCTTGTGTTGAATGCAATTATCGATACCTTTGACGTCTCCTTGTTTGCTTGAATTTAGCCTTGACTTGATCGCTACGCACCTAACCCGATATGTTCTCCCATTAAACCCTTTTTATTTTTTATTTTTTGGAATTTAAATTTTTTATTATATTTGGCACATCTGACGAGTCATGTGTGCTGCCACCTTGGATTTCCAGCAAGTTACACTGAAGTTGGCACTGAAGCGATCGTTTTTTTTTAAAGTGGCACTGAAGTGATTTAAATGAAAATTTTGGCACTAAAATAAGGGCCATATACAAGTCATGATATTTCTAGTGTTCTTTCCCACATAGCATTGTCTACACTATTCCATAGTCAAAATAACCTTTTTGTGAACTTGAAACTAATGTCAATATATAAAAACATTTACTAAGTGAACACCGAAACTAAGGATGACAATATTTTGCAATTTTATGCTACATATATCCAATATGTATCTTATTAAATTAAATAATAATTCTTTTTCAATTATGTTAGAGAGAGAATTTGTAGTATTTTGTACTTAATTTTTTTAATCAATACTAAACTATGATGTTTCACTTCCATTCAAGGAAATACCGCTACTTTTCTATCTTACTGTGGGTCCACCAGCTGTACAAAAATTGGCTCATGTCATTGAAGAATCCGAGATATTGGAAAAGAGGGGATGTAAAACACAAAAATGACACCACCAAAGGTCCATAAACTAAGCCTCGATGCATCGGCCCCATGAGATCATCAATCTCATGTCATCAAGCGAAGTTGCAAGTCCAAAGTTGGGTTATACACAAAAAATAAATAAAAAAAGAAGAAAGAAAGAAGAAACTTTTTTTTTAATTTACCAAAAAAGAAGAAGAAGAAACTTTTTTTTTAAATTTACCAAAAAAAAAAGAAGAAGAAACTTTTACTTATGTCATTAATGGTAATCAAAGTTCTTCCGGTGGGGTGTTCACTGGGATCCATCCGGAGGGGCGCCTTTCTCAATGACGAAACGTGTACTACGCGAACTGAGGACGGTAGGCGGAAGAGATGATTGAAAGATGCACTCGTCCGGTTTGGTCCGAGCGACAGACCACTCTCGACAGTCATCGAGCTCCATGAAAAAAAAAAAAAACAAACTTTTGATTATCATTCACATGTGATAAAGTTAGTCGATGAGAGAAGAGTTAGTCATTTATGTACATAATTATCGATAATTTGAAGAAAAATGGTGACTCGATTTGGTTCGAGTGATGACCATTTTGTATAGCCACGGAGGACCAGTAGGTTCCTAGTGTTCCACAAAGTGTGTTTCTCAGCCCTCCTAAACTTGACCTACGGGATTTTGTCGATGATCTCTCGGTCTCATGTCTTAGTATTTTCACTTCAATGAGTTCTTGTCGGGTAAAATCGCTGTCAATCAGATTCTCCTAATTCTATTGATTTTAAGTTTGAATCTTGGAAAACTAAGATGTTGGATACATATTTATGAGTAATCATATCATAATTGAAAAATGTGTTATTTTCTCAGTATCGAATCGGTTTGTCTTTCCCATTCTCACTCCCATTTAACATCAAAACTGAAATTAGATCTAATGAACTGTGAGTAAAAGAGAAAGTAAATTTAATCAAATGTTATTTTTTGGTTCCATCATATCAAATTATGATCAAATTACAGAAAAGAAAAAAAGAGTAAAAGTAAATACTTCTTCCGGCCTATTATTGTCTTCTCGGCCAACAATTTTTATCTTTTACTTGCCATAAAAAGTGAGTTGGCATTAGATTAAGAAAAAGAAGACCGTGAATAGATTTTTCGGATAATGACATAGATAATTTCTGAACAGTAGTCCGATGTGTAATGGGGACAATTGTTGAAAAAGTCCGAAATCTTTTGCTACTTTGTCGATTCAATCCTAAAACCTTTTTTTTTTTTTTCCAATTCAATCTTAAACCTTTTAGAACTTTGCATTTAAGTCATTCTGACGAATTTTCTTCGAAAAAAGCTTACGTGGACATCCAGCCACCGCTGTGTACATGACGTGGCCCAATCGATTGGTCACCGGTGATGATGTAGCACATTGTATTTGACAATTTACCCCAAATTTGAACCTTAGCTTGCTTTGCCCCAAAACCGAACGAACCCTAGCTTTGCCCCAAATTCGTGCTTTGACTTGCCCCAAATTGAAGAACCCAATTCGAACCCTAGCTAAATAACTACGCAAGAAGGAAAATCGAGAGAACCCACGCAAGAAGAAGGAAAGAAAACCGAGATGCTAGGTAAAGAACGCAAGAAGAAGGAGAACTGAGAAGAAGGGGAACCGAGAAGAAGGAGAAGAGCTAGGGTTCGAATATGGGGCAAATTGTCAAAATTTCATCGTTTTGTGCACATCACTACTGGCGACCAACCAATCCGGCCACGTCATGTAGACGGTGGTGACTAGACATCCATGTAGGCTATTTCCATCGAAAAGTTGTTCGAAGGACTTAAATGGAAAAGTTCCAAAAGATTTAAGGCTAAATTGCAAAAAAAAAAAAAGGACTAAATCGAAAGGTTTAGGATTTTTCAACAATTGTCCTATGTGCAATTTGATCCATAAATATTAAATTTGTTAATTGTAGTTCTAGAACTTTAACTCAATGTATATGTAGTTCATGAACTTTCAATTTGTTTAATATGACTAATGTACTTTTGATACATATCCAAATAAGTCATTGCATTATATGAAGATGTTCAACATTATCATTCCCTCCATTTAAATTTAGGGATAACATTGAACATTTTCATATAGTCTAGGGATTAGTTTAAATACTTACCAAAAGTTTAAGGACCAATTATACATTACGTTAAAATTTATGGATCATATTGAACAAATTGAAAGTTCATAAACTATATGTGTCATTTTTTCTAAAAACATTTTCTGACCTATTATTACAATATGTAAGGAATAAAAGAAAAAGAACAGAGATAAAGAGGAAGAGAGATTATGATAATGTCAAAATGGCCATATAGCAGTTATGATAATGTCAAAATGGCCATATAGCAGCCTCCTACAAGTCTACTTCAACGCACCGCCTTTACATAGATTATATTAGATTGTGACACTTTGTAATGCTTGCACAAATATTACAAATGGCAAACATGGTACATATTCAGATTACACATTCAACCCTAGAAGTCCTTGTGGACAATTTATAGACGTGTTACTGTAGTAACAAAGGTATCTGATGCCGGAACATGCTAAATCCACTCCCAGATCAGAAAAGAGAGCTTGACGTCCCATGTTGGCCCGTCTCGGAAGTTACTGAAGTCGCATGGGAGTAGAGGTTTCCTTCATCCACTTTGCATTCGGTTTCTTCATCGACCGTCGAGCTGTCGAGCTCATGGTTAATCCTCACGAGTTGCTCAGCTACTTCCCTCATTGCTGGCCTCTTCGCGCTGCTTTGATCCAAGCACTTCACTGCAATCTCAGCAACCATTCCTATCTTCTCCATCTCATCTTTACTAGCGGCCTCAAAGTTTATGACATTGGAGAGTCTCCTATCCGTCACCGAAGAGACGAAGTAATGGATAATGTTGATCGACTCTCCGGATATAGGAACAAAGCTTGTCGGCTTCTTTCCCGTGAGCAACTCCGCGAGGACAGCTCCGAAGCTGTATACATCACTCTTAATGGTCAGCATACCGGTGGTTAAATATTCCGGATCGATGTAGCCCAATGTGCCTTGAATTTCAGTGGCTCGTATGTGATTATGCTCTGGTGATATGAGCACCGAAGTTCCAAAATCAGACACTTTTACCGAGTAATTTCGATCCAGAAGTATGTTCACCGACTTGAAGTCACCGTGAATGATTGGGGGTTCCGCACATGAGTGCATATACTCGAGCGCAAGAGCAGCTTCGGCGGCTATTCTGAGCCGGTTTCTCCACGAACTTAAGAAGGTCGACGCATTCTGGTGGATGTGCTGGAAGAGGTTACCATTCGAAATGTATTCATAAACCAGCAAGGGTATTCTAGTCTCCAAACATATGCCTTGGAGCTTCACCACATTTTTGTGGTTCATTTGCATCACAGTTTCAAGTTCATGGTGGAAATCCCCCTTTATCAGAGACTTGTGCACATCTTTAGGCTTCTTGACCGCTACATCAGTGTCCCCCGCCACTCTTCCTCTATAGACGGAACCGAAACCGCCCTCGCCGAGCTTGTTGCTGTCATCGTAGTTGTTTGTTGCTTTTGCTAGCTCTGCCTCCGTAAAGATCTTGACTCTCTGGCGTTTCAAGAGCTCTCCTCCATTTAGCCTGAAGTTTTTCTGTTTGCTTCTCCTCCTCCACGTGTCAAGGAGTAAAGCACTAAAAGTTCCGCCGAAGATGGACAGAACAATCGCTGCCGAAGAATATATGTTTTTAGACAAATGATTCAAGCGTGTACTCATAATGCGGTCCACATAGTTCATACAAGAAATCAATTTCAAACGGACTATGCATTTAACCTTCCGTTGCCTAATCTGCATCCATCACCATGAATTCGGATGATTGATCTATATTTCAACACATAAGTTGCAAGCATAGATATCATTCAAAGCTGTATTTAGGTAAATTTGCATGTGGGTAACGTGTATATATTGTCTAACTCGCCAATCAAAAGCATGATCAAAGGAGATTTCTTCTAGATACGGATGAAAGAAAATATGGCCATTTTCATCTACAAATTAATTATCTCTTCAAAACTAGTTTTCAAGGACTTTTCAAGCTTTCATCTTCCATACAAACAAGACTCATAAGGAAGTGATTGTTCTTAGGTATTATTGTTGTCGTCGTCATTATCATTATTATTTCGTATCTTGAGAGCAAACATTGCAAATCAAACAAAATAAATAATTTTCCTTACAAATTACGCACGGGACAAATTGGTCTGGCGTGGCAACCCAAATGCTAGCCCCACCCTGCCTCGCCTGTTGGTTTTTAGCTATGGATCCATTCTCTTTTACAGCTATTATCATCCAAATATTGTAATTTAAATATTTATGTTTTACTTCAATAACTTTGAACATTTAAGACCAACGGTGAAATGTATTTTTATACCTTTGGAAAAAGCTAACACATTCACCGCGAATTCTCTGCAAAGCTAACACATACCTTTGGAAAAAGCTAACACATTCATACTGATCTCTGCAAAGCGTAATCTGAAACTATACAAGCAGTGTCCTACGATCTGCGGCTTGTCCCATAGCTTCCTTCTGTTAGCTCTCAGAAATTCTGTTTGTCTGTTTCTACTAATTTTACTTTCTTTCTTTATTTTTCTATTTCTCTGCTGTAGCTGACAATTAATGGAATAATCTTTGAATTGACTGGAAGATGCCTGAAGTGAACATTTTTTCTTTTACCCAAGTTGAAATTCAAACATGTCCTACAATTCCAAAAAAAATTAAAAAATATTTTTTCAAAGAATGATTGCTTATATCATTTTATAAAAAATGAATAAACAAAAATGCTTTTAAGATTTCCGAATACATAGACATCTCCCGAGGAGTTTGACGAGCTTGTGATTTGTTCTTCAAATCACGTTTCACCGTCATTTATGTACCTTTGGTCATGAACCTGCAAATTCTAGGTAGAGGTTGGACCTTCTAGCCTTTTAGCCAAAAGGGGTTGTGGTGCTTTGAAGTAAAAGAAAGAGAAGTGAGGCTTTGTCCAGTGAATCTTCGACCTAAAGAAAGAAAAACAGAGCGAGGCCGTCCGTGTCTCTCGGTGAATAATGAGAAAGAACCTCAGATGAGGGCCAGTAACTCCGCACAAATTTTCGCAATTCCTATACAAAATACGGTAAAAAGCACAAACATACGGTGCATGGGATCAACGGTAGAGACTTCTTTTCTTTTATGCGATGTTCATCAAGTGATGACCAATGATCCCTCGGTTGCAAAGTAGAATCAGACACAATTTCAGAACATCTTGACATAAGCAAGATCAATGGCATGTGGGCTTGTAGTCTAAAGCAAGAATAGCTTAGCTTTTCGAGCGACAACCGCGGCATGGGAATTAGAATTACCTGCAGCGGTTATGGCAACACGAGAAATTTCGCAACTGACTTTGCCGTCGCCGGTCATGCCAAATGGGCAGTCGCATGTGTAGTTCCCTTGTGTATTCTTGCACTTCCCGTGGCATGGATATCGTCGTGGATCTTTGCACTCGTCGATGTCTGTATCAAACGGGATCAAAGGTGAACCGCAAGTGTACGTTCGTGTGTTTTCTGCTTCTTGAAATATCGTATCGATTGTATTGAAGCATCTAACTCAACCCAATGAAAAACTGGTTTGAGGAAGTTGAATTGCTGAACTTATGGACCAATCCAAACATGTGATTTTGGGCTCGCGAAGAACAGAACAATACCTTGACATCCTGGGAGTGAGAGCAGTGGGGAGACATACGGATTCCCCGTGTACCCAGCCTTGCAGAAGCAACGATAACCCTGCCCATTCCTGAAGTAAGAGCAGTAACTGTTGGCGCCGCAGGCATAGTTCGATTGGTTCAATTGCGCTTCCTCGCAGGTCAAATCCCATTCAACTACCCAATCCAGGACAGCCCTTGAGAAAACGTCCTTGCCCATTTGAGCCGGGACAGGAAGCTTGTAATCGGAGACATTAAACGACTCCTGGTCTACTACGAAAGCTGATCCGCAAGAGGTGAAGTTCCGAACTGAGGTGTAATTCGTTAAGCTGCTCATGGATATATTGAGGCTCCTGAGGCTCTTGGGAATCGACGTCTGGCAGCACCCGAGGCCGGAGCATGCGCTCTCGGCCTTGAAGTTGATGCTCTCGCGGCAATAGGAGAAGCATCCACTGCCGAATGTCTTGGCGGCATCCGAGATACGAGCCATGGTGTCGCAACCAAAGACAGTGAGCTTGTTCCGGGTGTCCGACAATGTATATTGCTGGCCAAGTCGGACCCAGGGGTAAGGGTTAGAGCTGTTGCGCCTAAGGCCAATCTTGTTATAGCAGTCTAAAGCTCTGTACAGGCCAATAATCATTGTCCCATTCTCTATGGATATGTTGAACACCGGAACGTTCTCGCCGAGGGACAAGTTCCCCGATGTGTGGTTGCACAAGAGGACAAGGCGGGAGTTCCGCGCACAACTTTCATTGAGCCCGAACGGAAAAGGCACCTTCATGTTGCCGCACCATTGGTGGTCGCAGATGTGCTTCTCGGCAAAAGCGGCCAAGGCCAAGGCCAAAGCCAAGGCCACTGGAAGAAAACACAACGCCGCCGCTTTCATCTTCACGTTTCCCCAATCTGTGCTTCCTCTGGCTCTCCTCTTACCGGTTGTTGACCAACTTTTGTCGATGCTGATGCCTCAGTAGCAGATGCTTGAATGGATGAGGCTGTTTATGTAAAATTTCCTTCATATTCGCGGTGGTATGACATGTTTTTCTTTTGGAAAAGATATAGCGAACTGTGCTTGCTAGATAATGTAGCGTGTAATTGCTGGATAATTAAACGAAAGCACACTTTGTCTTAGGTCTCATACTTTCAGCAATTATCGAACCCAAGCGGAAAAATGGTAAATTTGATGTGGTCTTAGAACACAAGTCAAAGGTGTAAAACCCGACACTACCTCTCAATTTTCTCATGCCTGTCGTCCCTATCATTCTCATATTCTTTCATTTTTTTTTCTGCTCATCAATTCTCTAATAGGAAAATTAGCACGTGTCAACTGCTTATAATATTTGCTTGTATAAGGAAAAATCTTGTAGTTGTGGTGTTCTTATTGGATTTTTATTATGAGCACACGGTTGCCGATAGAACTGTTTGATGTTGCCCCAAATAAACATATGAAATATTGTTGATGACTTCTCAAGAGCAATGGTTAAGTATACTTAATAGAAAGGGATTTGAGTTTTTTTTTATGTGGATTAGACACATTATGACGAAAATCACTGTTGAAAATAATCAATCCATTTTTTTTTGTTTGGTTACTCATTTAAGTAGCACAAGAGTGACACATTCTAAATATATGAACATCTATATGATATCTCATGAAGGTGTTATCTAAATCTTTAAAATTAAGTCATTTGTTTCGTTTTGTCTAAATTGCTTCTTTTTTTGTCCGAGTTAGTGAGCTATTTGTAGCAATTAAGATCACTTATAGGAGATGAACCTTCTCAGACGGTAGATAGAACAACTCTTGTTCTTTAATTTTGATTGAAATCATCCTAAATTGAAAGGACCCCAAAAACTTTGACATGTAATCCAAAACAAGGTATTAGCTTCTTTTTTACAATGCAAAAGGATCTATACTGTCTTACCTAAAAAGGCGTCCGCAATACACACATATGTATCTAGTAAAGCTCCATGAATGTGGCTGGCAAATTAGTCAAGAATGCGAGATGCCGTTGGCAAATTAGTCAAGAATGCGAGATGCCGTGATGGAATTCTTCCTATTTAAATTTAATTTTTAATTACACCCCAATAATTGAGGGTTTTAGAACATAATGGTTTGGCTAAGAAGAAAGTCGTCATCAAAATATTTGATCATTGAGTCCCCTTTCGAACTGTCACTTTTGATGTCAGATGCAATTTCCATTACGCCTACTTATCAAGACCGAACGAACTCAAACGTGTTCCACGACAAACGTTAAACGTAGAAAAGTAGCTTTAATTAACTCGTGAGGAGGCCTTTTGGAATCTATGGTAGCTTCGGAGTCCGGACCAGTTGGCCTGACTTGTACCCAAGAAACCATTGAAAGCATGCTCCGCATGTGTGTGAACCTAGTGGATCTCCACCGTCAATTCAGGTGACACTATGTGGGCTGACATCATCTAACAGATGAAATTCATTGAAATTTTGTGCATCCATTTCATGCAAGTGTGGCTCGGTTCCGCACTAAAACCACGGGGCCCAACTCCGGGGTGACCCCATGATGTCTCCGCAGGAAGACAGAAGGCAAGAGAAAAAGCAAAGGAGAGAGAGAGAGAGAGAGAGAGATTGTGGGATTCTCAAGGAACAGAATCGGTGATTATCTCTACATAAAATTATCTTTTTCTCACTCCTTCACTCCGGCAAGCATTGTTTAACAAAAGAAGTTACTTTCCTAATCACCAACCTCGAAAACCTAAAAAGAAAATGACATTCTACCGTTCGAAAAAAGGAATCCTATTATACGTATATAAAAAATTAACGTATACTTCCTGCATAGACTTGAGACATACATATAATAATATGTTTGGTCATACAAAAACGTATTAAAATCATCAAAAATAGTAATCTTGCAATAATCTCGAGTATTTTTTTAAATGATAAACGGTAGTATTCGGCTAAACGAGATGAGCATCCAAAGGTACATTTGCATAATGGCTCAAAGTCGTCTCCAAGTCCTTTGAGGAACGATGACAAAATGCCAAACTAAACGAAAAAGAGATCGCGGGATTCTCTGTTGATCAACAGGAGGAAGACCTTTCTCATTGACATTAAGCGGCATGCAAGAAAAGATGATGATGACCTTTGTCCTATTTTTGCGTCCACACTTTTGTCACACAGGATCAACGTTGATTTTAACTGTACTGTTTTTTTAAAAATAGGGGTTTGTATTATTTGAATCTTGGAAAAACTGAAAATGCTGTGATTGATAAAGTCGCATGTCAATAATAGAGTGGATGGTCGTAATTCTCAAATCAAGAACGGAGGAGGACCATTGTTAGGCAGTGAATACGACAGTGATTGTATTTTAATTTTGATTGAAATCATCTTGGATTAAAAAAATCGATTTGCTATGAAAACCCCAAAAGATATCTGGACTATTCGACTTAAAAAAATGTCATGAATGCAAGCAATTTTGACGGTTCACATGCGTCTAGTCAAGTTCCATCTGCAGAGTGACTAGCTAGGTTGTTTTGAATATGGAACATGGAGATTGAATCTATTGTACATAACAAAATAAAAGATGATAGTCTCTCGAGCAATCATTTTTTATTAGGTGCAAAGTCCATGATGCCCCTACTTTATCGAGGCCAAATCGAAGTGACACGTCTTACTTCACAAAAATCAAAGAAAAATAGTTTTGATTGACCTGTGAAGAGACCATTTCGTTTTTTATGCTGGCTCTGGACCCAATTGGCCCGACCTTGCAACAAAAGAATCTGCATGTACTAGTCTATCTCCAACGCCAATTTTTGTGGGGGCTCCATATGAAACTAACATTGTCTAATGGTTACTATATGTTGTAATCTTGTGCGTCTGACTCATGCAAATGTGGATTGGATCAGCACTAAAACCACCGGGTGACCACATTATGCCTAGCAAGATTGAAGCCCAAGACAACATGCGAGCGAAAAACTTAAAGAAAAAAAAGATTCTTAGTATGCTCAGCGATCCATCCAGATGAGGTCATTTCATAGTGACATGAGTACCCATAATCTTGTTTGTGCCATATAAATTGTGGATTGGATTGACTTACATGAAGAGAAAAGAGTGAATCACAAACTGAATCAAGAAGATCACAAAAAAAAAAAAAGATGGCGCAAAGGTTTATTCAAGTTCACCTAAATTAAGGCTACATCCTACAAAGAATTTTTTATTTTAGTGTCGGATAAAATAGAACTTAATGGGCTTAAAGTTTTGAGCCTATCCATTATTGCTATATATTCTACTTTAAAGTACCTACATGGAGGTGTGAGAATAACTACATGATTGTTATCCACATTTAACACTTTGCACGCTTGTGCGCTAGATGCCAAGGTGAATATTATGGAGGGTAATTGATTTCAATGCAAAGTCAACAAGGGCAGGAATTGAAGAAGACATAGAAGAAGAAAAAAATTAATTGTTTGGTGTGGCAAAGTATGCAGAAGAGTGTAGACATCACAAGAGCACATGCAAGGATAATAGTACATCAATGGTAAAAGTAGATGTTAATCTGGTTGAAGAGAAATTCGTGTCCATCATTTTAAACGTGAAAATTTCTAAAAAATTTAATGAATCTATAGCCATGATTTCTAAAATCAATATTACTTCTACCAAATCTACTTGCTATTTAGCCTTTGGTGCAACAATATATGTATGCAAGGACCAATCGATTTTCAAACATTTTGAAGAGGCTATTGACATGAATCAGCAAGAGGTCTGAATGAGAAATAACTCACTTGCAAAGAAAAATGTAGATATCTATCTTAATTGACTTTGGTTAAATGTAATATAACATCACATCACATCACATCACATCCTAAAGCGCTATCGCCATATGGCACAAAACTAATATACTCGTGCAACATTTATCAAAAAACTAATTTTTTATCTCAGAAAATCCCAAATCGGTATATCTATATTACATTTATCCCAAACTAATATATTTGTGTCACATTTACCCCAAACTGATACACCCATACTAAATTTACCCCAAATTTTGGTGAATCTAGGATTCTTTTTTCTTTTTTGGGAAAAATGTAGAACATGTACATCGGTTCATCATGTCTGCCTAGGCTTTTTCCAATGAAAAGTAGTTGGAATGACTTAAATAAAAAAAGTTTCAAAAGATTTAGGACTGAATTGCAAAAAAAAAAAAAACTTAGGACTTAATCGATAAAGTTGCAAAATGTTTAGTACCCTTTCAACAATTGCCACGTGGGCACTGTGATCCATAAAAATTTAATTTGTTAATTGTAGTTCTAGAATTTTAACTCGATGTATATGTATTTCATGAACTTTTAATTTGTTTAATATGACTAGTACTTTTGATACATATTTAAATTATTCATTGCACTATACGAAGATGTTCAACGTTATCATTCCCTTAATTTAAATTTAGGGATTATATTGAACATTTTCATATAATCTATGGATTAGCTTGAATATTTACCAAAAGTTTAAGGATCATATTATACATTGCGTTAAAATTTAGGGATCACATTGAACAAATTGAAAGTTCAGAAACTATTTGTGTAATTTTTTCTAAAAAAATTTTCTGACCTATTATTACAATATGTAAGGAGTAAAAGAAAAAGGAACAGAGATAAAGAGGAAGAGAGATTATGATAATGTCAAAATGGCCATATAGCAGCCTCCAACAAGTCTACTTCAACGTACCGCCTTTACATAGATTATGTTAGATTGTGACACTTTGTAATGCTTGCAAAAATATCAAGTCCAAAGCAAATGGCAAACATAGTATATCTTCAGATTACACATTCAACCCTAAAAGTCCTTGTGGACAATTTATAGACGTGTTACTGCAGTAACAAATGTATCTGATGTTGGAATTCAATAATGAGCAATAGTGTTCGGACAAGTAACAAAGTATGACAATAATAAAATCAACAACGGGACCGTGTTCGGAAAACCAATTGATGAGAACAACAATTGCGTACAACTAATAAATAAAACCTGGAGATTGCAGATTTATCCAAGTGTCGAATGCTTGCAAATTGATTCAATTCGGTTCGATCCTGATGAATTCATGTCGTATCCTTAAGACGTTATTTGCCGCTTAATCCAGTATCCAAGTAACTTGCAAACCGTCTTCCAGGATAGAACGAACCCCGTCTCTCTCTTGCGGTACTACAAGAAAAGACCCGACGAACTCAACCATATCTTATTGAACGATGCCGCACAATGCACACTAACTAACCAGAATGAACAATGATGACTACTACTAATGAATTCGGTTTATGTCCGAATATACATGACAAAATGACACCTATTGATCGAAAGGACACGATTGACCAAACAACCGATAATGAAAGGATATGAATGAAGAGTCACCACTTCTCATTCATAACTAGGGACTCTAAGTCCCCAACATCTTATGCCGGAACATGCTAAATCCACTCCCAGATCAGAAAAAAGAGCTTGACGTCCCATGTTGGCCCGTCTCAGAAGTAACTGAAGTCGCATGGGAGTAGAGGTTTTCTTCATCCACTTTGCATTTGGTTTCTTCATCGACCGTCGAGCTGTCGAGCTCATGGTTAATCCTCTCGAGTTGCTCAGCCACTTCCCTCATTGCTGGCCTCTTCGCGCTGCTTTGATCCAAGCACTTCACTGCAATCTCAGCAACCAATCCTATCTTCTCCATCTCATCTTTACTAGCGGCCTCGAAGTTTATGACGTCGGAGAGTCTGCTATCCGTCACCGAAGAGACGAAGTAATGGATAATGTTGATCGACTCTCCGGATATAGGAACAAAGCTTGTCGGCTTCTTTCCCGTGAGCAACTCCGCGAGGACAGCTCCGAAGCTGTATACATCACTCTTAATGGTCAGCATACCGGTGGTTAAATATTCCGGATCGATGTAGCCCAATGTGCCTTGAATTTCAGTGGCCCCTATGTGATTATGCTCTGGTGATATGAGCACCGAAGTTCCAAAATCAGACACTTTTACCGAGTAATTTCGATCCAGAAGTATGTTCAACGACTTGAAGTCACCGTGAATGATTGGGGGTTCCGCGCATGAGTGCATATACTCGAGCGCAAGAGCAGCTTCGGCAGCTATTCTGAGCCGGTTTCTCCACGATCTTAAGAAGGTTGACGCATTCTGGTGGATGTGCTGGAAGAGGTTACCATTCGAAATGTATTCATAAACCAGCAAGGGTATTCTAGTCTCCAAACATATGCCATGGAGCTTCACCACATTTTTGTGGTTCATTTGCATCACAGCTTCAAGTTCATGGTGGAAATCCCCCCTTATCAGAGACTTGTGCACATCCTTAGGCTTCTTGACCGCTACCTCAGTGTCCCCCGCCACTCTTCCTTTGTAGACGGAACCGAAACCGCCCTCACCGAGCTTGTTGCTGTCATCGTAGTTGTTTGTTGCTTTTGCTAGCTCTGCCTCCGTAAAGATCTTGACTCTCTGGCGTTTCAAGAGCTCTCCTCCATTTCGCCTGAAGTTCTTCTGTTTGCTTCTCCTCCTCCACGTGTCGAGGAGTAAAGCGCTAAAAGTTCCGCCGAAGATGAACAGAACAATAGCTGCCGAAGAATCAATTTAGGTAAGTTTGCGGTCCACATATTTTGTACAAGAAATCAATTTTAAACGGACTGCGCATTTAACCTTCCGTTGCATAATCTGCATCCGTCACCATTAATTCGGATGCTTGATATATATTTCAACATATAAGTTGCAAATATAGATATCATTCAAAACTATCTTTAGGTATTTTTGCAGGTGATGTGTGTATTGTATTACTCGCCAATCAAAAGCACGATCAAAGGAGATTTCTTCTAGATACAGATGAAAGCAAAAATGGCCATTTTCATCGACAAATCTCTTTAAAACTAGTTTTAAAGAACTTTCCAAGCTTTGATCTTCCTTACGAGCAAGAGTTGAGTTATAAGGAAGTGATTGTTCTTAGAGTATTATTGTTATTATCAGTATTTCATATCTTGAGGGCAAACATTGCAAATCAAACAAAAGAAATAAATTGTCTTACAAATTATGCAAGGGACAGATTAGTCTGGCGGGGCGACCCAAATGCTAGCCCCACCCTGCCTTGCCTATTGGTTTTTAGGTATGGATCCATTCTTTCTTAAAGCTATTATCATCCAAATATTGTAATTTAAATATTTATGCTTCACTTCTATAACTTTGAACATGTAAGACGGATGGTGAAATGTATTTTTGTACCTTGGAAAAAGCTAATACATCCATCGGAAATCTCAATTAAAATATGAATTATCATATTGGTCTCTGCAAAACATAATCTGAAACTATACAAGTAGTGTCCTTAGATCCGCTGCTTGTCGCATAGCTTCCTTCTGTTAGCTCTCATAACTTCTGTTCGTCTGTTTCTACTAATTTTACTTTCTTTCTTTGTTTTTCTATTTCTCTGCTTTAGCAGATAATTAATGGAAAATCTTTGAATACACGGGAGGATGCCTAAAGTGAACATTTTTTTACCCAATTTGAAATTCAAACATGACCTCCGATTCCGAAAATTTTGAAATTTTTTTTTTCAAAGAATAATCGCTTATATCATTTTATAAAAAATGAATAAATAGAAAATGCTTTTAAGATTTACGAATATATATATATATATATATATATATATAGACATCTCCCTGAGGGGTTTGACGAGCTTGTGATTTGTTCTTCAAATCACGTTTCACCGTCATTTATGTACCTTTGGTCATGAACCTGAAAATTCTAGGTAGAGGTTGGACCTTCTAGCCTTTTAGCCAAAAGGGGTTGTGGTGTTTTTGAAGTAAAAGAAAAAAAGAAGTGAGGCTTTGTGCAGTGAATATTCGACCTAAAGAAAGAAAAACAGAGCGAGGCCGTCTGTGTCACTCGGTGAATAATGAGAAAGACGAACTAAAACCTCAGATGAGGGCCAGTAACTCCTCACAAATTTTCGCAATTCCCATACAAAATACGGTAAAACGCACAAACATACGATACATGGGATCAACGGGCGAGACTTACTTCTTTTTCTTTTATGCGATGTTCATCAAGTCATGACCAATGATCCCTCGTGCAAAGTAGAATCAGACACGATTTCAGAACATCTTGACATAAGCAAAGATCAATGGCATGTGGGCTCGTAGTCTAAAGAAAGAATAGCTTAGGTCATCGAGCGACAACCATCACAAGGGAATTAGAATTACCTGCAGTAGTTATGGCAACACGAGAAACTTCGCAACTGACTTTGCCGTCACCGGTCATGCCAAATGGGCAATCGCATGTGTAGTTCCCTTGTGTATTCTTGCACTTCCCGTGACATGGATATCGTCGTGGATCTTTGCACTCGTCGATGTCTGTATCAAACGGGATCAAAGGTGAACTGCAAGTGTACGTTCATGTGTTTTCTGCTTCTTAAAATAACGTATCGGTTGTATTGAAGCATCTAACTCGACCCAACGAAAAACTGGTTTGAGGAAGTTGAATTGCGGAACTTATAAACCAACCCAAACATATAATTTTGGGCTTGCGAAGAGAACAGAACAATACCTCGACATCCTGGGAGGGAGAGCAGGGGGGAGGCATACGGATTCCCCGTGTACCCAGCGTCGCAGAAGCAACGATAACCCTGCCCGTTCCTGAAGTAAGAGCAGAAACTGTTGGCGCCGCATGCATAGTTCGATTGGTTCGATTGCGCTTCCTTGCAGGTCAAATCCCATTCAACTACCCAATCCAGGACAGCCCTTGAGAAGACGTCCTCGCCCATTTGATCCGGGACAGGAAGCTTGTAATGGGAGACATTAAACGACTCCTGATCTACTACGAAAGCTGATCCGCAAGAGGTGAAGTACTGAACTGAGGTGTAATTCGTTAAGCTGCTCATGGATGTTTTGAGGCTCCTGAGGCTCTTGGGAATCGACGTCTGGCAGCACCCGAGGCCGGAGCATGCTTGCTCGGCCTTGAAGTTGATATCCTCGCGGCAATAGGAGAAGCATCCACTGCCGAATGTACTGTTGGCATCCGAGATACTAGCCTTGGTGTCACAACCGAAGACAGTGAGCTTATTCCGGGTGTCCGACAATGTATATTGCTGGCCAAGTTTGATCCAGGGGTCAGGGTTAGAGGCGTTGAGACGATGGCCAGTCTTGTTATAGCAGTCTAAAGCTCTGTACAGGCCAATAATCATTGTCCCATTCTCTATGGATATGTTGAACACCGGAACGTTCTTGCCGAGGAACAAGTTCCCCGATGTGTGGTTGCACAAGAGGACAAGGCGGGAGTTCCACGCACAACGTTTGTTGAGGCCGAACGGAAAAGGCACCTTCTTGTTGCCGCACCATTGGTGGTCGCAGATGTGCTTCTCGGCAAAAGCGGCCAAGGCCAAGGCCAAGGCCACCGGAAGAAAACACAACGCCGCCGCTTTCATCTTCACGTCTCCCCAATCTGTGCTTCCTCTGGCTCTCCTCTTACCGGATGTTAACCGACTTTCGTTGATGCTGATGCCTCAGTAGCAGATGCATGAATGGATGAGGCTGTTTATGTAAAATTCCCTTCACATTCGTGGTGTATGGCATGTTTTTCTTTTGGAAAAGATATAGCGAACTATTCTTGCTAGATAATGTAGCGGGTAATTGCTGGATAATTAAATGAAAGCACACTTTGTCTTAGGTCTCATACTTTCAGCAATTATCGAACCCAAGCGGAAAAATGGTAAATTTGATATGGCATTAGAACACAAGTTAAAGGTTTAAAACCCAAACACTTCCTCTCAATTTTCTCATGCCTCTCATCCCTATCATTCTCATATTCTGTCATTTTTTTTTCTGCTCATCAATTGTCTAATAGGAAAATTAACACGTGTCAACTGCATATAATATTTGCTTGTATAAGAAAAAAATCCTGTAGTTCTGGTGTTCTTATTGGATTTTTATTATGAGTACACGGTTGCTAATAGAAGTGTTTGATGTTGCCTCAAATAAACATATGAAATATTGTTAATGACTTCTCAAGAGAAATGGTTAAGTATACTTAATAGAAAGATTTAAGTTTTTAAGGTGGATTAGATACTTACGATGAAAATTACAGTTAAAAATAATCAATCCATTTTCTTTGTTTGGTTACTCATTTAAGTATCACAAGAGTGACACATTCTAAATATCTGAACATCTATATGATATCGCATGAAGGTGTTATATAAATCTTTAAAACTAAGTCATTTCGTTTGATTTTGTCCAAGTTACTTATCTTTTTGTCCAAGTTAATGAACTATTTATAGCAATTAAGATCACTTATAGGAGGTGAACCTTCTCAAACGGATTGAAATCATCCTAAATTGAAAGGACCCCAAAAACTGACATGTAGTCCAAAACAAGGTATTAGCTTCTTTTTTGAAGATGCAAAAGGATCTTTACTATCTGACCTAAAAAGGCGTCCGCAATACACACATATGTATCTAGTAAAGCTCCATCAATGTGGCTGGTAAATTAGTTAAGAATGCTAGATGCCGTGATGGAATTGTTCCTATTCAAATTTAATGTTTAATCACACATGAATAATTCGTGGTTTTAGGATATAACGGTCTTGCTAAGAAGAAGGTCGTCATCAAATTATTTTGATCATTGAGTCCCCTTTCAAACGGTCACTTTTGATGTCAGATGCAATGTCCATTACGCCTAGCCGATCTTCACCATTAAATACCCCGCCTGGTACAAGGAGAGTACTTCACTTCTTTATTGGCCTGGATCGCCTGTGCGATCCGAATCCTATTTATCAAGACCAGAAGAACTGCTCCACGACAAAGGTTTTTTGTTTTTTTGTTTTGGTCATACCACGACAAAGGTTAGACGTAGAAAGGGAGCTTTTATTAACTTGTGAGGAGGCCTTTTGGATTTTTGGTAGCTTCGGACCAGTTGGCCTGACTCGCACCCAAGAAACCATTGAAAGCATGCCCCGAATGTTTGTGAGCCTAGTGGATCTCTAACGTCAATTTAGGTGACAACTATGTGCGCTGACATCATCTAACAGATGAGATTCATTGAAATTTTGTGCATCCATTTCATCTAAGCGTGGCTCGGTTCCGTACTAAAACCACGGGGCCCAACTCCGGGTGAACCCATGATGTCTCGCGGGAGGACAAAAGGCAAGAGAAAACGAGAGAGAGAGAGAGAGAGAGAGAGAGAGAGAGAGAGAGAGAGAGAGAGATTGTAGGATCTTCGAGAAACATAATCGGTGATTATCTCTACACAAAATTATCTTTTTCTCTGGGAAGCATTGTTTAACAAAAGAAGTTACTTTCCGCATCTCGAACCTCGAAAAATAGAAAGAAAAATGACATTCTACCGTTCGGAAAAAAGTAATCCTATTATATGTATATCAACAATCAACGTATACTCCCTGCATAGACTTGAGACGTATGTATAATAACATGCTTGGTCATACAAAAACGTATTAAAATCATCAAAAATAATAATCTTGCAATAATCTCGAGTATTTTTTTAATGATAAACGGCAGTATTCGGCTAAACGAGATGAGCATCCAAAGGTACATTTGCTTAATGGCTCAATGTCGTCTCTGAGTCCTTTCAAGAACGAGACAAAATGCCACGGTAAACGAAAGAGAGATTGCAGGATTCTCTGTGGAACCAACTGGAGGAAGACCTTTCTCATCAATATGGAGCGGCATCCAAGAAAAGATGATGATGACCTTTGCTAAACCGTGAATATGTATTTCTATGTCCACACTTTTTTTTTTTAACTGAATTGTTCGGACCAGCTTACACGCACCTCGATTAGTATAGCAATCCACCGCCATGGCCCCTACTTAAATCACCGCCACATCCACACTTTTGAATCTTATAAAAATTGAAAATGCTGGATTAATAAAGTCACATGCCAATAATAGAGTGGATGATCGTAATTCTCAAATCAAGAATGGAGGAAGACCCTCGTTAGGCAGTGAAATAGGACAATGATTGTATTTTGATTTTGATTGAAATCATCTTGGATTGAAAAATAATAGTCGATTTGCTATCAAAACCTCGAAAACCGTGTCACACAGTTCAAAATAAGTCATTAGCTTTTTATTTTATTTTATTTTGGATCATATAAAATATCCGGACTATTTAACTTAAACAAATGTCATAAATGCAAGCAATTTCGATGATTCACATGCGTCTAGTCAAGTTTTCTCCACAGAGTAACTAGCTAGGTTGTTTTCAATATGGAATACCGAGATTGAATCTATTGTGTATAACAAAACAAAAGATGACAGTCATCACCAAATTATTTTGATCAAAGATTACTCTTTCGAGCAATCATTTTTTTTATTAGGTGCAAAGTCCATGAAATATCTCCTCTATCAAGGCCAAATCAAAGTGACACGTCTTACTTCACAAAAATCAAAGAATAAGTAGTTTCGATTGACCTCTGAAGAGACCATTTCGTTTTTTTATGCTGGCTCTGGACCGTTGGCCCGACCTTGCACCTAAAGAATCTGCATGTAAATAAGCCTAGTCTATCTCCAACGCCAATTTATGTGAGGGCTCCATATGAAACTAACATCATTTAATGGTTACTATCTGTTGTCATCTTGTGCGTCTGATACATGCAAATATGGATTGGATCAGCACTAAATCCACCGGGGGGCCACATTATGTCTAGCAAGATCAAAGTCCAAGACAAACACATGCTAGCGAAAGAGTAAGAAAAAAGAAAAAAAAGAAAAAGATTCTTAGTATTCTCGGCGATCCATCCGGATGAGGTCACTTCACAGTGACATGAGTACCCATAATCTTGTTTGTGCCATATAAATTGTGGATTGGTTTGACCTACATGAAGAGAAAAGGGTGTATCGCAAACCGAATCAAGAATATTACATAAGAAAAAGAAAATGGCGTAAAGGTTTACCCAAATTCACTTAAATTAAGGCTACGTCCTACAAAGGGTTTCTTATTTTAGTGTGGGATAAAATATGAATTAATGAGATTAGTGTTTTAGGCCTATTTATTATTGATATATATTCTGTTTAAAGTACCTATATGTAGGTGTGAGAATAACTACACGATTGTTATCCGCATTTAACACTTTGTATGCTTGTGCGCTGAATGTCAAGGTGAATATTATGGAGGGTAATGGATTTCAATGCAAAGTCAACAGACTGCATGGACATTAGTAAGTGAACCGCATCGATTTCCACAAGGCAAAAATTGGATATTAACTAAGCAATAATCTGGATATCAACTACTACAAAAAGCTGAATATAAGAATGACATTTATACTACCTGCGACGAATTTTGTATTCATGATTTACAAGATTATTATTTTATCTCATTCTAGACAGTTTGTGATTTGATATGGATTTCCACTTTACAAAATCTTGATTAGCTGTTAATCTTAAAGATTATATTTGCAGAATAGTTAATTATGTCAATATCTTGGTTGATGTCATATCATTTTGAAGGCAAATATTATTTCCATTGTAAAAGCACTCTATTTTTTTAGAATCGAGGTTTGGTTGTTTGGTTGATTTAATCTATGAGGATTATGAATGATCAACCTCAGCGGAAACCCAATCTTCTCAACAATTGTCCAATGGGTAGAATAGAAATTGAAGATTGTCCAATGGGAAGTTTGGATGCTAAGGAGCACAAGAGAAGACTAATGAATTGGAGAGTGTACGCGATAAAGAATTCATAATCCCAAATTTCAAGAGAGTTTCATATATTTCTATTTGTCTTCCATGAACTTACAATTTTTATAATTTGAGAGATATTGGTAGAGTGATAGTTGTGCTTACATATGATATTGTGAGTCCTATCAACTTGAGTATAAGTAGTACCAACTTTATGGAGAAGTGTTTGGACAAAGGCAACACTTCCTACTATAACTTTTCGTCAATTGACTATTGAAATTTCGCTAGTAGGCTACTAGCGTGGGATAATAGACGTAGGCTTACTCTAAATCAAGCCACCATAAGCTCCGTGTGCATTGTTTTCTATCTCTTTATTTGTACTCATTTATTCCATGATAGATACACTATATGGCACTGTTTGAATATAATTAGATCATGCTCTCATGACAATAAAATGTATTTAGTTAGCTCTTACTCTCCTTTATAAGTAACAAAGCAAACAAAACGGGCTGTCAGCACATGCTCTTAAAAGACACAGTTTGCTCTTCAAGCGTCAGAGCAAAGAAGATATATTAGAGCATGTATCTTTTTCCTTCCTTTTGTTTACACTAATAAGTGGTTAGCTTGTCGAAATGAACATAAAGTTTATTGAACAGACTCATTTTTGACAATTGAAATCGACAACAGTATTGGCGAACAAACATCAATGATTGTCACCAGTTGGCCGTTGACCTATGACACCATTTGGGTGAAAAAGATCAATAAGAGTATCCATATGGAGGAATCCAAGCGGATGGGATGTTAGAGGACAATTGAGCACACACAGAGTATTGAGACATGATTACCGGTTCAAAGTTACTTGGAAGTGAAGCAATTGAGATCAAGGGGCAATTGACATGCATTTTCCAAGGAATAACTGCACGAGAACTAGATCATGGCGACATGGGCACTAGACTACCGGAAGTGGAGGAGCATGGGAACAATCGCTGGGAACTTCTAAATGGCAGTTATGATACTGCCACTATATATAAACACCGCTAGCCATCTACTAAGAAGCTTCCTATACAAATCGAATATATTTACTTTCATGCACTGTACTTCTATCTTTCAAAAGCATGTCGTCGATGAAATTCTAACGTGTTTCTTAGTTGTAACTTCCAGATTGCATTTAAATTCAAGTGTGTATTTCCTTTTTAGGTGTTGCGTCATCGGTTAAATTCCAACTTGACATTTTTGTGTTTTCAGACTTTATTGTTGATTAAATTCTGGTAGAATTGGTCTACATGTAGTTCATTTGTATTGACTATACTTTCTAGGCCCAGTTGCCGTTTGAATTTCGGCACAGCTTGCTCTTGTATAGTTCTGGCCGAGTTGAAGCTGTTGGTTTCCTTATTTGCTTGGATATTTTCTATTTAGAGTTGGTACAAGACCCGTCATCTTTAATTAAAAATGATGAATGATTTTTTGTTGAAAGTGAAACTCCGGTGAAACACCGTATGTCATGATAAAGATGTTTGGTACGCGTGATGTTGTCTACATGTAGCTCATTTGAATTGACTATACTTTCTAGGCCTAGTTGCCGATTAAAGGCACAGCTTGTGTTTGTATAGTTCTAGCTGAATTAAAGCTGTTGGTTTCCTTATTTTCTTGAATATTTTCTATTTAGAGTTAGTACAAGACTTGTCATCTTTAATTAAAAATGATGAACGATTTTTTGTTGAAAGTGAAACTCCGGCGAAACACTGTATGTCATGGAAAAGATGTATGTACGCGTGATGT
Organism: Melaleuca quinquenervia; assembly: GCA_030064385.1. Taxonomy (NCBI): domain Eukaryota; kingdom Viridiplantae; phylum Streptophyta; class Magnoliopsida; order Myrtales; family Myrtaceae; genus Melaleuca; species Melaleuca quinquenervia. Next base: position 19,158,802 of record CM057723.1, on the reverse strand, counting down.
TGTCGACATGGGTTCACGGGTCTTGACCTCCCTTGAACGAGCGGAGTTAATTTCGCCTTTCGGCTGAGAGAAATTTTACTCAAACCAGTTTCGATTTTCGTGGATCTCTTTCGTCTCCTTTAATTCAGTCCAAAACTATTGACACCAAAATTTTGACAAGTTATTTAAGTTTTATTGCATGAAAATTAGGGAATAATTATTTAGTTCTTAAATTTGTTTAAAGTGTATAGCACATAGGTTTTAAGAATTTCTAGTAGCATTTGTATGACGTTAGCATCGCACTGGTAGTTGTACAGACTCGAATCAATCGTGCAAGCTTGACCCGCACTTCAAAGACATTCTGCCAGTAACGAGGGAGGAGAGCCGAAAATGCTAGCCCATTAACTTGGGTAATTTGAGTTTTAAGTGAACTGGATTTAACTCATTAATCTTAAAGGCATTGAAGTTAATTAGTATAAACCCTAAACGGATCGATACTTGTGAATGTTGAGCCCATGGACCAAAGAATTTTAGCCAAGTAATGTACAGTAGTATAGACTAAGATATGTAATATGGATTTGGCTCTTCAGTCTCCATATTTGGAGAGCTTTTGCCTGCCCGTGGCTGGTGTAGTCATTGGAGTTACGCTTTTGGAATAGAAGACAGTAATTTGACGAAAGTAGAGATTGCAAGCTAGAGATATCAAATGTCGGAAAGCAATACTTGGCATTAAATCTATCAAAGATCGACCATGATTTAAAAAGCCATATCTGATCTTTCGTAAAGAGTAGAAGACACATTGTACTGCCTCAAGACTAGGAAAAAGGTTTAGATATCCATTTTAATTACCTTTGGTTAAATGTGAATATGACATTGCAAAAGGATTGATAAAAATTCCTGCTGATATTTGAGAGAACTAAGAAACTTTTCCGGATCAAGCTCCCTTCCTTAGTAGATAATAATTTATGGCGGACTGCATGTAAGGTGCAAATCTAACTGGCAAGCAAGACGAAGACTTGTTTGTGATTTGTGGATGCCTCCTTTGCGTCCAGACGACCGATGACTTGGGAAGTCCGTCTTCCACGACGACTTGTCAAGTCGCCGCCCGCGTTCGCACCACTTGTGGAAATACTAATGGGTCTTTATTTTGTTCATGCGTTTTGCATGAAATTGTGAAATGTTGACCACCTACCTTGCAATCGACCAAATGATAAGGACTCTTGAACTTTCGGCCGAGAAAGTCTATACTGGCGGTTCAATTTTTTACCCCCGGAAACTTTAAATGGGTAGCATGTTGGTGGGTTATTATATTAATTTCCCTCCATATAATCAGCTAATCATGGTTCAGTCCATGGATTATTTTTGAAATTTCCATATGGAGCCCGGGTTCACAAAATACTGTCGGGTCTTATTTCGTTCATGTATTCTATATGGGTTGTGAAACTTTGAGAACACTCCTCAGAAATCAACCAAAATGATTAGGACATTCTTTATGCTTTTCCCCCGATAGGTGCGGGTTTGAATTTTATCTTGGGAAACTTAAATTTAAGTGGATGGTCGTAATTGATGACCCGGTCTTCCGTTGAGATGACTGACTTCAGCATCAACGAAATTCGGATAAAATCCGGTAAGAGGAGAGCCAGAGGAAGCTCAGATCGGAGAAACATGAAGATGAAAGCGGCTGTGTTGTGTCTTCTTCCGGTGGCCTTGGCCGCTTTTGTCGAGAAGGACAACTGCGACCACCAATGGTGCGGCAACATAATCGTGCCTTTTCCATTCGGGCTCAGCAACAGTTGCGCCCCGAACCCCGGCCTTTTACTCTCGTGCAACCACACATCGGGGAACTTGATCCTCGGCCGGAACATTCGGGTGTACAACATATCCGTGGAGGATGGGACAATGATCATTGGCATGTACAGAGCTTTAGACTGCTATGACAAGAATGGCCATAGGCTCAACGACTCTAAACCTGGCCCCTCGATCCAACTTGGCCAGCAATTTACATTGTCAGACACCCGGAACAAGCTTACCGTCTTCGGTAGCGACTCCTATGCTCTTATTTCGGACGCCAACAGGACTTTTTGGAGCGGATGTCTCTCCTATCGCCGCGAGAACGTCAACTTCACGGCTGAGAGTGCTTGCTCCGGCCTTGGTTGCTGTCAGACGTCGATCCCCAAGAACCTCAGCAGCCTCAAAATATCCATGGGCAGCTCTTGGAATTACAACTATTCTGAGAACTCCAGCCGTTGCGGATCAGCGTTCGTGGTGGACCAGGAGTCGTTTAATGTCTCCAATTACGAGCTTCCTGTCCTGGCTGATTTGGGCAAAGAAGTTTTCACAAGGGTCGTCCTGGATTGGGTAGTTGACCGGAATTTGACATGCGTGGAAGCCCGGTCGAACAAATCGAGTTATCTCTGTGGCACCAACGCTAACTGCTCCGACTTCGAAAACTGGAAGGGTTATCGTTGCTTCTGTAAGCCTGGGTACACTGGGAATCCCTATGCCGCCTCTCCACTGTCGCCAGGATGTGAAGGTATTCTTCTGTTCTCTTTGCAAGCCACAAATCATCTGTTTGGATTGGGCTATAATTTCCGCGATACAACTTACTCAGGCCTGATTTTCATTAGAGTTGAGTTAGATGCTTCAATACAATTGGGGCGTTGTTTTAAGTAGCAGAAAACATGTCGACGAGTGCAAGGATCGACGAGTGCGTTATTCCTTAGTTGACTTTTGCTTCTGTTTGATATAGACATCGATGAGTGCAAGGATCCAGGACGATATCCATGCCGCGGTAATTGCAAGAATGAGCCCGGGAACTACACATGCGACTGCTCATTTGGCATGACTGGTGATGGCAAAGTCAGTTGCCAAATTTCTCGTCTTGCCATAACTGCCGCAGGTAACTCTAATTCCCTCGTGATAATTTAAGCTACTCTTTGCTTTAGACTACGGGTCCACTCGCCATCAATCCATTTAATATGTTTTGGAATCGTTCTCACTCGACAATGCACTCGAGCGGTCACTGATCAACGATATAGTCGCTCCTAACTCACGTTAGCATCCGAAGCCTTTTTCTTTAGCAGCCTTCTCGACTCCTCGATGTGCTCTCATCCAAAAATTTAACCCCTCCTCTTTAGAAGCAAAGGCAATTTTCACAAGAACACCACGAACGATCACACAGATGCAGGCAAAGTGGCGGGCACCAAAATAAACTACCATTACTCAAAATGCTTTCGCAAAACTAGCAATTTAGAGTCTATAAACTCGTGTGCTCACGAGCGTAGGCCCATTCACATAGCTTTAAGAAACACCCACGCTAGTCTCTCCAAGTTCTTCCTCTGAAAATGCCGCTTCTCCTCTGGGGTGTTTCTCTCCAAGGTCGTCGACCCTGAAACGTGACCACTAGAGAGAAAGGAGAGGAGAGGAAATTTGTGAATGGAATTTGATTGGTGCGCGTGCGCCGATTTTTCAGAAAATGTGAACGTGTTTTAGTTAATACGGGGGCATTTTTATGGTTTAGCTTAACGAGGAAGTATTGTGTGGTCCGGGACCACACTTAGGAGGGGGCGCCTGGCTGGTGGGTCCCACGCGCTGTGAGAGAGCATGCGGAGTCCACTAGCCAGGTGGCACCTGCCCAGTGGTCTCGGACCATCTAAAAATTTTTCTTAGCTTAACCCAAATACTCCGTTTGGTGGCTAATGCGTCAAATATTCAAGCGGAATATTCAAGCGGATAAATTTAAGAACAAATTTTTTGGTTCTAAGGTTTGGAAGGTCCAAATTCACTATTTGTCAAAGTAAATCAATCGTTCAAGAGAGAAACTAATCCATCCATTCGTCAATTTTGTGTGGCAGTCATCGTAGCCGTAGCGTTATGCACAGTTGTTAGTGGCCTAGTCTTGTTCATATGCAAGAGGAGGGCCAAAGAAAGACACTTCAGGCAAAATGGAGGAGAGATCTTGAAGCACCAGAGAGTGAAAATCTTCACTGAGGCACAGTTGGCAAAAGCCACCAACAACTATGATGCTAGCAACAAGCTCGGTGAAGGCGGTTTTGCTTCGGTTTACAGAGGAAAAATCGATGGCGATGTTTTAGTTGCGGTCAAGAAGCCTAGAGATGTCCCTGTCAAGAAGAAGAAGGACACGAACGAGGATGGATCTATGAGCACGCATGATGAATTCCTGCACGAAATCAACATTATCTCACAGGTGAATCACAAGAACTTGGTCAAGCTCCTGGGCATATGCTTGGAGACAAAGGTGCCATTGCTGGTCTATGAATTCATCCCGAATGGGACTCTCTATTACCACATTCATGACAAGAGATCGACGGTCTTGCGATCGTGGAAGAATCGCCTCAGGATTGCCTTGGAAACCTCCTTGGCCCTAGAGTACTTGCATTCCCTAGCCGACCCGCCGGTCATTCACAGCGATGTCAAGTCTCTGAATATACTTTTGGATGAGAAGTACTCTGCTAAAGTATCTGATTTCGGAGCCTCGGTTTTGATATCACCCGGTAAGACTCATATAGCTGAAAGAATACAAGGCACAATAGGTTACCTCGACCCTGAGTATCTCAACACTGGTGAATTAACCACGAAGAGTGACGTTTATAGTTTCGGGGTTGTCCTCATGGAGCTCCTCACTGGAGAGAAGCCAACTCAGAGGACCAAATCTGGGGAAAAAATCAACATCATCCGATCTTTTATCTCCGCTGTGGAGAATCGTACACTCCTTCATATGATAAATTTCGAGGCATCCAATGAAGATGAACGGTGGGAGATCGAGGAGGTCGGTTTGCTCGCTAGAAGGTGCTTAGACTTTAATGGCGTGAATAGGCCAACAATGAGGGAAGTGGCCGAGCAACTGGCTAGGATCAACAGGACTTTGTGGGCCGATCAACACAACGACGAAGAGACTCAATGTTTACTCGACGAGACGAGACGCGATCCTCTCTGGACTTCAAACAGCGAGATGAACAAACCAGAGTCGACTGATCTTTTGGTATTTGACATCGAAGCAGCCACTACTAGTTCCAGTGTCTGATTCGTGGTTTCTAGCGCGGGGCGATATGCAAGAAACAAGTCCAATTATCGTACATTCATCCTTGGTCTTGATTAATTGGCAATTTTGAAGTTTTACAAGGGACGATTTTATTTGAAGTACAGCACGGTGGGTTATAATGCAATAAAATTGGCAAATTGGGAATGAGCAGAAATTTGTTCTGTTGCATGAAAACAGGCCGGGCTGCTGATCAAAATACACGACTATACCGTGATTCCGGTCGTATTTTCACATTTTGAAATTGTTTGGTTGGGTTTTCAAGCTTCTTTTTTTAGTTCTAAAGCCATTATTATTATTTTAATGGAATTTTCGTAATATTACATTTCTTGTAATAATTATGAGATATTTTGTAATTTTACGTTTTTTATTGTAATCAATATCAATGCTATGTATAAGGGTGTTTAAGATTTCAAATGTAAGACTTTCAACATGTTTTGTAATTTGATAATCATGCTTGAGAAAAACGAATAATTTCTCTATCGAATTATAATTCCTATTTAGTTGATTTTATCGCGTTTCAGTATCAGTATCAGGTTTTGCATTACTGTATTCACTTCTGTTCAAGTTGTAGTTTGTGAAGCTCCCATCATTCTATAGAATGAATATATATTTATGGAAGATTGCTTGAGTATCTATTCAAACAATTAAATGGGAAATTACTATTCTGAACTGCGGTTTCCCAAATAAAAGCATGACGGCAATTTCCCTTCCTACTCTTTGGCATTGCATCGGATTTCTTTAACTCCTTTGTCACTATAGCGAAGAAACGCTTCCCAGAGAAGCAAGATTTGCAAAGGTGCAAAAATGACAAATTCTACCCACGACATTAAATCTCCGATTCCAGAATTCTCAATCCTGACCGATTGCACGATAACATTACGACTGTCGAAAATAGTTCGGCTCCGGTCACAGCCACAAGGAAGAACATCAGAGCTTACAAGAATTGTACGGTGCATGATGGAAAAGTGTCGCGACCTACCTGAACTTTCCCAATTAAGGTGATTGGAACTAATGGTGGGCTTAAAGGCATCGTTCGTGATAAAATCTAAGTTGGCGTCCTCAAAAGATGGCCCAATCGCATCGTCTAATCGTAATTCAACTTAGTTCATCAATCACGAACACCGATCCTCCCAAGTCCATAAATCAAGTGACTTTGAGGCATTTTGATTTTTTTTTTTTTGATAATCTAAATATTTCTAGGAGTTGCCACTAGCATGTTAGAGTCGGCTATGGCAGTATGGTCTTAATTCCAATGTAATTCTAAGGTCCAGGGACTTGTTTACGTTAACATTTCTATTAGCGTCATTTCGATACTTAACTAGTTGGTTGTTTAATCTAAGATGGCTATGCACTCTTACTCATCATTTAAAGTCCTAAAGGGATCATTCAAAGTCACTAAGTGTCCATGTAATTGTTTTTATGGGATCGTTTTCATAAGAATCTAAGCCAAAACTAAATTAATTTAGAAAAAGAAATTAACACACAATTTAGTGAAATACAGTGCAAAAAATAATCACTAAGGTTATTGAGGTGCGATACAATAATAAACACTCATATAAGTTAATACAACTATTTAATGACAAGAACGTAAGATATTAAGGTACAATACAATAATCTAAGTCAGAGCCAACCATTGTTCTCTGCCAAATCAACCTCCTTTGTTGTCTAGCTGCCTTTGCGACTCCGGCCAAGCAACTGACCACCTTGCCGCCATGGGAATCAGTTGCTTGGAGCCTTGTCGAAGCTTGCTAGAAAAGTGCCGTTGTCGCACCGCACTATGCCAAGCCATGCCGCACCATGTCAAACCGTCCGTGCCCTCGTTGCGCAAGTTACATGACGTTGTGAGTCGCCGATTGCCTAGGACACTTGAGGACCGGAATGTAAGTTCATTTATTTATTTTAGGTTAAGACTACTTATCGCTTTAGTAGATATAATAGCTTCATTATGCTATTTTGTTGGTGAATGACAATTAGGGTCGAGAAGAACCTCAAGTGATTTAATTGGATGTTGTGTGCTATTGGAACCAATTGGGTGGTCAATGGGCTATGATTGGCCAAGCAGGTTAATTGCGCCTAGTAAGGCATCGACCAGCATGTTGCCATTCGGATAAGGAAAATGGGAGAATTACTGAGCTGGTTAACCCAAGTTGCTAAAAACACTAACTCGCATTAAATGAAATGCAATGTGTTAGTTGTTTAAATCAATTGAATCATATTGGTCATGGACCGTCTTATAACTTTGGTTGGCGTGTGTATGCTATTGATGTGACTGATTGTATGGCTTGGGGCCAAGTCTCGATCGTGGATCAATTGACTGCTAGGTAGTAGCTCGTAGAGATAGTCAAGTTAGGTGTCTTGGTACCATGAAGTCAATCACGCTTAGTAGCCAAATAACGTGATAGCTTGACCAGTAGCAACTCTTAGATTCCAAGCAACGTGATGAGCTGGCTAGTGGTGACATTAGGGTCAAACAACATGATGGTTTGGTTAGTAGAGGTTTCCTATAGATAGCACACAAGAGATGTCTTGCAATAGGAACCTAAGCTGTATTTAGCCTATTGTGCGTGCTGAGTGCCAATGGTTGAAATATGTGTTAGTTTGGCCTAGGGGCTTGTGTACTTGCTAGTGTGGCGAGATGGTATTGTACCAGATTGGTACTCATTGCATGCACTGCGACTGGTAGCCCACTAAGGTATCATTGATAAATACGTGTGAGCAATGTGATGTACTACGAGAGGTTGAATGAATGATTAGGGATCCTAAGGCAATTATCTTCTTAGTTTGGGTTTAAAGTGTAGACTCACTGAGATTTTATCTCATTCATTATTGTTAACCAATTTTTTAGGTACAAAGGAAGGACCTTCCCAATCATCCCGTTGAGTCTGGGTTGCTCGTCGAGGTGACTTAATCATGTGTTTGGATTAACTATAGACAAGTGTACGGGAGCTGAGACCCCTTTTGATTTGGTCCCTACATAAATATTGTGGATTTAAACTTGGATATGTGAAGTTCATTTGTATCTCGGAGTTGTCAGTGGTATTTTATTATTCATTTCCACGTGCGATAATCTCTAATTAAGTTATTGGGTCGGCGACGAGTCTTGGAACATCGCGAGTTATCGACTAGTGAGGAAATCTTTGGGTATTGTCGCACGCTCGGATCAAGGGCGTGACATGCGCTCAAGGGGAGTCAATGCAAGCCGTTGTCGACACACCAAATGCCCCTCAACCGTGATCCTTGAGGGAGGCCAAGTTACAAGGACACTCACAGGAGGGAGGCGTAGGCTAAACGGCGGAGTTTTGGGGCGAGAGGCTTGTTGGAGGTTGCTGTTCCGCGAATGCCCAGAGGCTACAGGTGATCGATTCTCCCACCTTTTCCATCTTTCCTCCCTCTTCTTCTTTTTTTGTCCTCCCTCTGTTTTTCTTTTTCTCTGCTGCCTCCTCCCTCTCCTGCTCTGTCCTGTCCTCTCTCTCCCTTATCCTCCCTCTCCCGCTCTGGCCCGTCGTTCCTCTTTCTCAATGGCCTGTGTCAGCCTTTTCCCCGAAATCGTGGGGAGTCGGTGAGCGGCCGATCTGCCCCTGCGTGGTGCAGGCGAGAAGAAGGAAAGAGGAGAAAGGGCGCGAGCCTGGGGAGCTGGATGAAATGGGCCTAGGAAGAGGAGTGGGCCAAGGAAGGAAATTGGAGAGACTGGGGCGCGCGGGCCTAGGGAGCTGGAGGAATGTGCATTGGGCCCAGGAAAAAGATGGAGCTCGCGCGGGCCGCGCCCGCGAGAACGTGGGTGTGGGCCCAGTGACAAAGCCCTGGTCCAAGGTCGCTTTTATTATTATTATTTTGAAAAAGTTAATTAACTAATTTTTTATTTTTTAAAAGGAATTTCTAATTAATAAAAAAAATTTCAAAAATTAAGCCAAAAGTAACATATCGGATTGGCAAAATTAGATGTCAGCATAATTCTAGATAGAATGCATATTCGGAAAGGTCGCAATAATTGGTAATGGTACAAACTCAAATCAATTGTGCAGGCTTGACCTAGACTTCAAAGGCATTCTGCTAGTAACAAGGGAGAAGAGCTGAAAATTCTAGCCCATTAACTTAAATAACTTGAGTTTTAAATGAACTGAATTTAACTCATTAATCTTAAAGGCATTGAAGTAAATTAGAATAAACCCTGAACGGGTTGATATCTGCGAATTTTGAGCCCACAGTCCTAAGAATTTCGGCTAGTCTAGTGTGAGAAAGGGTTGGGTGAAATTTAGCTCTTGATTGGAGATAAATCGTGCAATTTGACCCTTCGATTACTTAATTAAAGCATACAATAGTTTATGGTTAATTTTACGAATATCAGAAACTCAATGTTCTTAATGACAATTGACTCCGCCTTTATATACGCCACTATAGCCTTTGGGTTTTGGTCGATAAATCACAATATAAAATACGCTCAGAAGAATTGAGACATACAAGTGAGGAGTGAGGAAGAGAGAGTCTGAGCCTTGGCCGAGACTCCACGTGCGATAGCCTGAAAGTAATGTACATTAGTATAGACTAAGATAGGTAATATGGATGTAATATGGATTTGCCTCTTTAGTCTCCATATTTGGAGAGCTTTTGCCTGCCCGTGGATGGCGTAGTAGATGGAGTTACGCTTTTGGAATAGGAGACAGTAATTTGATGGGAAGAGCGGACAATTCGAGTAATAGAGATTGCAAGCTAGAGATATCAATTGTCGGAAATCAACATTTTGCTTTAAATCTATCAAAGATTGACCATGATTTAAAATGCCACATCCGATCTTTCGTAAAGAATAAAAAGCACATTGTATTGCCTCAAAATTAGGAAAAAGCTTAGATATCTATTTTAATTACCTTTGATTAAATGTAAATATGATATCTCGTCGTATCCTAAATGCGCAAAAATCTTTCTAAGGTTCACATAATATCACTTCTAGAACTCTATAATCACATATTCCCAGTTTCCCTGATGTTTACGTTGGTGCTTTATGCTTTCTAGCATTAATCTGTCAAACGAATTTATTCTTACATAAAATCAGGACACAATTTTCTCCCAATTCTGACGAATTATAACCCTCCGGGATGAAAGCTTTTCTGGGTTAAACTTCCTCAATACTTTTCTGGGTCAAATGTAACTAGCGAGCACGACCTTGTCAGTTCTCCGAAATGCCATTTTCCTTGATTAATTTTCCACGGTATGGAGCGAGAAGAAGACTTGCTTGTGATTTGTGGATGCCTTCTTCTTTTCTCAGAACGTCCAGACGCCTTGGGAAGGCCGTCTTCCAAGGCGACTTGTCAAGCCGTCGCTCGACGTTGATATGGAGCCCGCGTTCGCACCTCTTGTAGAAATACTATCGGGACTTGTTCTGTGCATGCGTTTTGTATGGGTTGTGAAACTCCGAGAACCTACCTTGAAATTGACCGATGATAAGGACATTCTTATGCTTTCGGGTAAAAAAAAATCGATGATTGTGGGTTCGATTTTTTTACCCTTGGGAAACTTTAGCTTTAAGTGGATGGTTATGGTGGTGGGTTATTATATTAATTTCTCTTCATATAATCGGCTAATCACAGTTGAGTCCTCGGATTATTTCTAAAATTTCGAGAATCATTGACAGCAAATATAGAAATCAAGAGTGTGCCACATGTGCTTGCGCTATCCTTAACGATTAATAATATCTTTTACAAAGCAGAAAATGTAAGATGCGACTCCCCTTTACGATTCGAAATTTTGTGACGGTCAAAAAAGTCGACGTACATGGAATCGATCGAGATGGTGAAGGGGAGGAGGTAATTAAATTCATGCAAGAATGCCTATGCGAACGCATTTGTGGTGGTTCTCTCAATATTACAATGGTGAATGAAATACTCGTAAATATCTACACAGATCGGTGTACAAAACAAAAGGGATGAGTCAAGAAACCAGTGGAAGTTAGTGTAAAAGTTCTTAAATATTAATCCGTGCTTTTATAGCTTAAACTTCTAGAACAATTGGCAGTGGTCCTACAAAACTTTACATAATATAAGAGCAAGAGGTCCTGAATTTGAATCTTTCTAAGCCCCTATTTTGTCTCCCCAAATATTTCCACGCTTTATATTAGGCAAAAAAAAAAAAAGAGACAAAAGACACTAGACGACACCTGTTACGGTTTTCATGTCGAGAATTTGAAGATCCCACATTAGATTTAACTTAATAAAGTGTAGAAATCTATTATTATATTACTCATTCAGATATTAAGTGACTGACTAATTTGTTGGAACGTTATGTCATGGTAATAGCAAGTCAAATGAGATTCCTTGCTATGGAGGCAAGGGACTTATGGATTTCCATTGAAAATATTCATACAAGGATTTCGTTGAGCGAGTTCCTCAAAAGTACTTACTGAATATTTCCATTGAAAATATTCATACGCCGTGAGAAGTCCGTCTTCCACGGCGACTTGTCAAGCCGTCGCTCGATGTTGATACGGAGCCAGCATTCACACCTCTTGTGGAAATAATATCTGGTCTTATTCTGTTCATGCGTTTTGTATGGGTTGTGAAACTTTGAGAATCTACCTTAAGGATATTCTTATGCTTTTGGCTCAAAAAATTGATAACTATGGATTCGATTTTTCGCTCTTGGAGAACTTTGACTTTAAGTGGGTGATTATGGTGGTGGGTCATTGTATTAATTTCTCTGCATATAATCGGCTAATCATGGTTGAGTGGTCGGATTATCTCTAAAATTTGGAGAATCATTGACAGCAAATATAGAAATCAAGAATGTGCCACATGTGCTCGTGCTATCCTTGATGATTAATCATATCTTTTACAAAGCAGAAAATGTAAGATGCGACTCCCCTTTACGATTCGAAATTTTGTGACGATCAAAAAAGAGAAAATAAAGTCGGAAGTACATGGCAACGATCGAGATGGTGAAGGGGAGGAGGAATTTGAACTTTGTGGAAGAACGCCTATGCGCGCACGCATTTGTGGTGGCTCTCTCAATATTACAATGGTGAATGAAGTACTCGTAAAGATCTAGACAAAACAGTGTATAAAACAAAAGAAAATGAGTCAAGAAAACAGCGGAAGTTAGAGAAGTCAGAGTGGATGATAAAGTGGCAGTCATGTGAGAAGTCAGCTCCTTGTATCTCGTTGCCTATAGGCAGGATAGACAATAGACAGAACCTATTACAGTTTTCATGTCGAGAATATGAAGGTCCCACATTAGATTTAACTTAATAAAGTTTAGAAATCTATGATTAGATTATTCATTCGGACATTAAGTGACTGACTAGTTTGTTGGAGCGTTATGTCATGGTAATAGCAAGTCAAATGAGATTCCTTGCTATGCAGGCAAGGGACTTATGGATTTCCATTGAAAATATTCAGACAAGGATTTCGTTGAGTGAGTTCCTCAAAACTACTCACTGAATAACCAATTAGGAAACTTGTATATTCGAAGAACTTATCTCTCTTGTGTTGAATGCAATTAATACTCTGAGAAATGAAAGTTTTCTCCATCCTGCGAAACGATCATGGCTCTTCAGCCTTTGATTTTTTGAGTGAAAATGAAAGAAATTTTCAACGTCAGCCGCATTTACAATCGGGAAAGTGTTCAGGAATAAACCCAAGTCGTAATTGATGACTCGGTCTTCCAATGAGGTGACTGACTTCGCTGCCGCTGAGTCATCGGCATCAACAAAGTCCTATAAAAACCGGCGAGAGGAGAGCCAGAGGAAGCACAGATTGGAGAAACATGAAGATAAAAGCAGTGGCGTTGTGTTTTCTTCAAGTGGCCTTGGCCGCTTTTGCTGAGAAGCACTACTGCGACCACCAATGGTGCGGCAACGTGAACGTGCCTTTTCCATTCGGGCTCAATAAAAGTTGTGCGTGGAACTCCGACCTTGTCCTCTCGTGCAACCACACATCGGGGGACTTGTACCTCGGCAAGAACGTTCCGGTGTACAACATATCCGTGGAGGATGGGACAATGATCATTGGCATGTACAGAGCTTTAGACTGCTATGACGAGAATGGCCATAGGCTCAACGACTCTAACCCTCGCCCCTCGATCCAACTTGGCCAGCAATTTACATTGTCAGACACCCGGAACAAGCTTACCGTCTTCGGTAGCGACTCCTATGCTCTTATTTCGGACGCCAACAGGACTTTTTGGAGCGGATGTCTCTCCTATCGCCGCGAGAACGTCAACTTCACGGCTGAGAGTGCTTGCTCCGGCCTTGGTTGCTGTCAGACGTCGATCCCCAAGAACCTCAGCAGCCTCAATATATCCATGGCCAGCTTTAGGAATTGCACCTCTTCTGGGAACTCCAGCCGTTGCGGATCAGCGTTCGTGGTGGACCAGGAGTCGTTTAATGTCTCCCATTACAAGCTTCCTGTCCCGGATGATTTGGGCAAAAAAGTTTTCACAAGGGTCGTCCTGGATTGGGTAGTTGAACGGGATTCGACATGCAAGGAAGCCCAATTGAATGAATCGAGTTATCCCTGTGGCGCCAACACTAACTGCTCCGATTCCAGAAACGGGAAGGGTTATCGTTGCTTCTGTAAGCCTGGGTACACTGGGAATCCCTATGCCGCCTCTCGACAGTCGCCAGGATGTGAAGGTATTCTTCTGTTCTCTTTGCGAGCCACAAATCATCTGTTTGGATTGGGCCTTAAGTTCCGCGATTCAATTTCCTCAAACTAGTTTTATATTGAGTTGGGTTAGATGCTTCAATATAACCCATACGTAAATTTTACGAACTAAAAAAACACAAACGCTCTTGATTCTGCTTGATGCAGACATTGATGAGTGCAAGGATCGGGGACGATATCCGTGTCACGGGAATTGCAAAAATAAGCCCGGGAACTACATATGCAGCTGCCCCTTTGGCATGACTGGTGACGGCAAAATTGGTTGCACCCCTCTTCTCGTCAAAATTGCTGCAGGTAACTTTAAATCCCTTCTGATGGTCGCTCAATAATCTAAGCTATTCATGCTCTAGACTAAGAGTCCACTTGCTATCGATCTGGCTCGCGTTAAGATGTTCTGACATTGTATCCAAACTCAACATTGCAACTGACGGTTCACTGGTCACCAACACCCACCACGCATACCACTGCCAGCCACCTGAAGCTAGCCATCTCCAGCCATCGCCAGTGTCTCCACCTCTGCATCCCAGCCTCTGTCTCTCTGTCTCTCTCTCTCTCTCACCCGCACCATCTCTGCCTAATCCCATTTCAGGTTCAACTCGAGATTGCCGCCCTGGGTTAGGGCTTTAAGCCCCTGATCTAAAGGCTGAAAGTTGACAAATTATGAGATCAAACCCGATAAGTGGCCACCGTAGAAAGAGAAGGGGAAAGGGGGGTTTATGAGGGTAGAGGTGGCAAAATGGATTAAAAATCCATATTTTAACTCGTATGAAATAATATGAGTCATAAATGTGTCATTTTAAAAGATTAAATTGATCTTAAATGAGTCACTTACTAACATAATAGATCTTAAATGTGTTTCAAATTGGTTAAAATGTATTATTCAATTAAATTTAAGTGCCATCAATAAGTCATTTTGAGATTATGGATATTATAATATTCCTTATATTTTTAGTCTTCTAAAAATAAAATTTGATTGTCTTTATTTTTCCTTTTTTTTCTTTTTTTTTCCTCTTTCTCAACCGGTCATCAACCAAGAGGCGAGAGATGAGCTCATCAAACTTTGGGGAGGCTAAGACCTCGCCAAATTAGCGAGCTTGGGCCTCGTCAAAGTTAATGAGCTCAAGCTCACCCTTGGTCAGCGAGGCTTGATACTTGTCTTAGGTAAGCTCGAGAGGCTAGGTCTTTAGGCATGAGGTGCCAAGATATGGTGGCAAGGTCGAGCCTGCTTAAGATTGCCTAGCTTGAGACTCGCTAGATTCGGCGAAGTTGAGCTTCCTTGAAGCCACTGAGGTCAAGACTTGTCGAATTTTGATGAGTTTGACCTCATCTTGACGAGTCTCGAGAGGAAAAGTTGAGATTGGGAGTTTGATTGAGGTAGGCAAGCAAGCGTGCGTGCGTACGTGATTTTTCGAAAGATGTGAGTATACGTCGGACAAGTTGGAGCATTTTTGCGGTGTAGCTTAATCTGGATCCTCCATTTGGTGACTGACTTGTCATATGGCTACATTTAGGACAAAAATTTATGGTCCAATTTCATTATTTGTCAAAGTAAATCATTTGTTTGGGAGAAAAGTAATGCATCCATTCCTCAATTTTGTGTGGCAGCCGTTGCAGCGACAACGCTATTCTACGTAATTATGAGCGGCCTTGTCTTGTTCATACGGAAGTGGATAGCTAAAGAGAGATACTTCAGGCAAAATGGAGGAGAGATCTTGAGGCACCAGAGAGTGAAAATCTTCACTGAGGCTGAGTTGGCTAAAGCCACCAATAACTACGATGCTAGCAACAAGCTCGGCGAGGGTGGTTTTGCTTCAGTTCACAGAGGAATAATCGATGGCAACGTTTTAGTCGCGGTCAAGAAGCCTAGAGATGTCCCTGTCAGGAAGCCGAAAGACATGAACAATGATGGGTCTCTAAGCACTCGCAATGGATTCCGACATGAAATCAGCATTGTTTCACAGGTGAATCACAAGAACTTGGTCAAGCTCCTGGGCATATGTTTGGAGACAAAAGTGCCATTGTTGGTCTATGAATTCATCCCAAATGGGACCCTCTATCACCACATTCATGACAAGAGATCGATGGTCTTACGGTCATGGAAGAATCGCCTCAGGATTGCCATGGAAGCCGCCTCAGCCCTCGAGTACTTGCATTACCTGGCCGACCCGCCAATCATTCACAGCGATGTCAAGACCCAAAATATTCTTTTGGATGAGAAGTACTCTGCAAAAGTATCTGATTTCGGAGCCTCGGTTTTGACTTCACCTGGACAGACTCACATAGTTGAAAGGATACAAGGCACCATAGGTTACCTGGATCCTGAATATCTCAGCACTGGTGAATTAACCACGAAGAGCGATGTTTATAGCTTTGGGGTCGTCCTTGTGGAGCTCCTCACTGGAGAAACTCCAATTCGGCGGGCACAAACTGGGGAAACTATTAACATTGTCCAAACTTTCATCTCTGCGGTAGAGAACCAGACACTCGTCCATATAATAAATATCAAAGCATCCGACGAAGGCGAAATGCGGGAGATCAAGGCGGTTGGTTTGCTCGCCAGACGTTGCTTAAATTATAATGGCAGGTACAGGCCAACAATGAGGGAAGTGACCGAGCAACTTGCCAGGATCAACAACAGCTCATTGGTTGATCAATGCAACGATGAAGAGACTCAGAGTTTACTCGACGAGACAAGATCTGATTCTCTGTGGACTTCAGTCAGTGACATAAACAAACTGGACTCGATCTACCAGTCGGCACTTGACATCGAAGCAGCCACTACTAGTACCAGCGTCTGATTGGTGGTTTTTATTTTTATTTGGTAAATTTGATTGGTGGTTTTTAGTGCGTGGCTATATGGAATAAGCAAGTCCGTTGTTCGTTTGCTTTATCCCGATCTTCCTTATAGAAGGTTTTGATTTTCTTGCAGCTGTTTAATTACCGATTTGGTAGTCCTATAAGAGGATAATTAAGTACAGGCAACTATACATGATTGTACTCACTGGCGTTGTAGATAAGAGTTTGCAAAGCTCTGATGAGTACCCAACTTTTTTTAAAAGAATGAATAATTATGGAATGAATGCTGCGTTGAGGCCGAAACATGAAGGCTCCTCAAAAACCACGTTGGTCACAAAATTTCCTCCTTCAGATATTCACCACACATTGATGCACGTTGGATATGGACCTCCAATCAGCCATTGGTTATATGCCAATATATTGGGAAAATGCGGCAGAAACCGATACCTTCAACTAGGAAAATATTTTGACCAAAAAAACTAGGAAAATTGTTGTGAGAGCCAACTTGAAGCTCGTGATCTCAAGGAGCTCCTTCCATCTAATCGGCACAAGGAGCCCTGCTCCTCCGGCATTTACCCATAAGCGGCTGAAACTCTCTCGTTGCAATGCACAATTCAGAATCGCATTCAAAAAACAAAACAAAGCCCCCATTTAGAATTGATCTCGGCCGATTTCAGACAACCACAGCAAGCATAAAACCCCAACTTACGGCGAGCTCCTGGATTGCCAAAAACCCCACAATCGGAAGAAGGGAAGGAGACATACGTACTAAATGTAGACTAGACAGTGTGCAATTCCTGGTTTGAGGTTTAAGCACCACAGCCCCCAAATCCCTCCTTCTCTCTCTCTCTCTCTCTCTCTCTCTCTCTCTCTCTCTCTCTCTCTCTCTCTCTCTCTCTCTCTCTCTCTCTCTCTAAGCTCTCCTTTGTGCTTTGTATTCTTTGAATACATCCCCACCTCTTTTCCCCATCTACTCTTGCATCATCTTAGTCCATTCAAGGACGTCCCAGCTGCCGGCAACCTCCATCTTCTCTGGCTCGGTAGGAGCTCCGCTGAGCGGCGTCACCCTCGACGATCAACGCATGCAGCAACGGTTTTGTGCCTTCTCTTGCATCATATTTTAGATGCATGAAACACTTTCATTAAAAACAAGTCACTTATCATATTCTCTAGAAGTCTATAAGGTTTCCTTAATTCTTTACACTAGTTTTGTGCCTTTTCTTGGTAATTTGTCAAAAAAGTGCTATGCAATTAGAATAAAAAAGTATATTTTGCAACTCAAGCTTCATTTGTTTCAAGAAAAATCGATGTTTTGAAAAATACTTTCCATAAAATGATTTTTTGAGTCACCTAGAATTATTCAATGAAAAGTATTTTCATTATCAACAACAATTTATACCTAAACATTTTTATGAATGACCAAAATATTTTGGGTCCATTCATTTTTATAAATGATTCAAACAATTATTTTTTTCCAAATATTTTTTGAATTGTTGATTTTTGGGGAAACAAACACATTCTTAATTATAAAGAACATCAATCTTATATTTGTGTTGAAAGTAAAAAAGATCAATGGAAGGGTCAATTCTAATATTTCTGGAAAACGTTATAAATCTGTGTACTATTTTTATCATAGTTTAAAGTTTCATCCAATAATATCAGTATATAAGATCACCACGCAACACGATTCATGATTGTGACTTTCAAATTCGATGAAATATCAGCCAATATTTGAACGTGTGGTCTAAGAAACTTTTCCGAGTCAACCTTCCTATAATCCTCAATAGATAACAACTTCTATGAACTACATCTTCCCATGAGTAGTGGTTGGGAAAATGTACAAATCTCAGCAGATATTTGATTAAGAGGACTAAGAAACTTTTCTGAGTCAACCTTCTTAGGAATCCTCCATAGATAACAACTTCTGTGAATTACATCTTCGCATGAGTAGTGGTAGGAAAATGTTCAAATCTCAACTGAAATTTGATTAAGAGGACTAAGAAACTTTTCCGAATCAACATTCCTGGGAATTCTCTATAGATAACAACTTCTATGAACTACATCTTTATTGAACTAGTTCCCTTTCAGATAGCTAGTTAGTAATGATGGTATCCCTCAATTTTCATGAATACTCCAAAAACCACTAAGAAAAAATATAAAGAAAACAAGAACACGTGAGGTGTGCTAGCGCTGTTGAAAAAAATAAATAAATTATGCATTTCACAAAGTGCAAAGGAGCACACTTCATCGTACCTCCCAAATACCTCGTTACCTAATCAGAACATTTCAATGATTACGATCAAGATTTCTTGTGTCCCTGCTCAGTTTACAAATAGTAGAAGCAATACCAAGTTTCCATCTAATCTATGATTACCATAAATTCATATTTTGTATATATGTTATTAACATATATACAAAATTTTGCATCAATTAATTAATATTATCAATGCACTTCTTACGATTATTTATGTAAAATTACATTTCCGAATTTTATAATTGAAGGATACGTATTTATGTAATCTTAATTATATAATTTCATATATGACAACAGAATAAAAAGCCCAAGGGTCAAAGTGATTCCATTTTTAATTTATCTATATATACCCTGCTATAAAGCTATATATATATATATATATATATATATATATATATACATCATACCATTGAAAAGAAGAAGTCGCTGTAACTCCATTAATGGCAATGCATGTGGTGAGCTTCGTATTTCATAAAGTAAATATAAAAGAGATGGGATAATAACGTTCATTTCATTTGAAAATAAAGGGAAAGTTTCAATTAAGGCCCCGAAGTGTTATCATTTTCTCAAATAATGTCTTGAAATGGATACGATTGTTTTCAATAAGGGCTTAACCTCGCCGATTCGCCGGCGACTCTAATATTCCGGGCAATCAAGAGCATTTTCGTCAAAAAAAAATAATTTTAACTTAAATTTCAGTTAACTTAAAAAATTAAAGAAAAGCTGTATTTTCTTTTTAATTTTTATATTTTTAAAGGAAAAAATCGAAAGACGAAAATGCCCTCTTTAGCAAGTGTAGTTAAATATTTTTTTATACTGATTAATCACTTCATGTCATTATTTGAAACATAATTGACTTTAGATCATTATTTGAAACAGTAAGAGCACTTCATACCCTTATTCGATATAGTGTCAACTTCAAGTACTTATTTGAGAAAACGATAGTACTTCAAATCATTATATGAAACTTTCCCAAAAATAAATCTTTCTACTTACATTTTTTGAGTTGAAAGGGCCGCTAGCAAATTTTCATCCCTCCCCCCCCCCCTTTCCCCCCTTTTATCAATTTACTCTGAATCATATCAAATGGAATAAGTTACTAATTAAACTCAATCAATTATTTAGATATTTCCCAGCCATTATTTCCTCAATATCAACTCATTTAAGAAAATATTAACATAGACTGACCTCATAGGTTGTAGCTCTATAAGTCCTCCAAGATATTAAATTCAAATTCGAATATGATTTTACTTTGTAGTTTTCCTCTTCATTGCAATATTTCATTTTTCTCTATCTTGAAATATTACATATGATGTAGATATTTCAAAAATTTCTCCATATAGGTTGCTATAGTAATTAATTTTCTTGCATGAAATTTTAATTATCCATAAAATCAATATTGCCAACGTCAATCAATTGGGAAATCAAATATTCCTAATTGATTAAGAATTCTTTTCTGACAAATTTTTTCTCTTTCCAAGCGAAGAATTAACTCTTAGACATTTGGTTAGTGGAGACATTTGCGCGTTGAGACTATGCATAATTGTTTCTCATAAGTTCTGTGGCTTCATTATGATTCATTGGATAGTTGTAATAGATGAAGATACTTATGAGATTTATACATTATATTCTTAAAATATTTTACTCTTTCATATGTGGGGAGTTGTTGTGGTGGTTTTTTTTCATTATTTGGAATTTCTTATGATTTATTACTCAAAACAGTGTAAAAGAATGGAATAAATTTGGGATTACCTTAAAACAATATATGATTGAATCTTACCTAGGGCCCATGCGATGCACCATTTGCTCATGCAAGCTATTTCGTCCCATCCCCGTTCTCTCTCGTGCCCAGCCCTACATCAAAGTGCAAATAACTCCTTCACATCATAATGTTTTCAAAGTCTGTCTCATGATTTTAACATTCATTATTACTTTAGTTTCACCAAAGTCTTTTCATATCAAATTTTGAAGATGGAAATCATCATTGAGAAATAACACATCAAGAGACAAGTCCCAACTTTTGATTACACATACCAACTTTTGATTATACTATACAAACTTGATCAAATATCCCGTGCCACAATTTAGGAACTCGTTTTACTCCATGAAAGGACAAGCGATTCGCAAATTTTTTTTCCCTTATCCTCAAACAACACAACCTTGAGATTGTGCCATATAAATCTCTTTTTCTAAATCACCATTTACAAAAGTAATTTAAACATTCATATTATTGACACCTAATTGTTACCAACATGGTAATTCACTATTGGTTTAGTTATTGATAAAATTTTCATTAATTATAATTTTATTTTATTCTTCTCCAGAAAAAAAAAGAGAAAAAAAAGACGTTTTTTCAGCAGGAACAACTCAGGCCCGAACGAGACTGTCTCTCTCGGCCCACTTCCTTCCCCCAGCCCGAGCGATTCTTTTCGCGTGCCCAGATTCGGTCTGTCGACCTTCATCCCCAGCCCCAATCCCTTTCTTCTCTTCCGCGGCCCAGCATCTCTTACTGGCCCAATTCGCAGCCCCATTCCCCTTCTTCTTGTCTCCGCGGCTCATCCCCGCACACCCAGTAATTTTCCCTTTCGCGCGCGACACTTCCCGTTCCAGATCTCTGTCTCCCCCGCAGAAGATCTTGACTTGGCATTGGCCCCAGGCGCTGACAACACGGGACCCTGACGACGGAAGAAAAGAAGAGAGACAGAGGAGAGAGGGAGACAGAGAGCAGCTCAGAGGAGATGTGAGCTTCGGCGAAAGAAGAAAAAAGGAAAATAAAGGGAGGTCTTCGCTGGTTTAGGAGAAGGGGACCCAAAAGAAAAGGGGGAAAAAACAAAAAGATACACAACAGAAGGGAAAGAAGAAAGGAGAGGAGGCGAAGCAGAGAAAACGGAGAACTAAGACAGAGGGGGCAATAAATGACATGCTCAAAAAATGACATGCTCGCCAGAAGTACCAAGTAAGCATTTAAAATAATAAAAAATTAAAATCTATTTCACATGGCATTTTTACTTAAAAAATAGAGACCCATCTGTCGGTTCTCACACAACGTCATAGTATAACGGTAAAATTAACTCTCTAAAATTTCAGTTATTGTCCATGGAGGGAGCAGTATTTCAAACAAAATCCGTTCAAAATCGACCAAGACTTTAAATGCTAAAATTTACTATTTAACGGTACATGATATTTCACGATGAATAAAAAGCGTGTTGTATTGCAAAGATTAAGAAGAAGAAGAAGAAGAAGAAGCATATATCTTTTTCAAATACCTATGCTTAGACTTAATATAGAATTGCATCATATTTTAGATGCATAAAACACTTTCATTAAAAACAAGTCACTTATCATATTCTCTAGAAGTCTGTAAGGTTTCCTTAATTCTTTACACTAGTTTTGTGTCTTTTCTTGGTAATTTGTCAAAAGAGTGCTATGCAATTAGAATAAAAAAGTATATTTTGCAACTCAAGCTCCATTTGTTTCTAGAAAAATCGATGTTTTGAAAAATACTTTCCATAAAATGATTTCTTGAGTCACCTAGAATTATTCAATGAAAAGTATTTTCATTATCAACAACAATTTATACCTAAACATTTTTATGAATGACCAAAATATTTTGGGTCCATTCATTTTTATAAATGATTCAAACGATTATTTTTTCCAAATATTTTTTGAATTGTTGATTTTCGGTAAAACAAACACATTCTTAATTGTAAAGAACATCAATCTTATATTTGTGTTGAAAGTAAAGAAGATCAATGGAAGGGTCAATTCTAATATTTCTAGAAAACGTTATAAATCCGTGTACTATTTTTATCATAATTTAAAGTTTCATCCAATAATATCAGTATATAAGATCACCACGCAGCACGATTCATGATTGTGACTTTCAAATTCAATGAAATATCAGCTTATATTTGAACGTGTGGTCTAAGAAACTTTTCCGAGTCAACCTTCCTAGAATCCTCAATAGATAACAACTTCTGTGAACTACATCTTCCCATGAGTAGTGGTTGGAAAAATGTACAAATCTCAGCTGATATTTGATTAAGAGGACTAAGAAACTTTTCTGAGTCAACCTTCTTAGGAATCCTCCATAGATGACAACATCTGTGAATTACATCTTCGCATGAGTAGTGGTGGGAAAATGTTCAAATCTCAGCTGATATTTGATTGAGAGGACTAAGAAGCTTTTCCAAATCAACCTTCCTAGGAATTCTCTATAGATAACAACTTCTGTGAACTACATATTCGCTTGAGTAGTGATTGGGAAAATGTACAAATCTCAGCTCATATTTGATTGAGAGGACTAAGAAACTTTTCCGAGTCAACCTTCCTAGGAATCCTCAATAGATAACAACTTTTGTGAACTACTTCTTCCGATGAGTCATGGTATGAAAATGGACAAATCTCATGTCCATGTACCGAACGAAAATTGGCCAGAATTACTTTGTCACTTCTTCTCCAAAATGTCATTTGTCTTGATCAATTCTCCACGGTACAGAGTGGGGCGATAAAAAATAGTATCTTATATAGAAATACTATGAGAACTTGCCTTTGGATTAATCTAATGACAAGAGCATTTTTACATTTTTGGGCTCAAAAAATTGATGGTTGTGGGTTCAATTTCTACCCTCAGGAACCCATATTTAAATGGATGGTGATTGTAGCAGGTTATTGAACTAGTTCCCTTTCAGATAGCTAGTTAGTAATGATGGTATCCCTCAATTTTCATGAATACTCCAAAAACCACTAAGAAAAAATATAAAGAAAACAAGAACACGTGAGGTGTGCTAGCGCTGTTGAAAAAAATAAATAAATTATGCATTTCACAAAGTGCAAAGGAGCACACTTCATCGTACCTCCCAAATACCTCGTTACCTAATCAGAACATTTCAATGATTACGATCAAGATTTCTTGTGTCCCTGCTCAGTTTACAAATAGTAGAAGCAATACCAAGTTTCCATCTAATCTATGATTACCATAAATTCATATTTTGTGTATATGTTATTAACATATATACAAAATTTTGCATCAATTAATTAATATTATCAATGCACTTCTTACGATTATTTATGTAAAATTACATTTCCGAATTTTATAATTGAAGGATACGTATTTATGTAATCTTAATTATATAATTTCATATATGACAACAGAATAAAAAGCCCAAGGGTCAAAGTGATTCCATTTTTAATTTATCTATATATACCCTGCTATAAAGCTATATATATATATATATATATATATATATATATATATACATCATACCATTGAAAAGAAGAAGTCGCTGTAACTCCATTAATGGCAATGCATGTGGTGAGCTTCGTATATCATAAAGTAAATATAAAAGAGATGGGATAATAACGTTCATTTCATCTGAAAATAAAGGGAAAGTTTCAATTAAGGCCCCGAAGTGTTATCATTTTCTCAAATAATGTCTTGAAATGGATACGATTGTTTTCAATAAGGGCTTAACCTCGCCGATTCGCCGGCGACTCTAATATTCCGGGCAATCAAGAGCATTTTCATCAAAAAAATAATTTTAACTTAAATTTCAGTTAACTTAAAAAAAATTAAAGAAAAGCTGTATTTTCTTTTTAATTTTTATATTTTTATATTTTTAAAGGAAAAAAATCGAAAGACGAAAATGCCCTCTTTTGCAAGTGTAGTGAGATCTTTTTTTTTATATACTGATTAATCACTTCATGTCATTATTTGAAACATAATTGACTTTAGATTATTATTTGAAACATTGAGAGCACTTCATACCCTTATTTGATATAGTGTCCGCTTCAAGTACTTATTTGAGAAAACAATAGTACTTCAAATCCTTATTTGAAACTTTCCCGAAAATAAATCTTTCTACTTACATTTTTTGAGTTGAAAGGGCCGCTAGCAAATTGTCATCCCTGCCCCTCCACTCCTTTATTAATTTACTCTGAATCATATCAAATGGAATAAGTTACCAATTAAAAATCAATCAATTATTTAGATATTTCCCAGCCATTATTTCCTCAATATCAACTCATCTAAGAAAATATTAACATTGATTGACCTCACTTGTTGTAGCTCTAAAAGTCCTCCTAGATATTAAATTCAAATTCGAATATGATTTTACCTTAACAAATTGTATCACATGATGTGATTCAGTCACGGGTGAATAATTAGTTGCATACGTCAACTTTGTAGTTTTCCTCTTCATTGCAATATTTCCTTTTTCTCTATCTTGAAATATTACGTAAGATGGAGATATTTCAAGAATTTCTCCATATAGGTTGCTATAGTAATTAATTTTCTTGCATGAAATTTTAATTATCCATAAAATCAATATTGCCAACGTCAATCAATTGGGAATCAAATATTCCAAATTGATTCAGATTTCTTTTCTGACAAATTTTTTCTCTTTCTAAGTGAAGAATTTACTCTTAGACATTTAGTAAGTGGAGACGTTTGCGAGTTGAGACTGTGCATAATTGTTTTCTCATAAGTTATGTGGCTTAATTATAATTCATTGGATAGTTGTGATAGATGAAGATACTTATAAGATTTATATATTATATTCTTAAAATATTTTACTCTTTTATATGTGGGGAGTTGTTGTGATGGTTTTTTTTTTCATTATTTGGAATTTCTTATGATTTCTTACTCAAAACAGTGTAAAAGAATGGATTAAATTTGGGATTACCTTAAAACGATATATGATTGAATCTTACCTAGGGCTCGTGCGAGGCACCATTAGCTCATGCAAGCTGTTTCGTCCCATCCCCATTCTCTCTCGTGCCCATCCCTACATCAAAGTGCAAATAGCTCCTTCACAGCATAATGTTTTTAGAGTCTGTCTCATGATTTTAACATTCATTATTACTTTAGTTTCATCAAAGTCTTTCACATCAAATTTTGAAGCTAGAAACCATCAGTATTGAGAAATAACACATCAAGAGACAAGTCCCAACTTTTGATTATACTATACAAACTTGATCAAATATCCTGTGCCAAAATTTAGGAACTCGTTTTACTCCATGCAAGGACAAGCGATTCGCAAATTTTTTTCCCTTATCCTCAAACAACACAACCTTGAAATCGTGCCATATAAATCTCTTTTTCGAAATCACCATTTACAAAAGTAATTTAAACATTCATATTATTGACACCTAATTTTTACTAATATGGTAATTCACTTTTGGTTTAGTTATTGATAAAATTTTCATTAATTTGAAATTATAATTTTATTTTATTATTCTTTAAAAAAAGAAAAAAGAACGAAAGAAAAAAGAGAAAAAAAAAAAAGAAGCTACTTCAGCAGGAACAACTCAGGTCCCCACGACTCTGTCTCTCTCGGCCCACTTCCTTCCCCCAGCCCGAGCGATTCTTTTCGAGAGCCCAGCTTCGGCCCGTCGACTATCATCCCCAGCCCCAATCCCTTTCTTCTCTTCCTCGGCCCAGCTTCTCGTACGGGCCTAATTCCCAGCCCCATTCCCCTTCTTCTTTTCTCCGCGGCTCATCCCCGCACACCCAGTAATTTTCCCTTTCGCGCGCGACACTTCCCGTTCCAGATCTCTGGCTTCCCGCTGAAGATCTTGACTTGGCATTGGCCCCAGGCGCTGACAACACGCGACCCTGACGACGGAAGAAAAGAAGAGAGACAGAGGAGAGAGGGAGACAGAGAGCAGCTCAGAGGAGATGTGAGCTTCGGCGAAAGAAGAAAAAAGGAAAATAGAGGGAGGTCTTCGCTGGTTTAGGAGAAGGGGACCCAAAAGAAAAAGGGGAAAAAAACAAAAAGATACACAACAGAAGAAAAAGAAGAAGGGAGAGGAGGCAAAGCAGAAAACGGAGAACGAAGACAGAGGGGGGAAGAACAAGGAAAAAAAGAAAGGAGATCAGGAGAACGAAAAAAAAAGGAGGCGTCGATTCCTTCCTTTCAGCGAGACGTCCCACCGCGGCGATACGCCTTCGTCCCCGCCGAGTTCTTGCCACTTGACGGTAAGTTGTCGTTTTGGTTCCACATCCCGCCGCCCCGAGGATCATGGCCAGGGACCTTGCGCGGGATGACATCGACTTGGCCCAAACGTCTTGGGCGCGTCCGTCAACCCCCAACCCTTGGGCCCAGTAGGGGGACTTTGTTTCTCGCCTCCCCCTTTCGTGTTAGATGCCCTGTTCTTTTCCGCATTCCACGGACCGAGTTGGTCCGCCGCTAGTTGAGTGAGCCCCAGACCCTCACTCCTCCTTGCTTCGTGTCGTGCCGTGTCCTCGCTTGCTTATTGTGGCTTATAGATCATTAGTTATCTTTGTTTGATGTTTGGAGTGGACGATTTCCTCCTCCGTACTACCCGTTCGATGTTTTTTCCAATTGAATTTTAGGACGAGCGACCTGTTGTTATTCGCGAACTGTGGTTACTCCACGGCACCGCTTGTCAGCCCCGGCCGGCCGTCGCGCTTTGAGCAGAGGAGGCTTCAAGCGGCGCGGAGGATGTTCGTTCTTTGCCTCCTCTGCCTGTTCCTGTTGGGCTCAGGCGCTTCCCAGATCGCGCCCGGCCCGCTCCAGCCTTCTGGGGAACTTGCCTAGGTCGCTCGGCCGACCTCCTGGCCTGCTGAAGTAGGTCCAATCCGGCAAGATTTGGGCCGTCAAAGTTTAGGGAGTTGGGCCGGCGTTTTGGGCTAAGAGTTTGGGCTTGTTTAATTTAGGTTTATTTTATTTTTCTCGAGCCTTTGCTTTTGTGTGCCTGGGGGCCCAAGATGCGGGCCCAACCTGAGGTCCAGCCTGAAGGCCAACCCCACGCGCAGGTCGGGCCCAAGCCCGACCCTGATTCAGTTTTATATTATAATATTTATAATATTTTAATAATATAAAATATAAAACATCAAAAATTATATTTTTATTAAAAAAATTCCAAAAAATATTAAAAGTTGAGTTTTGTTTAGAACTGACAAATTTTCTTGAAAAATCAAATTCTAACATTAGAATTGGCCTATTTTAATTAATCAACACCCCTTTTGGAAAAATTAAAAAAGTTGTCCTTGATGGTCAACTAAATGCTTTCATGTTCATTGGTACTTCTTAGTTTAGATCATATGCCTTATCAATTATATATGGATGTTTGGATGTATGATTTGATAGGTAGCTTATGAGAATGATTTGAGTTAGATTAATTGCGTGAGTAAATTTCATGTTAATTGTAAGAACATCTATTTAATGTGATATACACATTGTTGATAATTTGCTTTATTGAATGCATTGATTGAGTGTACGAATGTCAAAGTCGACACTTGTCACTAGATGATGATCTAAAAAATAACACACATATGAGTTGATGGCGTTAGACCGATGATGTTTAGTCTAAGTCCATTAAGATTATGCCATGTTAGACATATCTATATTATTTAACACGTGGATTGTATTATAAATACTTGACGAGTTGCGGGTTTTACATTTTCGTCATTAGTTAACTACTCTCAATTATTTGAGTGTTTATTTACTGTAACGTATATTAATACTTTGAATATTTATTTTTTGCACTATCTCTCAATACATTGTATGTTAATTTTATTTTCTAGGTTAGTTAGAGATAGCTTAGATTCGCATGAAAAAGATCCTACAAAAACAATTCATTGACACTTAGATACTTTGAATGTCATTTTAATGCTTTGAAAGAAGAGTAAGAGTGCATGACCACTTTACATTAAACAACCAACTAGTTAGGTGCCGAAAGAACGTTAATAGAAATATTAGCGTAAACAAATCTCCTAGCTTAGAATCTCTAGTTTTGTAGGGATCGAGGCGACACTCATGTTTTGACCGGTTTCTGGCTGACCCCAACATGCTAGTGGCGACTCCTAAAATATTTTAGGGTGTTAAATAATTTTTAAAAAAGGACATGCTTGAAAGTCACAAGAGGTATGGATTAGGGAGAGTTTGTGCTTTTAAGGATTGAACTTAGTTGGATAACATTTAGATGTTGCTTTTAAGCCGTCTTTTAGAGATGCCGATTCGGGTCTCCTAATGAGCAATACCTCTAAATCTATCTTTAAAAAAACGTCCCCCTCCTCCGGGAAGGTTTAGGTAGGTCATGACACATATGATGCACATATAGTTTGTGGATAGAAGCTAGTGCAAACGAGATGTGATCAAAGAAATTCAAGTTACGTTAGGAAAAGTATGAAATGATCAATATTCCATCTTGAGCAAAACCTTTTGCAACCAAAAATGCTTTGTATATACCGACCAAATTGTTGGGATTTAGTTTTCCTTTTTGAAGTCCATTTATTACCAAAAGGATTTGGTTTTGAAGGTAACTCAACAAACTTCCAAGCTATTAGAAGCATCCAATACCAATGCCACACCTTCATCCAAGAAAATTGCAAAGAGTTTAAGTTTGAGTTCACCAATATATCCAATTCAATATACTTTTACTCAAAAAATTATCTCAATAATTGATGGACTAAATAGAATGTATTAATTACTCCACACTAAATCAATTCTCTAACAAAGGGTTTTTGCTCCCCTTAGGTCTACTTATGTGTATAAACCTGCGGTACCATGATTTTGAATGAGTTTTTGAGTTAGAAATTTGCTACTATATCTCTATTGCTTTCAATTGTATATAGTGTTCAAAAAATTTTTCTAGTTGCTACACCACAAACCCATCATTACACCGGGTCTCTTTTGCCAAACCAAACTCAACCAAACCATGAAGGCTCCTCAAAAACCACGTTGGTCACAAAATTTCTTCCTTGAAATAGTCACCACACATCAATACACATTGGGAATGGGCTTCTAATCAACCATCGGTTATATGCTAATATATTGAGGATTTGTAGTAGAAACCCGATACCTTCACCTAGGAAGATCGTTGAGAGAGCTAAGTTGGAGCTCGTTAACATATGGAGTTGGACTCATATTTATTCAAAAGTCTAAGCCATTGAGTTATGAGCTAACTAGAATATGCTAACTACTCTCCATCACACCAACTCTCTAATATGAGACTTTTTTTTTTATCATAACTTACATGTGTATTTCAATAGTCTCTTGTGATGTGTGAGTATAATGTTAGGCATGCTCCCCACTAATTCGGGTATCTATGATCTCTAATGTCCTCAACATCTTGAGCCTCTTTCTCTAGATTGAATTATAAAGGCCGTCATCAGGATTCCACTAATGTATCACAATGCTTAGCTTCACTTCAAGTCTCTTCCCTTGAACCAAATCATGAGAGTAGCTTGGAAACCGCATTGGTCACAA
This sequence comes from Melaleuca quinquenervia, assembly GCA_030064385.1. NCBI lineage: Eukaryota > Viridiplantae > Streptophyta > Magnoliopsida > Myrtales > Myrtaceae > Melaleuca > Melaleuca quinquenervia. Next base: position 19,128,826 of record CM057723.1, on the reverse strand, counting down.
GAGTTATTCACCAAACACCGATACACATTTGAAGTGGGCTACCAATCAACCATCAACTTTATTGAGAAAATCCTCAATGTTGTTTTGAAGATGATAAAATAATAAAAAAAACTACTAATGTGTGTATTGATAGAGTAGGACCATGTGATAAATGCACAAGTCAATATGCAAATGTATCATAACCATAAGGAGTGTTCTACCAATATCAATGGATCATTATCACTATCAAGGTGAACAAGGTATTGTCGATGTGTCCACAAGCAAGATGGACCCGAAACAATTAAGTCTAATATGAGGATGTTCAATGATGCTTGGAATGACCATGGAAATGGTTGTCGATTATTATTATTTATCCAAGATGATTTCAACCAAAATAAAAATACAATCATTGTCCCATTCACTGTCTAACAAGGGTCTTCCTCCATTCTTAATTTGAGAATTATGACCATCCACTCTATTATTGACATGCGACTTTATTAATTCAGTTTCCAAGATTCAAAAAATACAAACCCCTATAATGATAAAAATGTGCAGTTAAAATTAACGTTGATCCTACGTGACAAAAGCGTGGACATAGAAATAGGATTACATACTCACGGTTTGGCAAAGGTCATTATCATCTTTTCTTGGATGCTGCTTCATGTTAACGAGAAAGGTCTTGGCCCTGTTGGATCGACAAGGAATCCCGCAATCTCTCTTTCGTTTAGTTTGTCATTTTCTCATTGTTCTTCAAAGGACTCAGAGACGACTTTGAGCCATTATGCAAATATACCTTTGGATGCTCATCTCGTTTAACCAAATACTACCATTTATCTTTTACAAAAAAGTACTTGAGATTATTACAAGATTATTATTTTTTGATGATTTTAATACGTCTTTTGTATGACCAAACATATATCAATTGATAATGGTACAAACCCAAATCAATTGTGCAGGCTTGAACCGCACTTCAAAGACATTCAGCTAGTAACAGGGGAGAAGAGCCAAAAATTCTAGCCCATTAACTTGGATGACTTGAGTTCTAAATGCACTGGATTTAACTCATTAATCTTAAAGGCATTGACGTAAATTAGAATAAACCCCAAACGGGTTAATACCTGCAAATTTTGAGCTCAAAGTCCTAAGGATTTCAGATAGTCCAGTGTGAGAAGGGGTTGGGTGAAACTTAGCTCTTGATTGGTGATAAATCGTGCGATTTGACCCTTCGATTACTTAATTAAAGAATATTATAATTTATGGTCAATTTTGTAAATATAAGAAACTAAATGTTCTTAACGAGAATTGACTTCACCTTTATATATGCCGCTATAGCCTTTGGGTTTTTGGTTGATAAATCACAATATAGGATACGCTCAGAAAAATTGAGACATATATGTGAGGAGCGAGGAAGAGAGAGTCCGAGCCTTGGCCGAGAGTCCACATGTGATAGCCTGAAAGTAATGTACATTAGTATAGACTAAGATATGTAATATGGATTTGGCTCTTCAGCCTCCATATTTGGAGAGCTTTTGCCTGCCCGGGATGGCGCAATAGATGGAGTTACACTTTTGGTATATGAGACAGTAATTTGATGGGAAGAGCGGACAATTTGAGTAATAGAGATTGCTAGCTAGAGATCTCAAATGTCGGAAATCAACATTTTGCTTTAAATCTATCAAAGATTGACCATGATTTAAAATGCCACATCTGATCTTTCATAAAGAATAAAAAGCACATTATACCACCTCAAAATTAGGAAAATGTTAGATATCTATTTTAATTACCTTTGGTTAAATGTGAACATGGCATTGCGTCGTATCCTAAATGCTCATAAATCTTTCTAAGTTCACATAAGATTGCAACCAGAACTCTATAATCACCATATTCCCAGTTTCCCTAATGTTTATATTGATGCATTATACTTTCTAGGACTAATCTGTGAAAATAATTTATTGTTATAAAATTAGGACATTATCTTCTCCGAATCCTAACTAAATATATCAGTCAAAGAAAAGAGGAGGCGCAAATGAGGAGGGGAGGTGTTTGGGCATGGCATGGTTCCTCAAACTAGAGTTGTCGTAAAAGGATCAATGAAGTTTTTGCTGATATTTGAGACGAATAAGAAACTTTTCTGGGTCAACCTTCTTCAATAGATACTAATTTCTAGCGGACTGGATGTAGAGGTGACAAAATAGGCCAAAAACCTGTATTTTAACTCATATATGATAATATGAGTCATAAATAAATCAGCTTAAAAAATTAAATGGGTTTTAAATAGGTCACTTACTAACCCAATATGTCTTAAATAGGTTCAAAATATGTCACAAATGAGTTACCTAATTAGTTTTAAATGTAATTAATAAATCATTTTTAGATTATGAAAATTATGATGTTATAATTAATTTAATTTTTTTAAAAATAAAAAATCAATTTTTTTATTTCCCCCTTTTTTTTCTTTCCTTTTTTTTCCTCCTTTTTTTTTTATCTCTTTCTCAGCCGGTCGCCATCCAAGAGGCGAGGGACAAGTTCACCAGACTATGGGGAGGTGGAAACCTTGCCAAATTAGCAAGCTCGAGCCTTATTAAGGTTGGTGAGCTCAAGCTCGCCCTTGGCTAAATCCTTTCCTTTGGGCAAGTTTGAGAGGCCAGCCCTTAAGGCACGAGGTGCCAACTCAACTTTGATGGATATGGTGGTGAGGTCGAGCTACCCAAGGCCACTAAGCTCGAGACTCGCCAAATTTGGCAAGGTCAAGACTCGCCGAATTTTGATAAGCTCGACTTTGTCTTGACAAGTCTCGAGCGTTGTCTAAGGTCGACAATGTTGAGCTCATCGAAATCTAGCAAGGTCGAGCTTGTTGAAATCTAGTGAGCCGGAACCTCGTTGATAGATGGAGAAGGAAATGCGAAAAAAAAAAACTATATTTTAAAAAATTTAAAAAATAAAAATTCTAAAAAAGTTTAAAAAATTATCAACTAAATTGTATTGTATAAAATTGATTTAACAATACTTTCAAAAAAATCATAAAGTTTATTTTTTAAAATTTATTAAATATGGAAGTATTTTAACAATATGGATAGGGTATGGATTGTTGGAATTACATTGTACAAAAATGGGTCAAAACATGTTAAATAGGTTAACATGGGTTAGACAATTTTTGACTTGACCCAAACCACTCATTTGACGTCCCTAACTGCATGCAAGGTATGCGTCTAATTGGCAACAACAACCTTGTCAGTTCCCTGAAATACCATTTTCTTAGGTTAATTTTCCATTATATAGAGTGAGGTGAAGACTTGCTCATGATTTGTGGATGCCGCTTTCTTTTGTCAAAACATCCAAACAACCGATCACATGAGAAGGGAATAATTTGCAATGATTCGGACATATTACGCTCGACCACTAGGGGGCCACTTGGTGGGTGGCCCCCTAGTGGCCCAGGCGCAAAGCGCCAGGACGACGCAATATTTTCTCCTTGGGAAGTTTGTCTTCCACGACGATTTGTCAAGTTGCCGTCCGACATTGTTCATGCGTTTGGTATGGGCTGTGAAACTTTGAGAACCTACCTTGAAAACGACCAAAATGCTTTCGACTAAAAAAATCGATGATTGTGGGTTCAATTTTTTACCCAAGAAAACTTAAACTTTAAGTGGGTGGTCATGGTTGTGGGTTATTGTATCTTTATTATATCCAAAGCAGAAAATGTAAGATGCGATTGCTCTTTATCGAAATTTTGTGACGGTCAAAAAGGAGAAAAAAAGTAAAAGTACATGGACATGATGAAGATGGTGAAGGGGAGGAGGCATTTAAACTTTGTGTGAGAACGCCAATGCGCACGCATTTGTGGTGGTTCTCTCAATATTACATTGGTAAATGAGATACTCGTAAAAATCTAGACAAATCAGTGTACAAAACAAATGGGATGAGTCAAGAATTTTGGCAAGCCCAGTACGAGAAGGCGTTGGGCGAAATTTAGCTCTTGATTGGAGATAAACTGTGCAAATTGACCCTTCGATTATTTTATTAAAGAATAATTATAATTTAGGGTCAGTTTGCGAATAATTGAAACTCAATGCTCTTAACGACGATTGACATCACCTACATGTACGCCGTTGTAGCTTTAAAGTTTTCAGTCGTTAAATCACAATATAGAATACACTCAGAAAAATCGAGACATACACGTGAGGAAGAGAGAGTCCAAGCCTTGGCCGAGATTCTACGTGCGATAGCTTGAAAGTGATATACATTAGTATAGACTAAGATATATAATATGGATTTGGCTCTTTTGTCTCCATTTTTGGAGAGCTTTTGCTTGCCCGTGGATGGCGTAGTAGATGGAGTTATGCTTTTGGAATAGGAGACAGTAATTTGATGGGAAGAGTGAACAATTGAGTAATAGAGATTGCAAGCTAGAGATCTCAAATGTTGGAAAGCAATATTTTGCTTTAAATCTATCAAAGATTGACCATGATTTAAAATGCCACATTTGATATTTCGTAAAGAGTAAAGTGTGCATTGTCCTGCCTCAAAATTAGAAAAAGGTTAGACAACTATTTTAATTTCCTTTGGTTAAAATGTCAACGCGACATCGCATCGTACCCTAAATGCGCATAAATCTTTCCAAGTTCACATAATATTGCATCTAGAACTCTACAATCGCCATATTCCCAATTTCCCTGATGTTTTATATTGGTGCTTTATGCTTTCTAGTTCTAATATGTCCAAAGAGTATATTCTTATATAAAATCTGGACAATATTCTGTCCCAATTCTAACTAATTATATCCCCCGAGGGGGGTGGGGGAAGGAGGGGCATGAGGGTGTTTGTGTTTGGGCATGGCACGGTTCCTTAAGCTGGGGTTGCCACAAAAGGATTGATAAAATATTGGCTGATATTTGAGAGGACTAAGAAATTTTTCTGGGTCAAACTTAATATCCAACGGACTGCATCTACGGGACAAATCTAACTAGCAAGCATGACCTTGTTTGTTCTTCGAAATGCCAGTTATGGAGCGAGACGAAGACTTGCTTGTGATTTCTGGATGCCTTCCTCTTTTGTCGGAACGTCCAGACGGTCGATGACTTGGGAAGGCCGTCTTCCACGATGACTTGTCAAGCGGTCGCCCAATGTTGATATGGAGCCCGCGTTCGCACCTCTTGTGGAAATATTATTTGCTCCTCTTTTGTTCACGAATTTTGTATGGGTTGTGAAATAGAATTTGAATTTTTTATTATATTTGGCACTTTCGGTGAGTCACATGTGCTGCCACTTCAGATTTCCAGCAAGTTACATTGGAATTGGCACTGAAATAATTAATTTTTTTTAAAGTGGCACTAAAGTAATTCAAATGTAAGTTTTGGCGCTAAAATTAGTGTTGTACACGAGTTATGACACTTCTAGTGTTATTTTCCACGTAGCATTATCTACACTATTCCATAGCCAAAATAACCTTTTTGTGAACTTGAAACTAACGTCAATATATAAAAAATTTTACTAAGTGAACCACAAAAATAAGGATGACAATATTTTGCAAGTTAATGCCACATATATCTAATATGTATCTTATAAAGTATAATAATAATTTTTTTCAATTATGTTAGAGAGAATTTGTAGTATTTTTGTAATGACCCCTTTCCATATACCACTCATATATAACATACTCAATTATTTTAATTAAGTACAAGGGTTCGTTACATCAGAATTATCACGTCCCGGTCCGTTGGGCATGTGATAAGTCCCCACGTTCACGTTTCTTTACGACAATATTTACCCATGATCCAATTGTCGACTTTTGATCTTTACTTTATAATTAAGTGGAAGCATCCTAGACAAAATCATGGTAGTTAAATAGGCAAGTCACATAGCACAACATCATACACATCATTATAATGATGATCACTATTAACAAAATTACAACACAAACGCGATTACTACAATAAGACGTACCAGAAGCACTTTTCATCACGAGTTGACTAAGATCGGGGGTTGGTTATCCCTAGATCCTCTAATCTAACCTTTTAATAAAAGATGGTTCGATCATTGTCTCAACTTCCACCATCGTACCGAGCGGAGCGCCAAAGTAAACTATGCAGCTAATCATCGTGCGATCCTGAAAAATTGTTGATAATCACGGGGTGAGATAAACTCAGTAAGTAGAAATCCTAAACCTCACGTAGGAGTTGGCCTCGCAATTAACATGCAAATGTTTGAAAACCCAAGTTTAAAGAAATCACGAAATAGTTTCTCAAACCATACTCTTTTTCAAAAGAACACATTTTAGAATATTTCCAAAACAACTCACCCATAAAATCAACATTAACACCAAAAATATTTCACACACATCACATACATTTACTATTATCTCGTCTTAACACGAATTGGAAGGGCAGAGGCGCGTCCCATCGCCATCCCTCTACTAAATCAATATATTGTCTTCTTTGGCTGTACAAGCACTCACATCAAAATGTATAGCGTTGTCTCGGCCTTAAGGCTTTGTTTCCTTCACCCATAGGCTCAGAATGCGCCCCTTGGACAGCAGCCCCAGCTACGTACTAGTCCCATCTAGTACGGCTTATCCAATTCAAAAGCTAGGCACACTCGTAGGGCACTACTCCCCCGAAGTCCATCCGACGAGGAGGCTAATTTCACCGAAAATCCATTCGGGCTTATACTCATCACCCCGTAGGGCGCTACTCCCCCGAAATCCATTTGATGAGGAAGCTAATTTCACCGGAAATCCATCTGGGCATATCATCACGCCTAACCCCCGTCTATCGTGTCTACCGACACAAAGGCCGGACATAACCCGTAGGGCGCGACTTACCTGAACGCCATCTGACGAGGAGGCTAATGCATCACATACAATAAATTTATTTTCAAAAATCATTTCTTTTACTTTGCTCTTGAAATCAAAGACATCATTTTCTTTACAAAAGAGAGGTATTTGCTGTAACAACCCACTTTCGACTCCCTATTTCAAGGTCTAATCGGGCGAATTTATGGATTTAGTTAGTGGCATGTTGACCTTGAGAGTGCCTTGGACTAAACCGTGAAAATTCATCTCGGGCGATTCTAGACTTTTGGAAATCATGTTTTACTCCCCTTGATTTTTAGATATTTGCACTTTGGCCCCAAAAGAAGTGAATTTTGGGCATAAGGGCAATTTTGTAAGAAATTGGAAAAAGTTGACTTTTGGTCAACTCTGGTCAACGTTGATCTTGACTAGTCAACGGTCAACTCGGACCGGGTCAACGGACCGGTCAGACCCACGGACGATTGGGTCGGATCCAGTCGATCTAGCCTGGGCTCGTAAGGATCTAGCCAGCCCAGCTCGCGAGGAAGCCCAGCCCTCCGTCTTCCTCTCTCTTTCTCTTTGGCTTTCTAGTGAGCACGTGAGGGGCACATGCGGGAGCCATCCCATCGGCGAGCAGTGGCCTACCGGCTGCATCCTATAGCCTATCATCCGCCGTAGGCATCCTGTCAACGAGCGAGACGGCCGTTAGATGGCCACCACGTGCCTGCAGAGCTTGTCTTCTTCACTAGATGCGATGAGCCCCTGCTTTCCGCACGTGAGCGTCGACCTTCCTTTGCGCTGCTCGTTCTCTCTTGTCTGGCCTCCCTTCCACACGCCGCCGGTGGCATTGGCTTTCTCGCGACACCATCTTGCAGCCTCGGTCAACCTTTGCCTTGGTTTCCCCCTTATTCGCTGCCGTGAGCCCCCGAAATAAGCCTTCATGGTCACTGTTCATCCCTGTTCACCGAAAGAGAAACTCGCTGGAGTTGGGCGATTTCGATGACACCCAGTCGCCGCCATCGCCTACAATGGGAAGCTGAGAGCCCCAGGAGCCCAGATCTACCAGCCACTACCGGTGACACTGCGCCGTTCGCTAGAGATCTAGCCCCGAAGCTAAGCCCTCCTTGGAAACCCATTCCTCCGGTTCGCCGCCTTCATGCTACTGTATCTCCGGGCTCTGGCCACCCCAGCCCACGCCACTGGTACCCATCGACTCGCAAGGGAGTCAGCTTCCAAATCCCTTCGGTTCAGCCGACGATTTGACAGAAGGAGAGAGAATCGGGCATCGATCCGATTGCCCCTCGCTCGACCTAGTTCTAGATCAGGTTAATGAAATTGGGTCTACTCGCCGATCTTCATCCTAAACAGAGCCGTTCTAGCGCCGACGACCACCAGCCATGGGCTTAGCTGGCTTCCCATGGTCGAGGGATACCCACTAGAGCCTTGCTGGAGCTTGTCAGAGCCGTCCTGAGGCTGCCCTAGAGGTGTCCGGTCCCATCCGAGATGTCAAATCAAAAATTGAATAGCTGCACCAAGCCCAAGCACGATTGGAAGTTCGGAAAGCGTGTCGCCGTGAGCCAATGCTTGTGATACATGGACAAACGGATGAGTAGACATCCTATCCCCGGCCTAGGCCAGTTTACTGCTTTAATAGAACGGTTAGGGTAGACTGGTTAGGTTAATTGAGTGAATAGGTGGACTTGGCCAAGTAGGGCCAAGTTCATGTCAGGATTTATGCGACAATAAATTAGACCGACTAAGTGGCTAATAGGCCTTGATTTAGTTATGGTGGTCGACTAAGCCCTATGGAGTGTCGATCGAACTGCTTAGATCACTAGGTGATCATTTTAATGATGATGTGATTGTTAGTATCCTATCGCCTGTGAATAATAGTTAGGGTTTAAGACTGATCGTGAATAGTCTAATTGGTCAATGTGAATATTCTGGCGATTCTCTGGTTGACCCATTGGGGGTGATGATGAGGAAAAGCAAGGATCATGGGGTGATCACGAGAATGACCAGAGTGATCATCAATATGGAACCGCACTTAAGTGGCGCATGAGGGTTTTGATTTGTCGTGGAGCCGACTGAGGTTTTGGCTAAGTGCATTTGAATGCATACTGGGACGATTCGATTAGGTGACCGATGGGCCTAATCGTTGAAGGAAGTAAATCGAGCATCAAGATACCTCGTTTAGGTCCCAGTCCGATCTTGGACGATAATATTTATTTAATTGTGGATGACGGCTTTTATTTAATCAATTATGCAACGTGTGGATGATGATTTTATCTAATTAATTGTTTATGTGGGAGTGGATGGTTTTATTTATTTATTTATTTGTGCAATTTCACATTTAATTATTTATATTTCATAGCAATTTAATCATTTAATCTCCAATTATAGTAATTTATTTATTTTAATTATTTATTATTAAATGCCAGTTATTTATGCATTGCATGAAAGGGGTTTACTTCATGGCTAACCCTGATTTGATGAACAACCATGGCTTAGTGTCAAGTCTCGGTCGTGGACCGATTGACTCATAGGTAGATTGTGTTAGTATAGAGAGAAAGAAATCGTAGATGGGCTGCGTGGCAGAAGCTGTGAAAATTTGGAGGAACAAGGAATGTTGGGGATAATTGGGTTGTACAAAAAAGTCAAGTGTTCTAAGAGGTTGACTAGCATAATAGATGTCGTATCGATCTAGGCTCAATCACAGACCGATTGCCCATGGGTAAAATGGGCCTATGTGTGAGAGTGGTACAATGCACAATGGTCGGGCTAGAGAACCATGAAGATTGAGCGGTACGCCAATCGTCCTAGAAAGTTCCGTAGACTGGACTGCAAGCTAGTCGGGCCTGTGAGGCAGTGTTAAGATCACGTGGCACCTAGAGTGCTTGCCACTGTCTCCACTGTGGTTGATGACTGAGTGACGTATCGACAGTAGACCCAAGTGAGTCGAGTGTTGTTTGTGAGGGTTTGACCTAAGGACTAGGGACCCTAGGATGATTGCTTTCGTAGTCAGGGTTTACGGTTAGACTCATGGAGATATCTAAATATCTCACACCACCACAGACCCTTTTGTAGGTATAAAGCATGGAGCAATCATGGGGAACCGAACGAGGAAGATGAAGAGATGCGCTTCTAGTTGCGCTTCTAGTTGCGCTGAAGGCCAGAGACTTGCTTGGGTAGCCAGAAGAGAAGGTAATCGGGATTGTCTCGGGCCCAAGGGAAAGGGCGGGCCAAGGTCCTAACATTTGCCATAAAAAAAGGTAGCATGAAACTTTAAAAGCAATCATCAACATTTCAGCAAGACTAGTAAGACCAAAGTGCAAAGATAATTTAGGGAAATCACCCTACAAGTTAACTACGTAACGTCACACCCTAGCTGAGAGTTAGAAAGTCTACTTACTCAATTAGATACTGAAAATAAGGACGAGAAGTCAAGAAAATGAAGAAACAGATGAAACAGTGCAGCAACAGGGGGCGTTCGGCATGGAGCACGGTCATAAAACCACTGGCTTCCGGCAGCTCCACAGCGGCGATGGCTGAACGTCTAGGGACGTGGCTGGATGTGTTGAAAAGCTATGGATGTTACGAAAAGAATGAAGGTGATTTCGCTCAATTCGAAGGTCGTTGGGTAGGTCAACATAAGCCAAACAAAAAGGTCGACAGTGCAGTCTCTTGGGAATGAAATCTGGAATTTTCATAATTCATCCAAGAGCCACCAGAGCACCTTTGGGGCTAAATTTTGGTGGGAGGAACGGTTTCAAGATGTATAAAAGGATGGTAGAGGACTTTGGTGAAGAAAATGGCCGTAGGTGGGTGTTTGGAAGACAAACAGTGGACTGGTCTACAGGATGATGAATTTGGGCAGTAAAAGTTCAAGAAGAAAGGGAGAGCTTTTGGGCTGAGAAAGAGATGTAAATGAAGAGTTTTCTTTCTCTATTTATAAGCAAGGAAATTTAGGGCCTAAGCTTGAAGGAAAAACTTGAGGAGCAAGTTTAGGGAGAAACTTGGAGAGCAAGTTTAGAGGAAACTTAGAGGGCAAACTAGAGAAGAAACTTAAAGAGAAAGCTTAGAGAAACTTGGAGAACAAGCTAGATGGAAACTTGGAGCTCAAGCCAACATTAATGACCTATGATCTATAGGTTTGTAGACTAGCCAAAGCTTGTGGCCCAAGTTAGAGACTATTCTCCTAGTCAAACTTGAGCTCTAAGTTTAGTCAAAACTTGGAGTCTAAGCTAGAATATAGCTAGAATATTATCATAATATTCTCCCTCATTTGTAATCAAGAGGGTGCATTAATGATCAACAAAGTTTGGAGAACAAGTTTTTGCCTAAGGTATACTACCATAAGTATTTAATGTTCTAGTCCTCCTCTCTTATTCTCTTGGCCGAATCTCCCTCTCCCTCTCTTGCTATTTTCTCTAGCCTATAAGGCTATATACTTAGGTCGTTAAATCATTTATAGCTCACATGTCTAATTCCAATCTCATGATGGGTTAAACTTAGCTTCTTAATTGCCTTATCCTCTCATGGCTTCCTTGATGATTTCATTCTCCATCTGGGTAGCTTACCTCATCAAGGTTACATCATCCAAACCCTTTTCTTGCCAATCGAGTTTCTCTTTCTCTCTTTCTCTCATGGCTACTGAGCCTAGTCTACTAGATAACCTTTTGTCTCCTTGGTATCATCTTGGTTCTTTCTTAACTGATATAGCTCTAAGCCAAATATTACTAATTCTTGGCTCATTCTTTGTCCTCAACTCTTCATGAAGATGCGACCAAAACACATCATTTTAGTTTGCTACTCCTTGTCTCTTCTTTTATTAATCAGGGCCTCAAAATTGAGGATGTTACAATTTTGTTTTTAATTTTTTTAATCAATACTAAACTATGATGTTTCACTTCCATTCAAGGAAAAAGCGCTACTTTTCTGTCTTACTGTATTTTGAAGGGAAAAGGGTCCACTAGCTGCACACAAATTGGCTCATGTCATTGAAGAATCCGAGATATTGGAAAAGAGGGGATGTAAAACACAAAAATGACAGCACTAAAGGTCCATAAACTAAGCCTCAATGCATCGAACCCATGAGATCATCAATCTCATGTCATCAATCGAGGTTTCAAGTCCAAAGTTGGGTTATAGACACAAAAGAAAAAAAATAAGAAACTTTTACTTATGTCGTTAATAATAATCCAAGTTCTTCCGGTGGGGTGTTCACTGGGATCCATCCGGAGGGGCGCCTTTCTCAATGACGAAATGTGTATTACGCGAACTGAGGACATCAAGCGAAAGAGATGATTGAAAGATACACTCGTTCAGTTTGGTCCGAGCGACATAACATTCTCGACAGTCATCGAGCTCCATCAGGATTTCTGTTTACATTGAAAAAAAAGAAAACTTTTGATTATCATTCACATGTAATAAAGTTAGTTGATGAGAGAAGAGTTAGTCATTTATGTACATAATTATTGATAATTTGATAAAAAAACGATGACTCGATTTGGTCCAACCGACGACCATTCTCTATAGCCACGGAGGACCAGTAGGTTCCTGGCATTCCCCAAAGTGTGTTTATCAGCCCTCCTAAACTTGACCTACGGGATTTTGTCGATGATCTCTCGGTCTTACGGCTTAGTATTTTCACTTCAATGAGTTCTTGTCGGGTAAGATCGCTGTTAATCAAATTCTCCTAATTCGATTGATTTTAAGTTTGAATCTTGGAAAACTAAAATGTTGGATACATATTTATGAGTAATTATATCAGAGTTGGAAGATGTCTTATTTTCTTAGTATCAAATCAGTTTGTCTTTCCCATTCTCACTCCCATTTAACAATCAAAACTGAAATTAATTAGATCTAATGAACTGTGAGTAAAGAGAAAGTAAATTTAATCAAATGTTATTTTTTGGTTCCATCATATCAAATTACGATCAAATTACATAAAAGAAAAAAAATGAGTAAAAGCAAATACTTCTTCTGGCCTATTATTGTCTTTTCGGCCAATAATTGTTATCTTTTACTTGCCATAAAAAGTGAATTGGGATTAAATTAAAAAAAAGAAGACCGTGAATAGATTTTTGGGATAATGACACAGATAGTTTTTGAACAGTGGTTCGATGTGCAATGGGGACAATTGTCCAAAAAGTTCCAAATCTTTTGCAATTTGGCCGATTTAGTCCTAAACTTTTTGTTTTTATTTTTTGCCAATTCAATCTTAAACCTTTTGAAACTTTGCATTTAAGTCATTCTGACGACTTTTCTTCAGAAAAAGCTTACGTGGATGTCCAGTCACCACTATGTACATGACATGGCCCGATCGGTTGGTCGCAGGTGATGAGGTGGCGCAAAATGACGTATATTGACAATTTGCCCCAAATTCGAACCCCAGCTTACTTTGCCCCAAAACTGAACGAACCCTAGCTTTGACCAAAATTCGTGCTTTGACTTGACCCAAATTGAAGAACCCAATTTGAACCCTAGCTGAAGAACTACGCAATAAGGAAAATCGAGAGAACCCACGCAAGAAGAAGGAAGGAAAACCGAGATAGTTGAAGAACGCAAGAAGGAGGAGAATTGAGAAGAAGGGGAACCAAGAAGAAGGAGAAGAGCTAGGGTTTGAATATGGGTTAAATTGTCAAAATTTTGTTGTTTTGTGCCACATCATTGCCGGCAATTAGTGGTAATTGGACATCTGCCTAGGCTTTTTTTAATGAAAAGTAGTTGGAAAGACTTAAATGGAAAATTTCAAAAAATTTAGGACTGAATTGCAAAAAAAAAAAAACTTAGGATTGAATCGACAATGTTGCAAAATGTTTAGTACTTTTTCAACATTTGCCACGTGGGCACTGTGATCCATAAAAATTTAATTTGTTAATTGTAGTTCTAGAAATTTAACTCGCTATATATGTAGTTCATGAACTTTTAATTTGTTTAATATGATTAATGTACTTTTGATACATATTTAAATTATTCATTGCACTATACGAAAATGTTCAATATAATCCCTAAATTAAGGGAATGATAACGTTGAACATTTTCATATAATCTAGAGATTAGTTTGAGTACTTACCAAAAGTTTAAGGATCCTATTATACATTGCATTAAAATTTAGGGATCACATTGAACAAATTGAAAGTTCAGAAACTATATGTGTAATTTTTTCTAAAAAAAATTTCTGACCTATTATTACAATATGTAAGGAGTAATAGAAAAAGAACAGAGATAAAGAGGAAGAGAGATTATGATAATGTCAAAATGGCCATATAGCAGCCTCCAACAAGTCTACTTCAACGCACCGCCTTTACATAGATTATGTTAGATTGTGAAACTTTACCGTCTTCGGTTGCGACACCTTGGCTGTTATTTCGGACGCCCCCGGGACTTTCTGGAGCGGATGCCTCTCCTATTGCCACGAGGACGTCGACATCATGGCTGAGAGTGCTTGCTCTGGCCTTGGTTGCTGTCAGACGTCGATCCCCAAGAACCTCAGGAGCCTCAATATATCCATGGGCAGCATGGAGAACTACACCTCTTTTGGGAACTCCAGCACTTGCGGATCAGCGTTCGTGGTGGACCAGGAGTCGTTTAATGTCTCCCATTACAAGCTTCCTGTCCCGGCTGATTTGGGCAAGAACGTTTTCTCAAGGGTCGTCCTGGATTGGGTAGTTGAACGGGATTTGACATGCGCGGAAGCCCAGTCGAACAAATCGAGTTATCTCTGTGGTACCAACGCTAATTGCTCCGACTTCAAAAACTGGAAGGGTTATCGTTGCTTCGTAAGCCTGGGTACATGGGGAATCCCTATGCCGCCTCTCCACTGTTGCCAGGTTGTGAAGGTATTCTTCTGTTCTCTTTGCAAGCCACAAATCATCTGTTTGGATTGAGCTATAATTTCCGTGATACAACTTCCTCAGGCCTGATTTTTCATTAGAGTTGAGTTAGATGCTTCAATACAATCGGGGCTTTATTTTAAGTAGCAGAAAACTTGTCGACGAGTGCAAGGATCGACGAGTGCGTTGTTTGATATAGACATCGATGAGTGCAAGGATCCAGGACGATATCCATGCCGCGGTAATTGCAAGAATAAGCCCGGGAACTACACATGCGACTGCCCATTTGGCATGATTGGTGATGGCAAAGTCAGTTGCCAAATTTCTCGTCTTGCCATAACCGCCGCAGGTAACTCTAATTCCCTCGTGATATTAAGCTACTCTTTGCTTTAGACTACGAGTCCACTCGCCATCAATCCATTTAACATGTTTTGGAATCGTTCTCACTCGACAATGCACTCGAGCGGTCACTGGTCAGCGATATAGTCGCTCCTAACTCACGTTAGCATCCGAAGCCTTTTTCTTTAGCAGCCTTCTCGACTCCTCGATGTGCTCTCATCCAAAAATTTGCCCCCTCCTCTTTGGAAGCAGAGGCAATTTTCACAAGAACACCACGAACGATCACACAGATGCAGGCAAAGTGGCGGGCACCAAAATAAACTTCATTACTCAAAATGCTTTCACAAAACTAGCAATTTAGAGTCTATAAACTCGTGTGCTCACGAGCGTAGGCCCATTCACATAGCTTTAAGAAACACCCACGCTAGTCTCTCCAAGTTCTTCCTCTGAAATGCCGCTTCTCCTCTGGGGTGTTTCTCTCCAAGGTCGTCGACCCTGAAACGTGACCACTAGAGAGAAAGGAGAGGAGAGGAAAATTTGTGAATGGAATTTGATTGGCGCGCGTGCGCCTATTTTCCAGAAAATGTGAACGTGTTTCAGTTAACACGGGGGCATTTTTATGGTTTAGCTTAACGAGGAAGTATTGTGTGGTCCGGGACCACACTTAGGAGGGGGCGCCTGGCTGGTGGGTCCCGTGCGCTGTGACAGAGCATGCGGAGTCCACTAGCCAGGTGGCACCTGCCCAGTGGTCCCAGACCATCTAAAAATTTTTCTTAGCTTAACCCAAATACTCCGTTTGGTGGCTAATGCGTCAAATATTCAAGCGGATAAATTTAAGAACAATTTTTTTGGTTCTAAGGTTTGGAAGGTCCAAATTCACTATTTGTCAAAGTAAATCAATCGTTCAAGAGAGAAACTAATCCATCCATTCGTCAATTTTGTGTGGCAGTCATCGTAGCCGTAGCGTTATGCACAGTTGTTAGTGGCCTAGTCTTGTTCATATGCAAGAGGAGGGCCAAAGAAAGACACTTCAGGCAAAATGGAGGAGAGATCTTGAAGCACCAGAGAGTGAAAATCTTCACTGAGGCACAATTGGCAAAAGCCACCAACAACTATGATGCTAGCAACAAGCTCGGTGAAGGCGGTTTTGCTTCGGTTTACAGAGGAAAAATCGATGGCGATGTTTTAGTTGCGGTCAAGAAGCCTAGAGATGTCCCTGTCAAGAAGAAGGACACGAACGAGGATGGATCTATGAGCACGCATGATGAATTCCTGCACGAAATCAACATTATCTGACAGGTGAATCACAAGAACTTGGTCAAGCTCCTGGGCATATGCTTGGAGACAAAGGTGCCATTGCTGGTCTACGAATTCATCCCGAATGGGACTCTCTATTACCACATTCATGACAAGAGATCGACGGTCTTGCGATCGTGGAAGAATCGCCTCAGGATTGCCTTGGAAACCTCCTTGGCCTTGGAGTACTTGCATTCCCTAGCCGACCCGCCGGTCATTCATAGCGATGTCAAGTCTCTGAATATACTTTTGGATGATAAGTACTCTGCTAAAGTATCTGATTTCGGAGCCTCAGTTTTGATATCACCTGGTAAGACTCATATAGCTGAAAGAATACAAAGCACAATAGGTTACCTCGACCCTGAGTATCTCAACACTGGTGAATTAATCACAAAGAGTGACGTTTATAGTTTCGGGGTTGTCCTTGTGGAGCTCCTCACTGGAGAGAAGCCAACTCAGAGGACCAAATCTGGGGAAAAAATCAACATCGTCCGATCTTTTATCTCCGCTGTGGAGAAACGTACTCCTTCATATGATAAATTTCAAGGCATCCAATGAAGATGAACGGTGGGAGATCGAGGAGGTCGGTTTGCTCGCTAGAAGGTGCTTAGACTTTAATGGCGTGAATAGGCCAACAATGAGGGAAGTGGCCGAGCAACTGGCTAGGATCAACAGGACTTTGTGGGCCGATCAACACAACGACGAAGAGACTCAATGTTTACTCGACGAGACGAGACGCGATCCTCTCTGGACTTCAAACAGCGAGATGAACAAACCAGAGTCGACTGATCTTTTGGTATTTGACATCGAAGCAGCCACTACTAGTTCTAGTGTTTGATTTGTGGTTTCTAGCGCGGGGCGATATGCAAGAAACAAGTCCAACTATCGTACATTCATCCTTGGTCTTGATTAATTGGCAATTTTGAAGTTTTACAAGGGACGATTTTATTTGAAGTACAACACGGTGGGTTATAATGCAATAGAATTGGCAAATTCGGAATGGGCAGAAATTTGTTCTGTTGCATGAAAACAGGCCGGGCTGCTGATCAAAATACACGACTATACTGTGATTCGGATCGTATTTTCACATTTTGAAATTGTTTGGTTGGGTTTTCAAGCTTCTTTTTTTAGTTCTAAAGCCATTATTATTATTTTAATGGAATTTTCGTAATATTACATTTCTTATAATAATTATGAGATATTTTGTAATTTTACGTTTTCTATTGTAATCAAGATCGATGCTATGTATAAGGGTGTTTAAGATTTCAAATGTAAGACTTTAGACATGTTTGGTAATTTGATAATCATGCTTGAGAAAAACGAATAATTTCTCTATCGAATTATAATTCCTATTTAGTTGATTTTATTGCGTTTCAGTATCAGTATCAGGTTTTGCATTACTGTATTCACTTCTGTTCAAGTTGTAGTTTGTGAAGCTCCCATCATTCTATAGAATGAATATATATTTATGGAAGATTGCTTGAGTATCTATTCGAACAATTAAATGGGAAATTACTATTCTGAACTGCGGTTTCCCAAAGAAAAGCATGACGGCAATTTCCCTTCCTACTCTTTGGCATTGCATCGGATTTCTTTAACTCCTTTGTCACTATAGCGAAGAAACGCTTCCCAGAGAAGCAAGATTTGCAAAGGTGCAAAAATGACAAATTCTACCCACGACATTAAATCTCCGATTCCAGAATTCTCAATCCTGACCAATTGCACGATAACATTACGACTGTCGAAAGTAGTTCGGCTCCAATCACAGCCACAAGGAAGAACATCAGAGCTTACAAGAATTGTACGGTGCATGATGGAAAAGTGTCGCGACCTACCTGAACTTTCCCAATTAAGGTGATTGAAACTAGAGGTGGCAAAATGGGTCAAAGACCCATATTTTAACCCATATTTGATAATATGGGTCATAAATGGGTCAGCTTAAAATGCTAAGTGGGTCTTAAATGGTTTACTTACCTACCTCATGGGTCATAAATGGGTCGTAAACGGGTCATAAACGGGTTACCTAATTAATTTTAAGTATTATTAACAAATAATTTTAAATATTATTAATAATTCATTTTTAGACCATGAAAATTATGTTATTCTAATTATTTTATTTTTAAAAAACAAAAAATTGATTATTTTATTTTCCCATCTTTTTCCTTCTTTTTTTCTTTCTTTTTTTTTTCTCATTTTTCCTCTTTCTAAGTTGGTCGTTGGCCAAGAAGTGAGCGATGAGCTCACCAGACTCCGGAGACTGGAAAATGAAAAATGAAAATAATTAAAAAAAATTAAAATTTTGAAAAAAATTTAAAAGTTTTAGAAAAAGTATCAAATAATCGTATTTCATAAAATTATTTTAACAATACATTTTAAAAAAAAATCACCGAACAAAATTTCCTGAACTTGGTTAAATATGGAATTGTTTATCAATACGGGTCGAGTCGGGTACGGGTCGAGTATGAGTCGGGTCGGGTATGGGTCACTATATCTGCACTACATGAATATGGGTCAAAACAGGTTAAATGGGTCAAATATGGGTCGACCCATATTTGACCCGACCCAAACCCGACCCGACTCACCCATTTGACGCCCCTAATTGAAAGTAATGGTGGGCTTAAAGGCATTGTTCGTGATAAGATCTAAGTTGGCGTCCTCAAAAGATGGCTCAATCGCATCGTCTAATCGTAATTCAACTTAGTTCATCAATCACGAACACCGACCCTCCCAAGTCCATAAATCAAGTGACTTTGAGGCATTTTGATTTTATTTTATTTTTGATAATCTAAATATTTCTAGGAGTTGCCACAAGCATGTTAGAGTCGGCTGTGGCAGTATGGTCTTAATTCCTATGTAATTCTAAGGTCCAGGGACTTGTTTACGTTAACATTTCTATTAGCGTCGTTTCGATACTTAACTAGTTGGTTGTTTAATCTAAGGTGGTTATGCACTCTTACTCATCATTTAAAGTCCTAAAGGGATCATTCAAAGTCACTAAGTGTCCATGTAATTGTTTTTATGGGATCGTTTTCATAAGAATCTAAGCCAAAACTAAATTAATTTAGAAAAAGAAATTAACACACAATTTAGTGAAATACAGTGCAAAAAATAAACACTAAGGTTATTCAGGTGCGATACAATAATAAACAGTCATATAAGTTAATACAACTATTTAATGACAAGAACGTAAGATATTGAGGTATGATACAATAATCTAAGTTGGAGCCAACCATTGTTCTCTGCCAAATCAACCTCCTTTGTTGTCCAGCTGCCTTTGCCACTCCGGCCAAGCAACTGGCCACCTTGCCGCCATGGGAATAAGTTGCTTGGAGCCTTGTCGAAGCTTGCTAGAAAAGTGACGTTGTCGCACCGCACTATGCCAAGCCATGCCGCACCATGTCAGAGCGTCCATGCCCTCGTTGCGCAAGTTACATGACGTTGTGAGTCGCCGATTGCCTAGGACACTTGAGGACCAGAATGTAAGTTCATTTATTTATTTTAGGTTAAGACTGCTTATCGCTTTAGTAGATATAATAGCTTCATTATGCTATTTGGTTGGTGAATGACAATTAGGGTCGAGAAGAACCGCAAGTGATTTAATTGGATGTTGTGTGCTATTGGAACCAATTGGGTGGTCAATGGGCTATGATTGGCCAAGCAGGTTAATTGCGCCTAGTAAGGCATCGACCAGCATGTTGCCATTCGGATAAGGAAAATGGGAGAATTACTGAACTGGTTAACCCAAGTTGCTAAAAACACTAACTCGCATTAAATGGAATGCAATGTGTTAGTTGTTTAAATCAATTGAATCAGATTGGTCATGGACCGTCTTATAACTTTGGTTGGCGTGTGTATGCTATTGATGTGACTAATTGTATGGCTTGGGGCCAAGTCTCGATCGTGGATCAATTGACTGCTAGGTAGTAGCTCGTAGAGATAGTCAAGTTAGGTATCTTGGTACCATGAAATCAGTCACGCTTAGTAGCCAAATAACGTGATAGCTTGACCAGTAGCAACTCTTAGATTCCAAGCCACATGATGAGCTGGCTAGTGGTGACATTAGGGTCAAACAACATGATGGTTTGGTTAGTAGAGGTTTCCTATAGATAGCACACAAGAGATGTCTTGCAATAGGAACCTAAGCTGTATTTAGCCTATTGTGCGTGCACTATGGCTTGAGTGCCAATGGTTGAAATATGTGTTAGTTTGGCCTAGGGGCTTGTGTACTTGCTAGTGTGGCGAGATGGTATTGTACCAGATTGGTACTCATTGCATGCACTGCGACTGGTAGCCCACTAAGGTATCATTGATAAATACGTGTGAGCAATGTGATGTACTACGAGAGGTTGAATGAATGATTAGGGATCCTAAGGCAATTATCTTCTTAGTTTGGGTTTAAAGTGTAGACTCACTGAGATTTTATCTCATTCATTATTGTTAACCAATTTTTTAGGTACAAAGGAAGGACCTTCCCAATCATCCCGTTGAGTCTAGGTTGCTCGTCGAGGTGACTTAATCATGTGTTTGGATTAACTATAGACAAGTGTATGGGAGCTGAGACCCCTTTTGATTTGGTCCCTACATAAATATTGTGGATTTGAACTTGGATATGTGAAGTTCATTTGTATCTCGGAGTTGTCAGTGGTATTTTATTATTCATTTCCATGTGCGATAATCTCTAATTAAGTTATTGGGTCGGCGACGAGTCTTGGAACATCGCGAGTTATCGACTAGTGAGGAAATCTTTGGGTATTGTCGCACGCTCGGATCAAGGGCGTGACATGCGCTCAAGGGGAGTCAATGCAAGCCGTTGTCGACACACCAAATGCCCCTCGACCGTGATCCTTGAGGGAGGACAAGTTACAAGGACACTCACAGGAGGGAGGCGTAGGCTAAACGGCGGAGTTTTCGGGCGAGAGGCTGGTTGCAGGTCGCTGTTCCGCGAATGCCCAGAGGCTACAGGTGATCGATTCTCCCACCTTTTCCATCTTTCCTCCCTCTTCTTCTTTTTTTGTCCTCCCTCTGTTTTTCTTTTTCTCTGCTGCATCCTCCCTCTCCTGCTCTGTCCTGTCCTCTCTCTCTCTTATCCTCCCTCTCCCGCTCTGTCCCGTCGTCCCTCTTTCTCAATGGCCTGTGTCAGCCTTTTCCCCGAAATCTTGGGGAGTCGGTGAGCGGCCGATCTGCCCCTGCGTGGTGCAGGCGAGAAGAAGGAAAGAGGAGAAAGGGCGCGAGCCTGGGGAGCTGGATGAAATGGGCCTAGGAAGAGGAGTGGACCAAGGAAGGAAATTGGAGAGACTGGGGCGCGCGGGCCTGGGAGCTGGAGGAATGTGCGATGGGCCTAGGAAAAAGATGGAGCTCGCTCGGGCCGCGCCCGCGAGAACGTGGGTGTGGGCCCAGTGACAAAGGCCTGGTCCAAGGTCGCTTTTATTATTATTATTTTAAAAATTTTAATTAATTAATATTTTATATTTTAAAAGGAATTTCTAATTTCTAATTAATAACAAATTTCTGAAAAATTAAGCCAAAAGTAACCTATCGGATTGACAAAATTAGATGTCAACATAATTCTGGGTAGAATGCATATTCGGAAAGGTCGCGATAATTGGTAATGGTACAAACTCAAATCAATTGTGCAGGCTTGACCTGGACTTCAAAGGCATTCGGCTAGTAACAAGGGAGAAGAGCCGAAAATTCTAGCCCATTAACTTAAATAACTTGAGTTTTAAATCAACTGAATCTAACTCATTAATCTTAAAGGCATTGAAGTAAATTAGAATAAATCCTAAACGGGTTGATATCTGCGAATTTTGAGCCCAAAGTCCTAAGAATTTCGGCTAGTCTAGTGTGAGAAGGGGTTGGGTGAAATTTAGCGCTTGATTGGAGATAAATCGTGTAATTTGACCCTTCGATTACTTAATTAAAGCATATTATAGTTTAGGGTCAATTTTAACAAATATCAGAAACTCAATGTTCTTAACGACATTTACCAAAAAAATAAAATGTTCTTAACGACAATTGACTCCACCTTTATATACGCCGCTATAGCCTTCGGGTTTTTGGTCGATAAATCACAATATAGAATATGCTCAGAAGAATTGAGGCATACAAGTGAGGAGTGAGGAAGAGAGAGTCCGAGCCTTGGCGGAGACTCCACGTGCGATAACCTGAAAGTAATGTACATTAGTATATACTAAGATATGTAATATGGATTTGGCTCTTCAGTCTCCATATTTGGTGAGCTTTTGCCTTCCCGTGGATGACGTAGTAGGTGGAGTTACGCTTTTGGAATAGGAGACAGTAATTTGATGGAAAGAGTGGACAATTTGAGTAAAAGAGATTGCAAGATAGAGATATCAAATGTCGGAAATCAACATTTTTCTGTAAATCTATCAAAGATTGATCATAATTTAAAATGCACATCTGATCTTTCGTAAGGAATAAAAAGCACATTGTATTGCCTCAAAATTAGGAAAAAGGTTAGATATCTATTTCAATTGCCTTTGATTAAATGTAAATATAATATCTCGTCATATCCTAAATACACAAAAATATTTCTAAGTTCACATAATATCGCATCTAGAACTCTATAATCACCTATTCCCAGTTTCCCTGTGTTTACTTGGTGCTTTATGTTTTCTAGCACTAATCTGTCAAAAGAATTTATTCTTATATAAAATCAGGACACAATTTTCTCCCAATTCTAACGAATTATATCCCCCTGGGATGAAAACTTTTCTGGGTCAAACTTCCTCAATACATAATAATTTCTAGCGGACTGCATCTCTGTTACAAATGCAACTAGCAAGCACGACCTTGTCAGTTCTCCGAAATGCCATTTTCCTTGGTTAATTTTCCACGGTACGGAGCGAGACGAAGGCTTACTTGTGATTTGTGGATGCCTTCTTCTTTTCTCAGAACGTCCAGACGCCTTGGGAAGTCCGTCTTCCACGGCGACTTTCAAGCCGTCGCTCGATGTTGATATGGAGCTAGCGTTCGCACCTCTTGTGGAAATAATATATGGTCTTATTCTGTTCATGCGTTTTGTATGGGTTGTGAAACTTTGAGAATCTACCTTAAGGATATTCTTATGCTTTTGGCTCAAAAATTTGATAAAGATTTCGAGTTTTTGGTGGAAACAGAATGCTCACAGCAGAGGAATTCATTGGAAGAGCTGAGATGTTCTAAAGAAGAGAAAGGAGTATGGAGGAATGGGCTTTAAAGATTTGGTGGATTTTAATAAGGCGATGTTGCGAAAATAAGCATGGAGGTTGACTCAGAATTCAGAATCTCTATGGAGCAGAATCTTTAAAGGCCTTTACTACCCTAATGGCACATTATGGAATGCTACTAAAGGCTATAGACCATCCTAGGGCTGGCAGAGTATTCTTATAGGTAGAGGTGTGCTAGAGTCGAATATGAAGTGGGAAATAGGTGATGGAAAATCAGTCGATATAAGAGTGGATCGATGGCTTTGCTCAGGCAAAATTGGAGGTCTAGCAAATAGACTTGATCCTAAAATGGTAGCTGATATCATCGACCCAAACACACGCACATGGAATAGTCAATTGGTTAGTGAGTTATTTGACATACATGTTAAGGAGGAGATATTGAAAACCCCACTCAGTTTCCTATCTAGACCCGATAGATTAATATGGATAGGTAACAAAGTAGGGAATTTCATAGTGAAAAGCGGCTATTACAGCATTCAAGAAGCTAATCAGAGCTCAACTAATTTCCTGGCATTGTCTTCCTATCAAATCCCTTAATCTCTATGGAAGGACATATGGAATCTCCATACTTATCTGAAAATTAAGCAGTTTATGTAACAACCGCTCTCCTACCACCTAGATGAAGTACTAAATACTTAGGAAAGCTCGGACCGCAACTTTAAGGCCCCGAGATTTTTCCAGGAAATTTTGGTAATTTCCAAAGAGACATGGAAATTTGTAGTTATCCTTGCACTCTCTAATGGGTTATTTAAAAGCCCTGTAGCCCAAAAATGCGTAATTCTATTTTTGGGGAATGTTTCATAATTTTTGGGATTTTTCTAAAATTAATTATTTTTATTTTTATTTTTTTAATAAAATAAATAGTATTATTTTAATCCCGACCAGGTCGACCCGAGGACCCGGCCCGGACGCCCGAAGACCCAAGCCGACCCACGCGGGCAGCCCAAGCCCAGTCGCGCGAGAGGAAGCCCGGCCTTCTCTTCTTCTTCTTCCTTCTCCCTCCGCCGCTTGGACAATTCAGCGAGCACATGGAACGAGCGTGCCCCAGCCATCCCATCGGCGAGGCTACGGCCACCTAACCGCAGGCCAGTGTTGCAGGCCTCTCCCCAACGCTGTCGGGGAGCCTCACGGCCATTGGATCGGTGATGGCGACACCCCAACACATCCGAGCCATCCATTTCCTCTCCTACCCGGGCTGGTCCGCGAGCCTCCTGCAACGGGCTCTTTCTCCCTCCTCACTTCTCCGTTTTTCGTCCCACGAGCACCGTTGGAATCCTCTCGACGAGTACTCGACGTCCCGACCAGCCGCCGCCGCCAACTCCGCCCCCTTCGCCGCTGGCAGCCCCCGAAAGACAGCCTCGTGACCAGCCATGCCTCTGCAACTCGGTAAGCTGGCCGAGTCCCTCCCTTCGATTTTCCTTCGATTTTCTCACTTGTAGCTCGACCCATTACATGGAAACCACTCCTAGGAGTCTCTAGGACTGATTTGTGGCATTTGATTGAATTGATTTGGTCTTGGTTCGTCAATTTTTGGACTTGATTCGAGTTTGCCCCAAATTAGAGCCGAAAACCCTAGATCTAAAATTCCGGCCAATCTAGACCTACCCACTTGAAATTGATGGCACCAATCGGTTCCTAGGGGTCCCTTAAGTTTAGAAATGGCTTTGGTTTTGAACGATTTGGTCTAGAACTCACGATTTTGAGCTCGATTCCTCCTCCCTCCTTTCGGTTTCCAGCCGCCGATCGCCTCCTTTCGTGGCCGCGCTGCGCCCATCTTCGGCCATCGTTGGACACGCCGTCAGTGCCATTGGACTCATGGTGAAGTCAGCTTCCAGATCCGACAAGTTTCAAGGTCCGATTCGGCCAGAGGAGGAAGAACGGAGCCCCGACCCGGACAGTCCTCCGCGACCCGGCTCCCGACCCGACTCGAATTGGAGTTGATTTTTCGGCCGATTCGAGAACTCGAGCCCAAATTGTCGCCCGTTACAGCTTTCCTTGGACTCGACCGCCTCCAATTGACACCAATTGTCAATTTTTCAAGCTCAATTTGAGGTGAGTGGGTTTTAACCCTTAATTAGACACGTTATTGTCTTAGTAGAGAGCTAATTAGTCAATTGGATGATTTAATTATAGTTTTGAATGAGATGATTGATTGATGAGATGAATTGGCATGGCTTGAGAATTGATTGGTGAATTGATCGATCAAAAATTGGTGTCGATTGACCAATTTGAGCCGTGAGATTGACTCAAGGTGTGACGATGCAACTGTTGAGTGAGTCTGTACTAATGGTCCTCAAGGAGGAGTGATCGGAGTAGTAGTTGGCAATAAGCTGAATTAATTGAGTTAGGGTTTAGACCGGTTGTGAACGGTCTCATCATCTATTGTGGTTTCCTTTTATTTAACTGCTATGTAAATTTATTGTAATTCATCTGATTCTTGTTAGACTAAGTCACTTTATGAGGGCTGATTAGTTGATTAGGTGTGTTGGGCTTGGTGCCAAGTCTCGATCAAGCACCGGTGACTCATAGTTAGATTAGTGGAAATTAAGTGTTTATAAATTGGTTAGAGGATTGGAGGATAGCCAACTGTAGGAGGTAATTAAGCGAATATAATTTTATTGGAGGATAGGACGGGAAATCAAGAACCAATAGGGACCCTAGGACGGTGATGTTTCTAGTTTTGGGTTAAGATTCACTCACTGAGATATTCCCGTATCTCACCCCACCACAACCACCAATTATTTTAGAACTCGATAATGGACCCCGAGGAGGACCCGAACAACCTGGAAGAGGAGCCCGAGGACGAGGAATGGATAGAGGAAGAAGAGGAGCTGGCCGAGGAAGAGGAAGGGGAGCCAGTTCTACACTCCGACACTGATGACAAGGAGATCATGGCGATACCACCTCGCCCCTTGGACTTAGAGTGGGTTATAGATAGGAAGAACTGGCCTGGAGGACTCAGCGTGGAGAAACACTGCAGGACGGACTGGGAACGGACTCCATGGGAACGGACTTGGTTTCCGTGTCAATATGTTGAGGAACACTGTGAAGTTAGAGAGAGAGGGATGAAATTTCAATTTGGGCAGCATGGACCGACAATAGAAGGCTACATCGAAAGGAACTTAGACCTTGACGATGGGGATCACGAAGACGGTACAGTGATCGATGTGGAGCCCGATGGGACGCAAAATTGACTTCTAAGTACCCTTAGCTTATGTTGACCAATAGAAAGGGAACCGTTTTGTATGTATATAGTGTCAGTCCAACACCCCTCCCCCTTTCTTACCCTACTTTTGGCATGTAATTATTGAGGATCGTGATGTCCTAGCTTTTGAGACTTAATGACTGGGCCGATCTTGTAAGGTACTTGTTGTGAAGCTATGTGAAGATATATTTTGAGTATATGGTTTCCGCTTAATATTACGTTGGTTAACAAAAGAATCAAGTCAGGACCGTCACGTGACCAAAGATCGGGAGTGGCGAGGCTTGACAGTTCATGTGGAATCTGTGCAATGATTGCCTTCCTACGAAATCGAGCCTACATAAGAGAGAGATATTACCTGATCCGTTGTGCCCTCTCTATCTCCAACAACCTGAGTCCACTGAACATCTATTCCTTTTATGCAAGGGGTCAGAAGGAGTATGGTTAAACCCCAAGGTTAATATTGATGTTTCACCTAGATCTATTACAAGAATGGACAAGTGGGTTAATGATTACCTTCAATCTAGAGCGTCGAGTCACCAGAAAGCCTTTGTTGCACATCTTCTATGGGTTATATGGAAGAACCGAAACGCCCTGGTTTTTCAAGGGAAAAGGGTATGTCAAGCTCAGATAATCAGCGAAGCAATGATCTCTCAAGAACTTTTTGAAAATGGTTCCCTTTGAGAAAGAAAAAAGGGACGGTGCTTAACTCAGAATCGGAAGTTTGGAGACCACCAGAGAAGGGCTCTTTAAAGTTGAATGTCGATTGTGCGTTGAAGAATGGTGGCTTGGTGGGTTCTGTGGTTGGGATCTGCAGAGGGAATGATGGTGTTTGCTTTGATAGGTTTGTGAAGAAGATTGACGCCAACTCGGCGTGTGAGGGGGAAACCCTAGCCATTCTCCATGGTTTTGCTTTGGTTGAAGGAACGCTCTTTTGATCTGTGTGAGGTGATACCCACACGAAGTGATTTGACCGAGAGAAGGGATTTGCAAGCTGTCTTATCATCGGATTGCTTATCTGCTGTGGACATTATCATGGGCCGAATTGAAGTTCCATGGACCTTCTCCTCTTATGCCTTGGACTGTCAACTACTCTTGGACCAAATGCAGAATGTAGGCTTGATTTTTGAGCCACGTCTTTCTAATCGGGCCACTGATTGGGTAGCCAAAGCCCATGGTGCCGGGTCTCTTCCCAGTGACTGGATCACTAGACCCCCGCTAGACCTTTATCATATATTTTGTTTGGATTATAGTCCTACATGTTATCCACCATCTTATTAGTTATTAATGAAGTACATTTCGACAAAAAAAATGGATTTGATTTTTCACTCTTGGAGAACTTTGACTTAAGTGGGTGATTATGGTGGTGGGTTATTGTATTAATTTCTCTGCATATAATCAGCAAATCATGGTTGAGTCATCGGATTATTTCTAAAATTTGGAGAATCATTGACAGCAAATATAGAAATCAAGAATGTGCCACATGTGCTCGTGCTATCCTTGATGATTAATCATATCTTTTACAAAGCAGAAAATGTAAGATGCGACTCCCCTTTACGATTCGAAGTTTTGTGACGATCAAAAAAGAGAAAAAAAAGTCGGAAGTACATGGAAACGATCGAGATGGTGAAGGGGAGGAGGTATTTAAACTTTGTGGAAGAACGCCTATGCGCGCACGCATTTGTGGTGGTTCTCTCAATATTACAATGGTGAGTGAAATACTTGTAAATATCTAGACAAAACAGTGTATAAAACAAAATAAAATGAGTCAAGAAAACAGCGGAAGTTAGAGAAGTCAGAGTGGATGATAAAGTGGCAATCGTGTGAGAAGTCAGCTCCTTGTATCTCGTTGCCTATAGGCAAGATAGACAACAGACCGAACCTATTACAGTTTTCATGTCGAGAATCTGAAGGTCCCACATTAGATTTAACTTAATAAAGTTTAGAAATCTATGATTAGATTACTCATTCGGATATTAAGTGACTGACTAGTTTGTTGGAGCGTTATGTCATGGTAATAGTAAGTCAAATGAGACTCATTGCTATGCAGGCAAGGGACTAATGGATTTCCATTGAAAATATTTAGACAAGAATTTCATTGAGTGAGTTCCTCAAAACTACTCACTGAATAACCAATTAGGAAACTTGTATATTCGAAGAACTTATCTTTCTTGTGTCGAATGCAATTAATACTCTGAGAATTGAAAGTTTTCTCCATCCTGTGAAACGATCATGGCTCTTCAGCCTTTGATTTTTTGAGTGAAAATGAAAGCAATTTTCAACGTCAGCCGCATTTACAATCGGGAAAGTTTTCAGGAATAAACCCAAGTCGTTGATGACTCGGTCTTCCAATGAGGTGACTTACTTCGCTGCCGCTGAGTCATCGGCATCAACAAAGTCCGATAAAAACCAGCATCAACAAAGTCCGATAAAAACCGGCGAGAGGAGAGCCATAGGAAGCACAGATTGGAGAAACATGAAGAGAAAAGCAGTTGCGTTGTGTTTTCTTCCAGTGGCCTTGGCCGCTTTTTCCGAGAAGCACAACTGCGACCACCAATGGTGCGGCAACGTGAACGTGCCTTTTCCATTCGGGCTCAATGAAAGTTGTGCGTGGAAACCCGACCTTGTCCTCCCGTGCGACCACCTGGGAAACTTGTCCCTCGGCGAGAACGTTCCGGTGTTCGACATTTTCGTGGAGAATGGGACAATGGTCATTGGTGTGTACAGAGCTTTAGACTGCTATAACAAGACTGGCCATAGGCTCAACGGCTCTAACCCTGACCCCTGGGTCCGACTTGGCCAGCAATTTACATTGTCAGACACCCGGAACAAGCTTACTGTCTTCGGTTGCGACACCTACGCTCTTTTTTCGGACAGACCAGGGACTTTTTGGAGCGGATGTCTCTCCTATTGCCACGAGGACGTCGACTTCATGGCTGAGAGTGCTTGCTCCGGCTTTGGTTGCTGTCAGACGTCGATCCCTAAGAACCTCAGCAGCCTCAATATATCCATGGCCAGCTTAAGGAATTACACCTCTTTTGGGAACTTCAGCTCTTGCGGATCAGCGTTCGTGGTGGACCAGGAGTCGTTTAATGTCTCCAGTTACAAGCTTCCTGTCCCGGCTGATTTGGGCAAAGGAGTTTTCACAAGGGTCGTCCTGGATTGGGTAGTTGAACCCAATTCGACATGCAAGGAAGCCCAATTGAATGAATCGAGTTATCCCTGTGGCGCCAACACTAACTGCTCCGATTCCAAAAACGGGAAGGGTTATCGTTGCTTCTGTAAGCCTGGGTACACTGGGAATCCCTATGCCGCCTCTCCACAGTCGCCAGGATGTGAAGGTATTCTTCTGTTCTCTTTGCGAGCCACAAATCATCTGTTTGGATTGGGCTATAATTTCCGTGATCCAACTTCCTCAGGCCTGATTTTTCATCAGAGTTGAGTTAGATGCTTTTATACAATCGGTGCGTTATTTAAAGTACCAGAAAACACACGAACGTTCACTTTCAGTTGACGTTTGATTCTGTTTGATATAGACATCAACGAGTGCATGGATCCAGGACGATATCCATGTCATGGTAAATGCAAGAATACGCAAGGGAACTACACATGCGACTGCCCATTTGGCATGACTGGGGATGGCAAGGTCAGTTGCCAAATTTCTCGTCTTGCCATAACCGCCGCAGGTAACTCTAGTTCCCTTGTGATAATTTAAGCTGCTCTTGCTTTAGACTACGAGTCTGCTTGCCATCAATCCATCTTATATGAACAAGTTTTGGAATCGTTCTCACTTGACACTGCCCTTAAGCGATATAGTCGTCGGTGGCCTCTGACTCATCCATGCTTAATGCTCCCAAATCACGGTTTAGCATCCAAAGCCTTCTCCTTTAGCAGCCTTATCGACTCCTTGATGTGCTTTCATCCAAAAATTTGCGCCCTCGTCTTTGGAAGCAGAGGCAATTTTCACAAGAACACTACGACCCATCACACAAATGCAGGCAAAGTGGCGGGCACCAGAATAAACTTCCATTAATCAAAATGCTTTCACAAAATTAGCAATTTAGAGTATATAAACTCGTGTGCTCACGAGCGTCAGCCCGTTCACATAGCTTCAAGAAACACCCAGGCTCGTCTCCCCAAGTTCTTCCTCTGAAAGTGCCGCTTCTCCTCTGGGGTGTTTCTCTCCAAGGTCGTCGATCCTGAAACGTGACCACTAGAAAGAAAGGAGAGGGAGAGGAAAATTTAAGATTGGAAATTTCATTGGTGCGCTTGCGCCGATTTTTCAGAGAATGCGAACGTGTTTCAGTAAAGATGGGGCCATCTTTATGGTGTAGCTTAACCCAGATACTCCATTTGGTGGCTGATGCGTCAAATGTTCGAGCAGATAAATTTAAGAACAATTTTAGTTCTAAGATTTAGAAGGTCCAAATTCACTATTTGTCAAAGTAAATCAATCGTTCGGGAGAGAAACTAATCCATCCATTCCTCAATTTTGTGTGGCAGTCATCGTGGCCGCAGCGTCATGCATAGTTATTAGTGGCCTAGTCTTGTTCCTATGCAAGAGGAGGGCCAAAGAGAGACACTTCAGGCAAAATGGAGGAGAGATCTTGAAGCACCAGAGAGTGAAAATCTTCACTGAGGCACAGTTGGCAAAAGCCACCAACAACTATGATGCTAGCAACAAGCTCGGTGAAGGCGGTTTTGCTTCGGTTTACAGAGGAAAAATCGATGGCGATGTTTTAGTCGCGGTCAAGAAGCCTAGAGATGTCCCTGTCAAGAAGCAGAAGGACAAGAACAAGGATGGGTCTCTGAGCACGCCTAATGAATTCCTGCACGAAATCGGCATTATCTCACAGGTGAATCACAAGAACTTGGTCAAGCTCCTGGGCATATGTTTGGAGACAAAGGTGCCATTGCTGGTCTACGAATTCATCCCGAATGGGACTCTCTATTACCACATTCATGACAAGAGATCGACGGTCTTGCAATCATGGAAGAATCGCCTCAGGATTGCCTTGGAAACCTCCTTGGCCTTGGAGTACTTGCATTCCCTAGCCGACCCGCCGGTCATTCACAGCGATGTCAAGTCTCTGAATATACTTTTGGATGAGAAGTACTCTGCTAAAGTATCTGATTTCGGAGCCTCGGTTTTGATATCACCCGGTAAGACTCATATAGCCGAAAGAATACAAGGCACATTAGGTTACCTTGACCCTGAGTATCTCATCACTAGTGAATTAACCACGAAGAGCGACGTTTATGTGAAGTTTTGTGAAGGACCACCGCCAACTGTCCTAAAAGCTTAAGCCGTTAGGTGAAGACGTGGTTTAATATTTATATACTTTCACACTCCCCCTCACGCTTAGTCTGGTCTTTTTTTTTTTTTTGCCTAGTACTAAGCGTGGAAGGACTTTGGGGAGACTAGGGGCCTGGTAAGATTTGAACTCAGGACCTCCTGCTCTGATACCATGTGAAGTTTTGTGAAGGACCACCGCCAACTGTCCTAAAAGCTTAAGCCGTTAGGTGAAGACGTGGTTTAATATTTATATACTTTCACAGTTTATAGTTTCGGGGTTGTCCTCATGGAGCTCCTCACTGGAGAGAAGCCAACTCAAAGGACCAAATCTGGGGAAAAAATCAACATCGTCCGATCTTTCATCTCCGCTGTGGAGAATCGTACCCTCCTCCATATGATAAATTTCGAGGCATCCAATGAAGATGAACTGCGGGAGATCGAGGAGGTCGGTTCGCTCGCTAGAAGGTGCTTAGACCTCAATGGCGTGAATAGGCCACCAATGAGGGAAGTGGCCGAGCAACTGGCCAGGATTAACAGGACTTTGTGGGCCGATCAACAGAACGATGAAGAGACTCAAAGTTTACTCGACAAGACGAGATGCGACCCTCTCTGGATTTCAAGCAATGAGATGAACAAACCGGAGTCGACTGATCTTTTGGTATTTGACATCGAAGTAGCCGCTACTAGTTCCAGCGTCTAATTCGAGGTTTCTAGCGCGGGGCGATATGCAAGAAACAAGTCCAACTATCGTACGTTCATCCTTGGTCTTGATTAATTGGCGATTTGAAGTTTTACAAAGGATTATTCTATCTGAACTACAACATAGTGGGTTATGATGCAACAAAAATGGCGAATTCGAAATAGGTTGAAATTTGGTTGGTTGCATGGAAATGGGCTGTTAATTAAAATATGATTGTGTCATGATTGATATCCTATTTTCATGTTTTAGAGTTGCTTAGATGAGTTTTCAAACTTTCTTATTTAGTTATAAGTTATTTTAGTGGTGTTTTTGTGATATTATGTTTCCTATAATAAGTAGGATATGTTTTTGAAATTTTATGTTTTCTATTGTAATCAGCGTTGATGCTATATATAAGGGTGTTTAAGATTAATTTCAAATGTAAGAATTTAGACATATTTTCTGATTTGATATTCTTTATTGAATTTCAAATCATGTTTAATCGATTTTCTATTACGTTTTGACATTAGATTATGCACGATTGCATTCACTTATTTACGAAGCTCCCACCATTCTATTTAATGAATATATATTTATGGAAGAATGTTAAATGGGAAATTACTGTTCTGAACTGCGGTTTCCCAATAAAAAGCGCGATTGGCAATTTCCATTCCTACTCTTTGGCATTGCATCAGAATTCTTTAACCCTTTTGTCGCTATAGCGAAGAAACGCCGCTCACAGAGAAGCAAGAGCTGCAAAGGTGCAAGAATAACAAACTCCACCCACGACATTAAATCCCCGTTTTCCAAAATTTTCCATCCTGACCAATTGCACGACAACTTTAGGACCGTCGGAAGTAGTTCGGCTCCGGTCACAGCCACAAGGAAGAACACCTGAGCTTTCAAGAGTTGTACGGTGCCTGAGGAAGAATCCAGTGCGTGCGAGACTAAATGAAATTGTTGGGAGAAGGATAACAGCTGGAATAATATCGGATTAATGTGTAACGGAATAAATAATCCCCCTCTTATGCAAATTTTAATATAACGATATAGATATCAAGTATCTACAGATACAAAGTGATTTTTTATGTGGAAAATCTCCTCGAAGTGACGAGATTAAAAAAAAACCATGGGACCAAAATCAATCCAAAATCTTCACTATCAACAAATTTGAGGTGAACAATGTTCATCTATAGTTAATACTAGAGATATATAGTAGCAACAATATCAAGAAGACTTGCTGGCGAATGTCGCCTTCTCTTCTCAGGACGTCCAAACGCCGATTTGTGAAGTCAAGTCTCTCCGACGACTTGTCAAGTCTTCACCGATGTTGATATGGAGCCCGTGTCCTCACTTCTGATTGAAAGGCTAACGGGTCTATTTTGTTTACGGACTTCGTATGGATTGTGAAATTCCGAGAACGTAAATTGACTCAATGATGAGGAAGCTCTCCTTCTTTCGGCTCACAAACTCGATTGTTGTGGGTTCAATTCCCACCTGGGAGACCCAACTTCAGGTGGCAAGGTCATGGAGGTGTCCAAATAGCTGACTAATTATTGTTGAGCCCCGGGATTTTTGAGAAGAATTCGGAGAACTATTGATAAAGAAAATAGAAATCAATAACGTGTAAGGTGTTCTTAGCGCTATTTACCAAAAAAAAAAAAGGTGTTCTTAGCGCTATTCTCAGTGATGAATTATGTTCTTCACAAAGAAGATAAGATGCGACTATCCTTTAAGATACAAATTCCCTAAAGGTAAAAAAAGGGGAAGACAAATAGAAGTACATGAAAGGAGACTGCAACCAAGGCGGTGGAGAGGAAGAGGCATTTAAACTTTGTGCAAGAACGCCAATGTGCACGCATGTCTGGCGGCTCTCTCAAATTAAATTGGTAAATGAATAATTCGTAAAAATGTAGAAGAATTAGCGTACAAAACGAAAGGGATGCAATGTAATAGAATCTCTAAGTCTATTTTACAACTTCACCACAGTAAACACAATTTTTATTGTATTGAGAACGGGAAGATTAACAGAAATAGTCAACTCTAATATTTTCAGAAGGTGTTATATATCAGTATACTATACTATCGTAGATTTAACTAATTATATCAGTAAAAAGGATGTTCATGCATGGCAGAGGTCCTCGAACTAGAAAACTTGAGAAAATGCCAGCTGATAGGACTAAGAAACTTTTGGTCAACCTTCCTTCTAATCCTTAGTGGATAAGTTGTGCGGTCTGCCTCTTCCCATGAGAAGTGGTGAGGGAATGGACAAACCTCGTGCCTACGTACCAAATAAAAATTGGCGAGGCCTACGACTTTGTCAGTTCTTCCCCAGAACATCACTTATTGCTCGTGATTGTGAACTCCCCCTTCTTTTGTTGAAACGTCTAAACGACGACTTGCGAGGTCCATCTTCTCCGACGACTTGCGAGGTACGTCTTCTCCGACGACTTGTCTAGCCATCCCCACCTGATGCTATGGAGCCAAACTTTTTCATCGCTGGATCTGAACTTCATGCACGCGAAAGATTACCTGTACTCGGGCCCTAAATTGTTAGATTAGTAACGGGTCGTGTTCGGTTTACGTCTCTTCTATTGAGAACCCTTTTTGGGATTGACTTAGTCGCAAGAGCGTCCCATGGTTTTCTGCTATTAAGACCGATGGTTGTGGGTTCGTAATCTGCTCTAAGGAACTCAACTTTTAAATGGTTGTTGACTCAAACGATAAGGATAGTCCATCGCTTTCAGCCTAAATGTCAATGACGGTGGATTCGACTCCAAGCACGTATTTTTCGTTTACCGTCGCTATCAGAATACACACCAGAAATCAAACCCATAGAATGCATAGTACATATGACTTATCAGCATGTCCTGATTTAGTATTACATATATAAGTAGTCAATAATCATGTTTATGAAATTTATTTGGGTGCCTCTACTGGTGCTGGTTTTCTTGCACCGAATAAGCTTTGGAACTCGTCTCCTTTCACCAAATTGCATGCAAATGCTTAGGGTTGGTACCTTCTATGACGATTTGGTAATAATCTTCAAAGGCGTTCGTATTTTCTGACCAGTAAATACCTCAAAAAATGACATGCTCGCTGGAAGTGCCGAGTTAGCATTTAAAATAATAAAGAATTAAAATCTGTTTCACATGACATTTTTACTTAAAATAGAGAGACCCATCTGTCGGTTCTCATGCAACGTCATAGTAGAACAGTAAAATCAACTCTCTGAAATTTGAGTTATTGTCCATGGAGGGGCAGTATTTCGAATAAAATCCGTTCAAAATCGACCAAAACTTTAACTGCTAAAATTAACTATTTGACAGTACATGATATTTCACGATGAATAAAAAGCATGTTGTATTGCAAAGATTAAAAAGAAGAAGAAGAAAAAGCACATATCTTTTTCAAATACCTATGCTTAGACTTAGTATAGAATTGCATCATATTTTAGATGCATGAAACACTTTCATTAAAAACAAGTCACTTATCATATTCTCTAGAAGTCTATAAGGTTTCCTTAATTCTTTACACTAGTTTTGTGCTTTTCTTGGTAATTTGTCAAAAGAGTGCTATGCAATTAGAATAAAAAATTATATTTTGCAACTCAAGCTCCATTTGTTTCTAGAAAAATCAATGTTTTGAAAAATACTTTCCATAAAATGATTTCTTGAGTCACCTAGAATTATTTAATGAAAAGTATTTTCATTATCAACAACAATTTATACCTAAACATTTTTATGAATGACCAAAATATTTTGGGTCCATTCATTTTTATAAATGATTCAAAAGATTATTTTTTCCAAATATTTTTTGAATTGTTAATTTTCGGTGAAACAAACACATTCTTAATTATAAAGAACATCAATCTTAGAAAACTTGAGGTCCTCAAACTAGAAAACTTGAGGAAATGCCAGCTGATAGGACTAAGAAACTTTTGGTCAACCTTCCTTCTAATCCTCAGTGGACAAGTTGTGCGGTCTGCCTCTTCCCATGAGAAGTGGTAAGGGAATGGACAAACCTTGTGCCTACGTACTAAATAAAAACTGGCGAGGCCTACTACTTTGTCAGCTCTTCCCTAGAACGTCACTTCTTGCTCGTGATTGTGAATTCCCCCTTCTTTTGTTGAAACGTCCAAACGACGACTTGCGAGGTCCATCTTCTCTGACGACTTGCGAGGTACGTCTTCTCCGACGACTTGTCTAGCCATCCCCACATGATGCTATGGAGCCAAACTTTTTCATCGCTGGATCTGAACTTCATGCACGCGAAAGATTACCCATACTCGGGCCCTAAATTGTTAGATTAGTAACAGGTCGTGTTCGGTTTACGTCTCTTGTATTGAGAACCCT
Source organism: Melaleuca quinquenervia (assembly GCA_030064385.1). Classification (NCBI taxonomy): domain Eukaryota; kingdom Viridiplantae; phylum Streptophyta; class Magnoliopsida; order Myrtales; family Myrtaceae; genus Melaleuca; species Melaleuca quinquenervia. The sequence continues at coordinate 19,091,823 of CM057723.1, read as the reverse complement.
TTTTGGGATTGACTCAGTCGCAAGAGCGTCCCATGGTTTTCTGCTATTAAGACCGGTGGTTGTGCGTTCATAATCTGCTATGAGGAACTCAACTTTTAAATGGTTGTTGACTCAAACGATAAGGATAGTCCATCGCTTTCGGCCTAAATGTCAATGACGGTGGATTCGACTCCAATCCTAAGAAAGCTCAAATTTAAGTGTGTGGTTGGAGGTTCTCCTCACTGATTATCAGGTGCACACGTATTGACAATCAAAACATTCTTTATCTCTTTAAATATTGTGTCTTCCCATCAAGCTATATCATTTGACTCTGGTGAATATGGTCAAGTAATCTCTTGGATAATACCTTCCTTTTCACAATAATCACTAAACACAAAATACTCTCTTCTATCAGATCTGACTCTTATAATTTCTATGCATATGGTTTTCTACCTCAACTTTATGTAACGGATCATAATTAGAACCTTCATCTCTATTTCTAAGCTAACATTTCTGAATAATTAGAATGGCAATCATTGGATATTACATAATATTTCTTGGCACCTGCAATTATGGTTAGTTTTGAAGTCACCAAGGTTCGTATGAATTAGTCTCTACACACGGATGCACATTACTTTTTAATCTACTTAGCTGCAGCACGTATTTTTCGTTTACTGTCGCTATCAGAATACACACCAGAAATCAAACCCATAGAATGCATAGTACATATGACTTATCAGCATGTCCTGATTTAGTATTACATATATAAGTAGTCAATAATCATGTTTATGAAATTTATTTGGGTGCCTCTACTGGTGCTGGTTTCTTGCACCGAATAAGCTTTGGAACTCATCTCCTTTCACCAAATTGCATGCAAATGCTTAGGGTTGGTACCTTATATGACAATTTGGTAATAATCTTCAAAGGCGTTCGTATTTTCTGACCAGTAAATACCTCAAAAAATGACATGCTCGCCGGAAGTGCCAAGTCAACATTTAAAATAATAAAAAATTAAAATTTGTTTCACATGACATTTTTACTTAAAATATAGAGACCCATCTGTCAGTTCTCATGCAATGTCATAGTAGAACAGTAAAATCAACTCTCTGAAATTTGAGTTATTGTCCATGGAGGGAGCAGTATTTCGAATAAAATCCATTCGTGTTAGATGCCCTGTTCTTTTCCACATTCCATGGACCAAGTTGGTCCGCCGCTAGTTGAGTGAGCCCCAAACCCTCACTCCTCCTTCCTTTGTGTCGAGCCATGTCCTCGCTTGCTTATTGTGGCTTATAGATCATTAGTTATCTTTGTTTGTTGTTTGGAGTCGACAATTTCCTCCTACGTACTACCCGTTCGATGTATTTCTTGATTGAATTTTAGTATGAGCGACCTGTTGTTATTCACGCACTGTGGTTACTCCACGGCACCGCCTGTCAGCCCTGGCCAGCCGTCACGCTTTGAGCAAAGGAGGCTTCAAGCGACGCGGAGGATGCCCGTTCTCTGCCTCCTTTGCCTGTTCTTGTTGGGCTCAGGCGCTTCCAGGTCACACCCAGCCCGTTCTAGCCTTCTGGGAAACTTGCCCAGGTCGCCCGGCCGACCTCCTAGCCTGCTGAAGTAGGTCCACTCCAGCGAGATTTGGGCCGTGAAAGTTTAGGGAGTTGGGCTGGCATTTTGGGCTAAGAGTTTGGGCTCGTTTAATTTAGGTTTATTTTATTTTTCTCGAGCCTTTCCTTTTGTGAGCCAGGGGGCCCAAGATGTGGGCCCAACCCGAGGTCCAGCCTGAAGGCCAACCCCATGCGCAGGTCGGGCTTGGGCCCGACTCCGATTCAGTTTTATATTGTAATATTTATAGTATTTTAATAATATAAAATATAAAATATAAAAAATTATATTTTTATTTAAAAATTTCGAAAAATATTAAAAGTTAAGTTTTGTTTAGAACTGACAAATTTTCTTGAAAAATCAAATTTTAACATTAGAATTGGCCTAGTTTAATTAATCAACACCCCTTTTGGAAAAATTGAAAAAGTTGTCCTTGATGGTCAACTAAATGCTTTCATGTTCATTGGTACTTCTTAGCTATACATTGATAAGTAGCTTATGAGAATGATTTGAGTTAGATTAATTGCGTGAGTAAATTTCATGTTAATTGTAAGAACATCTATTTAATTTGATATACACATTATTACTAATTTGCTTTATTGAATGCATTGATTGAGTATTCGAATGTCAAAGTTGACACCTGTCACTAGATGATGATCTAAAAAATAACGCACATATAAGTTGATGGCATTAGACCGATGTCCCTTTCGATCTTATGTATGTAAATGTTTAGTATAAGTCCATTAAGATTATGCCATGTTAGACATATCTATATTATTTAACACGTGCTTAATATATTGAAATTATATTATAAATACTTGACGAGTTATGGGTTTTACATTTTCGTCATTAGTTAACCACTCTCAATTATTTGAGTGTTTATTTACCGTAACGTATATTAGTACTTTGAATATTTATTTTTCGTACTATCTCTCAATACATTGTATGTTAATTTATTTTCTAAGTTAGTTGAGAGATAGCTTAGATTCACATGAAAAAGATCCTACAAAAACAATTCATTGACACTTAGATACTTTGAATGACATTTTAATGCTTTAAAAGAAGAGTAAGAGTGCATGACTACTTTAGATTAAACAACCAATTAATTAGGTGCCGAAAGGACGTTAAAAGAAATATTAGCGTAAACAAATCTCCAAGCTTAAAATCTCTAGTTCTGTAGGGATCGATACGACACTCTCACGTCTTGACCGGTTTCTAGCTGACCCCAACAGGCTAATGGCAACTCCTAAACATTTTACGGTGTTAAATAATTTTTAAAAAAGGACACACTTGAAAGTCACGAGAGGTATGGATTTGGGAGAGTTTGTGCTTTTAAGGATTGAACTCAGTTGGATAACAATTAGATGTTGATTTTAAGCCGTCTTTTAGAGATGCCGATTGGGGTCTCCTAACGAGCAATACCTCTAAATCTATCTTTAGAAATGTCCCCTTCTTCCGGGAAGGTTCAAGTAGGTCATGACACATATGATTGCACATATAGTTTGTGGATAGAAGCTAGTGCAAATGAGTTGTGATCAAAGAAATTCAAGTTACATTAGGAAAAGTATGAAATGATCAATATTCCATCTTGAGCAAAACCTTTTGCAACCAAAAATGCTTTGTATATACCGACCAAATTGTTGGGATTTAGTTTTCCTTTTTGAAGTCCATTTATTACCAAAAGGATTTGGTTTTGAAGGTAACTCAACAAACTTCCAAGCTATTAGGAGCATCCAATACCAATGCCACACCTTCACCCAAGGAAATTGCAAAGAGGGAGTTTAAGTTTGAGTTCACCAATATATCCAATTCAATATACTTTTACTCAAAAAATTATCTCATTAATTGATGGACTAAATAGAATGTATTAATTACTCCACACTAAATCAATTTTATAACAAAGGGTTTTTGCTCCTGCTTAGGTCTACTCATGTGTACAAACCTGCGGTACCATGATTTTGAATGAGTTTTTGAGTTAGAAATTTGCTACTATATCTCTATTGCTTTCAATTGTATATAGTTTTCAAAAAAATTTCTAGTTGCCACACCACAAACCCATCATTACACCGGGTCTCTTTTGCCAAACCAAACTCAACCGAACCATGAAGGCTCCTAAAAACCACGTTGGTCACAAAATTTCTTCCTTGAGATAGTCACCACACATGGATACACATTGGGAATGGGCTTCTAATCAACCATTGGTCATATGCTAATATATTGAGGATTTGTAGTAGAAACCCGATATCTTCACCTAGGAAGATCGTTGAGAGAACCAAGTTGGAGCTCGTCAACATATGGAGTTGGACTCATATTTATTCAAAAGTCTAAACCAATGAGTTATCAGCTAATTAGAATATGCTAACTACTCTCCATCACACCAACTCTCTAATATGAAACTTTTTTTTATCATAACTTACATGTGCATTTCAATAATCTCTTGTGATGTGTGAGTACAATATTAGGCATGCTCCCCACTAATTCAGGTGTCTATGATCTCTAATGTCCTCAACATCTTGAGCCTCTTTCTCTACTCTCTAGACTGAATTATAAAGGCCGTCATCAGGATTCCACTAATGTATCACAATGCTTACCTTCACTTCAAGTCTCTTCCGCTGAACCAAATCATGAGAGTAGCTTGGAAACCGCATTGGTCACAAGAGATATCCACCAAACGCCGATACACATTTGAAGTGGGCTACCAATCAACCATCAACTTTATTGAGAAAATCCTCAATGTTGTTTCGAAGATGATAAAATAATAAAAAACTACTAATGTGTGTATTGATAGAGTAGGACCATGTGATAAATGCACAAGTCAATATGCAAATGTATCATAACCATAAGGAGCGTTCTATTAATATCAATGGATCATTATCACTATCAAGGGTGAACAAGGTATTGTCGATGTGTCCACAAGCAAGATGGACCCGAAACAATTAAGTCTAATATGAGGATGTTCAGTGAAGCTTGGAATGACCATGGAAATGGTTGTCGATTATTATTATTTATCCAAGATGATTTCAACCAAAATAAAAATACAATCATTGTGAATTATGACCATCCACTCTATTATTGACATGCGACTTCATTAATTTCCAAGATTCAAATAATACAAACCCCTACAATGATAAAAATGTGCAGTTAAAATTAACGTTGATCCTACATGACAAAAGCGTGGGCATAGAAATAGGATTACATATTGACGGTTTGGCAAAGGTCATCATCATCTTTTCTTGGATGCCGCTTCATGTCAATGAGAAAGGTCTTGCTCCTGTTGGATTGACAAGGAATCCTACAATCTCTCTTTCGTTTAGTTTGGCATTTTCTCATTATTCTTCAAAGGACTCGGAGACGACTTTGAGCCATTATGCAAATGTATCTTTGGATGCTCATCTCGTTTAACCAAATACTACCGTTTATCTTTTTTTTAAAAAAGTACTTGAGATTATTGGAAGATTATTATTTTTGATGATTTTAATACGTCTTTTTATGACCAAACATATGATTATACATACGTCTCTAGTCTATTTAATCGTTGATATACATATAATAGGATTACTTTTTTAAAACGGTAGAATGTCATTTTTTTTTTCAGTTTTTCAACAGGTTCGAGATGTCGAAAGCAACTTCTTTTGGAAAACTATGCTTCCTGGAGTAAAGGAGGAGTGAGAAAAAGATAATTTTATGGAGAGATAATCACTGATTATGGTTCTTGAGAATCCCACATTCTCTCTCTCCTTTACTTTTTCTCTTGCCTTTTGTCTTCCCGCGAGACATCGTGGGGTCACCCGCAGTTGGGCCCCGTTGTTTTAGTGCGGATCCAAGCCACACTTACATGAAATGGATGCACAAAATTTCAATGAATTTCATTTGTTAGATGATGTCAGTCCACATAGTATCACCTGAATTGACGTTGGAGATCCACTAGGCTCCCATACATGTGGAGCATGCTTTCAATGGTTTCTTGGGTGCAAGTCAGGCTAACTGGTCCGAAGCTACCCTAAATTCCAAAAGGCCTCCTCCCGAGTCAATTAAAGCTACTTTTCTACGTTTAACGTTTGTCGTGGAACACGTTTCGGTTCGTTTGGTCTTGATAAATAGGTGTAATGGACATTGCATCTGACATCAAAAGTGACAGCTCGAAAGGAGACTCAATGGTTAAAATAATTTGATGACGACCTTCTTCTTAGCCAAATTATTATGTCCTAAAACCTCCAATTATTGGGTATGTGATTAAACATTAAATTTGAACAGGAAGAATTCCATCACGGCATCTCGCATTCTTAACTAATTTACCAGCCACATCGATGGAGCTTTACGCCTTTGTAGGTCAAATAGTATAGATCCTTTTGCATTGTCAAAAAAAAAAAAGAAGTCAATACCTTGTTTTGGACTACATGTCAAAGTTTTTGGGGTCCTTTCAATTTAGGATGATTTCAATCAAAATTAAAGAACGAGGGTAATTCTATCTACCGTCTGAGAAGGTTCATCTCCTATAAGCGATCTTAATTGCTATAGATAGTTCACTAACTTGGACAAAAAGAGAAGTAACTTGGACAAAACGAAACAAAGTGACTTTGTATGCGGTATCATATAGACGTTCAAATATTTAGAAGGTGTCACTCTTGTGATACTTCAATGATTAACCAAACAAAGAAAATGTATTGATTATTTTCAACAGTGATTTTCATCATGATGTGTCTAATCCACATAAAAAACTTAAATCCCTTTCTATTAAGTATACTTAACCATTGCTCTTGAGAACTCATTAACAATATTTCATATGTTTATTTGGGGCAAAATAAGAAAACCACAACTACAAGACTTTTCCATATACAAGCAAATATTTTATCCAGTTGACACGTGCTTATTTTCCTATTAGAAAATTGATGAGCAGAAAAAAAAAATGGCAGAATATGAGAATGATAGGAATGACAGGCACGAGAAAATCGAGATGTCGGGTTTTAAACCTTTGCTTGTGTTGCAAGACCATATCAAATTTACCACTTTTCCGCTTGGGTTCGATAATTGCTGAAAGTATGAGACATAAGACAAAGTGTGCTTTCGTTTAATTATCCGGCAATTACACGCTACATTATCTAGCAAGCACAGTTCGCTATATATTTTCCAAAAGAAAAACATGTCATACACCACAAATATGAAGGAAATTTTACATGAACAGCCTCATCCATTCATGCGTCTGCTACCGAGGCATCAGCATCAACGAAAGTCGGTTAACAACCGGTAAGAGGAGAGCCAGAGGAAGCACAGATTGGGAAACGTGAAGATGAAAGCGGCGGCGTTGTGTTTTCTTCCAGTGGCCTTGGCCGCTTTTGCCGAAAAACACATCTGCGACCACCAATGGTGCGGCAACATGAAGGTGCCTTTTCCGTTCGGGCTCAACGAAAGTTGTGCGTGGAACTCCCGCCTTGTCCTCTTGTGCAACCACACATCGGGGAACTTGTCCCTCGGCAAGAACGTTCCGGTGTTCAACATATCCATAGAGAATGGGACAATGATTATTGGCGCGTACAGAGCTTTAGACTGCTATAACAAGACTGGCCATAGGCTCAGCGGCTCTAACCCTGACCCCTGGATCAAACTTGGCCAGCAATTTACATTGTCGGACACCCGAAACAAGCTCACTGTCTTCGGTTGTGACACCAGGGCTAGTATCTCGGATGCCAGCAGGACATTCGGCAGTGGATGCTTCTCCTATTGCCGCGAGGACATCAACTTCAAGGCCGAGCGAGCATGCTCTGGCCTCGGGTGCTGCCAGACTTCGATTCCCAAGAGCCTCAGGAACCTCAACATATCCATGAGCAGCTCAACGAATTACACCTTAGTTCGGAACTTCACCTCTTGCGGATCAGCTTTCCTAGTAGACCAGGAGTCGTTTAATGTCTTCGATTACAAGCTTCCTGTCCCGGCTGAATTGGGCAAGGACTTTTTCTCAAGGGTTGTCCTGGATTGGGTAGTTGAACGGGATTTGACCTGCGATGAAGCGCGATCGAACCAATCGAACTATGCCTGCGGCGCAAACAGTTTCTGCTCTGACTTCAGGAACGGGCAGGGTTATCGTTGCTTCTGTGAGGCTGGGTACACGGGGAATCCGTATGCCTCCCCGCTGCTCTCACTCCCAGGATGTCGAGGTATTGTTCTGTTCTCTTCGCGAGCCAAGAATTATATATTTGGATTGGTCCATAAGTTCCACAATTCAACTTCCTCAAACCAGTGTTTCATTGGGTTTAGTTAGATGCTTCGATACAACCGATACATTATTTTAAGAAGCAGAAACACATTAACTTGCGGTTCACCTTAGATCCCGTTTGATACAGACATCGACGAGTGCAAAGATCCACGAAGATATCCATGTCATGGAAATTGCAAGAATACACGAGGGAACTACACATGCGACTGCCCATTTGGCATGACCGGCGACGGCAAAGTCAGTTGCGAAGTTTCTCGTGTTGCCATAACTGCTGCAGGTAATTCTAATTTCCATGTAATGGTTGTCGCTCGACGATCTAAGCTATTCTTGCTTTAGACTGCGAGCCCACATGCCATTGATCTTGCTTATGTCAAGATGTTCTGAAATCAAGTCTGATTCTAATTTGCAACCGAGGGATCATTGGTCATCACTTGATGATCATTGCATAAAAGAAAAGAAGCAAGTCTCGCCGATTGATTCCATGTATCGTATGTTTGTGCTTTTTACCATATTTTTTTATAGAATTGTATTGCACGAAAAATGGGTCAAAAAAGGTTAAATAGGTCAATTTAGGTCTGATTATTTTTTACCCTGCAACGATGCAGTGGTCCTCAACTTGGCTGCATCTGTCTCTTCGATGATTATTTGATGGCCAACGGCTACGGTGGTGGTGGCTGGCTACAACTCTATAATGGAGGGCAGAGAGCGAGAGGAAAAGTTGCGATTGGGAGTTTGGTTAGGTCCCCAGAGATCACAATGTACTTTCTCAAGAGGAAAAGAAGTATGAGCATCAGCCAAAGAAAATGGCAGTTTAGTACTCTTGACAATTTGACAACTTTGACACAATGATTTAGCTGACTGAGCCACTTGATTGAGCTTCTGAGTCTGCAATAGTTTAAGTGTTTGATAACTTGCATGTGCCAAACGATGATGCCAAATGTCCTCATCTACCACTCTATGTCTTTGAGTGAAGAGAGCTATGGCCAGATGGTGGTCCACTTTGTACAACCCTCCTGTTTTCTTCCCAATCATCACAAGGGAATTGGTCTTGTGGTCCTTAACAGAAACACCACACTTATCAAATATAAAGGAGCATGGATAATCATCAATCAGTTTTGAAACTGAGAGTTAGTTTTTCTTTATGCTTGGAACCACCAGAACGTCATTTAATGGCAACAAACCGAAGTCAGTGTGTAAACATGCATCACTAGTATATGTAATTGGGAGATGTGAACCATCACCTATCATCACACTATCATTGCCATAGTATTTCGAAAGTTTATGAAGAGTACCAGTGTTAGCCGTGATATGAGCTGTTGCTCCAGTGTCAGGATACTAGTCATTGCCCATTGGATCTTCAATATGCAAAGCAGCAAGAGCAGCTGGTACATCCTCACTTTGATAGGAATTATCAAATCTGTACCAACACTTTAAAGCATCATGACCAGGTCTTTTACATATTTGACAGGCCAATGTGACACCTTCAACCATTCGTTCTTGTTGAGAAGATTTTGTTTCAGAAGGAGGAAAAGTTCTGACATTCTGATATCGCTGAGAGGAATTTGCATAGGGTCTAAACCCTTGACTTGAGCTTGTAAGCCCAAATCGTGGAGTTAGTGAGCCTCCTTGATTTGAACCTGAGGGCCTATAAGTTTGACCCCTTCCCTGAAACGTAAAACCATTTCCTCTACCATAACCACGACCTCTGCTAGTCCTTCCTCCTCTTCCTCGAAACACAGGAGTGTTGCCTCGTTGACTTAGAAAGGCATAGTTTGATGAACTATGCAAATCATGAAAATGTAAGTCTCGTTCTACAAACTTCTGATTGCCTTCAACTTCTCTTTGTCCATAATAAGCCATGTTTTGGTTAAAGCGAGTTGAAGTATAATTTTGCAACCTCGCCTCAAACCTCTCAAGCTGAGAAATGACCTCCTCATAGTCTGGATGTGGCTTAATACAATAAATCGTAGTCCATAATGTTTCATATTCAGACCCTAAACCTTCCAAAACTCTAAATACTTTTGTTATTTCATCAACATGCTTTCCAATTGCATTGAGCTGATCACAAATCAGCTTAAACTCTCTAAGATATTTAGAGAGACTCCTATCACATTTATGATAGGTTTGAAGCCTTCCTCACAACTCAAACTCTCTTGCTATAGACCTTTGATTGAAGCGATTACATAAGGTCTGCCATACCTCATTCACAGTCTCAAGACCAATGATTAATCCAAGGATGTTTTCAGAAACTGCACCACTTATCCAGGAGGAGATAAGCTGGTCAGTTCGTATCCAATCAACATAGTCTTCGTTTTGCTTTTCAACATTTCTTCCTTCAATCTCAACATATACAATCTTAGAAGGTGAGTTGATTTCGCCATTAATGAATCCAATCAACTCTTGACTACGCAAAAACCTCTGGAATTGCGCTTGCCAAAGCAGAAAATTATCTTCGGCTAGTTTAATCGTGACAAAATTCCCTATATTAACATGAATAGGAAAAGGAAATTTTGGTGATCTTGCCGCCATTCTCGAACTCTCAAGTTTCTAGAGAAAACGAACCTTGTCGTATTGGTAATGGAGATCATAGACGATGCGCTTTCATCAGCAACACGCATTGAAGACCTTAAGAAAATGGCTCTGATACCATAAGAAACTCCATGAAGTGTTGAGAGAAACGAAGAAGATGAAGTTCATCTGAAAGTCTTCATTGATTACTCATAGAATGATCGAGTACATGAATATATCAGCACTTGCTATACTCTGTTTTTAACAGACTCAACTAACTCTCCAACATAACTATTTACAACAGAAAGCGTACAGCTAAAACCAGCTGGCATTATATTGATGAATATATATTTTTACTTCAGCTAAAATCACATCTTCACGTTACTCCATATGACTTGGCTGCAGCATATAAGATTGTTGATTGTCGACCATCAGCTCGTCCATCAGCTCCACTCTCCTCTGTTTTGGGCTTTGTTGGAATTTCACAGGCTATATGATTTACATGGTTGAGGTGGGCATTCGTGCGTGCGTATGTGATTTTTCAAAGATGCGAGTATACGTCGGACAAGTTGGGGCATTTTCGCAGTGTAGCTTAATCCGGATCCTCCATTTGGTGGCTGACTTGTCATATGGCTACATTTAAGATAAAAATTTATGGTCCAATTTTATTATTTGTCAAAGTAAATCATTTGTTTGGGAGAAAAGTAATGCATCCATTCCTCAATTTTGTGTGGCAGCCGTTGCAGCGACAATGCTATGCTGCGTAATTATGAGTGGCCTTGTCCTGTTCATACGCAAGTGGATAGCCAAAGAGAGATACTTTAGGCAACATGGAGGAGAGATCTTGAGGCACCAGAGAGTGAAAATCTTCACTGAGGCTGAGTTGGCTAAAGCCACCAGTGACTACGATGCTAGCAACAAGCTCGGTGAGGGTGGTTTTGCTTCAGTGCACAGAGGAATAATCGACGGCAACGTTTTAGTCGCGGTCAAGAAGCCTAGAGATGTCCCTGTCAGGAAGCCGAAAGACATGAACAATGATGGGTCTCTAAGCACTCGCAATGGATTCCGACATGAAATCAGCATTGTTTCACAGGTGAATCACAAGAACTTGGTCAAGCTCCTGGGCATATGTTTGGAGACAAAAGTGCCATTGTTGGTCTATGAATTCATCCCGAATGGGACCCTCTATCACCACATTCATGACAAGAGATCGATGGGCTTACGGTCATGGAAGAATTGCCTCAGGATTGCCATGGAAGCCGCCTCAGCCCTTGAGTACTTGCATTACCTGGCCGACCCGCCAATCATTCACAGCGATGTCAAGACCCAAAATATTCTTTTGGATGAGAAGTACTCTGCAAAAGTATCTGATTTCGGAGCCTCGGTTTTGACTTCACCTGGACAGACTCACATAGCTGAAAGGATACAAGGCACCATAGGTTACCTGGACCCTAAATATCTCAGCACTGGTGAATTAACCACGAAGAGCGATGTTTATAGCTTTGGGGTCGTCCTTGTGGAGCTCCTCACTGGAGAAACTCCAATTCGGCGGGCACAAACTGGGGAAACTATTAACATTGTCCAAACTTTCATCTCTGCGGTGGAGAACCAGACACTCGTCCATATAATAAATATCAAAGCGTCCGACGAAGGCGAAATGCGGGAGATCAAGGCGGTTGGTTTGCTCACTAGACGTTGCTTAAATTATAATGGTAGGTACAGGCCAACAATGAGGGAAGTGACCGAGCAACTTGCCAGGATCAACAATAGCTCGTCGGTTGATCAATGCAACGATGAAGAGACTCAGAGTTTACTCGACGAAACGAGATTTGATTCTCTGTGGACTTCAGTCAGTGATATAAACAAATTGGACTCGATCTACCAATCGGCACTCGACATCGAAGCAGCCACTACTAGTACCAGCGTCTGATTGGTGGCTTTTACGGCGTGGCTATATGCAATAAGCAAGTCCACTGTTCGTTTTCTTTATCCTGATTTTCTGATTAGAAGGTTTTGATTTTCTTACAGCTGTTTAATTACCGATTTGGTAGTCCTATAAGAGGATAATTAAGTACGGGCAACTATACATGATTGTACTCACCGGCGTTGTAGATAGAGTTTGCAAAGCTCTGACGAGTACCCAACTTTTTTTTATAAGAATGAATAATTATGGAATGAATGCTGCGCTGAGACCGAAACATGAAGGCTCCCCGAGAACCACGTTGGTCACAAAATTTCCTCCTTGAGATATTCACCACACATTGATGCACGTTGGATATAGGCCTCCAATCAGCCATTAGTTATATGCCAATATATTGGGAATATGCAGCCGAAACCGACGGATCCGGTCCATTAAAATCCCTCCCCCTTTAATAAGGGGGATTTTAAGGGTTACGATGGGTTAACGTGGACTATGCCACGTTAGCCGGTCCACGTTAGCCGATCCTGACCCAAAACCGATACCTTCAATTAGGAAAATTGTCCTGAGAGCCAACTTGAAGCTCATCAAAATATGCAATTGGACTCAAATTTATTCAAAAATTTAAGCAAATGAGTTATGAGTTAACTAAGATGTGTTAACTACTCTCCATAACACCAATTCTCTCAAGTGAGACCTTTTTCGGCATAACTTACACGTGCATTTCAATAATCTCTTGTGATGTGAGATTACAATGTTAGGCATCCTCCCCATTAATTTAGATATCTATAATCTCTAATGCCCTCCACATCATAAGCCTCTTTCTCTTGACTGAATTACAAAGGCCATCATCATGATCGCATTGACGTACCACAATGATTATCTTCCCTTCAAGTCTCTTCTGCCAAACCAAACCATGAGAGTAGCTTGGAAACTGCATTGGTCACAAGTGATATTCACCAAACACTGATACACATTTGAAGTGGACTACCAATCAACCATCAGCTTTATTGGGAAAATCCTCGATGCTGTATTGAAGATGATAACAAAATCAAAAACTACTAATGTGTGTATTGATAGAGTAGGACCATGTGATAAATGCACAAGTCAATGTGCAAATGTATCATAACCAGATGAGCAAATATGAAGAGTGTTCTGCCAATATCAATGGATCATTATCACTGTCAAGGGTGGACAAGGTATAGTCAATGTGTCTACGAGCAAGATGGACCTGAAACTATTAAGTCTAATACGAGGATGTTCAGTGAATCTTGGAATGACCATGGAAAGGTGAACAATTAAAAGGACCTTAATCGAAGGCGAACATGTTGGCAAAAATGGGGATATCTGTGATGGATTGGAGGTACCAAAATAAGGTGAATAGTTAGAAGGACCGAGGATAGATGAACAGCTGTGTAGAACAATGATACTTGACATAGCTGGAAGAACAATATATATATATATAGTAGAAGATTAGATTGTTGGCAGGAGCATCTCTCTCTCTCTCTCTCTCTTAGATTGTGATGGGTTTTTACGTGTCCGCCCAAGATGGACTAAATATTTTACCCGGGACCCGCTTTTGTTTTAATTCCATAATTAGCCGTTACAAGAATATTAAATTTACTTTAATGTGTGTAACGGAAATAGCAGTTATGAGAATATTAAATAAGTTTTAATATTCGTAATAGTTATAATGAATATGAAGAGATTTGCTTCCGAATATAGAAAAGGAAGATGCGTTGTTGACATTTTAGAATTGTCAGAAAGATTACGTTCCTTTCTAAGAAAAAGAGAAAAATGAACGTTTCTTTTTCGAAGAACGACGCTCTCTTTTCTGAAAATCTAAAGCTCTCTCTCATTGAGGTGGATTACACTCCGGCAGAGACATTTGATCTGTGGAACAAAGGTATGATTCCGATATCCACAATGTCGTGTGATTATACCTAATCAGTGATACAAGATCGGTTCGATCTAGGGCTATTGTGAACGTTTTGGTTGCGTATTTTCTTGAATATGTTTCATGAGATCTGGATCTGTGAGATCCAACAGATTGCAAGAAGGTGCTTAAGCCAACAATGAGGGAAGTGGCCAAGCAACTTGCCAGGATCAACAAGAACTTGTGAGCCGATCCACGAAACGATGAAGAGACTGAAAGTTTACTCGACGAGCCGTGATCTAATTCTCTTTGGACTTCGATTGCTGGAACGAACAAACTCGACTCTACTTTCCTTTTGGTATTCGACATCAAAGCAGCCACTACTAATGATTCATAATTTCTACCGTCTGGCTGTATACAAGAAATAAATCCAATGGTCGTACGTTCATCCCGATCCCTTTGATTAAGGTTTTATTTGTCTTACATCAGATTAATTAGGGATTTTTGAAGCATTATATGGTAAGGTTCTATTTTAAATCAAGTACGGGGCATTATACATTATTATACTTCCTTCCGTTCTGGCTATAGTTTGCAAACCTCTGTCCGATACCCATTTTATTTAATCAACGAATGGGTATGGAAAGATTGCTCCGTTCAACCTCTACTCGAACAAGTCAATTGTAAATTGCTTTTTGGAATTGTAGATTCGCATACCGCCTTTTGCCAACAAGGCACGTAGATATTTCCTTCTTCTTGGCAATTTATCGAATTCCTTTTTCTTTTTACTTTTTGGTTACTATAGCAAAAAATTCCGTTTCAAAGAAAAGGAAGAGCTAAAAGAGAGCAAGCATGACAAACTGCACTCCCCAAATAAAATATCCGCTTTGGAGAATATCCATCCCGACCAATTACGAATAATATTGAAACTTAGAGAATTCATTTGATTCCGTGACAAGAAATTCACAAAGAGATTCTCATTCTATGTGGGGTGATCTCATTCATTGGAACGAGACTTCTTTAATTATCTATATTGCTAAAAAGTTTTGGCCTTGTAAGAAAGAATACTTCTCATCTAAGGCAGCAGAGATCAACGTCGACCATCGGCAATGGTAGCGATGGTGATGGCAATCATCGATCGGTGGCACTCAATCAACTAGCATCCGGGTCACTCACGTTAGTCATAGGCCGAAAGTTTCCTGGCCAGGCATGTAAATTTTCAAGGAAAGTCGGATTCATTTACTGGGATATTAGTAAACCCCTTAAAATGTTATTAATTTTACTCACCAAACATGTAAAATGTGTATCTAGTAATTTATTTGGATGTTTAGTAAATTTCAAAGTAGTTTGGAACTTATTAATTTATTAGCGTTGGTAAATTTTTTGTAGGGTGGTATTTACCCTTTTATTAACTACATTTGTAACCATTCAAAGAAGTTGATGAGTTGCCAATTTATCAGAATATTGGTGAGAATATTATGTTGGATATTTATTTAAGACACTAATAAAGTTTCAAAGGAGTTAGTAATTGGATATTTCATTTAGACGTTGGTAAGTCCCTGATCGTGTTGGTTATTTTCAATGTGTAATCTGATATTGGAATTACTGATCATACTGTTTTCACCAACTATATTAGAAATTTACCAATGAAATCAGAAAATACCGACAGGAAAAATCATCCAGCTCTTTGATCGCTGGAGCTTAGAACCATCCCCGGATTTGACATGGAAGCAACTAGTACTTCCAGCGTCAAGTTATTTGGTTTTAGTACATTAATTGGCCATCTAGGTTTGGACCAAATTCATGATTATGTTTGGATAATGTTTTCACTTTCTTATCTGGGGTTGCTCATATTTTCTTTCTGATAAGACTTGGGAATTCCCGAATTATGCTTGCTAATTCCCCTTCCTATGGCTTTCAGAATCTCCTAGGATTACATCGAATGATTAGTGCGTGGACAAATCCTGGGGAACTGTCGTGGCATGTCCTGCGTCTAAACCCTAAACGGCATGTACTCCAAAGTCATACTTTGGACCCAAAATAATTATTATAATAATAACAACCATACTCATTCAGGAAATCCACGTGTTATTGAAAACTTATATACCACACTATGCAATAGCAATTTGGCTGAGTCTCGGCAGTTCATTTACTTCACATCATGCCGTACCTCTGCCCTTAGGAAATTCCAATGCACGACAATATTTTACATTGACACACACCAAGATCCAAATAATAAACAATAAAAGTAATGACATGATCACGCTATCATATCGCAACCCTAGCTTGCTTCATTTCCCAGCAATACCTTTGCTAACGAAAGCACTCCCGGTACCACCTATGACATTCTGAACTATGTCTTCCCCAAAGCCCTCTCCGATTCCTTCGATCAAACCCCCCAAGAATCCCGTGACAACCTGTGACGCGACCCGGGCCGCTGCGTCGAGCACGGTGCTGGACTTGCTCGGTTCCCTGATGCCGCTGTCATGGAGGCCATTGAATATGATCTTGGCACATATCGCGTGGAGATGGTAGTCACAGACTCCGCAACGGTATATCCGCCCTGACCGCCTCTTCTTGCACTCACCGCATTGAATGTTGGTGTCACCGCCGCTCGGTGACGTCATTAGAAGTTTGAGGGTATGTGGATGCGGCGCGAAGACAATTTCCAGGGGCAGCATGGCACAGCAAGGGTGGATCTGAAAGTTACAGGCGTTGCACCGGAATGAAAAGCCCTGGACGGATTTCCCACAGGCATCGCACTTTGACTTCCCTTTTCCGGATTTCACTGTTAAAGATAATTTTAGCGACAGTCAAGAAGTTACTAGTTGTACGATGAGGACTGATGAATCAGGGATGCAGTTTCAAAACCCTTTGCTGGAGGGTTACGATTCTTCAATTCCGAATTTTCACTTGAAAAAGTAACCACCAGGAAAAACGAGAAGGCAGACAATTCTATATCGGACGAGGCTGATTGGAGCGATAATGGTGCACCTTGAATTCTTTCTCCACATAAAAGGCGCGCGTGAAAAGGTGCTAGATAAGATCATTTTACAAATAAGAGTGACCAGTAACCAAATAGTGCACCTTAAATTCTTTTCACGTATTGGCAGTCAGGGATATGGAAAGAAATCAATGAGGTTGGTAGCTTAAGTCAATCTCCAGCCCATGAGATATGTTAAATTCATGTCTCTCTGTTTTTCCAGCATGAATCATACAATTCACTGATGCGAGATAGTTTCGATGTGACGGGACAAGTCTATCCAACTTCTAGTTGATATATATGTATTTTGCCCTCGAGAATGCTATCGATATACACATTTTACCATTCAAGAAGGCTGCGAATTTCTTGATTTATGAGGGAAGCAGATGCAGAACAAGACACTCGCTTTGATGAATATATTGTACCTGGTTTGGAATAAAAGACGAGCTGGTGTTGGTAGTGCAGCGGATGGCTCTTGAGAGCCTGAGGGGCCAAAGCACAGAACTCATGGAGCTGATAGTTGCAGTGCTGGCACGCGTATCGCTTGGCCGCGCCAAGTTCTTGGCAGCCCGAGCAAGTGAAGAGGTGAGGGAGATTGATATGGAACAGAAGGTGTTGGGGGTGGCTAAAATGAAGCATTTCTTCTCCCACTATTCTCTCAGGAGAGGTTGGGAATTCGATCACGGGGAGGGGCTTCTTAGGGACGGATTGTGTGTCTGTTGAGGAAGGAGGGAGTGACAATGGAAGTTGCATGGAGTGTTGGGACTTTAGGGTTGGAGATTTTCTGATAGGCGGCGCCTTGTTGTCCCTCATCATTTTTTTTTTCTGCTTGATATGGCTATGCGCTCAAATTGGTTCTCTGTTTGGGCTGGATGAACCGGTGGGGAGTTGGGACTCGGGGTGGAGAACATTTATGCTCGAAGGAAAAGGTGGTTACTACTGTTTGCACGAAAAAGAAAAGGGAGAAAGTGAAGGGATGCTGGCTGCTTGGAAATTTCTCTCCAATTCATTGCATGTGTTAGTGCCCCCATTTCCCCCCATTACTCCCTCGTTTCCTTGTCTGCAAAGGGAAGAAAATCGCTTGGCCCTATTTGTCAAACTCTTGGGGACAATGTCTTTATTTAGACACGCATATAAGCACATTATGTGGCGCAGTGGTTTTGGATAATTGAGTTGTTATTTCATTCCAAGCACGTCCATTTGGGTTCGACACAAAAAGTTTTTAACTGGAAAATGTCATCATAGAAATAATTTGCTTGGTAATTACAATTTTCACGCATCGCAAGAAGAGAAACTCATCATTCTAAACAACTATTAAAGAGAAAACTGGCTAATCTAACAACAGAGGAAACAACCAATGTAGAAGAATTTTGGGTTGGAGGTGACCTTAGGATATGAAGAGTCTCGCATACCCCGCGATGAAAAAAAAGGGCCAAAAATTCTTGTGTAGTAGATTATATAAAGTAAAGATTTTAGAGATTACCGTACTTATTAAAGTTAATAGAGCGACTAGAAACCGGTTATTAGTTTAGGGCCACTACTAAATGGGAGGGACAAAACGGTGGTGGTGGGGATGGCAATTGCCAAAGTTTAAAGTGCTAGTTTTGGAGGCAACTATGAACGGTAAATGAAGGTAAAAGTGGCCAAGACGTAGTGGGCGACATCTAATTATGGTAATCATTAAAATGTCAAACCCAAAAACTCAAAATTTATAAATGAAGGGAAATCGCATAATTAAATAGCATATAAATCCCATAAAAAAGTGATGTTAAATACTTTAATATCCCCACTTATGTGTAAGCCAAATTGGTGTTCGACATGTTTAAACACGCAGCTAGTGATGTGAGGCACGGTGGAATCAAGATCACTAGGTTACCTTTTGCGTCAAAATATCTCAACTTGATCTCCGAATTAAATAATGAAAGTTGCCATCAAATAGCATTAGTCATAAGATTGCATTTTCACTCATAATTTTAAACTAAGAAATTATGATCTAACTAGGGCTATTATATGTTCCAAATCACATCAATTCTCCTATGTAGGATTTATGTCATAAAACTCACATGTACATCTCAATAGAGATCATGTGAGGCAGTTCAACCCAAAAGCTTAAACTTATAAGTAGACAGAGAATCCGTGCAAATAAAGAACACATATATATCATAAATAAGTGAGATGAGTACTTAAGAGTAACATGGCAAGTCGATTGGGTTGCTAGGAGTAGTTGGCTTCACACGTGGCCGTAATCAACGGACTTATACATTTGTTATGTCCGGAAGCAAACAAAAGAATAATGGAATTTAAGTTTCTCCGATAACAGGGCCCCCTAAGAGTACTACTGTCTACTCTTGGTGAACGATGTGGCAAGAATGTGGTAGAAGCAAAGGAATTATGAATTAGACATTTTATTCCCAACTGCACCAAAAGTCAAGTCTCTCTCTTCCATCTTTATAGCTTTTCTTGAGGGGGTTTCTTCACCTGGCACCTCCCCAATAATACATGTATATCTCCGGATGACTGTTGAAGATATGCCTTTTTTCTCCCCTTAGAAGTGCTAGCTCTTGAAAATTGAGCTAAAAGATATTTTAAAAAAGAAAACTTTATGTTCTCCATTATCAATATTGATCTTTTTTTTCAATCATTCAAGAAAAGGGGGGGAAAAGGATGCAGCCAAAAGTCTTATTATTCATTTCTTAGTCCCTTTTCTCGGGTAAGTTGGGGGGGGAATCTTTGGACTTTATGCCAACAAATCATTAGTTTGTGTCTCCCAAGCGATTCCAAGTGGCAGCACTTCTTTTTCTCTCTTCACCATAGGACAGAAGACACAACGCGGACTCATTTCCGAGAAAAAGGGTGAGATTCCCCATTACCACATGTTGATTGAAAAACTCCTCTCCAACATCGTGTCATTACATCAATTGCTTTATATGTGTTGGACACTCAAGCCCCCGGAGATGAAAGTTGAGAAGAACATACACTGTTGGAGTCTGTCTATCTATCATTGGCTAGATGCTATATTTTTATCAATATGGTAATTGGTTTAAGAGAATTACTACTAACAGAAGGGGACATAGTAATCGAATAAATAAATAAAAAGTAAGTGAAATAGAGCAAGGTGTATGAACTGTGCTGTCTTAAAAAGAAAGATTTCACCAAACAAACGCATCATCCCACGTAGTAGACCACAATGGAAACAAGATGCTCCTCTTAATAGGTCAGTAGGCAGAGTCGATAAGTAAAAAAGGGAAATGAGCAACAGGTAACATAAGAATATCGGCGACCAATAAAGAAATCAAGACACGAAACTCCTACGTAAATGGTCAAGAGGCGAATCCTTGAAGAGCCACGAACATGAATTGTCATCGATTGAATAAAGCTCTTCTGTTTGTGGCCCACTCTATGACTTAATACATACAAGTTGCTAGAGTTCTAAAAAGGAATTCAACCAACTTGAAATCTACAGAAAAGTTAACCTTGAGGTCACATCTCCGGCGCATGGGATTGTGTTTCGAAGAAGAAGATTTCTTCCTGGCTAATGCACCGACTTGTTCTCAGCAAGATTAAGGTCGAAGTTAACCGTTTTCAACGAAACCCTAACACGTGCAGAGAGAAAGCTCGTGATGGGATTCACCGACGTAAGTGTCAAAGTCGAGGGCGCATCCGATTAGTCCTGGTAAAACTCCGAAGCGCTTCCCAGAGGAGGATAAGTGCACAAACTACTGACGACGCTGCGCTGAATGAACTAGTGAAGCCTGTTCACTGTGAATGATTTTTAGCGTTGCAAGATCAATCTTTTGTCCTCTCCTCTCAATCACTTTGATTTGTTCAAGCATGAGGTTCAAGGACACCCAACCCATGTCGCGGGCTGTGCATACAGCCAAGTGTTTTCTTTCTCTATCTCTTATCTGATAATTCCAACCCTTTCCAAAAGAACTGTTGTCGAATTCTATGTTTGATCTTGTTTTGGGAATATTATTATCTTACAATATATTGTTGGAAATTTGGAAAATTTCATAAATATAGTTGATTCATTTTTCGTTTGTTTATTTATTTATTGTCGTCATTAGTACTACGGAGTCATTTAATATTAATTTAGCCTTCTAGTAAAAGGTCATGTCCCTTTGCAAGGCCTTGTCCTTTGACCATTTATATTCGAGCTTTGTGATTTAAAGAGATTTGATCACAACTCCTCCTCCTTTTCTTTTTCTTCTTCTTCTTTTTCTTTTCCTCCTCCTTCTTCGATTCTTCCTTTATTTCTTTGTTCTTTTCGTTGGCTATCAAACCAAGTTTCAACTGGTTTATCTTTTCCTTAAGCATGCAGACTAAGAAAAGAACATTTGAATATGGGCATTGTATCTTTACTCCAACATCCCCCCAACCCAAAAAAGAAAACAACTTGAATTCTCTACTCTTTTTCTTTCCTGATTCTCACGACTTCTTTCCTTATTCCCCCGACAATTGGATATTATCATGAAGTAGCATCCATGCCCGACTACAGCATGAGGTCTGGCCCAACTTTTTGTCTGAGCCCGATTCGATTCAGGGAGCAGAGCAGGAGATTGGGATAGCCAACCCTAAACTTGAAGGCCACTTCGAAAAACGATTATTTCTATGTTCTTATTTCTAAGTAATTAAATAAACATATCGAGTCGGGATAAATATTATAACTAGAGGAAAAAAAGACTTTCCTAATAAGCCATAAACTTATTGTGAAAAGCCAATTTAGTTATGTATTTTTTTAATTATATCAATATAGTTCTAAAATTGTGTAGAAACTTCAATAAGCCATCATTTCGATGGATTTTTGCTAAAAACTACAAACCAGATGGTCTAGTCATCTTAGTTAATTTTTCATGGTACATTTGGTATTTTATATGAATAATTCTAAGTAAAAGGGAAAATTCCAAATAATGACTCAAAGAGGCAAGGTTTTCTCAAATAAAGACCCAAAGTAAATATTATTTCAAATAAGATCCTGAAGTGGTTATTATTATTTCAAATAAGGACCATGCCTCATTGGTTTACCGGCAACTCCAATATTCCAGCCGGTCAAGGGTATTTTCATCAAAAAAAATAATTAAAATGAATTTTAATTAACTTAAATAAAAAAAAGATTAAAAAGAAGAAGAAGAAAATACAGCGTCTACTGTCAAAGTTGTTATGTTATTTTTAAAATCCAAATAAGGACCCGGAGTAACAAAGTTTTATTAATTAAGTATCCAAAGTGGACACTGTTTCAAATATGTTTTCATTTTTTTTTGTCTTCATTTTTTTCTTACATTGTCTATTGTTGGGTCCTTAATTAAGAAAACTATGTTGCTTCATGTCCTTAATTAATTCCCAGATATGTTTTCTTCTCTCACACTGTCGAGCTCTACCAAATATCATCGTCGAAACGCCATCTTCCTCCAGCAAAACACGTAAACGTTGTCTTCCTACCTCTCCCCGTCGTCGCTACGAGACTACAGAGGTTATCGCTTCTCTCCAACATCTCGTCCATCGAACTCTTGGCTACGAGTTTAACCAAATCTAAGCCTCGAGCCCCACGCCACAGCCGAGCTCAAGCCGCGAGATCTGAGGCTGAAGCTCGATGCTGTGACGGAGCTCAAGCCCTCTAGGTCCAGGAACTCAAGCTCGACACCGCAGCGGAGCTTGAGGTCGTCAAGGTCAACGTCAAACAGATAAGAGTGAACAGAGTATGGCATTCAAGGCACAGTCTATGGCCGAGATCTCCGTGCCGCCAACCAGCAAAGATCGGTGGCAAATAGAGCAAGTGAGCGGCGCCTCTTGTATGGAGGCCGTTTGTACTATAGATCTCGACCTCGGCGGATTCTGCGATGTTAATCCGTGAAATTCAGTACGATAGCTTTATCCATCGCAAAATGCCTAAGTCGAGCCACATATTGTACATCACGAATACCCAAAAGAAAATTTGCCAGAGCAACAAAAGGCTTAATCTTAAAGAGCTCCAAGCTTGCAAATTGAGGATCCAGGCGACTTCAGCCAAACCCATATGCCGCAGCTGGAGCCAATATACGCAGCGCAAGAAACAGAGGTGAACGGCCACTCCTCCATGGCTGTCGAATTAGTAGCCGTCAGATTCTCGCCTAGATCAGCAGAGGATATCACTCAGGTCACTTAGCCAAAGCGTGTTAAGAGTAGATATCTTCAATGAATTCCTCATCTGCTTACTTTCAAAGCCTGAAGTAAGTCCAAAGCCTAATTATAAGTTTGATTAAGCCTACGCTTGTATTTCCTGAGCCGGTTAAAAACTCCTGCAAGATTCATCGGATGGTCCCTATACAAATATTGAATAGTAGGAGCTACATTTTCTTTACCACTATAATTTTGAAAATGAACATTGATTTGTCTCTCCAAAATAAATGAATAGATTTGAAGCAAACTCGATGGTCATAAATCGAGCCTCCATTTTGGAGCCGCCAGGGACATGAATAGGCAGTATCTAAGGAAGAAGATAACAATAGCACCAAAATGAAAATAGAAGAAAAGAATGAAAGAAAAGAAAAGAAAAGAATAAGAAAATTCAGAAGAAAAAAAATGCTAAACCCTGTTATTTCATCAAAAGTTGTTTATGTCAAATTGCTGTTCATACCATATGGAATAGCAAGCAATGACTAGGTACTATGTTAGCAATTTTCAATGGCAATCAGTCAAAACATTGATATCTCATAACAAAATTGCAAAGTTGTCCAAGTTTCGATGTACTTGCTAACCATATAAATATATATATATATATATATATATATATATCGTTTCAACACCTCTGATGAGAATTACAATAATTCATATTCAAATGCAACAATAGGAAAGAAAATCCTTAGACCAAACCCCATCGTCTTCACCCCATAGGAACTAACACAACTTCGCCATTCAGGCATTGCAAGCTGACCATAGAATCCTATCCAATAAGAGAAACTCATTAGCTACCTATTCTTAATTAGGTTGAGTGGTAAGGGTAAAAAAAATGGGAATCTCTTGTGTGCTAAACCAGCGTTCTCAAGACTAAAGAGTAGGGCAAAAGAGAGGGAAATCTCTATGTTCCCAATTTATTTATAGCTCAGTCCACAAGAGCCACAAGAATCCTTAATTAAAATGGAATCCAACATAACACCCTTTAAAAATTTGAGAAGAGTTGCACTTTGGAGAGCATAGTAACAACTAAAGCTACAAATTATGTTTGGGAAAGAGTTGTTTGTATCATTGATCTCTATGGTATATTCAGTCAAGGGATTGAAGAGGTATTAATTTACCCCATGGTAGATATCGGCAATTTGATTGAATCTCAATTTTTTGAATTGGCCAATTCTGGATGTTGATAAGATCCTTCCCTATAGGAACACCTCATAATGGAATAGCTTTAAAGTGAAGATTGAAACAAGTAAAGGCTTATAGTGGATAACTAGCCACTGTGAGATGAGGAAGGACATGGGGAGAGACAAAATGCATTTGGAAAAAGAAAATAAGTGTGGTCTAGAGATAACTATTTAGATCAAACTTTCGAATTGCTGCTAAATTCACAAATAGGAAAGAGACAAACTAGTGCACTAAAATATCTTAGGGTCTGCATGACGGGTAGCTGTTTCTCTTCCAAAATGGGTTCTGGACCAAAAAAATCAATTATGGACCAAAAACCTGTTCGCGGTTTTGTGAAAACCGGTTCTGAACCAATTTTTTTGGCCAGAACCAACTTTTGTCCAAGAATGAGAAAGTGAAAAAAACATATTTCTCATTTTCCTAGAACCGGTTCTTCCCCTTTTCCAGCCTTCCCTTCTTCTCTTGCGCGCTCCCCCCCCCACTTCCTTTTTCCTCCTTCTCGTGCGAGCCTCCTTCGTGCACCCGTCCGAGCCTCCTTCACCTGACCCTCTACCCCCGCCACTCGCCTAAGCTTCTCTCTCCGCCGGATTGCCAGCCGCCAGCTCCTCCGCCCCGCACGCCTCGGCCAGCCCCTCCAGCTCGCCGCCCCGCCGCCCTCAGCTCCAGCTCGATTGGTTCTGAATTCTCACCGCAATTACTCGAGGAGCACGTGTCAGCGGCAGCAGTGGTGGAGGAAGATATGGGATGAGGGAGATCCATTCTCGAATAATCCTCGTTGGGGCCGAGGTCGCGCTCAAGGCCGAAGTCGGAGTTCTCAAGGAGGACGCCGGCGTGGAGGAGGCCAGGGCAACAGACGGCCAGCTTGTGGAGGGAGGTCCAGCCACCAGGGGGCAAGGAGGAGGAGGTAGCAAAGGCATCAGCGAGGTCAGTGACGATAGAGGGGATGGTGGCGCAGCACTTGGCCTTCCAGCAGCCGTTCCGGACCAGGGACTAGAACTTGGTGCAGACACAGGTGAGGCGGGCCCAGTGGCGGGGGTTGTCCTCGAGCTTGGAGAAGATGTTGAGGACGACGTCGTCGAAGAGGCTTGAGAACAAGGTGTCGGCCATGTGAATTTTCTCGCTTTTCCCACGGTGGTTAGCACCAGCGGTTCTTGATGGGTATGGCTGGTTCATTTGCTTCCTACAGAGGAGCTCTCTCGTCCTGTTTTAGCGGAACCCTTTCTTCCGGACGAACAATCAACAGAAGGAAAAATGGAAAAGGTTGGATTTTTTTTGAGGCTGTCAAAGCTAGCAACCTCTTCAATGATGGATGGGGCTTCCCCAGTTTACGAGGCGAGCTCTTTCGTGCATCTCTCTCTCTCTCTCTCTCTCTCTCTCTCTCTCTCTCTCTCTCTCTCTCTCTCTCTCTCTCTCTCTGTGAGAGATGTTGTCCTGTAGTTGGATCTCCAATCAACAAAACAATCACGTGGGCTGTCTTCTCTTCTCCACAGGAGATTAGGTGGGATACGGATGATGGGATGAAGGCAGACCAATCGATCCCAATAGCGTTCATTTGGGAAAGAACAACCCTTAGAGAAAGAGAACCCACATGCCCAAATCATGTGGATTGAGTATAAGATTGTCTATGGTTGCCTACGTGGATTTTATTTTTTTAAAATTTAGAAGATTACAAATGTTTAATGCAACTAAAGTGAATTTTCAATTTTAGAGTTGATTACAATAAAATGTGCAAAAAAATATTAAATTTCTTTATTTTTACTAATATGAACATCTTCCAATATCCCAAATCATATATTTTAGAAAATGAAATAGAATCAGAAATAGAAATTTTTTTGTCATATTAAACAACTTTCTCTTTCTGGTATGTCCATACCAAACGCGTTTTTTTCGTCAGAAACTCATTCTGAACCAGAAATAGAAAAAACTAGTTATGGACAGAATTAGGTTTTTGAACCAGAATGAGTATCATGCGTGCACTTAGGGCGCGCATGATTCAAATTCTGTCTAGAAATCTCATTTTGGATGGAATTGATTTTTTCCAATTCCGTTCCTGAATGAATTTCTAAAGAAGGAAAAGCGTTTGATACGGACAACGAATTTCTATTCTAGAACAAGAAATCCGTTTGAAAAGGTGGGGAAGAAGACACCCACGCCCACAGCCACACACCCACGCACCTAACGATCACGCACCGCAGCAACAAACGCAGCAACACGCAACCACCGCAGCACCCAACAAACAGCGCAACAACCCACACAGCACAGTCAAGCCAGAGAAGAAGAGACAAGGAGGGAGGAGAGGCCAAGCGAGCAGATCTGAGAAGATCTAGCAAGCAAATCTAAGAAGAAGAGACGAGGAGGGAGGAGAGGCCAAGCGAGCATATCTGAAAAGATCTAGCGAGCATATCTGAGAAGAAGAGACGAGGCTGAGTGTGCGGCGGAGGCGGAGGTGGAGACGCGGAGCCGATGGCGGAAGCGAAGGTGGAGAGGCGTAGGTGGCGGCGGCGGCGGCAGTGGAGGTGGAGATGCGGAGGCGGCGGTCGTCGGTCTCGTGGAGGCAGTTGTTCACGAGAGAAGGAAGAATAGAGGAGGGAGTCATTCATTCATGAGAGATTAGGGCAAAGAAGAGAAAAAGAAAGCCAAGAATGGGTTCTCAAAAATAGCTCAAGAATGAGAATTGATAAAATTTTCAATTCTCGTCCTTGCCCAAAAATCAATTCTAGAATGAAAATCTGTTCCAAAATTGGTTTTCCAAAATTTTGTTACCAAACGCCATTCTATTCCTAAATGGGCTTTTTTTTGTCCAGAACCCATTCTGGAACAGAATTGAGCGCGCGTCATGCACACCCTTAGTAGCCATGGAAAAAGATCGCAAATTCTTCTAGCGGTGAGTGAAAACCTAAACCATGAGAATAGGGTTGTGGAGAAGCAACACAAGTATCATGTTGCTCGGGGAAGGAATGGAATGTTGTATCCTAGATGGTGAGGGTCCACTTGCCGAAAACACCATTAGCTTATGCTCTGAAACAAGTAGCATGGTACACGTGGAATTAACAATGACTACCTTAGAATGCTAATATTCTTAGGTGACCGATAGCGAGGTAGTATCATGAAAGAAGGGTGAAAAGAATCTCCATAGTGGAGTAAAATAGAACATGAAACCATCAGCTTCCAAGCAATAGGAGTAGACTGTTAGGACTCTAATCTCGTGCATGTTGACAAATGAGTTGACGATTCTTATATAATGGCTTCGTTAGGGGAATTCATTGAAGCCATAGTGAAAGTGTCTTCAAAGGGAAATTGTCGTTACTTTTGGCTTCGAACCTAAGTGATTTTGTAATGCCCTGGCGTTACCCATAGTACAGATATTGTTTGCTTTGGACACTGAGTTCTCACGGTTTTATTCTTTTTTGTCTATCCAAAAAAACGTGTCCATACTATTAAGGGGGTCCAGTGCCTTATAATTTGGCCCCAAGACTACCCCCAAGTGATATGGGATAAGAAAAGTGCTCCCCTTTGCACGTGTCTGAGGACCAAGGCGCGGACGCACCACCATCCCTCCTTCCCTGGAGGGAGTTTTGGGCCAACTTATAATGCACTGGACCCCCTTAATAATACGGACGTGTTTTCTTGGATATATCGAGAAAAATAAAAGTGTGAGGACTTAGAGTCCAAAGCGGACAATATCCGTACTATGGGTAATGTTGACACCTAAATTTTTAGGAATTTTATTTATTTATTTTTCAGCATATTATTAATTAGGGAATTTTGGGCAAATCGAGAAATATTTTGAGCAGATATTGGGTAGTGTTAATTCTGGAAATAAGAAAGGAGGAGATATAATGTTCCAAAGTGGAAATATTTCATCTAAGAGTTAAAAGGGAAAGAAAATAAAAATATATATTTGGTCCACTACGGACCGAATATTTGATTCTTCTCGCTTAAATGAAAGGGGTTTCGGTCAGAGTAAAAGGGGAGGATTTTTCGGAAAATTGGGCACACACAGGAGAGAGAGAGAGAGAGAGAGAGAGAGAGAGAGAGAGAGAGAAGAAAAAAAAGAAAGAGAAGGAGAGAAAAAGAAAAAAAGGAAAAAGGGGGAGAAAGAGAACACGCAAACACGCAGAGAAGAAAGAAAGGTGAGAAGGGAGAGATTTTTCGGTGAAAACGTCCATCCGATCCTTTGTTTACTTCGTTGGTGAGTGCTCGTTAAAGCTTGATTCTTGGCATTCCGAGGATCGCGGTTGGGAGACCTCTCGGCATGAGTTTGGCTCGAGTTCGCTCGAGCGCACCCATTCGCCATGGTTCCCGAGCCGTGTAGGAAGTTCGATTTTATCTTCCCTTTTCCGCGAGCTCTTTGTGTTTCGTTCTTATTGTGCTTTTTTAGGACCAAGGATAGTCGTGGTTAATTTGGTCGATTTTAGGATTCCATAATGTTATTTTTATTGATTGTATTGAATTTGGTTATCTTTGATGCATATTACACCTATGATTTGTGCAAATAAAACCCCCCCTTTTTGCTGCATATCATGTGTTTTAAGCTTGCTCTTGTGATTATTTGTTCCATGTTTATGTGATGTGTTGACGTTGGTGTCGTGAGTCTCGTTGATGTTGCTGGCCGCGCCTCACCGCGAGCCCAAGAATTGCTCGTGAAATTCTGCAGGTAGCCAAGCGAAGATGAAGGAAAAAAAAAAGAAGTTGGGCCGAGTGCTTTATTTCACATGGGCTGCAGGGGGCTGGGCGACTTTTATTTGCGCATGGATTGGGCTTTATATTGTTTCTGGACTGATCTTTGTTTGGACTTGTCTGATTTATGGGCTGCATGTTGGTTGGGCCGCACGAAGTGGACCTGCACGTGAAAAGAGAGAAGTGGACTTCTACGAATTTGACTTGCACGTGAAAAGAGAGAAGTGGACTTGCACGAAGTGGACTTGTCTGATTTACAGCTTTGTGATTTTCGTTTTTTTTTAAATAAAAATAAAAAAATCATTTTTTTAGAATTTAACTTTTGGGGTGCTTGATTTCTTGTTTCTGTTTAATTTGCTTTTTATGCATGTTTAGTTAATTTTGCATATTTAAATTAATTTTGTTGCATTGCACGCATAATAGATTAATTACATATTTAGGTTAGTTGCATGATTAGATTAATCGCATGTTTAGGTTTAAAATTGCATCTTTAGATTAATTTCATGTTTAAATTGGAAATTGCATTTTTTAGAGTTAGAATTGCACGTTTATTTGAATAATCGCATGTTTAGATTAATTGCACGTTTAGATTAAATTGGCATAATTAGTTTAGATTGCATATTAGATATTTCTGGTAGGATATTTTTTAGCTAGATTGCATTATAGGACATTATCTTTGGTTGGATAAGATTTAGTTTAAATTAGGAATTGACATATTTGGTGTCCTAATTTAGATTAGGTAATATTTAGCTATGGATAATTAGGCTAATTAAATCATAAAAATTCCAAAAAATTTGCATTTCATATATTGCATTAGATTTGTTAATTTTTATGCATATCTTATTTTATTCTATTAGATTTTACTTAGATTTTATTTTGCTAGATTAGATTTTATTTGATTTTGTTAGATTTTTATTTTGATTTTGTTAGATTAGATTCTATTAGATTTGATTATATTTGATTTGATTTGATTCTGTGTTTGATTTAATTAGATGTGATTTGATTTTGGTTTGATTTTATTTGATTTTGTTTAGATGATTTGATTTGTTTTATTATTGCTTTCCTTTCTTGGATTTTTATTTATGTTGATTTTATGAGTGGTCACCATTGCATGTTAGGAATAGAATTAAAATGAATCCAAACTGCCTGCGAAGTTTTGAAAATAATGAAAAGGTACCGAAAGGGCGTTAGAGCAATTTAGCGTAACCAAGTCCCCGAGTCCTAGATCTCTGGTTCGTAAGGGTAAGGCGTGACTCCCGATGCCTTACATGGGTTTCTAACCAACCCACCATAAATAGGTTAGTGGCGGCTCCGAATTGAAAATCTTTTGCATGTTAAAAAGAGAAACTTAAATCGCGAATTGGTATGGGCTTGGGAGAGCTCGAGCTAAGTTAGGCTTAGTAAACCATTAGCCGAACCCTTAGGTGGTGCACCTTCGGGGAGGTCGCGACAGGTAATGCGTGGGGGCGTTACAGATTTATCCAAGACTAGGCTGAAGCTCTAGTGAAAACTAAGTGGTACTTTGTATCAACTGATGTTGAAAAATCAAAAGATGAGGTTATGGTCAGGAGTAAAATGCCACTTCAATACATAGCTAGCTATTTTAACTCAGAATGCGGCGAGGCACAATAGTCAGTTGGACATCTAGAGACAAAATCAATTATTTCATGCGTGCCGGAAGAGAAACACCTAATTGAGGTAAACTCTGAAAATATACTAAAGAAATGAGATGCAACTAGTAAAAGACAAGGTCGGCTAGCGCGACGATGGGGAATGAGCGTTATCATGGAGATGGAACGGTCCGCGTCATCAGTTAAGGCCCT
Source organism: Melaleuca quinquenervia (assembly GCA_030064385.1). Classification (NCBI taxonomy): domain Eukaryota; kingdom Viridiplantae; phylum Streptophyta; class Magnoliopsida; order Myrtales; family Myrtaceae; genus Melaleuca; species Melaleuca quinquenervia. Next base: position 19,060,911 of record CM057723.1, on the reverse strand, counting down.
AATTGAATAGTCAATGATAATAGGAACCCAAATGTGTACCTCATGTGAAACCTGATTATAACCAAATAGGGTTTGAGCAGGTCAAGAAAACGATTTAACCCCAGACTCTATCATCGCGATGCCAATTAAGACAAACGTTCATATCTTCGGAGCTAGCATGGGCTAGGCTGCCAAGTTTCTTTCCAAAGTGGGCTTTATCGGGCCGACAAAGCACGATTGCCCACTAAAAGCCGCGCCTTTTCTCTGTCGTTGATAATCACCCTCTCTTTAATCGACGCCGCACGCTGCGCTGACCATGCCTTGCCTCCGTTTAAGCATGGTTCTGGCGTGTCATTTCTCCCAGTTCAATCAATCACTTTATCTCGCGCTCAAGGCCACAAGAAGTGAGAGACACGGCAAGATGATAGGAAAATGGAGAAAAAGAAGAAAAGAGACGTTAACCTAAGCGGACTGGCCCACTCGTCGATAGACCGGCTCAGGCATGGGACTTTGCGGTCGAGCTTGATCTCGATCCCGTCTGTCTTTAGTGCGATACTAATTCCTTACGAGCCGCTCGATCACGACCTAACTGGATCGTGGACTAATAGAGAGTTCATGAATCTTGAAGGGTTATTAGTAGGCGGAATCCCAAATTACCCCCCCCCCTTAAAAAGAAAAAAAAAAGATAGAGAGACATTAAGTGTAGCTAAAAACAGCATTGACCCATCTTTAAGCAATCAAATCGCCCCATAAATGCCCACAAAAATTTTCCTAGTACCTTCAAAACTCAGAAAACCTGTAAGCTAGTGGTTTCATTAGAACAATTCCTTTTTATAGTAGAGTAAAGATATCCTCATTCGCAAATTGACTTACAGATTCATTGCCCCTTTTTTTACCACTCTCGGGCAAGATTAAACTTTCCGCCCCTCCCCGTCAAAACCCTTAAAATTTATAATAAAAAAAATTACACGCAATTTTACGTGAGGAAAATCAGAAAAAAAAAAGTTATAAACTTATCACAATCATGTCAATTTAGTTCTAATCTTTTCTTTTGCTTACCAATTTAGTCATAAAATTTTCACATCCGTCTCAATCCAATCTGTCTGCCCAGAACTGATGTGGACAACTCTAATGCTAATTGTCCTTCGTGGTATGACTAGTGCTAGCAATAACAATTTTTAATAATTTTTATTTTATAACTTTTTTTATTTTCTTTTTTTCTTCCTTTATTTTTTTCCCATGTGGCGCAAGCCACAGAACCCTTGCTGACCTTTATCCACGACCCCCTAAAGCTCACCCGGGTGAGAGCCTCGAGCCTTGATAGACACTATGGGGAAAACAAAAGGAAAGGAGTGAGAAAAGAAAAAAATAAATAATTCGAAAAAAATAAGAAATTATAAAAAAAAATTATCAACTTCAATTGACATAAACATAAAAAGTATAGGACTGAATTGACATTATTGCAATAGACTTATGATTTTTTTTTCTGATTTTTTCATTTAACGTGTCAACATCTGAGTGCTATGAAATTTCAAGAATTTTGGATTTTAGAAAATATCAAAGAGCACGAGCTACAACATTTAGATTAGGTAAAAAATGGAAAGTAAATCAATCTAAATAAATAGATGTTGTTGCCATATAATATGTGTATGCAACCCCCCTAGGCATTGACACAATATTTTCAACTTTGTTAGTAATTCTGTAACAGCCCACTTTCGATCCCACTTTTTGAGGTCCAATTAAGCAAATTTATGGGTTTAGTTAGAGGCCCGTTAGCCTCAAAAGTACCCCGGATTAAATCATGAACTTTCATTTTGGGCAATTCCAAACTTATGAAAAATCGCGTTTCGGTCCTTCAACTTTTAGATATTTGCATTTTTGCCCAAAAAGAAGTGAATTTTGGGCCTATGGGCAATTTTGGAAGATTTTTTTTGGAAAAGTTGACTTTTGGTCAACTCTAGTTAACGTTGACCGTTGACCAATCAACAGTCAACTCAGATCGGGTCAGCATACCAGGTCATTGGACCAATTGGTAGTCGCATGGACTGGCCCACCTAGAGCAGACCCGGCCCGGCCCGCGCAAGGAAGCCCAACCCGCTAAACGAGGCCCCTTTCCCCTCTCCTCTCCAGCCATTTGTCAAACAGGTGGTGCGCACGTGCACACGAGTCCCACCACGCGGCTAGTGGCCAACCAGTGGCAAGCTACACCTGCTAGATGCCGTAGGCGTCCCATCGGCCTAAGCCACGGCCGTTGGATGGCCACCGCATGCCCTCGATCGCGTCTCCTTTCCCCTCGACCTCAATCTCTCCCTATTTTCCCTTAGTGTGAGCTCTTACCCTTTGATGCCTATTTCTCCCGGCTTCGACAACCGTTTGGTTCAATCTTGGCAGCGTTGGAAAGCTCACGACCCAGCCAACCATCATTATCGTCTCTGCCGTGATTGCCATGGGGAGTCCCCAAAAGGAGGCCCCACAACTCTATTTTGCCCCTATTTGGGCCAAGAGCTTTGTTCGGCCACCCCTGCCGTTTCTATGACAGCTAGCCTTCACCGTTGGCACCAATCAACTTGTGGGAGTCTAGCTCACCATCACTGTTCCAAGCCACTCCACCACCACCTACAGCCGCCTGCAGCTCCACCAACCACCCAAAAGCTAACCCAAACTGCCAATGAACACCAGATCGCCGGTGGGCTGTCGGAATGGGTCCGGCCAGCCTTGATGGGCAAGGCTGGGTCTATGGACCTCTTACCAAAGCTACTGGGCTCGCCGATGGGCCCCGCCGCTTCACCCGTGGGTCCAGCTAGCCTCCGACAACCATGGGCCGTCTTTGGGAGCCTCGACAAAGCCTCGACAGCGCTGGAGTTGCTGGAGATGTCTAGTAGTTGCTTCCGACCTCATCCTGTTTGTGGTGTTGGATTGGAGATCGGACAATCGCAGCAAGTCCGGGCGCAATCGGAAGTGCAAGGATCGCATCGCAGCGCAGCGACTCGCCGATTCGCAGGAGGAATGCCAAATGTGAGTGGACTCTAAATCTCTATTAGGCATGATATTATTTTAGTAGACTTATTAGGAACGAATGGATAAGTTCGATAAATTAGTTAGATGGCATAACTGTGTGTTTAGATTAATAGGGTCAAGTAAAGCTAAGTATAGACTTCCGATGAAAATGCGACATGGTGATCGATTAAGAGGCCAATGAGCCTAATTGGATGGTTTAATTGCATGATTGAATACCTAGATTGGGTTAGGAAAATTATTAGGACCATTTGGTTGGTTTAGTTGGGTAAGGGTCATTGAGGGCTGCATACTATTACTTGCTTGTAGTGAGGAATTGGACTGATTAGGTGGCCTGTGAGCCCTAATTGCTGATTGGGCGTCAATGGAATTCAACGGGAGGCTTAATTAGAATGAGTTGATTGGATGAATAATTTAGACCAATTGTGGTTAGTAATTAAGGTGCCATGAATTTGGTGTTTGAATGGGTTGGTTGATGGAACACATTGGGAGACCTGATTATTGCTCAGATTAGCGTGCCATGGATTTGGCATTTAAACGGATTGTGGACATTAATGATAATGTGCCATGAGTTTGGCGACGGTATGTGAATGGATGGTTTGGCCAATGAGCCAATTTGATAGTAAGACGGCAATAGAGACCATTGAAAATGGAAAAATGACAACGAGCTAAGAAGGCTTAGTTAGGATATTAAGCCGGTTGTGGACGGTCTTAAGCCTTTATTTATGCAATTTATTTACTTAACGATGCATTATTTAATTATACTGCAATTTATTTATTTAAGGTTATTTATTTATTTATTTAAATGTCATTTATGTATTTAATTGAATGTATGATGATTACGATTGATTGATATATTGGGCTTAGTATCAAGTCCTGAACACAAGCCGGTCGACTCATAATTAGATAATAGAGAATAAGAATGGTGAAGGTTTATGATTCATTGGAAAAAGTAGAAATGATTAATAACTAGGCGAGAGTTGGACGATTGATGTATAATTAGAGACGATCATTAAAGGGTGAGATGCAATAGAGACCCTAGAGTAGTGGTGCTCCTAGTTTTGGGTTAGAGTTCCCTCACTGAAATATCCTTGTATCTCACCCCACCACAGATCTATTGCATGATTTAAGCCTGGAGCTAGAGGAGGAACCGATCGAGTAAGAGTAGATCGAGATGGGACCGATAAAGGAAGAATTAATGCAAGTCGTGACCCCTCCTAGGCTTGTATTGAAAACCTATGGAATTGATTATATTTATTTGTACATTGCATGTATATGTTGATGTACGTATATGGGAGGTGCCGATGTTGATGGTTTGATTTGGAGGTTTACAAGAGTGAGTTATAATTAATATCGCTTCCGTTTAATTATAACTTTGATGTTTGAGAATGCCAACGACCTACCTAGGTTGTTGCAATTATTAATTGGTCAGAAGAGCAAGAAATCAAGAATTGTCGTGTGCTCAAAGGCAGGGTGTGGCGGGTTATGACAAGTTCACTAGCGTTACTAGTCGTGCTATTTTAAGTTTGTACAAGACTTATCAATCAATGAAATTCAAGAATTAGTTTCATCAAGATCTGAAAATTTTAGCATGTAATAGCTCCAATACTAGAGAAGCCCTTTATTCCAATATTTTTTCCCCGCAAATCACATTATTCCTAACACACCATCATCAAGTGAATATCAAACGATTCTACTCACTAAAAGCAAGAAAGCAATAATAAAACAACACCAATAAACAAATATGTGGACACGAAGTGATGCAAACCCTAGCCCAACTAACGATGGGAACATCTCCAACTGATCCATTAATCATAATAACTACCCTTTATGAAAGACAGCGTCAAACTTGACGGCGGAAATGGATTGCAGCCTTATGTTCTCATCGCCATGTCCTGCAGCCTAATAGTGTTTCGTGTCCAAACAGAAATATCTTTTAGGGTTTCATTTAAATAAGCGAACGCAGACGCCAAGCGCAGCTTACCAAACAAGTATTCAGTTTTCAATCGACAAAAAAAGCGAAGGCTACAAGACGAGCTCGAGGACTGCACTAGAAGACGCAAGTGCAGTGTACCTATGTTCATGAAAACAGCGCAGACATTCATTCTCTCTGATAACGCAAACCTAAGCAGCAAAGATATTTCAAAGGGGTCAAGATGCGTCTAAGTGCAAGTTGGCCTCGAATGCCCGGATTTCTTGGCACAAAGAAGAACATCCATGAACTTTTTCTGGAAGTGTACTCTAAGATGATGCAGATTTTTCACTAGGAAAAGGAAAATGCAAGCAAGAGAAAGAAAAAAGGGAGGAAAATTCCTATATATCTCGTGACTTTTCCGCAGTGCTGCTGGACCGACTACCATTGGCGGTACAGATCGTCTCGGGCCACCTCCATCGTCCAAATTGGTTACAACAAAATCGTAAAAAGAAAATTGTAAGGAAATAAAGAGGAGAAGAACTAATAATTGGGTTGATTGACTTTGGCAAAGTGATGATGTTCACCTGCGGTGTGTGCTTATCCATCGCTCGAGTTCGTTCCAAGTGCATAACTTCACAAGCTGTATCACTGTCACATGGTGCACTGCATTTTAATTTTTCATTTGTTATCGATATAGTCGACATGCTCCATCGACGGCCCGGAAAGCTTAGGACAAGCGACCGTGGCAGCATATTCTTAGATAGAGCGATTCCGATGATCTAACCTACAATTTTGAGTCTAACTCGATTTTATGCTGACAAAAAAGAGAAAAGGTTGTGATACGATTCGATTCTAAGCCGAAAATCTCAAAAAAAGGAAAAAAAAAAAAAGGTTTGAATTGCATGAGGAAAAAAAGTTTCTAAAGAATTCCTGCGGAGGAGGGGGCTCGCACGTGTCCCCCGGCCGCACGTGGGAAAGCCACGGAACAGCACAAAAGGCGGCGTCGCCTCTGTCCGATCGATCATGCGCACAGCGCGCCCCCACGAAACCTGGGGCCGGCCGGGGCCCACGTCCTATCACAGGGTCCGTACCCTCGGCCACACGCTTCTCCGGTCAACGGCGGCCGCATTCGCACTCCGCCTCCTTATTTTTATTTTTATTTTTAATTTTTTCCGGACAAGGAAGATAAAAGCTAAAAAGGTGAGGAAAAAAAAGAAAATAAATTGGGGGAATTTCGATCGAACGGGTGATAAAATGCGAGAATCTTATTATCATTGCCGTCTTCATCAAGGCCCGTCGATGAGCTCGGCTGTTGTGAAAACAGGGCACGTTCCTCTTACCTTGTTTGAAAAAACAAATAAAAGATGGATTTTGAGGAAAAGATTAATAAAATTGATTAAAAAACACGCCCACAAAAAACACCCAGGAATGAATTATTGATTGACCGCCTTATGGTTTCGTCTCCTCCATCTGATATATCTTCTCCCCCCTCTCTTACCCTCTCTCTCTCTCTCTCTATGTCTCCAGTCCCTTCCTCTGCCTCAGTATCGGTCTGACTGCTGGCGTCGATCGGGTCGAGCTGGGTACATTTGCAGAGAAGAAAAGTTGCGATCTTTCTCGAGCTGAGTCGATAGAAAAGGAGAGAGAGACTGGGTTGATTCTCCGGAAGCTGGGCAAGGTGGCTCTCGATATCCACCACCACCTGCAAAGCATCGAAATCTTCAAGACCAACCACAAGAAAGTGATGGTACCGCTGCGTTGCCTTTCTTCGCCCCCTCTGTTTTATGCTGCTCTTCAACTGCGTGATGAGAAAGAAAATGGAGGGTCGGTCTTGATTTTCGTTTTAAACTTGTTTTTTTCTTTTCCTCTTTTTGCCGATTTTGGTTCTTCAGGTTAGTCCGGTGATAAGAATGGGAAACGACGACTTGGGTCCGCCGTGGCTGAAGCCAATGCTCCGAGCCAGCTACTTCATGCCCTGTCCCGTCCACGGGGACTCCAACAAGAGCGAGTGCAACATGTTCTGCTTGGACTGCGTCGGAAATGCTCTCTGCTCCTACTGTATCGTCCATCACCGGGACCATCGTGTTGTTCAGGCACGTCAAAACGAGCCCTTTTTAGCTTGTTCAAAATCGCTCCTATACCCAGACTGCCTGCGAAAAATTCCATCTTTTTCATCGAATGGGATTGTAAGTTCTCTGTTTCGGGGCATTGTTTTTGCAGATAAGACGATCCTCGTACCACAACGTGGTGAGGGTGAATGAGATTCAGAGGTACATAGATATATCGTGCGTTCAGACATACACAATCAACAGCGCGAAGATTGTCTTCCTCAATGAGAGGCCGCAGCCCAGGCCTGGGAAGGGGGTCACCAACACTTGCGAGATTTGTTGCAGAAGCCTTCTTGATTCGTTCAGATTCTGTTCTCTGGGTTGCAAGGTAAATTCTTCTTACCTTCGTCCTTCTTCCTTGTAAGGAGGACATTTTTGGGAGGGTCGAATGATTGATTGATTCATGGACAAGTTCTTTTCATTCATTTGTTGCTGAACTTTAGCATTATTGATCGATTTTGTATTAGTTTGACTAATGAATGATTGGTGCATCGGCGCAAATTTTATGGTATATATTGGATTAACCGCCCAGGTTTTCTGGCTTTTATTAATTTAATGGCGTGCAAGTTCCTTTTTGACTTATATTTTGTCTCCGGGGCAATGTTTCTTCACCTACTCTGCCGATCGAATCTATTGAATTTGCTTGCTTTCAAGTCATTCACATTGGCATGGCGTCTGTTCTTGATCAAGCATGCGTTGACCCAAGTTTCGACATTTATCTCAACCTGTCTTATTTCTTCTGCAGCTCAATGCGATTAAGAGGTGCGATGATCCGGACCTCACATTCACTCTGAAACCCAAGCATGGCAGGGATGCGCTCAGTGTTGACTTCGAATCGGATGAGTCATCGACTCCAAAGAAGCCTCGGAAGTCCCCGTTCTACGGCCGTCTGATGGATGGGACGGCGATTTTCTCCAGTAATAAGATCGACGGTGGAGAGAGGCTGACTTGGTCTGGCGATGACGCCGCCACAAGCATATCTCCTAGCACTCCGCCAATATATAACCACAGCAATGCCAGGCGAAGAAAGGGCATTCCACATCGCGCTCCTTTCTGAAAAAAATGGGGAAAGAAGAAAAAAACAAAGACAGAAGAAGAAGAAGAAGAAGAAGAAGAAAGAAGATCAGGTCTTTTTCTTACTTTGTTGTGTATACTGGGTCAATAAGCACAATACAGAAAGATGACTTATTAGGGACAAGAATGCAAAGTGAAATGTGGTATAGCAAAAGCTCTAGCTGTGAATAGTACATCGTGAAGATTGGGCATGGTTGTGTCCTTTCTCGTTGTATATATGGACCAAGGATTTGGCTTACCTCTTTTAGTTGTTACATAGAATTTGGTTTCATGAGGTGGAATCTATAGATATGAAATGTGCATATGCTGCATATACTTATCATGAGTCCCAACATGTTCAAACAAGATTTGCAGCGATGGAGTGGCTTATTGATATGTGTACAGAAAGATCATGTTTGTTCTCGCACAGTTTTTGCGATTGGGTCATTGTTGCGTTTGATAATTGGTTCATTTTGTCGAGCCTTGCATAGCGTCATGAAACAGTGTTTCATGACGCAACAGTTCTAACGTACAACATTGTACTATAGTTGGAAATGCCCATTGTATTAGGATTCCGATTAGTGTGTTTCAAATGTATATGCTCCACTTTAGACGGGAATGCTAGTTTTGTTGCAAGAGTTATATCGATCGATGCAAAGGAAATCGTCCAACGCTTGAAGATGGTATCTAATGGGAACTAGACAATGTCTGGATTGGCAAGTGGGATTTCTTTTTCCTCCTTTTTTATTGGGATCTGCCCAATATTTCTTTTGCCTTATTTCTTTCGGTGGGGATCCCTCATTCTTCTGGGCCACTTCAATCATGGGTCAGCTCACTGCACTCGAGCATCTGCGTTCCAGGAACAGGTGATATTCGCTTGGTGGGTTGGCAGGTCAAGGACTGCTAGATTCTCCCCGCGCTCATTGCCTTTTTCTTTCTCTCCCAAGCGACAGCGTCTGCCCAGACTCTGATTAGCTCAAGACCTAATCCCGATTTCCCATTAACAATAAGGAAAAAAAAAGAGATGAAGTGATCGCAGTTCCCCCAATCTCGATTGACGAGCATGATTGCATTTGGTGGGCATCGAATGATTTCTCGACTCGACGCTACGTGGAAAGACAGGTGGTGGGGGGAAGGATCAAGGCCTCATTAAATCCGTCCATATTGCAGAAAAAAGCTTTTTGAGTGTCGTTGATAAGGTCTAAGGGGAGCACGCGACGGGGACGTGCCCTTTCTGTGTGGCCATCTCTGCTTTTAGATGATTGGATCGATGCATTAAACGAAGTGGGATTTGCGAGAGCCGTGAGGAATCTGAAAAGGCTGCGTGCGTGCTGCCGCCTCCTTCCTTTTCCCAGCCCATTTTCTCCGGCTTTCTTTATCTTCTTCTGGGTGGTTTGGTTCACCGGTGGATCGACAGCACTTACAAGATACTTTAGATTGAGAATTATATGTAATCAACAATTGAGAATAAGAATTTTCTCGGGCATCTTTGGTGCTTTGACGGGTGGAGAGATGAAGGGGGTGATGAGGGGAGCCATTAATGGCGGTGAGTGAGGAATCATCGAAAACGACGAGGACGGTCGTGTCTAATGCATGAGATGATTTTGACTATTTCATGTATAATTCGATTATTTGGGAAGCCCTTGGATGAATTGACCCTTGCAATGGCTAGATGTTCAACTCCTTTTAGAAACGTACAAGTTAAGAGCCAACACTCATTAAGTGTAGAGAGATACCGCCAAAGGAAAAAAAAAAAACTTAGTGTAGAGAGAGAGAGAGAGAGAGAGAGAGAGAGAGAGAGAGAGAGAGAGATGCTTACAAGTTAGAGCTAAGTCCCACATGCCGCCAACAAGTGCCCCGTCCACGGTGATGTCCCTTCTGCGCATGCCACGTCGGGTCTGTTCCGAGCAATTCATCAAACTCGCCCATGTCCTCTCTTCGATGAAAGGAACTGTCGATTATATCCCTGTCGCCGAGCCATTCTAGAAGGATACCATATGACAAGACTCATCTGAATTGCAGTTCATGGAGGCCCATGTACTTTATAATTCACATGATATTCATCTTTGTCATTTATGGATCAGGAAAATCGAGTTGTCTTTTCTTGTTCTTGTACACACCAGTTGTATGCACGTATAAATATAGGATAGAGCATGTCATGCTCCACATTATCCATCGGAGATACGTCCATATCATCTAGAATGAAGTCAGTAGATTTACAGTTAAAAACTACCATAAGCAGATGGTGTCCCCCACATTTAGGGCCTGACCTACTTTCCTATGAAGGCATCTGATAAGAGCCACGAGCCCCAATCTTTGTTAGCTTTAAGTAGGTCGTTAGCATGATTAAACGCGGCAACATGTCAATGTCCGATGTCTCGAAAGTACCACATTTGCAGATGTAGAGGTGCCTTCTGCGTAGGGAAGAAGTTATTTTATCAACAGTATAAGCTCCGTGGTAACGATTCGTGCTGAACCAATCGATCGAAGGTGATAACACAGCAAGACTGGAGGTGAAAGGAGATTCATAACAGGCGGGCGGTGATGATTCAGTGGCGATTAAGATTATCACGCCATGCCATTGCTGCCTCTCACTTGAAATGCCTTCTCCAACGTTGGAGCTCGTCGGGGTTTCAATTATTGCGAGGACTAGGCAGCTTCCTAGCGAAAGCGAAGACAAATAGTTCGAGCCGAAGCCAAGGGTCATCCAATCCTCACGTACGTCAAAAACCAAAAGTTGACAAATGTGTCCGTGTTAATCTTGCCATCCTTTTTCCTTAATTTTTTGTGCGTAGAGAGAGAGAGAGAGAGAGTTTTGGCATGTAGCGCGAGATGGAAGTGGTGGAGGTGGCATCATGTGTGGTGTGGGATAATGGAGTCTTTATTCTCCTCCATTTGTGCATATCTTACTAATTGAATGGCGCCTTTCAATTATTAATTAGGCAAAGAAGATAAACAAGGGAAAAGAGAAAATAAAAATAAAAATGGGAGAGCACAACCGAATAAACTAATGGTGGTTGAGACGGTGCCAACCTGATAAGGCCTCGTCGTGGGAGTCGCCCTCACACGTCAGACGGGTCGTCATGTCTCCCCTAGACACCGTCGGGTCCACCGGGGCACGCGAACCCGGTTCATCTCGATCCTTAAATCATACGAGTCTCACGTGGGACCCGTCAGCGTCGAAAGCGCGGGTTTGTAATTGTGAATTCCACAAAAAGTATATGTATATTCGGAGCGAAAAATCAAAAGGGCAAGCGTAGCATTTGCCCGACTAGGAACGGGTCGTTGCAAGAGCGACCCAAAAGATTACATTACGACAAAAGAGGAGAGAAGTAGTGCATTTAAGCTTTGGAAGGGACTGTGTGTGGAATGTGGTCTTTGATGTGCTTTTGTTTTGACAAAAAGTCTTTTTGATCGAGAAGGTGGGAGTAGGAGCTGAAGAGACGTGCACACAAGAGGCTCATTCATGTGGACCTCGTGCGCCGCTGCTTGCATTCCAAGTCCCCGCACTTGCGCCTTTAACCAAGCAGGAATCTCCCCTCTTCAAGGAATAATTGGGTGAAAACAAAGAGAGGGAAATTTGTTCATTATCTAGCAATCTTTCTTTCAGCTCGAATACGTCCAATCGGCCATATCTGCGGAAAAGTCGACACGTACGTTTGCTTTAAATCTGATTCGGAATTGTTGATTTGAAGATAAAGATCTTAAAAGCGAGTGAATCAAGTGCGCATAATTTTGCGTTGGAAAAAAACCTATAATTGGAAGAGAGACATTGCAACGATGAAGATATCATGGTTATAAACCAGAATTGAGTAGCCACAGTACGGTCTGTCCAGCATGAAGTTAGAGAAGTGTCGAACATGAAGAAATTCATAATGTCAAGGTTCGAGATTTGACGCCTTACAAATTCAGTTTGGACCCCCAAATTATTGAACGTCAGTAGTAATTTCCAGAGAAGGACCACAAAAATGTAATTGTACCTGACGTACTAAAGTTTGGGCATGGGAAAATTTTTGGAAGCAGGATACTTTAAGTGCATCTGAGGTACTGGTCGATCTAGTTTTCTGTACTTCCTTTGACTTACTATAGTTGGACAGGGACCCACGAGCAGAACCAACCATAACCTAACTCCACCGACCAGATGATGAACCATAAAATATGCAGCCGGACAGACCACACCTAGGTTTTATGACGAGAGGGAAGTAAACGATTGCGTGCTTAAAATAGGTGGCTACGCCATCCATGGTCTTAATCATGCTTAGGTGTCGGACTAATCCAGGATAGGACAAGGAGGAGAACTTAACGTTAAAATACGGAACAATGTTAGGTTCACATTCGCATCCGGCCCCGCCAACGAGAGAAGGGACATGAGTGTAGTCCTAACAAAGCGACGAAACCCTAGAATGAAGGATATGATGCCTACGAGAATCTTAAGCATGCTCTTTGCCCTAAAAGTATTCGGGCACAGGATCCAAACGCTATGAGAATCACCGAATTGAGTGAAATCCCCTGAGATTAGTGAGCCGGCCCTCCCACTCTCTTTGGAGAGTTGTGTTCAACTAGTGACCATAGGATAACTTTGACCCCATAATTGTGTAGGGTTCTGCAACAGATGTTAATTGATGGAAAAGAAATGAGCCATAACATTGCATCAAGCTGAAGATTATGTGATACAGATGAAATGCACGATTGAAGAAGGTGAGTTCACTTAAGTTTATGGGCGGTTGCCTTCCATAATTATTGATTTATTCGTTGATAGCTATTCTCAGTCTAAAAACATCTGGTTAGGGTTAAAAGAATTCAAAGAAAATAAAATAAAATAAAGCACTATTATTGTTCAGACGATGTGGTAGAACTGAGTGATAGGGACCATCATATCTAATAAGCATGATGGAAGTAGTTCACTTGTCCCTTTTCAACTCACCAAGTTTATTGGTTCTCGAAAGAATTCTTACATGCTCCCGGCATATGTAAGCCCACTTGATTTCAATCATTAATTTATGTGGTCCCATTATAAAACCACATCATTTAACGGCTAAGACGATTAGGCTCGAGTGATTAGGATGTACGTAAAACATGCTCCAATTATCATGTCTACAAAATGAATCGCCTTTCTTTCTAGGGTTCTTAGGAAAGTCTCGACAGATTCGCCATCTTCGTGACATGCACTTCTTCAATTTCATGTCGGTCAATTGAGGACATGGATATTACATGCCACCGAGCGTGGTAATCAGTAGTAAAAGAATCACACCGTCTTCCATGAAGTCACGAGTTCTAGTAACATTGTGAATTAATCTTTAGCTATCTTTATTCCTTGTGTATATCCTATCTCATATGAATAGACTTCCTCGCTTCCGGCACACTAGTGGCCCTACAGAAATGGGCTCTCACACCTAGAGATGGAGAAGGTAACAATGACTCAGATCGGATGTTTCATAACAAGTGGGAGAGACCCCAACAGTAACGATTCGAAGGGATGGCTGTGCTGGTTGTCCTTCCCCACCTTCTTTTTTTATAACTTTCATTATATATTTACATCATCTATAGTTTCACATGACAATTCTTTGATATTAGCACATAACAGTTCCAAAAGGCAAATCGGGGGAAGGAAATCCAGTTGTTCGGAAGTAGCTTCAGGCTTGGGCTTTGGCGGCCCAATCTGCTACTCGGTCGGCATCTCGCGGACAATGTAACACGTGCAAAATTCAAGAACCGTCGGACGCGGCCTAGGCCTGGACCTCAACAATAAGTGAGTGTGCTTCCAAGCTCACTTGATCCTCACACGCACAGATCAAACCCATCAGATCACTTCTATCAGTTCCGAGAACGATCGGGCAGTCATAACGCTTTAGGGTTTCCATAATCGCTGCTGCCTCGACTAGGAAGTAGGAATATGAGCACGAGGAGCAGAATCTGTGCACCGTGGGGCACCACCCCAAAATTGAGGGCAAATTCTCAACGCAGAAGATTCCTCCACTGCGAATTAAGTAGTGCACGAGGCGGAACGGTAGGCAGGGCAGGTGCCGACCCTATCCTGTACTATCTCGTCAAAGTTGGAGCCTGACCTCTTCTTTTTGCACCCGCCCACGAGGCCAATTTTCTATTGTAAATCACGTTGGAGGCCTTTTCAACCACTATTGTATTATAATTACCACAATTAACATCATAAACAGTACAAAAAAATAATGATAAAAGGTTATCACAGGCCACCATAGCTCTGAGGAGGCATCCCCGGCCCCCAGCCGCACCGGGCGGTGGCAAGGCAAGTCTTTGGTTTGCCCGGGCGGGGAGGGGACCGTGTTCGCCGTCCACGATCCGTGCCCCACCCCTGTCCGCGCGCGCATTCTATGTGATTAGCTCAAAGTTAAGTGGCTCGACCCCAGGATGAGTCACAAGATCCAAGATTATGAGAATGATGCTCTGGGAATGGAGTTTTACGTGCTTGAACTTTAGGTATCTGGAGATAATCCACTGGGGAAAATTCAAGCACGTTGCGAGATCTGGATATGGCACGAGATGGGGAAATGATTGGATGGACTGACTCTTCGTCATCTTGGACTTGTTTACTGGGCCATATCTCCATAAATCCAAGACCAATTTTGCTTTTCCAAATTTGAGTTGGGCTGGCCTTTGATCCGCCCGTTTGCGCAGCTCGTGAAATGAGATGGGAGGGCCTTGGGTCCATCTTGAATGCGCCGATGCACGTAGGAGAAAGGAGTGTTTCGTTCTCACATTCCATAGAATTATTGTAAATATCAATCTATATGTCTCTGATATTTTCTTGAAATTTGTGTTGGATTCAAGGAGAAATAGAAGATTTTCACCTATCAACACTGTCGGTTGTTCATCCTTTCTAAGTTTGCTTCTCCCACATTTTCTTGGCGGGAGGATGACTTTTTTCAAACGCTTCGTTTTAATGCAGCAAACTTTGTATCGAGATCACAGCATCTTCCTTTCGTATTGATTTGGAGATACCACAGGAAATCTAAAGATAGGACCTTACATGATATGCATGGATTGGGCAATTTGCATGTTTATGTAATGATTAATCGAATCGAAAGATTCATATAACTGATGTACCGAGAAGAAAAGTAATTACAACATAGAATTAGATTTTTAGAATGTACACTTTTTTTTATTCAAAATATCATACTTTCTTTACTCTCACGACTGCTAGAACCAAGCTGCACTGTAAAATCTCTCCCAAACATCATCGCTTCCTATTACTCTCCTTATCTCAGCCTAATTGACCATGAGATATATCCATCATTTTTTTGGTTACCAAATTTCAGTGGGCAACCACATCTGATAGTTATTAGTTACCCAAAAAAATAAAATATTATTAAGTTTGGAGAGTTATCGAATCAAGAGGGCCATCAAACTGGGGAATTACTATATGGAAGTTACCAAATTTAGGATTTTTACATGCCTCCTGTTCTTTGGATTTTTTTTAGTATTTCAGGTGTTATTTTAGGCATCATTATTTAATAATAGCATATTTATTATATTTAAGGAGAATATGCAAAGAATGTCGATAATGTGATAATTGCAATTTGGTGATGGTTAAGTGAGATTCTGTGGTACATCAACATGCCAATATTGACCATGTTCATGTGCATTAATGTTGCACAACAACTTGAATAATGAAAAACAAAAGCCCCGTCGTCCACGTAAGGATAGTGATGTCGCGACCTACCGGAACTTTCCCTAAGAGTGACTATCTTTCCCAGAGAGGGACCGTGCTAGGTAGATTTAGAGATATCGCACGTAAAGAGATATGAATCGGCATCTCTAAAAGACGGCTTAAAAGTAACGTCTAATTGTAATTCGATTTGATTCCTCAATTTTTAGCTTGGACTCTCCCAAGTGCATACCTCACATAACATTTAAGCGTTTTTATTTTTAAACTCTTTAACAACCTAAGTAGTTCTAGAAATCGCTGCCAGCCTATTAGGGTCGGCTAAAGACTTATCAAGACACGGGGGTATCATCTCAATCCTTGTAGAACCAGAGATTCCCAGTTTTAGGTTAAGAACTGAATGTCTTGAGAATCAATCACCCCTTATCGTGACCGGCATTGATGGACATTTACCACTACTCGAGCATCTTCAACTCCTTTGCCCTCGACGACCCCAATGTACACATCATTGACAACATAGACCTCAACCAAGGCAACATAGTTGAGGCCACGATGACCTCCGCTGGCCCTTTCCATTTGAGGGAAGAATTGAGTAGTAGAAAATGAAAATTAGGAAAGGAAGGGAGGGAGGGAGAGGGAGGGGGAGAGAGAGAGAGAGAGTTGAAAATAATAGCACAAATGGTTCTTGGACTTTGGCCGAACGTGCAATGAGATTCTAGAACTTAAAATTTATTTAATGTAATTCTTAAACTTTAACCCAGTATATAATGTCATGCCTAAAATTTTAATTTATTTAATATGATTTCTAAACTTTTAGTACATGTTCAATTTAGTCATTATACTGTACAACATTACACATCAAGCATTTTAAAAATTCAAGAATTACACAAAACAAATTAAAAATTGAGGGGCAATATTGCTTATTAGATTAAAGTTCATGTATCACATTGAATAAATATAAAGTCTGATGAACACATTACATATTGGGTGAAAATGCATAACTATTTGCATCATTTGCCTAAATGCAAATCCAAACCCGCATCGTTTCATTTTTATATTATTGGCACTAAATGCCAAACCTACCATGTAGAACGATCAACATTAATTAGACCGTCACGTTAGCGACATTGTAAAAAATTCAATCAAATTAAAAAAAAAAGTTTAAGATTGAGTTAAAATCCTTCCATTAGATTTAGGAACTTTTTGAATGATTTTCTCACGTGGGGGCATTTCTAAAAATTACTACAAAAGAGATTGATGTTCTCAATTATTGGACGTACGAGATGCATATAACTCGACGTCTACACACATGGCCATAAGATTTCGCCGCAAGCCCCATTAACTGCATGCATGTCGGAAACTGCCTTCGAACATGTCGACAGACACGAAATGCCCGATGCTGAAACATGTCATGTGACTGGCGAACGATATATTTTTCCCCCATCTTTTTAATTTGTTATCGCTTATAATACATTAATAAGACTGGAAGATCCAACGATAATGTAGGCAGTTCTTCTAACAGAGAGAATACTAAAACTGACATTATGCGTTGGAACGACAGGCAAACGTGTTATTCAGAACCACCTTGTCTTCCAATTAGATGCTTTCCGTACCTAGAAAGTACAAATTAATGGTACCCGATGGGTATACAGATGTAGTTACGCCGTAGATACATTGCGTTGTAATTATACTATGCAGTATGGTAATTGGGTTTGTGTAATATGTCAGTCACTAGCTTTATTAGGAATTTAAGTTGTGTTGAGTTGCCCGTGGGCTACTCGAATTTGACTCGAAAGCCAATCGAAGTCGGTTATCCTCGGGTGCTTAATTGAGTCGAATGCACAATTATAAATGTTAGACTTGATAAGCTCGAGAGTCCAAACGAGTTGGTGTGTCTTTATATGTTTTAAGTAGACGTCTTCACGTAGAAATGTTCTTAATTTATGTTTTCGTCACGGTGCATTAATTATACGTCCAAGTTTAATTCAAGTTTTGAGCAAGTGTTATTACCCAATTGTGCCGAGCTTGAGCTTGAAGAGTGAGTTCGATCGAGCATGAGTTTAGGATCGAGCCTCGACCATTCAAGCTGAGTCAGCTCCGATGTCGAACCATTTCAACAAGACTCGACTTGACTCGATCACACTCATACGTGCAACACTTTAAAGGTGGGACAATTGCCCCAAAATTCCTAAATCTTTTGAAGCTTTACCGATTCAGTCATAATTTTTTTTTGTCAATTTAGTCCTAAACTTTTTGGAATATTGATATTTCAATCCTTTCGACGACTTTATGCTGGAAAATACCTAAGTGGATGTTGTGCCACGTCAAATACTAGACATTCATGTATGTATTTTCCAATACAAAGTCGTTGTAAGGACTGAAATGATAATGTTTGAAAAGGTTTAGCACTGAATTGGTAAAAAAACATTATAACTGAATCGGTCAAATTTCAAAAGGTTTATGACTTTTTGGATTATTACTCCTCTTAAATGTCGGCATGGCACCTTTCTAAAAGGCACCACAGCCATGAAACGTTTGCCAGAATCTTATCAAAACCTAGACGATCCCATTAAAGCGTAAATCCCCTACAGTTTCCACATAGCAAAAAAAAATTTATCAATATTAATGTCGTAAAACTACAAATAATCCTGAGTTGGACCATGACAAATTACTAGATCAAGTCCTCTTCTTCCACCAATTAGCTAGAGGAATCTGCACTCCACAGGAGGAAAGCAACACGAGAGAGCGCGACTCCATGAAAAATGAAAGACAACAAAACATTATTGTATTTCTTTTCCTCTTCCTTTTCCAGATCTTGGGGCCAATAAACCTAGAGAAATATCATGTGCTTACTGTCTGCTACCGTGCAGTCGTCGCAAACATAGGAGAAAGAAACAGCTAATCTCGTGATTTAAATAATCTTCGATCAAATGCATTCACCGGCAACATGTTCTAAGGACAAGAATAATCATTCGATCGATCGTGCGTATTGCCTAAGCTCCGGCACCCTCTGAAGCTTCGTGGTACGAACAGCCTCGCATGGGCAAGTCCTGATCTTCGCTTTGAGAAGACGATCAGATGACCCTCGAATTACGTTTGGGATCGCACGAGGTGAAATCACGCACTAATGTATGATGTGAAGTGATCGAGTGTCGTTCCGATAAAACCACCATAATGTGTCGAAGTTGGAAAGTATGAATGTGATGTTTTAAGTGGGGTCATTTGATCATCACATCGTGATCGATCGAGGACTCCAATGTTGTCGTGACACATTATGGACTTCGATTGAGAATGACCTTTTGCCCTATCTTTAAATGATTTCCCCAGCTTCAAAATCGATTAAATTCACGTTGATTTCCAGTTTGTTCGGCATGATTAGGTTCCGTCTATGAATTTCGATTCAGAAACTTATTCAGTCAATCAAAGAAAGCAAAATGTCAATCTGACATAACTAATGGGTTGAACGAACTAATGGCAAGTGGGAGCAACTCAATCAAATATTTGAAAATCACAATAACAATCATGCGCCAGCCAATGTTTAAAATCAATACACCAATGTATTGTAAGTACATTAAAAGCTGAAAATTACATAAAGAAAATGACATAAATGATTCTTGGACCTTGATCAAATGTGTAATGTGATCCCTGAACTTTTAATTTATCCAATGTGGTCTTGAATTTTAAACCAATGTGTGACATGATCCCCGAACCTTCAATTTATTCAATGTGATCTTCGAACTCTTTGTATATATATTCAAACTAGTACGTAAACTATATTAAAATGTCCATATGGTCCCTGAACTTAAATTATTGAATGGACAACATTCAATATATTCATTAAGTTTAATGATTAGTTTAAATATGTACAAAAAGTTCATGAATCACATTAAATAATTGAAAAGTTTAGGGACTATATGAACGTTCATGTATCACCGTTATAGATTGAGTCCAAATTCATGGATCGTTTGTGTAGCTATCCCGCCTCAACTTTCTTTCTATTTCACTTTTTTATCATTAGGGAAAAAACAAAATCATGACAATGATATCAACTTCGACCATTTTTCGTTTATTGTCATATTATATAGGGTTCCCACTCCCCCAAGTACGACCTGGTAGTGTAAATCTCTAAATGAAAATGTTATTCTATATGGTTTTCTTTCTTAAATTTCGTCTAAGTCTAAGTAAAACGTTGATTTAGACAGCCACCCTGGTCATTTCGATTATGCCGGCGTCTCACGATTCACCCTTTTTCAAAGATGACGGACAGACTCATTAACGATGGCCATTCATTGCTTGACGTAAATGAACTTTTCTACTCCTGAGACCGAAGACTGCCCCGTAGAAATTTGATCTGCTAAATCGACAAACAACATTATTCCCACTGAAGAAAACATCGTTTACGTTTGCGGAATCTAAGACGTGTCACGGGTCAATTGCAACTTCGTCTAGTGGAAGGGAAAGAAAGAAAGGGCATAAACCATTTCATCGGCAATTAATTGGAAACACGATTTTTGTTTTTCTTCTAAACGGAAATATGATATTAAGATTTTCTTTTTTCCGGAGTGTGATTGGTTTCTAAGATCGCTTTTGGCTCTTGGCCTTTTACTAGTTAGTCTTGGTAAAATCCCCAAGACGGCGTATTTTTTTGAAACGAGACCCTCGGTAACGTTACATAAAGACTCCTTTATTTTTATTTTTTTTATGAAATATCAACATGAGCCTTCTTAAGTATCCAGTTCTCCATTTCAAAATTAGGGCTTGCTTTCCGAGTTTGTAAACAAAAGGGAAGTCATGTTCACCCCTTTTGAAAATTGGGTTGATTTATGAGTTTGGGATTGCTATATTACAACGAAAGATGATATTCCTAATTGGACAAAAAAGTGGGCACTGAAGAAGAAAGACAGAGACGTAAGCAATGTCGTTTGTGCATACAACCTCAAATCAAAGCACGAGCCGGAGGCACTGTTACGGCTGCGCACGGTTCGATCCGGACCTCCAAACCAAACAAAGGTAGGGCCGAAATCACCAGTTCAATTGGTTCAGGAGAAATCCGGTTCATAAATCGAATCGGACTAATATGTGACGGTTTAGCTTGGCCCGATCTTTCTATCAACCTAGACCAAACTGCCAAACCGAACCGTTTTTCTGTGTGTTATGTCATCATGTGAATTGAGTTGCAAGAACTGTTGTCACATAGAAATTTCATTTTATAATGCAATATTATCGGATAATAGTTTCAATTGTTGACCGATTTAGGGTTTATAAAGTGAAATACATGTATACAGATGAAGTGGGAAAAGAAGAAAAAAATAATATGACGAGATCAAATTGGTTCTAGAACCGAACTGAAAAATTCAATTTAGTTGGATCCAATTTTTAACCCCCATTCATCTAATTTTGGTTTTGAAACTTTCCAAATGATATTTCGATTGATTTTATTTTCAAATCTGACTGGACCAAACTAATCATCCTTTCAAGGCATTGCCTCTAAACTTGGCTCGTCGAATTACAACGAAAGTGTCAATCTCCATCGTCCATCAATTCAAATTTGTAGTTATTAGAATGAAAAAATTGACCTTAGGACAGCCTGCTTCATCACCCCAGCTTGTACATATTCTACACGTCATGTCAAGTGACAATGACGACTATCCCCAGAAAGCTAATTGCACGAGAAGTTATCTATCATTACGCTTGCCATGTACTGTTTTTTTTGTTGGGATTGTCCATTCGTTTTCAATCTTCACAAAATTCCGCAAACGTCAAAATTCTCTTTTTCTTGAAGTTGGAATGCATGCGAAATTCATCAATGAGAGCATTCGCATCTCCGCAAGATAAGGAAGACTTCACGATCGCAATGGTTGGTCCGACTATGCATATAATTACTCTCGAGTGATTTGACGACACCTGATAACATGTTCGAGTCTCTTAATCCCTCGTTCGTCTCAAGAAATATGGTTCATACTTAGCAGTAACGGTTCGAGTCAAGCTGCCCATTGCGGGGTGCAGAACTCCTATAATAGCACTCAAAGAGGTCATCGACCCTGACCATCTTATCGCGTCTTTTTTTCACTAGAAAAGAAAGGACATATATAATTCTCGATACATCTTTTTGATTAGTAAATCAAGCGAACCCCCAATATCCATCTTAAGTGATTACTCGATCTTATGTACCACAAACGAAATATTCTGTCTAATTAAAAAGTTCCCTTAGGGTACAACACCTTTTCAAGACATCTCCAAAATGAAGAATTACAAGTTCTTTAAAATCATTTATATTTAAACAGCAATTTTCTATATATTCAATTAAATGCATTTAAGAATACTTCACAAATGCTCAGCAGGCACTTCTAACAAATCTTCAAAACAAAATTTATTAAAATACATAAAATGAAAGTCAGTGTTGTGCGTCCGCGGTACCGGCTAGAAGAGCAGCCCGCCGGCCGAAACCAGAACCACCTCGCCGTGTGAATGCCCGGAAGAAGTGAAAAAGCATGCGAGACGAAAACCAGCACCATCCTGAGTCAAATGCCGATTCCTAGCAAAAGATTTCCGCGGGCCTACAATCAGATGATGTACGGTCCGCCCCATACCGAACCACCCCGATTCGGCAATATCGTTATATGATATCGTATTACTATTCAGCGAATTGAATTTGGACGAATGACGAAGATGGGTTCGCACGACGGATCTCGTCCGATCTCGTGGTCCGAATTGAATTCCAGATACGGATTAGGTGGATCTCGTGTTATTCTACGCTTCATATTGAATTTAGTACATATAGTATGCGGATTGGAACAGTCACTTGCGGGCGAAGAGAGAGAGAGAGAGAGGACAGGGTCGAACTTGTACGCTGGACGTCAAGGCTTCCCATTCTATTGGCCGGCCGGACCGTACCACGAACATCGACTCCGCCACCTGTCACCACAGGACCCACGTCACCGCTTATGAATCTATGACTGCCTCGCCCCCAAAGTCAACCTTCCCACCACTTGTGACGGCCTCGCTTGCGTCGCCCCGCACTTTCATCCGAAAAACTGAGGGAAACCAAAGCAACAACAAATACTTCATTTCAAGAGTTAAAAGACTATTTTGCTGTTTCCTTGCAGAAATTCGACTCGTGAAATTGTTCGATTGGTGTTAATGGGTTCCTAAAGAATACGTGTTTCTAACTTTAGATTATTTGATTCACACCTTAAAAATCTTTTTTTTTTGTCATTCAGTGTTAAGAGGGAATGAGATTTGTTTTTTTTCCCTAAAAACATTCCACCGTTTGATTACCATCATCAAGTAATATGAGATATCGATTTTGAGAATTTTGTTTCGCGTCACGTAATTTTTTCACCGGTATGAATGGGACAGGTCACCCAAATAATAATCAATCACGCCACTTAAATAAAAAAAAAACATCCGGACACCGAAGGGCGTGCCATGGCTCTTATAAGAACCGCGTTCACTCTCCCACGAGGAGCGTCCCTTCACTTGACTCGTCTCTTTCCTCCATCCTCTCTCTCTCTCTCTCTCTCTCTCTCTCTCTCTCCCTCACAGATCTTCTCCACGGAATTCTCATCTGTGCCTTCCCGATCCTCCTGTTCCGGAAATGGGTAGTTGTTTCTCTCAAGAGGCTAGCGACCCGTCGCGGACGGCCAAAGTGATCTCGGTGAACGGCGAGCTCCATGAATACCACGTCCCCATCTCCGTGTCCCAAGTCCTCCGCGCCGAAACCTACTCCGCCTCTTCCTCCCCGTGCTTCATATGCAACTCCGACAGGTTGTACTACGAGGAGTTCGTCCCTGCTCTCCGCGCCGACGACCAGCTCTCGCCCAACCAGATCTACTTCGTCCTCCCGGAGTCCAAGCTCCAGCAGCGGGTCACGGCGTCGGACATGGCGGCTCTCGCAGTCAAGGCCAGCGTCGCTCTCCAGAAGGTGGCGAAGCGAGGCGGCGGCCGCAGGCGGAGGAAGACCCAGATCTCTCCCGTCTTGGAGGTGAACTGTGACGGGGGAGCCCGCGGCGGCGATGGCATCACCAGATACGGGAGCCAAGAGTTCGAGGTCAAGAAGAGCTTCACCGTCGACGTGAAGGCGGTCCGCGGCGCGAGCCTTGCACGGTCTGGGTCCATGAGGAAGGTGCAGAGATTATCCTCAAAACGGATGAAGCTTGCAGTTCGTTCGTTTAGGATGAAGCTGAGCACGATCTATGAAGGCTCTGCGATGTAGAATAGTTTCTGGAGGTGATCGAGGGTTACAATGACTTCATCCCGTTCGTGTTTGCACGATCTCGATCTTTTTTTTTTTATTTGTTCATATTAGTTTCCCTTTGTTAATTCTCCCTGAAGAAGAGAAAAAACTACAAAAGAAAAAGTTAGAAAAAAGAAGGAAAAGAGAAAGAAAGAGAAGAAGAGAAGACATGCTCGCCATGTACAAGCAAAATAACGGATGGAGTGTGTATTTCTATGCTGGTTCAGAGCCCGATGATAAGTCATGTTGATCCGAAGAGTCTGTTCATATTATCAGTTTTGTCTATGAATTCTTCAATCTCCCTCCTCCTTTGGCTTTGTTGTTTCTTTCTTTACTTTTCCATCAGAAAATATAGTATGGCTTACAAAAGGGGTTTCCAAATTGACTAGTCATAATTTGGGAGTTATAGCTCTCGCCTAATGTGTAGCGTATACTTTGCTCAACATGCCCGCGAAACCCAGCTTATCGAGCTCCTATTGTTTCCCAAGAGTGCTCGATATCTGTAAAAATCGATAGAAACATTTAATGACGCATATGTACAAATGAAGGGGAAGATTACTTTATTCAAGCTCAAGCTCATTTAAGACTTGATTGTTATGGAGTTGAGTCTTTAGTTTAGCCTCGAATATCTCGATTTCCCCTTCAATTTGAGCTCGACCATGAAATTCGATACTCGATCGACCGACCGACCGACCTCGACTCGAGTTGTGAACCAAAAAATATGTGGATCGAATCGAGCTCGAGTTAGACACCGCACTAGGCCCCCGCTATTAGCACAATGGTCAAAAAGACAGCACTAGATGTTTCCCATCCGTAACTTTTCTAAAAAAGTTCCCCGCAAATCGTCTTAAGCATATGTGCAAAAGGTAAAGGTATCGTCCACGGGGTGGTAATCTGGGCGATGATTGCAAGAGTAGAAACCGGATTAGGCACATGACGATGTTGGTGGTGGAGAGAAGAGAAGGTATTATTCTAAGTGCGGGGGGCGACAGAAAAGGAATCTGCGGAAGCTTCCTCTGGTTGAGGTTCCGTCGTGCCTGGCCTCCACAAAGCATGGCAAAACATAAAGAAACCTCCTCTGGGAACCGACATCTATCATTAGAAGGCGCTCACGGTTTCGATGAGGCCTTAGTTTTATGTCATTTTCTTGTCATTGTTGTCGATGAAAAATAAGGCTTCTAGGGTTTACCCTTCTAATGGTGCGTCGATCAGGAAGGGAACGGACACCATCTATAAATGTTTCTGAAAGTTGAAGTTACTAATTAGGTCTAGTATGTGAAGCTTGTTGCTGCGTCATGGGATTGACCTTACCTAAGAGTAGATGATGCAACGGCCTTGTCAACATCCCATTCGATTGAGATATTTCCGAGATATTTTTTTCGACAATTGGGACATCTCCACGATCGAAATTGCTAAGTACAATGGTGGGTGAGCACTTAGCATCCTTAGACTTGGATGGACATGGTGAGTTTAGCGTCGAATCCATTTAATTTAGAAGGTTAACACATTTTAGCATGTGTACATTATGCACGCATCATGGAAAAGGAACCCTAACAATGTGTTGATCAATCAACTGCAATGCATATATGGTCATCCATGCACCTCGACAAATCATTTTGGATAAAGATTATTGATCATGATACTTCTAAATTCTGTTTAATAAATAGTGTGATGATGCTCGACTTGAGTTCTCATGTGAAAATGGGCATCCCAAGTGCTGTGGACGCAAGTGCTACTTACTTTCTTGAGCGAGGGGACATAATCAGATCCAATATCCAAGCCAGGATTTGAGCAAGAAAATGATCATGACTTTCGATCCATGAAAAGTTACGATGCCCGTAATACTGATCCGAAAATCTTATCCAAGCACTACGCAGTGGTTCATTTGGGAAACCTTTTAGCATTCTTTTCAAACCACAACATCCATTGTTTAGGCACGTTCTGGGTCACTCTTCTCTGTTCTTGTCAATGTTTTCTCGATGTTACAGGCTTTGGTTTATTTTCCCGAATTCTTTACCCTTTAAATTTATGTTCGGGCTTTCCAATATCACCAAGGGTTAGTAAGGTATTCATTCGATATTTCTTATTTATTAGACAAAAAAGAAGAAAAAAAAATCTTATTGGCCATACTTTTACAGATGACAGAATGAAAAAAAAAAAAAATTCGCTTCATGATTGCGCATGCGTGTCTGTGTGCGGGGTTGGGGATCGACGAACGAAATCGTCCCTTCGTCATCGCTCGATGCGTTCCGAGGACATTAGTCTCTGTGCCAAGCTTGATCCGAGCTTATTCCCTTTCCCAAGAGACGCAATAACTCATTGAGACCTTACAGACTTTCGCTAGGCAAGTGACCACGACAGCAAATTAGCGATATGTGAATCCAATCTCGCGTAAACTCCGGGCCAAAACTTGACGTCTCCCTCCCTATCTACACCATGATATGTCTGGATGAAACCCCTCTCTATCTCCCCCCATAATGCCAACTTTCGACACGTGTCAGACCAGACAGCCTCCTGGTCCCAACAACAAAAAAGGTCAAGGAACGGTGGCTGACTGCCGACTGGACCGGGGGCGATTGATCAAGCATTGCATGGCATGGCGGGGTCGCCCCAACACCTCCTGCCAACGACCGCATGTGAAAGTTGCCGCAGAAACGGGCCGTCGTTTTCATATTTGCGGCCGTCCAAGCGGTGCACATTTTGCGCCTGCCTTCTCTGAGACCGCGTGCTACTCGGTCGCGAAGAAATTAGGGTTCCGATCAAAGTCGCAGCGACATGAACTCGGGTCGTCCCTCTGTGTTCAAAACCTGCTTATGTCAGAGAGGTACTAGAAGATCACGGACTCTTCTACGTACGAGTACGTGCTTATGGATGAGACCGCGGCTGGAGAAAATTACACGATATACAATGACCGTGCCGTTGATCAATGGCGAGAGTGGAAATGCATGACCGGTTCGTCCCCACGTTTTGATCATTACTTTTCCCGGAGTTTGACGTGGAAAGCTCTGAATTATTTCGAGGTAGATGTTGGTCTTTGTTTATTGGGTGAATGACATCTCAAGACGGCAACACATGTGGTAAATATCATTTATTATCTTGAGGTTCTTCGGTATAAGGAGGAAGTCCGCAAAAGGTAGGTGATGAGAGTAGCGCATGGTGACGGAAATAGAGAGGTGCTACTTAGTTATTACTAAAGTCAATAATCAAGACTATACTAAAATGCAATTAACGTCAGTTGAAAACAGAAAGATAAGTCGAATTCGATATTTTTTCGTAAACGTCATGGCAAACATTAGGATCTTCTTGACATCGAGTGTGAACAAAATACATGCTATCCTTGCATCATGCCATATTGCCCAAAAAGCAGATGGGTAATCGAGATGCCTGAAATTTCATATTAGAAACATATTTACAGGGAACTTTCATGTTATAATGAACACATGAAATAGTGCATTGTTGGCACGAGTACTAAGACTCATTTTGTTTCATATGAAATGAATGATTTAAATATAACTTTCCTACGCTCGAAATAATTATGTCTAATAGAAATATATTTTCATTATCGATGATAATTTATATCTAAATATTTTTAGTTGATCTATTTTGCAAATGATGCAAGGGATCATTTTTAAGAAAATATTTTTCAAATCATTCATTTTCTGCGTTTACACCATAAGACTAGATATAGAAATAAGTGAACCTATTTTTTAAAGGGTTGTGTTTATCAACTGAATCTTCATCCAGTCAAAATTAGTTGCACTCATATTTGATTTTGTAATTCAACTATATTTTTAGTTAGGATTTATTTGGTCAAACAATAATTTCTAATTTTTTGTATATTTGTTTTGTTATAAGTTTTTGACAAACTAACCATAACTTGCCTATATATACAAGTATTTCATCGTCATGAATCACAAGTTAGAGCACTTCAAGATTGGTGTTTAACTTATAACATGCTGTAGATGTTTCAACACTCATCACGATCAATGACAACGCCTTTGCAAATCACATTACCTAAGTCATCATTCAACTAGACGAGGATGACTTTGTCTCTTGGAAGGCACGGGTTCTAGCTATGCTTGTTGCCAATGGATTATGGAGATCTGTTCATGGATTTGCACCCATTCCAGTGCCAACAGTTTTAAAGCTTTCTGATGATGAAAACATTACCGATATCACCTCAGATACGAAGTATGAAACTTGGCTATCACACCGTTATATAACAGTTGCATGGCTTCTCATTCGTCTCTTGAACCCCATGGTGACTAATATCATCGGGCTCTCCCAGGCACGTGATGTTTGGAAGGCACTTGAGCGGTCTGTTTGCCACCCAAAGTGAAGCTCATTGTAGTGCTTTCATGACTGAGTTTCATGGTGTTGGATCTCTTAGCCGATCATCTTAATGACAACCAAACTACATGTCTTATTACTAACATAACTTTTACAAGGAGATATAAAATGTAAATGTTGCATTAGTTGGTCACAGCATCACGTAATATATACATCGTAGCAGCATGACACTGTGACTCAAAATCTCTTTTTTTTAAGAACTCCAAGATTAAGGATTAGGTGATTGATTGACCGATATATGTAGAGAATCATGAAGCAGCACAGAACTAGCGATCATGTAAGGACCAGATCCACATGAAAGTTATCGATGTGGTTTGGCAATCAATCAAGCGAAGATCATCACCATATTCACGTTACGACTAGTTGTGGGCTTCTCCAAAGTTGGCAATAATCATCAACACAAGCTCAAGAAGCCAAAATAAGGGGGGGGGGGGGGGGGGGGGGGATCGTAATTAGACTGGCAGATTATTTGAGAGATCTTCTGAGTTGTACATATGGAGGCTTTATGCTCTTGCAAACGCAAATTAGAAGGGTTTTTATGAGAGATTGTAGGCATCTGCTTCAGTAATAACTGCTGCTGCCGCGAAGAATTTATTACTCATAGTCTACTTGGTTTAGTAGTGGAGTTCAGCCTTCAGAGATCATAAGGTACTAGTGCTGGGAGAAGGGACTAGGCCTGGAGGAGTGAGGACCCCTCATCTTCTCTTATCTCTTAAAATTTTTATGCCTCTGTAATCTACTGCATGACATCCTCGTGTGTCTTTCGCAGCATCATTTACCCATCTCATAGTATTGCAGTTCTATCAGTTTGCCCCAAAGCCATGGAAATCTTATTTGTCGACAAACAAGCATCCCTCGCCTCTCCATTGCATTAGTGGGATTTCGCTTTGCAAGAAACCAACGGTATTGCAGATAGTATCGCTGCAACCAACCGACCCATCGCAACTTTGGATCTTTGGCATCGAAGTTTACTTGGACACGGGCCAGAGTACGACCATCTTGTGTCCGCCTTAATGACTACTAGCATGGCAAGTTCTTTCGATGGATGCGAGGACTACTTCTTCAACGTGATGGACGCATGCGCCTTCAGGAACCTAAAGCTCAAGCAGCTTTTGGTGGAACTCCTCCGGCCGCTCCTTAAGGAGGAGAATCCAAATGGTCCTTCTCAATTAAATCAGCCACATCATCCCCATAATGGAGGCTTTTCCTGGATCCGAAGCACAGCCTCCGAAAAACAACGAGTTTCCGAAAGATTCAAGCGTCGGGCGATTCTGTAATAAAGAGGTTCATCGAAAATATGGGCACACTGCCTCAACATCTTATAATCGATCTGATCGACCTTAACAGGTTGAATCTGCACAAGTAGAAGCCGACATTGCTGCTATCGGTGATCACCTCAGGTACGCGATATCTGGTGCATTACATCATATGACTCAGCATAAGTCTGTTCTGAGCATGGTCCTGACCAAGTCATCATTCTAGATGGTTCAACTTTGCTTATTCAAACCACTGGTAATGCCACATCAAGTCGTTCTTCTCATCCAGTCAAATTCAGTTGCGCTCATACTTGGATGTACAATTCAGATGAATTCGTTGCTAGGATTTGGTTGGTTGAATATTTATTTGTAATCTTTTACATCTTATTTTGTATTCTAAGTCTCTAACAAAACTATTGGACACTTGTCTATAAACACGTGCTTCATCATTAAATACAACAGTTCTTCAATATGGGATCCAGATCACCTAATGCGGCGTTAAGTGACCGGATCCATTTTAATCAGGGATCGTCCGATTTTTAACCGGAGGTCCCCTTTTAATAGAGGGCAAAGCTTTGGGGGAGTTTTTTCTTTTTTATTTTAATTAGATCGGACGGCCCTTGATGGAAACAGATCACCTAACGCGCGTTAGGTGATCTGTTTCGTTCAATATGGGTGTCCAATTTATCATTGGTTTTCCTCCATCCCAGCTTTGCTTCCAATTCATGATTATGATTGATGGGTTACAAACATAGATATCACCTCACATTTGATTTTAGTTAAGTTCCGATATTTGTGATGAGTAACTTTTACCTATCAATCATTCACATGGTGCTACATCACATGTAGGAACAACTTAACTAAAATTAAGGGTCACATTTTCCTCCAACCACTCTTTTGATTAGTGGGTTACAAGTCGTGGACATCACTTAACCCAATAACTAAGAGGATGATTGGGGACAGTTTCTTAATTATTATAGCTCAAAACTAAATGTGACCGGTGTACATACATGTAGTTCGCCAATCAAAAGCCCAATTTGAGGGGGGAAAAAAAAACCTAAGACCGGAGAAAGTACACTGCTCTTTTTGGAGAATACTTTGTGCATAATTACAGACCTTCACTTCAAATGTTTAGGCCGTAGACATCGGGCCTAACATGGGAAGAAAAAGATGACTCCATGCCTCTTAGCTCTCACGTCAAAGAAAAACTCGACTCTGACCGTCGGGCTTGATTTTGAATCCCTGGTTACGCAGGCCTTGGCTGCTGCGGCAGAGGCTGTTGGGCCTCCGAGTTGCTCCCTTTGAAAGAGCAACCCTGAAACTTATGATCCAAGCAATAAGTAAGAGCGGAATATCTTAATCATTAACATTAATCTCCTTTCTCAAAGGTAGATTGAGGAATAATGACACAACTTATTTGATTCCATGATGGCATCCATCATTCAAAAGCAATGCCTCATCTCTGAAAAAAACCCAACAATTCATGGCCTCAACACGATGCGATCCCTCCACGCTCCCATTACTTAATGAGACATAAACAACAAAAGATATGGTTCTTAATCATGCGGAGATCAGGAGGGAATCATTGATCAAAATTAAAGTATCAAGTAGTGGACTGGAAAGCCGTCTATCCAAATGTAAATGGCATGACCATTCTCATAAATCCAAGAATAATGGCTTTTTGCAATTTGATTCTCTCCCTCCCTCTCTCTCTCTCTCTCTCTCTCTCTCTCTCTCTCTCTCTCTCTCTCTCTCTCTCTCTCTCTCTCTCTCTCTTTCCCCTTTTATTATTTTAAGAACCTTGAAACCCACATAATGCAGAATACGTACCCATGAGGACCCTCTCAACTTGCACATACGCACCTTCCAAGGACTATGATTTATCCATGTACAGCATGATGGCTTTCTTTTGCTGTTCCCATCAATGTCCATATTCCCATGCGCTTGCAAGGCACAGGCACCAAAAACAGGGCACCACATGATTGCAATTCCAACAGAGAGAGAGAGAGAGGGAGGACTGCTTTTAGTGACTTGGATCTAGGAAGCGGAGCTTTATTTGCATCCTGAAAAATTCACAGATGAACAAAGAAAGATTAGATGGGTCAGAAAAGGGTTCGCAATATGACTCGAATACACAGCTTTTCTCAAGAATTGTGGTGGAATTGGCATAATTAATTGAATCATGAGGGATGGAAAAGGGCAGCAGAAGGCGTGCATCAATCCAAGCTCCGTTCAATCAAGAGGGGGTGGCCCAACAAGATTTTGAGGGATGTGGAAGCCCTTGGCTGCACCTAATTCTTTCTGGGATCTTTTCCATGGACAACTATTGGGAACATCTATTGTTTACACTCTCACTTGCTAGGACACGACTCTCTTCTCGTGCCCTCTAGTTTATGAGTTTCATATATGTAATAACTTTCAAGGAATGTATCAAACAACATGGTTTGTCCCCTCTCTAGACATTGTAAACTGTTCCAAATAATTGATTGCCCATGGGTATTTCAATATTAATGCCATTTTTTTCTTTCGTTTTCTTGGTCATTTTGATTTCGCTCCTCCTTTGGACGTCCCTTTCTGATCTTTCTTCCTAAATTTACCCCATTGAGAAATTGACAAACTGGTGTAAATGCAATTTTGATGGCCTGGACTTGTTTACTCCTTAAGAGTTTTTTTCTTCACTTTTTAACATGCGTTTATTTTCCCAAAAGTGAAAGATTCACAACGACATTTTCCTAATCTTATTCTACCCTTTTGACACCTACTTCCTGGTCTCCCTCGTGACAGCATACTTAAAACTCAACATGCTTCGGCCTCAAGGGTTTTGCCATAATTGAAGGGGCCACTGAACATGGCTATGATTAACTTAGTCTCGGGTCATTGCCTTTGGAAATGATTGGATTCTCATCGTTCCATTTCCAACGAGCGCGACTCCCTAAGTTCAACGTTGCTGCTCTTCTTCTCTTCTTACTGTTAATGGCGCGAGGCCTGTGTAGCTTCCGTGCGTGTTCAACCAAAAGATCAAAGCGTAGGATTCCCTCCTGCATCGTGCTTAGGAACGTGCGAGCGTCAACGTCGTTGGTGACGGAAAAGCGCGAGACAGAAAAGGACCGGAGGGGTCGCATCGTTGCCTCCTCTCCCCTCTTCTCGTGCACCTGCTCTTCGGCTCTTTGCTCGCTCGCTCGCATGGACATCCCATCCAGTCTCACTCTGTCACCCACTTCCACTGATACTAAACGCCCTTTTCAAAAGGTTTTTAAAGCCTTTTCTCCTTTTTTGTGTTTGTGTCTTCCTTGTTTCTGCTGCGGTTTCTTCCTGGCCTTGGCTCTTGTTCCTCGTCGTTGACGAGTTCTACTCGTCCGCCTATAGATAATTGGACTTTTCCTGCTCCTATACGGCGTGGCAATCCATCTGCTGCAGATCATTACAGACCCAACCTAAACTTGGAATCATTCATGTAATTTAGGAACCGTCCGGACATATTTAACCCTATCATAAAACTAATTCGGAATTCTGTCGTGATGAAATATCTAAATGAAATCGATTTCTTTAAAATAATTGCACATATTTCTTTAATCAAACATACTAAGTGAGCCCACTAACTCGATCCAATAATGTCGATGAATCATTATATTGATACATGAAACTTGAGCGTTAATTTCATGTCAACTTTAAGTTTAGCCTTTTGAACCCTAAAACCATATCAATTTGAGTAGAAAAAGTTACAAGATCCTCAAGTGCCAACGCTTCATGGCTCGCCTCATGTTACAACCCTGTAATGGGACCAGCTCGAAACGGAACCGCCCATGCTCGCCCCGATCTCCGGCCGCCGGTATCGGCCCCTCCCAGGAGTTCCCGAAATTGGGCCCACACAAAGGCCCCTCGTGGGCAGAATTATTGAACACGATTCCTCGGCCCACTTTAGCACTCTTTCCCCCTTATTGATAGGCTTTACACCTTTCATTCCCTCGCTCTCTCCTTATTTATAACCATCTCCGTCTTCCATCGTCTTCACAACTTCGAGGTGCAGGACCAAGGAGAACAAGCTCGCATTTCGCCGACGCCATGAGAATGATCGACTTGGGCAGCCAGACGGGCCCCCTCCACATGATCGACACCGCCACCTCCGTCGACTGCGGCCGCGAGGTCCGCCTCCGCCGCTCCCTCCGCTCCCTCGTGGAGTGCGTCGTCCCCTGTTGCTGCGGCTTCCAGGCCTCGCCCTCCTCCGACTCCGACTCCCTCAGCGTCTCCGCCGAGTCCTCCACCAACTGCTCTTCCATTGTTTCTGGCACCTTCTTCGGCTACCGCCGCGGCCGCGTCAGCTTCTGCCTCCAGGACGACACCCGCGCTTCTCCCTTCCTCCTCCTCGAGTTCGCCGTCCCGACCTCCTACCTCGCCCGTGAGATGCGCCACGGGCTCCTCCGCATCGCACTCGAGTGCGGCAGAAGGAAGGGGGAGGCGGAGGACGAGGAGCGGAGGGGGCGGCGCGGCGATGCGCTGTTCAGCGAGCCGGTCTGGTCGATGTACTGCAATGGGAGGAAGGTCGGGTTCGCCGTGAGGCGGCGGATGACGGCGGGCGACGCGGCGGTGTTGAGGCTGATGAGGTCGGTCTCCGTCGGCGCGGGCGTGTTGCCGGTGGCGGCGAGGAGCGATAAGGGCGACGGCGACGGGGATCTCTTGTATCTGCGGGCGAGTTTCGAGCGAGTGATTGGATCGGTGGACTCGGAGAGCTTTCATATGATCGATCCGGTGGGGAGTTATGGTCAGGAGCTCAGTATATTTCTTCTCAGGTCGTGATGCGTGTTATGTAGTTGTAATTATTAATTAGCTTAAATCGAATGTCGTTCGAGCTTATGTTAAATTCTAGAATTGAATGAATTTGTGATGTACCAGGGGAAGAAGTGGAGCAATGAGAAACGAAGAGGAAAAGAAAATGTTCAATTTGTTAACTTGTTTTTTTTTTTTTTTTTGGCTTTGGATTCCAAATAATTTTTTTGGCTTTGGATTCCAACTAATATTTGATTCTGTCTTCATAATTATATGCTAACTAAGGATCATTTTAAGTAGGTTGTAACTAAGATGTGGATAAATGTCATTGTCAGCCGTTCCAATTTCATGTTAAGCTATTGACATGTACCGTTAAATTATGTAAATCTTACATAAGGCATACATCATCCATTAATGCATGTAAATTGAGCTTATATGAGTTGAGATTACGCAAGATTCCTCACCCCAGAGAAGAAATTGCCTTCTCAAATCCAACCCTATCAAGGGCTAAGTTTTTCATTTTTCAAGCCACCTATTCGAGTTTCGACTTACGTCTCCGCCCAATTCATAAAATTAGTGATGTTACACAATTCCCATCTCGAAATTAATCTACAAAGACAGGCTTCTTTATCAACATAAGAAAGAAAATCAATTCCTCTGCATATTAAAATTTTGAGATAGATCTAGGTAGAGGAAATAATCATGCTAGATACTTTGGTCAAGCATAACTTGTTGGTTAGAGTCGTCAATTGATTAAAGACATAGCATTTTTTAAAAGTTGGATAGGCCTTCGTGGGGACCTAATGGATTGATCAGAGCTATAACTTAAATGCCCTTGTTTAAGCTAGTTCGAGTTAATTTTCGAAATCTTTTAGCCGGATCGACTTGTGAACACTAAGCTACCATTTTGGAAACTTGCCTGGTTATCTGCACAAGAGCTATATTGAAAGTCAGTTTTCATAGGGCAATTGTCATTCGTTTTTGGACTCAAATCTAGAAGTCAGATTTAGGCGATCACTAATGTGGGGGTAGGTGGGGGAAAGGTAAGAAAGATAAACTAGGCAATTCAAATGCCATGACGATGTTGGAATTAATATTTCGAGACAATTCGATAAAGTCGGGCTTTTAACAATCGACCGATTCTCTTAAGTAGTCCCCCTCATTCTATAATCAGATACTCAAATGCCTTCCAAACTCATCATCTTTGTGTTTCCACAACAATCAGAAAAAGGCAGATGAGGAAAGAAAAGAAGACGCTTACATTGCAGTGTGGAGGACTTCTAAACGAAACTCGATAAGGAAAGGCAGATGGCCCCCCTCTGGGGCTTCTCCCGTCAAGGTAGGATAGAGATGCATCAGAGCCCCCAGTTGAGCTCTTCTTGACTCCTATCTTTGCCGCATCTGCAGTGGAAGCCCCGGGGCAGAAAGATATTCCCCTCGCTCAAGAGAATCGATCATTTCCCACGACAGGATCGAAAGATGACAACCTAAACATGACAAAAGATCGAGAGGGTCTCGTCTTTGCGTTAGCTCAGCTCAGCTCAGCTCAGCTGTCCGGGTGCAATTTGCCTCTATCCCACCACACGAGGGGGGCACGAAAATCTTTGCAAGAGATTCATTGTAGTTGAACAGTTGTCGATTCTTTCTGTCTCTCCCCCTCCCTGCTTGGATGGGCCAGAGAAGAAAGGATTGAGTTTGGAGGAGGGACTCGCCTCTAGATGGACGTCGCTTTTATCTCCAATCTCACCCCTCATCTTGCCTATACTAACCAAACCAAAAATGGGATGTATGAAGCAAAAATAGAAGGAAAAAAATGCAGGGGTAGAATTCGAGGGCGATTAAACGAGACGATTCTCTCTCGTCTTTGTCGACCCATGATGAATTGCAATACTCCGAGCATTTCCGTGATGTCGAGCATCGACGGACACCGTCGTCTGGCATGCATGCGCGAACCCTAAAAAGATTGTACCATTTAAAATGACTCAATTTTTGTTGAATTATGTGCATGCGCCCATTGTATTTTGTAGTATTTTTTTTTTTTTTTGGTGCACTCTGGCCCATGGAAAATGCTTTGTGGTCATGTCCATGGGCTCAATATTTGACTGGTTCTCGAACCAATAATGGTGTAAAAAAGAAGGAGCTTGAAGTTGAACTTTGGTGCACGGTGACCACGACGTCCAACAACGTCCAACTTGGGGTTGCCTCCTCTTTAGTTCTTTGTCTTTACTTCCCTACAATTGGGGGACCTATATTTGTTGTCATTGCCCCCTATACGACAAAAACAACAATTATTCAAGCTTAATCGAAATTAAATAATCAAAAGAGGCAATAAGAAGACTTTCAATTCATTAGGTGGCTTTCGTTAGATGCACTGTTAATGCTTTGAAAATCGAATATATGCTCGCCAAGTGCGCTTAATGGGTGTTCTAAAAAAAAAACTCATTAAGGAGACGGCAATAACAATTCGAGAATTGGGACTTGGGATGATGAGAGCATGCTCATGAAAGGACATGCACACGAGCATTAGCCCTAATCCTTTTAACCTAATTTTAGCTCCACCACCCACGCCCACTTCGCCTTTTTCCTCTCTTGCTTTTTGCCTGTGTCCAATTCTTTGATTCACCCGTGCACAACTCGACAAGGGAAAAAAGCATGCTCCCTCTCTCTTTTTCTTGTTGATTGGAAACCCCAATTTGGATCGATTTGCATCGGTCGATTCTATTCATGATCAGGATGGCACACGTGTCTTGTGTGATATTTTCTTTCATCGGATTTTTGAGCTCCGATCACCTAAATCCGATAACAATGGATGGACCAACCAATTTTAGAGCTTTTTTTCTTATCCCTCGTAAACGAGATTTTGGAGACGCAATCATTAGAGCCACAAATCAACGAATTACAATGTACTTACGAAGCGAATCTTCATTGATCCGACCAGCTGACCTTGCTATCCTCTAAACACAGTTTCACTTCAAGAAATTACGTAGAGCATACGATTGAGCAATTAGACAACGATTCGACATGTATCTTATGTCTTGAATGTCTTGAAAAGACTATGGTTGCGGGCAAGTCAGCATGGGTGCTCTTTGGACTTTGTTGAGAAGCCAGGCCCGAGGCGACGGACCGGAGACTTCTGCTGCGAGTGGCCATGCGATTCGAGAAAGTGGCTCACCAACTGTTTGGGCTTTTAATTCGTCTGGACCACTCATCAGTCCACTAACCTAATTGGGCTTCTTTTCTTATTTTGAAAAGATGAGTCCTTATTCATATTGACCCAGAAAAATAGAACCCAAAAAGGGACAATTGCGATTGTATCTAATTAAGGATTGCACAGTCCAGGGAAGATGATGAATATGTACATTAGCTGTTTCAGTTTGGGGCTTGCGTTTAGCAGAGCTGCTAATGGAACCAACTTATTGCTATAAGATAAGCTGCCTAAGGGATATTTTCAAACTCGTGATATTTTCAAACTCGTGAATGGTGGCGAAAAATATCAAGACGCACCAATATTCATCTTCATGCATAAATCGACTATATTAACGAAAGGCGAGGAGGTTGTGATTGGATGAGAGGCTATTTCCGCTTCATCTTGATTGAGGAGCATTAAGTGTGTGTATAGTTTGAGATGTAATTTGAGACTTTGGAATTTTCAGTGGCCCATCATCGCTCTAATTCATAGCTGTTGGGTGCCTCGACGCGTACAGCCTCAGTTCGACTTTACTTGTGTACGACTTTGTCTGTGTGTTCTGTTCTTCATGCAAGATGACAAGTCTAAATCTAATGTACATTCTATTCTTGCCCTCTGCACCTGCTACAGGTCTGCAGTTTGCGGAGTTCAGTTCCCAGATCAAGCATGGACGAGTCCAAATTTGAGGTTCATGCTTGATCTAAGCCCCAGACCGAGAGGGCTGGTCTCGTCACCGCCTCGCCCTCTTGACCGCCGCGACAACAACGGCAAAGAGGACGAATGAGGGCGGTGGAAAACGACAGCGTAAAGAGAGACGTGCGAGGCAGAGAAAAGGGACAAGCGAGGGACAGAGCAAGGCCACGAGACAGTATGGGCTAGTGGAGACCAGGATGGTGGCGGCGGCGGCGGCTTCTTGAGAAGGTGGAGGTGGTGGTGTCGGAGACTTGGTCAGTGAAGTCATGAATCCATGCTCCGAGATCCTTTCTAATGTCTAATCTAGTTTTGTCAGTAGACACCTCACGCTCATTTGGATAATATTTTATTAGAATCCATGTTATATATGGATCTTATCAAAAGTTATATAGGAAATTCAAAATCTCATCGTATCTTTATTCTATCCGACCTTATTCTATCTAGTAAAAATATCTAGACAACCCAACGCAATCTATAATTTTTTTAAGAGTGTTAGGGAAATTGTACACTCGTATTATAAAAAAGAATTTGTAATTAATCTGAGTAGTTGGTACATAGAGAGTTTCGATCTCCTCGGTAAGAAATATACTTTGTAATTAGTGGGACTTAAGTATACATAGGAGGCCCCATCTCTTCACCGGGATCATCTACAAATTCCAAATCCCAAAAAGAGGGGCAATACCAAAACTTTTTCCCAAAAACATCTCTCTTTTCCTCTACAATCCGGGATGGGACGGATGGAGTGAGCGATATTTAGAGAGTGAGGCTAAGCTTAGCTAACTCTAGTAAAGGATGAACGAGTCAAATGGAACCCAAGTGCTGCACGGTCGTGATCTCAAGTACCTCTTCATCGCACAAGCGTCATCCCACCACGAAATGAATCGAACTCCATACTCTATTTTCGTGTAAACAAAGGCAAACCCGCCATTTTTTTTTCTAGAAAAGGATCTCCGGACCATGTGTCAGGAGATCCTTCACATCCTAACCCTCCTTTTCCAACCCCCCCAATATGTAAAGGGAGCACTCCCTCCCCACCGTCCGATTTCCCAAATTTCTCCAACATGCGGTCAGGGAACCCAATCCATTTTTTCCAGGTTCAGAATCATCACAGTGATCCGGGCTCCCGGATCATACGTGGCCAACACAAGGTCCACTTCGGCTGCCACAAGAAAAGACCAATACGAGGTCGACTTTCGTCTCCGAATGAAAATGCCGATCGGTCCACGAGCTGAACGAACTTCGGTGAGGTACCATGAAATCAATTCGGCCAAATTCAATTCTGCTCTCTGGACCTTATTAATTGCCCGAACCTAAGCCGCCCAACTGTCCCGGGGTCCAGTTCATTTGGTCCTAGCATGGGAAAACATTATAAGTAAGCAAGCGGGCCACAGGCGATTGCAGAGCCTGGCCACTCCTCTAGGGTTTTTCCCACATCTGACGACACTCAAAACCATCCACCATTTTCCCTTGCGTGCATTAAATGGCGGGGACGCCAAGTGTTAAGATTAAGGAGGCGGTTCCTTAAGGTTTTTTTGTTCTGGGATACTCTGCTTTCGTATGAAATCGCTCAGGACTTGGTTAGTGCGTATCCCGTTGATAATTAAAATTTAGCAATTTGTTAATGGAACTCGACAATCTCCAGTCTTGTTCTCCGGTTTCGCTCTGAAGGTACTCGCGAGTAAAGTCAAATTAATTAAATGGATTCTGTTGATAATCGCATCAACAGCATTTGAACTTTGGCTCGATATATATAGTGTGGCTCTTAAAATTTAACTTGTTCGATGTGGTATCTGAACCTTAACCCAATTTAGGATGTCGCCCCTAAACTCTTAATTTATTTAATATGATCATTGAATTTTTGGTAAATGCCCAATCTAATCCATGAATGTTGTATCCTCATATTCAAACTAGCCCTTGAATTATGTAGTCCAGAATTAAATTGAATATATGGGAAAATTTCGAGGACCGCATTGAACGACAAAAAAAAAATCAAGAATGACTTGATACATGAGATGGAAGTTTTGTGAATCATATTGAACAGATTAAATGTTTGAAAACTACGTCGCACATTGCGACAAAATTTAAGGATCGTTCCATGCCAATTTTCCCTCTTTATTATGGGAACAAATGTGCATCTTGTATTGAAAGGAGCCAGCCTTCATATGGAAATTATAAAATAAAAAGGGTGGGCAGCAAACTACGACAAAAGTATCTTACACAGTTAAATGAATGTGAACCCAATGCAGTCTCATGAGTCACAGAGCATACATTGGTCCCCATTGATGAAGTTCACTATGGTCCCAAGTTTTGAGGTCGAAGGAATGCCCGGTTTTCATGACAAGCGTGGGCATGCCCCAATAAATAAAAGGATGGTTTTGGTCCTTGGTACTAAACCGTAATCATAAATGCCATTTCACAAGAAAACGTGTTGTTGGCGGACCTAAATCAATCACATCCATGCCCTTTTATATCTACTTTTGCTTTGGTGGTCTCCAATTAGTATAATTATAGCTACCCTCGAGAACGATCAGTCCGTTGTTGAAGAATCAATGCGCCACAGGCTCGACGTCGACATGCCGAAAATAATTTGTGGAATTTTCCTCATAAGTTTATGAAGTCACAAACAAAGGTGTCATGAACTTCTCTCATATGTACTTATGTGCAATACCCAATTTTCTCTGTTCTCTATCTATATTGCGAATAGCCTCTTCAGTAATTTGTCGCCGGTGCAATTTGAGTCGAAAATCCCCATTGTCATTCCTTTGTGTTAGCCATCTCTAGCCTCCTAAGGCTTTTGATGGTTACACCATCCAATATTGTGGCTCAATGATGAGAAGATGCTGATCTTTCCTGAGGTTAAAAGGTTCGAATCAAATTGTGTGCTTATCTCTAATCAATTTTGTGCTTTGAGCATGTTTGCTATCTCGTGTAATGAAACTTTTTGGCTTTTGGCATGCTAAATGAGTACTTTGATGGTAAACTCATCGATTTTAGATCTCCGATTCTAAATGGACTAAGCAAATATGTCTCGGACCAAACATTCTTTAATGAGTATGAGACCCTTATAGTTATCCTTTATAACCACTAGCCATATTCTTGATGAACAAAGGACTTTAGGGAATTTGTTTGGCAGATTAATTTCACTTTTTCAATCAAAATTATTTATTAACTTTCCCACCTAAATAGAAAATAGCGATTTTACTATTAAAAAAAAGTTAGCAAAAAGCTTTACATGATCGCAAATGCCCCTTGTATGTCTATATATGTAAAATTTTCAAAGTTTAAGAAGCGCATGATAGATAATATATGATGGATATTAAAATCGGAGAAGTTAAAAGAAACAAAAGTTTTAAATGATGCACGTATAACAGGTGTAAAAATTTATGCCAAAAAGGAAAATCAAAGCAATGCCACTTTTCCACCTACATTCGTTAACTTGTTGTATAGTACGTTTATAAATTGATGGTGTTTCTTAAGTATAATTCCACGATCCAATGAAATTATAAAAGAAATCTAATGCTGGGCCTAGGCCCAGATCCGGTGGGCCTCAGGATCAGGCGATGGGGGGAGCGAATCTACTGCCGCGCTAACCTTTACCGCCATTAAACGCCGCCGTGCTTATGATTGTCCCTCTACGCTTTCATGTACTAGCAATGCTAATAATAATAATAATAATAAATTTCGGGAGAAATTAATGAAGACGTGAATTGGCCGAATTGACCCTCTGTTCCTCCTCATTTACAAACGGCGTCAGAGAGCATCTATTGGCCCCCATTATAATTGCCTGCAGGCTGACCACACCCCCTCGCGAAAGCCAAGGCCCAATTATTTTCTTCACTTTTTCTTCATGGGGTTAAATAAAACAAAATATTTCTTTTTTAATTCTTTACTTCCCATCAAGCGAGCTTTGTCGGCAGTTCTTACATCATCTGTTGATCACTCGTAAGTTCAGTTAAAACGTCAATTTCTAGTCTCGCGAATCACCTTTAACTGAATCATAGTTGGTGACCTTAGGAAACCTCTCCAGTCCGCATATACGTAAGGCGGAAGTCCGTGATGACTGCCAGTTTCTGCCATTGGTAACCTTGGAAACTCCCCATTTCTATCAAGAGGATTGGATATGTTTGACAGAACTTGTTCGCAGAACTCTTGATAACTCGAGACACTTCATAAGCACGGTCCCTGTCGGGAAGGTTACCTGGTCGTGCTTGGCGGTATCAATTCCCATCGACGAGGGGGCTAGAACGATCGTGCAGGAACCGAGAAATCCGATGTTGGGCATTGCCCCTTTTTTCGGATTTTCCATACCTGTCGGGTCCTGCTGCCTGTGAAAAAGGATG
The DNA here is from genome assembly GCA_030064385.1 of Melaleuca quinquenervia. NCBI lineage: Eukaryota > Viridiplantae > Streptophyta > Magnoliopsida > Myrtales > Myrtaceae > Melaleuca > Melaleuca quinquenervia. The sequence goes on along the minus strand of CM057723.1, from coordinate 19,018,376 downwards.
GAAAAGATGTTTGAGTGCTGAGGAAGCTGGGAAGTGGACTTTACAGTCGCGTCTTCTTTGGGTCACTCGCGCTGGCCCGGCAAAGGAAGGCAAAAGTCAGAAAGCGCATTGATTCTCGCTCTCCCTTTCCCGCAGTAATAAACAAAACTCGATAAAATCCCAAGTCCATACACTTTCCGTTTGAGATTGACTCCACACCAACCGAACTTTTCAAGACAGTAAGTATTCTTTCTTCTGTAGAAAACAAAAGTTATAGTCTTTTGTACCCGTGATCGAAGTTTGAGTCTTGCTCTCTGAAGGGTGAATGAAGAGGAGTCGCCTGTGACAGTGAGGATACTTCGGCCATGGGGAATTGCATTTAGGAATTCAAGGCCGTTCCGGATCTACTCACTGAGACCCAGGCATTTAATGCGCAAGATACAGGTGTCACAAAAACATAAAACAATGTATTGATGCCTTTATTCTTTGTTTATGGTTCCCTCCCTCCCGGTCCCTCCCTCCCATAATACCCAACAGCCACTTTTCAGGAATTGGGCTCTGGTAAGTGCCCAAAGATTAGCATCTGGTTAATTCTTCTCCAAGTTTTAGCACCCTTATCTTCACTCTAAAATCTGCAACGTGTTTATCATCCATTTGAATTTGAAGTTTTTCCTGTTGAAGTTCAAGTTATGTCATTTTCTTGGGCTTTCGTTGAGGCTGATTAATGTTGTTTGGTTGTTTCTGCTGTGGGGGAAGACAGGAGAAGTGTTCTCTGCATATCGTCTCTGTTCTTGCTCATGAAATGAAAAACAATTGCATGAGGGGGTTTGTAAGTGGAGAGGGTAGGCAGAACCAAAAAGTACTTGCCTCTCTCTCTCTCTCTCTCTCTCTCTCTCTCTCTCTCTCGCTGTGCAAGTCGTAATCATGAACTGCTTCCTTTCCACCACCTAAACTAATGAGTATTTGGGTTTGTTTAATTATTGTCTTTTCTCAGACAGTCACAGTAGCTCTCCTCATGACTCATCATTATTTCCTTAATGCCCCATTCAACAACACCTCTCTCTCTCTCTCTCTCTCTCTCTCTCTCTCTGTTCCTTGTCCCTACTCGTAGGGATTGTGTGGGATTGTGATCTTGATATGCCTTCTTAAACAACCCCATTTACTTCTTTTATTTTTTTTTGGTTCTCTCTCTTGCCGGAGGAAACAGAGGACACCCACTTCATATCTTGCAGTGGGCCGCTCATCTGCTTGATCAAAATATTCTCTCGGTAAATTCTATTTTAAATCCTTGGAGGGTTTGTTTGTTGAATGGCATTCTGCATTTGTTGAGTGTTTGTCCAATTGCTACTTGTGGACACCCATATCTTACTGTAAAACGCGCTATGTCAGCTTGTTTGACTTCACATTGTTTTTGTTATCTTCTTCTTCCTCTTGCTCATCTCAAGCCGGTGATATTATATATCCAGGACCTCAAGAAATGTTCCTGTGAGGTCTCGAGCCGTTGACAATGAGCGGACTCAAGCTTCAAGTCTTCACTTTCAGCAGCTAACGAGGTAACGACCTTAATAGTTGAAGCTGTGATCTCACTTTCCTTTCTTTCTTTTTGTTGACTATTGCAGCTACACAACTGTGGCTCAACAGTTCCTCTGATTTTAACAGGACAATCACAAGGGGAATAGAAGATGCTAGGCGTGAATTGCAGGACTTCCTCTTCCTCTTTCCTCTCTCCTTCGCATCTAAGTTCACCAAGGTTAGATTTTCAGAAAAGGATTTAGATGGTCAGAGGCATGTGTTTTTCATTCATGACCTTCAAATGGGACAGTGACTGATGGCACATTGCAGTGTCGGTGAAACTGGGCTTTACAGGAATATACTGAATGCATCGCCGAGACTCTTTTCCACTTCTAATTCTGTAAGTAATCTGCACTTTTTTTTATGCACGTGCATGCAAGAATATGTGCTCTGAAGGTCGAGATCATAATCATGGGAATGGGTTAACGTCTCATTTCTGAGAAAAATGTGCGGTTTACTGTGCCAGGCCATATAGTAGTCAACTTCGCGTGACGGATTGCTCCCTCCTAGCGGTCTAATCTAATTGGGTTTCTGAAGATCAGATGATGCGAGTTGAGTTTAGATTTCAAACTAATGTTTGCCGGCCCAAACTGCTCCCGTTTTCATCCCTTACGTGGGGATCGGGCAATCTTGGGTGTGCTTTACCCTTAATGACCTCACGGCAATTATTCCATTATGGAGTTTGAGAATCATAATGATATTGGTTTGGCTCGCTATTAAAGTTAACCTTATGGAGCTGAAGCCATGCCACATGAGTTGCTCACTCTCTGCTTGACCACTAAAAGGAGGACCAAGCATAAGTACTTACTATAAATACTTACTTCATTTAATATGATCAGCAATGTATTTTTCATATCGATTCTTTCACCTGCTAGTCTAGAACCCTGCCATTCGCCTTGTTTGCTACGTCTTCGCTTCTGTTTATTGATCTAGTATCACCTATTTCATTTTCAATTTGAAGACCCAGTAACATCTGTGAAAGTTGAGACTTTGCATAGGATATGACTATAGCAGAACCTCTATTTGTAAAATCACTTTGATTTTTCCTTTTGACCCAGATTGTGCAATTGGAGAGGACTTCACCTGAACACACTTCCACATGTCGGGATGCTGAAAAGATAGTCAACTGTGATTCTGTACGATACATTCCTTCTGATGGCACTCCATCGCATAAGGTTCTCATTCTATCCTTCTTTCACTATATAAATTTATTGATCAACAGGTATAGTATAGTTGTTATTGTAATTTGTACTTGTCGTTCATAGTCTCTGCAACTACATATGAGTATAGCATTGTGAACAGCAGCAATAAACTGTCTTAAGTATGGAAAAAAGAATTTACTCTGTTGATTGTCTTAATCTGTTTGCACAATTCTTTACCAACCCACATCTGGATTTGTACTTCAGTCCACTGTGGAACTCCAGAAGGAGATTGCGACACTTGAGGTTGAAATTATGCACTTGGAGCATTATCTTCTTTCACTCTATAGGACGGCTTTTCAAGAGCAGATGTCCACTCTAGGAAAAGTCTCAGAAAGAAAATTGCAGAGCAAGCCTCGGTCACCATCACAGAAAATTCCTGGTGAACTCAAGCAGAGAGCGGAGCCACACATTGGGCGAAATGGCCTCCTGCGTAGTTTCCAATCTTCCCCCGCACACTGCTGGGTGTCTTCAGATAATCAGAGCTGCAATTCAAGTTATAATGCAATATCTGCGCGGGTGAGCATTCAAATTGGTCTTTTGCATTGAACTTTTACTACTACTACCTATATGTCTTTTTCATTATCTGCATCATTCATATATAGGAGAATGATTTTGCAGGACCATAAAAATGCCAATTTCGGTCATAGGAGCCTTGCAGATCACCTCGGAGCCAAAGACATCTCTCTCAGAACTCCAGAGAGACTCTCCGAGGACATAGTGAGATGCATATCTTCAATATATTGCAAGCTTGCAGATCCCACTCACATTCAAGTTGGCTCATCTGCTTCACCAACTTCTTCCTTGTCCTCTTCAAGTATATTCTCTTCTCATAACCCCAGAGATAGTTGGAGCCCATCTCGGAATGAGGAGATTTCGGTGCATCAACTTCAGGGATTGAGAGAGGAGAGTGGGAGATATGGCGATATGGTCGAAGTTCTCAAGATATGTTTGGATGATAACAGTTTCAAGTTTGCCGCTACAATGCTGCAAAAGTTCAGGTGGTTCATGGCTAATAGAATAATAATGGTGTAATAGCATGGCTATGACTTCACACACCAAGCACATCCTATATCCTTCTAATCCGGTCATACTGTATCCCTCCATATATTAGGTTGAAAAATCCTTTTTTTTTCCTTTCCTGATTTATTGTTCTGACCAACTCAGGTCCTTGGTTCGTTGTCTCGAGGAAATTGACCCGAGAAAGATGAAACGAGAGGAGAAACTTGCTTTCTGGATCAACATTCACAATGCCCTGGTGATGCATGTAATACTCTTCCTTGTACTTGTTCTGCTTCACATTATAGTAGAGATACAATTTGAGATGAAACTAATTTTTGTCTCGACATAGCAATTAGATTACTTTCCTTTATCTGATTACCAGCCGAACTAACAGGGTTAATCTTGAAAACATTGCTGGGTATCTTTGGTATATCCACTGCAGGCTTACTTAGCTTACGGAACGGGTGGGCGAGTGAAGAGTACCACTATAATGAAGGTAAGATTGTGCTCCAGAGATTTGTCAGGTGGAATGATGCCTTCAGCTTATATTATGTCATCGTACGATTTTATTTCTCAGGCAGCTTATAATGTGGGTGGACATTGCATTAATGCCTATATCATACAAAGCGCAATTTTAGGAATCCGATCAGGTCACTCGGCACCGGTATGATTTCATAACATGTGACGTAATCTTTTTATTAGGCATTATGCTTGCATTATATCGGCCTATCCATTTATTTTTGCTGTATATAGAGATGAATAGTATTTCTGTCCAAGAACTCATTTCAAGCATGATAACATTAAAACTCCTAACTTTTATTTGTTAATTCAGTGGCTACAAACGCTGTTTACTCCAGGAAGAAAGTACAAGCCAGGCAGTAGCAGACATCTCTATGCTTTAGAATATCCTGAGCCGCTTGTTCATTTTGCACTTTGCTCAGGGGCATATTCCGACCCTCCGGTATCATGATTTGCTCTCTTACAGGGAAGTATTGTGATTCAGTCGCTTAGTAGATCATGACTCTAGTCACTATGATTGCAGGTTCGAGTTTATACAGCAAAAACTATATTCTTGGATTTAAAACTTGCCAAGGAGGATTTTATTCAAGCAAATGTCTACATCCACAAGGAATCGAAGGTCTTCCTCCCAAGAATCCTCTGTTACTTTGCGAAAGACATGTCTTTTACTATGCCTGGGCTATTAGAGATGGTGAACGAGTGCCTCTCAGAAGTCCAGCAGAAAACTATTCAAAAGTGCATGAAGGGAAGGCTCGACAAGTACATCAACTGGATGCCTCATAATTCAACGTTTCGGTTCGTGATCCACCGAGAATTAGCTAGAGGGAGAGTGGCCACTTGATGAATGCCTTGACTGTATGTAAACCTTCAAAAAATTGATGTATTTGTTTAGTTTTTTGCCAAAATAAGCCGTGAGAAGCAATTTGTACAGAGCTGTGAGGGTGCAAGATTCTTTTGGGAATTGAATTGGGTTTGCTTTGAGCCAAGACAAGCATCAAGGACACACTTCAATTGTTGTCCTGCTAGAGATGTGTAAATCCTATGTAAATTTTGCGCAATGTGGTTGCAGTTTGATGTGCACAGACGGTCTTTGTACCAGAATGTCCACTCTTTTATCTCGTCATATTCACAATTTCTGGTCAGTGTTCCTAATGGTATTAGCTCCATAAGTTCTGTTGACCTTGGCTATACAAATAAGAGGGCTGAGTTTACTGTGGCATTTATAGTCTACCTCCGGAAGATTTGATTCCTGGGATCTAGGAACTCTTTGTAGAAAATCTCTCAGTCTAATCCAAAGTACTTAAACCTAGAAAAGCATTTTTAGTCCATTGAAGAGGCTGTCTGATGCACAGAAAATTGAAGAATCAGCTAATTCCTTTCCGTAATTATCTGTCTTCTAGTCTTGATTATGTGTTTCCCGGTATGCTTCTCCAAAAGAATTACTCTTGCACTTGAATACAACTACTGTCAAATAATATCCCTCGAAAACTGTTTTGCGAGGTTTTATTTCTAATAGAACCATTACTAGTGCAATTTAATGGCGCTGAACGTTAGGTGGTTAAGCACCAACATGTGCAACAAGGTGAGTGTCACGGAGATGCAAATGCTTCATTCTATCTAGAATCCTATCTCTAATCCACCACAATCTCCCACACACCAATCTGTCTTTGTTCCTATTCCCACTAGCCCAACTCATATTCTTGATTCTATGATGCTTTCTTAGGTGGATTCAAGAAGGACAACCATTCCAACACAAAAACAAGTCCAAAATCCCACTCTGGATCCTGCTAATGAGAGTACAGAAGTCCTGAATCTTCCTTGAATGATCTTGAGTTACCTATTGCTGTTAGAAAATGGAATGAAGAGTGCGTCAAGAAACCATTGTATCCACTATCAAATTATGTGTCCTTTGATAGACTATCATCACCATACCTGAACTTTATTGTGAGTTTAAACACAATTGTTGTTCCTAACACCTTGTCTAAAGTATTGTCAAAGAAGGAATGGAGGAATGCCAAGAGAGAAGTCATAGAAACACTACAAAAAAATAAACGCGGGAAATTGTTGATAGGCCAAGGGGAAAAAACCTAGTTGGTCGCCAATGGGTATTTATTGTAAAGTACAAGTCAAATGATTCTCTAAAGAGGTACGAGGCAAGATTAGTTGCGAAGGGTAGCTCAAACATATGAAGTAGATTATCATGAGATATTTGCCCCAGTGGCTAAAATGAATACATAAGAATTTTATTGTCTTTGGCTGCTTATTTTGGTTAGGAACTTTAATAGTACGATGTAAAGAATGCCTTTCTACATGGAGATTTGGAAGAGGAAATCTAAATGAGCATCCCACTTGGTTTCAAAAGAAAGGAAAAAACAGAAAAGGTTTGTAGACTTAAAAAAACATTACACGGGCTCAAACAATCACCTAGAGCTTTGTTTGGATTATTTACTAGAGTCATGAAGATATCTAGGTATAAACAAAACCATAGAGATCACGCAATGTTCATAAATGACTCAAATGCAGGGGGGTTATAGTATTTTTGGTGTATGTTGATGACATAATAGTCACGAGCAATGATCAAACGGAGAAACAGTAGATAGAATAGTGTTTACTTAAGGAATTTGAAATAAAAAAGTTAGGGAAGCTACGGTATTTTTAGGAATTAAGGTTTCTTAATTAAGACAATGGGTCTTTATTTCACAACGACAGTATGTGAGGGATCTTTTGGAAGAAATAAGGAAGCTTGGTTGTAAACCAGTAGCTACTCCTATTGAGCCAAATCAGAAAGTAGCATAAGCAAAAGAGGAGGAAGCATAGGATTGAGAAATGTATCGATGATTGGTAGGAAAGTTAATTTACCTTACTCATACCCAACCAGATATCTCTTGTAGTAAGCTTGATTAGTCAATTCATTCATAATCCAAAGGAGTTATATCTACAAACTGTTTATCTAGTCCCACACTACTTAAAAGGGAGTCCATGAAAAGGAATACTTTTTAAGAACAATCCAAATCTCAAGCTTGAGACTTACACATATGCAAATTATGCAGGCTCCGTAATTGACAAGCGGTCTACAACTGGTTATTATATTTTCCTTAGAGGTAACTTGTTAATCTGGAGGAGTAAAAAACAGAATGTGGTGACAAGATCAAATGCAGAATCTAAGTTTAGGGCAGCAGCTTAGGGAATATCTGACTTATTATGGCTCAAGATCATTCTTGATGATTTGAAGGCCAGGTGGAAGAGTCCTATGAAGCTTTATTATGACAATAAGTCTGCAATTAACATTAATCATAATCCTATATAGCATGACAGGGAAACATATTGAGATTGATAGGCACTTCATCAAGGAGAAACTTGAAGAAAGACTGATTTGTTTGTCTTACGTTCCTTCAGGATATATCTGGCAGATCTCTTGACCAAATGACATAATGGTGGAAGTTTTCACGAGCTAGTTACCCAACTGGGAATGGAAGACATCTATTCAAGTGGCAGATCTCTTGATGAAAGGACATAATGGCGAAAGTTTTCATGAGCTAGTTACCAAGCTGGGAATGAAAGACAAATATTCACCAACTTGAAGGGGAGTTTTGAGCTGCAATTACATAGATTACATAGCTGTAAATTAGTATGATTTTCTTGTTTAGCTAAATCCCACAAATCATGAGATAGTAATTTTTTCTCCTTTTTAGGCTTTTCATTCCTATTTTATTCATTTGTGTATTAGCCTATAAATATAGTATTGTAAAACAACAGAATATATGAATGAGAACAAGAATTTCTCTCCATCTAAAGTTCTCACACAAACACTGCCAATGTCAAAATGGCAAATGAAATATCCACTCGCTTCCAACAGGAGGCATTATGATCTCAGCTCTACAAATCTTTGTCTCACAGCACGAACAAGGTCCATCTCCCCACAAGTAGCCAAACCTTCAACTACCTTTTGCCTTATGCCAATATACGGAATAAACCCTCTGGCGGTCATTGCCATCACCACTTTTCCAGCTAAAACATGCTCCTGGCACGCCAAGCATCCCTCTACTAGCCTTTCATACGATTCAAACCTGAGAGGGTAATTTTCCTTCTCCAACAACTCGATAGTCTCCACTGCCTTTCGAATTTCTTTAGTTGCACGCAGCGTCGCTAGCATTTTTGCCACTGTATCTTGCCTAGGTGTCAATCCAACTTTCACCACCATCTCTTTCAACATCTCTACTGCATCGGTAGTCCTCCCGGCGGAGCACATTGCACCAATTACTGCACCGTAGCTATCCAAATCAGGAACACAACCAGCCTGAGTCATTCCCTTCAGGACTTTAATTGCTTCTCCTGAATGATCAACGGCACAAAGAGATGACATAACATAATTGCAAGTGCCTGAATCAGGACTGTAACCAATCAACTTCATATCTAACAAAATGTCAGCTACAGAACGAGATTGCGACAGCTGTTCCAACCATGCAGAAGAGAGGAACAAACGGGCTTGGGGAACAGGCGTGCAGCCAGAGCGAAGAGTACGTTGAAGGATGCAAAGAGCAAGAGGAAAGGGATCAGGACTTTGAAGGGTGTAACAAAGAAGGCAGGAGTATGCAGTCTGCAGCCTAGAACGAGGTCTAAGGGGGACAAAAGACTGTAAAATTCCATCTATTATTTGGGTTCTGCTGTTGTGGGGGAAATCTGATAGAAAAGATAAGAGTTTTGGGTTCTCTTCTTGGGAAGAATTGAGAAGGTCTGGTATATGCTGGTAGTTTTTGGTTTCAACGGCAGCTTTCAAGGTCTCCTCAATACTTTGCAACGAAGAGACCGACCTTACTGGAGAAAAGTTGAAGAGAAGGCTGCTAAAATGAAGAGAAGGTCTGCACAGTTTCTTTGCTCCCACAATCATTTCCACTTCATAAGAAACAACGAATTAGAGTGGTGGGGTGTTACACGTGCCGCAGCATATAACCTGCAGAGGATTATCGTCTTAGATGTCTGAAAAGGTGCACCCGCCACGCATAGAAACAAACACAACCCCGCATGCTCGACACCACATGACAGAACTTGAGAAGTGCGTGATATAGACAAGAGCAAGCATTAGTAATGACACGCAGAAGAGAGAAAAAAGAATAACAGTATTGCAGCCTTCGTCACGAAGGTCCATATGCGCGCGCTCGCACGCACACTCTGGAGCTATAGAAAACTAATGGGACGAAATTACGTGCATATAGCGAGTCAAGATACCATATGCAAATGCAATCTCCTTTTGCCCATTAGAAGATTGACAATAATACATGCAATTCATGCACCTGTTACGAGATCAGAAAAAGAATTCCCATCAAATCGGAAGCGGGGATGGGATGGGCTGGGCATGAAGATAATCATCATTCGCACTTCACACGCGCATTCTGTCGAGCAGGTAATGCTCAGGGAGCCGACGAAACTGAACACAGACTCCACCACCCCATGGCAAGAGAGAAAAGTGAGGTGAGAAGAGAGAAAGGGTCAGGAGTTCATACTGGGTTAGTCAGCAAGATAGTGATGTGAACCATGGCAGCAAGCTGACCGAGTTGGTAACCTCTTCAGGGGGCGAGCGAGGACTGATCATGGACTCCGCCATGTTCTTCATTTCGCCTCTCTCTTTCCCAAGGAGTTATGTCGTCGCCCCTCTGATTTTTGTCACGTGGGTGCGCAGGTGAGAGAGTCAAAAGTCACGGTGATTTATTATATGTATATTTTCATATAAATGAGAAATAAGTCAATTCACCAAATTCACGTGAAAAATAGCAAAACCATAGTCAAGCACGTCGCAATACTACACATACACTTGAAATGTTTTAATTAATAAAAGAGAAAAATAACGGCTATCAATGCTCGAGAGAAAACACTTTCTTCATCAGAGAAACTTATGTTTTCTAGCTATAGAGCAACATCGATCATTCGTATAATTTTATATTATTATCAAAATGTTTCAACATATATTTGATTAAAAATGAACGAAAAAATTGGAAGAACGGTGCAAACTACAGAAATGACTATTTAATCGGATGATAGAAAATTAAAAGATATGATCGGAAAAAAGAAGATAAATTAGCCACATTTATTGCATCATTTTATACTGGCATGTGTATCTTAAAATATGATTTTGAAATGTCATATTAATTCATTTGCAAACCACATTCAAAGTGTAACAAAAAGCTCGATAATTCTCAATAATAGTCTTAAAGATTGTGTGAAAAAAATATCATTTAATTCATTTAACAACTATATATATAACTTAATTCCCCAAATTGCGAGACAATGGCACAAACATTCTTGCTCAAGTCTCGAGATCAATTATTTCTTCATGTCCCTTCTTCTATCTCATCTCCATCCAATTTAGGTCTTTGCTTTAGAATCAATAAAAGAACACATGGTACAAGTCAATGTCGAATTAATCGGTGTTATATTGCATTCGAGCCTATCTTCTCGTGCCATTTATAAGTGGAATGACACCGGACCGGATCGGGCCGGACCAAAGCTACTCGACTGCATCGTAGCCACTCGTTTGCAATGGTCCATGGAAGCCAGCGGAATAAGCGGCTCAGGCGCGCCACGAAGCCCGTCCAGTGCAAATTTCTTCCCAAGAAATGTGGCTCGAGCCCTGCTTGTGATAATCCCGGCTCTGGTCCTCGTGCCTTTGTTCTCCATAATTACGAAATCGCCATCGCCGCTCTCTTCGCTGGGCCCGATCATGCAATCCCCCTCCCTCTTCTTCTCAGCCAAGCCCCTCTCCCCTTCTCTAGCTCCTCGCGTCAGGGCTCTGTACACCGCGAACCCGCCGCCGTCCACCGCCGTCGGCAACGACCCCAGCTCGATGGCGGCTCCAGGTCCCAAGTGGGCCCAGAAGACAATCACCCTGGCTCCCCAGAGGCGTGGCTGTCACCTCGTCACTCCCAAGGTACCCATCAAACCTAATCGAGCCTTAGTCTGGCTCTGCTTTGCTGGCTGTCCGCGGTTCTCGGTTTCGCTCGTCATTTTGATGGTGTTCTTTTTCTTTTCTTTTATTTTTTTTCTTGTTTTTGTTGTCCGAGATGGCATGCTGAATCAAAATGACTGATGCCCGTCTGGTTGTTGCTTTGCGGATTCAATGAAACTGTCTCGTCATTGTATTCAATCATAATGGGACATTGTCGTGATAGAAGTTTGAGTATATGGATTGCTTTGCCTTGTCGATAGGGTCAATCATAACGAGTGTCGTTTGCTCTGTTCAGTCCAATTGTGTTTTTACACAAGAGACACTTAATTTGGGTATGCAATGGATCAATTAGATGCGATTATACATGTTCAAGAGGTGCTACAGAGATTCTTCCCCGGCAATTCGCTGTCTCAGGGCTTTACTGGGACTAGCTAGTGAAAGCCCTAAAGCCAGAAGTGATCTTAGAAATCAATTGCGCTCTGGGAATTATAATCTCAAAATTGTCTTCCTTTAGGAGAAAAACAAAGATTGTGTTTTCATTGTGGTCTTGCAGAACAACGATTACTTAAATATAGTCATATCTTCGGAAAAGCAAAAGGGTAACTAGGTGAGTTTTAGTTCTGCTACATTTATTTGAAATGCGTTTGGATAAGATATTTTTATGACTGCTGTATGGCAAAGGATGATTTGCCCAAGGGTGTCATTTTCTGTCTACATGATACTCTATTGATGACGAGAGAAAACAACATATGAAGGCGTAGCATCAAGGAGCGGCTTCCATATGCTCATTTAAGTCTCTCTCTTATATTTTGAAAATGTTGACATGCGGTTTTCGTTTACCAAACACACTTTTACGAAGTTCCTTAAACTGTTCATTAATAATTTTCCCAGTAAATGAATGCATGAATTACTGTACTTTCATCACCTTTCCACCTTTTCCACTGCTTCTCTTTTTCTCTCTCTTCACATCCCTCTCCCCCCCCCCCCCCCCCAAAAAAAAAAAAAAAAAAAAACACACTCACATAGTGATCTCCCCCATTTTCTTGGTTTCTCTCCATGCGTGTGCCAACCACTCAATAACTCAACCAAATTGTAGGAAATTTAGCTTCTGAGGGAAGGGAAGTTCCAACTCCAGGCTAATTATCATACAATAAAGTGTTATGGTGAAGAAATTTCATATATTATGTTAATTCTTCAGTGCAGACAAATATTCATCCTGCTAGTTAATTGTTTGATTTGTTTTAATTGTGGCTTTCATTGCTTGGACTACTGTTCTTGTTTGTGGATTATTATAAAGGTTATACTTTTGCTGAAAAGTCATTTCAACCATATTGCACGTGTCTGTATTGTCGCTGCAATCATTGATGCATGCTCTGGCATGCAATTAATATCAGATTTTGAAGGAAATTGGAGAAGATTTGTCAGAATTCAAGTGTGGCCTTGCACATCTCTTCTGTGAGTGGCTTTTAGCCTCATCTTTATCTTTGCTTTTTCCTTCTTCCATGGCAATTTAACTTAGCTGCCAAACATGCTAAAGTAATCTTGTCATCCATGTCCTGCAGTACAGCACACAAGTGCATCTCTTACTATCAATGAGAATTATGACTCAGATGTTAGGGATGATACAGAGACATTTCTCAACAAGATAATTCCTGAGGTTTGCTTACTCTTGACCACACTGCTTCTCTAATTTCCTTTGAAAATACTAAAGCCATTCATTCCTTGGCTGCGGGTTTAATTTTCAGGGTAGATCCGCACCTTGGAAGCATACGATTGAGGGTAAGTATGAGATTTGCGTCATTCAGAATGTCGCTTTTCATTCGTTCATGTTGGCACCTTTCTTTCTCTTCATCTCTGGGCAGTAATTTAATTTGGGTCTGAAATCATCTATGGTTTATTTTCCTTATGCATGTCTTCTAAGCTGGTCTTTTATCACACCAAAAGGCATGCATCTGCTATAGTAATTATGATTTAGGTAGTTGCACTATTTCTAACACAGGAGAAAGTATCCCCATTTGGTGCAGCCGACTCTCTTAGTATATTTTAAAATATGGGCTGAGTCATTATGTCGTATCATCGATGTCATTTAGTGCTCATAAGAGGCTTCTTGCTGAGAGTGGAAAGGCACTCTCAACTCGGTAACACTTTGTTGACCTATGATTGAGTATGTTTTTTGTTCTAATGAAGTGAAGCAGTCACTGTATTGGCTTCAATTTGTTTCTTGTTAGGACAATTACTGGTTTCATTTAGAATCTTCTCGCTTGGTTCTTTCTGTGGTTGGATACAAGAATATTTTGACATTGTACTCTGGAACTTGTGCAGGCCCTGATGACATGCCAGCTCATATAAAATCTTCCATGTTTGGCTGTACCCTCACGTAAGATGACTTGTTTCTGATGTTTTGAGTGACTAATGTGTTTATGTGATTGTTGCATTAACCTGTTCATTCTTGTACAGTATACCAATAACAAATGGGAAGCTTAACATGGGAACCTGGCAGGTTGTGTACAGTAGTTTTGACCCCAAATCATGCCTTCTCATTTCATCTTCAATTGTGTGCAATTGTTTATATGATTTCTCCTCTTGTGCTTCAGGGAATATGGCTTTGTGAGCACCGAGACGTTGCTACTGCCCGGACTGTGGTAGTTACCCTTAATGGAATATGAGATGGCTTGATTTAGCTATTGTTTTTCGTCCCTCTGTGTAAAGTAAACTGAAAGAGGGATGGAGTTCTCGCTCGATGTTTATGTCGGCTGCTAAATGTAATGACTGCTTTGCGACCCGTACTGCAATAACTAATGTGGCATGTGTCGTGATCTTAAGTGTGTGCGGGAAATGAGCATTTTTACATGGGTGAATGATGATGCATTCACTCAGATGATCATGCTGTCAATGAGCGAGAATGTGGCATAGCTATGTAGCGTTATTATTGAGTTTAAGATTCCATTAAAATGTCCTCTTGGAGGCAATATAGCAGATGTGGAAAAAGTTTCCTATCATGCATCTCTACTGTCATGCTCTTCTGATTTGCCTGATTTTGGAGGGTCTATGGTGTGAAGTCCATCGTGAAGTCTCATCATGGAAACCGAAATGGCGGGATTTCTATTCCATGACTTTGGACTGTTCAGGATGAAATTTCTGGATTTGTCCACCCAGTAGCCAATCATGCAGGACTACTGAATAAATATGCACCATCACATCAGAACCAATGTCCGACGGTTTGGGTATCGTCCTGAACGTAAAGAATTAAAAGTTTGTGACCCGAATTGACTCGATACCCGAATCTAATCCAAATTGATACAACGGCTCGGGTTGGGTTGGTGTGGTTTTCTTTTGCCCGTTATTCGATGCATAGGGATCTCCATTTTGCAGAAAGTAGAGGGGATCAAGCAGTATACATCTCTCCCTCCAATGCTTGTTAATCAACCGCAAATTCCTAGTCTTTCGACAAATTGGTAGAGGATGTCCCACTTGCCATCCCCGTCTCCAAAGCCAAAGCCAAGTCTGATTGCTCTGACCCCGAAACCGATTCTGGAGAGCAAAAGCCACAGCTCAAGGAAGAAGACAGATTTGGATTTCGGATTCCTTGCCTCGACCCAGGCGATTCGCCAGTCTAAACCAACGACATATTCGATAATGGCCAGATCCGCCCAGTTTTTGCTCTCTTCAGCCGTGACCTAATCTTTGCCAACTCTGAGCCGAACCCCTTGCTGTCGCCATTGTTTCTCCAACTCCAATGAAGAAGCTCCTTGTGGAAGCAGGCGTTGGTTATGGGCTGGCGTCCTCCAGGAAGAGCAACTCAACCATCTCCTTGGAAGTTCACAAAACCTAGAGCAAATCCTTGAAAGCCCAATCTTTATCGCTGCTTATCCGATAAAGAAAATAATGTCTGTCGCTCACATACAAGAAAGTAAACAACACAACATACCCAAAGTGCAATCATCTGCTCAGAAGGCTTAGTTTCCACTTGAGTTTGCCCAAAAATGGTGAACTTGAGGACGGCAATTGACGCGGCCTTCTAGGACCTCAACATTATTGCCTCTCCTCAAGTCCTCCACGGCTCCACGAAGCTGGGCCCGGGCAAGGGGCAACCCTGTCCCTCTCGATGGCACCGTCGTCGGCTGAGCCCTCTCCTCCCAGCAGCTCTAGCTTCTCCGGAATGGCTTCCCTCTGGTCATCATCTCTCCCCTCCCTCAAAAGGAACTGGCCTCTTTCTCTTTTCTGCAGAAGTGTTTAGCTTATTGTGATTCAATTCGGTTCTATTCAGATTTATAACCTGAACTGTTTCAGGTACCCCAAAGTCTTATATTGCCCGAACTGAAGGATGCCTAACCAGAAAAGGCACGAAATCTTGTTTTGGCATTTTTTACACCCGTAAATAGTTCATAGTATGTGGGATACGATTAGTGTTAGGAATCAATTTCTTGGCCAGGACGTTGATGTTAAAATCTAATCACTTCAGAATATGAAGCACAGACGAAGGAAAATTCCCGGCTGGAGATATTAGCCAGCGATCGTTTGATCGTTTCTGCCCTCTAATCCGTGAAGACTGATTGATTACAAGAAACCATTTTGAGTGTCCTCAAACTGGCTCGGGTCGATAGAGGAAAAACTGCAGAGAATGATGGATAGAGAAGATTTTGTGACGCATTAGCTTGACTATGAAGCAAACATATGCATTTCTCTAGCTCGTGCTGCTTGGACTACAACATCAATTTAACAAAACTAGCAGAGCAAGAAAAGCTCAGTACCGAGCTGGTCTACGGTGGTTCGACCATGAAATAGGTTATCTACCAATTAACTGATACATGCTCACAACACCGGCCACTTCACTTAAACAAATTTTACTAAAGCTTACGCATAAAATGCCTCCCATATATAACTTGTCCAGAAGAAGAAAGAAAGAAAAATGGAGAATGACACTCCCCAATCAGAAAGACCAAGCCAGGAACCGCCAGACAGATTTCAGCTTACACTTGCATCACTGCACCTATTAACAGCATCCGCAGACAAGAAATTTTACCAAACCTGCATATAAATACAAAAGGACCAACTACTTTTCTAGTGGCCACTCAACCATGCCACCTGAAACCTACTTTGCCCTCTCTCATGCTTCTCCCTCTTCTATAGTCAATCTCTGCATCAGACATAGAAGAGCCTAATTCATATTTACGACCATTCTTGGGTAAGTCAATCCTCGAAAATACATCTTCATCATCAGTTACAACATGTATACCACGTGTGCTTGATCCATAAACATTGCATGAATTAAGATCTGCACAGTACAAAGAAGAAAGTAAGCAACCCCAGGAGCAGAGAGCAGGAGGAACACTACACAGACATTGCTTTTTAGAAGGGCTTTGGTCCAAAAAAATATAGTGCTTGTTTCCAAACAGGAGCAATGCGCAGAAAACATTGCCGGCACACTCCACTTAAAGACCATCCTCAAACCCAGCCTCGTCTCATTGTCCACAATCATCTCAATGGATCTTCCGGCATATAAATGTCTCTTTTAAATAATATGCTTTAAGTCAGATGTCCCAACCTTTTAACTCATAATTTGCCCAAATTTAAGCATATTGATAGATCCATCTGCAGATGCTAGAAAGTTTGATTCAAGCACCTTGGCCTCTAAAGACTAACTTCTTAAATCATAGTACGATGTGACTGCAAAGCAAAGAGCAAAATCCTACGAATATCTAGAATTGTTAAGAGCAATAATTCATTTAAATCCTACGAATGTCTAGAATGAAAATAGTGGTTAGTTATACAATATTACAAAATTATCTTTTCCAATCCCGTCATATTTCAGCAATATAAGGAGTAACATGATACCCTACTAAAATTGCAAAGAGCAATAATTCATTTAAATCCTACGAATATCTAGAATAGAAATAGTGGTTAGTTATACAATATTCTAAAAATATCTTTTCCAATTCCATCACTTTTCAGCAATATAAGGAGTAGCATAATACCTACTACACCAAGTTAGGGAGCACACCTTTTCCAGTATCATGCGAAGTTAGTAGATCACGTTGCACATTCTGGTCAGCTTTAATGCTTTTGAAGGGCAGAAACTCTGTGCCCAGTTTCTCTGCCTTTTGACCTTCACTGTATAATTCTTCGGAGGGTGGATTGTTGGAGGGAAAAGGCGTCATTGTAAATGAATCATCTGCAACATCAGCAATTTCCACATAGTTGGTCGTAGTAATTATTTCATCTGCACTGAACCCAAAGGAAGCTCTGTAAGCTTCAACTTCCTCTGCATCTTGTTTTGGGCTTCTACTACTTTGCCAATTCTGACTCCCATTTCCAGCCACAGAATGGGCATCAGAATCCTTGGAAACACTCAACCTCCCACCAGTTTGAGGAAATGGTGGATTGTGATCCAAATAGAATTCAGCAAATGTAGCTGGGCAGAAGAAATTCGTATCACTTCTAGAAGCAACTGTGGGGCTATGTCCAGATTCTCTTCCAGAACCACCCCGATCACTTCGGGGTGAAACTGACGAATCCCACTGTGAAGGCAATTCACGTTCCGGGAATGATGATGGTAAACACTCACCAGACATCCCAGAAATTGGTGAGACCATACCACTGGGAGGACTTCCATTGTAAAGATCATGTGAAGGAACATAACTGGTCTTTGCAGGACATTTGATGTCTCTTACAGATGAAAAATAATGAGCATACGGAACATCAGGGGAAGAGGGAGTAGTCACATGAGCCAACTCTGGTGGGGGAGTGAGAGGAGCAGTAGATGGCTCGGTTGTGAAAGTCGAGAAAACAGGAGGGGAAACCAGCTGTGTTTCACCAGCATATGGTCCTGTAGCAAACATTCTGGATGAAGGGCCACCAGGGGAGTTGGCAGACAATGACAGGAAGCAGTTATTAGGTGACTGGACCGTTGAAGGGAGAGCAGAAGTTGTAAAGGATGCTGGAGAAGAAGGCGGAGCTAAAAGAGATGGAGATATGGTAGTAGCATGGTTTGCCAAGCCAGCAACTTGGGGTCCATTTGGCTGTGCTGCTGAGGCATTGCTCTCAGGAATACGAGATGCAGGAACTATACGCTTCCCACCTTTCTGAGCACCAAAACAAGAGAAAGCACCCCAACAGCCACCCCATCTCTTCCGCTGTCAATCCAAAGTATTAGTATTTTCAGATAGAATTCAGCTGACAGAGCAAATTAAGAATCAAAATATGGATGACATATGGTTAACCAATAAGCCATGATCTTAGTTTCCTTTTTCCATCATTAAATTCAGCAAGGACTTGCCTGATATTGCATAGAAAATGCTTTAACCATGGAGTTCAGATCGATGTGGCCATCTTTTAGCCAAATTCTAGGTAAAAAATTTGAAAGGCACACTCCACAGATTGCTAAAGAAAATTAAGGGGCATTGCTAAATTCAAGCAAGATAAAATGGAAGCGTGAATACTGTGAATGAGATAGGAGGTAAGCCAGTAAAGTATTTCAGATCTACGTCTCACTTTTGAAGTTCATCTAACTTTACCATTCTCCATGACACCCTGTTACCACACAACAGATGGATCATTATGGATCTTGACCCAACCTAGATGGAACTACATTTTAAGCTATAGAATAAGGGCAAGGAGAAATGATTATGCTACCAAATTCAGATGGAGAAGTTCCCATTCTTGATCTAGAAATCTAACAAAATAAGTCATATTGATGAAAATGGCATGACCATGATGAAGACCTTTTGTTGTGAACATAGCATATGTTGCTTTGGGATCCCTGAAAAATCTGTATCTTAAATCTTGGAAGCAACCAGCCAAAAGACAAAATTCTTGGAATTACTCATTTTTATCCAGTATTTCAATCTGATATGGCAAACTTGCCACAATTTGACTTTAAGTCACAAGCATCCAGCACGTACATCTCCATGTGGAAAACCAATGGACTAGCACAAATGCCTTATTGCATACCAGTGACTAGATAACTTGTGCAGATTATATGATTTTTGGGTCAACTTGAGACAAGATAAAATCATCCAGTAGAAGGAAACCAGAATCAATAGACATGGTTGCAAAAGGATGAGCATATTGTGAAAGAATACGACTAAGCTTCTAACGTTGCCTCACTGCTTCATGCATCCTCCAGACACTCTAATTGCAGACCCACAAGTACCATTTGACCAAGTATGTCCTGTCTTGGACTCTCCTTGAAAGAGGTAGACTGCCACCCTTCACTAAACAAATCCATCATTCGCTAGTCACAACATTCTGCACTACAGATGCTCAAAGAATTTTTGGTGAGCTTGACATTTAACAGTAGACCACAAGAATGATTATATTCTGAGTGGTCCAACCACGCAATGGCTCTGAATCTCCCCGAGAACCCAAAACCATGTACTATTTTCCTCCATTAAGTGGTCCAACCATCCAAATTTACTCGACAATGTTGCTAGGCTCAAAAGCTAACCGTTGGCTGTTAGATCAAGATCATCTCTAGTCCTCAATAACAACTACAACAACAACAACGCGTGCAGTAAATTAAAACCAAATGCTGATGTCCCACCCTTAGTTCCGCTGATTTCAAGCATAAGCTCGTCGATAACAAAAGGCAGCCCAGATGGACATCAGAGTGACAATCAGATTCAAGGTCCAGGTCACAACCAACACTCCACGTGCTCAGCACACGTAAACGACTCCATCAGAGCTCGATCCACTCTTGATCCTTCCTACATTTCAGACCCTCCAAGTCTACCGCAAACTGAATTCCATCAGAAATTAGATCTAAATCACAGTGTCCGACACCAAAAGACAAAGATCGACTACTCCAACCTACTCGCATCAGATCCGAAACAAAACAACACAAAGCGAGAAAGCCAAAACAACCGGACGATTTCGGCAGAGAGGCTCACTCACCGGTTCCGGTCGCCGCTGGAGAGGGAACCGATTCTGCTCCGATCCCATGCAACTCGCTCCGCTCACTCACTGAGCTCGCTGGAACTCGGCAAGCTCACTCGGCACGAGCGAAAGGTCCTCCTTTTCGTCGTCGAGAAAATAAGGAGAAGAAGAAGAAGAAGAAGAAAGCGATCGCGCGATTTGGGGAGCTCCGTCCGGTCATAGCATCTTGCGGGAACGTGAGGGCCAGTGCTGTGAGGAGGAGACGATCTCCATTTTCGCTTGGGAGAGAGGTGGAGATCCTACGTACAGACTCGACCTCGCAGATGGATATCTGATCGAAGAAGAAGAAGAAGAAAGAAGCTGACACAGTGAGGATTTGGCGTCTGCTGCGAGAGAGATAGAGAGAGATATAATATAAGGGGGAATTATTAAAATAAGTGGCATTTTCAGGTATTTAATGATAATAGTAATAATAATGAAAATGAGAGTTAGAGAGAGAGAGAGAGGGAGGGAGGGAGGGAGGGAGGGACAGAGAGAGACAAAAGTGAGAAAAGGATTGAAGTGAATGAGACTTGGGGAAAAGGAAAAGATGGAGAGAGGGAGAGAGGGGAAGAGAGAGAAATGCTTTTCCTATGCTTCTTTTTGTTTTTTTTTTCCCTCCCTCTCTCTCTTTAGCTTTTTTTAATTATTTTATTGTTATTTTTTGTCTTTTAACTTTTGCTTTTTGGTGATTTTATGGAGATTGATAAAGGTATGGCGTGCGCGGTGGAGCAAAAATACATTTTTCACACTACATTATCTTCAAAATTGGACTCCCTTTTTCTTTTTAAGGCCAAAAATCGCCGCAAACCTCAAATTCTATTCATCGTGACGCCTTTAGCTTGCACTTTCTCGATCCCAAAATGAAGGTGAACGGTGGTGACATAAGTGGACTTTGGCCAAAAATCATCCGATGAAACATTGATGAAGATTAAATGTGCCATATAAATATAAGTTCAGGTTTTTTATATTATAAGAAAAATATCAAGGTAAATGCGAAACGCGAGCACAATTTGAAATTCTTCATATGATCAAAAGAAAAATCTCAGGGTAATTAGATTGCAGCGACGTCATTGATGGCCCCTTTATCATCCTTTTTTTTTGGTAATAATGATTAATAAATATTTGAGGAACCTGCCAATATAATTCAACCTTTATTTTTTGGGGGGGAGTTTTTTTTATTTTTTTTATTCTTTTTCCAGACAGTGGGGAGTACTGGGGTGGGACCAGAACATGGGATCGGCCAGGGCTCGAGATCATGCGCAGCTGCGATTCTCATCCATCTCACGTTTTCTTCGAGAGAGGCTCATCCTAAGCACGAAAGAGCAAAGGAAGAAAAAATAAAAAGAAAGCCGTTTTCTTTCCAAGCGCCGACCCTTACACATGCACATGTGCGTTGCTACCTGCGTAAATGCACGGATCAAGGCGTCGGAACAGTGTGGATCTGTCTTCTCCCCCAGCCGAGAAAATATTCAATGATTGCTAAACGCCACATAGCGTGTATTTTCCCACTTGAGCCTATCACAACTTGACACGTGGCACCGTAAATCACGTGTCAAGTTGTAATTGATCCGAGTGGAAAAATGCGCACCACGTTAGCCGATAAATCACTGAGTATTTTCTCCCTCTATCTGGAGAGGGTGGAGGGGGAAGGACAGCATAAATACGTCGGAAAAGAATAAGGAAAAAAGAAAAGGAAAAAAAAAAGAAAGGGAGGACAGCCCACTTGAGCAAAGCGGGTTGCTTTTCCATGTATCAACGGATAGAAAGCTTCATTAGGGAAAAAGCCTAAAAAGAAGGGGGGGAAGGGGGGGGTGGGGTTCGTTCGTGCATTCCGAGCTTATGTTGCTTAACGCTTTGTTTCTCCCTTTTTCCCTTGCCCTTTTTGTTCGAGGTGGCGGGGCGGAGAGAAGCCCCGCGGCCGCGACGTTCGAAATCTCGGCTATGCCCTTATTGCGATGGATCGTCGGGTGATCGGAGCCGCCGCGTCTGATGAGTCCCGCGCTGCACCGCGTGCATCGGACCGCTCGATCCGCGGCGATTGAAAATCTATGTGGAATTGGCCTCATCAGAAACCAAATGAATTGTGGGAGTGGGGGCTGTCTTTGTCCACAATCTTCTTTCATTGCTTTTAGGGATCACGATCCCGGGTGGTCAAAGATGGGGGACAAAGGCAAAGGCAATAGGATATTCATAAAAATCCCTCTCATGGAGAAATCCCGACCAATTGGGCAGAGACGTGTGCTTTGATTGCTCAAGGTACTTGCGTGCTCATAGAAATGGGGACACATGATCAATTTTGGACCCCCCAAAAACAAAAACCACAAAAAAAGCCCAACAAAAGAAAAATAAAATTCTTGAAAGTATATGTTCAAGTCGTTTAGGCTCCATTTGTTTCCCGAAAAATAGCTTTCAAGAAAATATTATTCGAATTTTCCGGCGTTTGTTTCTCGAAAGATAAATTAGTCAAGAAAAATATTTTTCATCAATGAAAAAAAAACACATTCAAAAGTGGAGAAAATATTTTCTGTTTTTTTAAGTAAAAAATATTTTCTGTTTTCTTAGTTTATCTTTAAATATCGCGATCTCTAATTGCATAAGGTTGGGAGCTAATAGTTTTTGACAAACGAACACAAGAAAATATTATCATTTTTCAAGAAAATGATTTTTCAAAAAATATTATTTTTCGTAAAACGAACTGAGGCTTAAAGTAAATTTGTATAAACGATTTCTCCCGATTACGCTCAATTGACCTCGTGAAAATCGGAACATTCGTCTTTTAAGCAATGCTTAAAAAGAGTTTCGAAATACCCGTTCGCGAGATTCATAAACACCAGGGTTTGCATAAGGCGAAAAAGAAAAGGAAAACGAGGGCCGGGATTAAACGCCAATCACGTGAGGGTTTCTTCTCCTTTTTCCTTTTGCGGCACGACTACACTTTGGAGAAATGATCGCGAAGACGAGTTAGTCTTGCTCATCGCCAATAAAGACAGGTCACTATTGAACAGCATGCGTTTCCAAGCGTTCGATAGCTGCATCTGTTTCGACTTTCTCGAGGAAAAGGTACGCTTGGTATTGAAAGCGGAGCATGGTTATGCAGACTCGATGTCGGAAGACGTTGATATCTCTTCTCCTGTGAGGCTGTGTTCGCATGGTAACTTCTTCACCATGGTTAGATTACGTTGTCCTGTGTTGTGCACCGAGAAGTGGAATCTGCTCTTGGATTTGCTCCCATGGGAGAGGACGACCACATCACAATGCAGAGGAGGTCATCCCGCTCGTTTCAGTGCGTGGCTTCTAACGTCCTAGTGCTACCTTACGTACCCCGGCAATTCGCGGGCGACATATGACTCATTTCGAGCTTTCCGACTTATCGATGCTACACATTTTGGCTGAGATTTTACACCGCTCTGCCTTCGAGGCTTCAACAATACAACGTCATAAGCTCGTGTGTATAAAACACATCAACCCCTCATTTCCAATTCCCTGGTTCTCTATTCAGTGGTTCTCAGTCGAATTCGATGATTAACCAATCTTCATTAGCATTAAAAAACAAGCAGCTCGCGAGATCTTTAAAGTACTTACAAACCGAAGGTACTGATACGTGTGAATGAATCGAAGTTTTCCTAGCAAACCAAACAACGAATTCAGGTTTTCAAGTCTCATAGGCATGACAAACTAAGTAGAGACGAAACTCGAGATTAAACAATTCGCAGAGCATGACGTCAACATGATAACAACTACAAAAAATTTGAGTCTCTCTCCTTAGAACCATACTTTATTAGCTAGCTAGATTGACCGAAGGGAGAAGAAGAAAAGCAAAAGCAGTTGGACTGACGAACCTCTTGGAAGCTGGAATTGAAGATGCTATTTGGTCTAATTGCATTAAACGCACGCTCAAAGCACCTGAAGAAGAACCACGGGATCACATGGATCTCCCCCTATGACCTACCTGACCTAAAAAAGGTAGTATGCACTGGATAACCAAGCATAGAATTTAGAGTTGACCCACACTGATCATTGGAAGTCAATACTAGACCAGACCAAAGAGAAATTCACCCTTCAGTAGATAAAGGGTGCGACACTAGGTTTCCGGTGTCAATTATCATCCAGAATCATCGAGTAAATTCTCACAATTTTCGACCTCCCGAATCATTGAGTAAATTCTCACAATTTTCGACCGCACCTGAGTCATGTGGTACCAATGTTATGATATGGAGACCCGAGCTCCTGAGATTCTAATTTGGAGGGCTTGGAGGACTGGAGACGGAACCTATCGGACTTTTCTCATTTACAATTCCACGATTGACTCTAGGTGACACATGCACATACGTACAAAAAGAAGTAAAACAAATGCTAAGTAGATATTAGAACAGAATGCACGCCCTTGGAGATTTAAGGCACACAAAATTTACGATTTGAGTTGGGACCGTTCCGTTAAACTATGGTGCACATACAATGTGACTCATTTGTATGCTAAAGAATGATAATGTGGTCAAGAGAGAGACTCGATGAATGAATGAAAATCATGGTTCATGTAGGCCCATGAATTAAAGAGCCTAGGGTCTCTCTCTCTCTCTCTCTCTCTCTCTCTCTCTCTCTCTCTCTCTCATATTTATCTTCTTTTTCGCCATAAGCTGAAGTTATCTAGGGCAAACCGCGTGACAAATTCGAGCTTTCCTATGGCCAATGAAGCATATATAATATTGGTAGGACTCTACAAAGATGGAAATCCTTTAACACACCCTCCTCCTTTGTCCGGGCTTGGGACCGGCTGTGTGAACATCAAACAACACAGGCGGAGTTACTTGCACTAGAAACAGAGGTACGTGGCAACAACCGACTAGCAACACCAAAACCAACATGTTGGACCGACAATCGGGAACTTGATCCTTCATTTGTGCAACCTAAATCATTGTTCCCTCGCTCATCCACCCATGCTACGATCTGCTCTTGGGTACTCGGGCATCTAGAGCACCCAACCAGTCGCCACAAGTGGATGATTATCAAAGATAGCAAGCCCCCAAGGCAGACCCAAAGGCAAAATCTCAACTGGTATGGATGTACCAAACACCGACCCCAGCACAATCAGTAAGCAAAAACTCATTATTTCCCGCAGGTAAAAAATGATTATATCAGACATTAACTTTAGGAAATTGAACACTAACACTGGAGCCGAGCGACCGTGCTGTGTCAACTAAGCTTGAGTCCCTAGAACCACCTTTACAGGGCTCATCAAATTCTCAAGCATGGACAGGAAGCAAGGCTGCACGAGAACGAAAGAATTACAACTCCTAAACCAAGACAACGAGACCAATCCTAGAGATTCTTTTCTTTCTTTTCTTTTTTTTTGTACAACTTTTTTTATGCCCTAGTATGTTTCTTTTCTAAAATTTTGAATTTTATAACTGAAATCGCCCCCCACCCCAACGTGCCAATATGGAGAAAACACTCCGGAAGTTATACCTTCTCGAAAAAAGAGGCTTTTTTTTCTTGGATGACTGGACAGGGAGGGAAAAAGAAATGAACGTAACTTGAGTCCAATTGATGATCGAAGATCACTGCGAGATGCCACAAGGTGGATGTTACGAGCATCTCTTTATTGATTGCAGTCGCTCAATGCCATCATCTAACTGCATTCTACTGATTCAAGCCACTCAAATATCAAGAACTTTGGATACAAAGACCACCAGTTCATGCAATGCCATTAGCTCGGTCCATTGCACCAGTTATTAATTGAGTCTAATGCCAAAGTGTATGTTCCTCCGGACGAAAAAACCCCCCCAGCTTAGAAAAGCAGTTGTCGGGGAAATTGAACTGATTTTGGTTAATGGGATACCGCCAAAGGCTACTAACCTACCGAACCCCATGATCTTACACCTGGACATCCACAGTACTTTAGCATAAAAATGGCTTCTTCAATAAAATTCTTTAGAAGGGAAACAATTCGATTTGATTTTTAGAACGCGCTCTCCCTGCGCAACACGCTCAGTCAATTTGATGGAAACCCATTGGATTTGTTTTCAATAGTTTGATAGTGAAAGGGGAGTGAAATTTCAGGATTTTGACCATACGTGCCTTACCCTTCCCTTATGAGATTTCCATGGATAGTGCCAATTTAGCCTATCATCATGCTGACAGCACCATTACTAAGTTTTATCCAAGAGAATGGAGTCAGTCCGATTCAAGTATTTTATCTTACTAAACAAACCCAAAAATATCCAATGTCGCGCCATCCAGACCGTCTGTG
The DNA here is from genome assembly GCA_030064385.1 of Melaleuca quinquenervia. NCBI lineage: Eukaryota > Viridiplantae > Streptophyta > Magnoliopsida > Myrtales > Myrtaceae > Melaleuca > Melaleuca quinquenervia. The sequence continues at coordinate 18,992,002 of CM057723.1, read as the reverse complement.
CCACTAAGCAACATCGTTCATTTGTTTCCGCCTCCTTCCTTATTTCCTCTCCAAGGCTCTGAACCGAGACGTTGAGTTAGATCAATAAAAAAAAAATACCTTTTCCTTTTCCCCTTAAAAGTTTTGCTTGGCGGTTTTTTATGGGGAAAAATGTTTTTTACCATGAAGACAACCAAACAGAGCAGGGCACTGAAAGGAAACACACCTGCTTTTATGTCAAAAGAAGTGGATGCGGAGGTGGAGCAGACAGTACACATACCCAGAAGACATCAATAGAACTCTTGAACCTCGGCACTTAATCCTAAATCGACCTACACCTGCAGCCATACAAAATTAAAAATAAAGAAGGAAGATAATTAACAACTCACAAAACATTTAGTTCGAATTAAAAATCACTAAGTCCAGAGTGAAAACATGACTAAAGGGAAGGCAAACAAACATCACCCTGACCCCCAGAGCACGGCTTGAAATTCTTCTACTACTAATAATACTATTAAGCTTGACTTAATGCACAAATCTCACGGAACATTAACATAGACTATCAGATATCTACACCTTTGATCGCCAAAATTAATTATATTCTCAATAGAACTTGAACATATACCTTAGCCAGAAGGCGTGAAAGTGGAAAAGACTTGGTCCATGTTCACCGAATCATTGACACTGCCACACTCATGACCCTAAAATGTAGGTTTCAAATTTTCCCCAACAGAGCTTGAAGATATATCTTAGCCAGAAGGCATGAAAAGTGGAAAAGATTTTATCCATGTTCACCCAATCATTGACACTACCACACTCAGGACCCTAAAATGTTGGTTTTAAATTTTCCTGAGACTTCCATCTGCCAAGGTGACCGCCACCTGATGCCCATGAATATGATGTAGCATGTCATTGGAGGATTCATGGAAGTGACAACCAACTGAAAAATAACTAATCACAATGGATTCAATAATTCCTTCCTCCCAGCACACATTATTACGACACCATTAGAACAACATTCATGACTGACAATTGGATCCATCTCTCCGGATTGCAAGTAAATGGAATAATATAACTGATTGCATCTCTTCAATATGCCACTCATCAATAATGATTCAGAAACTAATATAATCATGCAATTTAGTCATTTATGGTCAAACAGAAGATCAAAAGAGGAGAACTATCAACTTGGACAAATGAATTCCTTCAATCTAGAAGTTACCAGTGTATTTCCATCATTCGTCTCATTCATCTTTCTTATAGAAATAAACAAAAGCATGTTTTTACAAAAATATAGATCCATCTATAAAAGTATATACCAATTTACAGCGTCTACAAGGTGAAACTCATCTGCCACACAAAAATATCTACAAGGATGGACATGAATTAAATATTAATTTTTCAAATCTAAGTAAGAATGTCACTGTAAGAAGAATCACCATGATCACGTCATTCGCCCTTCATCAGCAATTGCGTCTGTGACCTGAGTCAAAAGCTTGGATCAGTAATGCCATAGAAAAATAAAAAAATACCCCGATTAATTTCTTTCGGGGCATAAAATGCAGATTTCATGTTATTTTCCAGTAAAGCATGAAAGTCAAGTACCCTTACAAACAAGCATAGTACATGTTATAGTCTTAAGAAATTGTGTGACCACATACTGCAAGGTGGCTTCTACTTTATACACAGATCCTTTTGACCATCTCCATTAAAGCTTCAAGAGATTAGAAATGGGTATTTTCAGCAAATCCCCCAAATCTACTTTTTTAGGATAAGCTCAGCCATTTCATTTCATTGGCCAAAGTTCCCCAAGCTTAGCCAACATATAAAAGAACAGTAACTAATGAAATATATTGGCTTCCCCACCCCAATGCAAAAACGTTATTTACTTAATGGATACTTGCAACACAACAAAATAGATATTAAAGATCATAAAACACAAGGAGTAAAACAAAGAATATTTTTCCACCCAAGCATCTTATATAGAACAAGACAAGATGTTAAGGATCATAAAACACAAGCCAGAAAAGAGATAAAAGAGTGAAAAAGATGGCATGCACACCTTTGATATAAATCAGTATCTGACTGTACAATGTGAAGAAAGACACCTCCCTGTGAACTCGCAAGGTAATGAGACAGACCTAACAGGATTCAGTACCACGTAAGACAATTAAAATGCTTGCAAATGAACGACATCATCAAGAAAATACATAAGACATACCACAGAAAGCAACTCTGAACGGTTCTTAATTCAATGATCCGCGACACCTGGACAGAGTAAATAAGGTCACAAAGTCAAAACCACCATAGTAGTTCCAAAGTTCAGGACTACAGAGAGCATGAGCTTTCTAATTCATGTTTTTACTGTGTTTCCACTAAAAAAAGAAAATATGCATGTGAGTTCACTAAAACAGCAGCCAGACAAGTCCTCTAAAGCTAAAAGCCAATATATAATGAAACCAACAAATTCTAAGAGAGACATCCCATGCTAAAGCAAAACAAATTTATTAGCAAAGGAAAGATATGTAAAACTAAGAAGTGTTACCTTCTAGAACCACAGTTGCAAGGGATCTTCTTTTCTTCCAAAGGAAACTTGTAATTGTAAGTAAGTTCTTCACCAGCCACTATATGCCGCTTTGCATATATAAAAATCCTCTTCTGACCATCTACACTAATGATTTTGGTGTAGCAATTAGGCTGAAAGATAAATTTATCAGTCTTGGAACTCATCATCATCATCCATGCATATGCCACAAACTTACATAAATAAATGGAGCTACCTCACAAGAATGATTTATGAATCTGGCAATTCCGCCACGCTTTGTAGCATCAACCTGCAAAATTTCGATGAAACAGCATTAAACTACCTCCTTCCACAGAGAAGAGAACACACTGCAGATTCTAAAATTGCAAATTTCAGCTCTAAAAAAACCATCCACCAGGCCAACACATTGTGGGAAAGATGGAAGAACATAAACAGTATAACAGAATCTACAATATACCTGACCTACATCACAAAATACCCACACAAAAAAAAGGTGCTAGTGCATGAAGATCAGATGGGCTGGAAAGGTGAAGTTGCTTCATATTAGAAAAGGAGTTTCAACTAAACTGTAGACAACAGCCTCCACGGCAGAAATAAAAGATAAAAAAGAACAAGATATCATATTTAGCTATCTTAAGATCAGATGATTTGGCGTCACTGACCACGTAACCATCATCCAGTCTGAAAAGATAGCTGCTGCCAATGCCCATCTTCTCATACTGCCGTTCACGTATATCAGATACCTATGAGATACGACAGCATGATGTAAGATATAGATGCAAGAATGAGTGAATTTACTGCAACAGACACCAAAAGTGGTCTTCAAAATTACCCGAGGACGAATTAATTCACCAACATATTCAATGACAAAATCCTCTGCCTCTATTGGTTCCTGGGCAATAAGACCCCAATCATGTATCCTGCTTCGTTGAAAGCTCAGACGTTTCTTCCTTGCCTGAGAATACAAGAATGCACATTGTAAATATAATTAAATACAACATAGTACAGTGAGGAATAATTCTCTATACCCCACCTTTAATTGAGAGGCTTTAAGAAGATCAGCACCCTCCGCAGCAGCAAGAAGATTCCGCATCTTCACCCTGTTTGTTCTTGCCGAAATACCCTTAGTAGTTGACCACTGAAACGTGTTAACTTGGGAGCCTGCTTTCTTTGATTGAATATGTCGAACTCCCCTACTACGAGCTTTTTCAGCAGGGCTTGCTTTCATTGACCATTTATGCCATTCCCACCCATTAATTGAAGACCGTGCACACCCATAAGAAATAGGGCAAGGCTTACATGTCTTGAACTTATTGGACTTGGACTTCTGTGACACGTCCCGTCTCCGCTGTGCTCTCTTTGAGACACCATTTGGCACCAAGACCTCTCCAGGATGGGGCAAGTCATGATCAATCACCTGCTTCTTTTTAATTTTTGATGGTACCTTTTCCACTAGTACAGGAAGAGAATATCAATGTCAGTGTAGAAAACACATTGGAAGAAGAAATGGACATTTGCTATAACGATACCAACATTTTTGCATCTTGTTAGAACAATTTGCAGAGGCCACTCTTTTGGTCCTGGACCCATTGATATTTATGTTTGCTCTATCTTCAAGTTCCCGCCGCTGATTTACAACTTTTCTTTTCTTAGGTTTTATAGCACCCTCTGAAGCCTCGCCCTCTACATAACAAATACATAAAGGACATATTAAAGAGTGACCATGAAATAATTTACATATCACATATGTAAGCATACTTTGTATACATATGTTAACACAGTAAGAGCTGAACCTTTAAAGGTCTCAGAAGACTTGAGTTTTTTTAATCTTGAAGTCTTCTCTGGTGAGATCTTACTTGGCAAGCATCTCTTCAAAGTGGATTCAAACGACCTTGAGCAAGCAGATGACTCAGTCTGCCCTCTAGTAAGCCTTCTCCTTTTGGCAACTCCAGCTGTAGTTTTGTCATGTGCAGTATCCCTGGAGAATTCCTCTTCCCTCAACTTTTCTGCTCGTAGTCTCATTAAACCAGCGCCAGAAACGGTCGCAGATTGAGAAGACAAACCACCTTTTTTCCTTATCTGTTTTTTCTTCCGGAAATATGTATACTGGCCAGAATTCGACTGCATTTCACAACAGCCAGGGTGCTGGATAGTCTTTGCACCATCTTTTAATGTGCAAATTGCAGCATATTCATCTTTAGCACATTCCCTATATACATTAGAAAATGTGTCCTGCAAAAAGTACTACTCGTCATATGTGAAAGAGAGAATTTCAAACCCTTATCCTCTCAATAAGGATAGTACAAAACCTAAAATTTATGTTCATTAGAGGATTTTATGCAATTGCCGCCAAAACATGGAGGAGATTTTTAGCAAATCAATTGAGCAATTTAAGATATGACTCCTGATAAATGTGTATATACCTTATCAAAACTACGATTCTTTGAATCATGCCAGGATAGAACAAATTGCTGAAGAGAACCATGGAAAAACAATTTCCATTCACCCAGCACCTCATCATACAACTTTTGCCTGCATATTGCCATGGAAGTATATTCTGCCCTCGGAGGCATGCACTCCTTGGACTGTACAGGCCGGAATTTACATAGATCAGATGGAAAGGGAGTTCTAATAGTGCCATCAAGTCCAGGAGGTGGAGGCTCATCTGTTTCTTGGCCAAGAACAACATTACCCAATTCTGTGCACAGTTCTGTGAAAATACGACCCAACATGGGAGAACCATTATCCATTGAGGTTTCAGGAAATCTTGTAACTGCTTCAAATGGAGCTTGAGAACACTCAGCAGTCATCAACACATTATCAGACCTTGAATCAATAGGCAAATCAGAAGGACATAATTCACGATGCAAATGCAACGAAGTCTCCACATTTTCCTGCAATGAAGTCAATTTAGAATCAGTTGCGGAAGACAAGATCATGAAAAATCACAAACTGGCAAACTTGTAATATAACAATCTTTGCACCAATGATGCAGCACAGACAACTTGATAAAAGAGAGGATTTGGACTCTGGAGACAAACTAATGATTATACCAACCTCATGAAATGTGTCATCTTCTGACAACCTAACTAGATTGCTGACCTCCTCCTCTATAAAATATCCCGCATATTCAACCAAAGAATCCTTTGCAGACGCGTGCAGTTCTCTCTCAACACTTTCTAGGATGCAATTAATTGCTTCAATAAAGCTCCTATTTTTTGATGAATTTTCCCCTCGCAAAGCAGAAAGCACAAGAAAAGCTCGTCCATCTGTGTGTATATTCACAGACTCAAAACCAGGAGGGCAATCAGTATCTGGTTCCAAAGCTGGCAATTCAGAGACGGACTGCTGAAACAACAAAACAAGAATTCTAGATAAGAACGATGATAAGAATAATAAACCCTAAGAAAGATTCTGACGGAAGTATATTTACAGTCATAAGTTCCTCGCCCTTGCTGCCAGGTAAGGCCAACTTCGCTTGACTGAACCAGATCTTTTGCCGCCTCCAAGCAGTGGTATAATCAGCCATGGTATCATAAAAGATACCATTCCAGGCCACTTCCATGCAATACTTGAAAAGCATTCCACATACAGCCGAGCATGAAGCATGAAAATTCTCAATGCCACCAACAGATTTGGCCATTCTTGGAGAATGTGCAGGAGCTTCAGCACTATAGCTTCGATCAGATATATTGCCCAAGGCACCTAACTCAAAATCGGGAGCAGAAGGTTGTGCAGGAAGTTCGGTGCATCTCTGATCAGAAATATTTGCACAGACTCCTAGCCCACAATTGGGTTCAACGGAACATATGCTCTGATTAACAATTTCAGGCACCCAATAAACAAATAAATATTAGAAGATGATTTGGTGAAGAACGATGACCAAAAATTACAATTTTGCATGCTTTACCTTCTCAACGTCAAGGAGATGAGTTCCTTTGACGTGGTTTGATGACTCAAGCTTATGATTTTTTTGCACTTTCTTCATATTTGCAATATCTGCAATAATATTGCTGATGATCTCATCCAACACTACTCTTCGAGCAGATTTCATGACACCACCATGCAATTGCAAAGAAAATGTTTCGCAAATATCTGATGTGAAGCTTGGGGCAGCGTTACTCTCGTCAAGTTGAGGATTAGATGAGTTATCACCACCACGCCCCTTTGCTTTCCATGCATTAATGACGGATAGCAAAGAGCATTTAAACTTATTGTTGACATGATATACCTGGCACGAAAAATTAAAAGGCTACTTTAAATGACAACATGACAAGAAAATTAAAATTAAGATACTACAAAGAGAGAGGGAAGGGGAAGAATAAAGAAACGATGAAAGCGCTCCAAAATCATAACCCACTCAGAATAAAGAAAGAACTTTGATCCCATGTGCTGATTCTAGTGAGAATGTTAATCAGAGCAATGAAATATAGACAACATAATCCAAATTGAATCTTTGCTCACATACTAAACAGCTGAGCATCAATGATGCCTGGACCTGTTTGATAATATAATCTAGTTTGTGCATGAGGGACAGCATGAACTGCCAAAAGCCCACAGCAAGCAGTTTCTCCTATGAAAAGGGAGATTTGTGCTGGACTCGACAGTATAAAAAAGTATAGAAAAAAATAAAGTGCTCAAAAACACTTTATGCATGTATCTGACCTATGCAAATCTTCCCTTTCTCCATCCACATGTGTGATACCAGCAATAGGCTGGCAGCAGCAAACATATTTCAAACTTGTATGCTCAAACCTCTCTATCTAGAATATCATATCACATGGACATTATTTCAGCACATAAACAATCATCTAAAGCCCCTTGCATTCAAAAAAATTAATTAGGTCTACAGGTCCATTTTTTTCCCCAAACGTTCCAGCAAAATTGCCCTATTTGAGATCAGAAGGCTCTCCAGTCAGTGTGGAGAGAGAGAGAGAGAGAGAGATGAATCTGGTAGTTGGCTGTTCTATTCCCACTTTCCAACCACCAATTTTCATGTTTTTCTATAGCACTCTCCAATACTACACCAGAATTTCATTCATATCATGCTGCTGTGTCCTGCTTTGAAGCCAACTGCACCTATCCGTTAAGGAACCAGATTCAGGCACATAAAATGTTATACAAGAAAATTATTATACATGAGGTAAGTAGATCTCGACAGACATCGACTCACTCATAACAATGCACCAAACTTCAAACCTGCATCGACCGTACGCAACTCATCATGACAATCCTAACGGTCTTCCCAAGATTAAATACATGAAATGAAACTAGTTGATGAACTTTGAAGGAAAAATATACCATTGAAGACCCCTGCAGGTATCCATGAAAATGCCAAGCATATAATTCTGAAAGACGGTGTGGCCCATGCTTACTCCCTCCATCATCTTCCAACAACCAACAAGGACCCTCACTATCCTAGAAAGGAAAAAAGCAAGCACGTGTAAAAATCATAGCCGGCTATTTGTCTGCATGAAAGTCAAGTGCCCTAAAAAATTTCACATCAACATGACTTTCCTCTAGATGACACAAGTGCAGAATAAAGGAAAAGCATGGGTTGAAAGGAAATCAATACCAGCTCCAAGAACGATGCAGCAGGAGTAGTTATTCCGGAATTTGCTTCCACCTGGCTAATAGAACTACTATGGTCGATAGTATCTTGGGGTTGAACCTGAAAACTTAAGTTCCTATAACCAAAAAAACCTTCTCGTTCATCTATAAGGGAACCTTTGCTTGGAGAAGTTAGCGAATTTGGCAACATAGTTGTGCAAGAATTAGTGGATAAGTAAACAAATCCAGTAGCAATGTGGTCAGGAAACTGCTTGAAATATTTCAAGGGTACAGAGCTTATCAATGATCCATTCAACACTGGGTACACAAGAAGTTCGTCAGGTAAGAAACCCGTAGCTAAACCCTCAAACAACTGCTGCTGGAGATAAGGACCACACATCTGCCCCTGTTCATTCATGTACATCCACCCACTGACAAAATTACTTTGTGCATGCACTGCATGACTCTTATCCGTGCACGACGCAACCCCAGTATTACACGATGCGAGGGTATCGTCATTCTTGCTATTTGACTGGAAGGTGGACTCTGTCGCGGAGTTTGCACCGATTTGTTCCTCCATATCTCCACAAGAGGATGCACTATGAATGCCACTCGAGCACCTAAAACGTAACAAAAAACACCATCAGAACTAAGCGAAGCCAATAAAACAATGAGCAGGTCGATGGCAAGAGAAGAGAGCAATTACCCTCGAAAAGAGTCGTGCCCCTCTGATGTGTGCTCTCCCTGAGAAACAGGACTCCCGTAACTGCCTACACGCACGTCGGAATCTACACATCTATGCTCAGAACTCAATACTCTTAGCCTCTGTCTATGAGAGAGAGAGCCACCGGACTCGTCGAATGGCGCGTGCAAGGAAGAAACCATGGCCCGACAATGCAACCGAAAGCCAACCTGAAGGAACGTCGTACACCTATCAAAGATTGGCCCAAAACTCGTATCGACTCGATCAACTACTACCGGAACACGCGGGCCTCGTCATCGCGCGTACGCATGCTCCCATGCAAAGGGAACAACCTATGAGCGAGCGAAGATCAGGAGCATGCACGCCGGGGAAAGAATCGAGCGCTTTCTTCCTAAAAACTCGATGCGGGCGAGCCGAAGACGGCGAAACCCACGCGGCCCCGAGAGGCAGGAAACTTCCTCTTAACGGATCTCGATCTGCTTAAGGAAACCGACGATCGAGAACCCCGTGAAGGGGAAGAGTCGAGATCTCGGAGGGATGGAATTCCGAGCGTTACCTGATTTTGCAGGTTGGGCGTCCCTAGGGCAACGACCTAGGAGGATTCTTTTCGTCTTCGTCTTCGTCTTCGCCCCTCTCTCCTTTCTCTCTCTCTTCTCTCTCTCTCTCGCGGATGAAGCCGACACATGAGGAGAGCGAGGCCACTGCTCGGATACTATATAGTAAGGGGGCGTTTCACGGCAAAAGTGTGCTAAATATGATATCTAGTCCCCAACATTCGATGAATGTCACGATTTAGCCACGAAATTCTTTCGAGGATACTTTCACCAGGACCTGGACGCGTTAGAGAATATCTCATTTTAGGTCCCGGACGAGGGCGTTGAAAGTTCTAAGTCTCCTCACTAAAGTATAATCAATATTTAAGATTATACTTGTCATAAAAATTGCGCAATCAAACCTTCATACTTGTCATAAAAATTGCAATCGAATCATAAAATTTCACAAAGTGCAATCAATTAAATGGCTCGACTTAATTAATCTGATAAATTTTAAGATTCGATTGTATTTTTTAAAAGTTTTTCTACTCCAACCGCACTCCCACAATAAGATCTCCAACCCAATTGTAATTTTTAAAAGTATCATAACCGAATTGCACTTGCGTCACAAGTTTTAGGAATCCCAATACACTTATCTGTTTCAGGTCTTAAGGTCATGCGCCATGAGCCAACTTTGATATTTCTCTTATTTCCAATCGTATATCTTATCATTCTGTCATCTCAATGCTCGATCAAGCGACATGTTCAGATCGCACATAATTTCGATTCGTGGGTGTTCCATGCAGAGAAAGGTTCATCAACAAAAAGGTAAAGTTCCACGCCACAGAATGAATAACGCTCGATATCTTTTGAGCCGATTCTGGCCCTTCATCATCAAGTTTAATGTTAAGGGATTGTGTGGAAAAGGTTGTATATTTTTGTCCGCATGCAGTAACAAAACAAAAACCTTCCAAACTTACAGAGGAATTTAAAGTTCATGTCTTAGCAAATAAACTATAGTACACAGAACCACATGAGACTATCGTTTGCCATGCAGAGAACACACACGAGCTCGATGAAAACTTTCGCCTTCTTACAACATGTGACGACCCAGGTGACGGTGCGTGGAGAGGAGAGATGGCGGTGCGTTCGCGCCTCGGTCCCTAGACATGCATAAAGGGGACACTTCTCTTGTCCCACACCGCCTAGAGGGAAGTTCTGGGGCCAACTTATAAAGCATTTGATTCCCTTAATAGTATGGACGTGTTTTCTCGGATAGACTGAGGAGAACAAAACTATGATGACTTAATGTCTAAAGCGGACAATATCCATATTATGATTAACACTAGGGACGTTACAAATGGTATTAGAGCCAACTCCTGACCGCGTGTGGGGCCACAACAAGGACACTGTGCTCCTAAAGGGGGAGAGTGTAACGACCCAGGTAGTGGTGTGCAGAGAGGAGGGATGGTGGTACATCTGCGTCTCAGTCCATAAACGTGTGTAAGAAGGGTACTTCTCTTATCTCACATTGCCTAGAGGAGTTCCAGGGCCAACTTATAAAGCATTCGGCCCCCTTAATAGTATAGACACGTTTTCTTGGACAGACCAATGAGAACATGTGACATCCCTATCTCACATCGTCTAGGGAGGGAGTCTTGAAAGGGCTTATGTAGAGAGGTCTACCATTATCCATCAACAACGTGTTTTCTTGGATAGACCGAAAAGAACAAAGCCGTGAGGTCGAAGCTGTAGCTGGGATGGCGGTGCGTCCGCACCAGTGCGGTAGGGTCAAAGCAAACAATATTGTTGGTGGTAGGGTTGAGGCGGACATTACAAAGTGGCATCAAAGCCGACTCCCGACAGTGTGTGGGGACCACAGTGAGCACTCGCTAGTGCCGAGGGCACAACGGGGACGCTATGCCATTGAGAGGTGGAGTTTTGTGATATCCCTGTCCAACATCGCTTAAGGAGGGAGTCTTGAAAGGGCTTATGTAAAGAAGTTCGCCCTTATCCATCAACAACAAGTTTTCTCGGATAGACCGAAAAAAACAAAGTTGTGAGGTCGAGGTCGTAGCTGGGATGGCGGTGCGTCCGCACCAGTGCGGTAAGGCCAAAACGGACAATATTGTTGGTAGTGGGGTTGAGGCAGACATTACAAAACAAAACCGTGAGAACTTAGTGTAATTATGAGTAACACCAGGGACATTATAAGTGGAGACCCAGGGTGTTACAAGTGAGTATCAGAGCTGACTTCCAACCGCATGTAATGACCATAGTGGGCGCTCGCCAGTGTTGCTGAGGGCAAAACGGGAACATTGTGCCATTGAGGGGGAGAGTATGTAACATCTCCTAATCCCATATTACCTATGGAGTAAGTTTTGGATAGCCTTTTACATGGGAGAGTCCACCTTAACCATCGATAACGTGTTTTCTCGGGTCAAGAGCTGCGAGAATGGTGAACCCAAGAAAAAACAAAGTCGGGAGGGTTAGTGATGGCCTAAAGCAGACAATATTGTCAATAGTGGGGTGAGGACATTACACAATCTATATTGGCTCAATACTGCATTGAACTAGCATCACCATGTCACAAATAGGGCACGATGCAGACAGATCAGATTCCAAATCTTGTTGGATCGAATTCGTATTTCCTGGCTAATCCGAAAAATATTTAGGAAAAAGTAACATGGGAGAAATCGCATGTGATCATGCGCGAGAGCGCGAGAGAGATACTCAACGTTAGTGACGCGACGGAAAGAAATCGCTAGCAAGGCAACAAGAAAAGGTAAGGCCTCGATTAAAAAAGGAAAGGAAATAATATCACTAATGACCACAACTCGTTAAAGATATTCTTTTTTAATGTTCAAGATACTTTCATAACTAATTTTCCTCATAAAAATTTAAGGCCATTAGAAATTGCTCACGTGGACCTGTTATGAAAAAAATATCGACTTGGATAGCATAAGTGGAATTATTTTTTTCATCTTTTTGGCATCATCCAAATTCTCTCTCGCTCTCCAAACTTTGTCCACGATGAAAAAAAGTTCAAGTTTGTGCATGTCGCGCCCTAGAAGAAATAACAATTTCCTCTAATGCTTTCTAGAGATTGTCCATATTTCAAGCGAAAGAAAAATCTCTTGAACCGATTGCACCCAAGTCTCACAAGATTGAAAAGGATGTCTTATGGATCAAAAAGCGTCATGCTCGTCACCTTTGCGACTCCCTCTGGAGGATATATGTTCACTCTCAGTCAATCGGGATGGGATCGGTCTTGCATCATGTACAAAAAACACATGCTGTCCAATTCGATGCTCACAAATTACGCGCGGCGGATGAAAATCGCCGTGATCGCGGAACGAGAAGTGAAACATGTCCGATTAGAATAGTGCAAGATTACCCTCAGGCACAGATTCCAGCTCTCCATGGAATTATTGTTACCAGCAGCAGCAGCAGCAGCAATCCTTGAACATTTTTTCGTCTACCAAGTCATTCTCTTCGCACGCTTGCTCCTGGCCCTGATTCTGACGAAGGAAACAGATGCGTTCCAGATTCCTCCGCACTCATGGTTAATCAAGGTCCGAGCTAGACGATGATCGATGAATCTCTTCACTTGATAGCTGTAAACATCAGAAAAATGAGTTCAGGAGAAACCGCGTGAAAAAGCAAAGAACTGTTATCTTGCCCTTTGCATTGCTTTGCTCCACAAATACGACGGAGTTCGATACATTTGTCTTGGTCGGTAATTTACTTCGATCCATCAATTCGAACTAGCAGTTTCTTTTCTCATCGTCTCTATCGTCGGTTATAAAAGTTTTTGTTCTAGGATCGAATAGACAATCCTATGGAGGAGAATGCCAGTTCCAAGATATAAAATTGCCGACATGGTTCGATTCGGTGAGGCTCAAATATGACTTAGGGCGAGTAAACTGGGCGCGCGACGCGAGATCGATTCCCTACATCACCAAATGCAAACAATTAAATGTTCAAATCACTCGTCTAGATTTCGACTTGTGTTTAACGATCCGTGAGATTAGTGAGATATTTCATGAACTCAAAAGAGGAAAAGGAGTATATGGGCCTTTTCACTTCAACTTGTCGAATCACGGGCCCACTTGGTGAACATCGTTGGACCCATGAGCACTTACATCCGGGCGGAACGATTCACTTGATGGGTCCCATAAGGCCCAAACGGTCAACTCTCGTATCAAGCCCATTTGGCTCGACGCGGTGGCTTGCGCATAAAATTCCTGAGCTGCCCCTGAAAATCAAATCTCGGCTTCTCAAGTTTCAGGCTACACGGAGATGCATCGCATCGTACTAACACGGGATGATCAAATGAAAGTGATGCAGTCTCCAAACTTTACCTTAATATGTGATGTCGTTTATGAACTTTTAATATGTTCAACATGGTCAGTGAATTTTTAGTGAATCTAGTCCATATATTTATTATGAACATATCAAATATTATTCTTCAATTAATTCAAATTTAGGGACAGCATCGGGCATTTTTATATCATCTCTAAACTAAATTGAGATGTACCGATACTCCATGAACCACGTTAACTATGAATTAGCGACATATCATCAATTCGTATCAGCAAGGAAGAGGGGTATGATGCAGGACCTGCATTTAATGACGGCACGATGTTTTTTGACAAGTCCATCCGAGTCTTGATTTCCGAGATCGAGCATGAACCTTAATAAGTCTCCCGGTCACATGTCTGAGCTGCAGGGTGTACTATCGAGGCGCGAATTCAGGGATTCCCCGATTGAATACGGGAATCCCGGCTCTTCTTCTTCTTCTCCATCTGCAATGGATCTCTCAACTGAGCGCCTGTCCTGCGTTGTCATGGGTACTCGTACGGCTCCTGCATGTATTTTTATGTTTTCTTGTTTTCTTTTAACGCCTTCTTCGAAGTCGAATCTCAAATGATTGATGCACATGAGAAGCGCGCCATGAGGATCACGATCGTTTCAGTCACAATAGAAAAATTACTTTGCGGAGAAAGAGACACAACCCCCTTTAACAGACGGATCGCCTCAGCGAATGATTGGAGAGGCGGGGAGAAAGGGGAGGAGGGGAGGACCGAGTCATGGCTGCACCGCGAATGAAGGGAAAGAAGGCTCACATGGACGACGACTCCCTTTGAGAACAATAGGCATTCGTAATAAGAAAAACAGGAATGGCAGTTTTCTAGGTGGTTCTCTCACCGGTGCAGACGGAGCAACGCTCACCCTAATAATTGCAGATGATGATGATGAAGATGATGACGAGGAGAAGGAGGAGTCCACATTGTACGCGCTTCTTGGTTGGCTTGACTTCCGTATCAAGCCTCCTCCTTCGTGCTGAAGTTCCACAGGGAGAGAGAGAGAGAGAGAGAGAGATCAGGGTTCCCACTTGACTTTAAATTTTCTGCATCTTGATTTGGTTCCAGGATATATATGGATGTATATAATAATGTGTGTATAGTGTATATATGAGTTAATGCATGCAAGATGGTATTAAATAATCATGCAGTTCCATTACTTTTATGGACGCCCGGGAAGAACGTTTCTCTGCTTCATGTGATCTGTACCTCGTTCATGTTCCTCCCTTGATCCATACACACTACGGCTTTCCCACAGCTAACACATCGGCTCGGCTCGGCTCCGGTTTCACCTAGAGCGAAAGGGTGACTATGTTATCGGATCGTGACCACTTCATTTTTTTCCATAGCCACTGTAAAATTTTTTTGGGAGGTTTCATGATCAATAAATGACATCGATTCCTTTTATTTATATACGATGGTCGATAAGTAAGGGTGTGCAATTGGACCGAATAAACCCTGTTCCCGAACCGGCCCACCCTAAAAACAAGTTCGGAAACATGGTCCAATACAAACAAAGTCTGTTACATGGTCTAAAAAAGGAGAACTGGTTATAACAAGGTCGGATACAAAGTTCAAGTCTGGAATCTACCCTAAACCCTAAATCCGATCATTGAAAAATAAATTTTATTTAGTGAAAATTTTGATTTTCGAAGTAAATAAAATTTGTTAAATCATAACTTTTACATATATGAATTTTTTAAATCATAACTTTTTTTTGTTAATTTTTCTTTATATATGAATTTTACGTTTTTGTTAGATATCTTGCACCACGTGAATTGGCTCGCCTGATTTCACTTTTGGTTCACTTTTGGAGGAGCTATGTTTGTGCCAAAGACTCGTTAACCATTTTAAACAAATGAAAAGTTTCGTGTAGTATTGTGAGAATAAGACTAATATTATATCTATATTTGTTGCTAATGGATATGTAATGTTGGGATTTTTGCTTTACCTTATGACTTTGTTTATGATAATTTATCTTGTAAATCATTAGTTTTTTATTTAGTCAAAAAGATTACTGACTTATTAATTATAAGTGCTTAACGTTTCAATATAAATTAGAAGAATTATGTTATTTTAGCGTGTATTAACATAAAATTCAAAGTAGTATAAGATGAATGGTTGCAAAATAGGTTCCAATATAAATAGGGTTAACCCTGGACCCTAATCGGAAAAATAGAGTGAGTCGAGTATAGGGTCTAATGCAAACAAGATATGGTACATGGTCCAAAAAGAGGGAACCGATTATAACAGAAACTGGTACATGATTCAGGTCTGGAACCTACCCACCCTGTTTTTGCTCAGCCCTATCGATAAGGGGTTGGGGATCTGTTCCCCAAGGATCTTTAGAGACGTTGAATTTACGTTAATCCGAGTCCATCTCATTCCCTTGACCTTGCATATCAATATTAAAAAGCTTGGAAAGTTCCTGAGTTAAACACCTCGAAGTCCGAACTCTTCAAGATAAAACATCACGAAGTCAAAAGTAGAAGTCAATAGAGTAAACACCGGGAAATTTGGCAGTTTTTGGTAGCCACCCGACGAGGCTGCGATGGGCGAGCTTGTTCCAGCTCGGACATATGGGGTTTCGAATGAACTCAGTAGCCCTAATTTACCGAACTGAATATACTTCATTCCGAAACGAGCACAAAATCTTTATACATTTGTAGCCCATCTTTGATTGAAAGAATTGGCTTTAGTTAGCTTTTGAGACAAGGGTCTTCACCCAAGTTAGGAAAAAAGAAAAAAAAATTCAAGTAGCTCTAGAATTGGATGACTGCATTCATATGAAACATAGACGTGTATACGTTATTTCATCATATGATATATTAAGGATCATTTTTTAAGTCCTTGTCGTATCAGTTATGTATTTGTCCTGAGCCAGCACCAAGGGGTATGAGGAAATCGGTGAAGTAAGACTTTACAATCATGCAATAAGGGCACGAGAAAAATATACATACATAACTCTAACATCTTAAACAAGAATAATATATGATAAATCCCATTCGATTTATAGTCTCAGTTGAATCAAAGAGTCGATGGGAATTTGTGACCTATGCTAAAAAAATAATGATAATGCTTCGACTTCAAAAAAAATTATCACTTAAATCTAATGTGATAGTGCATTTTGAGATGAAAAGACTTTTTGGTCGCTGGACCTTTCCTCACAACTTTTCCAATTGGTCGTGCTAAGCGGGAAACTTTCATTTCCTTTTACATTACAACTACACAAACGCGAGACCTGAGTATATTTTCAGATCCATGGAGTACTCTATAAGTGTCGCAAGTCCGGTAAAATTCAGTTCTTCGACTCATGCACCCGACTCCGGCCTAGAAAAATCTACATGTATCCGGCGACATCCGGGCAAGTGACTCTCGAATCTCGAACCGTGTTTTACGTGGCCGATCGGTGGTGCGTACCCGAGGGACTGCGAGTGAGAGGATCTCTGGAGACGTCATGCAGGGAAACATCAGTCGAACATGAGAGCATGGGCGACCCTCGAATCCTGTCTCCCGCGTTTGGTTCTTTTGAACGCTTTTCGTGCTGTTCTCCAGAGCAGACTTCAATGGGAGTTTCCTCTCTCTCCCTCGCTGGCTTCCCCCAGTTTCCTGGAAAGCCGAGACGAGCCAACCCCACCTTTCCCGCGGCTTCACCGCCGCTCTCTCTCTCTCTCTCTCTCTCTCTCTCTCTCTCTCTCTCTCTGCCATCTTCGTTGCATTTGACTGGCTCTCAAGTGGGAGCAGAATATCATCCATGGAATTATACGACCGTACTCGCCATAATTGTGTGTTTGACCAATACCCTTCCCTTTTACTTTCCCATTCTTTATGCACCCCTATATAAATAACCAACGCATAGTCCCCAACCATCATCTTCATCGCCAGTTCGACACACTCAGGAGAGAGAGAGAGAGAGAGAGAGAGAGAGAGAGAGAGAGAGAGAGAGAGAGAGAGAGAGAGAGAGAGAGAGAGGGAGGGAGGGAGGGGGAGACCGAGGACAGGCAAAAGGGTCCATCCATCAAGACGATCATGAGCAACCTAGTGAAGAAAATGTGGTGCTGCGGAGCCAAGAGCTTTGCTTCGGCCGATGCCGAGGAGGGGGCCGTCCCTGAAGGCCACGTCCGCGTCTACGTGGGCAAAGACGCCCCGTGCAAGTTCGAGATGGAGGCCAACTACCTGAACCACCCGCTGTTCGAGAACCTCCTCCGGCTGTCGGAGGAGGAGTTCGGCTACTCCTACGACGGCGCGCTGCGGATCGCCTGCGAGATCGACCTCTTCCAGCACCTCATCCACCTCCTCAAGACCAGCAACCCCACCGCGCATTACATGGAGCTTCCCGATCTCATCTCCAAGTTCCACACCAGTCCTAACGCCAGCGCCGTCAAAGGCGCCAGACGCCCGCCTTGTCGCTCTCGATGAATCTTGATCTCATCCTTTTTTTGGGTCCTAAACATCATTCTTTTCATGTGCTCATAGAAGAGGTGGGGCTTTGCCTGTGGATTTTGTATGGCTCGACCCCATCAATACCGCTAAGTTGTAGAGAGAGAAATTCTTTTTGGCCGTCGTTCGGCATGTAATGCTCGCGACATGACAATAGAATCAAACTTAAGTTGTGATTATACACACGAATACAATGAAATGAATCCGTCGAATTGCTCATAGATACCTGGACACGTTCCGGTTCCATTGTTGTTCGCCATCATTACGATATTTTCATGGATACTTTTAGAAGGAAATTGTCACAGAGAAGCATGGAAAGCCAATCGATTTGTCACTGGAGGCTCAGTCATCTCGACTTCGGCTTACGGGTCCAGGCATGTCTTCGTCCCTCAGTGAATCGGGCACGCACAGATCAAATGAGGATACTGCTATAGACGAATAGCGATCGTCTTCCGTTCAAATGATCTGCAGCTGCCAGAAAGCAAAAGGGTTGGAAGGCCTACCACATTCCAATACGTGGGCTTCCTTTGCTGGATCATAGAATTCGGATTTGTAGATCTGCTGGGTTCTTGTATCTTTTCTATGGAAAATGTTCAGGATTGGCCTCATGGCACTCGTTTGCGTATTAATTATGCTTGGGGAATATAAGAATTTCGATTACTCTCTAGAGGTGTGTTCTCATTCGATTTTTCAAGTGCATTTTCGCAGTTTTCCAGTGGCCTTAACCATCTCTTACCTAGTGTCTCTTGGCCAGCGTGGCATGTGTTAGGTGTTCCCTAGCCCATGTCTTTCAACTTCCAACTTTCATTCGCTGCCTTTGGCCCCAAGTATCCGTCAATTTGCACATGTACGCAGATGGAAGATCGTACGACAAAATGTGACGGGGAAAAGGAACCGACTAATATGGAGAGCTAATCACAGGTGCAATGCAAACGGCAGCAGCAGATGGATCCACATGGAAGAAAAGCTATGGAACGAGAAGAAAGTCAACTCATCCTTCCTTAGTCTCTCCAAGTTCTATATCCTTCGCTGCTAAGTTTGTTGTAGCGGCCTCCTTCAAAAGCTCGATTTCCTCCTCCGGGATGCTGTTCATGGCAGGAGCTACCGTAGGCTTCTCGCTGGACCGCTTTTCGACCTCCATTGCCCAACTGTATATCACCATGCCTACGACTGCTATGGCCATGCCCATAATGTTCTTGAGAGTGAGCTGAGAGTCGAAAAGCAACCACCCCAACGTGAGGACGCATACCGTCTTCATGTGACCCAGAACCTGGAAGGAAACTGCAGAGAAGCGGCCGATGCAGAGGTACTGGCTCATGTTGCAGAAGACCGCCAGCGTGCATGATAGAACAATGAAGAGCTGCATATGTCCAAAGTCCGGACTAATTTTAGAAGAAAGAGAATCTGGGCAACAAACTACAAATATGTGCGACGGTTTGCATGAAATAATAGCAACGAAGCTGTGAGGCAGGACAGAGGGATTACAAGAGCCCCATATGACATCTTGTAGTCTGCTAAGGATTCGCCATTGAGAAAGTAATCAACGAATGGACCAAGGAAAAGGAGAGATAAAGCTTGTATTGGAGCTGTCTTACTCAACAGTTCAAAAGATCCAATCGAGTACTTCTTCTGTAAGGAACCTATTGACTGTGCAACAAGAACATTACGTCAGAACAAAAGAGAGAATTTCTCATGAAGAACTTACCAAGGTGTTTTAGCACATATGAAGATGATTCCACATGGATATAACGTTACATTAAGCAAGCACATAGATTTTGGCAATTGGTGATATCGACTAATAGACACATATGAAGATCATTCCACAACAATAGATTCTTATAGTCTGGAAAAGAAATAGGAAATATAAGTTATAAGTGTGTTGATCTGGGAGAATACGAGTCATGAAATCTCCCATCAAGCACATTGTTGTTACAGTTGTCACCCCCAGAATGCTTCCTTTATGTTCCAGATAAATTAATGGTAATAAGCCAACAAGAGTCATACCCAACCAACAAGACCCATGCGAAGCTGTCAATATATGGATTAGCAGAAGCAGCACTTTCTAAAGGAGTATCAAAGATAAATGATAGCTGCTTATGTTTTCCCTGACAGATTACCACAGAAATACATAGGATGGCGCTGCTTGTAGTTTTAACAATCAAATTCACTAGAGGGAGGATAAAAATCTGAAGGAGGTCATAGCGATAATTCTATTGCGTCTACAAATTTGATTAGACTTCTTCTCCTTGCCAAACATACTAGGAGCCCAGAGAAAGACAGAAAGCACATTCATACTAACACTAATCTCTCTTCTCCTGGCCGAAATTCAGAAAGTTCCAATGCATTGTGAAAGTTGCTAATAATGATTCGGACATCATAGAATGCTATCAACAACTCCTGCCAAGCATATAATCAGTGCAAAGCTACAACAGAAGTTAAATACAAAAGTGTATTCCTCTTCATTGTACTGGTGTAAATTTTGGGGGCATGGTTGAGTACTTTCCGGTGGAGCTAAACGTTTGCTTGACCTCATTCAACATTCAAGATCAATTTACTCACATTCCAATGACAACTCAGGCATCTCAATCACCATGAAGCCACAATGTGCATATTTTAACCTGAATTTCTCCAGAACATGTTCAATTTTTATTGGCTCATGTCCAACCATTGCAAGGCACTTTAGCACTTGCATTCCAGGCCACCAAACAATCAGATGATGAATATATATATATATATAGTGGTAGGCTTGAACACCCATTAAAAGCTTGCCCCAAGGAGTAGGGCAAACTGATGAACGATTTTTTTGTGTGATATAGCAACAAAGGTCAACTTGTCTGCATAATTTGCAAATCCCATCTAACCAAAAAGAAGAAAATTGAGCTTAGCTCCTTTTCTAATTATGTGACTAGAACAACAATGGCATCAAATAGAGCAGCAGAAGCTCAGTGAAGCAGCAAGGGCTAATAATGGATGAAGGCAAAAAATTTGCTACATGGACAAAAGGTAAGTGTACAAATGTCCAACCAATCAAAGAACAACTTGACTAATGGTATATTTACGCATCAAGCGTGAAATGATACTCACAATTTGCTGCAACGATGTTGAGAGGACTGCCAGACATGCACATATAAAACCTTTGGCATTGACTTTCACATCAGTCACCGTGCAAACACCTACACCAATAACCACAACCACCACAGACATTTTTACCTCTGTGGAGTAGTGCTTATTGTGAAGGATCCATTCCATGACGCATACTACTGGAATCATGCTTAATTTTGATATCTGCAGGAAATCGAATCCTATTATTGGTAAACGAAGGTGAGAATCCCAAAAAAAAAAGATCTGCATCAACTAGAACTTAAAGATAAAGGCCATGCCTGGTAGAAGCCTACGGAGTTCAACATGAGGCTTAAATTCATCCCCGTGATCGACATATTGGCAACAATGGAAAACCAGAGAAGCTCCCACAAGGGAACATCCTTTGATGCGGAATAGCCAGCAGCATTAGAAACCAGACCAACCAATGCAGTTACGGCGAAGTGAAACCCAGTCAATGTTGTTGCTGGAAAACATGGCATGGTAGACATAAAGTAAGAGCACAAGTAAGACTATATCTTCATTGTTGGAGGTAAAAAAGAGTTTCTGAAAAAAGCCATGAATCATCCGAGGGAACCAAAAATGTGTAGGAAACAAAGATCGTATTCAGTCGCAGAAATTCGCATGAAAATCTAGTGACGAATATGCAATCTTGAGGAACGTAGTCACCTATGATTCCACTTACGCTTGGACCTCGAACCTCCATTCAACCAGAGAAAAACTAGCCAAGCAACAGACAAGGCGGAACCTCCTCTGTGCTGAACTACACAAGCACACCCTTCGTTGCAACTGCTGGTAGAAGAAATCGAAAAGCAATCTGCACGGGCCAAACTAATAGTAACAGTCGCTCTAACACTCCGCCTTCTGGTGTGGAGCTACGGAATTCAATATTCGCTACGTCATGAGCACATCATCAAGCATTAGCGCGTCACTAATTCAGAATGGCTGAAAGTCAGAAGATCGTTCAAATTTAACAAGAACGACGCGCTAGAGTTTAATTCAAATTCCGAGTCAGATCCATCGAAGAACGCATTTCAGGAGAAGAGAAGCGCGCGAGCATTTACGCAAATGACAAACTCAAAGAGGTGTCTTACCGAAGCCGAAAGCATAACCACCAGCCGACATGAGCTGCTTGTTGGCCATGATGATGCCGACGGAGCTCATCACGTTCATCGCCCAAGCTCCTGCGTCCGACACCGCCGACGGCTTCCTCTCGCTCTCCATTTTACCAACTTCTCCGCCGCGATCCTCCTATGGCGAAGGAGGGAGGGTTGGGGGGTGGAGAACGGAAGAGGAATAACTGAATCAAGCTCCAGTCGGAAGCAGATGGCAGCGCAGCAAATGCCAACCCTATGACGACAAAATCGGTGACGCCATCAAACTTGGACGGCACTCGCCGCGAGCGCCATTAACGCCTCTGCGGACTTTGCATCACGCCATGGCCTCCGTCGGAGTCAGCACCGCCGCCGATTCTTTGCACTCGCTTGCCTCCTCTCTCTCTCTCTCTCTCTCTAAAAAAAATCGAAGAGACTCGCGCCACCGACACCCGATAAATCCGGAAAAGGAAAATTTGAAATTTGAGGGAGCAAAATTTATCTCTGTTACCCAATTAAGAAGAACAAATTCAAAGCCACGGACGATATTAGAGCCATGCACTAATCTCTCGAGATATAGAAGGCCGGCCCTTTGATATCGTCTAGCCACGAGGCCCGTCATGAATTCTTCGATCATTAAAAAAAATTTCATTGTCAAAATAAAATGATTATGATTTGCTCTGTACGAATAATTTATCCTTAATTTTCTAAACAATTTATTTTTACGAGACAAATTGAACGAAATTTCTCATATATTTTATCTAAAGATCGTCTCTAAACTTGTCGGCTAAACACACATTTTCATATGTTTATTTATGTTTCATTACAAAAATCACAATATTAGATTGGGCAAAAGATCATTAAGCTATTTTAGAGACAGACTAAGTTACTGCTCCTCTCTTGTTTGAAGCTCCCATGATCATCCGCTTAATGCCTTAAACCCGTCTCGATATTTGAAGCTACGTCCAAAACGGATAAATTATCTAATCAATCTTAAATTTATTTTATGATTGTTAACTTATATTAATTTAGTATCAAATTTTCATACTAAGTTCTACTGCAATCATTCCAAACCATATTCGGCGAAAAAAAAAAAAAGAGCAGACACAACGATCTAGTCATGGACGATCATTGGCGGAGCTGCTACATTAGCGATTTCCAGTAAAAATTAGTTGAACGGACCGCATTGAAATTTCATGCAAAAAATTAGGATTAAATTGGTAGAAATAAAAGAAAAATGGATCGAATCGACGTCCATGCAATGATTTAAAAGACAGGTTGAGCAGTAATCGAGAAACTCAAATTAACCACCATTTCTTACGAGTAGTTCCATGATATTTGGGGAAAAGGATCTCCACATCTTTTTTTTTACCGTCGCTCCTCTGCAAAATGAAAATGTTTTACGGTTAACGAGTGAAATTCATTCTTCTTTTGTTTCCACGGCTGCTAAAGAATATGCGAACCATTCTCTGAAAAATCCCTACAAGTACAAATGGCTCGGCCCCACCTTGCTTTTTTTCTTTTTCCTTCTTTTTCCCCCAATAATATAGATATTACGCTTTACGCTTCCACTCGTATTGTCAACTCGATTTTCCAGCTATTTTGGCAGTTCGCAGTTTGAATTCTTGGTTGAACCACGTCGGAAAGTCAGTTGAACATTTTTTTTTTTTGACGATGCTGCTTCCGTCCCTCAGGCCCACCGCCGAAAATTGACGGACGGCGGCCGGGATCGGCTCTATTAAACACCGCTTTTGCCTCATTAGAGTCGACTAGTAGTAAGGATGAGCAACAAGGACTGAGTTGATCGAGACCGGACCATCTGGCCGGTTAAGGCAGTTCCCAAGAGCATTGATATGATTCCCCATTCCAAATTTTCGGTTAAGTCCCCAGTTTTGGAAAGGAAACTGATAATTCTTTTTATGTATTATTTCCCGTGTAAGTTTTTTTCCATCATTTCTCTCCTCTCTTCTCGCAAGTCCTCTCATGCAACTTTATTTTTATTTACCGCTTCTTGACCACCTAGAAAGTAAATCGGATCAGTTCGTGCAATTTCCAATTTCAAGGGAGAATCGGATAGAATCACACTTCATTAGTAGATCGAGGAAGGTTCAAAAATCAATCACACTGCTTATTTATGATTTCACCCTTGTTACTTTTGTGTTGGGTATTTTTGTTACCGTTAGGTCTCTCGATAACTCAAGGCTTTAAAAGGAGTCGTGATCAATAAATAAATTAATATTCAAGTTTAGTACTTATAATTTGAGGAAAATCAATTATTCGAATAATATTTTCTTAAAATAATCGTTTTGTATCATTTCAAATAATCAATAGATGCAAAAATATTATCATTATCTATAAAAGTTTATGCTTGAATATTTTCATGGCTGATAAAAGGAACTTTCATTTATTCATTTTTGTAAATCATACGATGGACCGATTTTATAAATTTATTTTCTAAATCATTCACTATTAGGAAAAAAAAACATGCATGGCTCCATTTAATTCTTGAAAAATGTGACATTTTCTAAAAAAAGTCTTTTAGCAATAATTTTTTTTGGTTAAAACTTCAAAATAATTTGAAAAATGTTTTTATCATTTGGTGTGGAAAAACTAATTTAATTTTCCTAATTTAAATATATACTATTTGAGCACCGGCAGCTTGTGCACGAGTAATCAGAAAATTAGATATGAGCGCTAACATCCAAGTCTAGGTGTAATGGACCTCAACTTGAGCACTAAGAGTTGATATGGACACTTGGGTCTCAAACTCAGTCTCAATGGACTTGAGCATGAGTATCGAGGTCTCAAGCTTAGCTTCGATGAACTCAGGCACGACCTTTGTGTATATGAGCATGACTTTTGTGAACCAAAGCTCAAATGTTGTGGATTCAAACATGCACTCGGCTTTTGTGGACCTAA
Source organism: Melaleuca quinquenervia (assembly GCA_030064385.1). Lineage (NCBI taxonomy): Eukaryota > Viridiplantae > Streptophyta > Magnoliopsida > Myrtales > Myrtaceae > Melaleuca > Melaleuca quinquenervia. The sequence continues at coordinate 18,966,773 of CM057723.1, read as the reverse complement.
GCCTGAGTGTCGGGACATCCGGCCTGGCACGAAGGCCTCAAGCCGAACCATGATGGACTAACTTTGTTTCAATGAACCCAAGTAAGGACATTGGTTTCTGAGCATAGGCATCTAGGTCCCACTAGAGTTATAAGCCCATCTTGGATGGGACCAGAGCATTAGGCCTGGGCGTCAAAGACACGATCCTAGACGCCTCGACGCCGAGAACTAAAAACCAACGTTAGGATTTCAATGCCCAAATATATAATTAGGACTCAAGCACTAACGGCTAGTCATATCATAAAAAATATATTTCGATTTTTTCCCAAGCTGAAGTTCAGCATTCTATTGACTTGGAAAATATTTTGTACAAAATACGATAGGATCCTAAATGAAATGTCCCGCCGCCCGACAGAATCTACTGCATTTACGAAAACGCTCTCACCTTATACAATGGCATCCTCCTTTTCTTTTCTCCACAACAAAACAGACACAGCGAACGAGAGTAGAATTTGAGATCTCGCCTCAAGTGAGACCTAAGATAGATACATGGACCAGCATCCGCGGAGCAATTGTTTAAACATAATAGCACAATAAATTGTTTAAGCCTAATCTAACACGATGCAAAACGGTAAAATTCGATCATTTAATCACTTTCAACACCTTTAAAAGAATCTCGTATAAATTAACACAAGGGGAAAAAGAATTCGAAACAACCCAAGTCCGTCCAATAGAGACTTGCTCATCTCCTGACTCTTGGTTCTACAAGATTTGCAAAAGCGAAGCTGGAAGATGGTTTAGTGAGCTGATTGATGGGCAAGCGATTCATTCAACAAGCTATATTACAATCACGTTTCGATCCATCCATCTTATGTGAAAAAAATATTACATGTCTGTCCAGGGAGCAGAAACCCGAAAAAAGAAAAAGAAAAAGAAAAAGAAGAATGAGACCACAAAAACATCATTCTCAAAAGCTACCAACATACAAAATATAAGGCTGCCAATCACAGCCACCTTGTGACAATCGAAGAAGACACTAACGCCTAATACCACCCCCTAACCCTTTTGTTTATATGCTTCTGTTCGTCCCCATGATTACATACATAGATTGCCTGGGCAGCTTGAGGCCAGAGACGGAACGTGCTTTCAGGCAGAAAACAACAGCCAGACGTCTATTACAAACACATCAAGGATCAACACTCAAAAATCTCCTTCCTCAATACCCATAAAACGACTTGCCATGCGGTAATGGAGAAAATGATTTGAGTGTTCTCACTGTCCGTGTCAGTCCCTGCCCAACGAAGGATGTCTTAAAGCACCAGGTGGTGCAGTTGGTCTAGGGAAGTCGAAGTTAATTGGTGCTCCACCAATATTAGGCGCCTCCACGTAGGGGCTCTGGCATGTCCAATTGCAAAACCCAGTAAGTACAAGAGAAAACTAAGTGAAAGAGGGGTTAGTCTAGATGAAGACATGGATGAAAAATTGAGATGCCTCCCTATCCCCACGCATCATGTAAATCAATGAGTTCCATGTGTTGCCTTCATATCTAGTTCAAAACAAGTGTCTTCCCATTTCAGGCTAATAAGCGTCATTGAAAACGATTTTGCACACAGTACCACATTTTCAAATCCAAAGCCAGACAGTCAATTCTTCCGTAAAGCATGATTGAAAAAAGGACCTATGAATTATTTGTCTTGAGCAAAAGAGAAGGTCCCATATATTCTACATCAATGAATGTAGTGAATATTTATGAGTGTATCAATAGGTGCATGGATTTAATGGTTGGTTTGCACGTGAATCTCTAAATGCATAACCAAGCATAGATGAATATTCTGCGCTTACATATCTTGTATTAAATGCTTATATACTCATAGGGCTGACTATAGCTGCAGAATAACAAAATAAGCTGTGCATCTCTCTAGTTTTCTTCTTTTTTCCCTAAGAGTTTTTCGCTAGTTTTTGCAAGCAAAGATCACGAAACTCTCAAAGACTTCCCTTCAATACTTCTGCATGCATCATGTGGTATGGTGGCTGAGTGAAATTTATGAAAACCTAGAGCAAGAAACCATAACACGATGGTCAATTAGATGAGTTCCAGGCTGGTGTACCTGTGGTTCACGTGAGGCATAGGACTGCTCTTCAGAGAAAGATTTCGGTGTTGATGATGTATTAGGAGAGCGAGAGTCATTACTTGAATCACTTCCATTCATTTTTCCAGTGAGTAGACTATCGGGATCATTCCCATTGACCGACTTAACCCTCTGCATCCAGAACATGTCATGAAGATGTCAGAAACTAACCAAGATGGCAGAAAAGAAGACTTTGTTACAACACTCATTAAGCAACTAATTAAAGAAACTTTGCAGCAACTATCATTGTAGGGTGCATCATTTCTTATTAGTATAATTAGCAAGTGCCTGGGGCCAATTTGTAAACATGACCATTAGGCCAAAAGCCAATGCAAGAACCATATGAAAGGGAATTACCTGAAAAATTTTACCAAGAGTTTTCAATCCCTTTGCTCGTGCTCGGAGGTCTTCTTTCTTGACACTGGGATCTTGAAGAACCTGAAAGAAACATAAATGACTTAAAATTACAACCAAAATAAGAGAGCAAATGAAGAATGTAATTAGTGAACTAGTATAGCAATACAACCATCTGACAAACACGGGAAAGAGTGGCTTCAATGTCGGCAACATTAAGCTTCCACAAAGAATCAATCATCAACTTCTTGTGAGATTGCATGTATGCTTCAAGTTCTTCCTCGGTATAGTTTCCTTCTTGACTGAGTTGCTTTTTCATGTCTTCTTGGAGCTGGATCAGAGCAATAGCACCTATCACATGGCAAGGAAAACCAATTGATCAGACACAAGGATATTCTTGAAGCATCCACCTGCCAAGCATGTTTGACTAGGCATTTTTTCCAGGGTACAATTTCCAAAAATAGCAAATGAGGATTGGGTGCCTAGAACTAAGGAAGGTGCTATTCTCAAGGCAGTTAAATTAAGAAGCATTTATAAATGCTCTAAGAGAAGAAGTTCAAGCATAAACACTATTAGGAGGATAGATTAAATGCTTTGAAATCAAGAAGCAGAAGGTAGCACGGCAGAAATAGTAAGCATAAAACCACTCACTATTAAGACATGCTAATTTCTTATCAAGACAATTAACATCCACTAACCTGTAGCTGCTGTGACCTGAGATTTGATGAAATGTCCTTTGTTTCTAAACCACTCTGCAATAAAAGGCATTCCCAAATATAGTGCCTTCTTTCCAAGCTCCTTAGCTGCCTGTCTCACATATATGTAGCCAATTGTGCTCAACATATCCACACCATAAGCTGCACAATACCAGAAAACATACACAACTTAAAATAAAGCATCGACAACAAATAGACTGCAGCTTGGATTATCACACAGAAAGACACTTGATACTGAACTCACGATTTGCCAAGCAACCAGATGCAGAGCCTGCAAGAATTTTTCTTGGAAAGACGATTATCAAGCAAGCCTAATTTCACTTTCAGTGAGTCTGAAAATGCTTGCTTATCACATCTCAGGAGTACTTGGTTTGAGCTTGGGAAAAATAGATGCCAAAACATTTTTATTATCTTGTCTAGAAACTAATCATTAACCCATATCACTTGGGACCTAATCTACCATATGCTCTTAATTGCAGCTGCAGCTCGGTTAAATCTTATCAGAGTGTAAGCGAACTCAATGTGGATGCCAGTTCGTCCAGCCTTCCAGAAATTGAGTTTGCCATGACCGGATGCAATTCATGAACTGAAGAGTACTGAGGAAGTTTTAGTATCATCTTTAGCCTTGAAGCAATCGTATACAGTTAGAGAAAGACAACCTGCACTGGAAAGCCTTGCTACTTCTGCTTCAGCATGATGGACAAAGTCGTCCTTGTTTCCTAGGACATATTGGTTTAGCCGATCTTTCAATGTTTGTGCGAGCTTCTCTTCTCTTTCCTTCTGAACAATCTGGATGCACAAATTTAAAAAAATTAGTGGCCCAACAACAGTAGATTATCAAGCAAGATAGATAGTAGAATCAGCAGCACTAGTCACAAGCTTTTTTATGGCGCGGCTATCACATGGAATTTAAATGTGCCACATTAATCCATTATATACAAACTGCTCTTTAACCCCCTAGCTAGAAACATTCCATATGCATGCACAAGTGCTACTCTAATTTATTATTAAGTTTCTTAAAACTTGTATATTCCCACTCTTCCCGACAATTGCAATACTCATATTTCTAAGTTCCAAGACAAGTTACAAAATGCAGGCAGGAAGCATAAATGAAAACACAAATTCTTTGTAAAATTGAGATCTGATTCACACTAGATACAGTAAAAATACCCTCATTTTCTCTTGCACTTTCTTGGCATCAAACTGTTCCCCTTCTGTAAAGATATCCAGAGAAGCCATTGATGCCATGGCAAGTTGACCTATATATTCCTCAAAAAGCTCACTTCCAAAAAGCATAGCAAAGATTGCAGCTGGATCGATGATTGCATCACTACAAACAAAACAAAACAAAAACATGAGGTTAGTCAAGCAGCAATATGCATGCGTCAACCAAAGCACAACCAAAACTTAGCAGATTGCAAAGAGAATCGATAGAAACTATCATCTTCATTCAAATTTATTTAGGCCAAGGAAAAGAACAAACGTTGAGACTCCTGCTTTCCCATTAGCATCATATGCCTGTCGTTGTGCTGGATCACTTAAAACTTGGTAAGCCTCTCCCAGTTCCTATATAAAGGTACGGAATCAGATAAGAGGTCATGCGGACTCAACACATGGTTCACAAGGGGAACCAAAACAAAATGTACACAAGGGGAACAAATGCCCAAGAAGGAAAAATCACTAAAGCATCCACTCATAATTCATAAGTCTAATAAAATCATAAAACTCAAATGAATTTTATGAACTGATATACAGTACCAGTAGCATAATCATGCACAAGCTTCCTGTTCATGGTCAGATTTTTCTTAAATAAGTTACTCTTTTATGATACCCATTCTCAGTAACTTGATGCACTTTTATATGTTCGTCTTCATTTTTATACCAAAAAAGTTGGCTTATGTTTCAATTTAACTCTTCTTGTCCTGTGCTTTTTATCGTAATTGTCCTACTCATAATACCCCACAAAAAATTGATCAGTGTTTTGATCTTTCTAAGAGTCTTCTCTTATTGACACACATTGACACAAATAGTTTAATAAAAAAGAAGGCCGTTGACTTCTTAAGATGTTTAAGAGAAAATATTCTTTATCTTTTTTTTTTAAAGAAAGTCCTTTCTATGAAATGCATTAATGAAGGGATACAACTTAACAATAATTAATGCACTTTAAAATGTGTGCCCTAGGCGCAGGGTGATTTGTTAAGCAACTTTGTAAAGTTCATAATTTTCAATGCGCTGCTTTCTCATCTGGTATGCAATTGATGCTTTCAACATCAAGATATCATATGTATGCTTAAATTCTCTTCCATGGATCATAAATGCGTAACGACATTAATGCAATATACTTACTAAAGATATCTAGTTAATAAGTCTATTAATTAGTTTGATGATAAACATCTATGAATTATAAATGGAGATGGTGCATAAGTCCAGTGCATGCAACAGGAATATGTTGCATGTTTACAGTTAAAATGGCATCAATATTGATCGTTAAACCCAACAACTCATCTTAGCAATGAAAACCAACATGTCGCGGTTGACATGATCATGCACAATAGAATTTGATATCTAGCTCTGCACAGTTATATGACCAGTCACCTCAAAGAGAAGTAACAGTTCGGTTACTTTAGCTTTATAGCCAGCTCAAAAAATATTTCTACAAGTCAGATGAATTTCATTTCCTAGCATATGCAAAAGATCCTCCATGAGATGCATGATTGATTTGACAATCTCAAAAACAATTGCCAGCTGAGATCACAGAGATTGGAAAGAAAATTGTGCTTAAATGAGTGCAGACATAGTCCATGCTTCAAGACTAGCACTCTCATTCACTTTTAACCACCCACCCAAAAAAAAAAAATGATTCCTTAAGTTGCCAGAGCTACCAATAACTCTCCTATGGTTTTGAAACAGTGTTCAAATGCTTATTATCATTCAAATAAATTTAATTTATCAGTTGAAGATCCTAGCCTTTTGTGGATGAGTAAAAATGTGGGAACAGAATGTAACACAAAATTCTCTGGACAAATCTAACACCGCCTTTAGTGGTATATCATATGCTAAGCCAAAAGCAACTATTAGAAAGCTTCTAGCCATAATCAAGTAATGAAACCAGGATAACACAAACTTTTTTAGAGAGGGCCCAAGCAGGCTACTCCGAAACAAGTAAGAAACTTTAAGTACATCATGTCTCAAATGGTTTTATTCTTATGGGTAGAAAAGTTTCCATAGGTAATGAGTTCAGCATTTGTGGACGTTGGTCTTAATTGAAATGTTATGCCAATTTTGGAAAAATTAGGACTGCAGCACATTCAGCCAGCTTGATTTATCTTCAAATAAAGAATAATCTCATTCATCCAGAGGATAAGTACAACATTTTCCCCTGTGCAACTCAAATGCAGACTTGCCTGGAATTTGTGGGCTGCGTTGGGATCATTGGGATTTTTATCCGGATGAACTTGCCGGGCCTGCAAAACGGGAAATTCAGGTCCTTCAGCTCATTGCTCATATATTATACCATCTGATCAACAACCAGGTACCATGGCAAAGACAAATATCGAGCAAGTTCCGTGTCAAATTCTTCACCAAGAGCCAACGTCAAAGCTCGCCAACCCGAAGAAAGATCATCTGTGCTACACCGTATTGCCAATGCCAACAGCTGTCGGAACACTATACATAACATCATCAATCTCACGCAGCCATAACTTCTGACCAGGCAGACTCATAATCAAGAACCTTGATCCATGGATTATGGAGGAAGCCACCACTTAATCATTACAAAAGACAAATCCGAACAAATATTTAAAAAAAAAAAAACTCTCTACTGTCATTCCCACAAGAAATTGAAAGTCAACAACTGCGGAGCCGATGAAATAAAACCCCACGCATAAACAGATCCGAAACCACTCCAGCTGCTCCCGCGATTACCCACCGCCCGCAGTTCGATCCACCCAACGGACATCGAGAATCGCGCAACAACCCGCACGAAACTAGACCTAGAAATCCCCGCGCAGACGACCGGACACTTTGCCTAAATTCTCCCCCCCCCCCCCCCTCCCTCCCGGGCGACTAGCAAAAGCCGAATGAGGTTCGACACCGTTGCCATACCTTCATGTAATACGCCTTCTTGATCTCGGACTCGGTGGCCGACGGGCTGACCCCGAGAACGTCGTAGTACTCAGTCTCTCTCACCATCGGAGACGACGTCGTCGGACGCTGTCCTTGCCTCCTCCCTCTACCAAATCGCGAGAGGTGATCCGCCGGACCTCAAATCCCGAGCCGCGGGTCCAACGCCGAGAGGGACGAAGACGAAGACAGAAGACGAAGAAGAGTATGGATCGGAGCGTCCGGGTGACTCCGCCAAATTGCAGATGTACGAAGAGTTTTTTTTCCTTTTTCCGCGATCCTTTTATTTAATTCTTTTTGCCGGAAAAACGAGGTAGAAATATAGAAATGAAAAATAGCGAGAGAGAGAGAAAAAGGAGAATACGAGCGAAGGGGACGTTACAGGTAGAAAGGAAAAGATTCCCGGTTCCAAGTTGCGAAAGAAGACGGTGGGGGGGCCCCACGGCGACGGCGTCTAGCGATGCTCGACGCGGCTAAGCTATCCGTCGACACGGCGCCGTTTCGTCCTCCACCCTCTCACCGGCTCCCTCCGGCTTTTTCCCTCCGTCCACATTCGAACTTTCGGCTCGGCTAATAGTAACCGAGAAACGAGTCGCGATTCGGATAAGAGTCTTTTCTTTTTGCCCACCTTTTTCTCCTCCCGTGAGCTTTCCACCTCCCGCCTCGCGATCAAAAAGAAGCTTTCGCCGGATGAACCGTTCGGCTACGGCTACTATGACTCACCAAAGAGTTCCGCCATCCCGGCTGCGAGCCCCCTTTACGAGAGAGGATCGCGCTTATTATGTATTGTCATGTTAATCGTAAGTCACTATAAGCGTACGTCTCTATAAGTGAAGCACACCATGTACAAACATGCCAGTAGTAATGATTAAAACGGCTCCTCATACTGATTGGTGGACCAAGCGAGCCAAGTGGCCGAACGATCCAAAATCGGGGTACATCATTTATGATGAAAAGTACCGAGATATATGTACTTTTTCGAGCCCAATTCTATATTTAAAAAAAAATCAACTTTAGATCCAGTTCAAATTCTATCTCGAAATTTTTTATCTCGTTAAAATCATCAACTTTTAATCGAGTTCCAAAACCTAACATGAACTTAGAAAAAAAAATCCCAAATTTTAGATCAAATCCCGAATTTATCTCGACTTTTATTCCGTCAAAAAAAAATCACAAACTTTCAATGCATTCTTGAATTTACTCATGTAGTCCAGTCCTGATTCGACGTGGTATTTCCATATCGATAATAAATCTACATCAATAAAGCAAATAAAAAGGTTCCGGATATATTTAGGACTAGATCTAAAGTTTGAGAATTCTTTTTTTTTATAGATAAAAATAGTTCGGGGCAGATTCGAGACTATACCTAAAATTTGAGATTTTTTTCGAGACCAAAAAAGTTTGGAATAATTTTAGGACCACACTTAAAATTCAGGACTTTTTTACGGTAATTATATCACTTTTTTTCACATGATAACTTCCTTATATCGCCCCTGCCTAATTAGGGCGTTGCAAGATTATCTTCTTATCTCGGGTTTGTCGGAGTCAAAGACTTTTTCTGCGTACGCCGCCACCACCCGTTGACTCGAGAAAAAGAAGGCGCAAAGCATAGCGAAAGGCCTCGTATTTTTAATACATAAATTGGTCCGCGGAGTATATTACGTGGAAGCTGAGGAGATTCTCTTTTATTTTTATTTTCCCCCCTTTTTTTAAAAGTTGCATGGCGGGCGCTTCGGTGGCATCGTACCTCAATAAGCCGTCCTCTCTTTCTTCTCCCTCTTCTTTTATTTCCTTTCCATCCGCTCGTGACTTGTCGCGACGTATGAAAAGAAGGTGGATCTATCGATCGTGGAAAATCAACTCCTCTCTCTCGACCAAACAAGAAAAAAGAAAAGAGAAAAAAAAACCGAAGGTTGTGATCCGGACATGGTAAGGAGGTGAAACGGGATCCAAATCACGTGTCGTGAAGGCATGTGACATGATGGAATCAAACTGCTTCCATTAATAGGGTTCTTTTTACTTTGAAAAAATCACAGCCGTTCGAGGGTGAACGATTTCTTGGGCAGTCCGGTTTTCTCCCAAAACTAGAAATCAGACTGGTGGGGCCAATTCCTGATCTCTAGGACCGTGGACCGGACCTCTTAAATCTTATACCGGACCGTCGGACTTGTCGGTTCGGTTCGGTCCGGTCCAATTCCTAGACAATCTAAGAGACCGGTTGGGAACCAAAAAAATTCTAACAAATATTGAATTTCTTTCCTTATTTTTAAGAAAAATATTATTTTAATAAAGTTGGATAAAAGTTAAAACTTTACAAAACTAAATTGAGTTTGTTTTACTTTTTTATATCTTTATTTTTAATAAAATACGACAAATTTAACTTGTCAAGTCTAACCTTTCTAAAAATCAAGAACCGAACTATCTAGACACCGATTCCACTTTTGGGAATTGGGAATTGTACCGACACTTCTGGTCCGGTCTGAGTCCTGGCCTGATTTGGACGGTCAAAATTGCTCATCCTTATGAACAGCTGTGGTGGGAGTCACATCACCCTCTTCTATAGTAGGTTATCCTTTTCCAATGAAACGGCAAGACCTACTCTAGATTGTAGGGTTCATTGGTATGATTGCCGTAATTGTAAGTAGACACAACTTTTTGAGTAGGAATAGTGAAAGAGTTGTTGGAAATTTTTTTTATTTGTTAGATTTTTGTCAGTTCAACTTTAAATCCTTTAATTGTGTAAATTGAATTTTAAATATTTTCATATTTTGCTAATTAAGTCTGTCAGACCCATTTTAATTGAAAATTACTGAAGTGAATAGTTAGTAGTGTCGCACAGGACAATGGATACTAACTTAGGACCACGTAGGATGACAAACACTGATGTGAGATAGTTGACGTTGGTATAGAAACTAGTCATGCTATGTAGGAAGACTGTGACAAGCAGAGGGGGGTTCGCAGCCCTAGTCGAATGGGCGATGAGGGTCAGTTGGTCCTTGCTTATGATAAACAAGGGTCAATTGGTAACCTTTTGCGGGTTTAGAAAGAAAAAAAAATGGAAAGGAAATAGATAATTCATTATTTTTAAAAATAAAAAAATGATCATCTAGGCAATATCCGTGCCACTTAACACAATTGCCACTCACATTCGGTAATTTTCTATTAAAATTTGTCGAGGTGGAATCAATTAGCAGAACATGAAAATGTTAAAGACTTAATTGATATAATCAAAAGATTTAAGATTGATTTAACAAAATTATAGTAGTTTTACGATTTTTTTTGAACAATTCCCTGGGGATAAATGACAAAAATAGTCGGTTTACTATAAAGTGAATAATTATCAATCAGGAAATAAGCATTGTCCACTACTTGCCCGTTTATTTGCTCTTGAACACGGGCACATTTGTTGTGAAAATCATTACAAGAACACACACACACTTACTTAGACGCAAATTTTGAATTGTAAAGATGGAAGGAAAGTATCCAATTAAACCCATTACACTTTTTGTAACGAATTCGTTTATCAAACAGGATTTCATTTGCCTTCAAGCTATAAAGTTATCTACGCCCACGAAATATCTCACTAAGAAATATCTCACTAAACGGCAGTTTCATGGAAATATTGTGATTATCTAACGCATCCAAGTCTTAACTAATAAGCAAAAAGAAATTAGAAACATTAGTAGTTGGGTAATGCAATGGATATAGTTTGCTCATGGAATATTAAAATTTGGAATTATGAAGATGTTTATTACTAACAGCCGTCCGGAAGTTGTAATAAACATTTTCACGACCATCTATAGGTGTATGATTCATGAACATTAGAAGGTAAAAGTGTAATCGAGTCAACTAGAGCCGATGCGATGCCAAGACCCGACTCGCATATGAGATGCTCGAAACTCAACTCCAACTCGATCAACCATCAAAATTCATGCTCGAGCTTGACTCGACTCGGCTGGACTATAATCAATTCATACTCTAGCTCGAGCAGGATACGGAACAGTGTGGGCGTGCGGTCTAATTTTTGCATATTAACATGTCTATTTTCAACTAATAGGAATTCCAAATAATAGGAGCTCGATTAGCCTTGCTAAGCACCGTCAAGCGAAAATTTGGCGCAGCCAAGCTTGCCTTAAGAAGATGCTCGAGTAGCTTGAGCTCCAACACGACTCGCGATCAGACGAGTCGATCTCGAGTAATCATCAAACTAAGCCGAGCTTGAGCTACTTGGAAGTAGCTCGGCTTCACCCCTAAGTGTATGTAACTGTGAAATCAGTTGTACCATAAACCTAATTAATATTGATTGGACAAGGGTTAATCGCGTTTGGAGTGGAAGGAGATCATCCGAATAGACGGGTGGTTTTGACTAATGTTAGAAACGAGAGACTCGTGATTATACGATAGTGGTTTGCTAACAACTTCACGACAGGCTTATACACTAAGGAATGTATGAAGTTTCCTGAGGAAAATCCCTCTAAGGAACAAGTACAAAAGTCTCTTAGCAAATCGGACATTTCATGCGGGATGTAGTCCTATAATAACCTAGGTTTGATCATTCCAGATTGAATTTTAGGATAATGTCCACCAAAAGAAGGAAAAAAAGGAAAACTATTAAACAAATAACGCTGGCGAAGCTGGAAGCATGGCAGATAGGAACAAGCACCAAGGTCAGCAGAATTATACGCAGAAAATCTAATTTGTTCAATGAAATCTTACGAACAATGCATTTTGAACTTTTCAAAGTCGAAACACTTGAAATTTTCATAATAGGCATATGTCGACAGATAAATTTTTTTTTGGTAAATAATCAACAGATAAATTTTTTATATATACCAGTTTCAAATTTATTAGAATTTGTATATTATTGTAAGCTTCGGGTAGTAAGAAGGAAAAGTACGCTTTTCCATATCAAAATATGGCGTAAATCAGAAAATCCTGCTTTTTCTTTAATTTTTTTTTTTAGAAATGAGATCAAGAAAAAGGTCTAAATGAACAATAAATACCAATAACCTACCCATGGGTAGCCCAACTGGTTAGGGCGAACTTGGACTTCTTTGAGGTCTCGGGTTCGATTCCCCAGGAAAACACCTGTGATTTAAGTGGGGGGCCTTGGTGGTAGGTTGCTGTGCTAGTCTCTCCCGAGGAATAGTCGAGGTGCGCGCAAGCTGGCCCGGACACCTCGGTTACCAAAAAAAAAAAATACCAATAAAAACGTTGCATCATCCCTGCAATTCGTGAAATTCCTACATAGATGTAGCAGTATATGTGCTAAAATGACTATCGAAAATTAAAGGTTTTATGTGGATCTTATGCGAAACTTGCCAAATTCGAAAATCTAGATTTAATTTAGTACATATATTGAGTTAATTAAGTAATTTCTTCAGCCATGTCTCTTTCTTTTATAAACACATTGCATCGACTTTTCAGCTTGATTAATATTTAGGTACGCATGCAATTCGTGCCCGTCCCCATGCATCGGATGGAACTCCATAAAAGAAAATTTTCTTTCTTCTTTTTTTTTCAGGAAAATTGCATAGTTACAATCTTATAACTTCATAACATCATAAACTACCAACTAAATGACCAAGACAACTTATGCAAAGGTTAGCCAAGTTAGTTGAAATCAAATACTAAAATAGCATCGTGGAATGCGTGATAAATGAATAAATTTTTTTATTGCCGTTGCGATTGGTGAGTTATTTTGAGTGAACACTAGGGGTGATCGGTTCCGCGTGGTATCTGGTTCCCCTATGAACTGGGAAGCGGTTCCTTGTTATTTGGAACCGGGAATCGGACTAGACCGAACTAGGTGGTTCGGTTCGATCCGATTCTCGCCCGATCCAATTCGGTTCCCAGGTGAGTTATTATCAATTACCGCTTCCACCAAACCTTTTACCAGCAAATCGACTATGAATTTACTCCAGCAATAAAAATCTCCCTCGAAAATCTTAATCCAAATTATGAATTTACTCCATCAATTAGCAAATGACCATCATCAGGTGAAGTACGTGATTCTCTTTTCTTGGAGAGATAATTAATGGCGATAACAACACAGAAGACCTTTGGCAATTCACTGGTGGCCCGTTCAAATCAAGGCTTCCGTGAACAATTCAAAAAATCAAAAGCCTCAAGAAGAGAGAGGAGCGAGGGAAGTCAAACGACGCTGCGTCATTCGTGGAGCCCCCCCTCCTTCCTCCACTTCCTCGTTCTCGTGTCATCTTTGAGCCGCAAGAGTCAAAACAAGGAAAGCCTCAAAGGTTTTCTTCGCTCGTAATCAACAGCCAATGCCTCCCTCACCCTCAGTCTTTATCACCGCTTGCCTCTTAGCCTTTCAGCCTCTCGCCTCTTAGCTCCTTCCCTCTCGCTCTCGCTTTCGCTTGACAATCGACCCCTTCCTTACCCTGAGTCCCAGAGCAATAGAGAAACTTACCGGTGGGATGGCGAGAACAGGTGGAGGAGTCGCGTGCGAGGTGCTGTGTTAAGTGGCACTTTAAAGAAAAAGGAAAGTGGCTCTTTTGTGGAGGAGTCACGTGCGAGTTGCGAGGTTAAGGTTAGGTTTTTCTCTATGAAGGAGTCACGTGAGAGTGAGAAAATGAAAGAGGAATATTCGACAGTGGCGCGTCTGCGGGTGTTGAGTTAAAGAATGAGACAGAAACTATGGTATATAATTTTTTTAATGAATAGTGTCAGTTCGGTCTTGGTGGTCCATATGGGAGGTTCCACCCTCGGAACCGGGAATCGGACCGTTACGTTTTAGAACTGCCTGGAACCGACTGGTCCGGACTGTTTTGGACGGTTCCCGGGTGGGTGGTTTTGACTGCTCACCCCTAGTTAACACCACCCACAAGCAAAACTTAACCAAAAAAATCTACCGGCGATGTGCATATTGAGCGAACTCCACCCACTCTCCAATCAAAAGGGTGGTTTGAGGAGAATATGGCCGGTAGTTTTTGTACTAGATTCCACCGAGAGGAGGAGGCTATCGCAACCCACATTTAAATCACCTAGATTTTAATTGGAGGCAGGCAGGGGAAAAAATGATGAATTACTTTATTAGTTCCGATAAAAAATATTAAGTTGAATTTGGACCATCGCAAAACTTCGCAAGACTATCGCAGGACTCGCAAATTGCAACTATCTGAATTGATCTTGATACTTATCTTCCACTTAATGATTTCTCAGAGAAACACAAAGGGTCTACCATCCAAACATGCATAGCTACCTTTTTTTTTTTTGAAGCAGTGGAACTGCCAATCTTGCCATGTGATGGAGGGCCCAAAAATTCTGGTCGCACATTTTCCCATTCCGAACCGATTTTGACAGGGAAAATTGCCAAAAAAGTCATAAACCTTTATCACTTATGCCGATTTAGTCCTCAATCTTTTTTTAAGCCAATTGAGTCCTAAACATTTTCCACATTTGCCAATTAAGTCCTTTCGGCAGGTTTTGGCCGGAAAATGCTTACATGGACCTCGCCGGCGATGACGTGGCGACAAAATTCTTTCTTCTTTTTTTTTCTTTTCTTGCTCCGGCCGCTCCCATGGGTGGCGAAGCCCTCGCCATCAACCGGCGAGGGTGGCGAGGGCTGGGGAGGCCGTCGCCACCCTCGCCCATTGCGGGCGAGGGCTAGGCGAGGTTGCCCTTGCCCAGATCTGGGCGGGGTAGCCCCGTCCAAGCCGTGGGGCCGACCTCCCCTGGCCCCCACTGGCCTCTGGTGAGGCCGGCCCTGCCCAAATCTGGGCGGGGCAGCCCCTCCCTCACCTAGATCTGGGCTGGGCGGGGCGGCCTCGCCCACAAGGATCCAAGTCTTAACTAATAAGCAAAAATAAATTAGAAACATTAGTAGTTGGGTAATGCAATGGATATAGTTTGCTCATGGAATATTAAAATTTGGAATTGAAGATGTTTATTACTAACAGCCGTCCAGAAGTTGTAATAAACATTTTCACGACCATCTATAGGTGTATGATTCATGAACATTAGAAGGTAAAAGTGTAATCGACTTGCATCAAGCTGATGCAAATGCCAAGACCTGACTCGCATATTAGACACTCGAAACTTAACTCCAACCCGATCGACCATCAAAATTCATGTTCAAACTTGACTCGACTCGACTCGGCTTGACTATAATCAATTCATACTCTAGCTCAAGTAGGATACAGAACAATGTGGGCACGCGTCGTAATTTTTGCATATTAACATGTCTATTTTCAAATAATAGGAGCTCGATTAGCCTGGCTAAGCATCATCAAGTGCAAAATTGGCACGCCCAAGCCTGACTTGATAAAATACTCGAGTAGCTCGAGCTCAAACACAACGCGTGATCAAACGAGTCAATCTTGAGTAATCATCAAACTAAGTCGAGAGTGAGCTACTTGGAAGTAGCTCGGCTTCATCCACAAGGATTGACTTTTCTAGGTTTGATCATGCCGAATTGAATTTTAGGCTAATGTCCACCAAAAGAAAAAAAAAAAGGAAAACTACTAAACAAGGTCCGCAGAATTATTATAGGCAGAAAATCTAATCTGTTCAAATTGATTTATTGTTTCTTACGTTTTTGTTCAACGAAATCTTAGGGACAATGCATTTTGAACTTTTCAAAGTCGAAACACTTGAAACTTTCATTTTAGGCATCTGTTAACAGAGAAATTTTTATATATACCAGTTTCACGATTTATTAGAATTTATATATTATTATAAGCTTCGGGTAGTAAGAAGGAAAAGTACGCTTTTCCATGTCAAATATGGCGGGGATCAGGCAACCCTGCATTTTTTTTTTTTTGTATTTTCTTTTAGAAATGAAATCAAGGAAAAGGTCTAAATGAACAATAAATACCAAGAAAAACGTTGCATCGTCCCTGCAATACGTGAAATTCCTACATAGACGTAGTATATGTACTAAAATGACCATAGATTATAGGTTCTATGTCGATCTTACGAATCTCGCCAAATTCGAAAATTTAGATTTAATTCAGTAAATATACATATTGAGTGAATTAAGTAATTAATTTCTTCAGCCATGTTTCTTTCTTTTATAAACACATTGCATCGACTTTTCAGCTTGATTAATATTTAGGTACGCATGCAATTCACGCCCGTCCCCACGCATCGGATAAAACTCCATTGAAAAAAATCCTTTCTTTTTTGTCTTTTCAGGAAACTTGCATAGATACCATCTTATAACTTCATAACATCATCAACTACCAACTAAATGACCAGGAAATTAAACTAATCCCCAAATAAGTATGGGTGATGTGCATATTGAGCGAACTCCACCCACCCTCCAATCAAAAGGGTGGTTTGAGGTGAATATGGCCGGTAGTTTTCGTACTAGATTCCAGCGAGAGAAGGAGATTATCGCAACCCACATTAAATTACTTAGGTTTTAAACTGAGGCAGACAAAAATGATGAATTACTTTATAAATTCTGGTAAAAACACTAAATTGAATTTGGACCATCGAAAAACTTCTTAAAGGGTCTACCACTTGATGGTTTCTCAGAGAAACACAAAGGGTCTACCATCCAAACATGCATAGCTGCCTTTTTTTGAAGCAGTGGAGCTGCCAACCTTGCCATGTGATGGAGGGCCCAAAAATTCTGGTCGTACATATGCCCATCCGAGCCGACTTTGGCACTTCCTTGACCTACTGGTTAGCATCAACACGCAAGCACGTACACTAGTCAATATGTTCCTCCTCGTGTCAACATATTTTATTGTCTCATCAAAGAAATATACTAATTTCCATTCCATCAATTGAAAAGAAACGATTTTCACTAGTCAGACTCGAGAGTTTCTCCTTCTCAAACTCAATATTTTTGATGAAACCAAACGTGAAAAATCCTTGTTAAGCCCATATGTGCCATGGATCAAAATTTCAAGATAAATCAAACTATGTGTCATGGATTTTTCCGTGTCATTGTATTTCACCCATTCAATCCACATAAGTAGATGTTCCGGGAACTAGAAATGTAGATGGAGGAGGTGAATAATGTGATGATCAGTACTGTATCTGAGAGGATTCTCGTGTTTAATAGACTTGAACTTGAAATCATTCTTCGAAATCTCCTCCAAGAGGAGCATCCCACCCCCATCACAAGTCCCAACAGCATTTCGATCTCGGTGCCCTAACGCGATCGTAGCTTCCAATCTAAGATTGGATGGCTCCCATGTAAAGGACCCCCACTGGATTCCACCTAATCAGGAGATCCAAATCCAGTCCCAATAAGCCATATCTCTTCTACTCTAACAAGACACTTTAACAAAACAGTGCACAGCAATAATTCAATTTTATAGGAAAAACTCCCAAAACTCCCGATTACTACTCATATATCCATTCTTTTGAAATTGCTATTCACATGCCTCTAAGCAAAATCCCACTTTGACAAAATCGAATTACCCACCGTTACAACTTCATTTTGTTGTCTGGGTTGTGGTTGTTTTAGTTTTTATTGGTTCATTTTGGGTGGGTGCAAGAATTTTGGATTATGAGATGGGTATATATAGAAAATAAATGTCACTTCCTCAAATAGGGAGAGGGACACAGAACTAATTGATGTGAATGTGTAAGTTAATTTTCAAAAGTAAAACTCGAATATATATATATATATATATATATAAATTATAAACATTAAAGTTATTGTCAGTCAAACGTTATGTAATATTTTTGGTAACTTAACCCAACACTTTATGGTACGAGCTAAGGACAGTTATGCACCACCTGTGTCCGCGTTCTCGAAGACACACCTCTCTTAAGTAGCGAAAGAAGGCATAAGCTTCTTTTATAGAAATATTGAATCAATCTTCAAAGATTGCGTTTTCCATAATCACACGCCTTAATTAATCTACTCTGCAACAAATTATAGAAAAACATATGATATGTTATGTCATCATGTAAGAATACTAATAGATTCACAAGAGCAAATCTTCAAAGCTATATAACAGGCTGTTCAAAGCATCATGATCCTGTCTTTCACGCTATGCATACCGTCTGGCCGAAGTAATGGCAAACAGGCTTCCTCCAATGGAGAAGCACGCATGAACATTAGCTTGTGCGCCGGTCAAGAACAAGAGAACGTACAGCAACAGTCGGACCTCGCTCCTACATGGTGTTCGTCATTATTGTTATCGAACAAAAACACCGTACATTTCACACGTAAGATGCAGTCTTTATGTCGGACAATTTAAACTTAGGTACAAGTGAACAATCTAACTGCAGTCGCTTGAGTGCAATCGTCGTGGCTCACTCACCATGTACTCGGCAACCAACTATTACTTGTCCAGGAGCGGCTTTTATAAACACATTGCATCGACTTTTCAGCTTGATTAATATTTAGGTACGCATGCAATTCGTGCCCGTCCCCATGCATCGGATGGAACTCCATAAAAGAAAATTTTCTTTCTTCTTTTTTTTTTTCAGGAAAATTGCATAGTTACAATCTTATAACTTCATAACATCATAAACTACCAACTAAATGACCAAGACAACTTATGCAAAGGTTAGCCAAGTTAGTTGAAATCAAATACTAAAATAGCATCGTGGAACGTGTGATAAATGAATAATTTTTTTATTACCGTTGCGATTGGTGAGTTATTTTGAGTGAACATTAGAGGCGATCGGTTCCGCGTGGTATCTAGTTCTCCTATGAACCGGGAAGCGGTTCCTTGTTATTTGGAACCGGAAATCGGACTAGACCGAACTAGGTGGTTCGGTTCGATCCGATCCGATTCTCGCCCGATCCAGTTCGGTTCCCAGGTGAGTTATTATCAATTACCGCTTCCACCAAACCTTTTACCAGCAAATCGATTATGAATTTACTCCAGCAATAAAAATCTCCCTCGAAAATCTTAATCCAGATTATGAATTTACTCCATCAATTAGCAAATGACCATCATCAGGTGAAGTACGTGATTCTCTTTTCTTGGAGAGATAATTAATGGCGATAACAACACAGAAGACCTTTGGCAATTCACTGGTGGCCCGTTCAAATCAAGGCTTCCGTCAACGATTCAAAAAATCAAAAGCCTCAAGAAAAGAGAGGAGCGAGGGAAGTCAAACGACGCTGCGTCATTCGTGGAGCCCCCCCTCCTTCCTCCACTTCCTCGTTCTCGTGTCATCTTTGAGCCGCAAGAGTCAAAACAAGGAAAGCCTCAAAGGTTTTCTTCGCTCGTAATCAACAGCCAGTGCCTCCCTCACCCTCAGTCTTTATCACCGCTTGCCTCTTAGCCTTTCAGCCTCTCGCCTCTTAGCTCCTTCCCTCTTGCTCTTGCTCTCGCTCTCGCTCTCGCTTTCGCTTGACAATCGACCCCTTCCTTACCCTCAGTCCCAGAGCAATAGAGAAACTTACCGGTGGGATGGCAAGAACGGGTGGAGGAGTCGCGTGCGAGGTACTGTGCAAGCGACACTTTAAAGAAAAAGGAAAGTGGCTCTTTTGTGGAGCAGTCACGTGCGAGTTGCGAGGTTAAGGTTAGCTTTTTCTCTGTGGAGGAGTCGCGTGAGAGTGAGAAAATGAAAGAGGAATATTCAACAGTGGCGCGTCTGTGGGTGTTGAGTTAAAGAATGAGACAGAAACTATGGTATATAATTTTTTCAATGAATAGTGTCAGTTCGGTCTTGGTGGTCCATATGGGCGGTTCCACCCTCGGAACCGGGAATCGGACCGTTACGTTTTAGAAACTACCTGGAACCAACTGGTCCGGACAGTTTTGGACGGTTCCCGGGTGGGCGGTTTTGACTGCTCACCCCTAGTTAACACCACCCACAAGCAAAACTCAACCAAAAAAATCTACGGGCGACGTGCATATTGAGCGAACTCCACCCACCCTCCAATCAAAAGGGTGGTTTGAGGAGAATATGGCCGGTAGTTTTTGTACTAGATTCCAGCGAGAGGAGGAGGTTATCGCAACCCACATTTAAATCACCTAGGTTTTAATTGGAGGCAGGTAGAATAAAAACGATGAATTACTTTATTAGTTCCGATAAAAAATATTAAGTTGAATTTGGACCATCGCAAAACTTCGCAAGACTATCGCAGGACTCGCAAATTGCAACTATCTGAATTGATCTTGATACTTATCTTCCACTTAATGATTTCTCAGAGAAACACAAAGGGTCTACCATCCAAACATGCATAGCTACCTTTTTTTTAAGCAGTGGAACTGCCAATCTTGCCATGTGATGGAGGGCCCAAAAATTCTGGTCACACATTTGCCCATCCGAACCGATTTTGACAGGGAAAATTGCCAAAAAGTTCTAAACCTTTATCACTCATGCCGATTTAGTCCTCAATCTTTTTTTAAGCCGATTGAGTCATAAACCTTTTTCACATTTGCCAATTAAGTCATTCCGGCAGGTTTTGGCCGGAAAATGCCTACACGGACCTCGTCGGCGATGACCGGATCTCGCCGGTGATGACGTGGCGACAAAATTCTTTCTTTTTTTTTTCTTTTCTTGCTATGGCCACTCCCATGGGTGGCGAAGCCCTCGCCAGCGACCAGCGAGGGTGGCGAGGGTTAGGGAGGCCGTCGCCACCCTCACCCATCGTCGGCGAGGGCTAGGCGAGCCCGCCCTTGCCTAGATCTGGGAGGGGCAGCCCCGTCCCGGCCGTGGGGCCAGCCTCCCCCAGCCCCCGCTGGACGCTGGTGAGGCCAGCCCCGCCCAAATCTGGGCGGGGCAGCCCCTCCCTCACCTAGATCTGGGCTGGGCAGAGCGGCCTCACCCACAAGGATCCAAGTCTTAACTAATAAGCAAAAAGAAATTAGAAACATTAGTAGTTGGGTAATGAAATGGATATAGTTTGCTCATGGAATATTAAAATATGGAATTATGAAGATGTTTATTACTAACAGCCGTCCGGAAGTTGTAAGAAACATTTTCACGATCATCTATAGGTGTATGATTCATGAACATTAGAAGGTAAAAGTGTAATCGACTTGCATCAAGCTGATGCAAATGCCAAGACCTGACTCGCATATTAGATACTCGATACTTAACTCCAACCCGATCGATCATCAAAATTCATGTTCGAGCTTGACTAGACTCGGCTTGACTATAATCAATTCATACTCTAACTCAAGTAGGATGCAGAACAATGTGGCCATGTGTCGTAATTTTTGCATATTAACATGTCTATTTTCAACTAATAGAAGTTTCAAATAATAGGAGCTCGATTAGCCTTGCTATGCATCATCAAGTGCAAAATTGGCACGCCCAAGCCTGACTTGATAAAATACTCGAGTAGCTCGAGCTCAAACACAACGCGTGATCAAACGAGTCAATCTCGAGTACTCATCAAACTAAGTCGAGAGTGAGCTACTTGGAAGTAGCTCGGCTTCATCCACAAGGATTGACTTTTCTAGGTTTGATCATTCCAAATTGAATTTTAGGCTAATGTCCACCAAAAGAAAAAAAAAGGAAAACTACTAAACAAGGTCCGCAGAATTATTATAGGCAGAAAATCTAATCTGTCCAAATTGATTTATTGTTTCTTACGTTTTTGTTCAACGAAATCTTAGGGACAATGCATTTTGAACTTTTCAAAGTCGAAACACTTGAAACTTTCATTATAGGCATATGTTAACAGAGAAATTTTTATATATACCAGTTTCACGATTTATTAGAATTTATATATTATTATAAGCTTCGGGTAGTAAGAAGGAAAAGTACGCTTTTCCATGTCAAATATGGCGGGGATCAGACAGCCCTGCATTTTTTTTTGGGTATTTTCTTTTAGAAATGAAATCAAGGAAAAGGTCTAAATGAACAATAAATACCAAGAAAAACGTTGCATCGTCCCTGCAATACGTGAAATTCCTACATAGACGTAGTATATGTACTAAAATGACCATCGAAAATTATAGGTTTTATGTCGATCTTACGAATCTCGCCAAATTCGAAAATTTAGATTTAATTCAGTATATATACATATTGAGTTAATTAAGTAATTAATTTCTTCAGCCATGTTTCTTTCTTTTATAAACACATTGCATCGACTTTTCAGCTTGATTAATATTTAGGTACGCATGCAATTGACGCCCGTCCCCACGCATCGGATGAAACTTCATAAAAAAAAATCCTTTCTTTTTTGTCTTTTCAGGAAACTTGCATAGATATAGTCTTATAACTTCATAACACCATCAACTACCGACTAAATGACCAGGAAATTAAACTAATCCAAAAAAAGTACGGGTGATGTGCATATTGAGCGAACTCCACCCACCCTCCAATCAAAAAGGGTGGTTTGAGGAGAATATGGCCGGTAGTTTTCGTACTAGGTTCCAGCAAGAGAAGGAGGTTATCGCAACCCACGTTTAAATTACTTAGGTTTTAAATGGAGGCAGACAGGAGAAAAACGAGAAATTACTTTATACATTCCGATAAAAACACTAAATTGAATTTGGACCATCGAAAAACTTCGCAAAGGGTCTACCACTTGATGGTTTCTCAGAGAAACACAAAGGGTCTACCATCCAAAGATGCATAGCTACCTTTTTTTGAAGGAGTGGAGCTGCCAACCTTGCCATGTGATGGAGGGCCCAAAAATTCTGGTCATACGTATGCCCATCCGAACCGACTTTGGCACTTCCTTGACCTACTGGTTAGCATCAACACGAGCGCACGTACACTAGTCAATATGTTCCTCCTCGTGTCAACATATTTTATTGTCTCATTAAAGAAATATACCAATTTCCATTCCATAAATTGAAAAGAAACGATTTTCACCGGTCAGACTCGAGAGCTTCTCCTTCTCAAAACTCAATTTTTTGATGAAACCAAACGTGAAAAGTCCTTGTTAAGACTCATTTCCCATATGTGCCATGGATCAAAATTTCAAGATAAATCAAACTATGTGTCATGGATCTTTCTGTGTCATTGTATTTCACCCGTTCAATCCACATAAGTACATGTTCCGGGAACTAGAAATGTAGATGGAGGAGGTGAGTAATGTGATGATCAATACTGTATCTGAGAGGATTCTCATGTTTAATAGATTTGAACTTGAAATCATTCTTCAAAATCTCCTCCAAGAAGAGCATCCCACCCCCACCGCAAGTCCCAACAGCGTTTGGGTCTCGGTGCCCTGATGCGATCGCAGCTTCCAATTTAAGATTGGACGGCTCCCATGTAAAAGACCCCCTAACCGGATCCCACCCGATCAGGAGATCCAAATCCAGTCCCAATAAGCCATATCTCTTCTACTCTAACAAGACACTTTAACAAAACAGTCCATAGCAATTAATATTATAGGAAAAACTCCCAAAACACCTGATTACTACTCATATAGCCATTCTTTTGTAATTGCTATTCACATGCCTCTAAACAAAATCCCACTTTGACAAAATCGAATTACCCACCGTTACAACTTCATTTTGTTGTCTGGCTTAGGGTTGTGGTTGTTTTATTTTTTATTGGTTCATTTTGGGTGGGTGCAATAATTTTGGATTACGAGATGGGTATATATAGAAAATAAATGTCACTTCCTCAAATTGGGAGAGGGACACAGAACAAATTGATGTGAATGTGTAAGTTAATTTTCAAAAGTAAAACTCGAATATATATATATATATATATATAGTTCAAAATTATAAACATTAAAGTTATTGTCAGCCAAACGTTATGTAATATCTTTGGTAACTTAACCCAACACTTTATGGTATGAGCGGTATGAGCTAAGGACAGTTATGCACCACCTGTGTCCGCATTCTCGAAGGCACACCTCTTTTAAGTAGCGAAAGAAGGCATAAGCTTCTTTTATAGAAATATTGAATCAATCTTCAAAGATTGCGTTTTCCATAATCACACGCCTTAATTAATCTACACTGCAACAAATTATAGAAAAACATATGATATGTTATGTCATCATGTAAGAATACTAATAGATTCACAAGAGCAAATCTTCAAAGCTATATAACAAGTTGTTCAAAGCATCATGATCCTGTCTTTCACGCTATGCATACCGTCTGGCCGAAGTAATGGCAAACAGGCTTCCTCCAATGGAGAAGCACGCATGAACATTAGCTTGTGCGCCGGTCAAGAACAAGAGAACGTACAGCAACAGTCGGACCTCGCTCCTACATGGTGTTCGTCATTATTGTTATCGAACAAAAACACCGTACATTTCACACGTAAGATGCAGTCTTTATGTCGGACAATTTAAACTTTAGGTACAAGTGAACAATCTAACTGCAGTTGCTCGAGTGCAATCGTCGTGGCTCACTCACCATGTACTCGGCAACCAACTATTACTTGTCCAGGAGCGGCTTTGAACCTTCGTAAGAGAATATACGCACCGCATTCTTACAGCTTAGCTCCGCAAGATCTTCTGGAGGCATGTCTAGCAAGGACGCAACATACTTGAGCACCACGTGAATGTTTGCCGGATGATTCAGGGATTCCGTCGGAGATGTAGATTCATAGCTTCCTCCATCGGCCAAACTCACACTACGTTGTAAATTATCATCGATAACAAATTCAGGGTTCTTTGGCAATCCATCTGGGGCATCTGTTTCCAGTAAAATTCTTTCGAAAGGAACTGCTTTCAACATCTTCTCTGCCTCCTGCTCTTTCATGGGCATGAGATGTCCCGAGAATGAGAAATAAGCTCCGACTTTGACCAACTGAGGAACCATTTCCGCGGAACCCATGTAAGAGTGGAGGATGATACCAGCAGGGAAAGGCCCTGCCTCTTTCAGTATCTGAAGAAGATCGTCGAATGCACTGACACAATGGACCGATGCCGGTCTGCTCAACTCTTTCGTGAGTTTGAGCTGTTTCTTGAACACTTCCACCTGATCATTGAAATCGATCTTCCTTGCGGGAGACCCTTTGTCCAACCCAATCTCTCCCACTGCAGCAGAAGAAGTAGCCTCAAAATACTGCTTTAATATCTGAAACCAGTTGGGGCTTCTATCGGCAACAAACCACGGATGAAGTCCAAAGTTTGGAATGGTACAGGGATAGTCCTCGCTCATTTGCTTCACCAGATGCCAGTCTTTCTCATGGGTTCCATTAACCGCAAATTTGACTACACCAGACTGACGGGCTGACTCAATTAACATCGGCGCCATATGCAAGATCCTCGGGTCTTGCAAGTGGCAATGGGCATCAAACAATTTCATACCTCTGTTATTCTATGATCCTGTCCCCCTATGTGTAAGAAGCAAAGATACTACCGTACTATGTCTCACCACTTCGACTGGGGATACTTATAAACGGATAGTATATCTTCCCGTGAAATTATTGAGCATGCTGCTGTCCGACCAATGTTGCTTTCCGGGACTAGTTCCTCGAGTCAACTACAAAGAAGTCGCATTTCAGGAAAATGAAGCCTCTGACTACTAAAGAGATTGAATGATTCGCATCGTCACAAGTAAAACACGGGCATGGAGAAATGAAAAACACTATCAAACGGAAAGAAATCAAACTGTGCTATAGGGTACAAACAACGTCACACATCTATCTCCTTTTTATCAGGTGAACAGCCCAGCAATTTTCCATTGCCGAAATAGTTCACGCCCAATAGCAGCGACGAGATTTTTTTTTTTTTTTTTGGGGCCGGGGGGTGTGGGGGGAAGGGGGATGAGGAGGAAGAGATTCACATGAGAAAAAAGAACGGAAGAAGAACAACAACAACAATGGAAACCATCAGAATAAAACTGATAGAATTAGAATCACTTCTGGCAATTTCCCATGGAAGTGGACAACATACTGCTCAGCGCTTGGATGCGAGAGAGACGGACGGACGGACGGCAGAACGATCGTGGTTGAGAGTGCGCGATCGGGGAATTGGGATGAAGAACTGAAAAGCCAAATGGTTTAATACTCTCAAAAGTCCAAAGGAAGAAAAAAATTGTCAAGTAGCTGTCCATGTCAAGGTTGGCATTATTCAAAGAATATTCACAGCTAAGGCAAAGTCCTGAAGAAAGAGTCATCAAGCGTAATTTGAACGAAAGCCAGCGGTGACTCCGCGGTCTTTTTTTATGCAAGATATCGACAGTGGGCATTATTCAGAAAGTATTCAACCAGGGAAAGTTCTAGGAAAGAGGTCAAGCCCAATATAAGGGACGTAAACTCTAGCTTTATGTTCGAGTTAGTTCCTGGAATCGTTATTTTTGTGTATAATGTTAGGGTCCTAAAGTATATCTGCAGGTTTTTCAGTTGAAGACTATCTTTCCCTTCTTTTATTGATGGCATGCATATGCCATACACACAATCATCGGGATTGCATATACATGCTCCTCCTCACCTCATCCTGTTCTTTCAATACGCTTGCATTTTCAAACAGATACGTAGGTTTTCGTTTTGCTATTTGCAAATTTACCTCACTTCTTTTCCCCCTGTTTTGAAATGCATAATAGCAGTTCAAATATAGAGGTTGAAGTTGCCTAGAAAGACTCGATTCTCTCTGACAATGCAAAGAACAACGTCAATACTTCAGCGCTCAGACAGTCCAAGATATGTGATTTTAGAGTTGGTGCTGACATTACGCCCCCATCTCAATAGAGACAGTCAATGCATGTTCGAGAGACAAGTATATATCCTTGCATATAAGCATACAAGCATTTTTCACACTAGCATACTAGGCTAAGGATCTTCTGGCAAATAAGCATTCTATAAGTTCCACTGGCATTATACTCATTCCATAGTGAGAAAGTGAATTTGAGAAAAGTAGCACATGTAGGGAATATTTTCTCATATATATATATATTTCACATTTGCAAATCCAACGCTCTTTTATTGATTATTTAGATCACAGGTATGTATTTGGTACTTTCTAAATTAGAGATATGTAAGTTAACGTTGGTGAAATGGAATGTATGTTTTTAATATTTCTCCTTATCTTATTTACTTTTCATTTCCCATAATGCATTTCTATCAAAAGTAGCAAAAGAGGGTATGAACTTTTTCTTAAGAAATTATAGAATCAATCTTTAAAGCTGTGTTTTCCGTAATGCATTGTATGAACCTACTTAGCAACAGAGTTTTAGAAAAACATCTTGTATGTCATCATATTAGAACATTAATAAGTTCACATGTGCGTGTCTTCCAGGCTACATAGCAAGTTGTTCAAAGCATCAAGATCCCGTATTTCCACTATGCATACCGTGTGGCTAATGTAAATGGCAAATAGGCTATCTATACAAGTAGACTAATTAACTAAGTGCAGTCGCTTGAGTGCAATTATCATGGCTAACTCACCATGTATCAGCAGCCAACTATAGCTTGTCCAGCTTTGAACCTTCATAGGAGAATAAATGCACCGAGTTTTTACAGCTGAGCTCCGCAAGATCTTCTGGAGGCATGTCTAGGAAGGATGCGACATAGTTAAGCACCACGTGAATGTTTGCCGGATGATTCAGAGATTCTGTCGGCGATGTAGATTCAATGCTTTCTTCATCAGCCCGACTTACACTACAATGAGCATCATCATCGATAACAAATGCAGGATTCTTTGGCAACGCATCCGGCGCATCTGTTTCCAGTAAAATTCTTTCAAAAGGAACTGCTTTCAACATTTTCTTTGCCTTCTGCTCTTTCATGGACATGAGAAACCCCGAGAATGAGAAATAAGCTCCAACTTCGACAAACTGAGGAACCATTTCAGAGGAACCTAAATAAGAATGGAGGATGACACCAGCAGGAAAAGGCCCTGCCTTTTTCAGTATCTGAATAAGATCGCCAAATGCTCGAACACAATGGATTGATGCTGGTCTATTCAACTCTTTTGCAAGTTCAAGCTGTTTTTGGAACACTTCGACCTGATCATTAAAATCAATCTTCCTCCCATGAGACCCTTTGTCCAAACCAATTTCTCCCACTGCAGCAGAAGGAGTGGCCTCGAAGCATTGCCTTAACATTTGGAACCAGTTAGGGCTTCTATCGGCGACAAACCAAGGATGGAGTCCAAAGTTTGGAATGATACAAGGATAGTCCTCGCTCATTTGCTTCACCAGATGCCAGTCTTTCTCATGGGTTCCGTTAACCGCAAATTTAACTACACCAGACTGAATGGCCGACTCAATTAACTTCGGTGCCATATGCCAGACCCTTGGGTCTTGCAAGTGGCAATGGGCGTCAAACACTTTCATACGTCTGTTATTCTATGATCTTGTCCCCCTAGAACAGATGAGGTTTGCTTTCTGGGACTAGCTTCTCAAGCCAACTACAGAGAAGTCACATTTCATCAGCACAATGAAGCCTCTTACTGCTAAAGAGAGTTTAAAATGATTCGCATCGTCAACATAAACATACACAGGCGGGGGCAAATAAAGAAAACTCTCAATGCAGAAGAGATCCAAATTTGGATCTGGTTATGCTTCTTTAGGAATCTATAGCCGGGCTTGGCTGGTGCTAAGAGCAACGCGACCAAGTGGGGCTCGCATTTTCACTCCAAAAAACCAAGTCCTTCAATGTTGGCCACAAAAGAATGTTTCACATCCATCCTTCTTTTTAAGCAGGTGAACAGCCCAGCAATATGCCATCATGGGAACAGTTCACGCCCAGCAGCAGCCGACAAGGAAAGAGGGGGGCGGGGGAATCAAAGGACGAAGAGCTTCAAACAGAAACGGCTGCAATTTCTCGAACACTTGGGGTGCGAGTCACCAGCACATGAAGCATAGCAATCGTCATCAGCACGATGAGGAATAATCATCCAAATTAAGCCCAACGAACGGAAGAAGGACACCAGAAGCAATCATAACCGAACTGACAGAGAATGAATCGTTCCCGGAATCTTTCCATGGAAGCGAGCAACTCACCGTTCACCGCCTGGATGTGAGAGAGACGAAGGCGGACGGGCGGACGGACGGCGATCGAGAGAGCGAGGTTGGGAATAGGGATGAGGAATCCGAAAGCCAAAATATAGACAACGGGACTAAAGAGCCAGGACTGGCAAGAAAAAATCTCGTCCGTCCATTGGGGCCCTTTGCGCCCAAAGCCAGGATTAAAGCCCTATATAGATCGATTGATCTATTGATAGAATAATCCCCATGCAAGGGTGGAACAAGAGCGCGCATTTGTACGTGCCTCGCTCGTCTCTCTTCCGGGTCTCCTCTACCGACTTACGGCAAGGGTGACTTATCCGTTTTTCAACAATCTGATTCAAATCGAACGGTTAAAAAAATTATTATTTTTTAATTCCTATGAAATGAGAGCCGTCCGCAAATTAAATGGCCCCCTCCGACGTCAGACGATCCAAATTCCTACTCTACCCCACTCATGACCAACAACCACAGCCTACGTTGACGTCCATAGTCCCCAACTGAGCTCCAGTCTTGTCGATGTCGCTAACGAGGCTTGTTCTGATAACTGTTTACACAAAAAAAAAAGAATGAAGAAGAAAATATCGAATTTTGATTATTTTTGGTCATGCGATAGACTCAGTCGGTGAGAACAAAGTTTAATCGCTTATAAATAGAATTATAAACAACTTGGAAGAATCGGCAACATGAAGGAATTCGATAAGTGGAGTCAACAATCTTCGGATGGAACCATCAAAAGTAACCGTTAAAGGAATCGATTGTGGAGTCAATGTAATTGTCGATCTTTTAACTTCCGTCAATAATTATTGATTGTCAAGTTCAAATAGCTACAATCGTGCTCTTCGAAGTTCCTCTCGCATAGCACATGAAACTTATTGTCTCTCGGTTATCTTTCAATTTCCACGTTGTAGTTATAGTTGCAATTTCCAAATATTTCATTGTAGACTAAATTCCAGATCTTTGTCGTCGATTAAATTCTAGCATTATATCTTTATGTCTTTAGGCTTTGTTCTTGATCAAAATATTATACGTTCATTCATTTTTGTAATTGATTTGGATGATTATTTTGTCGAAAATATTTTAACAAATCATTCCTTTTCCGCCAATTAAACGCCGATGACAAAATACATTCAATCAACTAATTATTTCAAACAATCATCTTTTAGATACTATTTTTGAAATTATTTATTTTCTGCAAAACATACAAAATTCAAGTCTCATGATACCATCTACTTCATTTAACTTTTGCGCAATTAACAATGGAATTTTACACATACTCCATAGATTAAAATTTTCTTTGTCACAATACACATACGTTTTTTAAAAAACTCGTTAATCTAACTCTATTAGTATTTTCATCACTCAATTATTATTTTTTCCACCTCGCTCCGTTACGCTAGTTTGGATAAGCGGGAGTTATTAATTGCACAATGGGTCTCTTATTCACAACAAAAGTGGTTAACCTAATAAATCGTTTATATGTCTTCCACCCTTCTCTCTTTCTTTCTTTTAGAAATTATGTCACTATCGATCCCCCCTACTTTTGCTCGAAAATGAAAACCATCCCTTTAAATTCTTTTTGATGTTTTAAAACCTTCCTTATACTTTTTAAGAAGTGCCATCAATGGAATTTGCCGAAACAAAGTTAATTATATTCAAGCTCTATTTGTTTTACGGGAAATAACTTATAAGAAAATATTTTCCGGATTTTCCGGCGTTCGTTTCACGAAAAATAAGATAGTCAAGGAAAATATTTTCTATCAATAAAAGAAACACCTTTAAAAGTGGGGAAAATATTTTCAACTTTTTTTTAGAGTGAAAAACATTTTTAAGCCGATGCTCTTTGACAAACGAACACCGAAAAATATTATTATTTTCTTGAAAAATGATTTTTCGGAAATATTTTTCAGAAATATTATATTTTTCGTAAAATGAGCGGAGCCTTAGGCGATGATTATTTTCTTTTTTTTTTCATTTATTAATGTTGGGAAACATATGGTGTACAATAATTATGGTTTAATCTGAAAATTATATAGCTGGGCTTGACACCTTTTTTTATTCTTTATTTAAAGAAAATGTCACCATTAGTGTTTTTGCTTTTGCTCAGAAATCAAAATTGTCCTTCTACAATTTTTTTTTAAACCTTCCCTGTACTTTTTAATAAGTGCCATTGCCATCCCCTTTGTAGATTGGCAATAGAATTTGGTAACGTGATATTGGACGCAGTTGACTATTTTTTAGGAGTAGATTGTTTTTCTTTAATTCGTCAATGCAGATAATTTTTTCCTTTTTTTTTTTCCATGTCGACTGTCTCCCTTCTTTTCAAAGACGGCCAAACAAAAAACTCAGGAAACATAACACTTTAACAAATGCAAAATTATGGTAACGTATTCACTCACAATCACCAATTAAGCAATCGTGGACTTAAACTTCTCCACCCTGGAGCTTCGTGACTTGAAAAAATCTAACTACCATGATTATCCCTAGCTCAAATTGAGCCATGAGGCCATGAACTCAAGTTGTCGTGATGTTTGTGACTATGAGTTTGAATAGCCATGGTTGCTGCAAATCTAGAGTTCGAGTATGGGGTTATGGGTGCCATGACGGATCCCATCTCTCTCTCCTTAAATTATATAATTTTTCACCTTAAAAATGATATTGAGCATGTGTTTTTATATCCATTTTATTTTATGACAGTTCATGCCAATAAAAATGGAACGATAAAAAGAAAAAAGTTAAAAGGAAATGGCTAACCGTGTGACTTTTTACTTTTTAGTAAGCAGGGAAAACGCCTTTGATAAAAAAATAAAATAAAATAAGATGATTTAGACAAAAGTAGAGTACTTAACGGTCACACGCCAGCCCTTAGATTTACCCATATAAACAGGTCCTCCAATTTCAATTCTCGCGGTAACAGCGGGACCTTCCGACGACGAAGTTAATAGTCCGAAGAAGTGGCGTCAGCGAGCTTGGCCCTGACTTCAGATACAGATATTTCAGCCGCTCCCTCCAAGTTCAGTGGGAGCAATCGCCAATGTCGAACGCCGTCGCCAACGGCCTCGCCGGCGCCGGAGGCGGCATCGTTGCTCAAATCATCACTTATCCTCTCCAGACGGTCTCTGTCTCTGTCTCTGTCTCTGTCTCTGTCTGTCTGTCTCTCTCTCTCTCTCTCTCTCTCTCTCTCTCTCTCTCTCTCTCTCTCTCTCTATGTGTTTTACGTACGCGGAGACGAAATTTTATCGATCGGCTTTTGAACCGCGACAGGTGAATACGCGGCAGCAAACCGAGCGAGTAGCGAAGAGAGGCCTGAGCAATGCCGACAAGAAAACTTCGCCGGCTCAGACGAGGCCTGCGGCTGGCACTCTCCTTCAAATCCTCCAGGTTTTGATTTGGAAGCTTCGTTGATGGCGATTAGCTCTGGTTAGTAATCATGTGGACGGTGATAGGATTTTTGCATTTCATGTCAGGTTCTGAAGACGGAAGGCTGGGGAGGGCTGTATAGCGGACTCAAGCCTTCTTTGTTTGGCACAGCGGCTTCGCAGGTACACAGCGAGCTTGTTATTACGTCATCGCTTTGATCAGTAACTGGACGAGCGACAAATCTCTATCTAGGTTCACCTTCGATGCGTTCAAAAAGTTCATTCGCGAAGAGGATTTTGGTCTTTAAGCAATTGTTGCTCCAGGTTAATTTTGAAGTTAATTAAGTCTTAGTGCTGGGGAGAGGCCTAATTCGCTAGTTTGCTTCAGTTGGGCTTGCCTTGCACAAATCGCATCATAGCTTGTTGTTGGTGCCAGTGGGCACCGGATTAGTGGAATTAGAAGGACAATGGTCATCTCTCCCGGACAGTGACCGAGGAGATTTCTGTGATTTGATAACCGTGTCAATGAAGATCATGGTTGATCCCTGTGATATCTGCTAGCTGTTTTTAGGCTTGTTTTACTGTTGCTAATGGCAAAATCTTGGCTCAGAAAAGTGTATGCATCTGCTAGCTGAAACAGTTAGCTGATATTGTAAAACAAGACAATGATGAATGACAAGTGCCTTGATATTATTAGATTGATATATGGGGGCACTTTTGTTATATTCCTGTCACTCAACATTTTGATCTTAACTTTCTTCTCTAATACTGCCAGGGAGTATACTACTATTTCTATCAGGTTTTCAAAAACAAGGCTCAGGCCATTGCCACTGCTCGTAAGGAGAAAGGCCGTGGGGATGGAACTGTTGGCATGTTCTCTTGGCTTGTTGTGGCAGCTATTGCTGGGTGAGTAGTCAGTTCTCAAAATCATTAAGCATTTCTTTCCAGTTATTTTTGTTTGGGCACAGAGGCCGACTTTGATTGTACTGATGCCCTTCTTTTTGTGAGATGCGCTTTGCTTTGGTTCATCATCATGTGACTAGGTCATGTTCCTCCAACAAATTTCTTGGGTCATCTTGTGTACCTTCTTTTGCAGGTCCTTGAATGTGTTACTGACCAATCCTATCTGGGTTCTTGTCACTCGGATGCAGGTGCCTTTAGTTCTTCATTCGCTTTATTTGATAATCACTCTTTAGAGGTTTAGTTCTTCATGCACTTTATTTGATGGTCACTCTATAGAGGTTTGGCATTAAATTCTTTCGTATCAGATTGGTGTTCAATTAATCAGGTCCCTCATCTTTTGATATCCTTCACTTTTTAATCTTTTGTAGCGCTGTATGGGTCGAGCACAGATGGTTCTGCATGCTAACCTTTTTTACTTTCATTTGAATGAGCACTGACCCCCCAGCTGGAGAAATTGTTAGAAAGGACATCCTTAAATATATTTTATCATTGGAGTCCTTTGATGAATATATAGAAGTTTTTGAGTTGAATAATCCTAATGGAGATCATACAATTTCTTGTCAGTTAGTTGATACTCTGTCTCGAAACCATCATTATTGGTGGCCTTGACATGCATGTAATTGGCATACTTGGGCTAAAAAAAAGGTTCTCAGGGGAAGATAATGCTGTTTAGAAGCATGACCATAACTTGCTAAAATTGCTGCATTGTCAGATGTCACTTGATTGCTTATGCAGTAAGTACATGCTCCTTTTATCAGGTTCTAAGACTATAATTATGCTTAAGAAGTATATATAGATTCCTCATGAGGTTGTTGGTTTAAAATCGGGATATATGTTTGATGGTGCATTAACTAAATGTAGTTCTCATAATATTTCCTTGTTATTTGATCGCGTAGACGCATACTCAAGCAGAAAGAAAAATAATGGACGGCAAGAAGGAAGCTCTATTGGCTGAAGCATTGGAAAGGGGTTGGGAAGAATCTACTTTACATGATAAATTGACTGAACTTGAATCAGTGAAACCTTGTCCGTATGGTACTCTTCAGGCGGTTGGTATTATCTGTATATCCACCTCTACATTAACTCTGTGCTTGTCCATCAATATCATTGATGATCACTGGCAAACCTTTCTTTTTCATTCTTTAGAACTCATATTGAATGCAATGTCAATTTTCTTTTGCGATCTCTTGTTGGACTCATCATCTAAGATGGAGATTACATGCTAGTCTTCTTACTTCATAGTCTGACTGCATCTAATATAGTCGCTTGAATGGGGATTGCCATTTTTGCTATAAGTGAAAGTTGAATTGATTGATGACTTCACTTCATGGTCATGAAAACCACTTCACAATGAATATATGCTCGTGTACAGTTTGATGCCTTATAGTTTACATGCAATTAAACACTGCAATTATATTTTAAACTTACACAATTTTATATGCTCCAGAATATAATAGTCTGTTGATCTATCATCACTCTGTTAAGGTGATGAGACTGCTGACAACCACAAAAAGAACTCCTCTTGACAAAGTTTTGTGCAAAACTCAGGGAATTCCTCCTTTTATGAATAGCACACAGACAGATACATGCATGTGCACACTCCCGGTTACAGCATAATATTCACCATTGAAGAAAGATTTTGCTTGTGATGGTGTCTGAGCATTTAATGTGAAAAATATTCTTTTGAAAGTGTAAATATCAGCTGATTTCTGCGCAAACGATTGCCTTAGTATTCAATTGTATTTCTTATTTCTTCGTCTAAGTATTGTTGACGATGTCCCATGCTTATGTCTGCTTACTTTTCATAGGCTCAAGAGGTGCACAGGGAAGCAGGGGTTGCTGGATTCTGGAAGGGTATTATTCCAACATTAATTATGGTCAGTCTATTAAATCAGCACTAGAATGGATGGGAAATGTCTCCTTTACCTTATTCAGAATGCTACTTTCATTTTTGTGTAAGTGAGACCTTTTGATGGTAGGTTTGCAACCCGTCAATCCAATTCATGATCTATGAGACCTCCTTAAAGAACTTGAAAGCAAAGCGTTCTGCTAGTAAGACGGAATTGAAAAATGTGACTGCTTTGGAGGTACATCATTTTTGTTTGGGATCATGGACTTGTGCTTGTAACACCATATTTTAAGTTGCTTTTATCTTCTGGTTTGTGGATGTCAAGTCAACTCCCTTGTGTAAATAGAAGTTGTGGCTCTTTCTCAAATAGGTCTTCTTATTGGGGGCTTTGGCAAAACTTGGGGCAACTATCTCAACATACCCTCTGTTAGTTGTGAAGGTAACAATTCTAACTGTTTGCTCCATAACCTGAGTCCTGACTTATAATTCACTCAATACTTCTGTGTTTCACCTATCTCTTTGCGCACGAGCGCTCGTGGTTGTGTTAAAATTTCAAGTTAGCTTGAATCATTGATCAAATAGCGTATGCCCTGCTGTGGCATTCCTAATTGCTTGTCTGCTGAGTTAGATGGAAAATTCTCCTGTGGCATTTTTCACTGCTTGTCTACTGAGTAAACTGGAAATTTTGTCAAATACTGCTGGATTCTTTATCTTCTTGTTTTCTTGATCACATGTTTCAACACTATCCACCCAAACTCCACTTTTTAGAGGCCCTGGTAAACATTGTATTTTGGGTGTAGGATTCTATGGATAATCTGCTTGTCTGTGATTCTCATATTGCCTTTTCTTTACCTTAATGCATTTTCAGTCAAGATTGCAAGCAAAACAGGAGATTGGGGGGAATGTTGCTTTGAGATACACAGGTGCATTTTATAGAGCGTCAAGTTATATTCTCCCTTTTCATTTTAGTGTTTATCCTTTTGCTTTATAGTCTATCCCTTATAAAGCTTGATAGAATAAAAAATCATCAGGTAATAACCTTCTGCCTGGATCATTAAGTAGTTATAGCTGTGCTGGAATACCTCAAATTCCTTACTGAATCTTGTTAAGAAGATATATAATGAAAAGTCCTCTTCATGTGTGTTTAAGACATTGATATATGAAAGGTGAAGGATGAGGATGTGCAATTTCCTGTTGTCGTTATGAGTGCCATTCTTCTATATATAATTGTGACATCTACTTTTGTTTTTGAAATAGCTTTTGAGGCCTAGGATCTACTTGATTGTTTTAGAATTATGCTGCTGACAGACACTGTTGATAAGATTAGATATGCACATATGTCCCTGTAGTGACATTTAATCTGTGCACATTCACAACTACACCCTCCACCTGGTTCATGGTCTCAAAGTTTTAGAGGAAAGACCAAGTGTTCTACGTTTTACTATTGCTGGACTTGTAATCTTTTAATTTCCTGCGCTCATCCCTGTAAGATCACTCGCAAATCAGATAGTTTGCTGTTAACTGGTTAACCAGTCAATCATCTGTGCGAAGTCATTTTGATCATGCTGTGGATAATTGATGGCCTTGAATGCTATTTTGGATGGTAGATGTCTTTGGACTAGAATTTTAAAAGTGAGAAGATTGGTGGCAAATGAGAAAGTTTGAACAGGGAGAAACAATTGTGAAGTAAATGCTGTTGCAGTTTTAAATCGCAATCTACACCTTTTTCATTGTGTATGCTAAAGTAATTCTCCAATTCATCATCTTAGTAATGATGAATCAAAACTAAGGGAGGACAAGTGTGCCAAAATTTTTGGTCCTTCCATTAATTTCAGCACATTTTTTGTGTTGTTCCTGCACCTATCAATCTGTTATGAACATCATCATTCTAAAGTTTATTTGGTATATGGATATGACCATTGCAATTGTTTAAGCTGCCTTTTCTTTATTTGGTGAAAGTATTCATCTTCATCTTGACATCTACAGTATCCAGTTTTACAAAAAGCCGCTCTCAAATACAGGTACATTTGATGCGATCATTAAAATGATCCGCTATGAAGGAGTGCAGGGATTTTATAAGGGTATGAGCACAAAGATAGTGCAAAGTGTTTTTGCAGCTTCCGTGCTATTCATGATCAAGGAAGAACTTGTCAAGGCTTATATGCTGCTGGCAGATAAGGGCCAGAAGATTATGTTGAATTTGTCTAAACGATCACTCACAAAGATATAAATCAATCAATTGTATACTTGTCAAGGTTCACATGTCTGCAATATTTGCATTGCCTGTTGATGTGCTAATATTATCAATACAAGTGTTGGACCTGGTTTTTGGTTCGTTATGTGGTGATAAAGTCAACCTCCTGTACTTATTGATGCCACCAATTACTTTGAATTCTACTTCACTTTGGTAACTGTTCCAGTTAATGAACAATACCATGGTCAATATTAAGAAATGTACACATCTCTGGATAGTTTGGTTCCATTGCAGCACCCTATTAGTTTTCTTGCACGTCTATACTTTCATGTGCTATCTCTTTCCAGCATTATTCGGTAGAACTAAGAAAAGGAAAATAATGCCCAGATTCAACTTCGGTAACCTCCTTACGTCTACTTTGAATGCCTTGTTTTTGCTTTATTGAAGGTCTAAATTGATTTGCCTACATTGACACTCGCCTGTGCTTTTAGAGTCTGAACTGCTGAGTGTAGCATTTCTTTTTGGTTTGTTTACATATTTGTGCTGTTTCATTAACTGCTTCTTGGTGTTACTAAAATTAGCCGTAAATTTGTATTCTC
The DNA here is from genome assembly GCA_030064385.1 of Melaleuca quinquenervia. NCBI lineage: Eukaryota > Viridiplantae > Streptophyta > Magnoliopsida > Myrtales > Myrtaceae > Melaleuca > Melaleuca quinquenervia. The sequence continues at coordinate 18,928,751 of CM057723.1, read as the reverse complement.
CTGAATTTATTTAATCAAGACTGTCTATAACGGAAACGACTTTATTGTTGGAGTTTGGAAGCCAAGGACTTCTCCATAGATTTGAAAAGTTTCCTAACCATCCTTAGATTTGGCAAAAATGTTTAGCTCATATTTGGGCAATGAAGCTTCATCAGCCTTCTTTCATCTTTTAGGCACATCAAGGTGGGTGTTCATGCATGTCAATCAGAATTTTGCTAGTGGCTAGACCTGCTTGATATCCACACACCATTCTGGGTCAACATCACAGATCTCAAGTGATTGATTGGGAATAATAACTGTGAAGAAAAGAAGTATCCCCAATTTTGCTTTCGCCCTAGTTGTTCTGCGCACGTCAATGAACTGATATAATGTGCAAGTTGTTGGCAAGGCCACCTTGCTCCTGTTCGTCTCAATAATACCATGCTGGACATTAGCTTTCCCCCATTTCCTTCAAATTATCCTCTTTTGCTATCAGGCATCTAATTCACAGGTGTAGTTCTGAGAAGGTTTGCCTTTGATTACTCTTAACTTCTGTTGCTAAAATTTTGTTCCCAGACTCCAGGGATCCATTTTGAATTTTGGCACTTTCTTTGCAAAGCTATATTTATGTATGGGATCATGATCATGATCAATGAGAAGTTTTCTGGGGAATAAACTGTTGATAACTATCTTTCACTCAAGAATCTTTGACCATGCTGCTTCTCTTGCATTTATTGTGTGAGAAACTTTAAGAAACTTCAATAGCAAAAACTTGTCAAACTTTAATGTGAAGAAAATCCTACTCATGAAGTAAGCTTCCCAAGTAATCTCGGAACAACATTGATTATTCTTCATTTAAAATATAAGATGCACCCAACTAATGATGCTGACAGGTGGCATTGATTTTGTACTCTCAGATGCTTCAGCTCTCAAACTTTGGTCTGGATGTTGTGAGGAAGCTTAAACATGCTCCTGACATCATGATCCATTGTTTCCTACTTTTCTCTGTGGACAGAAGATGTCCTTGCACCTCCAAGAAAGATTAGGTCGCCTAAACATAGAACCAGAGCACATTATTCCCTTGGCAGCAAAAGCTAAGTCATTTGTTTGATTGAGGATTGGATGTACTTACCTCCTTCTCGTATCAATGAAGCAATGATGATCTTCTCTATCCTTTGATAAGCTCTGCTTGAGCTTCAAATTTCTTTTTGCTCTACCTTCATTGTCCATATTTGCATTTTCGAACAATATGTCTTGACTGTATGGTTCGACAGTTGCGTCACTGTGCTGTATAGAAGATACTGACAGCCACCGATGCTTTGTTGTTTTCCTTCTTGTGAGATCTGCTGCATCAGCTGGTGAGAACAGACGATTTGCTTCCAGATCTGGGAATGTGTCCGCTTTGTTCTCCTGTGATGAAAGTCTCTCAATAGATAGATTATCTTGGGATGCATCTGGGCTTACCCGTTCTTCTCCTTCTGGAGCATTAGTCTTGCTATATTCCAGTTGCTTTTCTGGTTCTAGAAGGCCTAGAGGCAAAATCTTTCCTGTATCCTGGTTTTTGGTGTAATCAGAACTGGTATGGTACTTATTGGTCTCTGGAGGAGATACTGTTCTCTGTTGCTTTCTGAAATGACTGGATTCTCCAGCTTGTATTTTTATGGTTTGATCTGCATCATATTCAACCATTCTCAAGTCAAGTGGCTCCAGACTCATATGTACTGTGACTGGGCACCCCATTGCATTTTGTAAGGCCTTAGATATGCTTTCTTCACACATCTCAGCAGTTTTCTTGTCTTCCGGTTTCTTGAAGATCAAATGCACAATGGCATTGGCTGTTGGAGTGAAACTGGAGATCACTTGACTGATAGGTAGTTGATAAATGTTGTTAAATTGGGTTTTGGACAGAATACTTTACCGCTAGCTATGGTGAATGAGGCGAGCTTCACTTGCTGGCATAGGAATGTCCTGATATTTGTGCTTTCTACCTTTTCCACCATATCCATCCATATTTCTTCAAGGTCATTGAGTCGGGTCAACTTGTGCTCCTTTTCAGATTCCTCTCCTCTGCGATTTTGATTCTCCTTCATTTGTTCCATGCTTGTGCTTTTGTCACTTCTGTCTACATCGTTGAGCTCAGAAGTTTCACTGATGGAAGTACAATGCATCGGGATTTTATTTTGGGTTTGCTTCTGATTCTGTGCATCGATCGACCCTGTATTGGGCTTGGCATTTCCAACTGCACATTTACTTCAGTGAGCATGCTTACCTATGCTTAATCCATATTTTTCCAAGGACTTTTCCTGTTGATAAACAAGTACCTGAGGGTAATACAATGTCCCCTGGCATGATGTTTCTCAGAGCGATTTTGTTGTGGTTGTCTTGTGAAGCAATTTGTAGAAGAGCAGCATAAATATGGGTACTCTGGTCAATTGAGGATCTTGATTGCTTCTCTACTCCAACGAGCACTTCCAAGGCGTAGCACAACCTCTCTGGTTGGTTATTAACTGCAAAAGTATGAAAAGGTTAGCTGATATGAAGATTTTATGCATGCTATAAGTTGAAGTATCTTACTAAGGTTTGAGCCAACTTTCTGCACTCTCTTGTCATTACATGTGATGTTCAATGATGATGATAGGGAATTAGCGGCGGCGTTTGAAAGTATGTCTTTGGTGAGAGATGCCAATTGGGACACCAGGGCTTGTGGTTCCACACCTGTTCGAAGAAGCTCTGTTGTGAGTTTGATGGTCTCCATTGTGTCCCCTGATAGTGCTTCCCTGAGCAAGTCATTGAGCTTGTTGCGAGGGATTAGGCGTACCTACAGATGCAGATTTAAGCAAAAAATGCATGAAAGAGTTGGCCAACCTAGTCGTGTTTGGAAAGGAAAATGATGGAAAAATGTGAAGTTTTGATTGATGACGCACCATTTCTTGAACCATGGAAGTAGTAATTCTTGAACCCACTAAGGACAGCTGATCTAATATGTTTTCTGCTTCTCTCAGGGATCCTTCTGCCTTGGCAATGATCAGCTGCAATGCTTCTCTTTCGAGTATTATACCTTCCCTTGCAGCGACTAGTGCCAGCTTGAGTTTGATATCCATATCCTTGAGTTTGGGAAAGAAGTACTTCTGACACCTCGACGATACTGTTACTGGCAATGTATCTATGTCTACAGCAATCAGGACAAAAACTATCTTAGTACCATATATTCCTTCTACCATGCCCAAAAGTTCATCCCATGCTTCGGCAGTCAGTAAATGACATTCTCTGAGGATGAAGACCTTAAAGCCTGGTATCGCATGGGCAAATGATGTGCTCTGGATAAGTGTCCTTATTCTTTCGAATCCAGCAAATCTGCTTCCTGAACACAACTCCATCATGTAAAGGCTTCTTGAGCACCCTCTGCAGTTCCAGCATGGCCGAGAATGTGCGCTGGATTCGCAATTCAGTGCCATTGCTAGTATCCTGGCGGTTGATGTCTTCCCAGTGCCACTTGGGCCGTGGAACAGGTAGAGGGATGCAACCTTCCGCTTCTGAATAGAAGTAGACATCGCCTTAAGGATGATCTCGTGCCCTGCTATGTCCTCAAAACGCTTTGGTTGGTACTTGAGACACAGGCTTGTGCTCGAAGAGTTCTCTTTTTGGCTCCCACTGGTCTCAGCTCCAGCCTTTTGATGGTCGTGATGTCCAGTGGTCGGATTACTGAAATTCATTCCTGCGATGGAGAACTTGTCGTGAACCATTTCCTCCCTCGAATAATCCTCTGATGAGATCACGTAATACTCGAGGGGATCGAGTATCACAGATCTTCTCCTGCTGTTGCCATATCCGTCCATCGACCTTCTACCCACTGTGACAATCACCTTCCTTCTCTGAGCCCTTCGCATTCTTGACCACTTCCAAGGAACGGTCCATCCTTTACTTTCAACTCTGTGACTTGACCCAACCCTACCCTTTCCCTCGGGCAACTCAGCTAAAACTGATAAAGAAGAGCTCCGCTGCATTTGACCCGAACTCGACGAATGCTCTTGAGGTGGATCATCATGGTAGCTTGGCAGAGAACTTAGGGATCTCTGCCTATTCTTCACCGGCTTACTTGAGGCTTTGACACCATCAGCCTTATGATTATAGCTCATGCCGTGCTATCTTCAGCTACACAATCTGTAAACCGAAGGTACAGTAGTTTTATTTCGGGTTGACCATTCACTAGGATGAAGTAGTGATTCATGAAAGAACGAGCAAGATCCTCCAGACATTTAAGGACCCCCTCACCTGACTGGATCATGCTCATGAACATGAAAATGGCCGGCCATTTGGTAAGACAAATCTTGTTGAGGATCGGCGATGGGAGCAACTGATGATTGCTCTTGACAGACCAGCTCGGATTTTTGATTTGCAGAATTCAAGAGGACCTACGGCCGGCTAATATCGCAATCCAGGTATGCATCAGTGCGTCACTTTCTAGATGATGCATACGTATATATTTTTTTGCCATGACTATTGTTTTTTTATATATTAAATATAATAGTAAGAACGGGATTAAGTTTCTCCGTCAAAAAACTATTGCACGCCGGACTCGCTTCTTCTCCATTTGGAAGCCAATTAGCTTTTGGAATAGATTTATCAAAGTAAACGAGTTGCATCACTATCATTCGATGTTTGGCAACCTGCTCTGCCGCTCTTAAATACTACATAACACCTCTCTTCAATCTCCGGAAACTCTGGATAGTCCCAACGTGTTTTTGTCATGATTCTTTTAAGGACTTTTATATGAAACGACAACTTGCTCTCTTTTTTCACACAATTCTTATCAATGTTGATGGGGGTTAACTTCTGTAAAATGAAAAGAGGAAGTTCGCAGCCCAGATACTAGAGGTTATCCCCGTTATCCTATTGACGGCTGTCGAAGTGCTTGTCTTGTTAGCAGTGAGGCTGTGTCTATCCAGTGCACTGATAATCTGATGTACAATAACTATCGAAACACACAGGTTTGTGCCTATGGGTGGGTACAAGAGATAAGCTTGAATGTGATTATTTGGACCAAGATTCTGAATAAGAGGACGATCTCAATTCTTTTTTAATAGGACATAAGACATTAAATATCGTAACAACCTCGTCAACAACGATGACAAAGTTTTAAGGTACTTTTTTTTTGTCGGCATGCGGTGATTTTGTAAGAAGTCTGGAATTCGGGGCGATGGGTTCATTGATCGTGGGCTCGGCTTGCAAGTGAGGTTAGCTTTGATGGGTCCGGTCTCTGGATTTAGTTACATTTGGCGGAGTTATGGCCGACCTTTCTGACCCTGTTTGGCGCCTTGTGGGGTGGAATCAAGCGGTAGGTGCGGCTCCTCATTTTTGGCGGGGTCTTCCAAAGGATTGGAGGAGGAGATGCTCGTTGGAGCTCCGCTATGTCCCATCTGGACATGGGAAATGAGTCCTTTTTTTTTTCTCTCTTATTATTATTATTATTATTATTATTATTATTACTACTACTATTATGGATCTTTCCCTTTATCGTTTTATCTTATCTCTAATCTTGTTTCCCCCTTGGTGGGATGGGAACGAGTCTCTAGTAGGATGAAAATGGAATGGCTTCATGGGGTTTAAAGGTCCTGGTCAGAAGAAATATGGCCGTCAACTTAGATTGTCAGATAACCCGTTCATAAATTATCAAAATCATAAGGAATTTGTCACTTCTCAAATGAATTGAGTAAATTAGCGAATCTACTGAAATTTTAGAAGTCACATTTTGTAAACTATTGATGATATAATAGAATCTGCCAACATTTAAGTAAGTTACTTTTGATTTGTTACAAGTGTAGTTAGGAAGTGTCAACCCTCCAGAGCATTCATGAACATCCGATAAATTAATAGTTTGTCAACTCAATGTTAATCTTGCTGGTATTGTTAGAAAAAACACTTGCACTATAAGAAATTACCAACATTTCTATAAATTTATAAATTACCAACTACTTTCGAGTTCCAAAAAAATTGGAAAAAATATAAGGAAATTTCTTAATATTCTATATAATTAATAAGTTACCAATTTCTTTAAAGTTTTAGAAATATGGTCCATAATCTACTACTTTCAAACTTTAGTGGTTGGTAATGTGCTGATATTATACATAATTTTTCAACAACTTAATAAAAAGGATAAATGTATTGAAAATTCTAAAACTTGTTAAGAAAGTATAATCAAGTCTAAACATATTCAAAAAAAAAAAAACGCAATCAAATACTAAAATTTGTCAAGTTGGTGCAATTGAATCTTTCTATCAAGTTTGTTTAACTATACTAATGATGAAGAATGCTGACATAGTACTTTTTATCATTTTTTAGGACACGTAAGCATTACGTTAGTAAAATACTCAAAAATTAAAAAAGAAATATAAACCAAACTAGATTAGAAAAAGAAGAAGTTCAAAGTTCAAAGAAAAAAGGACAAGTTGAGTCCTGTTAGGGAGAAAATATTGGTGCCTAAGCGGTGCCATGCGGTGCCTGAGTCCATTCAATGGGCGCCACTTGTTGCCATGTGGAGGAGTGGGGCCACATCGAGAAGAGAGATAATCCATTGCAAAGAAGGCTCGGTCTTCTCTCCTAAAAACTTTCTTCCCCTTTTGAAATTTCTCTTCTATCCTCTGCACTGACGATTGCACTGACTTGTCACATCCCCCTAACTCTCTCTCTTCCTAGCTTTTCTCTTTCTCTTCCTGAATTGAGCTCGCATTCTTCTTCCTCTGGTCTATCTCTTCCCAAATTTGCAGAATCGAGCGCCCTTGATCCACGCCTACTTTCTCCCTTTGTGCTTTTTCTCTTACCAACTGTCTCCTCCCTTGTTCCACGCCTTCTTCTTCTCCCTTTAGTCTCTCTCGCAACCTTCTTCTCCCCTGCTGCAGACCCGAGCTTAGCCTCCACTTTGTCCCTTGCCTCCGGCTCTCTCTCAAGCGTCAAATGCTCGACACTTGAGCTCTCGTCATCGACTAATGCGGCTCTCAAGGTACTTCACTTAATGTTTCATGCTTTTTTGTTTAGACCCCTTGTAAATGTGGGAACTGAGCTCCCCTGATCGATGCTTTCTTCTTCCCCCCTTCGATCTCTTTCTCTTCCCAGCCTTCTCCTCCCTTGTTCCACGCCTTCTTCTTCTTTCTTCGGTCTCTCTCTTAGCCTTCCTTCTTCTCCCCTGTTTGCAGACCCGACCTCAACCTTCACTTCATCCCTTGCCTCTGACTCTCTCTTAAGCGGCGTACGCTTGACACTTGAGTCCTCGCCACTGACTGACGCGGCTCCAAAGTTACTTCACTTAATGTTTCATGCTTTTTTGTTTAGTCCCTTTGTAAATGTGGGTTTTTTTTCCTCCACAGTGCCGTCCTCCGACCTCTCCGTTGGCCCCAACGGCCAACAACGCAGCCTCCACTCCGTCCTTGGTCCTTTCTCAAGCAACGCTCTGCCCTTCTCAACTCACGAGTGCCTGCGCCTCCACTTTCGCTTCCCCTTGCCGTTGCAAATTGCTGCTCTAAGGTACATAGCTTATACCTGAGATTTATAGTTCAATCACGTAGATGATTAACTTTCACTAAATGACGAGTTAACATTCAGTTATGGCAAATCGTATTGTTTTAAGAGACAACGTGAGTGTCGGTTATCTACTTATCATGTTATATCTTGCTTGTCAAAATGACTTGTTTAATCCATATTTTGCATGCAAGCTTGACATAAACATATTTTACTAATTTTGTTCCAGTTCATAATATGTTTTGTGAACATATGCACTAGTATGAGCATCATACTAATCGGTATCTTGTAACATAAGCTAATGATTTAACTAATTATACTAATTAGAACAATATGTCACTCACCTCCATTTTTTATTTGCGTTGGAAACATTCCTTTCTCTGGTTTCTTTTTCTTCTTCTCACTTGAGCTTTTAAGCCTTCCATAACTTATTCCCTTTCATTTCCTTCGAAGAGGGTCCATAATCGAAATATCACACAAGAATCCTCATTAACATTATCATCGTCATCAACAACATCATCAGTCACAACCACACTTGATTTGTATGTTGAAATTTCAGCCTTCGCTCTTTCCATGTGCTTCTTCACTATTCCCATAGTATTTATATCTTCTACTCCCAAACTCATTAGTTCAAAAAATTCTTGCAGTAACGTGGAAAATATATTAAATTTAGATAGACCAAATGATATTTGATGAGATTCATCATTCACAATCCATTTTTTAGCACCATTTGTCCATCTTTTCAAAATATAGGCAAATGGAATGCTGGTAATTGAAGTATTCTTAATCAACATTTTCAATACATGATACACAACCATCATTTTGATTCAAATAATTTGCATTCACAAGAAATTGAAAAGTTTAAAGGTCAAATCTGACAACATGTTTACGTTGAATCCCCTTACATTTGAAATTATATAAACAAATCACTCTATCAAATGTAGTATTTACAATAAGTTCAGAGAGGCTTTTAAAGAATTATTCATTGAACATTTTAGAAATTGTATGAGTATACAGTGAAGCACTATGTTGTAAAATCTCATTATTTGAAACATGCAATTTGGGTTTCCCATGTGAACTATAATTGTCTTGGCTTTCAATTTTTTTCATGTGCTTTAGGTGTTCTTTATAGTGATTGACAAATTCTAAAAAGGTTAATGTCTTAGTTGATATATGTTGAAACACATTATTTGATCTGATATTATATGTAAAAATATCACGGTCAAACGCCGAACTCCATTTATGTCTAACATTGTAGAATCTCCGAAGCAATTATTATTCTCAGTGCCCCACTCCACTTCCATTTTCCTTTAAGTATATTCAAATTCATCATTTGATCTACACCTATACATAAGCACTAAGAAATATTTACCCATAAAAGCCAGCTTGTGATAAAGACGTTGAATGTTTTGATTGGCATTTTTTATAATATGTCAAGTGCACAAACGGTGTTGAGTATTTGGAAAGACCATTCCAATAACTTTTGTTATAGCTTGGTCTTGATCAATAAATATAGTTTTTGGAGTTTTATTTCCCATATACTTCAAAAACACCTATAACAACCAAAGAAATGATTCCGCAGTCTCATCTAACAAAAATTGCACAATTGAACAGAATATTCTTTCAATAGTGATTAATCCAAAAAAAAAAAAGGAGCACATATCTACATGATATCAAACACCAGTATATCACTAAAGCAATTGTAATCAAAATTTGATAAGTTCTCTTTAAAATAAGTTTTTCAATCTACCATATTGATCCACTTGTACAGCATTAAAAAATGATTTAGAAGACTTTGATTATCTCTCCCACTTATACCATTGAATCTTTTTTTTTTCTGTAAATAATTTTGACAATTACGCAAGTTGAAACCCAAGTTTTTGCTTATTCCTGCTTCATTTGCTAAAAACTTATATGTCATCGTTCCACCAATGCTAACCTTAACCATGTCAACTAAAACACCCTTACAAGTATCATATATCATTTGTCCGCATCCAATCAAATGCTTTTGATCTTCAGGTACGGATGCATGATTATGGTCAGAAACATATTTTATGACTTCATAAACACCATTATCAACCTTAAATTTGATATGAGTAAGACAGTCACATCTAATTTCAGGCCTTTCATATTTCTTTTCATGATCATATGAGTTGGTAGAATAACTCTCACAATTACATACAAAAATCCATCGAGTTATTTCCTCTTTTTTGTTTCTAAACAAATTATCATTCCTCACTCCAAATCCCTTGCCAATCGCATAGGCCACACTTATGATATGATTCAAGTTCATTTGTAAAAACCATTTCTATAGTAAACTCAAATTCTTTTTCCATGAGATGTGAAGTTTTTTGCTGCAACTAAAAGAAAAAAAGTGAATAACCTAGTTCTTTTATGAACAAAATAACATATCATCCATTAGTTAAGAACACACAAAATTTTTCCCATAATATAAGTGAAGAATTACTAATGATTCAACAATCCTCCAATAAATTTTAATGCGTAAATTTGCTCCCAAATTGATTCAAAGGCTCCAAAATAGTGCAGACCAGCAAGCTTGAAAGTCTATTCCATCAAGTTTAAATTCAATAATGACCCAGCTTGACGAGAAATAATTCTCTATGGATGCTCATATTGGTGCATATGTTCACAAAACATATTATGAATTGGAAGTAACCAAATTAGTAAAATATGTTTATGTCAAGACAAGTTTCCAAAGCCTGCATGCAAAATGTGGATTAAATGGCTCATCTCGATAGGCAATATATAATATGACAAGTGGATGATCAACACTCACGTTGTCTCTTGCATGTTAATTCGTCGTTTAGTGAAAGTTAATCATATTCGGGATTGAACTATAAAGCTGAGGTATACATTAGGTATCTTGGAGCAATGATTCACGACGGCGAGGGGAAGCGAAGGTAGAGGCGTGGGCGCTCGTGAATCGAGAGAGGCAGAGCATCGCTTGAGAGAGGACCGAGGAGAGAGTAGAGGTGGCGCGGTTGGTCGTTGGGCCAACGGGGAGGCTGGAAGACGGCACTATGGAGGGAAAATAAAATCCACATTTGCAAAGGAACTAAACAAGAAAACATGAAACATTAAAGTGAAGTACCTTGGGAGTCGCGTCAGTCGGTGGCGAGAGCTTGAGCGTCGAGTGTTTGACACTTGAGAGAGAGTTGGAGGCAAGGGATGAAGTGGAGGCTGAGCTCAGGTCTGCAAACATGGGAGAAGAAGGAAGGCTAAGAGAGAGAGAGAACAAAGGGAGAAGAAGAAGGCGTGGAACAAGGGAGGAGAAGGTTGGGAAGAGAAAGAGACCGGAGGGAGAAGAAGAAGGCATTGATCAGGGGAAGCATGAAACATTAAGTGAAGTACCTTTGGAGCCACATTAGTCGATGGCGAGAGCTCGAGAGAGAGAGCCAGAGGCAAGGGACAAAGTGGAGGTTGAGCTCGGGTCTGCAGACAGGGGAGAAGAAGGTTGAGAGAGACAAGAGGGAGAAGAAGAAGGTGTGGAATTAGGGAGGAGAAGGTTGGGAAGAGAAAAGACACGGAGGGGGAAGAAGAAGGCGTGGATCTAGGGAGCTCGGTTCTACAAATTTGGGAAGAGAGAGAGAGAGAGAGACTGGAGGAAGAAAAAGGCGAGCTTGGTTCGAGAAGAGAGAGAGAGAGAGAGAGAGACTGGAGGAAGAAAAAGGCGAGCTTGGTTCGAGAAGAGAGAGAGAGAGAGAGAGAGAGAGAGTAAGGGGGATGTAACAGGTCAGTGCATTTATCAGTGCAAAGGATAAAAGAGAAGTTTAAAAAGAGGAAGAAAGCTTTTGGGAGAGAAGATCGAGCTTTCTCTGTAATGGATTCTCTCTCTTCTCGACGTGGCCCCACTCCTCCATGTGGCATAGGTGGCGCCCATATGGACTTAGGCATTGCCTACATGGCACCACTCAGGCACCCAATATTTTCTCCCTCGTCGATGGCCCTTGTTGCCCATCTCTAGAAAGGATTGGTGGAGGTTGCCATCACAACCCTCGTAGGTCCCAACAAGGCCTCCGTAACCTTTGTTGACCCTTTCCGATGAGAAAAGTGTCAAAAAAGTTCTAAACCTTTGCCACTTGTGCTAAAAAAGTTATCAACCTTTTTTTTGTGCCAAATCAGTTTTAAACCTTTGCAAGTTGTGCCATATAAGTCATTTTGTCAGTTGATTACCGGAGGAAGCACACGTGGCGCCGACGTGGCTTGCCGGAGCATCGATGTGGCTCGTTGGAGCTTGCCGGCGACGACGTGGCGCTAACTTTTATTTTTTTTTCTTCTTCTTCTTCTGGGCAGGGCAGCCTTTGGGGCGGCGGAGCCCTCGTCGGTGACGGGCGAGGGCGGCGGAGCCCTCGTCGGTGACGGGCGAGGGCGGCAGGGGCTGGGGAGGCTGCCGCCGGCCTCGCTTGGATCTGGGCAGGAGCGAGGTCGCCCCACCTAGATTTGGGCGCGTCTAGCGGCTGGCAGGGGCCGAGTGAGGCCGCCCTCGCCCAGATCTGAGTGGGGCAGCCCCGCCTCTGCCTAGATCTGGGCGGCCTTGTCTGCCCCTGTCTTGGCAGGGGCAGGGCTGTCCTGTCCAGATCTGGGCGGGGGCGGCCTCGCCCGGCCCCCGCCGGTCGACGGGGGTAGATTTGGACGGGACATCCCCGCCCCTGCCCAGACAGGGGCGCTAGCCAGCAGGGGCCGGGCGAGGACGACCTCGCCTAGATCTGGGCCCCTGCCAAGACAAGGGCGGATAGGGCTGCCTAGATTTGGGCAGAGGCGGGGCTATCTAGCCTAGATCTGGGCAGGGGTAGCCTTGCCTGGTGCCCAGCCCCCACCCATATCAGGGCGAGGCCGGCCTCGCCCTGCCCTCCCTAGCCCCCGCCGCCGTCGCCGGCTCCGTTGCCCCAAAGGCTGCCTCACCCAGAAGAAGAAGAAGAAAAAAAAAAGTTCGCGTCACGTCGGCGCCATGTGTACTCCCTTCGGTGACCAACTGACGGAAGGACTTATATGGCACAACTTACAAAGATTTAAGACTAATTTGGCTCAAAAAAATATTGATGACTTATTTGGCACAAGTGACAAAGGTTTAAGATTTTTTTTGGCACTTTTCCCATTCCGACGATGAGTCGTGGTGGCCATTGATGAGGGTTTGTTCCTTAGTTTTTTTTTTCTTGGTGCTTGCTTGTTTATAAAAAAAAATTATGCTTTTTAATTTATTTGATATTATTTAAATAAAATTTGAACATATGCTTTGTTTAGAAATTGACCATTCAAAACAAGAACATAGCAGTATAATTAGTAAAAAGGACATTAGAAAAAAAAAAGTCATAGACCTATTCCACTACATATATAATCTGAAAACTTTTAGTTCAATTAATTTTGTTTTAAACCTTTTGAAATTTGTCAATTTAGTCATTCCAGTTAATTTTGATCGAAGATCGCTGATATGTCAATCTAGTTAGTATTGACCATCTTAAATGGCACGTTCGGCAAAAATTAGTCGACAACCTTCTTGGCCTAGGGTTGAGCAAATTTCTTTTTTTTTTAAACCTAAATTTTTTTCCACATCTTGTAAATTAAACAATATATGACATAAATTCACTCAAGTCGTCTAAATCAAACTCAATTGCAATTGAGAAAGTGGACTTTGATTACTTTTTAATATGACTGCAGAATAGTGGCTTTTTAAGTCTAGTTAACTTCGAGTATTAGAGCGATATTTGGGCATTGACTCGTCATGGCGTGATTATAGTGTAGCAGTTCACGTTTACGTCATGACTGATCCTAACATAAATTCAATATGTAAGTCCATGTGTAATTATATGACCCTGGGTAATATAAATAGACTTAAATGTTGTTGGTGCAAAAGTATAATTTTTGAGGTATGCCAAAAGTATTCCCTAATCACATAAATTCACTTAGATGGGTCAATATGTGGACATCTACGCGAAGTCTTTTGATTCATCACAGGGTCGGCTGACGCTAATAAGGAAGAAGAGGTTAATAATCCTTGGAAAAGAACATGGACCAAAAGTGATCTTTCTCGAGCTGTGTTTGGCAATGCTTCCTTGATCATGGCAACGCCACCTATGGATTTTTGTGTGGAATTGGGGGCCTTGAACTTGTTGCATGGGGGCGTTCATTTTTCATAAATTTTGAAGGCTGAATTATGTTGAAGATAAGGCTACAAACTTCATTTGATGATCTTCTTACAAGCAGGTGTGGGATACTTCTCGGTTTACATGCGACTAGTTGAGACGATTAATTTATCGTGGCTTGGTTCTACTTCATAGATGAAGATGACCCCTGCCCTCCTGATATACTCTGAATCGCGCATGTCGCATCGACAGAGAAGTTCCATTAAGCCCGTCTTTCGTAGCGCTCGAGCTCGATGTTGCCGGTTTCTACAGCGGAAATCCAAGACGGCGAATTAGGCAGAGTGAAGAGACCGGACGAGCAAGGAGTTGGCCGAGGAGGAAGGAGGGAACGGGGTTAAAATGAAGAAAGGAGGAATAGCTGGTCTTAATTCCAATCTTGGCCGCATAGAGGGGGAGCCATCCACCGGATTCGATTGTATGAGCTGTTTCTATTGCAAGTTATCTCGAATGTCTTACTTCGAGACCAAAGGGCTTAAAATATTTGTCAATAGCGAGTCTTATATATTTTTAATATGCGAGCTTCATGTATCAAAATATATGTTACCATGCACTATCAGCTTATATATGGGGCTTAAATGCCTTTCCAAACGATCTTCAAACCTCATACATTTGCACCTTTCGTGTCAATGATATACAAGTTACCGCATAGAAATTGTATTCGAGGGATATTCTTAGCAATAAGCACTGTAAAGATCTGAGGTTTTAGTCGCCAAAATGTAATCGCACCTCAATGGCATTTGCCTAAATTTATATTGGACTCGTGTGTTCATAGATGAGCTCAAGAGATCTAATGTGTCCGTATCTTGCATGACTACATGCTAAATAAATTGGATTCAATATATGCATTTTTCAATTTCTTGGGTCTACTAATATTAACGATAGATCTCCCCGGTAATCACAAGTAAAATTTTTGAAGTCATAGTCATACTAAAGAAGAAATCGCACTCCAATAGGACCTGTCGAAGTGGACTCACGAGTCATACGGGTGAGCTTAAGAGGCTTAGGGTGATTGCACCTTGTGCGACGATGCACCTATTTTTATTCACTTCAGTCTCATCGTGTAGTTTAATGTAAGTTTTTTCTTGGTCTAACTGTTGTAGTACACCATGCATTGTAGTTTTATTGGCTCGACCTTTGTCTGCTTACATGTTATTCAGCTTCTTCTCATTTAATTACGCCCTTCATTTTTTTTTTTTTTGGGTCGCGTCTCAATAAGAATGCAAGATGATGGTTATCGTCATTAGAGAAATGGCATGAAAGAGTTGAGTTGAAGGCGTTCCACTGTTCATTATATCTCCTTATGTGTGCTAATAATGGGAAGGCACATGGCATCTCCTGGTGCATCACAAATCTCAACTTTACAATTCCCTACGCATTCATGCCCAAACTCTGATTTAAGAGGTGGTATTCTCACTCCCAAGGATCTCGGGTGCCTACGGTTCATGCAATTCGCTGGATAAAATGCTTCAAAATCAATTCCCAATGGAATGTTGATTTCGAAAAGGTTCACCACGCTTGACTTACACACGGGCGATGAAGAGCACAAGCAATAGTCTCCAAAGTTACGAGCCTCGAGTTCATCAATTAGGATAATCTAGAACGGGATCCACACATGCATATCGTACCTAACAAAAGCCGTAACAACACCTTGTCGTACTTTCTGTGATTCCCACTTTTGCTACGCTCTCTCGCCGTGTTGACATACATCTCGGCAATGCAAGTTTATGTTCCCCAGGACTCGCCTCGGTTCCGCACTCGATAGGGCCCGGGTCCCGGGTTTATCGCTGTCGCGAACCCTAACAGCATGATGGCCGCAGGCATTCCCGTGATCACTTGCTTGATAGTACAGAGAATGGCGTTCGATTCATTGTTGTTCTACTTGAAACGACCGTTTTTTATGGCGTAGGGCGATGGAACGTTGAGCCTCTATTTATCGAGAAGTCAAATTAGATTCTCTGCTAAACCACGGGATGCTCAAGCCCATAGGCTATTGCTTAAGCCTTAGTAAACATCCTGTGCAGACGATTTATACTGTTTGAACTTTCTCGTAATATTCTTTCTTATAGAATATCTTATGCCCTTGTTTTTTGTATGACCATCTCGCTAATAAGATCATTATTTGGGAAAAGGAAGCAAAAATAACTGATCCACTTTGATGAATGGGGGCATTATGCGTGGTAGATTTCACTGCCATCGAAATTGATTAGTTCACACAATCCTATTAGAATGGCATCGTCTCAATTGCAAAGATTCCGTTGTAATAAATTTCTAAATTTGCTATTATTATCAATTGAATCTCTGAAAAATAATGAAGATCTGTCAAGGAGTAGTACATTGTCTTATGATAGAGTATTAATGATCGCGGGTCGTAACTGTCTTAAGTTTCACGGACGATGTACCGAGAGGGAAAAACAAAAAGAAACACACAAACGACTTTTAAGGTTTTGACAATACATGGAACATCCACATTCCACAATACCTCACTTTTACGTCATTATTGGTCCACATACGATCTGATGTGATCAGTTAATGTGTAATTATGTGATCTAGGTGCATAATAAATGGACTTCACTATTATTGGTGTAAAACTATTATTATTTAGGTACATCGGAAACATTCAGAAACTGCTGAAAATTTACCTAGTCGGGTCAATAGGTGAAGACATACGTGCAGTCCTTAAATCCACCACATGGTCGGCCGAAGCTAGCAAAGAAGAAAAGGTTATTAATATGCTTGGGAAACGAGATGAACTAACGATCAAACCAAAGTAATTATCCGTGTGACCAAAAAAGGGACCAATCAAAATCTAGGTTAAGCGTTCTTACTCTCCAAATTGTTTTCCTAAAGACAAAACTACAAATCCTTTGCTGCTATGTATTGGCAAGACCCAAAGAGCGAACATAAATTTATAAAGAAAAGAAAGGGGGTCGTATGATGTCTGCTAAATCTCTAGACCAACCAATTGAATAAGTATGCCTTATCTATATGATATGCCTAATGTAGTTCTTGAAGTCTTAGCTCTTAGCAAAAGTTGCCATGTCCTAAGGTCTATATGCATCAAATCACAGTGCAACTAACGAAAAACACTCAATAGATAACAAAAATAAACGTGCCTTTGCCTCTTCCTCCTCTATATGATGTCTTGTTTTCACTGTCGCAGGTTCATTCTGTATCCATTCTTCATTTTTCATAAATGATCTCTTTCTAACCATAGGTTATGTTTGTTCCCCTGCGTTTGGATGTTGTCTTCATGGTACGAAGAACAACGGTCACCAGATCATTCGAGCAAAAGGAACACCAATTTTACAATTAACTCAAATTGGATTTTGTTTGCATCTACTTAAAATGCGTGTATATATATATGTATATAGTTTCAGTATAATATTCAGTAACAGAAGGGGTAAATGCTCCTCTTATTTAGAGTGTCTGACGAGTGGTAAGTACTTTGGGTAGCATAAGCTACCTTGGGTGCATGTGGCTTTGAATGCAAGAGGGGCATATATTCGGTCCTTGTAATTCATCTACAGTATTTGTAGACAAGCGTGCAAGTGACGAATATCTCGCTTTCACTTCAGACCGAAATCAGAAACGAAGGTTCCTTCACTACGCTAGCTAAAAGGTGAAAACAGATTTACCAATGGGAAACAGACTTCCAAATCAACCAAAGGCAAATTTATCGGAATGAGAAGGAGAATGAGAATGAAAATACTACCCCCCACCCCCCACCAAATGGCCATGATAGGTCTGAAATGGTCTAGTACAATCGACTCGACAATTGCTATGACAGGTGTGGTCATTATTGCTCTAAGCTATGACAAATGATGTTACGGTTTTAAGTCACGACCTATTCACATCAATCTGCATGCTAGTACCCGTATTTATACTGGAAATTAATGATCGTAAATGCATGGACCATGCTTTTTATGATCTTGCTGAATCTTCTATCTGCCAAGGAATCATTGCTTTGGTTTGTAATTGTTGCTTTCTTACTCTAAAAATTGAAAAAAGAAAAGGACTTAAATGGCTCAAAAGCCTGAAGAAGAGGGCCGAGGCAAGAGCGAATTCCTCTTTTAAGTGAACTTTGACATGTGGCTAACCAAGAGTGCTGTGATTCCCAACCCCTCGGACAAGCAATGAACCCAATCTGGTCAGCATCGAACGGAAGCCCTCGAGGGCAATGAAGAGACGAGTTCAAGCGTTAGATCTTGCAAGCGGTGCGGTTGGCCATTGTAATTGTGAGTTTCAAACCTGTGGAGCAACATGAGGTTTCTGATGATTCTCCCATCCAACAGTAACACAATGTAGCCTTTCTCTGAAGGGACATGAGCGATGCGGTATCGTATTATTGTGTCATTAATAAATCACAGTAGTAATAATTACACAGCTAAATAAATTTGAATCTCTACGATCAGAAGTTAAATTATTTATCCCCCATTATAAGTGTGCGCGCGCTTGTGAAATTTTAAATAATCACAATAATATTTAACGTGTTTCTTTTATATGGTAGCACTTGCTAATCACAGTTACCATGCATTCTAAAAGAATAATAGTTTTCCAAGTATGCTGGAAATATCCCGTAATCAATTTAGTTCATGCAAAGTCTTCAGATCCATCACATGGTCGGCTGAAGTTAGCAAGGAAGAGAAGGTCATTTATCCTTGGAATATGACATGGGACCAATGAGAAATTGGAGTACATATCCATAAGAGCAAGAAGGGACCGATAAAATCTAGGTCAGTGTGCGCCTATAACTCTCCATATTGTGTTCCTAGGACACAGTAATATTAACCCTTAGCTTCTAAGTCTCAGCAAGACCCCCCCCCCCCCCCCCAAAAAAAAAAAATATATATATATATATATATATATATATAATATTTAAGAAATGAAATTGGGTAGTGGCCAGGAAAGAGCTGTTTTTAAGAGAGAAACTAATCTTTTTGCTCGGAACTTTCTTCAATCTTCGCCAAATTTCTTCTAGGTTAAAGGTGACGAATATGGACAACCAGATGGAAATGTAGCTCAT
This sequence comes from Melaleuca quinquenervia, assembly GCA_030064385.1. Taxonomy (NCBI): domain Eukaryota; kingdom Viridiplantae; phylum Streptophyta; class Magnoliopsida; order Myrtales; family Myrtaceae; genus Melaleuca; species Melaleuca quinquenervia. The sequence goes on along the minus strand of CM057723.1, from coordinate 18,910,076 downwards.
GGCAACTTCTTGCATTTGAGGTGAACTTTGCAATCTCTTAGTCTAACTTTATATGCCAATTTTGGAATTGAAAGCTCCTTAAACGTTGTCCCTTGAATCTATGCATTAGGTCATGAAGCATTGAGGTGAGACTTGAACAGGAGAAGTGGAGCTACCCTTGGAGCGCCCATTTCTTGTGCTGGTAACACATTGAAGAGTAATTCTAAATATGGATTGCTCTCTATGCCTAGACCGAGGCCTAAGTCATACACTGTTGGTAAGACATTCAAGACCGGTTCTAAGTGCGGATTGCTATCTATGCCTTAGATGGAGGCCTAAGGCATAGATTCAATTGGACTAGTAAGACCACTAAATCTTCTCTCTCTCTCTCTCTCTCTCTCTCTCTCTCTCTCTCTCTCTCTCTCTCTCTCTCTCTCTCTCTCTGTGAACATGAGGCTACTGATGAGTCTTCCATGCTAACAGCGAACCAATGTAGCCATTCTATGAAGGAACGCGAGCGATGCTGTCTTGCATATGATCGTATCATCAAAAATATGGCCACAATAATAATAATGATTATTATATAAATAAAACAGATTGAACTAGTCAAAAGTTAAGATGTTAATCACTTTGTAATGCATAATTACCGCCCAAAACTTTCTCGGTTGAAGTTGACGCAACCCTGATTATACATGTTTGACGTGTCAATGCGCAAATATGGCATGGAGCAATCGACAAGAGGACAAGAACTTAGACCAACTCAGCCATCCAGCATTCAATCAGACAGGGACTTCCGTAAATCCTCCCTATCTACGCCCATGCACTACCGCATTTAGTAACCACGTTCCAAATCACCCACAGTTTTAGCAAGACCTATTGGCCTCATTTATTCCTGGCTCTTGATGTGCAATCGTCCTAAATTATACCTGAAATCGAATGGATGAAGCAGATGACCATGCCGATTAATGGACAAGACCATAAGGGACGTCGTTTTTGTACCTAATCGATTGCAACGTTGTCTGATGCCTCGTAGCCTAGGAAAAAGATGGATCCCCTAGTCTATAAATCATAGTGTTAATGCTCAGAAGTAGTATGTTTCTATAGTTGGTTAGCTCTATGTTCTGCATCATTCTAGCTTTAGGAGACCATTCCACCAAAGTCTAAAGCCCAGCCTCATGGAAAATTTAATTGAAGTGCAAACGCATACTCATCATAGAGAAGCAAGGACGCTTATAAAAAAGATGGTGCACGAAAGGACCTAATGCCACCATCTTTCCAGTGCAAAACCTCTCTCATCTCTCGATCTCTTTGAGTCTCTTAAACTCTTTTCTCTCTGAATCCCTCTGGATGGATTCCTCTCTAACCATGAACTCCGCCATGCACGGTCTTTTTTTCCTCTCGGTCTTCGTCCTCACGCTTTCGGTGACTGCAGGGGCAGTTGAAGACGAGGTCTCGAATGACCGGATTGCCAAATTACCAGGGCAGCCGGAGTTGCACGTGGCTCAGTTCTCTGGCTACGTCTCCGTCGACAGGGAGGCGTCCCTCTTCTACTGGCTAGTAGAAGCAGCTGGCGACCACGATAAGAAGCCACTTGTTCTGTGGCTGAATGGAGGACCCGGTTGCTCCTCCGTCGGCTACGGAGCGATGCAGGAACTTGGCCCGTTCCGAGTCTCGCCCAACGGTGAAACTCTGGTCACCAACCCATATTCGTGGAACCTAGGTATTAATTAAGCTGCGTTCACAAACAAGAGAAGAACTCCCATATTCAAAATATACGTAAAATTTTTGCTTCTCTATTTTTTCTACTCAAATTTCTGGTTTTTCCGTGCAGAAGCGAACTTGTTGTTCTTGGACTCGCCTGCCGGAGTTGGTTTTTCTTTTTCAACTGACAACTTCACTAGATACGGAGATCACTCCACAGGTGTGCACCCATTTTTTTCTTCTCCCTCTCCAAAGTTTTGTGAGTCTTTTTTTTTTTCACCAAAATATGAGAATCTGAAGCTTTTTCTTGGCTAATTCTAGCCCATGAATCTTATACATTCCTGAAAAGATGGTTCAAGAGATTCCCAGGGTATAAAGGCCGACCCTTCTACATCGCGGGAGAAAGCTACGCTGGTAAGAATTCTTCAATAGTCATCTTTCCAAAGCCCAGATTCGTTTCTTAAACTCACGTTTTGATCTCTAATCTCAGGTCATTATATTCCATCATTAGCCAAGATCATTCTGAAGAAGAATTCTCGGAAAACAAATCTGTTGATAAATCTCCATGGAATTTTGGTAAGAGGGCAGAACAGTTTTCATCTGTTAAACCTTATTCAAGAAATGAAAAAGAGGAGCAGATCAGTACTGGAAACAATTCTCTTTTTGTAATTTTTCCAACGGTGTCTGTCCCGTGTTTATGAATGTATTAGTGACCGCTAGCCCCAATAACCGTGCTTCTTGAAAATGTCCTTCAGATGGGTAATCCTACCTTGGACCGGGAGTCTCAACTGAAGGGCAGAACTCTATATTGGTGGAGCCACGGTCTCATCTCGGACGACACTTACCAAGGGCAATCCAGTACCTTGTGCAGCTCTCCAAAGACATACAGAGTGAAGGCATGTGAGCCTTACTTCCGCAAATATTTGCAAGAGGAAGCTGGAAATGTGAATGCATTTAACGTGCTTTTAACAGCTTGTGAAACAGAGGAGGTAATTACTCACTATTTCCTCGAGCGTCGAAACCCAACAAATGTTAAATATTCGCTGTATTATAAGTAGTTTTTTTCGTAACAACATTGATTTTCCCGGAACAGGTGTCTAAGTTTTGTCTCGAAAGGATCACCTCCGATTACATGAATAGGAAGGATGTGCAGCAGGCCTTCCATGCAATCCCCACCGCATGGACATCCTGCAGGTTTATATCTCTCGTCTTCCATTATTTCATCATATTTTCCGATCAGTTCTAGCTTCGATTGACCACTCGAGTCCTATCAAACTATTCTTTTTGCCTCGCAGTAGCCCTATACAACATAATTACAGCCTTCCTGCTAAGGAGAAATCGATGTTGCCTACTCTGGAGCTACTCATTCAATCGGGCTTGCAAATTTGGATATACAGGTAGCTAATTGACAGGTTTATTAATTAAACGGGAAATGGATTTGGAGTTGAGCCAACCTGTACGACGGAAATCGAGTGGTGAGAAATTCAGTAATGTTCAATTGTTTGTTTAATGAAAACTTCTTTGAATCTTCATTTTCATTATTATCCGAAAGAGCAAAATCTGTTTGGTTGGACATGAAAACAAATGAGGTTGGGGAAGTAACGATGAATCTTCATGCTTCAATGCGATCCTGGACATAAAATTCTTCTTCTCATTTTCTTGGCTGAGTCGTTTCCTTCTGTTCTCCGTCACTCATGAAATAGGTGAAGTTTTGCTTTTTCGGTTCTGTTCTTTTTAAGATGGCGTCCTAGCCGAAAGTCAGATGGTATAAAACCAATGTTTTGCTGAATAATGTGTTAATATCTTCTTTGTTTGGATCAGTGGAGATGCAGACTCAACAGTTCCTTTCATAGCCACCCGGACTGCTATTTCCAAGCTGCATCTTAAGAGGACTGCAAAATGGTACCCTTGGGGCCATAACAGCAAGGTACTCCATTCATTGCTCTAACGTTCCCACATCTTAAATCAATTTGGGGGATTGAATTTTTCTTTTCCTCCTTCACTTACGATCAATACCGATATTGTTATGATATCAGATCGGCGGCTGGTCTGAGATATATGAAGGGGTGACCTTCGCGACAATTAGAGGCTGCGGGCATGAGGTCCCAATGTATGCACCTGCTCAATCGCTCAAGGTGTTTGAGCACTTTCTAGCTAATAAGTCATTGCCCAAATATACGGAGTGATGCAAGAAGAGTGGCCCCACATGGGATTGAATTATAGCAGTCGATCTAATTGCTATTATAGAACATCGTGTACTATAAAATGATATCATCTGTCATTTCTAGTGATTCAATGATTAATGATATCATCATTGGCCTTGTCCAATCTTGCCAATCAATTACAATATGACTAATCTTTATTAGATGTGGTAATCTTCCCATCTTGATCTCGCTAGGTAATTATGTTCTGGTTATTATAATACATCCAATGTAATTTAAATTATGATGGCTACTAAATGAAAATACTTGGCCTTGGGATTTAGTTGATCATAATCACGAAGTAATGTGAAATATTGGAAAGGAGAAAACATTGAGAAAAGAATACTTAATTTGATTTATCTACACACACACACACACACACACACACACACACGCACACATACAAATAAAGATGCTGAAAAATGAGTTGAATTTGTTGAGATATTAGCATATATTAAGTCAGAATTGGAACATTTTATTTTTCCCGCAATGGTCCTTGTTTTGAATATTTTGCTCTTTTCAATGACGAGAGAGCCAACATGTATAGGCAAACTTGTGTCTATGGAATACAGCCATACTTTATGGATTACATAAGATAGAAGCTAAACCTGGGTCGATAACTCCAAACACGGAGACCGTTTGCACTTGTTCATTTACGAAGTTGAATTTGTGCGTACACCTAATATAAAATGATTTATTATTATATATTAATTCGTCTAATTAACAGTGGAAGAACAAAGGTAAAGATTGTATGCACAAGGACAAAACATGTAAGTGGATGATATATACCGCCCGGACAATTTATCGAACCGAGCCAGCATAATCTCCAAAGTAACGAGCCTCCAGTTTTCTTCAATTTGGGATTATCTACATGATCAACCATGCTTGCGGATGATACCAATACATAGCGCAGAAGGCTTTGCAAGAGTCATAACATGTCTTATCATATGATCTGCTTTGCTTGTCGTTGTTACCACACTTGCTTATGCTGTGACATACATCTAGGCATTCGCGTTTCCGTTTCTCAGCAAATGCCTTGACCTCACGCTTGAGACGACTAGAGTCCAAGGTTCTCGCCATCGCGAGCTCGAGCAGCATGATGCCCAAAAGCAATCCCATAATCAACTGCTTGATGGACATGTTTTATGGTTTCCCCTTACTCTGTGGGATACCTGCAATCACAAGCCAAGATCGACGAAATCATTATTCAAAACAAGCAATTCTTTAGGCGTAGAGCAACGAAACTCTAACGCCTGCATTTAGTGAGGAGTTACTAGAGTTCCTTTTAACAATAGAATGTTAAAGCCCTCAGGCATTGATTGAGCCTCATTGAATGACCTGTGCACATAATTCTTACTTTTTGAACTACCTCGTATTATTTTTTTGTTCAGAGAATACTTTATGGGTTCGGATGACTGTCTTCTTGTTATTTTGGAAAAGAAGAAGAAGAGAAAACTATTATTCCTTCTTTGATGAATGGAGGCCTGGTTTGTGCTCCATTTGATTGTATTTGCAATTGATTTGCCCACGCAATTACAGCGATTAGAGCTGCGCCGACTACACGGACTATATATGAAATCATAGGGTTTGTGTGGGAAAAACGAAGGACGGCATATAAATACTTGCGTTTCTTGTAAGTCAAATTTTAAATTTGTTCAACAAAGAAAGTGAAATTTGGCTTAGGCTCCATTTGTTTCCGGAAAATATTTTCCGAATTTTCAAACGTTCGTTTTACGAAAAATAAATTAGTTAAGGAGAATATTTTCCACCAATGAAAAAAATATTTTCAAAAGTGGAGAAAATATTTTCCGTTTTTTTGAAAGTGGAAAATATTTTCCATCTTCTTTATTTATCTTTAAATATCGCGGCCTCTAATAACATGCCTCGATCTCGCTCGAGGCTAGGGAATCGGCGGTCTTTGACAAATGAATACAAAAAAAAAATATTATCATTTTTCAGGAAAATGATTTTCCAGAAATGTTTTATTTTTCGTGAAACAAATTGAGCCTTAATTTTAATTTGAGTGAAAAATGGTTTTTTAGTCTAGTCCAAATTCTTTGACTGAAAGAAAATAAAAAAAGGCTCTAGTAACTTCGAGTATTAGACTTCACTTGGGAATTGACTCGATATGGTGCGATTATACTTATGGTGCGTTTGGTTGGGCATTTGGAAAGCCCTTTGAGCTCTCAAAGCTCATTGGGCAAAAGTCGAGGTGTTTGATAAACATTTCTTTTCAGCTTTGAAATGAAAATCGGTTTTGCGAAAGCTACTTTCAGAATACAACTTAAAGGAGCTTTGAGCTTTTCAGCATTTTCGGAATACTGGGGAGAGGGCTAATAAAATTTATTCAGTTTCCTTTTTTACCCTTAAAAACTTAATAAAAACCCAACTTCACCCATTCTCAAAACAAATGAAGGAGAATACGGACGATCTTCTTCACTCCCTCCGCTCCAGTCTTCGATCTGCTCCATCGTCTCGCCTCCTCCTCCTCCTTCTCCCTCGAGAAGCCCAAGACCGGCCGCACCATGTTCTGCTGCTGGCTTCAATTTCTCCTCCACAACGCTCTCCATAGAAAACCCTAATTCCCCCCTAATCGCTCCCAATGGTTCAGACCCACCTCGAGAAATAGCCCCAAAGTACAGTCCCTCATGAAGATCCTTCCTCGAGCGAGCCCTCATCAGCGCCGCTGGGGGCGAGATCACTGCGCATTTACTTACGTGTGCCTGCACCCGCTTGACACCATCAAGGTGAAGCTCCAGACGAAGGGCGCCTCAGAGCTGTACAAGAACACGTTTGACGCGATTGTCAAGGCGTTCCAATCGAGAGGTATTCTGGGGTGGCTGCAGTGCTCATCATATATCTTTCTTACTAGGAGGCTTGTCATTGGTAGATAGTACAAAAAAGGATCGATTTGCTAGTTAAAATGTATGTCCTGTTGTCAGATTGGAATATGGATTGACTTAGATGTTTTGATAGCGTCATTAATTTGGTTGCAATAAGTAATGCTATTATCGAGTTGAGTAATTATTGCAACATATGATGTTAACTTGGCTCTGCTTGATGATTCATCGTACATACCTTAAACTTTAGAGACTTGAGAGACTTCTAACAAGCAATTAGCTCAACAAAACTCTTATGCTATTGAAATTGTTTGGTCGAACTCTAGCGAACGCAATGATATTGGACATGAGGTTTCTTTTGAGATACTGATTAACAACTCATTTGATCTTATCTTTGCACTTTTGTACTTTGAAGCTGATGACTTTGGAGCAAAATTGTGGGATAGGACATTGCATGCACTTTCACGGACGTCTCACCAGATGTTCGACTAAATGCCGCAATCACTCTTCCTCCCACAATCCAAGCGGTGCTAGAGCCCCCCAAATCAGCTTACATCCATCTTCCGTTCTGTAGAAAGCGCTGCCACTATTGCGACTTCCGCATTGTTGCTCTCGAGTCACTAACTCTGAATGTGGATGACCCCCGGATGGTGAATTATATACAATTGCTTTCTAATGAAATTGAGCCAACAAGAGCTGGATTCAAAACCAACCCTCTTCTTGAAACCGTGTTTTTTGGAAGTGGCACCCCGTCTCTAGTGCCGCCAAGGTTTGTTTCTTCACTTTTGGAATTGTTGAGAGTAAAATTTGGGTTGGAGTTGGGTGTAAATAGAGTGTCATTAGGTGTTCGTGCATTTTCAAGAAGAGTTGTTGAAGGATTGTGGGATGGCACATGGTGTCGAGGAAGTTCATGAGGCTATTCAAATCGTTAAGATTTGTGGGATTGAGAATTGGAGCATGAACCTGATCTCATCTCTCCCTCATTAGATACATAAAATGTGGGAGGAAGTTTTGCATTTGACAATTCAAGCATGACCTGCTCATGTCTCTGTCTATGACTTGCAAGTGGAGCAAGGCATAAAATTTGGAAAACTGTAAGTTACCCATACATAAGAGTCACCCATGAAGGTTGTAACTTTTAGTAATTCCAATTTGTTTGAAGCTGATTATTAAAATGTGGATGTAGGTGCTCACCGAAGGAATTTCCACTGCCTAGAGGCACAATCTGCAGAATTCTACAAACCGGCATCGAGGATGCTATCTGGTGCAAGCTACAACCATTATGAGAGCAGCAGTTACGGCCAAGATGGATTTGAGTGCAAGCATAATCTTATATACTTAAATAATTGGCCTTTTTATGATTTTGGCCTTGGTTGTGCTAGTCATGTTAAGGGATTAAGGTTCTAAAGACCAAGGAGGATGAATGAATACATGGATTATGTGAAGAAGCTGGACGAGGGACCGAAAGACTCGCATGGAGATGATCATGTTGCAGTCAATGATTTGGCCATGGATGTTGTGATGCTCTCGCTGAGAACTGCAAGAGGTTTACACTTGAGAATAGTGTTTCAAATGATGATGCAACATTACGTTTACGTGATCAAAGACTATAAATTTAGGAAATATTTAGGGATGTTTGTAATTTCTAAGTATGATCAATTTTTTTCGTCACAGTATATGTTGCAACATTTATGTTATAATGAAAGTATTATTTTTTGATTGAATTATTTAGCAACAAAATAAATTTTATTTTAAAATAAAAATTTACATGATGTCTTTTAATCATTGTTATCAAAATCTAAAATTAAGAAAGTTACAAACATTACTTTTTAATGTTTGATAAATAAAAATAAAAAAAGCATAAATCAATTACTCAAACGAGCTTTTCAAATGTATTTTCTACGAAACAGTATTTCTCTCAAAGTTGTTTTTTAAAGCAGAATTTAGCAAACAAACTTTGCATTTCCCTCAAAGTCCATTTGCAAAGTTGAACCAAACGCATTAAAGTATCGTAGCTTTTAAATGTTTCATACTTTTAGGACGAACCTTACTATTGAAGACAATTAAGTACCAGGCAAATTATGAACATATAATATTGGTGTAGGCTTGATTTTCGATAGTAAGTAAAAGTTTAAGGTTTTCTTTTTCTGTTTTTTAAGTGCAGCTTTTTCGAATAAAAAAAAAACCCTTCATCTCAGAAGTGTCTCCCAAAAGCCTTATCAAACGCATCCTAACTTATCAAACTATTTCAAAATTTGCCATTGGGAATAAAACCTCACCACATAATTTAGTAACCGACCATTGGAATTAGAGACTTATCAATACAAGCTCACTTTTTGGGTAAGTAACTTACTGACCAAGTTAGGAAATTACCAAAGTCTTACATGAGAGAAATTAATCAGAACCAAGCCAATACTTTTTGTGCCATTGCGAACAAGATATTACCAGCAAAATTAGCGAGTTACAAACAACCAGCTAACACTACCTGTATTGCTTTAATAACAGTTGGTAATGTATAGGTAAGCTTGAAATTCATAAAATTAAAGTTCATTTGGCAATTTATTAAAGAGCAACTAACCATAAATGTACCCCTCACAAGCAGTTGCTAATGAATTAGCATTGATGGTGGTAAAATCTAGACAAAATGAAAGAAATAGTTTATGAACTTTAATCCAACGGTATTTTTTTCTTGAAGTTCTATTTTATTTAGTGTGATCCCGAAGTTTGATCAAATGTGTAATGTTATCTCTAAACTTCTAATTTGCTCAATTAATTTTTGAATTATTAATACATATTTTATTCATTCCTTAAACTATGTGAAAGTAATGCAAAATGAAAAGATTACATTGAATATTTATCAGTAGTTCATGAACTATATTGAATTAAAATATCAATGGTACAGTACACATTCAAACAAAATTCAAAGACCACATTACTCAATCAAAAGTCTAGAGATGCATCACCTACTATATCAAAATTCAGAGACCATTTATATTATTATCTTTTAAATCAAAATATTGTTGGTACCTTAAAGACTAACTGATCTTCCAGCAAACCTCACAAGCTGTATATCATATACTACTAAAATTTAAACGTGGTAAACGCACGTTTCGTTCGTAACTCGGTGTTGGCAAAAGTCATCATTCTCATGCGTATTCAGACATATCCTACAGAATTGACGATCGTCTCTGATGAGAACTGTGCCTTTGACATTGACTTCCACATGCATGACTGTCATGTTAGCAGTCCTTCCTGAACATCGAGAATGGTAGTCTGACTCGTTCTAGTATAAGATAAATTGATTTTATCTTGCAGATACAGATACCAGAACAAGGCCATCTCACAGACACCACTGTTGTGATTTTCAGAAAATCGCCATGCAGATATTGTAGAAGAAAGAAAAAAAGATGTAATCATCCATGATCTCAACCATAGACCAACACAAACTATTTTAGGTTAGTTGACTTACGACTTTCTGATACCAGATTGTCCAAGTGGGTCTTAAATGACTATTAACCAAATGGCCAAGTTTCAAACTAATAATTGATAGGTCGAACTCATTTCGAAAGAAACAATACAGATTAGTTTAATATTTCAAGAGGCCAAATTTGCACGTTCAGGCTGCAGCAGAAAAAATTTGCAAGTAACACCAGAGTAGTGACAAAGGCTGGATGAAGCCTTGGGATATTAGGGCCTATTTGTTTTTGTTTAAAAACATGATTGTTTCTGTTTTTTTTTTTTATTTCAAGAAACAACAAAAGAACAAAAACGTGTTTATTTGTACTTTTGCTCTCGGGAACAAAACACATTTGGACCAACAACAAGAAACAAAAAAAAAAACTTGCTTTTTGTTCTTGAACACTTTGTTAAAAAACACTTTTTATTTTTATTTTTTTTCTCTCTTCCTTTGCGGCCTCCAACCACCCCCTATCGCCACCGGCTACCGGCTACCGGCTGCCGTCGGCAGCTCTGGAGGTGGCCCGGTAGCGGGAGGCAGGCCGGCGGCGATCTTTCGCCCATGAACAAGAAGAAAAAACGAGAAAAAATAAAAAAAAAATATTAATCGTATCAAATGCATTTCTATTCTTTTTCTATTTCAAGAACACTTTTACTAAACAATCTATTTTACTAAAAAATTGTTCCATGGAATAAGAACACAAAAAAATGTTTTTGGTCAAAAAATGTTCCTCGAAACAGAAACGTTACTAAACGCACCCTTATTCTACTATTCCAGAATCAAATCTATTCTACATTCTTCTATGACTACTAACATTTGACTAATTTATTTTACAAAAGAAGAATGATAACAAGATCAAATTTCTGCTTTTCCATATAAAAATCTCCAAGATAATCATATTACCTTGCAATAAAGAGGTTTACAGTGGCTAGAAAGCCAAATCAGTAGATTTTGACGTCGTTAGCAGGACCTGTTGCAGCATTCTAGCTGCAAGACGATGAGTAACACCACCAGCAAGACGCATCCCCAAGCTTCGAGCCTCAGGTTGCTGAAGGACCTGCTCCAAAATGTATTAGCAATTGCAGCAATAGGGAAAAAAATTTACTGCCAACATTTCCCAAATTCAACATAAAGATATCCCCATTCATATGTTTAGCTATAAAGTTAGGGTGATCCCCATCGTTTTCATTTATCAAGCATACCAATATCGAAATTGCCTGAGTTTTGTTTAATTTGCATTTAGATGCTTTGTCATGCAGTTGCTCCAAAATGAAGCTTTTCCTTTATATATCATTAAAGGCCTACAACTTTGTAATGGCAACTGGAGAGTCAAATCATTAGACAATCTCTTGTTTTAGCTACTCCGATATTCACCTACGAAGTTTGTACTTTTTTCATTAGCCAAATGAAAGTCCGCATGAGAATTGGACTAAACTCAGAAGTGTGCTTTTTTTGGAGAATTAGGCCTGAAATATCAGGTCCCTCACACCAAACAATTATTCAGACCTAATACATATATTAAACTGCATTTAGACCGTAAAACCTGGTGCAACTCACAGGAGACTCATCCTTTTTAATTGTTCAGATTTAGCTTGTACATATATTAAATTCATCGAATAATTTCTCCAGTTATACCACCTCTTGAAAGGTCACAGCCACTCAAGCTCTACTCTTCGAAATGATAATTTTTGACAGACCTTTGTCCACTCTTTCGTAGCATGTGTCCACCTTGGCAATTAGTTTCTCCAATATTTAAATTATGCTCATATAGTTTTATTGAGGCTGTCCTTGGGAAAAGACAGAATGAAGAAAGTTAGATCTTAGTATATTTATGCCTCATTAAGGATGTGTTAACATTAAAATTCTGCAGTTTCTCCAGAACTTCTTTCTCGCGGCAAGAAAGCCCAAGGCTTGTTTTCCTTGGTAGTTCTTTGCTCAAATTCTACTCTTAAGCATTGTTCATGAGCAAATTAAAGTGTGATGCAGCAAGAATGTTTTATATCTTCATGCATTGTAGTATAGTGCAAAGATTCAATGACTTCTGATCAGGAAGGACAGTAAAATTAAATTGTAAATCCATACCGACTGAATGGGGGTTGCTGTTTGCAACCCAAAATTACTAATAATAATTAACGTTTTCAGTCTCAGAATCGCCAGAAGTGTAAAAAATCTTAGCTTATTTTATAGGTCATCAATGAGTTTTCCAACTAACAGTGACTCAGCCACTAACTCTCAGCAAAACAACGACGACTGACCAACTGGCAATCATTGAATGCTCTACTTAACACAATAATAAATGTCACTTGCGGTCATGTTGTTGTAGTTATATCCACAAATGACCATTTCTCCTGCAGGATACTGATGTTAACTTGTATGCTAACGTTGCTTCTAAGGTTTATAATTGGTTCAGCTATTCCTGGGAAAGCATTGTTGCTGACCAAGGGAAAAAAAAAAATTGCAAGCTAAAAGCAGCTCTCTATGAAAAGGGAGCCAACAATTTACATGCTTTCTTTATCAAATGTGCATGTGCTACATTCGGAGAGTATTTGGCTGCTCTTGGAAAATTCATGACTACGTAAGGAATGGCAATTCTCAGTAAGCAAGGACTATTTCAGTAGACATAGACTACTCAGGAAGCTTCCCCAGAACCAGAAAAGTTCCATTGCTATGTTAAGCTTGATTTTTCTGGCCAATCTTCCAATTTCCTTCCACTAAATCTTGAAACTTCAAGCTGATCTTATTTACAAAGTGATAAGAAGCAGGACAAGCTGTCTGAGTACTTATTTGTAAGGAAGAATAATTTTTCGAAACCAAACTCGATTGATATGATGGTCTTTGAGGCCATATATAGGTAACGTGACCTATCTGCCACTAGCCATACTCTCGCTTTAATAAGCAAACAAAGAAGCAGCATACTCATTTTCGGTGTCTATGATGGATCAGCAAACAGATAAAAGAGCAGCACAATGTGCCACATCTGCTCTCCAAACGTATATAGTTGCACTTACTAAAGTCCAAATATAGGAGAGCAGTATAATTTGTCAAAATAGTAGAGCATCTAGAATTACAGTATAACTTGAGTCTTACCTGTAAAACAGGCTGTAGAAGCTCTGGACCAAAACCCTTAGAGGTTTGCAAGAGGCCCCATATCCTAGAAACTTGATCTCGAAGATCCATCAGGCTTTTCAGTTCAAGATTGCTCATTATAAAGGGTCCATTTGCATCTGTGTTGGGCAAAACCCTCATAAAGTAGGGAATAGAGTTGAAAGCATCAATAGCTGAAGCCAGGACAATAGCTTCTGTGACATGAACAGCCTCCTTTATGACCAAAACTCGAAGTTCTTCGCCATGTGGATCTAATAACAACTTCAAAGCAGGTTGCAAAGCGTCCTTGGTTGAAAAATCTCTGTCTTTTCTACCCTGGACAAGTAGGTTCTCAAGTCTGTTCCACCTTCACAAGACAAAGATTTTCGTATGACCAAACCAAATTGATAGCCTCAAACAAAAGTAAACATGGGTGGTTACATACCTAAATCTCCCATCCTTGAACAGCAACTCTATGAGGGCATCTCTAAGATATGGGTTTGGATCAGTGAGAAGTCTCTTAGCAAAGTAGGGGTATGATGCAGCCAAGACCTTGAAATTAGGATCGGCATGGAGTGCTAAGCCTTCTAATACAGTAAGCGACCTCAGTATCAATGCATAATATGGCGGAACTGCAGATAAAACATCCATCACTACAATCATACTTCAAGAAAAAACCTATAAACTGATCTGTGCGTGGACGAAAAGATCTAGTTGTAAAATTTCGGTAATTTCAAATTAAATGTTTAGTTCTGCAAAGGAAAGGTCCCACCACTTTGCCGCAAGCGAGCAGTAAAAGTTCAATCACGAGCTAATCCAGAGGTAATTCAGAACCAGCCAAATGATGTACAAGACCAAATATGATGTAGCTACTAAAGTAGAAAGTTGATCTCTACTCACCAGTAAATGGATACTGATAGAAAACAGTTCCCAAACCGTCCACTATCGCTTTAAAATTTAAATCACTCACAGTTGCATTGAGCGCATCATCAAAGAAGCTTCGTAATGCAGGCACGATGGCAGAAACATCAATTTCAGGTGACAAAAAATCCAGAGCATAGTAGTCACGAGCCATAGCTTCATAGTCTCGATTAACCAGGTGCACAATATGACCAATGATAGCATATCTGGCTTTCTCTGGGGTCTCACTCATCATCCCAAAATCAATAAAAGCAAGTCTTCCCTCAGGTGTCGCCAAAAGGTTACCAGGATGAGGATCTGCATGGAAGTATCCAGACTCAAGCAATTGTCTGAGGCTGCATTGTATTCCTGTGCTAACTAAATCCACAACCTTTAGGCCATGTCTCTCAAGGGCATCTACTTGATTAAGTTTGATTCCAGTAATCCACTCCATAGTCAACACTTTGCCACTAGTGTAATCCCAGAATATATCCGGTACAAGTATATCTTCTTTGTAAGCATACAATCTTTTGAATCTCCTCGCGTTCTGCCCCTCCTGCATGGACCTGCCAAAATTAACAATCAATGGCGAAATACCTTCTACAAATTACAAAACTTTTCCAAACAAGCAGTTAATGGGAGGTTGGAAACAAGTGTTGTCGCCAATGCACATAAAAGAAAGAAGGTCGACGTACTAGGCGCTTTGCCTCTCAGAAATGATTAAACCTAATCAGGTTTGCACCTCCCAAATTGCTTATCAGAAATCTAACCTGTGCGTAGTTGAGCTCTTGATACACTCTTCGTGCAAATTCATCAACTAGGGCAACAACATCCGAGGTAATGCCATTGACGTACTTATTAACAAGAAACCCCAGTCCTCTCATAAGATAAAAGTCAAGCCCAATAGCCTCTTGAATTCCAGGCCGTTGCACTTTCACAGCTACCAACCGTCCGCAGTACTTCAGTCGAGCTTTATAGACTTGGCCCAAGCTTGCTGCTGCAACTGGAGTAGCAGATATGGAAGAGAAGATCGAATCAAGGGGCAGCTCCAATTCACTCTCTATACATGCAAACGCATCTGAATCTGGGAAAGTTGGCAATTCATCCTGGTCAATCATAATGACATTATAATGACTTCCCAGCACCATGATGGTTTATGGTTAAAACATCTAGACATAGCAAAAAACGAAGAATAGGTGACATGTATTATGGAATTTCAGTCAGTGCTGCAACTGGTTTGACAACAACGACCTTGTAGTTGCAAAGTCATCATATTTAACTCTTCCTTATATGATACATGGTCTGCACATCAATACACTCACAAGAAAACTGAGAAGTCATTATTTGCTGAATCTCAACACCAGGAGAGACAGAGTAATGATTTTGCTAGTCATGAAGGCAATACCTTTCACCAAGCATGCGTGAACCCACAGCACCCAAACCTATCAAATTCTGTGGTGGTTGAGTGCAAATTTATGTCTTGTGATCGTATTAGTAGTTCATCTCATCTCGTGTCATTGAACTCATTTTAAAAAACTTTTTCTGAAAAACCAACTAAAACATGTCACTTTCTGTTAGTTTAATTCACTTGTATTCGAGTATCGTTAGGGTTGTGCTTCAACATTGTGTCTGAATTAGCACCATCGGTACCTGAAGTTGAGAGAGCTCTTCAATGTATTCGGGAGGACAGATATCAGGTCTGGTTGACAACCCCTGCCCTATTTTGACAAATGTAGGCCCTAACCGTGTCAATATCATCCTCAACTCCGCACCTTGCTTTCTCCTGTTCTGATCAACCCGACCATACCGTTGATCGATCAGGAGCTTCAAAGCAAACATGCCAAAAGTTATCAATACATCCAAAGCCCTTCGCACAACCTACGTCACAATTAGATTCGACTTAGTCAGCTCATCAAAGAATAAACAGTACCTGAAACTGAAAATCACAGACGAATTCTTGAAGGGGCAAACATCAATTAGTAAACAAACTAACGTGCAGCAAGTGATAGAATAATAGATCACTTCCGAATAATCAACTCCCTCAACATGAAAATTCCCGATGAACTTCCCCAGACACAAGGAGACAGCTCATACACCATCCTTTACGGACAAACAATTACGAGCAAACGAAATTGACATACCTAGTCAAGAGAAACAGAGATCTAAGTTCGCCTGCTCAGGTAGTGGTCAATAACATTCGCCGCCTCAGAATTTAATGCAAGGCGAGAGTCACCGGAACACTACGATCCGCACATACACATTCGTACAGGCAAAGATCCACGACCAAACACGTCGATGTTGAGAGAGAGAGAGAGAGAGAGAGAGAGAGAGAGAGAGAGAGACCTTAATAGGACGCGAACCGTACTTGCGAGCGAGAAGCTCCGGGCTGTACACCGGAGAATTCACGGCGCGAGCCAGGGCTCTGGACTCGGCTTGCAAGTCCGCCGCTCGAACCGCGGCCGACGCGCGCAGAACAGCGCCGCCGCCGTCCGCCGGCGAACCGCGAGGTCGGGCCTCCAGCAATGCCGCTGTCGGCGCTCCGATCCCTGAGAACCGCTTCGGAGCTCGAAGACGGATCGAGAGCGGTGAAGCTACGGCGAGAGGGGTACTCATGCCCATGGCACTACCGCGTTGGCCGCCTGGGAAACGGGAGGAAGACGGAGGGGGCGAGCGTGGCGAGTGGCGATTGGAGGAGGCCTTTTATGGAGCCTGCTGGGAGGTGACGAACGAGGTGTTCCGGCAGGGACTCGCGTCAGTCTCTTTTGGCGTGAAGTACAAAGGCGGTTGTTGCGGGCTCTGCAGGCCATGTCATTCGTGTGTTTCCTTTGTCTGACCAAGACGAAGTAAGCGACACGGAAAGAGAAAACGCTCGCAGGTTCTGGTTTTCGCGATCTATCACGGTCGGATGGATGATTACAGAGACAAAAGGAGGTAAAGTGGTTTCTAAATTTTGTCTCAACATATTTTGGACTGTAATTCATGGTGAAATAAATTTTTAATTAGTTAATGTGATATATAAATTTTTGACATATATTCAATTTAATTCTTAAATTATATGAAAATATTTGATATTATCTCTGAATTTGAATTTTAGAAAGAACGATATCGAAGAACATCTTCATATAATTTAAGGACTAAGTTTAACATATCAAATTATAATTTAAGAATAATATTGAATAAATCATAAGTTCAGAAACTACATCTCATATTAAACTAAAATTTAAAAATTATTTATGTCATTATCTCAAATTATAACGAAAATTGACCTTCATAAGAAATTTTGCCAATTGGTTGTATTCTTTTTTTTCCTCGATTTTTTAGAGTGATTTTGATTATGTCTCGAGATCATTAGAGTGTCATCTTCAAAGTGATGGAAGCCAATCAGTACCAATCAGATTATCCCTAAAATCAATGTAAGTAAAATTTTGTTCCCCGCTGACTCCCATGTACCATATTTGAATGACAATGGATAAGAGATCTATAGGATTGCCTCGGGAGGATAGAGATGGCTATGTTTTTTAGAGCGAACTCCAAACCAACGCGAGACTAGTGGAAATTTGTGCAATCATAGGAAGCAAGAATCTAACTCTATAGCTTCCCCACATCCAGCAAAGAAGTCCTTCTTGCATGCATCAAAACATTCATAGATTTTCTCAAACAACAGTTTAGGAATTGGGAAAGGCTTTCGAACCAATTTTCCTAGGATTTCTTATCCTAAGCTTCTCTCCATAATCCAATGAATTTACATTCTCCTCCTCCCCTATAGTTTCCCATCGGAAATCTGAAAATCTGTCAGCCTGGCCTTCCTACACCTGCGGCAAAACACGAAAGGGTAATATAAATTGATTTTCTTTCAGTGAGGGAACACACGCAGAGAAACCTAACACAAACAATAAGAATAGATCGCTAAAAGACGACACAATCTTGAATGGACCCCAATGGAGGTCGAACTTTTGGATGGTGTAGTTTTCCCCTTTTCTTCCTTCGTGTTTTGGTAGAGATTTGAAGACGTTTGACTTTGCTTTAAACCTACTACGATCACTCTTTGTCGTTTCTGCTGCAGAATCTTGAGGTCATTTCCCTCCAAATTTTGCCGCCAGGAATTGAATTGGGGTTTCCTCATTTTCCTCCAAAAGCTTTAGTCGCTTTTGATCAAGCAATTACAACGTTTATCTAAGCGATAACGACTTTGTTTCGTGTAATGCCGATCAATCATGCAGTTGGAATTACATTTAGGACGAACATCGATGACTAGATTGCCATGTCCGATAATTCGAAGATACTTGGTCAAGAGAAGTTAACTGTGATCTCATCTAAGTCACAGGAGCAATTAGCTGTAGGTTGATATATTACTTATTGATTGTTCTACTGTTGCAGGAACTATCCTTATGTCCTCATCTCCTCCAGGGAATTCCCATTAGGCCAGACAAGTTGCAAATTTCATTGCACAATTTTGTAATCCTAAAATTCTCCAGATATTAAGGTTTTATTTGTTTAATGGAAAACATAGTATTTTTGGAGGAAAATTATTTTCTTGAAAAATGATAATATTTTATGGTGTTCGTCTGTCAAAAGCCGTTGATTTGTCGATCTCAAGTGAGATTGAGGCATGGTGTTAGAGGCTCCGGTATTTAAAAGTAAACAAAAAAGGTAGAAAATATTTTCCACTGACTATTTTATTTTCCGTGAAACAAACGCCAAAAAATTAAGAAAATGTTTTCCCAAAAATTATTTTCTGTGAAACGAACAAAACTTAAGTATTATTTAGATTTGTTTCAAACCCTGTATACACCTATAATTTCCTGCCATTTAGCTTCTTTGCCAAAACTTAATGTAGTGGGATTTTCTTTTGAGTTTGGTCATAGATCTATAAGTTTATTTGAATACAATAACCTTATTAGAACTGTAAATTTATGTGATGGTCTCTTTAAATTCAAACTTGATAGTGCATTTGTTGTGACTTTAATGACCTTGTATCATATGTTGGCACTATATATAGTTTAATTAATAAGAATTTTGTTTACTTGCAGCATAAACGGTCACATTTCCAAAGATATAATGTAAAAATTAGTGAAGAATGAAATTTTTGCAAATTTGATTTTAGAGTATGTATTGATTGTGTTAAAGGTAAATAAATAAATCATAATAAGCAACGTTCCACAAGAAGCATAGAGCTTCTTGAAATGACATACATTGATATATATGGTCATTTTGAAATTCTATCTTTTGGTGGAGATAGTTATTTCATAACATCTATTGATGATCTTTCACATTATGGTTACATTTATTTATTGTATGATAAATCTCAATTTGCTGATGTATTTGATGTGTATATTAAAGAAGTTGAGAGTCAATTAGATAAAAAGGTGAAAATAATACGATTAAATAGATATGGTGAGTATTATGAAAGGTACAACTAATCAAGACAATGTCCAAGTCCATTTGTTAAATTCCTTAAAAGGCACTGTATTAGTGCTTAATACACAATGCCGGATAAACCACAACACGTTGGTGTAACAAAAAGGTGTAATCGTACCTTATGAAAATGATTAAGAGTATGATAAGTTATTCACTCTTTAATTAGTCCATTCAATATATTAAGTTGTGGCTGCTCCACCCCGCACTACGATATCAAGAGTCACCAAAAGTCTTCTTGCAGAGGAAAGCAATTACTTCTAGAATACTTCCAACAACATTTGAATCAAAATCCATAAGGGGCCTGCAACTTTCTAGCTTCCGTTCGTCACTTCTTCTTTACATCATGAAAATGAACTTAATTATACAACCAGGTGGTATTAATTTGTTGAAAAGTTTTAGAAGTTCCCCATTAAATTGTTGATATTGAGCTACGAGATTTGAAGTAGAACGTAGGGAAAAAAAGAGAGAAGTAACTCTTTTACTTTACCAGATAAAATTTGTTGATGAGTAATTTAAGAACTCTTGTTAAACACCCATTGGAGAAAAAGATTAAAATTCCAGATGCAGTGTACGTCTCGTGTCATTCGTAACCACAATATTGAAAATCATTAGCTTTAAATTAGCTCTATTTATTTCCCGATGAAAATAACTTTGAGAACTCTTATTAAACACCAATTAGAGAAAAAGATTGTAATTCCCAATGCAGTGTACATCCCGTGTCATTCGTAACCACCGCATTGAAAATCACTTGCTTTAAATTAGCTCCGTTTATTTTGTGAAAAATCAATGATTTAGAAATATTTCTTGAAACGATTGCTTGCATCGCTTATAATAATGAATGGACGATAAATTTTTTCATTTGTTATCGATAACGAAAATATCTTTTACCAATCAATTATTTCAAGTTATGCAAATAATTATTTTTCTATATATATATGTATTACAAATCATCTATTTCTCTCGAAGTAGACAAAACGCTTGACAAGCTCCATCTTCAACAACATTCTTGATGTGTAAAGAATTCTTCGCTTCTCTTTTCTTGGGCCCCTTTCTGGCGAACAGGAAGCCCAATTCTCCGTGGGCCAAAATCTTTCAAAGCCCACCCCAGCGACAATCCACTGACGTGTCCACGTCGCACGGAGTCGAATCCACAACAGCGACGAGTGGGAAAAGGTCGATCCCTCTTTTGTCCTGTACGAGGTGCGTGGGGTCGTGGCCAATTCCACCTGAAAAGCCCCGCCACGTGTCCCCTTTGACCGAACCCGAGAAAATTCACAAGCCCGACCATTGACTTCTGGAAAGGCGTGGTGGACTCAAGAAACCGGCAACGGTAAAAAAAAGGAAAAAAGACACCCGACGTTTGACCTTGGTCCGAAGGAACAGCTTGACGTAAGCTGTGGATAAATCAATCACCGGACTCTGTAATTGTCCACCCATCCATTTCTTTATCACGGAAGCCGCAATAAAGAAAAACCCAAGAAGAGCCCACCCATGGCCGCCACCTCCTCAGTCCCCTCCGCCGTCGTCAGCGATTCTTGTTCGCTTCTGCTCCTCGCAATGCAAATGGCACGCATTCTTTAAAGCTGTGAGGGTTTCAGTCGGTGGGTACGACCACCCTCGCTCCCCCGTCCCTCTGACTCTGTCTTTCGCTCTCCGTGGGGTTTTTGATTGCGATCACCGAGCGGTGTAGATGTGATTCTTGCGCTGACATTTATCATCCAACCACCCACCTACCGCCCATTTTCGAATTCTTCCCGATCTTCTCTTTTAATTTCGACAGCGCACCCCTTTTCACTTTTTAGCTCGGATTCCTCTTTGTGTTTTGACCCAAACCCCCCGAGAGCCGTACGTTTCAAAAGAGATGGTCATGAAAAAGTTTTGATCCTTTTTTGCCGTTTCTTTATGTTATCCGGATTCTTTTCGCGTGAGGAATCGAAATGGGTTCTTGCTGTTCGACGGCAGCAGGGCAGGGCAGGAGCATGGTGGGGGTTGCGGCGGAGGGAGATCCCACGTCAGCAGGGGTAGCAGCGGGTGGCTCGGGCTCGGGCTCGTCCTCTTCCTCTGGGAGGTGGAAGAAGATTGGGAGTTTTAGCAAGAGGAGGTCTGCGAACAACGACCAGCTGCTGAATCAGAGTCAGATTCATGTTGCTGGGAAGATTTGCCTGAATGGGGCTAGTGATGTGGCTTGCTTGTACACGCAACAGGGCAAGAAAGGTACCAATCAAGACGCCATGGTTGTTTGGGAGGTTTGTACCTCGTGCCTATAATCTGTCATGCGTTCATATTCATTTCAAGGGGTCGTGTTTCTCCAAAGGTTGTCACCGGGTTGGGGGGGTGGGGGGGGGGGGGGGGGGGGGGTTGGGGTGAAGCGTGTTCCTTGTTCTGTGTCTGACGATTTTTTTATCAGAAGTCTTGGACTAGGAGGTATATTTCTGTGGGGAAAAAGGAGCATTGACTTCCTTAAGACATATCGGGAAAATCCAGCGTTTCGATGTGCAGTGTTGAGTTTGAGAGTGTTTGTGTAGGCATCCTGTTGCTTTATCTAAAGTGACCTTTCATAAAACTAGCCTTATTCTTTATAGCACCATAAGATTATTTATGCGGGCATTTAGTGAGGTGAGGGAGAAAGACTTGTTCAAGACTTGCTTTGAGAATGTGTAGAGAAACAAATGTGGCACGGAAAGTTCGGGTTTTTCAGCTTAGCACTGTATGTGTCCTATAGGATGACTTTGTACTGGTTAATTGAGGATGAAGATGATCATGTATAATGTCAGGCGGTAGTCCTTCCAAGGTGGTGTTTCGCTTTCCCTCAATTGGAAAATATTCTGTTGCACTGGCTCAAGATAGTTGGTTTCTGTCGGAATGGCAGCTTATCACGATTGATAATGAATAAATTTTCTTGATTGTTTAATAATTTTGGAGCTTGGGGCAACTTTTCATCCCTGTCTCTGGCATAGTGTGAAGAATGTGAAGAGCATTAGAGTAAACCCTCCTAAGTTCAAGTTCAGAGGAATGCAATAAAATTAGCAACTATTAGAGAGTAACTGTTTTTGTGAAAAGGTAAATGTCTAATAAAGCATTGAACTTGATGACTATCATTGGTCCAACACATTACGGGCTAGAACTGCACTTCTGGAACTTTTGGGGTTATCAAGCTTTGTAGTGCTGACAGAGTTGTAGTTTTTCTCAGAACCAACTAAGAAATGCTCTTTGTGATAGACCTCTCGACTTGTGTTAATTTTATGCTGTCTTTTAGTCCTGGGTAACTTATGGATGGTGCTTTACACAATGAAAGTAAGTTTTACTAGATCTGTAAGCTCAATGGCTTGTTCTGTGCTGAAGATGACCAATTAATGATCACAAAGTTTGAAATTGCATTTGTCCCCAATACATGGAGTCGTACTGTGTCACATGAAAAGTAGTAAAAACTTTGTGGTGAAGGATTATAATTCCAATGCCAAAGAGACATGGTGGCTGTGTATATTTAGCCAATTTCTGCTAGCTTATACAAGGTAGTTTTTCCATTTCTTGGATGTATGGCTTTTGTACGATCTTTACCCTCTCAAGTCTCTTGGTTTGCCTATCTTCGTTGGAGATTTCTGGATATTCCTCAGAGATTTCTTTCTTAACTTCACTATTGCCTTTAGGTCAATTAGGATTTATCAACCATTTATTTGACTGAAGGTATGTTTAGGAAAATGTATGCATTTAAAAGGCTTCTTAGTTTAATGCCAAGGGTCAGATTCTTTGTTTATGCATCCTATAGAATTTAGGTCTCACTGACCATAGTAATATCGTTAATGAATACATATAGCTAAACCCACCTAGCTCGATAAGGATTAGTTTGTTATTGTTGTTGTTCTTATAATGATAGTGCCTGCATGTAACAAGACTTTGCCTGAGAATTTCTTTAGGTTTATTATTAGATAGAATGCTAATTATAGTTTTGGGTACACCATTTTTATATGTAAGAGTCTACTCTACTGGGAACTTGAACATTCTGTTCCATGTTCAATAATAACATGGCACTTGCATCTTAGATACAGATTCAGCAACAATTACAATTTTTTAGAACTAAAATGTGAAGAAGACAAACATTACTGTGTCCGAGAGCTTTGGAAGTCTAATCTGGAAGCTTTGACTTTTTAGTGGAAGAATCTTGTATAAGTACATGAATCATGTAAATCTGGATCACCATGGATGTGGGTACATTTGGCACACTTTCTTGCATGTTTCTTTGACTGAAGGCTGAGGATCAAGTTGTACTGGACGGTGACACTGAAGGAGGATAAGATCGCATAGATAATATTAGTGTTGATCAGTGATGAGGATAGTATCATAGTTGGCTGTTTATTTGATGGGGTGGAAAATGAAAGGTTGCATGCTTTAATCTTAACTCACAAAGATTCTGGAAGAACAGGTTAGTAACCCTAATTGAGATAGGATGCTTAACAGTGAAAATATTGTCCTGTAGTAGCAACAATGGCCTTCATTCTTACCTACATGTGATAGTCTGCATGTGCAGATATTACCTTGATTTCCTATATGATTTTTAATCCTTCATACACTCGTGTTTTCTTTAGTTGGTGAAAACTAGATTTTTTGTTTCTGCAAATATAATCTTTTCCCTCCTTCTAGGCCATGAGGGGTTTGAGTTCATGGGAAATTTTCTCTTGATAGAATTACAGTTCAAGAAGTGATACAGTATTCTGTGGAGTATTTGATGGTCACGGTCCTTTTGGGCATATGGTTGCCAAGAAAGTTCGAGATTCTCTCCCGCTTATTCTCTCTACTCAGTGGACTTCCTCTCCAAGTGTTGCTGAGAGCAACCTTGCTGACAATGAAAATGCTCCTGGTGGCATGACTAATGAGGAGGGTGCTATAATTGCCTCAGAGGATCATTGGTCTGAATCCTGGGCAATTGAAGAAAAGGAGAGACTTCCCGAGGTGCTTCTTCCACTTAGACAGTCAATATTAAAATCTTTTAACTTAATGGACAAGGAATTGAAGTTGCACCCGACCATCGACTGTTTCTGCAGTGGAACAACGGCCGTTACCTTGATAAAGCAGGTAATGAAATTGGCATCAACCTTGAATTAGTTTCTTCTCATGCTAATGGCTTAAGATTTGTTTGCTTTTTCATTCTTTTCCTCTCTCACTTCAGTATCTATATCTTTTAATAATGCTGAATAAGAAACCAAGACTGTCTCTGTAAGCTTTGATAACTCTCGAGTTCAAGTTTGCATTTCAGGGACGTGAAGATGCTCTTTCTTAATTACTTTTATAGCAGTCTAGGATCATGAATTTTCCGCACTTGCAAACAGACCAAGAATTTTATGATTTCTTTACAGGTTTTTTTATTTTTCTTCCCATATTTAATAACCAAAAAGAAAGTATGTCTTTATAGACTTTCTTTATTACTTTATATTTTCAATGATTTTCTGGTGATTAAATTGGTATCTATTTGTGAGTGTTTTGACGCGGAGATAGTTCCTGAGGCAGGACATGTATTGGATAATATCATAATACTAATGTTGACATCATACTGGGTTTTCTAGCAAATACAAAACCATGGAGGATTCTTGCTGGAAAAAATTGGTTCTGAAGTTAAATTCTGAACAGACTACTACTGCCACTGTCGCTACTGTTAGGGTTACTACTGCTCCTACTACTTGCTATGTGCAACTGCTACTACCAATCTTTCTGCAATTTTTAGGTGATAAGTTGACCTTCTATTACCTTTATTGTATATGATACCTGGTCCTTGGAATGGCCTCATTGTAAAAAAAATATCATTAGTGCTGATGTTGCCGATCTCTTCAGGTTACAATTACAAAGGCATTTTTTGCTGCTCCAAAGTTTCATGGTAATCTAGTATGATCAAGGGAGAGAGCTCCCTGTTATTTTTAGTGATGAGGTCGATTGCTGATTACCTCCATTTTATAAGATGCTTCCCACATGCATATCAAGGAGCCTTACCTCATATATCTTTGGGCATCGTTTGGTAGAAAAAAAAATGGTAAAGAAGGCACAATGTTAGTTCCCATTGACTTTCTTGTGTTAGAGATACTTTCCTTAGTACGACCCAGCATACCCTATGTCAAAGCCACAAGGAGTACCCCTTTCATTGAAGTAACAAAGCTTGAAGCATTTTACTTCCTAGTGTACCTTCTCTCACTCATATTTCTTCATTCAATAGACAAAGCGGTCATATTATTGCATTTGCCTTCCTTTTTTCATTACATTCTGCATCAATTATCCCTCATACCAATGGAGTCTTTATAATAGTTGTTCTTTGAATGAATTTCATAAATTATACAGTCTACCTGTTAGTTTAGTGCTTCCTTAAATCGAAGGTGGATCAATGCAAAGTGCGAATGGTAAACACAAGTTAGTTTTCAATTTTACTGGTTAAACTGCTATTGTCAGCTCTGTGCAGATAGCTACACACGACGATTGAGGAATTTTTCTTGTTTCGCCATTTTTATTTGTTTAGTTTTCATGTTTTCTTTTGCGGATATCACATAACTGCTTAGAACATTGATGTGATTATAAATCTGTATACTGCTGCCATAGATTCACAAAGACATCTGTATCTGGAAAATTTCAATGAAGAAAGTCTCATTAAAGGTCTTATGCCTTGATTTTCTGTCTTTCAACTCATTCATTTTAATTATGATTTATCAGGGTCAGCATCTTGTAATAGGAAATGTCGGCGACTCTAGAGCAGTACTAGCAACAAGAGACAAAGATGACTCGTTGGTTCCTGTTCAACTGACTGTGGATTTGAAGCCAGATCTTCCAAGTATCTCTCTCTCTCTCTCTCTCTCTCTCTCTCTCTCTCTCTCTCTCGCGCGCTGCGCGCGCGTGCGCGCAGCCTATAAGCTTCTCTGCAATCTGATGGTCTTACATGTCTATGTCCAGGGGAGGCAGCAAGAATACAAAAGTGCAAAGGCAGGGTTTTTGCCTTGCAAGATGAGCCAGAGGTTGCACGTGTTTGGTTGCCAAATAATGACTCACCTGGTTTAGCCATGGCTAGAGCTTTTGGGGACTTCTGTCTCAAGGACTTTGGCTTGATATCTGTTCCAGATATCTATTATCGACACCTTAGGGAAGGAGATGAATTCATCATTATGGCCACGGATGGGGTATTTCCCCACCTTTAACTCTAGTTGAGAAGTCGAAGAAAATTTTTTGTGGTTGTGTTGTGTCAATGAGATATGATGCATCGTGTTTGATCCCTCAAATGTCTCTATTCGATGTCAATGGTGTTTTGTTACTGATATACAATGCAGCCTGTCTTATCCCTCAAACACTTCTCACTTGGTGTCCACCTTGTTTGATTCTCATGCAATTCAAAAATACCTATGTGGTCAGCAGTTCTGGCAAGTGGTGCTGTATTGGAAAACTTCCATCTTTTTGCTTTATTGTCTGATATCTTTCTGGCCACTGATGGTGTATTGGTTCTTTCTCAGTCAAGCTTGAGTACTTTGTATGTATTTACCAATTTTTAAATATTTGATCTTGTAGTGTTTACCATTTGCATTATGTCTCTGTTGCTTGCATTTTTCCTATTGATCATTGACACGATCCATTAGGATCACTACAGTCTATTTTGACCCTGTATTCTCCTTAAGAATATTAGTTCGGTAACACCTACATGTCTGTTGTCGTTTCTAGCAAGTGATTCTATTTTCTTTAATGGAAATCTTATGACCAGTCCAACATCATTCTCACAGGTTTGGGATGTTCTATCGAATAAGGAAGCCATTGACATAGTGTCGTCAGCGCCTTCACGTACAACAGCTGCTAGAGCCCTTGTTGATTGTGCAGTCCGTGCCTGGAGGCTTAAGTACCCTAATTCAAAGACTGATGATTGTGCAGTTGTATGCCTCTTTCTGGACCACTTATCGTCAAGGGAAGCTTGGCCCACAGGTGACACAGTGAAAAATCCGGAGCCACCGATCGTGACAGTAGCAGTAACTGCTGATAAATTTGAAGCTGTAGATCTCAATGGTAATTGTCACGATCTTGAATTCGAGCGGGCAAGTGCTGGAGGCACTGATGAGATCGTACCGGTCCCCGAATTTTCAGAGGAAAAACTTTCTGGAAAGCTTAGAGTGCAATCCAAGAGAAGCCTCGCAGAGTGCATTTCCACGGCTGAGGATGAAGAGTGGTCGGCTTTGGAAGGTGTTACCCGGGTCAATAGTCTGCTTAGCCTTCCCAGGTTCTTATCCAGGGATGCCAGATCATCCAGTTGGAGAAAATGGTTGCCGGACTTTTAATATAGTTAAGGCCTTAAACAACAGATGGGAAAGAGTTTTACGTGATATTGCTATTTTCTGCGTAACTGAGTCAGGTTATTAGGATTTCGGCATGATGAGAGAGGTGTAGGATTACTGGATCGACATATATGGAAGTTTGAAAGCGGGTCAATTCCTACAATTTCTGTGGCCGGGAACTATATTATGTTTATGGGGGCATAGCTAAAGAACAAGTAGTCGGATATCGCCTAATCACCCTTCAATTGTTAATGCTTTGTCAATCCTTTTTTCTTTTCTAGACATTTTCCTTAGAGACAGTTGTTCATAGAAGAATTTTCCGTTTCCGTGTCCTTCCAACTTATGATTTCCTCACTTCCCTTTTGGGGTTCTGGATTTCCTATCCTGTCACATGAGCCACTTTCTTCTTTCAACAAGTAAACTGAAAGCACTGTGGTGCCGTAGAAGGAAAGACCATGATCATGCTACATCAGTTTATGTTCTCAATATCTGCAGGAATCAGTGCTTATCGAGCTCAGCCTCAGGCTGGAGTTACTCATCGACATTGACATCAGTTTATGTTCTCAATAGTCGCTAGCAACTGAGCAATCCGACTTTATGATAGTAGATCTTGGGCAAGCCCATCAAGTAGCCAAAAAAGCCCATGAAGAAAAATAAAAAAGAAGAGAGGGACAACTTTGGTCAAAGTCAATGTCCCATTTGCCCACATCAGTTCTTGGTTCTTATCAATCATGAACTTGATCCCTACGTGTAGAGAATGAGTAACCTGCAACGCAAGATTTGAAGGTTGCCATAACTCTACCCATGCATGAGGAAAGAACGAGAGAGAGAGAGAGAGAGAGAGAGAGAGAGAGAGAGAGAGAGGCTTTGGTTGTGGAAGTTCCCAGAAGCAATTAAAGTAGTGGGACTGCAGAATCTACTATTGCGCTATCAATACGAAGCAATCGTAGGCATAAAAAGATAGCACTGGATGGGATCCCACTTTACCCCGTACGTGCGCTCCTATGTCCCTTGTGCTCTTTTAAGAGGGCATCGGAATCTGTAGCACTCCCCCCCTGTTGCGGCTCAATCATTGTCCTTAACCTGAGTGGGGATCATCACCGTCATGGAAAGAGATAATTGATGGGAAGAATCAGCTCAGCCTTAACCTCGCCCAACATTCATTTGAAGTGAGGAAGATGGTAAGCTTAATTTAGGTGAATCAAATACATATTTCAGTCACGTTGTCGTTTTTTGTTTTGTTTTTGACATTGTAATTGCGTCTTTATATACAGATTATAGACAAACTATCCACTGAATATACTTAGCTCTCTAAATGGAACGTGGGTTCAATGAGTTAATAAAACTTATGAGATTAATAAAGATAATGCGATTACAACTGGAGAACGGACAACTTTTGGTATAAATTATCTAAAAAGTTATAAATCTACTGTACGACATAGCTAATTCAATCATAAAATTTTCAATTTAGTCAATTTAGTTATAAACATCTTAATGATTTGCTAATGTGGTAATTTCGGCTAATTTGATTGGAAATTGCTTATGCCAACGATTATTAAAATTTATTAAACTATTTTCTTTTTTCCCTTGAAAATGAAAAAGGAAAAAGAAAGGAAAGGAAAGTTTAAAAAATTAGAAAAAATAGAATTCCTAATAATTGTCCACATCGGCACCAATACTAATTAGGTCCCATGATAGTAATTTTTGGCGAAAATCGACCCGAACAATTATATTAGAAAACTGTCAAAAAATTTTAGAACTAAATTAATCGAGTTTAAAAGTTTAGCCACGCACGCTTATACTTGTAATATGATCTAACACTCAGACAGGTCCAACATGCTAAGTGCCTGCTTCAAGTCATGTACATGAACTGAAACGCATTCTAATCAAGCGACAGTCACAAAGTCTTCACCTTGATATCCTTACGAAACGCATTTTCATGGAGACATCAAAGGAGGTTTCTGTTTAAGAGGGTGACAGACGTTTGATGGGAGATCGGTCTTTCAAAAGATCATAGAAAAACCCCTCTAGGAACGGGGGTTTTTGAAAATTTCCTTGAGAGATTGATGTTTGAAACCTAAAAAAAGCTGTTTCTATTATTCTGATACAAAAAAAGGTCTCGTCGAAACCCGTCTGACAAGACTAAGTGACAGCACTAAAGATAGTAAAAACGCACGTCAACATACTCTGAAATCAGAACAAGAACATAGTTCAAGGAGAAATAAGCCTTAAATAGGATATTTTATAATAACAAAGCACAACCGATAAATAAATAAATTCTATACAAGTGTTCCAGGGCACTATTCAACCTTTCCTATATAAAGATTATGACAAAACGAAATTGGATACGATGTCGTAGGATGAGGAATCCTTCATGGATCAAAGAAGTATGAGAAAATATTATTTTGAGTATGGCATATATTCCAAACTGAATTTGAACCCCTTCATGAGCTTGAGAAGGAAAGCACGTCTATTGTGTTCCCATCACAATTACAAGAACAAAATTAATACCCACAAATCAATTCTATGAACAATTGAGTTGAATAAGATCCCTAGCATGTGAAAAGTCGTTTTTGATAAACTCAATATGAGTTTCACTTAATTTGATAGAATGGCTCGAAAGAATATTGCTTATAGGGTTCTATTACATAGACAAAAAAGGGTCGGTGTCCCGTTTTTAGCCTTTTTTTTTTTTGAAGTTGTCGTTTTTGGCTGAAACTATTGTGAGGCCAATTGCATTTATAGATAATAGCTATGACTGTATATGTTGTAATTTGCCTGCAATGGCCGTTTGTAGATTTGACTAGTAATATATCTTTCAGATGGCAATTTGATTACAAGGTTCATAACACGAAAATACTAGTGCTTCATAGTTGAACAATATCGTAGTAAAATACCTAATGATTGTCAATAGCCATAGTACATATATGTAGTAATAGTCCTCTATCATGTAATTTTCCTATTAATCCTTGTACATAATGAGTTAGTAAGTATCATTTAGATATAGTAATTTACCTCAAAATCTCAGAGGTTAAATGTCTAACTTCCATAACTTTCTAACAAATATTTTTAATAATGTCAACTTAACATAGACATTTCTTTACTGCTCTTAGTATCTTATCTCCATAATTGTAAGGGAAAATTATGGACTCAAAGTGCCATCATTTTCTCAAATAAGGACCTGAAGTGGACGTTATTTCAAATAAGAACTTAAAGTGCATTTATTATCTTAATTAAGGACCCGAAGTGATTGTGATTGTTTCAAATAAGGGTCTCACCTCGTCGGCACCTTGCTGGTTCTCCGGCAACCCCAATTTTTCTGGCCAATCAAGGGCATTTTTGTCAAAAGAACAATTTTAACTTAAATTTTAGTTAACTTAAATTTAAAAAAAGCTAAAAATTAAATAAAAACAATACAGGGGCAGGGCTGGAGCCCTCCCACCTGTGGTCGCTGCCCCATCGCCGGTGGGGTGGCAGCAATGGCGGCGAGTCGCCAGCCCCTTGGCAAGGGTTGGTGGCCCCTTGTTAGCACTGGGAGAGGGCGCGACCCTCTCCCAGATCTATGGGGGGAGGGCGAGGGTGTAATTGTTGGGGGGAAAGCGAGTGCAATGGTGGCGGGGGACGGTCATGACGATGAGGGTGATGCGGCCGACGAGGAAGCTACATATGAGGATGGTGCCGACGATCTAGACGAAGATCTTGCGGTTGACGATGATGCAGCTAAGGTCAACGTACTTCTTCTTCTTCTGCTTACCTTGGTCGAGGAGCCAACTCTGCTAGGTCTCGTTGAGGGGACGGGAGTTGGAGAGGGCGGCGCGGTCATAGTCTTTGAGGTTGCGGCTGCGCTCATCCTCGGTGGCGAAGTCAGCCGTGTTGATATCCAGGGTTCACCCCAGGGATCTCGTCCGTACATGCTCATTTTCAGACGATGAAGTGGGTCACTAGGAGTGGGCTTCACTCACTCCTGAGCACTGTAGATTCACAACGAGAGAGAGAGTGGGACTGGTTGTGGAGGGAAGGAGTGAAGTAAAGGCCACCGTGCTTCTCTAGGTTTGCTCTATTGGAAATTTGGGAAGAAAATGATGAATGAGAAATTGTTTTCAAAAGCAAACCCTTAGTAGGATGTGGGTCCTACATGTGAAGAGCAACCTTGTGAGTGGAAAGTGTAGAAACACTTGTCCCACATAGACTAAAAGGAATGTTTTAGAGTGTTTTATATGTGATTATACTCCTATTGAGTGTTAACTTAAAATCATAAGTACTATGCCTCGCGTGCACGTGCAGGGGGTGCAAATCCGTTTCCCGAAGAACCTGAACTTGGGCGCGAGCGTGCGACCTGCGCATACGAATGCAACCCCGGAAAACTCCAAAAAGTGAGTTTAGAGACAAGCCATTTTTTGCCTTCTTTCTATACTGTTACGCTTTGGTAACGGCGGGATTCGTCTGAGTCTGAAGATATGATCAGACTTAGAACGTTATGAGACGATCAGACTTTGTACAGTCTGAATAAAACTAGACTCAACGGTAAAGTCTGTAATCGGTATATTCGGATTAAATGACGGTTTTAATTCGTTATTTCGTAACAGAAAGTTGCAATTAAGGATGTAATGGCTAATTTAAAGCCGTATTTAATTCCCAAACGTCTAAATTAATTCAGAAACGGTAGCTTGTATACCGAAGAGTCTTCTCACATTATTTATCCTTTTTTTCATTCGTTTTTACTCGGCCGAATGCATACAGTTTTACATGTTCTTCGAAAGAGAAAACAAGTGCATAGTTTTGTTTTGAGAGAGTGTTCAGCGAAGGGCGTTGTTCAAGTTCGCCGAAAGTTTCGAAGTCCTACTCTTTGTTACTATCAACCGTTGTATCCTGGGAGACAAACATTCACGTTGTCTCACGTATACTGGAGAGATCCTCATTGTGTACTAGAGGGGACGAATCTGTTTTAAGAAAAACTGTGATTAGCACAGGCCTCGATTTTACATATTCTCAGCTTTGTAATTGATTCAATCTGTTTATGTTTGCATCGTTCTATTGAATTCCATTTAAATTGTATTCGATTGTCAAATTCGAACATACCCTCCAACATGCTCCTCCTCCAATAAGAATAACCAAGAAAATTAAGAAAAGGAAAGGAAGAAGACCCACCGACAGCGGCAAAGAGAGAGAGAGAGAGAGAGAGAGAGAGAGAGGAGAGAGTAGATCTACGTCAAAGATTCATCTCGAAGAAAAGCATAGAAAAAATGGAGGTGGGTTGGCGAGCTGGGCTGGTGACCCTCACCCACCCAGACGAGGGAGAGCGCCACGACCCCTTGTCCCCTCTCTCTCGGTGCTGGCGAGAGGTCTCCAAAGCATAGAAAACAGGGAGAGGGCCACGACCCCTCGCCCCCTCTCTCCCAGTGCTAGCGAGGGGTCGCCAACCCTCATCGAGGGGCCGACAACTCGACAGTTAAGGCCGTTGCCCCACCGGCGATGGGGTAGTGGCCACAGGTGGAGGGCTCTAGCTCTCCCTGGATTTTTTTTTTAATTTTATCATTTTGTTTGTTTTTGGAAAGAAAAAATTTTAAAAATTAAAAGACGAAAATGCCCTTGTCAGTAGGTGTAGTCAAGTCCTTTTTTGAGATTGATTAATCACTTCAAGGCTTATTTAAAACATGATTCATTTCATGTCCTTATTTAAAATAATAAAGGTATTTCGAGCTATTATTTGAAACAACATCAACTTTAGGTCCTTATATGAGGAAAAAGATGATATTTCGAGTCTTTATTTGAAACTTTCCCAAATTGTAATGTTCCTTTGTGATTTGTAAACTTAAAGATCCCACCAATGAGTAATCAAACTCATACGTCGGTAATTTTCTCAATCAATAGCAACATTGACAATTTTTAGTGTTAGCATTTTCACTATCTTGTTTTAAACCATCAAATAATTCATTTTAACTCGGTGATATGGAGATCACATACGAGGTCGATTTCGTGAATTGCTGAGGCGGGACCAGCTATACATTCCATAGCCTTTTTTCGCTCTCTGTTCACTCTTTTTCATGATCCCACCATCAGATATTCTCATTTTCCCGAACAACAACTTCCATCAACATCATGATGCATGCAAATCCGAGAGCCCCAAGAAACGCTAAAGATACTCACAGTCACACACGCGTGCAGAGACGGGAAAAAACAAGAAGAAGGGTGTGACTATTTTAAGCCGGGGCATGTCAAATCATGAGAGTAAATAATGCAAAGTAGCTGAAGAAAGAAGTGGTAGTAGGAAGTGAAATTCAATAAGAGAGAGGGAGAGGGAGGGAGAGAGAGAGAGGGATCAGTTGCTGCAGCTTTTTAATGCTTGCACTCCACCGGGCAAGAGGAAAGGTCATCATCCCATATGCCATGCCCATGGCCAAGTCTCACTCTCTTACACAGTGTTCAATCATCCTTCACTGGCATTAAATTCTCTCTCTCTCTCTCTCTCTCTCTCTCACATAGTAAATGCTAGTAACTGGGTTGGTTGATTCTTGCTTTTCCCTTCCGTCTTTGTAGGTTTTCCACCCCCTATCAACTGTTCTTTTTTACCCTTTGTTAGTTATCTTTTGATGAAAGAAATAGCAGCAGAGGAGATTCCTATGCAAAGCATTCTTTCTTCTCACGATTTTCTTGGAAAAGATGACTGCGCGAGGCTCTTAAATGAAAAGCATTTTGTCATGGATGAGGAAGAGATTCGTATTAAATGATGCCGTGCCAACTTTGGAAGCGCAACGCTTAATTTAAGCAAAAGGCCCAGCTTTTTCTTTTTGCTTTTTCTTTTTTTGGTTGGATGGTGCTTATTATTCCACTGAGAGAGAGAGAGAGAGAGAGAGAGAGAGAGGAGTGTGACATGTGACTGAAACATTCCAAGGCATTATTTGAAAGATTTTTGTTCTCTGTCTTGTTGATGCTATGAATAAGTTATACAACTTAGCATATATATATAATTTTTTTACCAATGTGATATGAGATATGAACAAGTTCAACCACCTCTTCTTCTTTGACGCATTATCGTTTAACGAATTGATTAAACACGATTGGATATATTACCCAGTACGACTTATTGCAAGTTTAGCAAACTTGTAGAATTTTTATTTTTATTCTTGTTGTTTATATAATCTCATGTGATTGTATATGATTAAACCATCGTTGTTCCATGGATTAGATCCTTGCCAATTTGTCAAATTATCCCTTTTCAAATATCAAAGTACACATCGTGCGTCCCCTTTTATCTCTTTTTACGAAACAATTGATGGTTCATAGTATAATCAATGAACTATTAACAAGCTTCTTGGTTTTATTTTTATAATTTATCGAGCTGAAAAAAATGAAAACATGAATATTTGTGTACTCTTTTCCATTTATAGAAATATTTTTTAAAAGTCGACAATAATATTATCAATATACTATTATTGAATACTTGAACATGATGAACTTGTTTTAACAACTGCATTTATAATTTTTGCGTAGAAATAGTAATTTAGATTCTCTCTACGTATCATATCGGCATACATAATTGAAAATCAATTTGAAACGGGACAATGTTTATGTATTTTCGTCATTTATGAAGTGAGAGCACATACATTAATGAGCAACTACAATTAAAAATGCATCTTTACCTCGTGGAACGGGATAAAGGATCTCCGGGATTCCCTTCTTTCAATTCCTAATGAGCTCTCTACCTTGTTTCTAGGAATCTTTAGAAGGTCTAAAGTGCCGTCCTTGAGCATCCAAATCCTCTGTCCCATAACATTCCATTACCGTTTGCTACTGGTTTTCTCCATTTTCATTTGATGATATCCGAGAAAGATCTTATAGGGCAGAAGCCACATACAAATACAGAACGAGGACTATGAACTTTATAAGGTATAAATAGATGTCACGAATTGAAAGGCCGTCCTGCATGCTTGTGCGGTGGTGGTCCTTTGGCTCTCTTCCTTCTTATTTCAATAGGGAAGTTTCACTTTTTCTCACCGACTCTTGCCAAAATAAAATACACCCGTCAGGGCTTGGACGTCCGGGATGCCTTAGTGGATTCTTTTTTCAAGAAAATAAAAAGTAGGAAAGCAGTCATTTGGGCCAACACACGTGCATGAGGGGGCTCGGGGACAGTAGGAGTTGAAGGGATTGATTGCTTGCGCGAATCATCATTTTTCCTGACTCTTTTGCACAAACTGGTGAGTTTTCACTGACAGCAAGCAAAGCCCTGCGTCCCCTGTAGCCCCAATCTATATTTTTTTTTGGGGGTGTCACACCACCGAAGTGATAATTGCGCGCCCAGGAAAAGCCACTGAATTCTTACAATCTCTCGGTCATCCATGAAAGTCACTGAAAATTTCCTGTTTGATTAGGGTTAGCAAGTGCCCTTGCCTCTTGGCGAATCTCCCCTGGAAAGAATTAGCATTTACCCTTCGAAGCCAAACAAAAAACGGGCGGAAAAAGAAACAATAACGGGGCGATAGTTTTTGTATGAAGTAGGTTGGCGAATATAGAGAAAACTTCAATTTCATTTTTTCAACTATATTAAGTTCGGTCGATATCTGGGCCAATGATCTCTCCTCTCTTTCGAAGGAGGAACGTCTGACATTTGGAGTATGAGAAAGCATTTCGCGATGGGATTCGCATAGCTTTGATGGCTTCTACTTGATAGGCATTTGGACATAATTATTCATTTTTTGGGCATGTTCTTTGTCTGCGTGTGGCATCAAATCCCCCATTCTCCATGACATTAATAATCCTTAAATTCAAGCAAAAAAGAGACAAAGCGATTGAAAGGTGTTAGAGTTTCAAGATACCCTATTGATTTAATTCGACAATTACATATTCTGGTATCTCCGGCCATCACATCCCTAAAAATTAAAATTAATTTATCTTTACAAATTCAAAAACGAGTCTCACCAAACTTACCATACCGATTTAAACTTGTCATTGTAGGAGAAGCTCCTAACTTCGCGTCGCTAAGTAACTACATCTTATTCTAGCAAATAGAAATAATAATAATAACAAGTTCAAATGGTATTACTACCATCACATGAACAAAAGCAAATGGGAATCACGAGATGGGTTTTCTGGGCTTTGACTTGCGGTTAAGATAATGATTTGACAGAACAAAACAAGTTTTCATTTGCTTTTTAGCAAAAAATTTTTTTATTTGAATACTATTTTAAGTTTTATAACCACATGCGATGTGGTTACAATGTGCCTTGCGTACATGTAGTTTTCAGTCAATGAATGACTTCCTAATTCCGGCTCAGTTTTATCAAGTTCATTACTCATGGTGAGTTCATAACAACTGGCTCATAATAGGTAGGAGCCCGCGAATTTCACAAATATCAAGCGGAATCGTGCGGGTGAAATGGAGCGACTTAGGCAGAAGAGAGAAATAACCTTTAAATATGTGATTGAAATTAGAAATTTATATATGGACATAATTCTTGGGACAAGAGGAGGGAGTGATTCCTACTCCACGTGGGGGAGGATGTCATCGTTCCCATCCATCTTTCAATCCCATCCACTTGACATGAAAAGCCACGAACTAAGAGACAAACCAGCAAAAAACAGTGTCAGTACTCAGCAAAAATTGGCACGTTCTTCTGTTCTCCGTTTCAATCCTCTTCTTTCCCCTCGCCTATTACACTCCATCGGTTTTTCCCCCGTTTCATGGAAAACCTATTTTGTTATTCCACAGCATAACATATCTATAATGCCATTCTATAAATATAGCTCTATAGAATTAATCACAATACGAAAAATATGTTGCAATTTATATCGCGATGCAAGTGCCTTGCGTATGAAGTGAAAATTGGAATATTATTCATAGAACAACAAGGCAATTGTCTTGCATGTAGTAAAAGAATGAGAAATTATAAAAAGAGGAACTACATGCACAAGGAATTGTTGAAGGGGCATGAAGAGCGAGGCGCTGGCTCTTATTTTTTGCTTTTTTTCATTGGATATTTGAAAAAGTTAACGAATCAATGCATTGTTGTCTAACTTAATTCAATATCTAGGTGAGACTGCCGACATAATTCGATGAATAGAATTTTAGTAAGATTCTTGTAGTACATATAGCATTTTTATTTATTTTACATGGCCAAGAGAGATTAATTTTATTCATCTACGTGCTATTTTCCTCTCTTCCCCCGCCCCCCCCTCCCCCCGGTAATTGTAGGTACAAGCTTAGAAAATACATTTTGACAATTTGCTCGACTACAATTTGGTCTAGGTTGCACTGACATTTTCCGGAGATCTTCCTGTGTGTCCGACACTCTAACATGCGGTCAATGCTCCCTAACACGTTCCTACACTCAGTCAACGCTCCACGACGCGTGATTCCAACATGTATGAGTCGGTTTTATAAAATTTTAACACATTAGGGGTCTAAATGTAAATATAAAAATTACTAATGAAAATTTTGGGGGGAAGATTGCGCCTTCTTCTCTCACAATTGTGCCCTAACTCTCAATTTCTCTTCTTCTCCAATGATTGCGCCCTAAGCTCCCAATTGCGCCCCTTTAGATCTAAGTTGATGCAGAGATCGAGGAGATCCGACGCAGAGAAGCTGATCTCTCTCTTGCAAGCTTGGAGCGATGAGATCCAAGGCCGAGATTGAGGAGAACTAAAGTCACCAACTTGTCCTCTTCGCAACACCTCATCAACCTGCAGCATGAATATAAAGCTCACAAGCCTTAAAGCTTCTTCCACAAGCTTCTCCTTCTTCCTGTGTTGAGAGAAATTGGAATACTTACTCTTTGTGCACTTGGAAACGTGTAAAAGATTTGGTTTTCATTTGTAGCAACCTTTGTCTTTCAGAGAGACCAAGATATGGGATATTGGTGGAGATGCATTTGACATATTTGAAGATATTGGGGTACTTGAAGTTGCAAGTCTTTCACTTGATGGGCCGAAGATGGAGCATATTGTTTTTTCAGAAGAAGTCGATAATTTGGATGATTGAGTTTTTATTATGTTTGATGATGAAATGTGGATTTCCTTTTTTTTTCTTATTGGTAAATATTAAATGTAATAGTGAGATGTGAATTACTTGATTCAAAGAGAGTTGATCCACTTTTTTGTTTCCATCGGCTATCACCATCATGCAATTGGTTGTTTTCCCTTTTTCATTTGAGCTCACCATATAAACAAGATTTTTCTTTTATTTTGGTGGTTTTTCATAATATTGGAAGCTTAAAATTGATAATATTATACACTAGATAATATTTATAAAAATATTGATAATATACAACATATTGAAACGTATTGAAATTCTCTATTTTTTAGAAATAATGTATCAGCGTGTCGTGTTGTGTCGGACGCTTGTGTTGTGTCGGACGCTCGTGTCGTGTCGGACGCTCATGCCATGTTGCTTGTTGGTGCAACCTAGAGTTTGGACTAGATGACTTGTTACCGACGATTCTGTGCAGAGCTTGCTTGCATTCGTTTCAAAAGTGGCTGTAATATTATATTCACGACGTACATGAGCAAGTTAGAGTGATGCATGCACAAAATGTCCATGGATACATATGTATGAATTCAAAATAATCTTATGCTGTACAAATGAAAGTGACATTTATCAGATAAAGGAGAAGGAAGATCAAGCTATTAGAAAAGAGAGTGAGCATGTTATCATTCATACTATTATACGTTTAAAAACCCTAATGATGAGTAAACGGAACACTATCAGCTTACTCGAAGACAATTGCGTATGAATTTTCTCTTTAAGAGCCTAATTACACATTAACGCACAGACAAACTCGGTGTGAAACACGTTCTTCAGCAATATTTTCAATTGGAACATTCTCTTGTTTTTTCAAGGAAAACATATATATTTTTCTCCTTTATGCTCCAGAATTTTTCTTTTTATTCCGTGATCTCAGAAAATAATCGAAGTATGAGATAAAGAAAATTAAAAAAAGTCTCAATCAATTTCATTCCCAATCGTCCCCCAGCTAGTGGCGGTCGAAAGCATCTAACAAATTATCCGCTATAAATATACCTTAATCTAGGGCAGACCCCCCTTGATAGCCTATAAAGATTCTCGTGCATGATCTTTTTGTAATCACTGATCAGCATCTTCCCTTTTTGGCTTCATTAATTTGTGAAATCCCGAAAAAGGAGGTGGGGGATTAAATAAATAATTCGAGGTTGATAAAGGGGACACAAGTTGCATCAGAATACTCAAATCCCAAGAGTGGTTTCTCAGACAAGGGATATTATTTTTCGGTATTATTTGTCGCACCAAGGTTTTACGCCCCATTCTTGCATCTCCCTCCACAGACCGAGGTAAGATTGTCGGCCTCCGATTGGATGCTGCAAAAGTCAATTTTTTTTTTGTCTAATTACTAGCACAAGCTTCCTCTTTTTTCCCCCTCAAATTAGGATGAGCACACGCGTGACTAGGCCACTATTTTATGCAAAATGATGCGGGAACGCAGTCCGCGGTTGATTAAATTCATGTCTTGTTTATGCTGAGGATGTATAATATAAAAAAGTTGATGTGCGGTGTGTCTGTATTGACTTTTATATTTGTCCTAGACTATCATGAAGCAATAGGAACCATCTCCACTAAACATGAAGTCATAGGAGTCAACTTTGATAATCAATTTAAATATATATGGTTGTTTTAACCTAACAAATTGTTAGGGTCGGTTTGTTGGATGAAAGACCATTTCTAGGAAACTGTTTTCGCACTTTCCAACATTTGAATGACAGGAAACTACTCAATTGATGAAAAATGTCTTTAATGGACTAAGGTTGCATTTGACTAGGTTTTGAAAATGGATTTTGGAAAAATGCAAATGTTAAGAGCCTAAAGCTCTTTGGCAAAGTACAAATTGCATATAGTAAAAAATCTTTTACAATGTATCTTTAGCTTAAGTAGTGTTTGGAAAAAGAAGAAAAATTGCAAAGGGTTTTTGGCTACAATTTTTCAAATTTTTATTTAAAATAAACAAGCTTTTTGTCAACTCTATCAAAGGGTGTAGGCTACCTAGGGTCACACAACTCAAGCAATGAGGTCACCTAGGTTGTGCAACCTCAAGAAGCCCTCACTAGGGTCGCTAGAAAGTCAAGTTCCTGTCACTAGTGTTGCACAACTGCGCTAGGAATGATGGCCAAATATCTCAAATTTTCCTTAGTGGACTTTCAAAATGCTGAACTAAACACACTAATGATAAGTTTATATTGGGGAAAATGACTTCCTTTTAGGTAAGAAGGAAATTTCTTTGATTTCTTGCTATGAGTCCAAGTGAAAAGATTATATCCCTCTCAACCTATATCTAATATTCTCCACTCTTTGGCTGCGTTTGGTCGTCCGAATTTCTAAATGAGATAGGATTAGATATGATAAAACAAAAGATCCATGTATTTCTTCATATCATATCCCATGTTTGGCAGACTAAGATCCATGGATTTCTTCATATCAAATCTCCTATTTGGTGAACTATGGATTTAAAGTCGGATATCCTCATATCCTATCAAATATACTGTTTGGTGAACTACGGATTTAAATTCGGATATTTTAAAAATAATAACATTAAACAAGTACAATTTTGCATGTTTAATATTCACAAAATAAGCTAAAACAATATATTTTTTCAAATTAACAGATTTAATCAAATTTCATGATTACGTATTGTAATAATCTTTTTCTTTTCTTTGAAATCATCTTTTGGTTACTCCCTTTCACATCAAACGTTTTTAAAATAGCCACAATTTCAATATATTCACTTTGAAACATAATTTTCTTTTCTCTCTTACAAGTTTTTCATCTATTTTCATTTTGTTACATATCTAATGTCAAATCAAAAAAATGACTAAGTAGACAAAGTATAAAGTCCAAAGTTCATTCACTTTAATTTTTTTCAGTTGTCGCTAGAATGCAATGACAATAAATCATGTTAACAAATTATGTTTGAACTATTCGTACTAATAAATATATTACAATTCGTCGCTTTTGTAAAATTTTAATCTGAATCAAAGAGCTATCGATGAGAAGATTTTGACGTCGATACCTTGAATAAGAGCTTATTCAATTGAATTTAAAACTTTTTAAGGATTTTCTTATTTTTTTATGATAAACTAAAGACATTTATTAAAAATGAAAAAATATCTAAAATTGGTTCAAGACTTATAAAATTAATACTAAAAATCCATGAAATAAATTTTGGTCACTCACCTAGACATTTTTTTTAAAATTTTTAAAAGTTTTTATTTTTTTGATTTTTTATTTAGCATTTTTTAATTCAAAAAAATGGACTTCGGACTGAATCAGGGAAACCCGGTCCAACTCTCTAACTTGGACCCAACAGAAGAGTTAGAGTCGTATGTGAGTGAACAATGGAGAAAGGAGAAAAGAAAGCACATGGTTTTATGTTTCAGATAATATAAATCATATCCAACATTGTCCCATCCCCTGGATTTTTTTTATCCGATTTATATTACTTCCATATCTGACCTTATCATATCTTAAACAGCTACCGAACATGATATATAATAAAATATATCATATATTGATTTTTATCTAGTTGACCAAACACAGATATTTTCACCAGTTTTTTTTACTCTTGTCATTTTTGTTTCACAAGTCATGTCTAACATCTCTCGAATATACTTCATTGATCCTTGTGTTCTACATTTCCCAAAAAAAAAAAAGAACAATTATATACAATATGTTTACAGATATGATTTCATCATTTATTTTTCTATTTGTTTATATATTGATACTTTGACAAATTGCATAATAAACAAGGGAAAATGACATAATTAACCCATGAATTTTGGCAAAATGTGCGATTTGATTTCTGAACTTTCAACTTGACCCAAATGGTCCTTAAATTTTTAGCCTAATGTGCAAATATAGTCCATGAATTTTTAATTTGTTCAATGTACTCAATGAATTTTTTTTTTTATAAATGTTGAAACTAGTTCTTGAGTTTAATGGAATGATTACATTGAACATTCTCAATATAGTTCGAGGACTAGTTTGAATATATACCAAAAGTTCAAAAATCACATTAAACAAATTAAAAATTCTAGCACCTGACCATTTGTGTCATATTGAAAGTTTAGAGATCATATTACACATTTACCCAAAATTTGGAGAACATTTGTGTCATTATCCTAATAAGCAAAGAAGATTAATTTTTCAACATGTTTCAAACATGGACACACAACAAAAAGTGGTTTAATATCTCTGAGATCGAATTTCCTCAAAAAGAAAATAGTAACAAGATTTTAATGAAACAAACAGATTCTTGATTTTTTTTTATTTTCTTGTTGACAATTAATATATATATATATATCTCATTTGAGTTATCTCTAATTGTGCATTTAGTCACGTATCTATAAAAAAAAACATGTAATTATTTTAATGATCCTCTAGTGTCATTTAATCTTCAAATATGAGTAATCATGTTACTTATAGTTCCTTTTATGATCGTCTACTATCAGTTATTTCAAAAACATTTTTTATCGTATATTTGCATATTTGTCAACTCTTGAAAGAATATCTAAATTGCAAATTAGTGGGAGTCAACTTTAATTTGCATTTTATCATAAGATTTACCACAAATTATACTTTTAGTCATATTTATTCATAAAATCCTTTCAAAGTATGCTAAAATTTTTGGAATGATGGGTTCTTTTATATTTACTCAAAAATATTAACTTATTAACTTTCTAATACTCATTCATTTGCAATGGATGAGTTGAATTCTCTGATGCCATTCATTTATCAAATATAGATGTCTTGCTATATAATTTTTTGATGCTACTATAGCATCATATAATTACATATTATCAGTTGTCATGTCATAGAGATACTTTAAAGTGATTTTGTTTGTCAATAAGCTATTTGTGCTAACGCGCAATATAGTAATTATTAATATAACAAAATATGGACAACCATGGAATATAAATCTCAGCAGTCTACACACACAAACAATATGTGCATAAAAATAGAGATGTGTAATTAGAGATTTATTAAAATATGCACAATATGACGTTTTAACAGTTTGATGTTTCTCTTTAATTTTTCTTCTTTTCACAACTTAGATGCATGAAAGCCTTGTTAATATTCAATTTTTCTCTTTTCAACCTGATTTTTATGTAGAAATTTCAAAACAGAATACAAATACAATTATTTTAAATCAAGCGTGATCTTTTTGGGGGAATACTCTAACAAACTAGAGTGTAGTTTTAAGTTATGTCAAATCTACTTAATTTTAATTTGGGTTATGTTATTTTTTTCATATATTCTTTATTCGTGTTAAAGTAAATAGTAAATTCAAATGAAAAATCGAACGCTTTTTCCCTTTGGGATATTGGGCTTCCTAGTTCTTCATATTTTATTGAGTTGGATTAGT
Organism: Melaleuca quinquenervia; assembly: GCA_030064385.1. NCBI lineage: Eukaryota > Viridiplantae > Streptophyta > Magnoliopsida > Myrtales > Myrtaceae > Melaleuca > Melaleuca quinquenervia. The sequence continues at coordinate 18,865,829 of CM057723.1, read as the reverse complement.
TTTTTGGTTGGAATTATTATTTACAATAAAACTTTTGAAGTTGGAAATCTTTAATTGGGTAGAGGTGGTACTTGCCCCTCAATCAACTTGCCGTGTGGCAAATAATCACCAAAGCTTTCTGTCTAGTCTGCTGTTATAGCCCGACAAATAAATTACCCATCCTTTCTACTGGAAATTGTTAATTTATTCATGGGACGACCAAAAGGTGCTTTTTTTTTTTTTTTCCTTTTTGCTCATTAGTGACATCAAAGGCGTTGAAAACCCTCTTGATAAATAAAGGTTTTAGCCTATCCAGTCCACAGAAGGAGAAGACCTGTGCAGAAACTTCATATATATACATGACTATAGGTTACATATTAAATTTATATGTTCTGTAATTATAGCTTAGGGTTTCTACTGCGTGCATAAGATACAAGCACATAGCTTTGTTGATAGCAGAGGTTTGGCAAACCCTCTTCCCCTATCACAGTGCAAAGAGGAGGATTGCCGCAATGATAGGTGGTTGAAGACCCTCTACTAGTGGAGGCAGAGGGTCGCAACAACCCTATGCATGCCATATCAACACTTTGCCGCCAGATGATTGGTTGGATTTCAACAAAAGTGCAAGAATTGTAAAGAAAATTGGAAGTTTATTGCATTTGGCACTTAAATTTCACCAGCTATTACTTTATGAGTACTTGGCGTATATAATTTGTTTCATACTATATAAATAGTTTCATGTTGACTCTATTCATGTAACGCCCTGGCGTTATCCATGGATATTGTCCACTTTGAACACTAAATCTTTACAGTTTTCCTCGGTCTATCTGAGAAAATACGTCCATACTATTAAGAGGACCCAATACCTTATAAGTTGGTCCCAAGACTTTCTCCTAAGTGATGTAGGACAAGAGAAGTGCTCCCTTTGTGCGCGCGTCTGGGGACTGATGCGCGAACACACCGCCATCCTCCTTCCCCGCGCACTGCCACATGGGTCATCACACTCTCCCCCCGACGTCACTCATAGTATGAATATTGTATGCTTTAGACACTAAGTCCTCACGGTTTTGTTCTTCTCGATCTATCTGAGAAAACGCGTCCATACTTAATGGGGCCAAATGCCTTATAAGTTGGCCTCAAGACTCCCCTATAAGCGATGTGGGACAAGAGAAGTGCCCCCTTTGTGCGCGTCCGGGGACCGAGGCACGGATGCACTGCCATCCCTCCTCCCCATGCAGCACCGCATGAGTCATCACAATTCATGTGCGACATCTTTGCATATGTACCTGAATTATTTTTCCTATGAGCCTCCAACTCACTTTTATTGCAAAATAGGCATCTAATTGCACCAAAATAACCCCATAGAAATCTCTCCGGTAGCATATGAAAGATGATATTCCGATTCATCGAGAGTCTCTATCCAATCAAGATTTCTCTACTACTAAAAAACGCACAATATCTAACAAATCTATAGGATTCTCTCCCTTAAGATATATTCTAGACACCAATAAAAGTTACGGAATCTCACCCAATAATACCGCTTATTAGGACTTGCAATAGCAATTTAATTATCTAGGAAATAGCTCTAGTTCATGTCTATTAACATAACTAGTCAAGCCTAATTAAAACCACTACAAAAAATTCACTCAAAATCCACCTATTGGTCATGAGATACCCTAGATACATAAACCGCTACATACCATGTCCATTATTCACTAATTTCATCCATATTATCCAAAGACATCGAAAGCATAGACATGTTTGAGGAACAAGGATTACTTTGTAAAGCAATGTCTCAGGCCCTCATAGTGAGCATGCACGTTTATAGTTTGTCGGGTCACATTCGTCCTCGGTCTTTACATTACTATCAGCACTTTTAAGAAAAGAAAATTAGTCGATTCACTTAGGTTACTCCTCATAAGCATTAAAAGCAAGCACACCGGCTGGCATTAAATGCTCCTCTCGATCGGCATATGATATAAAGCGTACGACTTATGAAAAGGGAAGAAAGTGTATTTAAATACGAGCAAGTTTCTTTTGTTGCTGTTTGCAGGTGTTGGGAGAGAAGAGGAACATCCAGAGTGCTGCCACTAGCGATTCCTTCTAAGCTCTCTCTCTCTCTCTCTCTCTCTCTCTCTCTGGGTGTGTGCTCCTGATGCCCTTTGTGTGTGGCGGGTTCATAACATACCCTGTCACCACCACACTCCCTCCCTCCTCCTCCTTCTCCATCAGCTTCATATATTTCTTCAAGCCAAAGGAAAATCAAATGACCTGAGAGAACTCGCCAAGAGAAAGAAACCCAATCCTTCTCATTTTATTTTCTCTCTCTCTCTCTCTCCCCCCCGCGCGCGCGCTAAACCCTAATCCATTCATATATATAAATCCACGGTTGGTGCTAGTAGCTAACTAGCATATGTAGCCTAGGAATTATGTTGGGCTCTTTCAGCTCTAATAATTCCCATGAAGAAGAGGAACAAGACCACCGTCGTCGTCGTCGTCATCACTCACACTCACACTCACCCTCAGATCTGCATCATCATCAATATCACCACCACCACCTCATTGCCCACAACCACCATCCTCCACCTGCTCTCCCCTCTCCATCTTCATCCCCAACGCCACCGTCGGCGTCGGCGGCGTCGTCATCCTCCGTCATTAACACCCGCCAATTGCTCATCACCTGCGCGGAGCTCCTCTCCCTCTCCAACTTCGCCGCTGCACACCGCCTCATCTCCATCCTCTCTGCGAACTCCTCCCCCTACGGCGACTCCACCGAGCGGCTCGTCCACCAGTTCTCCCGCGCCCTCTCCCTCCGCCTCCACCGCTCCGCCGTGGCTGCCACCGTGCCCCCCAACAGCAGTTCCCTACTTTTCCCTTACAGGAGCAACAGCAGTACTGTCTTGGGATTCGGTGTGGATTCCACTGTTTGGCCCGGGCAAGGATCGGACCCGGGCCCTCTGCAATCGTGTTACCTAACCCTAAACCAGGTCACACCCTTCATCCGTTTCAGCCACCTGACGGCGAATCAAGCGATCTTGGAGGCCATCGATGGACAGCGAGCCGTCCACATACTGGACTTGGACATCATGCATGGAGTCCAATGGCCTCCATTGATGCAGGCCATTGTGGAGCGATCAAGCACTAACGACAGAAATGCTCTACTTCTCCCTCCGACGCTACGAATCACCGGGGCAGGCCGCGACATGGAGGCCCTCCACCGCACCGGCGACAGGCTCTCCAAGTTCGCCGAGTCCCTGGGGCTTGAGTTCCAGTTCTGCCCCCTCCTGCTTCTACACGACCCCCTTTCTGTCGCCCTCCATGCTGCTATCCCCTCGGAGATCTCGGCCCTTCCCGATGAGGTCCTTGCCGTAAACTGCGTCTTGTGCTTGCACCGACTCCTGAAGGAAGACGCGCGCGATGTATCCATCTTCCTGAGGAAGATCAAGGCCCTGAGGCCGAGGGTGGTGACGGTGGCTGAGCGGGAGGCGAGCCACAACCACCCAATGTTCCTGCAGCGGTTTGTGGAGGCGCTTGACCACTACACGGCGGTATTCGATTCGCTTGAAGCGACGCTGCCGCCGAGTAGCCGGGAGCGGCTGGCCCTGGAGCAGGCGTGGTTTGGTCGCGAGATAGCGGACATCATTGGGGAGGAAGGCGAGCGGAGGCAGGAGAGGCACGAGAGGTTTGAGTCCTGGGAAGTCCTGCTCCGGAGCTCTGGCTTCGTGAACGTGCCCTTGAGCCCTTTCGCTCTGTCTCAGGCCAAGCTTCTCTTAAGGCTCCATTACCCATCCGAGGGCTACCAGCTGCAGATCAAGAACAGCTCTGTATTTCTTGGGTGGCAAAGTAGAGCCCTCTTCACAGTCTCTTCTTGGCGCTGCTGATTACACACCAATTCGCACATATATCAATCACTTATCAAACCCGTCATATAATCATAAACCCCTTTTGATCTTCCTTTGCTTTTGTCTTGTATATCACAGCTTTAGAGAGGCTTTAGGCTCAAGTTAGCTCAACCCCAGAAAATAGAGAGCCCAAAAGAAGCAATAGAAAAGGATGAGGGCTTTTGCTGATTTGGAAAGGTTTTACCTGCATAATTCAAGAACCTCCTTAGAACTAGGAGCAAGAAGAGTAGAAGCTAAATTTAGCTTAGTCTCAATTTGATCTACCATACGCAAAACTTGACCTAAAACAAGATTTTGCATGCATGGTTGGGGTTTGTTGCGCGAGAAGTTTCTGAGAAGAAGAAGCGTGGATGGCGACAGGAAATCATCAGATTGACCAGGTAGCTCAACGTGGACGTCCTCGCTACATCGCCATGCGCAACCTTCGACTGCTCAGTCGGTTCTTTCCCTTCTTTTTTTTTTGTTTTTTATCTTGAAGAACTGAAAACTCATTCTTGTAAGTGATTTTTATAGTTTTAGTGTACTAATATACTTGTTTGCCCCTTTATATTTGGCCACTAATCCTCTCTCTCTTTTTAACATGTTTTTCTTTGTTTTTTTTTGGGTAAAGATTTCTTTGTTTTGTTTTGTTCTATCAATTGTTAAATTAGGAGCGCAATGTACGACCTCCACTTTGGTTACCACCGCTGTGGAGCATGTGTTTTATTATATGTGATTAAATGGAAGTAGTCGATTTTGAATGGTTGAAGCACCATTATTCTTCTAGATGGTTTTCGTGTTTGTGCTTTTCTTTGCACTGTTATTGTCAGTGTTCTATGGAGTGACTTTTTTCCCTTCCATTGAAATTTCTTAATGCTGAATAATGCCTCCTTTTCTTTGGATGATGATGATGATGATGATGTGGTTTGTTTATTATTAGGCAAAAGTCTTATCTCCTGATCTCTCTCTCAATTATTAAATCACAATCGACGTGATGACGGAGACTGCCTTCTTTTTCACGAAAATGTGCCGTTCTTGTCAGCTAAAATTCTTTCCCCCCTCTCTCTTTCTCTGCCCATCTCTCTTAGTCTCTCTTATAGTTACATCGATTTGAGTGCAATTAGAAATTTCGAGTCTGATTTACAAGATTAGCGTCCACAATAATCATAACAGTCTTTTGCAAAGTATGGATTGTGACCCGGTTATATATATTGACCCCTCCTATAGGTGGCAAGATCGCATAGCATATTAAGTTTGCAGATTTATGTTAGTATATCTAGCATTCCATGGGGTTCTGGCCTTCTGAGAAAGAGTAGCGAGAGCGATGAGAGAGTTTGCATGAGGGTTCTTGTTTTGAAGGAAGAACAAACGACCGTGTGATATAAACTGTTATTATTTGCTCGTCTTTTTAAGATTGAAGGGGGCATGGTAATATACTATTGAAATTAATTCTTAGGAACCAAACAATCCCTAATTTATGCCTTGTGTCCCCCTCAACAAAACCATGAAAGTTGTCAAAATAGAGGCTACCACTGCCCACCCTTTGCCTCCCCTAGGACCCTGCAACCTTTTTGAAGGCACACTTGTGCTTTGGTATCTCTCGGGTTCTGCGGTTTTTCTAGGACCACCTCCACTTCATTCTTTATTGACTTCTTAGGCTTTGTCTCTTGCTTATGGCTGTAGAGCAAATCCCACTCTTTAACATCTTTTTCTAGATACCCCCCTAGTCTCTCTCTCTCTCTCTCTCTCTCTCTCTCTCTCTCTCTCTCTCTCTCTCTCTCTCTCTCTCTCTCTCTGAATTCATTGTAATTGGTACATTTAGGATATGAGTGAGATGGGTCGATTCAATATGGATTCATTATGCAGTGCATCATTTAACGAATTCACTAAAGCTCAAACTTGCTTGATTTGTATTCCTCGAGGGGAAATCTAATTTGATTTTTTATTGATTTGTCTTCGTTGCAGCAATAATTGCATGGAGTGATCGACATGTTCGAACTTGAACCAGCTCATGTCTTTCAAGCGCCCAAAATTGTTTTATAAACTTCTCTTCAATTTGAACTTAGATTGGTCGAGTATTTCAAATGGAAATCTAATTAAAAATTATTTGTGGCACTTCTCTATCACAAGAAATGCAAATTAGCAGAAAAGTTTGCGGAGGATGAGTAGTAATAGAAGCTTGAACTCCCCCCGAGGAATGATATTTGAGCTACACAATCAAACTCGAAAAGGATTAACTCAGAGTCATTGACCTTGGCCTAAACGAGTTTAAGTAGCTAGTAGCGAGAACATTCTTGTTTTGATCAATTCCTTTAAGTCGTAGGTACCACCAATGGCGGATAAAAAGAGAAAATACTATAATCATAACGGACAAGCCACGATGCAAAACCCGTTGTTTTTTGTGTCAATGATAGAATCGGTCTAAGTGCTATCTCTATAATTATTTTGAGTGGTGCTATGCATATTAAGACCGGTCTGCAATATTAATATATTAGCTAATGCAGGAGACTGTAAGTAGACGTTTGAATAAGGGGGTCATATACTCACCACATAATATGTCGATTTTGTATGCCGGTCTTAAACTATCGAGCATTACATTCTGATTATTTTCTTTCCATATCAGGGTTTACATGGGTTTTCGTTCTAGTTTGTAAGCATTAAGCATTTCATTTATTCATTAAATTTGTGAAGAAAGTCAATAGCTAAAACTCTTGAAACGTTGATGATACTCACATATTGACATGTAGTACCACATACAATTTTTTCATAATTGACTTCAATAATGGACCTGTCAGCAAAGCATGGAATCTAATAGAGAGGAGGAGTGGGCCCTATTGTAATAGGAGGCCTACTCCTTTTTACTTTTTTTTTATTAGAAAAAAGGCAGCCGTCTGATCGAGGATTGGACGGCTGCCTTGGGAGAGCAGCAGAGCATGCAATCTGCTTCCTTCAGTAATAGTTTAAATTTTGAGGGAAAGCAAGAAAGTATTCTTATGCCCAAACAAACAAGCTCTTAATGTGTGCCTCTATCAATGACCCGGAAGGAAAATAACAGAAAACGACAAGACAACATGTTTTAATAGCTTTATTTCTTCTGTTTTATCGTAATTGTCGGCTTACGCTTACTTCCCAAGTTTCGTTCATTTTCGCCGAATGATTAGTCCTAGCCACTAAATGAACGGAATCAGAAACATGGCATCCAAACAGGAAAGAAACCAGGGAACATCCCCTTGACTCACTCAGAGATCAGAACTTACTTGAAAGAGAAGTGAACTCTGATCCTTGCCACCAGGGAGATCGGTGAAAAACAAAATTAGGGTTTGCGTGTGTGAATTATATATTTGAAAACACTTCACAAAACCTGCTGTTCACTCGCTGACATTGATTAGATGGTTTGTACGTGAAAAAGGAGGGGAAAAAAAACAGTTCTGTCGCATAGCGAGACACTCCTTACTTCAAGTAGATCTAGAGTAGGTAGTTAGCTCTTGCATCGTTGTAGTTATAAATGAAAGGGTTTGGTATGTAAATATCAAAGTTCACTACATTTTTCAGACTTCAGATAGAGCCCCATCAATTTTTTTTACGATAGTTCTCTATCCTTTATGTTAGTGATGAAATGTGTTTCTTTCTCTTGGGCGCCGTGCCGACGATGAGATAAAACGAATTCTTATGATGTATATACTATCAAATTATCAAACATTATGTAAATAGCAGGATTTTTCTTTTTATAAAACATGATCTCGAGATCATCACATATATGTATATTAGCCAAAAGGCAAAAGAAAATAAAAGATTCCAAAATTGTTTTTTAAAGATAAAATCCATCTATATCTGGTCCACTTCTTGACTTAAAAATTAATGCAGGAACCATCCATAGCAGACTCAGGGTATTGACCTTTTTGACCTGCGTGTCCTCTTATAAAGAACCCCACCTGCTTTTAAGTTTGACTCTTTTACGGCCATTGATGAGTAATTGGCGCACCTTTTGTCCCCACAAATCGACAAATCGACATAAATATTTCAGCGATAAGCAATTAGGGATACAAACTGGGGTATCTGTCAAGTGTTTTGATCCGCCACAAGCGATTAAACTTTTCTTTGGGGCTTCCTCAATCATTCAGTGTTAAGTAGGCCTTAGGGTATCCCTTCAATGTGTATCAACATACACTGACTGAGGATGTTATATGGGCACCCTCTTCATATAATATATGCCCTATTTGTGTACTGCTCTACCTTGAGATCTGTTATTATTGGCTTTTCCTCCTTTCTAATGTATTCTTTCTTCATTTGTCTGAACCAAGATAAGATAGATGCCTGTTCCGAAATGCGCTAATATTATCGATAGACAAAATCAATCACATGTATGGTGGTGTGGTGATGATGGGTCACACCTAACTGAGTAGTTTTTCATGTGGTCATGCTCTTCTCATACCTAATCGGAGACCAATCTTTTGATTGGCGGATTATGTAAATGCATATCATTTATACTGATGTTTAGTTATGTCCGCATGTATTGATGTTAATAAGTTGGCTTCCATCAGTTAGAAATATGATTAAAAGGAAGATATCCACTAACAAGGATAGAGGAAAATATGGCATTTTCTCTTCCATGCTCGCCTTTTAAACTGAAAAGCTAGAATGAGCGATCAAGGCATTCCTCAAATGTGCCCAAAATAGAAGAAAGAATATTAACTGACGACATCAAGAAACACAAACGAATGAGATCTTGATCTATATCTAGAGTTTTCGAATTCCTAATCTCTCAACTAAAAAGATAATGATTGAAAAAAAAAAACTCATGCCATGTGATCTATTAGCACTTGGATTTAGCATCGCATTCGTGAAATTAACTATAATGATCAAGGATACCTGAATGGTCGGTTGGGTCTAGTATAGTCGTCATGTGGTACATAACAATCACACGAACAGGGCAGTTTCTACTGTTCTACTACGTCAGACGTCTCACGTGATGTCTTCTCTCCAGGGTAAGTTGTGACTAGTTCCTTCGATAATTGCTCTTGATGCCTCCTCTAGTCATCATGTGGTAGATAACAATTTCACGAACATGGCAGTTTTCTACTGTTTAACTACATCGGATGTCTCACGTGATGTCTTCCAGGGTAAGTTGTGACTAGTTCCTTCAATAATGCTCTTGATGCCTCCAAGGAGGTACATATACTGCTAACGTCACACGCTAGGGCCCTTATTGAGAGAATTGTCAAGATTAGCACCTTTAGAGACTAATCAGTAAGTGCAGTTCCGAAAAAGCTTTTAGCTTCCACAGGTCCACTCTCAGAGAGAGAGAGATAGAGAGAGTGAGAGAAGCATCAATCAATGATCAGCTTAAGTCAACCCACCAGTCAATAGTGATAAGATAGCAGAGATGTCCAAATCTTTTCACTCCCCAGCTGACATGGATTTTTTTCCATCAACAATATCTAAAATGCGAGGACACTATTCAAGGATGCGATGCATGAGTGATGAAAGTTCAATTTGGTTAATTAAAGGAGAAAGAAAAGGTGTATACAAACTATTGGATAGGCATATATTGCTTGGAGAAAAGTACCCAAGATTGATTGACTGATTGATTGATTGACTGATTAAGAGCCAAAAAGATGATTAACCTTACTCACATGGAGGGATACCGTAACGTCACACTATACATGAGACACTTCAGCAAAATCTCTGCCTCGCCACTCACCAGAAGGACCCAGAATCGACATCCAAAAATATCAAGAATCCCAAGCTCTCTGTGAGAGCACATCTCTGCTTCCGTGCTTCCCTCATATTTCTGATTAGGTAGCAAAAGTCATTTGTTTTATGTCAACCCATCAAGCCCACCCTACTGTTTGCTTGGCCCCCTTAGAGGCCATTGTGCACCAAGCACCGTTTCTTTAAGTTTTCAAATATCAACATTTCATGACCAAATGACCCGTGGCGGAATTCTCAATTACTAAAAACAAAAAGAAAAAACATTTCATGACCATACTGTACACACTAGAATGATGATGGGCAGAACATGGATCGAGCCCTTGTGTTTATTTTAAAACGAACGGTTCAATTCAGTTAGCACGTAAAGAATTGGATAATGCTCCTAACTTGCACGTCAACTGCGTGTATTGTATCGAATAGCCGCATGTCTTGAATTTTCGCATGGGACATGGGAATGCATATGAATTTCGCATGAACCCACTCTATCCAATGATTGGAATAGATCTTCAAAGCCAACAAGAGAATTTTATTTTGTTTAAAACCAAGATGATCTTAATAGATTATTTTGGGTGAATAGGATCCTTAACCCGTCATTCCAAACTGTAGCATCAAGCATTTCATGGTGCTTCTCTGATTCTCTGTTCACTGTGTGTGTGTGGTGTGTCACATAGAGAGAGAGAGAGAGAGAGAGAGAGAGGTGAAGTGAAGGGGCTCGGACACAAGGGTATGGAGGGGACGAGGATCAGGTGGAGAGCGACAGTCGAGATTTGCTGCAATAAATAATTTGGGGGGCAGGTAACCTCTGGAAGCAGGATTCTCATTTTTCAGGTTTTATTATCGACTGATATGCGTATGTCCATCACGAATGTTATTTGGATAGACAAAAAAACGCGGGTGTTGTTGATCGACAAACCTTGTAGTATTACCCTTATTCATAACAGTCTTGTTTCGACATGGAATAATTGCTTTAAATGTATATTTACTTCACTGAAAATCTCATGATGGGGGAAAATATGTTGATGAAAAATCATTTTAAAGAAAATGGTTATCTTTCATTTGTTTGATGGTTTAAGAAAATGATTTCCTTTTTATCAAAAAGGACAAGCGTTTTCTTTAAATCTAAATTTATTGTTTTCAGTCCACATAAGACGTTTTCTGTCATTGAAACACCAGAATTAATGCCAATGACACCTATTAAAATTGGTCCACCAAGATGCTTAAAGTCAAGAATGCGCACCATTAGGAATCTAGGCTCACATGCTACTCCAAATAAGTGATTTTAGTATATTTAGTCATTTAAATACCCTAAATTCGAAAATAATTTTATGGCAAATAATTTTCTTTCGAACAAATGGACTCTAACTATAGTTACTTAACACCACATGCCGATGAACCTATTAGAAAAGGCCCATCAAGATGCTTGAATTCAAGAATGCACCGCCTACAAATGCTACTCCAGGTTAGCGACTTCGACCTCTTAGCCTCACGTTCTCTGCTGGACATAATTTAGACTTCGACCTCTTAGCCTCACGTTCTCTGCTGGACATAATTTAACCACGTAATGAGAGAGAGAGAGAGAGAGAGAGAGAGAGAGAGAGCAAAATCAAAAACATTCCGGCGTGCAATTCTCGGCAGGCGCAAATTCGGGCGTAGGATCAAATAGGGAACAGGCAATAGGATGTCGTGGAACTCGCTGAGCTCTTGCGTGAACGGGGCCGTGCGCGAGAAGTCAAGGGACAAGAAGAGAGAAGGCAGAGAGAGCAGGCAGGTTTGCATTTATTATGTAGGATCGTACCATTCCTTTGACTCAGACAACGTGAACCTAACCCCACATGAAATATCATTTCATTCCCACAGAGAGAGAGAGAGAGAGAGAGAGAGAGAGAGAGGTTCCCAGATCGACATTATCCTCGCTAGCAACAACAAATCTTTCCATCACGATCATGTCGGAAAATAACCTTCCAAGGTACAGCAACACCCTCTAAAAATACCGCAAGGTAAATATGATGACTAAGGCAATGCGTGCGAGCAGAGAATATTTTTATGCCAGTGCCCCTAAGCTTCTATGAAGTGCTTCAATCTCACAAGGGATGACAACGACGAGTGAATTCGAAGGTTTTTCACGGAAGCACTATGTTATCCTATTCGATTTTTCAGTTGAATAATCCGGAGCACGTTAAGCCGTCCGGAAGTTGCACAGAGTAGAAGAAAAGATTGACCCTTTTTTTACTATGGTAGTGTCGGCCTCAGTGCAACGACTGGCCATTAAACATGACAGGAGAATGTTTTTTAAGTTAAACACAAATGCATACTCGGTGTCCGTATTCCTCTATGCTGCACCTCACTTGGGCGTTTGCACTTCCTTATGATACTGACTACAAAGCAATTTAAAGGATCTAGTCATTGCCGATCCCAGGATCCGAATAGCCAAAAGAGCATGGTACTGATTACTTTTCCAGGTCGATTCATCTGATGCAAAATGCATTGAAGGGCCAACAAGGACCAAGTGGCGATGGGGTGTGAATGCCTTCGGGACTTGAACCTAGGCTTGCCTTGGGAGCAAAATCCAATCTAGCGAGCTCCCATTTCTTCAGGTTTTCGCCACCAGGAAAAGCTCATCGTTCTCCCAATAGAGCAACCGGGACCCATGCACAGAAGTGTCCTATTTGTGAAGAACCGTTATTACTCCATGTTTCCCAAAAAGCACAAAACCCATTTCTCATGACAAGCCATTACTCAGCCAAAGTTCCAGAACCAATAAAACTATCATAGGGGGAACTCCTTCTGCAGAATGTCCAAATTCCGCGAATCACAAGCATTCAGCATATCGTGCCTAGAAGCGGAGCTGCAAAGGAGACAGAATGGACAAAGGCACATTTTTATATGCTGCACAAATACTGCTGTCACAAATCAACTTATAAAATGGAGAAGCTCATACCTCAATGAGATTCTTAAGTATTGCCATGCATTGTCCGCCTTTGGATTCATGGAAAGTGCACGGACATAGTAACGAATAGAGTCTTCGTACATGCCCTAAATGGAAAAGTACATCAGTGGTGAAAGACATTGCCAGAATTTCCATACAATTTGTGGATTATTATTGCCAATAGTTTTTTTTACAAAGAGTGTATACAGTCACTACATGCCACAACCAAAAGAAATGAATGAAAGTATTTCATAGCAATTCCTGACAAACATGAAAAACAAGTTGAATACAACACACATTTTCTGAGAGATATGGAAGCCCGAAAACAACACAACATGGCAGGACTTAATTTGAAACTAACGTCAATTAACACTGCACTGTTCTCTTATTTTCAATGAAATGAACTCACAAGAGTAGTCGACACAAAAATGATGAACCAACACAAATTGCCACTATAGAGAATGTTCATCTCTTCCCATGTATCCTTATCTTATGAGTTCTAGCAATAAGGACAACCAAATGACAAGTTTGACCTGCCTGGATAAACTCTTATTTTTTGTTTTTGCTTTATCTAAATTTTGTGGTGGATGCACTTTGACTTCTTCTAAACTCAAAGCACCTGAAACTTTTGCACTTTGCAAATGTTGGCACGTTCATTCACATTAAATTTTTTTCTTAATTTTTTTTAAACTTTGATGGGAAAGTAAAAAGTTGCTATTTTCCATTTGAAAAACATAAACAGATAGGCCCAAATGAGGAATGACATTATAAAGTGTCATCAGGCATTGCAAAAACATTAATTTTTGCATGATTTTACCGGACGTCATAGACATAGGGGGCTGTCCATCCCTGACCATACAAATTAGCCATAGTGCAATTACATGCATGGTCCAACAGCAAATCATTGCTTGAACCACCAAAAGCTTTTTCAAATTCAACCTCACTCCACCCTCAAATTTGCAATACATGAATTTAATTCCTCCAATAACAGGGCAGAAAGACTGATGCAGTGGAGTTTACCTGGTTGGCGTAACTGATCCCCATATTTGCCCATGCTCGAACATAATTAGGCTTCAAATCAAGAGCCTGCAAGCACAGAGAACATATGCGAGAGAGTAAGAGAATCAATCCCAGGTTAAGAAATAGGCTTAGATAAATTGGCAACTTTATCTCAGAGGAACAATAGATGATCTCCTAAAGAAGCAAATGCACTTGGCCAAGTCATTTTTCAGCCCACTTTCATCAGGATGTTATACAATTAGCATTGATAATTAACAGTTCATGTTATCTACCTTTTTCATGCCTACATGTGCACAAGCAAGCAAGAGCTTGTAAGAAGTGCAAGAACACACAGTGACATACAACCACAAGTCCATAGTTAAGATAGAAGAAGGAAAAACAGGTTAAGCAAAAGGTCTTCAAATGAGTTATCATGACTTCCAGAAACAGTGATAACTCACTCCATTTTCACATCAAACTTAGTAAAGACAATAGCATGCGCAAATGCAGTTCCCATGTAAATCCCATGGGATTAACCTAGTAGAAGAAAGTGAGTGCACGTAGATTAAGTGCACAGCACAAGTTCAACTCCAAACATCCCAAGTGCAATCATTTTTGGACCATTCACCCCAACTTCGATTCATATCTAGTCCATGACACCAGCAAGGTTTTCCGGGCCCAGAATTATCTATCTTAGGTGAATTTCCATGTCAAAAGAAAAAACACATGGCTACAATATTTCTTTGATAGCAATACAGAGCAGCTATATAGCTGTTAGACATGGAAAGAACCGTTTCCTCCTAAATCACAACTACAGCGAAAATTTTAACAGTACACCTCACTAATTTGCTTGTTCCATTTCCTCACATCTCACAATTGACACACTCACTAGCCAAAAGTGATTATCCAAACACTATATGGTCACATAAACCATACCTTTTGATAAGCCAAGATTGCATCAGCACTCTGAACACTGTTGGCTTGTGTTGCACCAAGTTTGTTCCAAAGTGAGTAATCATTTGGCGTAAGTTTCAATGCTGTTTGGAAAGAGGCAATAGCTCTATCATATTCTCTCGACAAGTTATAAAGCACACCGAGTACGATGTGCACATCAGCATCCTCAGGAGACATATTTGCAGCATCATTGAATAATCTAGCAACCTGCTTGCCAAATAGAGAGCTTTTAATCTTCCATGTATTGATCAACAAATTCTGTCTAAATGGATGCAAAATGTAAGAAATCTTGCACTGACACTTACATCAGCATGATATAAAGACTCGGGCATATCAGGAGATGCCAGCGTTCTATACTTTGGATGATGATGCAGCCATCCATATAAATATCTCAATGCAGCAGCCTGCTCCAGCTCTGCAATAGAAAATTAAAATTATTAGGAACTATTGATACTCTGATGCTTCTATTGCTTCTCTGGTCCAAAAGAGAGACCCATGTTAAAAGACTTCTATTAACTCCAGTGCAATTAAATTATAATTTTTAAACAAAACCTCACCTAGTCCACACACAAAACTCAACTCTGATATCTAGAATCAACTTGCAGTTTCAATGTTAAATGTGCTGAAGCTTGCACTCAAGTTATCAAAGTGAAAAACAAATGAGAACCGCATTATTTAATTTTCAGTTTTCTTAAGTATGTGCACACCCTAAATATAGAGATTTTCAAAAACTAGAAGAAGCTTGGCAGCCGATGAAGTCAAAGGTGACTCAAACTGGAGAAGAATAGTGCCAATCTTAAGTACCGAAGAAGACAGAATTGAGTGATCATCAGTCAAGTTCAAGGAACTTGCAAATGGCTTCATTGCATTACTAAGTACTAGGAAGAAAGCATTGTCCCGGTATGTAATTCATTAACTGATGAATCCTGCCATCACCAAAATTAGCATAAAAAAGTATATGCATTTGTTCGGTAACTTTTGCTATTCACTTTGTACATACCATTTGTGTGACTCACACCAAGGGAAAGAAGCACTTCTAAATTAGTTGGATCAGCCTCCTGAGCTCGCATCATTGCTGCAATGGCCTGCATTCATTTTGTTTCAAGTTAATCCATGAGGTTCAGTTGAACAACTTCAGATCTCTGCTAAAACACATAGCCATTAATGAACTACTAGAAATATGGTACACAGCTCATTTAAAAGCATCCAGGCCCCTTGTTGTTGCCAATTATCTCTATTTCCATGGAGTAAACAATCTCAGCTTACACTCACTGAAAGACTAATCAAATGGCCAGAATTGAGTAGAATGAGACACTTGGAAATACTTGTGCTTAAAGCAGCTAATTGTCCCCCTATCAATTAGCTGGTATGACTGATCATCACAAAATGTATCCAGCCAGAAAAGTTTAGTATCTCCAATGGGTCAACAAGTCATTTAACTAGCAGATTGTAGCTTTCTGCTGAAGTCTATAATAAAATAACAGACTGGGGAAAAAGAAGGGTTTGAAGCAGGCAACAGTTAATGTGCCTGAGGAAGTATACTAAGCACAAGAACACACTTGATGACTTTTAACATAGAGTAAGCTGAATAACCTGTTGATCGTCATCATTCTCTGCATGTGCCATGCCAAGTAATCTCCAACCTTCCGCATTATCAGGACTTTTAAGAACTTCAGCCTCTAAAGCAAGAATTGCTTCACTCAGAAGCCCTTTGCGGAAGAGGTCTTGGCCTTCTTTTAAGGGATTAGGGTGCCCAACATATGGATTCATATCTGAGAAAACATAAACTCCCCTTGAAGCATCCGACTGCTGCTTTTGCTCATTCCAGAACCTGAAAGATATGACATAAATTTAAAAGGATGAACTATGAAGATACATAATTATGTTCAAAAAATCATTTGAATTATTTGAGTACAGTAGTCATAAACATGGTTAATTCCATGCCAGCATCTCAAAGACTTTACATTCATTATTTAGAATTGCTGGAACCAAAAGCAACATTCAGATTTCAAACACGAAGGCAAAATCTCAGGGACAGTCAAGTCACAATAATGCCTTTTGTCAAAAATGCTTCAAGGATAAACTGAACAAGAAAAACTTAGGAGAGGAGATGCGCATTTCAGAGTGTTCATTAGCTGTCATTACATGCAGGAACCCAAAAGCTTTCTTTACGGAAATTTCTTAATCCATAGTGATAATGCCTTTCCTCTATCCCAAATTTAACAGTGGTACAGCAGCATTGGTGAGACACTTAACTAACTGATGAACAATTCACTTGGCTTTCCAGAAGATAGTGCCTCCACATGGTGAGATTACCATAATGTTTAAGAAAGCAGAGGAGAAAACAATAAATGACAGTGACACCGTCTTCCTTTTAATGCATATCTTCAAAAGGCACATGTATCATATTGGCAAATGGCAAACACTAAATTTGCATTTCAATCCAGCTTCAAAGGGCAATTTTTTTGTCACAAGGCATTGCATTTAGGCAATACTGGAAGGCACTTTGCAAAGATGTACAGCTAAGAATTAACTACTGTGCAAGGAAAAGTATCTTTAGCATGTACAGCCATCTTGTTAGTTTCAAATATCAGCCTTTACCCTGAGGAAGTTTAGAAATTGATTGATTTTGCTCTCTACTTTCACATATAACATAATTAACTCACTCGTTATATGCATTGGCCCAGTCATCAGCTGTATTGTCTCCCAATGTCCCTTCAGCAACCTGCTGTCCAAATTCATCTGCCCAGTCATTAACATGCAACTTGGAAAATTCATTGACCCATTGATCATCCAGACCTCCATTTGTCGCTCTTTCAGCAGCAAATTCATTAGCCCATTGATCGGGTTCACGATGGAGCTGAATCAAAAACAACTAGAATAAGGCAAGGACATCTCAAAGAAGGCAGCCTAAACCTTTAGTGGATTGAATATTTTGCATATTAAAGGCATCCTATAACACTAGTTTGTCAACCAAACAGTAGTACAAAAGTTTTTCCCATGCATCTAGTAGGACTGATGTTAAATCGAATTGCTTCGGGTTCCCTTGCTTGAGCACTGCACGCACACATTTGCTCTGCTTAAATATTGTCACATGAGAACATTAAAATAGTGAATGTACGTCATCTCTAATGATTATATTAAACTAGAACATGGAGGAAGATTGCATGTAACTTAGATCAGCTCGTGACTCACATATTCATCAGCCCAAGAAGGACCTGCAGTGTACTGTTGCTGAAATTCTGATGCCCAGTCCCCAGGTGCAGGCCTCACTTGATTATCATCAATGATAAGTTCACCATGGCTCATCTTCGATACAAACTGAAGGAATTTTGAGTTCTGCAGAACCAAAAAAAAAATCATGTTTTGATATTTCAGTTGAGCCAAAACTCAAATATATAATTCACTCATGTAAATGCTCATCTCAAAAAAGATTAACAAGGATATGATCATTCAAAGAGAGCTTGCCGATACATTTTGAAGGGCACTTCCAAAAAACCGTCACAACATCCCATCGGAAGGGCATGTTTGTCTTTCATTAATAGAACCACAAATTACTTTTCTTGGCTTTCCTGCTTCCCACATCATTTAGACTATCATTGAAAAACCAGAAAGTCATGAAAATTTTCTGTTTAAATCTATGTATCAACTTTGGTATTGTGTAAAAGTTTCAAGTGCTATGAGATTAAAAAAAAAGCCTAAGTCTAGGAACCACAGAAAATAAAAGTCATTCCAGACAAACCTAAGTAAACTAGTTTTAACAACATTCATAGTATGATGCAGAACCAATAGATAGCACCTTAATGAGTAGGCACACTATATCATGAAAGTTATGCTATAAGTTGCCACTGGTACAACATAGTGCTTAGGATAACATTATACCTCCCAAGCAGCTATAGTTTTATGGCTAATCACATCCATTGCCAGTCAACAAGACCTAAATTTGCTCCTACAAAGTTGAGCTTTAGACTTTCAAGTTAATTGCAGCACTAGGAAAGTTTCACAGCTGAACACCTCATAGCAAAAGGTCACACATTGGGTGCAAGGTAAAACATTTGCCCACCAAAGAAAAAAATCAGCAGCTGTCTTATGATATTTTGTTCACAAAGGAGTCAAAAGTCACATTCTCACTCCACGTGCCATGCGAATGCATGTTCAATGTCACATTTTACTCCATTTCCACTACAGTGACAGTGAAACAAAAAATAATGGTGGCTGCTCCAAACATTCTGAAAGTTAGCTTCCCTAAGAGGGTGAACGCATGATTGTCCATTTACAAGCATTCATTCAGTGTTTTGCATGCACCCTCTATTTTTATGACATTTGGTATATGAGTCTATGTAAACCTTTCTTACACGCAGCATCACTATTCACACTGTACAGGTTGACATTCTAAACAAAAGACCTCCTTAAATTTCAGTATCAGCCGATTCTACTTAATACAGAAACAGCTTTCAGATGCTCATTCCAAAATTTCGTCGTGAAGACAGTCTTCAAAAACAATGCAACTAGCCTTTACAATTTGTGCGATAGCATAGTAACGCCATATCAAAAAAGAGAAGCATCATCAATCAGATTGCCTCCTAACCTAATGCACAATCAAAAATGACATTCTCATGATGCCGAAAGATAAACGAAAAACAGATAAAGGCAACAGTCAAGTGAAATATTCAAGATTAGTGTCGTGAACCTGAAACTTGGGATCTTCATTTTGTGCTAATGTGTGAGCAAGCATTCGAGTCTGCTCCATCGCTGCTAAGTTAGGGACGTTGACACCCCCCATTTGATCAACAGCAGCTAGCTGCGAATATTGCTGTAGCCACCACAAGTTTTCATTATGATTTTTAGAAAGAAGGATTATGCAGCTAGATTAATGGACTACTTATCCTTCTAGATCAAAATATATAACTGCACAAGGGATTGATAAACAGACAAGTTCTGTTGAGATGATCTCTTTCATCCACAATAGCCAAACTAAAACCACACCAGAATTTACAAACTGAACCAAAACTAATCCTTTTATCAGAAAAGAATTGAGATGGCCCTTTTCAGGATAATTTTTCTTCTTAATATTGATTTGAGTCCAGAGTTCCATTTCTTTGAAGCTTTGTAATACCGCGAAAAAATATTCAATAATGCACAACCATTGCTTCTACATTTACCTCCTAAGTCAAGGATGAAATTATCCAATACAAGTTAAATTATTCCTTGCCTGCTCAAATTCAGAAGCCCAACCATTAGCACCATGCTGTCGCTCAAAAGAATTGACCCAAGCATCGGGACCACCATGCTCCCCTCTGTGTTGGCTAAATTCTGAGGCCCATGCATCACCAACATGGGGACCAGGTTTCATCATACCCTGCGACTCATTCCAATAATCCTCCAATTCCCGAAATCTCCCAGGGAGAGGTCCCTTGCCGCGAACATCACTGTCAATATCTAAGGAGTGCAATAGTGCACTCACCTAAAAGTGAAGGAAAAGAAAAAAAAATGGTAAATGCCAAGCAAGTAGGAAAATAGAAGAAAAAAATATGCACTTGAAACCAAATTTAGGAGGCGAAGCAGGAGAAAATAAAGAGAGGCCATCACAGTCTGTCATGGAAGATGGCAGCAAATCATGCATACAATTTAGATTCTATAAAGAAAGGTTGAAAGATCTAAAAAATTAATAGATAAAAAGATTAACAGCATACAATACTCAAGGTGCATTTGTGGCAAAGATAGGCTAAATGACTAAACCAATGAGGGGACCATTTATTTATGGAAATCCCACGCCGTATATTATAAAAAAAAACAAGTTTGAACTGAAAATCAACAATATCAGTCAAATGCATCTAAACAACAGAAAATTGCACATACCTGTGCATTGACAAAATCTTCACTCTTATCTGCAAAGAAATGCCGTGCCATTATAGTGCTGCGATCACGTATGCATTGCTTATCACCCTCCGACAACCCTAACAATGGAAGTTGGGCAGGACGAAAAGGAAGACCACCACGGCTACTGTCAACAAACGAGTGCAGAAGGCCAGACAACACTCTTTGCGGTGGCCCTGCCAAATGATGTAGAGAGTAAGACCACACCAAGATAGAAACCCCGAAATGCCAAAGACAAAATTATTGGCACTCTAGTGATGAGCATTTCTGGGCCTGTTCAATCTACTCTGCAAATAGTTGTAGAAGTTCCAAGAGATAATCTTCATGCATTGAAATGCCCAGACAGTCCCAATCTGATCTTCCACCATTATCAGCTAGCCTAAGCTACGAAAATTCACTTTAGATGAGGATGCATGCTTGGTAAACAGTAGAAATCACTCAGATATCTCCACTGGTTTACACCTGTGAGAGCAGTGCTGTTGTTTCACATTCCCAGATAGCCAAACTTCTCTGAAGAATTCTTAAATCTCAAAGCCAGTTCAAGCATAATGCTTTATGCAAGTCCTAGTTTTCTCTTCAAAACACAAGTGGCAATTATAAAATGGGAACTGCATTCCCCTGCAGCATAGTTTTCCCCCTTCAATTTACTCTACACCACTTTATTGTAACATCATATAATTCAGTGACATACATGGATGAATTAAACCTAATTCTCTTTTGATCATATTCACTGTTTTTAATAACTACAAAGTACAGTGAACACAATGGAAAGTAGACTGAACATTTCAGTTGGCACAAGGGTTGAAGTGAAGTGAACAGAAGATAACAAAAATCAGCATGTCTGCATTATTAATTCAGATATAAAGCAAATAAAAAATCACCATCTACAGTAGGTTGAATCTGAGGATTGATGCCAACCCTCACGTCATGGGGAACGGAAGGGAGATTAGCTTGTTGTATCTCATCCCAAGCATCTGCAAACCCACCATGCTCTGCCGCGTGAAAACGACGGAGGAATTCAGATCCCTGACACCAGCAAATCAAATAAATCAGCGCCTGGCTATTCAACAGAAAGCTTCCTCATTTCCTTAATGTTTCAAAAGTAGAAAACCTGGGCATTGGCTGGCCAAAGAGACTGATCAGATTCCGAGCCAGGAATCGTTCTCAGACGATCCTCTGTCTGTGCAAAAAACTGGCTTTCAGCTGCTGGAGTTGTCGTGGGAATCTCCTTCAGCCGCTCCTGTTGTGACAAACAACCAGTCCTAGTCAGTCTCCAAGTGAAACAGTAACAGCAGTAGAAGCACAACTGCTACTTTTACCTTTCACCGTACCAATTATCAGTTCATATATCCAGACATTTACTTATAAGCTAAACCCCACTAAAAGGATGATTACTGCGATCGCAAGCAAGAACTTTCATCTGAAATTGCTTAATTTCAATACATACACAAGAAGCCCACAAGAATTCACCCAATCGATAGAGCAATAAGGGCCTCACAGCCACAATTCAACGCGAGAAGGCACTTGCCGGAATCCCAGTAGCAATCAATTAGCAAGGACAAGAGACAATTCATGCCAATCAACCCAAAGCCACACAACGGATGCAAGAAAACAATGACTCCGCCAATAATTGCCGCAACAAAAACAGGGGATAAGGACCTCGAGGTACCATCAGCAACCGTATGGATTACCTAAGCCATTGCTCCGAAGCTACGACGGTTCAACCAAGCAAAACTAGCGCGAAACGCCACGATACCGAGAGGCAAAGAAGAGAGAATTTCAGTGACCTGGGTTTTGGAAGACGAGCCGACGAGAGCGTTGGCAAGAGCGCCGAAGGGGTTCGCAGAAGCGGAGGGGTCACAGTTGGCCGCTCCAGTCACGAGCTCCCTCATCGCCATGCCGCCTCAAATAGGCGCTTCCGGTCGCCCCACGCCCCGCCTTTCCGCTATTTCACACCCGCACCGGCGTAGGACGTTGAGCTGCGATTAACGAACTGTGGAGAGAAGGACGGCGATGAAGATGGAGGGATTTCCGATGGGTTTCGCCGACGATGGTGGATTACGGGGTTCTTCGAGAGGACTGGGAAGAGAGAGAGAGAGAGAGAGAGAGGATCGTCGACCAGAACCAGAAAGAAGCTGCTTCCTGCCTTTTTCTCCTTGGGGTCAGAAGACGGAAAAAAAATAAAAACTAGAAAAAAGATTACGTGAGAAATAGATAATGTACATGTCTGCCTGCTTCACACATTTTTAGGCGGTCTTGTTATTTATTTACTTATTTTGCGTAATAGGGTAATTTTTTAAGTAATAAACCGATTGGTTATTTTATTTTTTTGGGCAACTGCAATGGTAAGTCCATCATGGATCCGGATGGACCCGTCCGATGTTAATCGGACTGCCCTTATTTAAAAAAATTCTAAATTTTTTTTGGAAAAAGTACTTTTTTTTCTTTCAATCGTTCAATTTAAATTAGGCGGTTATGATTTATACCCGAGCACCCTTGCCCTGATTCATGTCGAGTCAGGGGATCCATTTCCATCCATCATTTTCCTAAGAAGAATTCTTTATTTCCTTAAGATCAACTTGGAAAAAATTTGACTTGCGACGCTAAGTGAATGATGCACATGCATGTATCGCAACGACCCTATGTACATTTTGTGAATTAAGGTTCGTACTTGTCTATTTCACGCAACATTTTTCTGTGCCGGTTTCGGCCGTAAAAAGAGAGGGCGTAAACTCTAAGAGGTGCTCGACAAACGCATCGCGTCCATCTCATCTCCAGAATTGCAACATCTTATTACAGCCAGACGGCTAATTACGTGATGAAGGGCCTAGTGCTTCCCCTATAGGCCCTCGCCTGCGCAGCAAGGGCCCAAAAAACACTTTTAGGCGGGCCTGGACAAAGGCCCATAGTTTGCCACATGGGCCGGGCTAGACCTACCTATCCATGTTCCGTTTATATATGTTCTTAATGGGCGGGCCTGGGTAACATTTCAGTCATATTTGAGGGCTTAGGGCTCAACCCAAGCCCTCTTATTAATCCTCTCTTGTCACATTAGCCTTTGGGAAGTCGACCCCTCGCCAAGGTCTTGCAATTTTAGAATCCGCATTGCCAGACATACAAGTCATTACAATTTAAGTGCGACTACAGAGCAACGCAACTATAGTTCAGTTAGCGGTTAGATCCAACAGACTTTGAGCGCCGTGTCTCCACCGCCGTCATTGATCTTCTCAAGTGCGTGATCCCGCGAGCAGGAATCAAATAGTGGTAAAATCCATAAACACAACGCCGACTTACAAAAAGAAATCGGTCGGTCAAATCCATGTGAAAAGGAAGGATCGCACGGTCAAACCAGCCTTTGATGCCATGACAAGCTTTCCTTCTCGATTCCAACCTGCGCACGGCAGTAATCAGACTTCAGATACACATCGACGAGAGAATTTGGGTCTCGGCGGTGGGGCTCGTCATCGGATGGGATCGTCGTCCTGGTCGGTGAAGCAATCAGAGGAGGAGCTGAACTTGAAGCTGAGGATCTGATCTTCGTCGTCACATCTTTGGCAGATATGATTCATCCCTCTGCTTGTTCTTCTCTCTCTTCTGTTCTTTAACGGCTACTTTTCTTGAGTTCGAAAAGGCAAGTCAATTTCATGGTTTGTTAAGACTTCCATGGCTCCTCCCCAGAATTTCAATTCGTGCCTCATCCCAACCATCCGATAACAATGAAGCAAGGGGCGCCGTCGGATCAGGCGCATAAAGCATTGCTGACGATCTATTGTTGAGGTTGCTGATATTTGATCACGAAGTCACTTTCCATGTGAAAAATCTACTAAACACTTAAAAAATGATTCAATTGTAAATGCAAAATAATTATTAAAAAAGAAGAAGAATTCACTAACCACTCATCAAAATTAATAATCACGAATGAAAAATGCTACTTTTATAATTGAGAAATTACAAATCAATACGAAATTTGAACTTTTATAAATTATTAATTGAATTTGACGTTATTCTCACTTTATAAGATTCTGAATAGGCTAAAAAAATACTCATCTTTTGTGAAATATGACGTGCTTCCACCCCGAATAGTTCTCTATAATTGAACTTTTAAGTTACTCTTAACTGTAGAAACATGTTTTTAAAAAGCATATCGAAATTTCTTATGTATATTTTCAAAATAGAAGTTTGTCTCATTGCTCATATTTTCCATGAAATGCCCCTTCATAAGTGTGGTAGGATAAAAGTAGGCGTTGTTGCCACAACCAAAATGGTCGAAGCCACGTGTTTGTTCGGCGAAAAGAATAAATGATTTGAAAAATATTTTTATAAAAAATAAGTATTTGTATCGCTTATAAAAATGAATGGGTAGAAAATATTCTTCTAGCTCAACTTCAAAGGACACATCTTCCATCCCAGTCTAGGAAACTTTCCAAATCCTCTCACTCTTCGTTTTCTCCTCTTTGATCAAAACCACAAAACGCTCTCTATCAATCCTAAAAAATGGCATCTACACATATTGAGCTTGAATCGGTTTGAATGTAAAATATGAAGGGGTCAATGTGGCGGGACGGATTATGATTGACAAAATCATTTATGATTGACAAAATCATTCAGAATTTGTCACTTAGTATTTAAATAAAGAGAACTTCTAAGTTATTGCAAAACTCATCATTAGATATACCCTTGGAGAGGCATCAAGCTAAGCGCGATGAAAAAGCGTCTCTGATATGCTAAATCAGAATTAGAACCTACCCTACAAACTCTTATATCCACCATGGAACCTACCCGATCATGCCAATTTCGCAAGTTCTGCATATTCTCCTACACACCCCTTTCACATGCTCATGGCTAGGGTTGGGCGTCCTCATTGACCAAATGGATTGACGGTGCCCTTATTGGTAGCAATTTATTTTTTTCGAGAAGAGTGAATTTCAACTAAAGTAGGTAAATGCTCAAATAAGAGTTGGTAACCTAAAATAGTTCATTAGAAAATTTGGTAAACATCTATTTAGTAATTTGAATATAAAATTCGATACTTTAAATAAGAGTCACATGCTAAGTTATCAAAAGAATTATAAACACAAACTATCCTAGTAACTTCAACAAGAAACGTCATTAATTCGCTCTCTATCGAAAGGGTTGGTATTTTGAAAATAGTCAAATGAACATTAGTAAATAATATCAAGTTTATAACTCACTAATAAGTCACTAGATAAGTAATTTATTGGTATTTCTTTTATCGATAATATTTGAAACTAACCAGTAATCTCATAAATTCACCAAGACAAATTTAATATTGGTTTGAGAGGGCCTGGGGCTAGTAAGTATCATTTCCAAGCTCACCCAAACTCATCTTCAAGCTCATTGTGCCCCCATAAGCCCAACTGTTGTTTAGGCCCAAAATCCATATTTATGTTTTACAAATATTGTTTAATTTCCTAAACATGCTTGTTGAGGTGCTTGTAAAAAGAAGCAAGCGACCAAAAGAGGGGAAAAGATCAGCTAACTTAGTTTTTCTAAGTTAGATTATCCCCACCCTTCAATTCTGCCCCATATGAAAAGGTGCTCCCCCACCTCCCCTTACACCATTGGATTAGCCAACGTCACATGAGGTGACGTTAGTTGATCCGGGTCCCCAAATGTAATAGCCTGAATCGCGACATCCGAGAGTTAGTTAGTTTAAGGACAAGTAATTATCGTGAAATCTCAAATAAAGGGTGAAAAATTGAAAACTTTCCAAAATTGGAGGTCTGGGAAATTTTTGGAAATTTTTAAAAAATGGTTTTTCGTTAACCGGTCAATGGCAATTAAGTCAGACACCGACCGGTTTAGGCAAGAGGTCGGACCGGCTAGTTCACCGCCCACCAACCGGTTCGCTGAACCAACCGCCCCATTGATTGAGGCATTCCATTGGACACGTGGCGGATGAGGGGGAGAAGAACTCGCTAGAGCCAACTCATGTGCACCACCGTGAACCACACGTCCCCAGCCCTCCAGCTTGGCTAGCATGACGCCAACATGGCCCCGCATGAGCCGCCACATGGGTCGAGCCATCCGTCCTCTCTCGAGAACTCCCTCACCCCTGTTCACTGGCCCCACTGACCCAACTTTACAGAAGGAGTACTCGCAAAATTGAGAGGAAAAAGAGAGGGAGTGAACACGAATATGCTCGGGAGTGACGGTCTTCTAGATGGAACCAGCAGGCCCCGCCGACTCTAGCCTGAATGACACCGGCGGCCCCCGAAACCCGACCCAACAACTAGCGACGACCCTGTTTTCTGGAGAAGTTTCTGGAGCTTCAACTCGTCATGTGGAATCGAACCCATTGGTTGACACAATCACCTCTAATAGACTTCAGCTCGTTTCGGCGCCCCCTGCTCAAGTATCAGGTACTACAATCCCAGGTGAGTGGTCTAATCAAATTTAAGTTTAAGTTAATTATTATTTTAAGTTGTAATTTGGGATGTGTATGTGAATTTAATTATGTGAATGGATTTATACTTTACAATGAGAAGCGATCATTGGAAATGCTGGAGGTTTGTGAATCAGAAGAGACAGAGAACGAAAGTGCTATTAGATTGTAAGTTAGCAAACATGAAGATAGAGGCCAACCATCTGGTGGTTTAGTTAGGTCTCAGATTGATTACGGACGATCTTATTGAACTGTTTATTTGGATGCTTTTGATTATTAATATCGGTATACTAACTAACCAAACTGTGTAGGAAGACGGAATTAAGGGTAAGTGCCCCAACTAACTATTGATTGGCTCATGCTCCGAGATGTTTGAAGAAGGATAAGCATTGACCGTAGAATTTTGTTAGGGCACAAAAATGGCAACACACGCTATTAAGGTAATAGCATAGGAACACTCACAGAGATACATCCTATCTTATTATCCCTCATACCCTATTTCAAGAACGAGTCATGGACATAGAGCAGGAACGGAACAATCTCGAGGGGGAGGAGGACTAATTCGACCGGGAGACAATGGTGATAAGAGTGGGGAGATGGAGAGAGAGAGAGAGAGAGAGAGAGAGAGAGAGAGAGAGAGAGAGAGAGAGAGAGAGAGAGAGAGAGAGAGAGAGAGAGAGAGAGAGAGAGAGAGAGAGAGAGAGAGAGAGAGAGAGAGAACTAGAGTAGTTGATACGGGAGAACTTCCTTGAGTTCGATGAAATAAGACTTCACAAAGAAAGAACTCAGCCCGAAAGACCTAAGGACCCAGGTTGGGTGATCACTAGGATCGAGACGGATTCAAGAAGAGTAATTGAAAAGAACAAGACCATGATCTGGGATTGGAATCCTATAGCCCGAAAATGGATAGGACATCTCTATTGGCAATGCTATGAGGGGGAGACCGGGAGACCCTTAGTTTACCACATGGA
The DNA here is from genome assembly GCA_030064385.1 of Melaleuca quinquenervia. Classification (NCBI taxonomy): domain Eukaryota; kingdom Viridiplantae; phylum Streptophyta; class Magnoliopsida; order Myrtales; family Myrtaceae; genus Melaleuca; species Melaleuca quinquenervia. The sequence continues at coordinate 18,838,124 of CM057723.1, read as the reverse complement.
TTATCATGAGGAACCAAAAGGCAAGGTCGCCTACTATAACCCCGCTTTTGGGTACGAAGACCCTAAGGGAGGTAATATTGTAGATCCGTAGGTTAGAGGAATAATCTGCCCGTAGGCATAGGTTCCACTTTTTAGCTGGCAGTTTCCCGCTCTTTCCCCTTTTCCATAGAATTTTGATTGTATAGCCACGGAGGTTGGTGTTTCCTCCAGATGTTTGTTGACGTGTATACTTTTGGTTTATTTTGTAATGAATAGTTATAAATTGCCATATGTGCCCAATAATGTAAAGTGAATTTCCAAAAGTATGTTTGTATTTTCAAGGTGTTGATTGATTCTACCTATTAATTAATTGGGAAAAAGGTCAATAGAGTTGATTTAATCTTTGGAGCCTAAAAAAGGGTGATTAACCGAAGTGATGATTTGTTAATAATAAAACGGGCCTAAGAGGGCGTGACACCAAAAGAGTGTTTTATTTCATACTTGATGGGGGCAAACTTCCTTTGACCATCTGATCTCCCATGACACATGGACACCACCCATATTTAGTATTAATTGAGTTTTTACATATCTGTGAGGTTCATAATTTGTAACCCACTAATCAAATGCATGGTCGAAATATGAACAAATCTAGACACTCAATTGCTTTTGAAGCAAATAGCGTATATATGTATAAAATGTTGCAACCGAAATTCAAAGCTCAACAAGGTATTGTTCTCTTTTAATTTCATTTCATGAGACAGAACATATTAAGAATTATCAAAACAAGAATATTTTAAAAAGAAAAATGAAGAAGAAGAAGAAAGAAATTAGTTTAAGATATTATAGTTTGCGCATATCAATAACAACTTATGTTATTGCAATAGAAGGATCAAATTGACTAAGAGAAGAAGTCAAATTTGATTCAATTCAAATTAATCACTTTGACCGACTGTTTTAAAGTATATTATAAGTAAAAAAGCATTAGGAACTATAATGAAGAATGCTGTACGGAAAGCCCCAAGGGTGTCATGTTCTAGGAGCCCAAACTATGTGATTGAGTATAAGTCCTTCTCTATCTATTGCAAATTGAGGACTCCTTCTCCTTCCCCTTCTTCAAACTCCGATTTGTATTTTTCATAGAGAAATATCTTATCAATGATAGAAAAATGATTTTAGCCCTTATAAAAAGAAAATTGATTCTTAAATCCCTTTCCCACTCATGTCACGTCGAGGTACTACAGAAAAAAAAAACTACAAAATCCAATCCAATTTATTGTAATTGATTAGTTAACATGTTGGTTAACCATATTCTGAAACATGGAAAAAAAAAATTTATTGGCTTATCAAATTATCTATCAAGCCATGAAAAAGATGCAACAAAAGACAGAAACAAATCCACTATTTTAACTATTTACATGGTCTAAGAAATCCTTAATATGAAAGTACATAAATATTAAATCACGTCTTTACCTAACTGTTTAAGCTTTTAGGACAGTTGGCTGTGGTCCTTCACAAAACTTCACATGATATCAAAGCGGGAAGTCCTGAGTTTAAATCTTACTAGACTCCTAGTCTCTCCATAGTCCTTCCATGCTTAGTACTAGAAAAAAAAACTAGACTAGGCGTGAGGGGAAGTGTGAAAGTATATAAATATTAAATAACGTCTTCACCTAATGGCTTAAACTTTTAGAACAGTTGACTGTAGTCCTTCACAAAACTTCACATGGTATCAGAGTGGGAGATCCTGAGTTCAAATCTTACCAGACCCCTAGTCTCTCCAAAGTCCTTCCACGCTTAGTACTAGGCAAAAAAAGACCAGACTAAGAATGAAGGGGAGTGTGAAAATACATAAATATTAAACCACGTCTTCACCTAACAGCTTAAGCTTTTTAAACAGTTGGTTGTGGTCCTTCACAAAACTTCACACTTAATAATCTATTATAGTTGCTATTGGTAAAAAAAGAAAATTGACAAGTACATAAATTAAAATAAGAATGAGATCGACGATATATTTATATTATCTTTTATGTTATGCATATTTTACTTTTACACATCTATTCGTGATTTACGGTGGACCTAGTCCAAAAACATCCCTTTCCTAGTATATCTAAATTATCTTTTATGTGATGCATATTTTATTTTTACACATCTATTCATGATCGAGAGTGGACCTGATGCAATGAAGATTAGTGTTATTTTTAAGTTTAAATTTAGTTTCATATTTGAATTTAGTTTCCTATTGTAATTAGGATTTACATTCAAATTAGATTTTCTATTATCACTAGGATTCCTATTCGAATTAGATTTCCTATTGTGATTAGGTTTCTTATTTGAACACCATATATAAGGTGTTTTAGGGTTTCAAGAATGATCAGTTATTATTATTATTCAGTCTTTGACAATTTGATATTGATTATCAATTTTGAGTGAACGAGATGTTCCTCTATCAATTCTAATTCCTGTTTAGCCTATTTTCTATTGCGTTCCGGCATCAATTGGTATCAGAGCACAAGTTGCTTGAATCAATGGCTGAACAGAATCGCGTTAGTCGTGGACGGCGAGCTCGTGGAGGCCGGGGACGTGGAGTCGTTCCTGAAGCAGATGAACAGCCGCGTCTAAGAGACTTGCGAGACGTAGAAATTGAAGAACAGAGAAGACGAATCCAGGATCTGGAGCGACAACTTACGGAGGCAAGGTTGGACGTTCAGTCCAAAAAACAAGTGGAATCTGCTGATCCATCCGATGATGAAAAGGAGGAGACTGTCAACCCTTTCAAGGTTCTACACCAGAGACGGAATTGAAAAGTACGTCCTGGAAATCAGTCCTCTTTGCATAATCTCGGAAAGACGATCGAGATTTCTGAGTTTCATGACGAAGGCCTAATCTATGATGAAGGCACAGTCTATGATGAAGGTCCTATCTATGATGAATCCGACATCGAAGAAGATGATGCGGATCTACAACAAGAAGAGGTTATTTTTATTGATTTTGGTAAAGCCTTATTTATTAGAAGAACTTCAATTGTTGCAGTAGTGGATGACGAACCAACAATGAAGAAAGCTGAGACCGAAGAGCAGAACTCTCCCAAACAGATGATGGATGCATCTGAGCTTTTTGCTCTTGTGGTGATGGAGAATAATTTTAATAGTCCAACAATTCAGATAGAGAATCGTGAGGATGTGCAATTTGTTGAAGTTTTTTCCATTATAGTGATGGAGCAA